>CM070874.1:76406041-77760541 GCA_036365515.1 Torymus aiolomorphi | reverse complement strand
TTGCGGGAGAAACATAACCTCAATCAGACACGTGCTCCCGGCGTGCACGCAATAAGTACTACATGTAGAGGGCACTTTTTGCTATGTGTAGTAGTAACAATTATTAAGATACCTTGTAAATATTCCTGAACTATAGCAAAATTTTTTATAATTTGCTTATATCCCCGCGTTGCTATCAAATATAGTAATTTTTGTTAGTTTTTCAGTAAATTTTCCTACGACAGTTTTCTCAGTGTACGTTAGGAAAAAGTTTGCTTTTTGTACCTGTTTTACCGGACGTCAATGGCCTTAAAATAATTTCTGAACGAAATCGCTCTTCCGGAACTATTATTATTACTATTATTAGGGTAAGGTGTAACAATAAAAACGAATCCTTCAAAATTTGTTAAAAAAATTTTCTTAACAGTTTTATTGATTTTTTTATCAATTAAGCTTACATTTTGTATATTTAGCGTTCGTTTTACCTCCGTCCTTGACATTGTCTTTTCTAAAATAAAATTTAATTTTCACAATTAATTTGTTATTATTACCTTATCGCGATATTCACTATAATTAACTTTAAATAACTTACCAATTTGGTATTTAAGGAGATTACGGAATCTTGAAGCTCGATGATTCGGGCCTTATCATTGATTTGTTGATTTTTAAAGCTTCGCACATCGGCCCGTTCTTTATTTAGTTTATATAAATAAATAAATAAATATGTACATAAATTATCAATATAATAAAAATAAAATAATTGTTAATATACTATATTACCTTCATGAGTCGCTCGACGTCCTCCTTATAATGGAGAAGATCTTTATACATTTTCTCGTACGGATAACTATAAAAAAATTGGAATAATTATTATATTTAATACAGTCATACCCCAATCTCTATTCAAAGAAGTGTTAAATGAACAGGTTATTTGCTTAACATAATTGTAATATAATTTATTTATTTAAAATTATGTCGGTATCATGGCTAATATAACTTTTTTTTCACAAAATGCCGATATATTACAAACTGGATATTGTATTCACTACAAACAATTATTGATAAATCACTGGCATCGTTTGTATTTCTCAACTGATTTTAGTTTTGAAGGTCTCATTTTGTTTTTTAAGTAATTTCATGGAGAAATCCCAAGGAAAAATTCTAAATTATTGAAAACCATAAAGTTATAACCAATTAAAATACATTTTTTAACCACGTGCACGAATTTATGAACAAGTAGCTATATCTTTCTGAGTTTGGAATAATTTTCAATTTTTCCTTGTGCAAGTCCCCATGAAATTACTTAAAGTATAAAATGAGACCTTCAAAACTAAAATCAGTTGAGAAGCAAAAAAGATTGCAGTGCTTTTTCAATAATTGTTTGTAGTGACAATATCTACTTTCTAAAATGTCGATATTTTGTGAAAAAAGTTACTTTAGTCATGTTAAATACACTTCATCTATAATGTATTTACTATCTATATCATTTTAAATAAATAAATCACATTATAACTATGGTTTTAAAAAATGTTATGTAACCTGTTTTATATATATGTATATATGTGTATATATATATGTGTGTGTGTGTGTGTGTGTGTGTGTGTGTGTGTGTGTGTGTGTGTGTGTGTGTGTGTGTGTGTGTGTGTGTGTGTGTGTGTGTGTGTGTGTGTGTGTGTGTATATATATAAAAGCTAAATGAACAGGTTACATAACATTTTTTAAAACCATAGTTATAATGTGATTTATTTATTTAAAATGATATAGATAGTAAATATTGATAACTCTTGAGTAAATTGAATTAATCAATCAGTTAATTCCCGCTAAATTCGAACAGGTATAATGAATAAAATGGAAGGCTTTGGAGTGGAGCGGAATGTAGATTTATTGTGGAATATCTCATACAGTAGGATGGTTGGCTGACTGGCTGTTAGATGGCGATGGCGTTCAGTACTCTCGCACGCGGTCTATAGAGAGCGACGAGATCGTCCGACTGGGTCTTGTTAATTTAAATATCATAATTGTTTAATTTGTTTTCCACGAATATTTGAAAAAAAGACCATTTTAAAAAAGGAGAAAAAAGAGTGGGCCTGTTAGCGATTGGGCCTGAGCAAATACTCTCTTCCGGCTTTTTTATGTGTATTGGTTGATAACTAACCTCAAACTTATTGGCCTCTTTTGTCATTTCACCCCCGTTTTTACGGGTGGTGTTTTCCAATTATGAGTTCTGATGAAGTTGCTATGCAGATGGATCTGCAGGAAAATTGTCTAAAACGATAAAGGGAGAATGAAGAAAGTAATGATGAAGGATTTTTGAAGCATTCTAAAACTCAGACTGGCTTTATTAAAGAAAGTTCTAGAGCCGATAGTAAAACTACTAATTCCACCCAAGATAAAGGAAAGTCATTGATTTCTATCAATAGATTTAATGACAATAATCATGGCCCTTTGGGCGCTTGGGTTAAAAAGATTAAGCAAGATAATTCTGACCTCAATGCCTACATGGTAGGAAATATCATTTTCAAGAAGTATAGGAGTATTATAGATATTAAAAAGAGAGGTAAATTTAAGATGGAAATCTTGTTTAAGTCTCGAGATGAGGCAAACAAAATCCTTAATGATAAAGAGATTCAAAAACATAACCTTGAGACCTTTATCCCAGGTTATAGAAAAGTAAGAAAAGGTATTGTAAGAGGTATCCCAGTCGAAATAACTGAAGAGGAAATTCTTCAATCATGCAAATCAGAAGTAGAAATCTCAGAGGTTAGAAGGTTGAAACGAAGAAATAGAGTAATGAATGCAGAAAATCAAGAAAAATGGATTCCGAGTGAATCAATTCAAATCAGCTTTGTTGGACAGACTCTTCCTAAAGAAAATCAATTTGTTTTGTTAAGAGCAATGTGGAACCATACGTTGCTTCACCTATGCAATGTTATTCATGTTTTAAATTTGGACATACTAGCAAGTCATGCAAGGGTAAGAAGCTGTGCATAATGTGTGGAAAAGAAAAACACGAAGAGGAATGTAATGTCTCAACACCTTCGTGTTCAAACTGCAATGGATCTCACAAGAGTATTGATTCAAGATGTGACATTTACAAAGCATATAAAAGAATAAATATCATAATGGCTTACGATAATATCTCTTTCAACGAAGCTAAACAGTATGTATTGGGCTCAAAGAATGCCCCTGCGCGCTCAAGAGAACATTATCCTGATTTACCACAACCGAACCTAACCAGGTACGCTAATGTAGTCAAAAACAATCCGTCAACAGTAATAAATAATGAAAAAAATAAAACGAATCAGCGAAATTATGCAAGTCAACAGCAATTGTCGTCTACCCAGGCTATTTCAAACCAGGAAAACGTTGAATTTGACCAAATGCGTGTTAATCAACTACAGTTGTCACAATCTCTAGCTTATACTGCTCTTAACCAGAACGCAGAATCGTCATCGCATTTGGAGTCTTTGAAAATTTCTCCAATTCAAACTCAAGTTGAAATCGAACAAAGCGGAACTACATCTGGCCTCAATAGGCCATCTTTGAATGAAGTTGAAAATATTTCTACGATTTTTGACAAGCCAATTGACAAACAGAATCATCTGGCTGATGTTACAAATAAACTTTATAGTAGAATAGAAGATGAACATAAAGGAAATGGTAAAAAAAATCAAAAAGTAAGAAAAATAAGCATGTGAAAAAAGTTTAATTTATTTATTCATAAAAAGTTTATTTTAATTTATTATATATATATATGGATAATAAAAATTTAAAAATTTTACAGTGGAATTGTAGAAGTTTAAAGAATAAATTAGACTTTCAAAAACATGCAGATAAATACGACATTATAATTATAATTGAAAGCTGGTTAAAACCAGAGGATCATTTTTTACTGAAAGATTTTAATACTGTAAGATATGATAGACTTTGCGACAAAGGAGGCGGTATCGTTTTTTTCATTAAAAAAGATATTATTTTTAGTAAAGTTGATTTAAACATTGATTTGCAGAATTTGGAAATAGGTTCAATTAGTATAGATACCGTCTCATTTGGTGAGTTAATTATAGTAGCTTGTTACAGAAGTCCTAAAATTAACAATAACTTGACTATAAATGAATGGATTAAGTTAAATGATATGATAAAGAATTTCAACTCCTTTATTATGGTTGGCGACTACAACGCTCATCACTACTTATGGGGTAGTAATAGAAATTGTGTTAACGGTGTAGTCATAGCTGAGAACACCGATCTTGAAAACTTGTTTCTATTAAATAACAATGAACCGACTCACGTTACTGTGTCTGAATCTTCATGTTCATATTCCAATATAGATCTTTCATTTGTTTCTATGCAATTGGCCTTAATATCTGAATGGGTAGTCCTTGACGATACTTGGGGTAGCGACCATTTTCCCATTGAAATAAATATTAATGTTGTTCCATGTAAACTTATTAAAAAGGATTATAGATTCAATTTAAAAAATATCAATTGGGAAAAGTTGGAAAAGGAGCTTGAAGATTCAAAACTCTCATTTACTAACTTGCAATTTATTAACTCTGATGTTTTTATTTGTGCACGAATGAACGTGTACGAGTTATTTATATTGTTAGAGTTTGTCAACGAGAAGAAATAAACGGGAAAATTAGACTTCAAGAGTCTATGCAATCAACTCTACTCGCAAGTAAAAGTTGATTACCGAAAAAGGTGTGAACGTAAAATGCGTTCAAATAAAATAGGCAAAGTATAAAGTGTCTTATTCGCAAATAAGACAACAAAGTATAGGCAATGTAACTGTAGGCAATAAATGTAGGCAAAGTATCGGCAATAAGGCAAAGTATAGGTAAAATCGATAAGGGCAAAGTAATAAATAAAGTAAAGGCAATAATATGTCTTAGTCGCAACTAAGACAAGTGTAGGCAAATGTACGCAACAAGTATAGGCAAAAGTATAGGGGAAAAGTAACAAGGCATGTGCATAAAGCACCTAATAAATATGTAAGTAAAGGCAATAATATGTCTTAGTCGCAACTAAGACAAGGGTAGGCAAATGTACGCAACAAGTATAGGCAAAAGTATAGGCAATGTCTGTATATAGCGGTTAGAGGGGTATGGGTAATATTGGTAAGTAGAGGAGACTGTATGTTTTAATGTCTCCCCCGAGTGCAAGTCGCGTGCCTATACTTATACACTCGGGGTGATGTTTTTCATTGCGGGTAGCGATTTGGCGCTTGCCATCTAGCGGACACTTGCGGCACTATACAGTCCCGAACATTATTAGATATGAATTTTTCATAAATTTCTTAACTAATGGTATTATAAACTCAGGAAAAAATGTTGATAATACAAAGAATATAAATAGCAATAAAAATGACAATAAGAAAGCCAAAAACTGCGTTTGGTGGAATGAAAAGTGTGATAAAGCCATTCGAATCCGTAAAGCCACCCTTAAAAGTCTTAAATATAGATGTAATCTAGAATCTTTCATTAATTATAAAAAAATAGAAGCTCAAACTAAAAGAACTTTGAAAGAAGAAAGAATAAATTCTTTTAAAAAATATTGTGAAACCATTAATCGTAGCACTCGCATTTCGGATATATGGAAAAAAATTAAATCATTCAAAAATGGTTTAAACAGGCCAATTTCGATGACTGGAAATAAAAAATTGCAAGCTAGCACCGATGAATGTTTGGAAGGTCTCTGTAAACCGGTTGATCCAACAATCACTGTCCCTGATGACTTTATGTCTACAGACAGTGATGGTTCTGATCAAGATCATTTCATGGATGCCCCTTTTACATATGACGAACTTGAATTGGCTCTTAATTCTGTTAAAAAAGGAACTGCCCCAGGAGTAGACAAAATAAGTTATGAAATTCTTACTTTTCTTCCAGAATTTTTAAAGAGAGTTTTACTTGACCTATATAATGATTTTTATAATACTGGATCATTCCCCGAACAGTGGTCTTCCTATCTTATCACCTTTATACCAAAAAATAATAGTAATAAAGTTCGCCCGATCTCAATGGCATCATGCTTATTAAAAGTATTGGAAAGAATTATTAATTCACGTTTAATTTACTGGTTGGAAAAAAATAAATTACTCCCCAAATCTCAATTTGGTTTTCGTAAGGGAAAATCGTGTGCGGACAATCTTACCATCCTTACTTCACAAATCCATCAAAGTTTTTATAAAAAGGAAAATCTTGTTGCATTATTTTTGGATATTAAGGGTGCTTTTGATAATGTAATTCCGGCTTTCCTTCTTAAAGAACTAAAATCCCTTAAATTACCAAATAAATTTATATTGTTTATTAAAAATCTAACTTTTAAACGTAAATTAATTCCTTTAAATAATTTAAAAGATACCAATTTCACGGCTACCAAGGGTCTACCTCAAGGTAGTGTATTAAGCCCTATTCTATATTCTATTTACGTTAATCGGTTTATATCAATTTTAAAAAAAAATACTAAAATTTTGCAATTTGCTGACGATATCGTCATATATATACAAAGTAATATCCTTTTGCAAGCTATTAGAAATCTCGAATCAGAAGTTAATAATCTTTCCAAATTTCTAAAGTCAATTGGTCTTGAGGTGGCACCCGAAAAGTGTCAATTGATGATTTTTAATAAAAATAATATTAAAATTGACTCGTTCAATTTAAAAGTAGATGATATAATTATAAAGCCTCAAACTTGTGCAACATTTTTAGGAATGATATTGGATCGAAAACTTAACTGGCAGGCTCACACGCTTTATATCACCACTAACTGTAATTTTCCAATGCGAATTATCAGTAGTCTACGTAGAACTTGGTGGGGAGCTGATCCAAGTATACTTATTTTACTTTATAAAGCAATGATCAGGTCTAGACTTGAATATTGCGGTTTTTTAATATCTCCTTGTGCAAAAACAACCTTCGATAAATTGCAAAAAGTACAGAATATGACCCTGAGAATTGCTATGGGGTTTCGAACTAGTACACCTGTAAATGTTATTATGGCTGAATCTAAAATTCCTTATTTAGAAATAAGATTTGAATATTTAGGGTATAAGTACATTTTGAAATGTTTATCTTATATCCAAAACCCTGTTATCCAAAACCTTGAGGCTGTTTTTAATTTAGCAGAGAGTTTTATCTATGAAAATAATTACAAAAAATCTCTAATGGTCGATTGCTACGAAAATACATGGTTTCATAATGGCCTAATTATACAAACTGATATTTTCTTTAAGTATAATAATCCGTATAGAAGTAATTTCTTTGAAGTACAAATAGATTTAATCTCAGGTAAAAAAAATTCTAAATCTTCATGCCCAAAGTATGCTTTTATAGATAAATTCCAAAATGAAGAAAGGATTCATATTTATACTGACGGTTCAAAAATCACAGAAAACGATTATTCGCATGTAGGATTTTCAGTGTGGAGTGAAAATAAATCTTACAATGTCTCTTACAAAATTTCGGATTTAGCTTCTATTTTCTCAGCAGAATGTTTGGCATTAATTTATGCAGTAGATATTATCATTAAAAATCCTGATCATAATTTCAGAATATTTACGGATTCGGAAAGTGTCTTAAAATCTTTAGAATGTAATTCCAGGTGTGAGTCACCTCTAGTCAATCATTTAAAATGTAAATTGTTTGCTGCAAAAAACTTAGGTAAAGATATTATTCTTAACTGGATTCCTTCGCATAAGGATATTCATGGGAATGAATGTGTTGATATAAAGGCAAAAAATGCTGCTATTAATGGTACTGTATTAAATGCAGAAATTCCCTATACCGACTTGTATAGTAAATATAAACGTAAATGTAATGAAAAAAACGAGAACCTTATACTTACCTTAGGTAAAGATAAAGGAAAATTCTATTTTGAAAATTTTTACCAAAAAAGTAAAAAACCTTGGTTTTATGATTTTGACTTACCAAGAAAAGCTGTAGTATCAATTAACCGCATTAGATGCAATCATACGTCTCTAAATAGTAGTTTATATAGGTGCCATATTGTTGATAGCGACTTATGCCTTTGTAAAGAAGTACCTGATTCGATTGATCATATTGTTTGGCAATGTAAATTGTACGAGAATGAAAGGATAGAATTGTTAAAAGATTTGCGTAAGAAGCAAAAATACGGTCCTTACTCAGTAGTTAGCTTAATATCCATACTGGATAAGAATATAATATCAATTATTGCGGAGTTTATTGTTAAAATTAACCTTAATATATAACATTGTCCCTAAGATTTTTTATTGTTGTATAAATATTAGTCTTAAGAAAATTTTGTATTTTGGATTTTGTATCTAGCGCCTTATGGCGCTCGTGTATATGCGTCATGGCGATGTACTAAAAGTAAAAGCCAATAAAAAATTACTATTCATTCAAGCGGTGTATATATATATATATATATATATATATATATATATATATATATATATATATATATATATATATATATATATATATATATATATATATATATATATATATATATATATATATATATATATATATATATATATATATATATATAGAGAGAGAGAGAAAGAGAGAGAGCGAGAGAGAGACAGAGAGAGAGAGAGAGAGAGAGGGAGAGAGAGAGAGAGAGAGAGAGAGAGAGAGAGAGACCGCTTGAATGAATAGTAATTTTTTATTGGCTTTTACTTTTAGTACATCGCCATGACGCATATACACGTGTATATATATATATATATACCGCCAACCATCCTACTGTATGAGATATTTCACAATAAATCTACATTCCGCTCCACTCCAAACCCTTCCATTTTATTCATTATACCTGTTCGAACTTAGCGGGAATTAACTGATTGATCAATTCAATTTACTCAAGAGTTATCCAAGAGAATCAGCCAATCGGTTAATTGCGACCAGTCTTGTGACCAAGAAAAATTGTTGACAAATTAAAAATTTTGATTGATCTATATTTACTAGCTACAGCTCATTTTGTTTCAAGAAGGTAACAATTCATTTTTAAATGTTTGATAACATTGTAGTATTTATTTATAGAACGGAAAGTTGATGTAGTAAAGGAAAAAAAAACATTCAAAGACTCTCTTCCTATCGAATTAACATACCTTCCAAACAAATTACATTGCCACGGGCAACCACCGAGTTCGCTATAACCCCCACGACTCTCGCTCACGTTCAAAGCTCTGTTTTGATCGCTCCCGCATCGTACCTGCTGTACTTCCGGAACGAAGTAACGGCTGTGAAATCGAATTTGGCATTCGTTTTCCGCCGGAGAAAAATTTTTTTGTCCCGAAGAAATGACTTACCTCGACGACCATTTCGACGAGAATGTCGTCAATCTCATTGAAAAACCTGAAGAAGTCTTGATCAAAAGTCCAAGGTATAGTGCTGAATGATGTGCGACTATTTCTTATTGTTAAAATTTAATTAATTTACCGAAGTCATTGGCAAAAATACATTCTCCGTGTCACATTAATAAATCTAACCAACAATTACCATTTTTTTTTTCAAAGAAAAAATTATTTAAAGCAGTACTCCGTTCAATTTAACTAAAGTAAAATCTACTCTGCTCTCTAAAAATCTCACTTACTTCACAACAGCAATACAAAAACCATTTCCTGCAGGTACCAATCGATCCACAAGAAGCGCACGACGCTCGAGATCGCGCGCGCCAAGAGCTCGCACAAGACTATGGGTCCAGCTAAAGTCCCGCTCAACCCGCCGAACAACTTCCTGCGCAAGGGTAGCCGCATTGAGCCCGAGCGTCCGCGCACCCACCACGTGCACCATCGTCGTCTGGAGTTCCGTCAACCGCTGCCCGAGTGGAAACCACGCAGAGCCGTGTCGGCGCAGCCTGAATTCCCACCGCGCGATCCAGCGACCCTCGGCAGGCTCAACTTCCGCAAGAGGAACATCGAGAACGCGAAGACATTTTACAGGAACCCCTGTGATAATCCGCGTGTGGTGGATACGAGGAAAGGCGATGCGCAGGAGCTGCTGAGGAGCGGGTTGCAGCCTATTTATATTTATAAGAAGGTGCGGTGTATGTTGATGAGTGATTGTAGGTTTGCTAGATTGAGTTAAAAATTTAGTCGATATACAAATTTCGTAATATGTTAGTACACTGAGAGAAAAAGATTTGTAAAATTCACTATACTGTCTGATAAAGCTATCACAGACTGTGAAAACCCAAAAAATTACCATATTTTATAAGAAATTTTGCTAGAAATTTAGACAAATTTATTATAAGTACAGTAAAATTTACTGTAAAGTATAGTAATTTTTGGGGTTTTCAAGTCTGTGACAGCTTAATCACACAGTATAGTAATTTTTACAAACCTTTTTCTCTCAGTCAATTAAAAATCTAATTCATAAACTTTTATATGAAAAAGTCATCCCTCGGTTTGCACAGAAATGGTCTTTTGCAATTAATTTCACGATATACGGTAATTATACGATGATTAGGAAAAACATTGCTTTCCTCGTTGAATTGAATTGCTTGAAATAAGTTTTGAACATTTCATGTAAATAAATATTTACAAAAACTTCTAATTGTAAAAAATGTAATGCCGGTAAGGTAGAAATCGTGTCGGTAATTGGTTATAAATTAGAGTAAACACGTTTGTAAAGAATTTAATGTATTGACGGATCTTGCAAATTTCAAAAATTTCTATTCTATTAAATGTAAGTGATAAATTGATTTTTAGAGTTTTGGCCAAGTACCAGCACACTTGAAAAAATTGAAAAAAGGCACATCTGCGATACTGTACAGCAAAAAATATGATCACCAAGGCTACGAGTCGAGCAAAAAAGATTTCCACGAACAACATAGCCATAAAAAGCCTTATTTCAGATACATAACTGAAGACGAAAGAACAAAATTACTTGAGGTACAGAATTTGCTAATAACATTATTTCGTTATGACGTCTTTTTTTGCGCATTATATAAATTATCTGTTTTTCAGGAGATGAAAAAAAACTGGAGTGAACTGATGAAAAAATTTCAGTGTCTACCGTTCATGATTGACACGCCTCCGAAAATCAAAAGAAAAGCTTTGTTGGAAGAAAAGTTAAAACAGTTGGAAAAGGACGTCCAACTTATTGAAAATCACCCCTACATTTACGTCTATGATGACCACGGAATAAAACATTAAATTATGCTTTGTCTTCTAACTCAATAATTTTCAGTTGCACTGATATAATCAAATTCATTGATACGCATTCAATGCATTAAGTTTTTCATAGTAAAATTTTGATACATTTTTTACAAGTTTTATAATACGTATAAATGTAGCTAGGTATTTAAAAGTCAACAATACTCGTAAAAGTATTTGTTTGCAAATAAATGTGCAATATTAGTTAAACAATTGTATCTGTTTTAATCTTTATATAAACCAATTTGTCGTAAAATGAAAAAAAAATAATTAGATTTTTATAAACTATTGTATGGTTTATTACATTCAACGCAATAATATACATTTAATCTGTTGTAAAGATATTATTTTATTCAAACAATTAAATTTTGGTTTTAAAAACAAAACAAATTGCAGTTAAAAATCTTTTAGAGTATTCATAAAATATATAGAAAAGCAGAAGCTTAGAAAAGTTTGAAAATCGATTATCTGTGCCATGGAAAGATGCATTATATTTTATTCAAAGCAAGTATTCCATTTAGAACACCGACTTGCAGATATAGATATTTTTCATTTAAGAAATTACCAAAAAAAAAAACTTTCATAAGCAACCGCACTAAAACGCACATTCTTATTATAAAAATGAACAAAGACATTCAGTAGTTTTATGTGATTTTAAAATCCGTGTTATTTTAAAATCTGGCGAGCTTCCAAAATGTTGTTTTTTTTTTCCTTTGCCTCTTAGAGCTTGTAGGCGTTGCGAATCATCAGATCGAAGTAGGCGTCGTTGTCGATGCTTGCACTAATGGCGCTGTAGTAGTTCAAAAACTCATCGAACGTTACCTGAATGACATTAGTGTGTTAGACTTCCGCAGTAAAGTGGTTTTTCAATTATTAAAAAATATTACTATTGCTAGCTTTAAGCGCTATTTATAAATTTAACCGTGACACAGTAAATAAAAGTGATTTAGAGCGATTCCGTTTCGAAAAAACGTGCAAAAAGTGCGACGTTTTAACATTGAAAAGGATTAGCGTTGCGTTAAATATTTTAACTGTAGTTATTTATAATTAACGTTAGCATACTAATAAGTATGATTCATAAAAATCATTCAATTCACATTGACATTTGAAAAGTCGATATACTTATGTACTGTTATTAAGATTTTCCTTCACTAATTATAAAATATTCAAAGTGGATATCAATATCTAGCTTTCATTTAAATTACAAAATACTAGAAAAATGATTAAAAATACAAAAAGAAACATCAAATCTTTACAGATGAAACTCATTAAACCTGTTATCTCAAAACCAAGTGCTTCCACTTTTTTATAAACTCTATGTAAATTAAAAAAAAATCATCTTTGGTTTTTAATAGTTGTCAATAAATATTTGAATTTCAAGTACTTTTTAACGATCCACTTTAAGATTAGATATAAGATATCGCTTTAAAAACAAAAAAAAACTGAAAATTCTCATTCTTATAAGAAACACCGTTAAAATAATAATTACAATTCCATCCTTCGTCGCGTTCTGCTCGAAGTTCTCGAGGAACTTGTTCATGATGGACTCCTCGCTCTCCTCACCACTGATATAACGCGGGTGGCACTTGACATTGTACACGCCCTTCAGGTCGTCGATGTTGATCTCACCGTCGCCGGTCTTGTCCAGTTTCTGGAAGGCCAGTTCGACGAGCTTTTTCCGGCTGTCGTTCATCGGTGGCTAGTGACAAAATAACAATAACGAAATTAACACCAATACTTTACCTAGATAGACAAAAATGAACTATTCGACAATAACTTACTCTGACGGCGGTGATGAACTCGTCGATGTTGACACCTCCGCTGCCATCGGCGTCGAGCTTGGTGAACATCTCGGACACCTCGTCGTCTGATAGCTCGAGGCCGCACTCCTTCAGCCCCTCCGTTAGCTCCTCGAGGCTCAATTGCTTGTTTCCGTCGTCGTCCATACGACGGAATACTCTGCGTGTACATGGGAGAAGAGAGAGTTAGTTTCTTTTGCCGTCGTGGTGCGGATAAGGGAAAATCGATGTTATTGGTTTACAATCGTACGTTGCTAACGAAGCGCTTGGTTTGTTCTTCACTTACGAAAATTTACTCAGTAATAAAATTACTTATAGAAATATTTACGATTTTTTTATATGTACATATCTAAACTCATCAAAAGTAAAAAATTCGGTTTCTTTACATTCAAGTAACGACCAAATTGATGCAAAAAATCAAATGTATATTTAGGAAAAAGAGTTTGATCTAAAATTTAAAAAATCTTAATGTTATTTAAAAGGAATTGTTTAACAGATGAAACGAATTCGACCTTAAAAAAAGGTTACTTCCTATAGCATATACTCTATTTCCAGTATTAATCACTCAAAGATCTATACAGGCGCGTATTACCGATAATCACAGATCACTCGTTCCCCGTATAGAATTGGAAAAACATTTCATCCCAACCCGTACAGGAAAAAAAATAGATTAGTCACAGACATTGAATCATTTTTACTGGGACGCAGCTCGCAAATCGATACCATAAATTTTAAACCCGGCAATATATATATAAAAGCAATTCTCAGGATTTTCTGCAAAAAAGAGGGTCCGAAAAAAAAAACAAAAAAAAATTGAAGCACACTTCTGTTATAAGTTTTTTCTCGTTCTGTAGGTCATATAGTATACCAGAAAATTTTCGAACAGTCGAAAATGGTCTTGTGACACCGTTTTAGAAAAAAAATCTATTTTTCTTATGGAAATTTAACATGGGAAAAATGGACGAAAAGTAGTCACTGATGGTGAGCCAATAGTAAGCTTTTAAATGTGCCAACAAATATTCCACAATAAAGCGATTAAAGTAGATGAAAAGAGCTTTAATTTAAACTAAAGATCGTTAAAATCGCTCGGTTCTGCGCAAAGTTACGTGCATTTGAAAATTGCGAAAAATGACCAAAAAAGATTGAATTACGTGATTTCGGAAAAAATCGCTCATTTTCTCGTATACTACTATATGACCTACGGAACGAGAAAAAACTTGTAACAGAAATGTACCTCAAAATTTTTATTATTATTTTTTATTTATTTTTTTTGACTCTCTTTTTTGCAGAAAATCCTGAGAATTGCTCATATATATATATACGAAAAAAAACCATACACAGACACACACACACCTCAAGTTCTTCGAAAATCATGTCCCCGCAATCGCGCACTCTACTAATTAAAAATGTATACATCCATTGGCACGCGAGCTCGAGCCGCCAGATCATTAACCACGTTTTCCGCAACGGCTTTCTGCGCTAACGAGACGAAAAGAAAGCTGAAAACGAAAGTAATCCAGTCGCATTGGCACGTGGCTCGCGCGCGTCACGATCCGCCGGCTGCTTATACAATAACGCGACAGGCGCGTAATTGCGTCTGTCGTAACGCGCGATCTGAGTCATCGCGAATTCTCACCACAAGCTCGCGCAAGGGCATACAGTGTAGCAGCAGAAGTATAAGGTTTTGCGCGAAGACATATCGGACACTGCGCACGTGAACTTGATGCCGCGGCAAGCGCTCGAGGGAATGTCTTTGCCATGTAATCGTGAAATATTGAGCGCGCTTGTATAGAGATTCTCGCGACGGCGTGTGTAGCATTGACGCGAAACGTCAGAAATACTTTGTCGGTGTACTTGAGATTTGATTATTGTGGGAGGGAAGTAAGTGGGTCTCGTTCGTGTGCGAGCGTCGCTCTCTCTACGGTCGCGGACAATGGATGACTTGTTGCCGGCAGTATGGGTAACGTGTCTTACGTTGGGTTAAAAGGAATAGATGTTTTGAAAAATGTTTATTATTATATGATACTGTAAAAATATAGCGTACAATTAGGGGTAATAATGGATAATAAGATACTAATTAACTTTTCCATTTTTATATTCGTTTTCCGTTTTGGCGTGCTTTAATTAGATATTGTGCCTGTATAATGATTAGATTAATCATCATTTAACGAATTTAATAATAAGGTTAAATTTGGCGATTTTAATTAAAGGTGTCGAATCTTGGAAAAAACAAAATACGAGATTATAATCTTATCTTGTATCAACGTCTGGATCTTAATAGGATATCAGATGATTCATCTTTATGTACAAATAAACGAGTGAAATCAGTTTCGAAAGTATTGTATACTTTTACGGCAATCCCAAAATTACAAAAAGTTTTTGAACCGTTAACCGAGACTAATTACATTCTTGATTGAAATCTCGACCGTAAAAGGTGCACCGAAAGAACGAAGAAACTTTTTGATTAAAGTAGGATGGATAAAACCGTAACTAATTTGAGTGAAATTCTACAGGTTAATTAACGAAATTAATTAGCAACTTCATTTTCACACTGAGAAAAAACTTATTTTGCAAACTTTGTAAGGGGATTGCGTTTCTTCTCGCTACTAGAATAATATTTGATATTTTAAAATGAAAAGTTTGATTCGCACCGATTTCCCCATATCTTACCACAAATTATCATCAGTAAAACCACAACTACACTACCTCTTTGTACCAAGTTTGCCGGCAACTGTTACAGAAAGAAAAATAAATGTTCGATATACCACTTCTCATTTCCCAACAACAAGCGCGAACCATAGCAACCAGCGACAACCATGATAAAAACCCCGGCAATTACATTCCACGTCAGCGCGCGAATAAACCCCAACACCACGACAATACTGTCCACTATACCCATACGCACACAACAAAACAGCAGCACAGCACACACTACGTATTCAACCACACGAGAAAAGAACTATAATATTATGACTCACCTGCCAAGACCGAGGATGCCATGGGCACCCCGGGCAAGGCAGAGCAGGCGCAGTTTCTCGACGACGTCCGTTGTGTTGATCACGGCCCGCTGGGCCTTATTGATCATCTCAATCTCCTGCCTGGTGGTAGCACTTTGCGGCCTGTTGAACATTATTTCCCCCTGCGCGCCGCCGGCAAAAAGCAGACACACCACGTGACACGAGGATAAAGCGATACGCGAATTTGCGCGCACAAGCGAGAGGGAGAGAGAGAGGATGCCGCGTGAAGGAGTGCGTTGGTGGGATGACGGACAAGGAGTGAGGGAATCCCCACGCCGCAGCCGACCGAGCGACTTTCTACACGTACAATGTATATATACGTAAGTAATATATATGTGTGCGTGTATACTTATGTGTATAGAGGAAGTCGTCGACGGTACGCACGCGCGCGTGAGGCTCTGTGCCGGTTGCTCGCGGAAGCGAGACTTGAAAATGTTCCTGGATTGTCTGGGAAAACTGGTTGATTGTACAAGGGTTTATTGTAATGACAGTTTTTTTTTTTTAAGTGATAGGTGTAGTTTTTGTTACACGTGAAGGGATTCAATAAAGGAGTTGTTGTGAGGATTTTCAGTGGATTGCGTTTGTTTCTTGAATTTTTTCATTTTGAAGAAAGGTTAATTTTTATGAAAGCTAGCGTTTTTAATTAATGTTTTGGTCAATATTTACGTTGATTAATGTATACGCATCGCGTGTGGAACGCGTCTAATGCGCGTCTCGTGATAAGAAGTAGCAGTCCCTGGAGGGCTGGTGTACTTGACAACATTCATTAAATTAAGCTTGTACTAATGGTTAGTTAAATACATTAATTATAAGTACTTTGGACATTAACAATAAATTAATAATTTGAAATTGGTATTAGAATATTATTGACCGACAAAAATCATCGTATTGAATACCATCATGTGTATATAGCTTTTTCGATTATTATTAAACATTAAATATATATATATATATATACAGGGACAAATTTTTGTGGATTTGAATGATAACAGAAACTTTCAATGTGCCAATTAATAACAATAAGACAAATGGAAAACCTCAAAGTTTTCAACCTTTCTTTTATAGTAAAGTTAGAAGTTTACTTTTGTGTAGACTACTTTACAACGTATAACTCTTTACATTTTTAAATTTAAACTTGTGCTAATTAAAAATAGTTCGTTCGTTATTTCGAAATATATTTAATACATATATACAAATAATGTGATCATTTGATATTAAAAAAAAAATTCATATTTTTAAATACAGATATTTACTATTGATTATAATTTACGCATATTTTCAATAAAATTACATTTTTTTTCATTTTGGTAAATACATCTTCCTTCTCATCACGGTTTATATATTTAAAGCAAAGGTAGCGCTAAAACAATTATTGCTAATGTCTCTTGAATTCTGCGTAAATTATCTCATCATTTTTTAATGGTGCAAGTATACACGACTCATATTGAACTATTTCTCGGTAAATATCGAATTCGACTAACGCGTAAGTGAGCGTGTTTTGAAAAAAAAGAGTATAATAAAATACAAACCTCAATTATAACATCGTCGACGTGAGGAAAACCATGCACGCATAAAACATAGAAAAAGAAGAAGAAAGATACGTGAATTCATCGCAGTGGGGCTTTTCGAGATCAGATATAAGTACATTATTTCAAGGCTGATGAGAGTGAATGATTATAGCACACAATTTTCATATCGATCGTGTTCTCGTTGCCAAGAGAAAAAAAAGGACAGAGAAGACAGAGAAATAATTCAAAAATTTGCGTTAGAGAGAAATGTATGAAACAATTCGAAGACATTGAACTGACGTGAGAATAGAAACGCCGCGTTTTTATTACCTTAAATTATTAAGAAATCAGCAATGCTCTTCTTTTTACCGAGCTTAATCGATCGCCCGTCTTTTCGCTAGCTAGATCATCACGAAAAGTTATAAAGTTATTATTAAAGTAGAATTTTTATTAAAACTCAAAGAAAACCAGAAAATCTTTAATAAATAAGTTGTGAAATATATTTCAAACCAATCATTATAAAAATGTGCATGTTAAACAAGTTAAAATAATATAATAAGAATTTAATTACATAAAATTCAACGGTGCAAATAATTTCAATATGGCACACAAAAGTTTTTTTTGTTAAAAATTTAAAAAAAACAACCTATTTTAATTTCATTTTGTAGCATTTCCAACCATTCTCAAAATTAAATTATTAAAATCTTATTTAAAATTTATCAAAATGCTACATTTATAAGCTTTCTAAAATTTTAAATTATAATAAAACTATATCACTTTAATTAACCTCATTTTATGATTCTTGAACACTAAATAATTGAAATAATAATTGTGAAATTTACGTTTCAAATCTCACGAAATCATTGCTCGTTTCTTGTATTATTTAAAGTTAATGTAACAGATTTTCACTTTATAATGCAACACTATATCTATACAATCGCTCGAAATTTAAATTAAGCCATACAAATTTTAATTTAATTTAACTCTAAAATCTCATACTTCCAATCGATGATACAGTATCATTTTTATTTTAGATATATTTTAGAAATTTTTTATAGTTTTACACACACAGAGAAAAAAATCCTACTATAAATTATTAGGTACTTTCTTTATTAATAAGGGGACAAAATTGCAATATGCAGAAGAATTAGTATAGTTATATTAATATTTGGTACATTTTCACTGAAAATTAATAAAAATTGTCCCCTGATCAATAAAAAAAAATAGTATTTTGTTAATAGACTCTTTTTCTCCTTGCATTTACTAACACTACTTAGTCATTGTTTAAATTTTTGGTATTAGATGCACTGTCACAGAAATATGTTTTTACATAATCACACACGAAGAAAAATTTATTTGTAAACTTTACTATTTTCATAAGAAAATTTATTATTTTCATAATAGGCTGCGAAATAGTAATTTTTATCACAGTATCATTCAATTTGCTACGAAAATAATTAAAATTATTATTTCAAATAGTAAAATTTTCTACAAAAATCATAAAAATTATTATTTAAAAAGTAAAATTTTCTCCAAAAATCATAACAATTACTATTTAAAAAAGTAGAAATTTTACCTGTCGTGTGTGCCCCAGCGCTACTATGAAAATAATAAATTTTCTTGTAAAAACGGTAACAGTTTATACAAATAAATTTTTCTCCGTGCAGGAACGTAATATAAAATACAGTTTTTGCTATGAAATAAATCAATATTAGGCATTATAACAGTAAAACGTACATCAAATATGAATGGCAATTAAGTATAACCCATTTCCACAAGCACTTTCTACAAGCATTTCTGCCACAGTGCATAAATTTTAGTTTTAAAATATAAATGCAATTAGTTTATATTCTACATCAACGACCTTTGCAATGACCTGCGCGTTTCAAATTTACAAAAAACATTATTATTTCGCTACATCATTTTTAACTAATCGTTTCTTTTTCCCTACTTCTTTTGATAATTAAAATAAAACATGCGACCCTTATAACAAAACCCAAAACGCGCACCAGTCTTTGTACAAACGTCGTCGACGCCATCAAAGCAAACCACTACCCTCAAACCTCCTACGTGCACGAAAATCAAAACCCTATGCACTAAAAATAAAGATAAGAAAGAATATCAGGCGCTCGCGTGCAACAGGCACTCTCACCGGAACTTCCGTCGTAGAAAAATGGTCCCGGCTGCTGCTCGACCGCCCGAAGGAAATAATCTTGCCGCCCTTGTCGTTCCGCCGCTGCACCGGAAACACCCTCGACTCTGCGGAGAGCTGCTGCAACTCTATACACACACTCGCACAAATGTGGAACTATTGCGCTGCGTGATGTGTCCCCGCAGACGCGGCGCCGCGATAAAGATCTCTCGCGTATGTGCGCTAGGAGTGACATATAGACACAGCGAGTGGTCGTTGCTAATTCGCCGGCGATGCGCATCGGATCTCCATAACAACCGGCGTGTCACAACACACGCGGGAAGAGGTGCAAAGAAAGCAAAGGGTATATATGCGCGAGTGTCGCTGGTGATTGATGGGACGAGCGGTTGCGGTTGGTGCAGGTGGTTGCGGTATAACGATGGGGTTGGGGAAAGGTTTAGTGGAATGAGTCGCATGTATAGGGAATTAGACGAGTATTACGATTGGATGAGGTAGCCTGAGATTGCTTTATTCTTTTTTTTCCTTTTGCTTCCTCCTAGAGGAACCTTTGTGATAGTAAATTTTTCTGCTACAAAGAATGTATGGATGTGTGTGTGTGTGTGTGCGTGCGTGCGTGCGTGCGTGCGCGTGTGTGTATGTGTGCGTGTGCGTGTGTGTGCGTGTGTGTGTGTGTGGTGTGTACATCTGGATCTTAGCTTCTACTTTTAACCGGATAGGTCTCATTTTTTTTGTGCGATTGCGGGTCAAAAATCCGTTTTGTTGATTGGGCCGATGCGTTTTTTTTTTATTTCGAATTTTCGATTTTCTCAAAATTTATTCTTCTTTTTTTTTTAATGATAAGATCGAGATATTTTAATCGGATGGGTAGAATTAGAAAGAGAGTTTAAATACCAATATTTTCTAATAAAAAAAGAAGAATTTCTAGCTATCATCGTTCTTTTGTTATTAACAAATGCGTGTTTTTTTTAAAAGCTTATAACTCCAAAACTAAACGGTCAATTTTTTTGAGAAAAATCATGATAATGCAGGATATAAATACCTATGATCTGTAAAAATTTGAATTCATTCTGTTGGTTAGTATTTGAGGAAAAAATTGAAAAATGAAGAAAATGAGTTTTGTATGTCCAACGATTACGTGAATAAAATTGACTAAATTGCTTCAAAATTCTTTGTAGAGGTAGATTTTGGATAGTTCTCGGTCGAGTTCTTTGGGCAAAATGATTGGTCCATAAATTTCAGAGATATTTGAGGTTAAAATTTGTTTAACCTTTCTTTCAAATCGTAATTTCTCGAGAACGGCTCTATGTATCTGAATCGGATAGGTAGCATTCGAAAGAGAATTAAAATATCTATATGTTCTAAAAAAATTTTCTAGCTATCACGGTTCTTTTGTTATTAACAAAAACGTAAAAATTGAAAAATGAAAAAAATGAGTTTTGTATATCCAACGATTACGGGAATTAAATTGTTTTAATCGCTTCAAATTTTTTAAACGGAAAAAGTTCGATAATGATGTAGTCAAAATTGGAATGTTTGGTAAAAGGTTTCGTGGTTTATCAGGTAAATAAACAGTTGTCAGATAGCGGGTGTACGATTAAAACCGCAAACAGGAGATATAGATTTTATCTCACGGCGCCGCGGTACACTCCCTGAAATTTTTATCATTATTTTTGGGGTGTCTGCTATTTCCTTGTTAGTCACTTTTAATGTGTTCCAATTTAGAAATTCGTGTTCATTTTTGCCATAAAATTGAAGAACACTTGTACAACATGTATGATCCATTAATTGAATAAAAATGATATAGAAAAAATCAATGTGAAATGTAATAATTTTTGTCAATTAGCCTTCCCATTATTGATAAAAAATTTAACAACAATCAAATACATGAAAAAATAAAATGCCAATGAGTAATGACCACTTCTCTCTTTTTTAGACTACTCAAATAAATAAAAAATCATCGGTCTAAGATGTTCAATTATTGGCTCTCTATTATTAGTTCATCGATCTACTTTACCTTTTCGCTACACTTTATAAACAATAATAAAAAATGACATGGCATTTCTGCGCCTCTCTCCAGGAAAGAACATGAATAATACATGTTTCTTTTATATCATATCATTAATCATTAATAGAATTATAAAATGTGTTTATTCGTTTCTAGGAAATATATAGTAGGTCAATAAGTCTTTGCAAAGGCAAAAGCATTAAGTATATTAATATTTCTAATTTATTACTTATTTTGTTTGAAAGTTTACAATTCTGTAAACAATTTTTTCATACAGCATAGTATGAACATTTCTTCGTACCTTATAAAAATATTTACGTTTATAAATAAAATAAAATATAATATTATATAATTCTAATTCTCCAGATGAAAAGAAAAAGTGCCTATCTTTAATGCATATCATGTACCGCGCACTTCTGTACTACTGAACGGGGTCGAAGTTCAATGATTCCATACCTCCTACGCTATACATAATAAATCGTAAATCATACACCCCGGCCCATTCATCTAAAAAAATCATTATGAACTATTTTTTCAAAGCTTATAATTCCACTACTATTTCAAATTTTAGATAAATTTTAAAAAATATCACTCGTCCTTACATATTTTGAATATTTGATTGTATTGATCGATCAAATTTTACGTGTATACATATTTGAAATCAACAAAGTTCAACCAAAAAAAGGAAAAAGCCACTTTTCACAAAAATCCAACAATTCTGAGCGACCTATACTCCAAACGACCACTACGAACATTCCATCAAACCTCAGCGATAAATAATCCACCAAAGAAACAATAACGACGCGGGGTATAAGTGTCTCACCCAGAAACGGTCAAGGGTTTCGCTCCTGACCCGCTTATATCCAAGTTAGCTAAGTCGGATCGCCAAGTATGAAGATCTATACTCCAACGTGGCGCTTTTATTCGCCTACGTCAGCGCGGCGCTATAGTTTTTAATTTACGAGAAAGGGGAACGATCGATCGGTGGATCTAAGTTCCAAGTTCGGTGGATTTACATACCGTATTGAATGAATAAAAATAAAGTGTCTTTTTTTTAAATTAATGTGTACACTACGTAGGAAGTTATTCATATGTTGATTTTGCTTTTCTGTTTGTCGATAAACTAAGGTGAGTTTTTTATTCCAGCTAATGGACGAGGCGGTTCTTGGTAATCGAGGCGAACCATAGCTCTTGCAAACTATAATTAAATAGAGCAATTCTGTTATGGCACTGAATTACGTTACTGCTGAGAGAGAGAGAGAGAGAGAGACAGGAATTGCTTTTCGCATTAGGTGTCATTTTATATATACAATCTATTTCGCAGATGTGTCATAAAATAAATATAAAAATAGATGAAGCTTTTCGCAGAAAATAATAAGTATGAGTCACATGGCATTTAGATGTAATTATATTTCTGCATTGATATTTCTTTTTTTTTTTTTTTTGTATGAATAAAGCGAATATGACTAATCCTTTTATCTATTCGTCGCAAAAAGGAATATTGGCGTATAAAGCGCACGTATGTGGTCATAAAATCAAATTTCACACCTATAAAAGCAAGAATAAAATACGCATTTCATTCGTACCAAATCCAAACCAAGTGTTCACAATTCAACTCGACGTTTGAAAATCGCCTTTTTACGCCTACAAGAACTAGAACAAAACCGCATTTTTCTCGTCCACATGAAAAAACCACGCTTCACCCTCTTCTTACAAAAAAGAAAAAGCCATTAACGCTTACAAATTATTAACGACAACCCAGCGAAAATTCCCACCTCGTCACCAACGCACACAACATACTCCCATCATCATGCATAAACAATTGTCTCTCTCTGAACTCTCTCTCTCTCTCTCGCCACCCATTAAAACCATAAAACAAACCGCGCGCTCTCGCATACTTCCTTATACTTCTTGCACTCGTTAAATTCCTTCATATGTATACACCTATGCCCTCACCCACGCCTATACCGACGTAGTAAAATAGACCGCGCGTATACGTACGGTACACTTGCACGTACAAGTACGGCATATTGACCGGAGCCGCGGCTGAATCGATATACGAGCGTCGCCCGTGCCTCTAAATAAGTGATCTCTAGACAAGTTTTGCGTATAGGCTCGTCGGAGCGATTTGGGTTTTCGATTACGTAACTACCGTCGAGCCGGTGCGGTGTAGGTGTGGGTATTAGTATAGATGTCTGACGATCACGCGTTTTATTGTATAACAATAAAAGTGAATGGTCCGAACTTTTTGTGTTGTTTGGGAGAATTGTTGGGTAATCGGTAGTTTCAGTTTTTTATATGGTTGAACGATAAAATGTAGAATAATCGTTATTTTTTAAGTATTGAAAAAACTGTGGTAATTATACGTATATGTATTGTCAAGTTTATTTAAAAAGCATAAAAGTGTTGGAAAATGTAGTTATTATATGTTGATATTTCAAAAATACCCTTTTGTAACTTATCATAATATTACAAGAATAAACGAGATACTTAAAATAACGATTTCAATACAAGCTTGAGTAATTTTCAAGCTTTCATTTTGAATTTCGCGCTGTGCGGCTATACTGTTGCAGACGTCTTCGTTACCGACTGTTGATAATTGTAAAGAAAAAAGAATTCACGTCAACTTTACACCGCAATGTAATAAGATGCTTTACAAGTAAAAAATAATTTTAAAATACGTAGACAAATATGTTAATCAATCGTACTATAAAATGAATAATTTAATTATAACACATATTAATAATTCTAGCCTTACCTTATCCTCTAGCGACCTAACGTAATATACAAGACAAAAACAAACATCACGTGGTCCGGCACTTTCAGCAAAAATTCCATTCTCTGCGCAATAAACACCTAGGTATACGTGGAAAATATGTAAAGCGCAATTAACAATGAACACTGCAATGTATAAGCTGTACCAGAAAGTCGTCTGCTACTCGCGAGCGAACTGTCAGCTGGGAAAACTACTCTGCACTTCTGCGACGCGTCGAGATGTGGACCAAAACGCGTCTACTCAGCCCGACCTCAACAACAACAACAATAAATCGGACCTGGCCAAGGATCTGCATTACAAAATTAAATTATCGGGACCGATCAGTGTGGCCTATTACATGAAGCAAGTGCTGACACATCCGACGAAAGGGTACTACATTAACAAGGATGTGTTTGGCCAGGATGGTGATTTTACGACATCGCCGGAGATCAGTCAGCTATTCGGTGAGATGATAGCCGTGTGGATTATAAGCGAGTGCAAGAAGATGCATAATAAGCCTTTTCAGATTGTAGAATTGGGACCTGGTCGGGGTACTCTGGCCAGGGATATTTTGAGGGTTTTTAAACAGCTGGGCTTCAGCGAACAGATTTCGATGCACTTGGTGGAAGTGAGTCCTATTCTGTCCGAGATACAGAAGAAAAATCTGTGTGTACCAGAGGAAGAAGCAGGAGAGGTTAACCCTTCAGAGAAGTATTATAAGAAAGGAAAGTCTGCGGATAATGTAGAAGTATTTTGGTACAAATCAATCATTGATCTGCCAGAGGATTTTAGTATATTCATAGCTCAGGAATTCTTTGATGCTCTACCAATACACAAATTTCAAAAGACTAAGGATGGCTGGTTTGAAGTTTTAATAGATGTTGATCCGGAGAATATAATGGAAGAGAAATTCAGGTATGTTCTAGCTAAAACAGATGCCTGTGATACACTACTTAATAAAAATGATCCAAGAGAACATGTTGAAATTAGTAGAGAAGCTATGAATATAACACAATATATTTCTAAAGCTATAACACAGAATGGAGGGTTTTCTCTCATTATTGATTATGGCCATGACGGTGACAAGACTGACACATTCAGAGCGTTCCGTCAGCACAAACAGTGTGATCCACTGTCAGAGCCAGGCACAGCGGATTTAACTGCTGATGTTGATTTTGCACTGCTGAAGAAAATAGCAAGAGAAGCTAATAATGTACTGTGCTTTGGACCTGTAACTCAACGAGACTTTTTGGATGAATTAGGTATCAATGTACGTTTGATGAATCTTTGTACAAATGCTACAGTAGCCCAAAGGAAACAATTGGAAGCTGGTTATAACAAAATTGTGGGATCTGAAGAGATGGGCACTTGCTTTAAAGTTGTTTCGATGTTTCCTTATGTACTGAAAGACCACTTGAAGAAATTTCCTGTTTATGGGTTTCAAAGTTACAAAGAAAATGATAAAAAGTAGTTATTACTTTAAAATAAATATTAACTCAGTCATGTACATATTGCTCAACTATTGATAATATTTGTTGTACACGCTTTTTGTTATGTTTGTTTTTTAATGTTTGTTGTACGCAATAAAAATATAAAAACTGTAATCATTTCCTACATATAATTATTACATAACTTCAAAATTCCCGCAGTTTTTTGCAATTGCGCCGCCGATAACTTATCGACATATGATACACTGGAACTTCACGTAACCACCAAACAAAAGAATAACAAAAACAATCGAAACGACAAACAAATAACAACAAACCTAACATTACTTATATACCCCATTCCCTTCCATACAAAATTCTCCCGATCGACAAAAGGTAAACAATGCAACGGCACAACCATTGAACCACATTCTCTCCCCACCATCTGCGATTGCGGCGTACGCGAGCAGCGACTAGCGAGCTCTTCGTCTCATTACGCTGTCATATTTACAGCAATATCTCCGTTAGATGCTCAAGCAGCCAAGCACACAGCGACACTCTGCGCATATAGAGCGCATCATGACTTCGCCTCCGCCTTTATAAACACACGAGACTACGAGAGCGCGCGAGGCTGATAATCATCTCGTCTCCAGTTTTTTATTTTTTTCACGACCAGTAGCAGTCGCCTGCCTCTATATAGAGGACAGAACAACGAGTGCGAAGAACCGCGCTATATCTAAATGAGCATGCTGGGCCTGATCGTCTCTAGTCGTCTGGTAAGTCCTCGTATAACTTTGTACTTATCCCCGCCGGCGGTGGAGGCTTGCTGGGCTTCGAAAACGCCGCCGCGGCCGTCGCTCCTGTTTGTTGTTGTGAAGTCTAGAATATTCCACAAACGCCAAAAACCGCTTGGCGGATGTAGCGTGGTCTTTGTAACGTGGTAAATCGTTTTTAGGAGATTTTTAAACGATGTAAGTTTTCTGTGGATAATTAATGGAATTTTCGGATAGTTTATGGAGTTTGTGTAAATAAAGTGATATTCAAAGTTTTTTTCTGCCCTCCGGCCCTCAACCTCGGCTTTGCCTCGACCGACAATTACATGTGATCTGAGACATTTCTTATTTTACTAGCCTAGGTATGTAATATGCTATTGATTTTGTCATGACAATGTGCTTTTTGGTTTTTAGGTTCAAACAGATTTCCAGCAAATCGTTGAAAATCAGTTTTTAATCACAATTCCTGATGCAGATAACATCAACCATGTCGTGGTGTTCCTTACTGGAAGCATTCCATTTACGGACGGCATGGGTGGTGCTGGTAAGATCTTTCTAGAAACTTGGAAAGTCTAAAAATAAGTTTCTTTAGTTTTTAACTCATTTGTATTATTGATTTTATAGTGTACTTTAGCTGGCCTGACACAAATGCACCACCAAATTGGCAGTATTTGGGATACATCTCAAATTCCAAGCCATCTGCTATATTTAAAGTTTCAAACTTGAAGAGGAATCATGAATTTGAAAACAGTAATTTAAGTATCTTTGGAATGCCAAAGATATCACACATGGCTCAAATAGGCATTTCGGTCGAACCTGTCAGTGTAATCGAGCAGCAAGCAGCTGTTGCGACTGAGACTGCCACACATACATTTATAGAATTTGCGCAGAAAATGATTACTAGTTTTTTAAACTATGTGTCTAGTTTTTCTGTGACTCAGTCCCAGATGACAGCAAATCCTACAGAAAACTTTGTGCCTCTATCTACAATACAAAACTGGTATCAGACATTTGAGAGACGGTTGCAACAGAATCCTAATTTTTGGAAACAATGATCAAAGCATGAAGATCTCTGGAGTCTAGTACACTCATATTCCTTGTTATGTTTAAGCAACAAAAGTACTTGACATAACAGAAAAGTGGAAGAAGAAAACATCTACTCACATTTTGTTTTTTACTTCATCCACTATTTCTTATTGCATTTCAATTTTTATATGCTAAAAATATTTTATAAATTAATTTAGAAAAGCATTGTTTTGTATTATGTACATTTTGAATGAAAAAACAAGTAATAAGCAAATTAAAAGCTTTATAATTAATGTGAAATATTTATAAACAGTGTGTCAAGTGTATCTGAAATTTTTCAATTTTATATAAATAAAATGTTCATATGCCATTGTGCAATTATGTAGTTGCAAAGAAACTGAGATGATTAATTAATTTTTAAATACTTTGTGACTTAAATTACTTAAGTATTGTTCAATGGCTTTATATTAAAAAAAATTTATATAAAATTTTTGATTTATTTAAACCTGTCAAATAATAAAGTTACTAAAGTTTTATGTTATGCAAATAAAGATAAAAATATTTTTAAAAGCAAAATTTTCATTATAATATGGATTAATTTTAAATATTGTAAACAATAAAAGTTGATTCATGTTTGTATTTTCTTTTCAATTCATTTACAGCAATTCGAAGGTTTCACTTACATATATGAAGAAAAAGTCTGAACCAGCTTTTTTTTCAATTTGCTTAGATGTCGACTTTTGAATACTCGACGATTAATCAAAATTTGATCACTACTGTCGGAAATCAAAGAATTTTGCTGGTAAAGAAAATTCTCTTATTAATAAACCAAAGCGACCATGTTAAACTTCAAATAACACGAAAAAAAATTAAAAGAATTCGTGATAAACCATGTACAGTATCGCCGATGTAAATAATAGCTGTGCGTATACAGAGGTGTGTGTATATACAGCGTTTGACAGCTTTACTCTCTGGATCGCGCGCACGCGGGCGGGGGAGTAGGAAAAAATTCGAAGGATTATACATTTATGTAATGGCTCTGGGAAAGTGAGGGAAAACGTAATTGGATCGCGCTACAACGATGATGGTAAAAAAAAGACATCGTTGTCCATTCGCGTGCACTCGCGTGAATCTCTGGTGTATGTAAAAGAGCCGCTCGCGCGAGTCTATTATACGGATCGCGGCAGGTACCTGCCTTGCCGGCGCCTTTTAATTTATTCCAAAAGTAACAATAGTCGCAGTCTAATTCGGGCCTAACTATCGGCACAAAAGAGCACGATGGGGAAATTCATTTCGGAGATTCGGAGCAGAAACACTCCACACCTCTGTTTTGTTTGTACATACATCTAAGGCCCCCGCTACATAAGAGCGTTTGCACGCGGGCGCACGCGTATGCAACTAGGGAATATCTAGTAATTTTCGATGCAGCCAACGTGAAAAATTTAGTGCCTCCAAAAAAAGCTGTTCGTTCTCTGCTTTCTTTGGAGGCACTAAATTTTTCACGTTGGCTGCATCGACAATTACTAATTATCTTACGCGTGCGTCCGCGTGCATACGCTCAGGGAGTATCTACACTAGGGGCGCGTCATGACGCGCGTCAAGATGCGCGTCGAGATCATGTTCGTCCAAACTGCGTTCCAAGCGTCATCCAATCCGTTTCATATCGTGGATATAGGGTTTGATGTAATTAGAAAAGTGAAACGATGTGAAACGAATTGGAACGCACAGTTTGGACGCCCAACTCGACGCGCATCACGACGCGCGCCATGACGCACCCCTAGTATAGATACTCCCTTAGGGAGCATGTACATAAGCGCTGTGCTGTGCGATGCCGTGCGATGCCGTACGATGCCGTTCGATGCCGCGCGGTGCCGCACGATTAGTGCTTCGTCCGATCCGTTGTCTACATGGTTCAAAATAAATTGTAAGTTGTATCTCTGCATGATTTAAATTAAATAGTTAAATAAATAATGCAGAGATACAACTTACAATTTATTTTGAACCATTTAGACAACGGATCGGACGAAGCACTAATCGTGCGGCACCGCGCGGCATCGAACGGCATCGTACGGCATCGCACGGCATCGCACAGCACAGCGCTTATGTACATGCTCCCTTATGGGGGTGCCATAGTCGTACCGTTACCGACCGAGAAATTCACACAGTTTCAAGCTGATTAAAAATAAAATACGTAAAATCACAAAAAAACAAGAGAACACTTCGCTGCGGTTTTGAACGTTCTATCACCTAGTAAAAGTTTGAAGTCGAAATATTAAGTGGTTTTTGCAAAAACTTTGAACAAAACAAAATTCGGTTTCGTTCAGTTTTTGCAAAAACAACTTGATATATCGACTCCAAACTTTTACTGGACGATAGAACGTTCAAAACCGCAGCGAAGTGTTCTCTTGATTTTTTGTGATTTGACGTATTTTATTTTTAATCAGCTTGAAACTGTATGAATTGCTCGGTCGGTAATGATAGGACTATGGAACCCCGTTATGTAGCGGAGGCCTAAAACAAACATACCAATACTCTTCGTGATACGAAGCCTGCCGCTTCATCAAACATTCATATTTTCACGCTATTAATGTCCCCGTTGTTCCACGTCTCTTTCGAAGTAAGGGCACTTTGCACAAAATTACTCTAATTCAAACTTTGCTCAATACGCTCATGTCACATGTCAGTCATCTTCTCGAACCGTCACTCGACGGCGCATATTTCCCGTCCCCCGCACATCCATGTGAGTAGACCCCCCTCAACATGACGATCACACTCGCGTCTAAACTCACCTTTACCAACCTCACGTTCCGAAATCCAACTCCACAACACCATCTCGACTCTTCGACAACCCACGCTTCACTTCCCTCAGTTGGCGGGCATGAGTAAAAGGTCGAGAGACAACAGACCAGTCTCGAGTGCGTTCTGTGTGCTGTCTATACAATCGCGCAGCGCTGCTCCGCGTGAGAGAGAAAAAGACCAACGACCGCCAAACGCGGCGCAAATCGCAATTGGCGCACTTTGGCAGTGAGAGAGCTAGCTCTCCTCGCTCTGCTCTGCCTGCAGCTGCAGTGTGTGTTGTGTTTCCTCATATACCATCATTCTATTACCCGTGTTGTCTCCCGAGAATCAAGACAGTCGCGTGCGCGTATGTGTGTGTGTGTGTCTCTCTATATCCATCAAGCTAGAGCACGCGTCGTAGCCATATACGTGACATATGTCGCGCACCGCCGCAGCGGGCCATTTTTCCGCGGCTGCAGCAGCATCGCGCAGCACCAGCAGCAGATAAAGCGTCCAACGTGAATGGCAATGTCCGCGGCTACGACCGAGCAGCAGCAGCCCACTGCGCTGCCGTAAGAGAGAGAGACAGAGGAAGAGAGAGGGAGAGAGCAGTCGGCAGTCAGTCGCAGAGAGAAAAGAAGTGTGCGTGCAGTGTGTAGTATCCGTGACGTATTACTGGGTGTATACTCGTCTATACAGCAGAGTCGACCAGTGCGTGTCGCGTGCTTGGTGTTCTTCTATACCCCCCAGTGTTGTTTATAACAGTGCAGAAGAGGAGGGCTGTTAACTACTAAACTACTATACGAAGGAGGAGGCGGAGAGAGTGGAGGTGAGACGACGGAGACTCGACGTCGGCGAGGACGTCCGACCGCTTCCTCGGCGGCCGCGCGCTCGCGCAACAGAGGAGGTATACCTAATATACACTGCGCTTACAGTCATACTCACTTCTCATCATCGCAGTCGCGCTAGCTGCAACTCTCTGCGTGGCTCACGCGCGCGCCATATTATCGCTCGTGCGCTCGCTCCTATAGTGAAATCGCGTGCCGAGAGCAGCAGCATGACGCAGGGAAATTTTCGATAACGCGCGTGCAGTAAAACTCATCGATTCTTTCAGTTTCGTCCCTCCTCTCTCCTTCTTTGCGCGTGTGTCTTCTCTCGCTTCGCTTCTCCAGGTGCACCAACGAGAGGAAGAAAGAGAGGCACGCAGACACGGCTAAATATAGCCGCAGGCTTCTTTCCTTGCACCTCTCCCTCTCTCTTTCCTGCGTTCGAAGTTAATAGACGGATAGAGAAAACACAGGCACGCACGTAAGGAGGTGATGTAAGTTTTTCGTAACGGGAAAAAGTCCATCGCCACCCTTATCGCAAGGGCGTGCTCGCGAATAGGTTATCTATATATATTTCTGAAACATGGCTGGCTGTCCAGAGAGAGACGATTTTGCGACGCATGTGCTTCGTCGCTGATGTAAATAATATCTGTACGTATGCAGAGGCGTGTGTATACAGCGTTTGACAGTTAGCTTTACTCTGGATGGCGTGCATGCGGTCGGGGGGAGTAGGAAAAATTTTGGGGGATTATACATTTATGTAATGGCTCTGGGAAAGTGAGGGAAAACCTAATTGGATCGCGTTACAACGACGATGGTAAAAAAAGACATCGTTGTCCATTCGCGTGCACTCGCGGCTTTATTGAGGTAAGCTATATATCGCAAATTTGCCAAAAAACTGACGGCTATAGGCCACTAAAACGGTCAGTTTCCCTTCAACATTCGAGATATCATTTATTTCAATAAGGCCCCTGGTGCATATAAAAGAGCTGCTCGCGCGAGAGTGCAACTATTATACGGATCGCGGCAGGTACCTGCCTTGCCGGCACTTTTTAATTTATTCCAAAAGTAACAATAGCCGCAGTCTAATTCGTGCCTAACGATCGGCACAAAGGAGCACGATCGGGAAATTTATTTCGGAGCTTCGGAGCAGAACACTCCACGCCTCTGGTTTGTTCGTACATTATTTACGTAAAGTGATAAAAAGGTTTCTCAATTCGCGATTAGGGCAAAATCATTGCCCAATGAAAGGCAAAAAAAAAGCTGTGATCAACGCTGTACATCCGCGATGACGAAATTTCTCTTCCGCAGCTGCGCGTGTAGTTTTCTCGAAGGAGCTCCATCTCCATCTGACAGCTAGTCAGACGTACATTGGTGACGTCACACGCCTGTCAAGTAAAACATCCGGAAACTCGCAGGCTCGTTTCTAATAATACCTATAGGTATACGCGTGCCCTGCACTTGACTTTTCTATTCTGCGGAAAAGCCTGTTTCTCCGCTCGCTCGCTTGCTCGCTTTCGGCATTCCACGGCGACGACGACCTTCTCGGTTATAGCTCACGCGCGCGCGCTCCTTTTCTGCATCGGCGGCGGCGGCGGCGCTCGTCGCGCGCGCGGAAAATCGCGACGTCGTCCTACTCTTTCTCTTTTTACGACGGAATTCCAGTCCGCCGCGCGGTAATGAGAGAATATACACCTGTCGCGTAAAAATAAGCTTCAGCGCGAGCGCGCGTGTGTATAAAATGTGTGTGCATCTTGTCTCTCGTACGTCGTATCTCTGGCCTTTTTTTTTAGAAGAATGGATACTTTGTTGATATTTGCTTGTTTGCGCGCGTCGGCGAGACGATTGATGCTGTCCGGCCTAATGACAGATGCGCTAGCGTTGGATTCGTTATTATTTTCTTGTCAGCTGGGGGCCGCGAGTGTACAGACACATGCAAACACACACACAAACGCAGGCGTAAGTGTCTGCTGCTAATGCTCTCTCATGACTCGGCGCTCGTTCGCTTGCTCGCGCGACCTTGATATTTGTACACAATAACAAACTTTATTTAAAGTCTCGGGGTTTTTTAGGATCCGCGAAAATCCGTGCGATTTTCTTATACTTCTCGCGGATTGAAGGCGAAGTCGCAAACAACGAGTGCGCGTGAATAAAAATAGCGTGGCGCCTTTTTCTTTTTTCTTCTCCTACGTGCGCCGCACATCACTGAATTTCGCTGCTCGGCGCGCTCTTTTTTGACAAATTGCGAGTCTGCAAGAGAGAGAGAGAGAGAGAGAGAGAGAGAGAGAGAGAGAGAGAGAGAGAGAGAGAGAGAGAGAGAGAGAGAGAGAGAGCAGAACGAGTTTGCGAATCGTTCACGCTCCAACGACCTAGGTGTAACTTTGACTCGGCACGAAGCGAGATCCTTGGCGAGTTTTGAAATGACTTTTGAAATATCGAGAAAATCAGTTGGAGCGTTAATTATTCGAAGCTGCCGTAGTCGTGTGCTTTTTAATTGTGAACAAGTGTAGTAATTTAAAAAGAAAAAAAGATTTTTTTTCAATTCTATAAATTACGGTTATAATCGTGCAGTAAGTTATTTTCGTTATACGAAGAAATTTAATTAAGGAGTGCGGATCAATTAATAGAAAATTTATGCCCGATAAATTCTATATATCTTTAAAACGATTAAAACTTGATTTTCCTGTTACGCACACGCGATCTTAAGAGCGCTCGAGTAGGGATTACATACATTCATCTTTAGATAGCATTCGAATTCCTTGAGCATACTATATTAATCTCTCAAGAAAACCACTCTTCCTCGTTCTCATCTACATTTACCAAAACTACTGTGCACCTCCCTTATCAAACCTTCAAATTTTTGTATTGTTCCAGGAACCAAATTCCCCCGAGATTTTCCCGGACCCTCGGAGTCTAGGGCTGTAGCCGAGTGGTCACCGCCAAGATGTGAGTACTTTGTACAACGATATCTCAGTTTCTCCCTCTCCCTCTTCCTCTCTCGCTCTCCCTCTTTTTTTTCTTCTGTTTATATCAAACGCGTCAAGTCTTGCACTTTCTCCCCATCCGGACTCTCAAGCAAAAAGAAAGTTTGCGCATCAATACAGTAACTGTACCCAGGAATGTTGTTATTGAATGCCAGAAAGATAGTCGGGTGAATTATTTGCCAGTGTGTATATGTGGTTATCAGTAAGGAGAGAAGCCGGAGAGTTTCTGTAGGGGCTGGTTTCTTCATTGTTAGCGTAGAGTATTTCGATGGGTTCGAGCTATTCAAAGGCAGTTGTGTTAAATCTTGCAAATAATACATAATACTGCTTCAAACGGGAATCTTATCTTCTACACAATGTATGCGCGATGAGTAGCGTGCCTGTATCGGGAAAAGATCGAGTGGATTTTCTTTCGCACTTTGATTTCTTTCTTCGGTTAGTATTTCACCAGCGGCAAGTTTGTCTATTATTTTTACTTTAATCGAACGAGAATCATCGTGAAATCTTTGATAAAGTCTTCAGATGATCGTCCCGTACATATTAATAAATCGTGCAATTTATTGCTCTATCCAAGCGAGGTGATTTTTTGTTAAACTAGCTCAAATGACGCGCTCAACGTCTTTATCTTTCAACCTGAAAGAGTTCGATAAGAACTTCGAAAACCCATTTGTCTTGAAGAGAATATTACTATTATGAATCCTGTGATGAACTATCTTGAGCCGGCCTTGTATCCAATTACAAAACAACATTTTCGTCAACGTGCGAATTCAAATCGACTAAATGAAGTTCCAAGACTAAATGAAGGACATAGGTTGGAATTCTTCAGATTTGCTGGTATCTTCGATTTAATTTTTACCACGGTATGGATGTCTTCAGTGCATGTTTCAACCATCACATGAGTCTGAAGTTTGCAACGTTGGAGTGCAACGAAATAAAAAAAAATTGAGTTTACTTCAAAGTTATATTGATTAATTTTGGTTTCGCTTGAAGATTTAGTATTTTATAGCATAAAATAACTTAATGAAAAAGGTTTAGATAAAAATGTTTACTGTCTAGTTATTTTAATTAATTGTAAAAAATTATTTCGTTGCATTCCAACGATGCAAACTTCAGGCCCATACCATCACCTGATGAATTGGAAAGAAGAGGCGACTCTTCACAACCGATCTTTCTTTCTTAACTATCTTGATTTCCGTCATCTTTTGGACCAGAGCAAAGTAGCAATGTAATTATTGCTCAAACATTGGTCTTCCACGAAACCACGAAAAAACCTCGAAGGTACCATATTCGTCGATTAGCAAATGGAATCCCGATTGATATCCTTTTTTTTATTTTAGTCGCTTTCTTTTTTCTTTGCCAACCAGCAGAAAATTACTTGACAACTGAAGATCAAGCACGGCTCCGATGACATTGGCCCAGATGGAAATCTGAAACAGAACTTCATCGAGAGCGTAGTGAATTATTTCACGCAAATAAATGGTTCCGTGTTTAATCCATTGTTTTACAAAATAAGTTCTTTGATGTTTTCTTTTTAACTAATAAAACTTCACCAAACTCTTGTTAAATCTGATTCTCATTGATTTAACAGGACTTACTTCTAAAGAGGTACGACCAGTTGCGATTTTCGCGGTTAATGTAGGGGAGAGTGGGGCTATTTCGTACACGGGGCAGTTTTGTAAACGCCAGTTATTTTGTAAGTAAAAACTTTTATCTGGTGTCGGTAAGGTAGATTCGACCTAACAGTACAGAGGAACACTTTTGTACACAACTTCAATAAATTATTCGACAATTTGAATTTGTAACAGCTACTCCGTTATTTTTCGAAGCTCATTATACAAAATTGCAGCTACGCGAAAGTTCATCTGAGAATTTTGTGCGTACAAAATATTTTCTTAGGTAATAATACCTTTTTAGTACACTTCAAAACAAAAATTGACGCCTGGTAGACCTCGATACATCAAGTTTGAGATTAGTACTTGCAGTCGTACGATTTTCAGCAGTTTGGGGCTATTTCGTACAATTCCATCGGGCCTAATTCATACGCATAATTGAATTGGTATAATGATTTACAAGATTTTAAAATACACGTACGAAATAGTCGCGGTACTTGAACGAATTTGCTCCGGGGTTGGGGCTATTTCGTAAAAAACGATTTTTTTTTTCAATTGACTACAGATCAATGATTGGCAAATAATAAAAGGTCCATAACAATTTTGTATGGGTCTGAAGTTTGCAACATTGTAGCGCAACGAAATAAAAAAAAATATTTGATTTTACTTCATGTTTATAATAATTAATATTAATTTTGCGTGTAGATTTATTGTTTTATAGTATCAAATAACTTTATAACAAAGATTAAGATAAAATTTCCATTACTTAATAACTTTAATTAATTGTAAAAAATTGTTTCGTCGCACCCCAATGATGCAAACTTCAGACCCATATTTTTTTAATCACTTATAACACTATACTTAGTGTTAGTACCTCAGTAGAGTTAATTATTTTAGTACCGAAAAAGATAACTGCTCTGAAAAAAAATGTACGAATTAGCTCACTCTCCCTATAAGTATAAACCTGTTGTTAATTTCTCAGAAACTATAATCTTAATTCTACGTTCGTATTTAAATCTGATCCGCATCCGATGGCATGTGAATATCGGTCTAAAATATCGAGCATTCACTACGGTGATCTTATTCATTTACTACCGTAATTACTTTTAGTATTTTCTTCTGAAGATTGATTTATTTAAAATAGTATATTTCGATACTAATGCCATAAAAATGATTTTGGCTAAAGTGTGACTTGGCTTTTCGAGCCGAGCGAAGCGGGGGTGACAATCACACTCCGTACGGTGAAAATCATATATTTATCACGTGTATCGAACATTATTTTTGATACTCCGTGTACGTTAAGTACCACTTATGCGCACGCTTGCGTTTAGTGGTTAATGGTGATAAGTTATCTTCAACATTAATTTTATTACTATTACAAAAGTTGATTGTTCATCTTTTATTTGTTACTCCTTTGCCGGATTATTAACTCTGGTTTAGACTTATCTAGTTTTCAAAACATAGTTAAGCCAAATACAAACTATTCTTTGTTTCACGTTCTTCAAAATATCAGCATAACGTCTTTGACTTTTTTCTGTCTCACTTGAGATTCTTCATGATCACAACCATAATCATCACTGCGTAATCAACTTTCAGTGAAGAACAATTAATTATTATGCAACTCCATTTTGCGCGTTGAATTTATCCAGGAACAGCCTCAAAAATATTTAACCTGTATTCATTAAGGAATAAATAAATATTGTAAAAACCGCCAGAGTCGAACATCAACTGCCAACTGAACTATTTACAAAATAGCGGTACAATAATTGATCAGTAGTTGCTACGCGCAGCGATTCGCAACATTCGACTCGCGCGCACGTCCCGCTCTTCGGACATAATATTTATAAAATACTAAATCCCAACATTAAATTACTTTCTGTTATAATCTTTTTGGGAGGGGGGAGGGGGGGGGGCAAAGTTTAGACGATCCACTTTAGAATTGAAGTTAACTGTAGACGTTCTCCATTCCGATATAAGCTACTGCAGATTGTGTAAAATTTCGAAATTCTAAATTACGAAAATCATATTTTCGAATGTAACAATTCACCTACTGTCCAAAACATCAAATTTCATTAATAGAATTTTAATAGGGATACAATAAAGATATTTGGAAATAAATCATTAGAAATAAGTTATATTCGTTTTAAAATAGTATTGATGAAATTCGATGTTTTGGATAGTAAGTGAATTGTTACATTCGAAAATATGATTTTCGTAATTTAGAATTTCGAAATTTGCACAATGTAGCTTATGTCGAAATGGAGAACGTCTAGAGTTGACTCAATTCTAAAGTGGATCGTCTAAACTTTTTGGACCCCCCGCCATCTTTTATAAGCAATTCTTGCGTGTTTTCTTTCTTACACTTGTGCGTGTTGAACTTGATTTTGTACAAATTAATCTGAATATTGTAAGGGTAAAGAGATTTTGAAGCTATTTCAAGTGCCTGCATCGTATTTTTCATTGATCTTAATCCAGTTTTTCCCAATGATATAAACTGTGTTGTATTTAAAGTAACTTGACGCACTCAGTGAAGAATGAGATAATTGATGAGAATTTGAAAGTGACAAAAATAAGAGAAAAATACAATAATGTTGATAAGTATGTAGCACGAATGCAGGCTATTGTATCTCCTTAAAGTCTAAAATTATAAGCATGCAAAATAAATAGTAAACACAGTAACACACAAATAAACACATAATTTTTTTCGTAAACTTTAGCGATAAACACGTTATTTATTTCTTTAAAATGAAAAAAGCTTTTACATTTTGGTCAAACCGCGACAGTTTTATGTACGTAGTACACGAATGATAAACCATGAAGTGATTCTTAACTTTTTTATGGTATTTTTACTTATTTATTGTCTCTCTGTTAACATTTTCTCTATTTACATAATTTTATAATTTTGTCCAAATTTGCTTGTAGCCTGGAAAAAGGGAGTATGAAAACTCCCGAAATGCTGCGAGAATAAATTGCTAAAGACTTCAAATCTTGGCTCGTCTAATGTCCGTTATATTTTCCCTACATCAAAATATGAATACTACGAACGAAAATACATAGGCTAATGAAAAAAGCTATTTTAGATAATTTTATTTTCATTCATAAACATTTCATATAACAGTGCTTTTCCGTGCAGATTGAAATGGAAAGCTCTGAGGAACCCACGAGTCTGCAATCTATTTGCCACCCGCGTGCTGCTGATTTGTTTCCAAAGGAAACTCCAGATTTCTATTGTGAAGACCCAAATCTAACAGCACCTTTTACACTCTTGGATGGAGAATACGTTGTGGCTTTGGGGCGCACATCAGATGGAGTTTTAGCATTGACAAATTACAGGCTATACTTAAACTCAAGTCAAGCATGCTATAATGTACCGCTAGGTCTTATAGAACATCTGGAAGTCAAGGAAATCTTTTACTTGCACATTAGTTGTAAAGATGCTCGTTCACTCAGGTTGGAATTATATAATTCTATTATTTCAACTATATTTTCTAGATCTGTTATACTATTATGTAGATGATAATGGAAAATTACAAATTGTGTATGCTTATTGCAGTACATTTTAAGAATAATTCTATTTACTGAACTCCATTTTCAATCTCATTGTAAATGAGATGCGTAAGAAGATTTTTAGCTCATGTGACTTTTCTCACTCGCTTCGCTCGTGCGAAAAACGTCACATGAGCTAAATAATCACCTTCCGCACCCGTTTCGAAATGTACTAATAATGATTGATATTATTAATAATTTTTTTTTGCTATTTATAAAGTTTATAAATTTTCAAAACCTTCAAAAACTTAAGTTTTTATTATTTGATCACAGTTGTGCATTTTCTACCAATGAACATTGCCTAGAATGGTTCAAGCGTCTTCATAAAGTCACCCAGCCAAAAAAGAGCATTGAAGCTATGTTTGCCTTTGCATATTATGCATGGACAATGGAAGAAGGAAAAGAATCCTTTAGACTGGGACAAGATCTTAAAGTCTGGCCACACACTTTTAAATCAGAAGTATGCACATTATTTTTTTCTCTCTAGAATAATAATACATTAATATAGTATATTATGCACCTAGGGAGTAAAGTACTGCTCGAGCGAAGCGAGTGAAGCAACTCGGGGGTGTCAATAGCCCTCATTGCTCCCGAGTGCAATATACAACTTTGTCGCATACCTGGCTGAAAGTTATTTGTGCTTTATCTCTGATTTCAGAGTCGAAAACGTCACATAACCTCACTCTTAGAAACTGCGATGACTATGCTCGTGTGTCTACTTTTTTCCCGATTAGTGGGCAGTGATTTGTGGCCCGAGCGAAGCGAGGGCAGCAACACGCAGGCGGCGCTATAGCCGGGAAAAAAGTAGGGAAACGTGCATGCGCGAAACAGTTTCTAGGAGGGAGTACATATGGCGTTTTACTCCCTGACGTCAGATAGTAAACACTAGGGATGCACAAATACTCGACTCGACGTATTTGAACAGTATCGAACTATTTATACTCGATACTTTGAACTGTTCAACATCATACGAACTACTCTAACTAGTCGGACGTGATCAAACTACTCGATTTAGTCGAACTATTCGATTTCTTCGAACTTTTCGAACCAGATCGGACTGTTCGATTTCATCGAACTGTTCGACCGAAGTCGGACTGCTCGGTTTTAACGAACCGTTCGAATCAGGTTTTGAAATAGTCATTCAATGAAATAATTTTGAAAACTGAAGAAATAGTATTTTGCTATTTATTCTGAAATAAATATCTCACTAGGAGAGGCCGCGAACCTCGGAAATTTGGTTAATTTTCGTTCCAAAAATAAACAAAGGTGTCGTCGTTTTTTTGTCTCAAAACTTCGTAGAACGATGTATTAGAGAATTACGCAGGGCTGAGGGCAAGTGAATTTGTTCAAGACGCAAATCATTATCCTTTTATTTATATTAATTATTTTGACATGTTCCGCCGATAAAACAGGGTTAGTGGTAAAGTAGGACTATTACACCACCTTAAACTTTTATAACTTTGGAAGGAATCAACATTTTTTAATTCTTAAAAAAGCAAATGAAAGCTCATTTTCTCTAGTTTTATTTTCTATTTTCAAAATTATATTTAAGACTCCCGGGAGTTAAATGGTTATCGTTTCAAGAAGAGGTTTTTTTCAAGCCTTTTTTCAAAATCAGCTAAAAAGGCGCAGAACTTCAATTTTTTTTAGAGTTAGGGTCTAAAATTGCAGCTTTCTTTATATTTCTACATCCAAAAACATATCGCAAAGTTTGAGCCAAATCCGTGATCCGGAGTTCGCGGCCTCTCCTAGTCAGTTATAAGTAGGATTTTAATTCTACTGTATAGAGGACGAAATTTAAAGTAAAAAAATGTCCATAGGAAGTATAATAATAGAATAAAACAGATTTTACATATGCATGATAGAGAAAAAAGCTACAAGCCGGATTTCAAATAGTTCAATCATATTGAACAGTTCGATCATCTTGAACTATTCGATTGAAGTTCGAGTAGTTCGGTATTTTCGATTAATGGATCCGACTCGAATTCATCGAGTCGAGAATTCAGGCCGAGTAGTTCGAATTTCGAACAGTTCGACACCCCTAGTAAACACAATACTTTACGCGTGGTATGCCAAAATATAATTAAATTAATTATATATTTATAATTAATCTTATTAGTTAACAAGATGTTTGCATGAATTATTTATAAATTATAACTATTTTCCTGTTCTAAAAACTCTTATATTTAAATTTGTAGGTTGAGCGCCTAAAGTTCAATTTGCACGGAAATTGGCGTATTACATATTTAAACAGAGATTACCAAATATGCCCGACTTATCCCCCCGCGATACTCGTTCCTGCGTGTATTTCTGATGAAACACTCATAACTGCCTCCAAATTCAGAAGTTCTAGGAGAATTCCTGCAGTAGTGTGGAGGTATATTATCAATTACAATGACGTCCATTTATTAGATATTATTATACAAAATTCTAAACTATGTATCATTTTGCGACTCATTAGGCATGTTAGCAATGGAGCTGTAATAGCTCGCAGTAGTCAACCAGAAGTTGGTTGGTTAGGCTGGCGAAGTGCGGAGGATGAAGATCTTTTAAAAGCTATTTCGGATTCATGTTCCTACGACAGAGGCGAGTTTACCGCGATAGAATCTCTAGCCAATGGTTCTGATCCAGTCGTGGCCGATGAGCCCGTTGCTCCAGCCAATACAAAGGTAGATAAAAATAACAAAAATCATAAAGATAAACGTTAAAGAATTGTTCTCATTAACATTCGTATATAATTTGCAGAAAGTCCTCATAGTAGATGCGAGATCGTACACAACGGCAGTGGCGAATCGAGCACGTGGCGGCGGGTGTGAGTGTCCAGAGTATTATTCAAGCTGCGATATTCAGTTCATGAATCTTCCAAATATCCATTCAATAAGGAAGAGCTTCCATGGGTTGCGTCAATTGTGTGCCTCCGATCCAGATCAGAACAAGTAATTACATAATATATAAAATAGCTCATTTATCTGTAATATAGTTAAATTATTCTTTAAATACTAAAATCAAATATTTAACATGTCGTTACTTTTCCGATATTTTCGTCTACGTTACATATACTATTTTTATCATCGGCAAAAGTATACATATGCGTATCGAAGTAAAAACAGGATGCTTTTAAAACTCAATTGACTCTAGCTAGCGTTATCGAGTGGAAAATGAAAATTTCGCGAGTAATAATAAATTACCATGTATCGTCATTTTCTCGCCATTTTCATAAACGTACCAGCAATGCTATTCGCTTATGAATAGATAGCTACTTTGAATTATTAAAAGAAGAATACACTATACTCTGACAGCATTAATGAACATTTTCTATTTTTACACGATGTAACAGCTGGTTGAGTTTACTGGAAGGAACAAGGTGGTTGCAGCACATGTCAGGCTTATTGAGAGCAGCTGTTACAGTCGCCTCGGCTGTCGAGCGAGATGGAAGGCCAGTATTAGTGCACTGTAGCGACGGCTGGGACAGGACACCCCAGATTGTCGCTCTTGCCCAAATTTTACTCGATCCATATTACCGAACAATGGAGGTTGATACCTTTTTTTTCTTTTGGAATGGCTTCGTCGTTTATATCTAACAGTGGATAATATTTCATAATACCTTTTTATAGGGATTCCAAATTTTGTGCGAAAGGGAGTGGCTTGATTTCGGACACAAATTTGGAGACCGGTGCGGTCAAACTATAAATAATGAAGACGCTAATGAACGATGTCCAGTGTTTCTGCAATGGTTAGACTGTGTGCATCAATTAATTGAGCAATTCAAGTGTAGCTTCCAGATGTCATCTGCGTATATCGTGAGTACTATTATAAACAGTTTAATAATAGATCAAGGACGTTAATCATCGGAAATTAAAACTGTGACTTTGATTTCGTTTTGCAGGTAAAGTTAGCCCAGCATACATACTCACAATTATTCGGTACATTTTTGTGTAATAGTAAAAACGAAAGGATACAGCAGAGGATACGTGAGCGTACCTTCTCGACTTGGCGTTTTTTAAATTGCCCATCCTTCGTTAATCATCTATATGCTCCTTCTAAAAATAAAGTAGGTATTTAATAGTAAATGAAGGCTAACAGAAATTCTTTTTTCTCGAAGAAAGCTAACTTGGGTGTAATTAATTTTGCAGGTATTATGGCCTAGTTGCAATGTAAGAGATCTTAGACTTTGGAATGATGTGTATTTAGGAACTGTAGAGACTGCTATGAATGGAAATGATAAACAACCGCGAGTATCGATGATTGATATAGAGACTGGTTACAATGAAGAGCCCCAAGGACATATGACGAAAACCCGTTCCTATGGAGATCTCATCCAAGCCCAAGATCATGCGGCTCTGCATCGCAGATTAAGCGATCCAAGCCTTTCAGTTGAAAAGTAAGACACTTAAGGAAATAAATTACATATATGTTTAAAAAATATGTAACTATCATAAATTAAATTTCACTTTTCAGGAAATTCGATTCAATTAGTTTAATGAGTGATTCAGAAAAATTTGAGACTAATAATGATAGTGATAAAATTCAAGCGGTTAGTGAAAATATCAAAGAGACTGAAGAGAAAAATTTACCCAATGGGGAAAGCAATTCGACTGAAGAACCAGTAAATACGTCGGTAGACAGCTCGACAGATACGATAATACTCAACGGCGACATAGTCGTTGCGAAAAATAACGAAGAAAAGGATTTGTGAGTTCCTGTTTTAATGCCATTATCGTTGTCAATAACATAATTTGTTAAAAAACTTTAGTTTTAATTTTTTTGTGCACGTTGCATGTCACACCTAATTGTAATTAAGCACTTAACGTTTTAGCACTATGAAATATGTTATTAGAAGTGCTTCATTATTCTCGCAAAATCACTATTTATTTGCCTTCAAAATAGTTACGAAATTGTTAAAATAAAAAATAATTTCGAATTTTTTAAGTATAAAATTGTTTGGTTTCATACTAACACCTATTGTGTAATTACGTGTAACATTGAATTATAAATCTTACATAATACGTAATATATTATTTATATATCATGATTATTTTTTAGTTGTACTTAATTATTTTTTTAATGTTGTTCATATTATTAATGCATGTATTGTTAGACCGATCGAACTTTTTTTTCCTTGCGAAATTATTGTAGTAATTAATATCTTTCTAATGAGAAAAATGTCTTGATTGATTGATAAACTTTATTATCTAACTATGAAAATTGTTATGAATTCATATAAATATTAAATAAATATTTAATAATAGAGCGAATAGTATAATTCAAGATCACTCGAAGTCTGATATAATTTACATCGATTCGTTGCATAAAGTCGTCCATTGACTGTTACATAAGATTTATAATGATTAAACTACAAATCTATCTTAAACTTTATCTCTAAACTAAATGTTATTGTTAGCACTACTTGAACAACCTATTATAATGAAAATCTTGAATTACAGGTCACCAGTGACAACCAACCACGTGCAAGAGACCGACGCCCAGTGGATCGACACGACGGCGGCGACGGCAGCCGCGACGGTGGCCGTGAACCGTCAGTCGTGCAATAATCGCAATCATAACGAGGGAGGCAGCGACGTGAGCGAGACGAGCGCGTCCCTAGTGTCGCGAACGCCGAGCAGCATTTGTCCGGCCTCGCCTATCCACCAGGACATATTGATGGAGAATCTCGATAGGCTAGACGACGTCGACGGCCTTCCCGTCATTCACTGCGACGTTCAAATGAGAGTTCAGCAACTTATTATCGAGAACAAGGTATAAGACGCGTTCTACTACGTGTACGCTTACATTAGCGTGTTTATCAATCGCTTGATAAACCAATGATTGTACTGTGCTGATTTGCGCTAATCGGGTGTAACGCTGCGATGATTGAAATTGATAAGCAGGTGCTTTTTAGGTTTTTTTGATGAGAAAATGTACGTCAATATTACATCGTTTTCCACGATGATATTGTAAATTAAAATTATCTAATCGGTTATGGATTTACTTATAAATTTTCGCCAAGGGTTTTAAGTCGAGAGAAACTAGTTTGTACATTATTTCTAAGAGTTAAGGCAAGCAATATTATTCTGTTATGTAAAAATATTGTAGTCTAAATGAAACTTAAAATATAATATATCGTCTTGTCTTTGAGACAAGATCTTCGCTATACGTAAGATAATACGTAGATTTTAATAGATTGGATGAAAAAGTATTTTAATATGCCAAAAATTGTAAATTCGTATTTAAGTAAGATTTATTTAAGACGATATCATTGTTCTTTTATCTTTTTTCGTTTTAAATTTTTGTCAATATCATCAGAATCATTGAGAAAAATTAAAAATTGGGTTAGGATAATGAGAAATACAATGACATTTGGGATGGCTCCGGCATCTCCTTAATAAAATGTTAAAGAAATACAAATAAAAACTGTATTATTCCTTATTATGGAAAGATAACGAATCAGAATTAGAAACATATTTTTGAATGATGCAACTCAAAATTGTAAATCTATTTAACTCGGAAATACCATTTGTCAATAAAAATAAAAAAATAATAAAAATATAATTTTAATAGCAATATTAAAAACTGTAAAACCATTAAAAGGGTTTCTGGATACTATATCATAATTACAATAGTTATTTTTATGTTTGTTTAATATTTTAACATTCACGGATTATTGTATTTATTATTGTATTGCTGTCATCTTTTTTCTATATTGTTACAAACTTCAAAATTTCGATGTAAGAATCTGGAATAACAACATTTTGCTTATATTCGGCTCAACATTTAGTTATAGCATATAACATTCATGAAACCAACGATTTTTTATATAGAAAACTGAAAATTGTAATTTTTATATAGCTGGGCAAAATTTACTGTTAAATCAAACGATAAATAATTTTATCAATAATAAAATCAAAACTAAACCACCAAAAATTAAAGAAAACTTAATTTTATTTAAAATTTGTTAAACCACATAATAAAAATCCAATTGGCCAAAATATTTTGATAAAGTATAAAATGACTTTATTAATAGTGGGGCACTATTGGTGGCGTTTGAAACAAAATGGTATGAAAAGCTACAAATTTATATTGTTGCTAGAAGAATGATTGATGGTTACGACAAACGCTTAAACTAACAGATTAGTTCAGCACATTGATCGCTATCTTCGTTACAATGCTGATCAAATAAACATATTCGATACAAAAACACCTGTACTTTACAATGTCAATTATTTATGTTTAGTTAAGAGAGGAAGCATTAAGAAAAGAACTGCATACAACGAGAATGGCATTAATAAAGCAAGTATGCAACCACAACACAGATGCAGAACGAGTTGATGACATTGTAAGTTGTTACAAATCAACGCATAAGTATACTCACATATCTATTTATAAAAAGACAACAGAAAAGTTTACAAATTCATTTCTGTCGCAGGGCTCATTACCCGACTCCGTGGGCAGTGCAGGCGACCACGGCGAATCATTGCCTTCGGACATGTCCTGGGAAGCCTTAGATGAACCCGGACCACCTCCTACCTTATGGGTACCTGATCACGCGGTTAATCGATGCCAGGGATGTAACACAGAATTTTGGCTCGGCAGGCGCAAACACCATTGCAGGTGATTATTTTGTTGAGAGTTTGTAGAGATTTTTTGCTCATAGAAATAGAATAGACTAGATAAGAATATACTGATTTTAAGATAGTCCTTGCCTTGATTCTGATTCTTTAGCAGTACTTGCTCCTATTGGTCGTATTGTACGAATAATAAATACTTCACTGGTATACAAAATTTTAAGAGAAAGAATCAAACATTCCTACATGAGGAGTCTCGGTGATCTATCCTAAAATTTAAGCTTGCAATAGTACAGTCCTTTTCAAAAGAAAACTAAAAACGTTTTATTTTTCTTATCTAATAGTGAATGTGACACAAGGACTACCTTAAAAGCATGTTGGTATGTATTATAAAAAAAAGATATCGAACGTATAAAATACTCAATCTTTACCATGCTTCTTCAAACATAGCTGTCACAAACAATTTATATTTTGCAACATGCAACTGCTTTCCAACTTTTCCATGTTAAGAGCCCCAGAGACGCTTTAAAAGCGATCAGCTCTCACCCTCTATGCATCATCCTCACATACCTAATACCTGGCTCAATTTTCCAGATGCTGCGGCAAGATATTCTGCGCCGACTGCTCGGAGAATTGGACGCCCTTACCGAGCGAGCAACTCTACAACCCCGTGCGCGTCTGTAGCCAGTGCTTCTCCCGGTTGAACCATCACAACGCCAGTCCTTGTCAGTGCACCACCGCCACGACACCACCCACCATCACCACACCGATCGTCAACAATCTACTAGTACGTCAGCAGATAACGAACGAGCAGCCCGAGGCGTGCCACCGCTCGGCGACGCGCAAGGACAACAAGGACGTGTCGCAGTACCAGCTGGTGCAGCAGAAGCAGGCCCAGCAGCCGCCGATCGTCGAGGCGAGCAGCGCCAACTGAGCGCCGGCGCTCATTGGCGATGACGGCGGCGGCGGAGCTCGGCCGGCCTCGCTGCTGGCGAAAATCGTCATACGTATAATTTGGTGGAGCGCGAGCGAGTGAGCAATTCCGGTCGAATTTATATTATAAATATATATGATAAGCGAAGGTGTTTCGCAGCATATGTGTAATGGATGTAATGATGTTTTGCGTCGAGAGTGAAAGAGAGCGAGAAAGAGAGAGGAAAAGAGAAAAAGAAAGTATAAGAAGCGTAACAATACGGCGAAGAGAGAGTGAGTGAGTGAGTGAGTGAGTGAGTGAGTGAGTGAGTGAGTGAGTGAGTGAGTGAGTGAGTGAGTGAGTGAGTGAGAGAGAGAGAGAGAGAGAGAGAGAGAGAGAGAGAGAGAGAGAGAGAGAGATGCGTTATAAATTCTTTTAGCGAGCTAATATTTATTTCTAGATTAATCATTTATATGAAAGCGAGATTGCGTGTGTAAGGGTGGTGAGTTGGCTGCGTGTCGTGAGTGTGCGTGTGGTGCGTTTGTTGAAGGAGCGGAATGCTAACGAAAAAAAAAATTAAAAAATTATTCGATGGAATAAAGTTTAATTATATTCGAGCGAAATGTATATTTAGAATGAAAGAGACGCAAGGAGAGTGTGTACGACAGAGAGGTGATGAATGAGATCGCAATGCGACTCAAAAACAAACGAAGAAGAACCGAGGGAAGGTTTAAAATCGATGTAAGGGAGAAAAAGTGGGGCAATGGTATTAGCTTTTGTAGTACAGAAAAAAGTAACAAGCGAGTGAAGGCACGTCTTGGACTGGCTGTGACAGATGTTTAATTTTAAATGTCGAATGATGATTAAGAAAAAAAATAAGGAAAGATTTTAATTATTATAATTGTTGGCTGATTGACAAATTCAAAATGAAGATAGATCGACTATGGTTTCATTTAAATTTTATGTAAATATATTAATGCGTATTGTCTCCGTATACAGAAAAAAAAATAACAAGGAAAGAAATGAAAAGAATGAAATTAGTTCTGTAGTACGTTTCTAATGTTTTTATTATATATTGATTGATTCCTGCCTCTGGGTGGTCTCGTGAATTCTTTTCTTCTTGATGGCCCGCAATCTTTTTCTGGTCGACGACGACGACGACGACACTGACAACGACGACGACGATGATCATGACACAAGCAAAAACAAAAACAAATACAACAAAAAAGAATAAACCTCTCGGTGCTCGATCGCGAGCGAATATTTATGCGTGTGTGCTTCGAGATAAAGAATGATACAAAAAAAAAAAACATACAAAGACGTGTACTGTTATCGAGCGCCGATTTTAGCTACAAAGTAAAAATAAATAAAAAAAAACAAAAGGATAAAAAAAAAAGTAATCGAAACAATTTTATACTTGGTACGTTAGAACGAGCAAGTAGTACAACAAGTATACCGGACGACATCTGATGCATTGGGGAGATATTGCGCAATGTAAATAATACATTAAATAACAAAGAAAATCGAAGGCAAAAAAGAGTCAAAGTATTTTCGCGTTCTTTACTGTATTTAGACGTTAAACCGCGTAGTTTCTCAGATAGCAATTACATGTGCGCATCTGCGGAATTAATAAAAATCGTTTATTTACAGTAAAACCTCTTCTCGTGTTTTCTTATTTACATAGTACAATTGTATATAGATCCTGTAATCACAAAAATATAATTTTCATTTTTAAATCGAAATCTACGTTATACTCTTGAACGCCGTTATGTTTTTAAAGCTAGACGCATTCTTAAGAAGCTCCGTGGCGTTCTGGAGCATATGCTTGGTACCCTTAGTGTCATCTGCGTTTTGAAACTGAACGAGTATCACCAGATACGTCGTGACCGCTCCCACGATCTAAAACAATTGTTATCATGATCATAAACCCTAGCCCCCTTACAAAGTAACCTTGGCATTTAAATCACTTTACCGAGGTGACCAAGCCTCTGTCCAGATAAAAAAGATCACACGCTGAAAACTCCACTGGTCTCTGCAGCAGCTGTATCGAAAAGATCTCCAACTGCTTCTTTGCGTCGGGATTCCACTTGCTGGCAAGCGCCTGGCTCACTAGCTTTCCCGTCATCTTCGCCTGTTTTCAACATTTTCCTCTCTCATTCCATACTTATAACATGAAAAAGGTCACAACGTGTATACCTTCTTAGAGACCATGTAACAAGGCTGGACGAACAGCAACAACCGATAGACGTGAAAGAAGATCCAGAACACCTGGAGCGTGAGGACGTACCAGCCACTGCTGTTGTTCGCATAGATCGAGGTGTAGAGGAAGTAGGGGGTGATGATAAGGTGGATCAGGCAGCTGATCGTGCCTACAAGGATGGCGCTGCCGTACGCGCGGTTGATGTCGCTCACCACATCGCAGAGGGTGCCATGAAGGGTTATCAGCTGGTCGATAGCGTCTGATGCGCCACCGGATCCTGGAGTTGATGTTTCTTTTTCTTTTAGTGTCTTTGTGTGTGATATTTGATTTTTTTTTAATTCTATAAATATAATGAAACTCCTTTTTTAAGATTACGCACGAAGCGTTACGGAGTTTTAACGCTTAAAATGTAAAATATGAATTTCTAATTATTTAATTTTTATGTAGATGTGGTATTTCTATATTCCTAACTTTTGGATTTCCAATTTTTGTTCAATTCTCAAGAAACCTCTATTGGATCTTATTTGGCAATGTAAAGTAAAATCTTATCTATCGATATAGGATAGTATATCTATATATTTCTATAAAAATGCGCAGCTGTTGCTACAATTCTGTTTTATAAGACAGAAGGTAAATAGTGCTTTTCTTTAATTACCTTCTCCAGCAACAATGAAATCGGAAACCTTATTTGCCCGTCTCAAACGATTATGTCCCATATCCGAAGAGACAAAGGACACGGACTGTGCTAGTTCCTTCCGTGGATCGAGTGCGGCTACAACCAAATCAATCATTTCTGTCTTTAATAGATTTTGAATTTGTTTGCGAAAATGGACAAACATAAAAACTGTAGGAAAAAAATTCGAAATTAGAATGTAAATTATAATTTTTTTTTTTTTTTTTTTGACACTGGTTTTATAGTAATTCAGAAGTAATCATCGGTAGGTCTAGCATTGATTTGCTCCACCAGGTTTACACTGCAATGGTCAATATATAGATTTATTTACATTTTCTTAAGATTAAAAGATTTATTTAAAAGGAGAAACGAAAACTATTAGTATAGCTGCACTGAAAGATAAGTACCTATACATAAGAAAACAAAATTATCAATTGTAAAAAAGCTCTAGATGATTTTAAATGTAAAAAAAACGCTTGACTTTCAATGGTTTTTTACAATATTTTTTAATTTTTTTCTACGTATCTTACTTTACTTTCCCTATATATTTTTTGCCATTGCTCCACCATCATCACCGCACTCACCAAGCCCTATATCTTTCCTAAAGTACTCGATGATGTGATTCGTCCTGGTAAGATTATCGATGGTCTTGTTGAGCTTTAGAAATCGCTCGCCAACATTGAACAATACAAGTGCGTACTGCATCTCAAAGGCCATGATGACGATGTACATGAAGTACAGGGGCGAGTAGTTGATCGGGCCCTTGTCCGTGAACTGCAGGTGCTTGGTACCCGAGGATATGCGCCAGCAGACGTAGTCGAGGCTCGAGAGCACTGCGAGGTAGATGAAGGTCAGGGAGATGACGATGATGGAGAGGCGGCGCAGGTTTTTCGAGGTGTCGATGCCGAGTTTTTCGTCTACCTGAATTTTTGGGGAGAAAAATTAAATTGTGTACTTATGGTTAGGAAGTGTACGGCGGTTATTAAGTATTTGTTAATATTATAGTTAAATTAAGTAGCATTTAACTTCTTTGCTTGATATTCATATTGGAAAAATTAATATAGAAATATATTATTATATTATTATATATAATTCTTTTAGGTATTATTAAATCGCTATATCATTGCGATTTAAACTCTTCCTAACACAGTTGTTCCCTAATTTTATAGTTAAGTAGTTTTAAAAAATATGATCATTTTCTTCCATATTGACCGTATCACAATTATACAATAGGTAAAGAATAATTTCCATTGGCCTTTATTTAAAAACAATCAGAGATAAACGGTTATTGGACACGCTATTTTCAATAGTACCGTTCAAAGTGTATAAATATTAATTTGTATTTCAACGAAAGTCTATATTGAAGCAAATAAAATTCATTCCAAAAGTTGTACCACAAAATAAGACAAAATGTCGTAGAAATTTAAAATCTTTTTAAACGTTTGTGCTGAAAATTTAGCTGCTCTGAAAAAAAAATCAAACGAGATTTATAACAGATTTTTAGTGTAGAAGCAGACAATTCATTTCTGTTTTGCCCGTTTATACAATCCTAATTATTTTTAAACTATATCCAATATCTGAACAACAACCAAATTATAACAACAATTTTTTTTCATCAAAATCGGAAAAAATAACACCAGCACACAACCCACAAAAACGACTTACTTCGATGATTTTATTGAGCGCTTTATTGAGATGCCGCCAGCGGTAGGGCGAGCCGAGAATTGCGACGGCCACAACGCTGATCACGGCGAAGACGTCGCTGCAGGTGACCGTGATTGCCGTCTCCGAGGATAACCGCGTGCTGTTCTGCCAGCCGTTGCGCAGGTCGCGGTGCAGGCCCCAGCATTGGGCTCCGATGTACCCCAGCAGCAGTAAGATCCTTAATTTGATTTTTCGTCAGTTTGATAGGTTTTAATAACAAATATGCTATTTTACGCAATAAATCGAATGAAAAAAGATTGGAGATGTTTTTATTTTTATGTGAAATATTAAGAGAGCTAAGGGAGATTGTAAAAATTAAAAGATATAATTCGCAATTACAAAATTCTATTTTAATTTCAATAGTCAAATTAACTATTCATTATTCAGTAATTAATAGTATATATATTTTCAGAAAATGTTAAACGCAAGAAAACGTCTTTGAACCTCTTTTGAAATAATCGAGTTTAAATGAATGATACTTTTGTTGTTATAATTCTTAAACGTATTAAAAACCAAGTGAAATAAAAAAAATTGGATTTTCAATGTTTGTTATCTATGTATAAGGTGGTTAATATTCACAAAAAACTTTTATTATTAACAATATCATGAGTTTCGTCAAGGAAGGTCCCAATTTACGAGGAAGACATTACAATCATTCAATGCAAAGCTTATATGAGGAATTCTACAGATTATTCACACATAGAAGATTCAAAAAATACAAAAAAAATTGAAGGCACACCTCTGTAATAAATGATATCTCTTTCTTTAGGTCATACAGTAGACGAGAACATTTTCCAACACCTGAAAATGGTCTTGTGACAAGGTTTTAAACCCAAATCTATTTTTCTTATGGAAATTTAACATGCGAAAAATGGACGAAAAGTATTCACAAAAAAGCGATTAAAGTAGAAGAGCTTTAGTTTAAGCTAAAGATCGTTAAAATCGGTCGGTTCTGTGCAAAGTTACGTGCATTTGAATATCGGGAAAAATTACTCAAAATGATCAAAATTTTAAGAATTACGAGGATTCGGGAAAAATCGCTCATTTTTGGTCATTATTTTTCGCGATTTTCAAATGCACGTAACTTTACACAGAACCAACCGATTTTAACGATCTTTAGCTTAAATTAAAACTCTTTTCTTCTACTTTAAATGCTTGTTGTCACTTTTACGAGTTTACTATATTGGCGAATCGTCAGTGACTACTTTTCCCACGTTAAATTTTCATAAAAAAGCACTGAATTTGTGTTTAACACCGTGTCACAAAACCATTTTCGAGTGTTGGAAAATGTTCTCGGCTATTGCATGACCTATTAAGAACGAGAAGAAATTTATTACAGAAGTGTGCCTCCAAATTTTTTTTTTAATTTTTTGAACCCTCTAACTAGAAGAGGCCGTGAACTCCGGATCACGGATTCGGCTCAAACTTTGCGATATATTTTTGGATGTAGACATATAAAGAAAGCTGCAATATTAGACCCTAACGCTAAAATAAACTGCCGTTCTGCACCTTTTTAGCTATATTTTGAAAAAAGGCTTAAAAAAAACCTCTTCTTGAAACGGTAACCATTTAACTCCGGGAAGTCTTAAATATAATTTCAAAAATAGAAAATAAAACTAGAGAAAATGAGCTTTCATTTGCTTTTTTAAGAATTAAAAAATGTTGATTCCTTCCAAAGTTATAAAAGTTTAAAATTGAGCATCGAAAGTGCATCAAAATATGCCGGCAGTCGAACAGTTTAATTTTAGGGATTAAACAGTGCATTTTAGCTGTTCTATTTTAAACTTTTATAACTTTGGAAGGAATTAACATTTTTTAATTCTTAAAAAAGCAAATGAAAGCTCATTTTCTCTAGTTTTATTTTCTATTTTCGAAATTATATTTAAGACTCCCGGGAGTTAAATGGTTATCGTTTCAAGAAGAGGTTTTTTTCAAGCCTTTTTTCAAAATAAAGCTAAAAAGGCGCAGAACTTCAGTTTTTTTTAGAGTTAGAGTCTAAAATTGCAGCATTCTTTATATTTCTACATCCAAAAACATATCGCAAAGTTTGAGCCGAATCCGTAATCCGGAGTTCGCGGCCTCTCCTAGTAAGTGTCGATAATGTGCAGAATTCCTCATATGAGGCGTTTCACGTCAGCTCTCCAGGCGCGGCGCGCGAGCGCGAAATCATGCTGTTTTCAGCTTGTGTTTGAAGGGCTAAGATGTATCTAAAAAAAATAATCCCCAAGTGATTTTGATGTATTTTTTCCTCAGCTTTCCGATGGTGCTATTAGTTTCTCATAATTTTTCAATTCTAACCTCAAAAAAACATAAAACATGTTATATCTCAAAAACTATATTTTTAATATTTTTTTTTACCTGCTAGATCGAAAGAGGAGGAAATTTTACATGGATATAGCCTTTTTCTACATAGGGGTTTTTTGATTTTTTCGAGATATTATTCAAGAAATACTTAGAATTGAAATTTTTTGAGAAACTAATAGCACCATCGAAAAGCTGAGGAAAAAATACATCGAAATCACTTGGGGATTATTTTTTTTAGATACATCTTAGCCCTTCAGACACAAGCTGAAAACAGCATGATTTCGCGCTCGCGCGCCGCGCCTGGAGAGCTGACGTGAAACGCCTCATATATAAGAAAATCTATTCCATATTATTAGACGTATTCTTCAAAGAAACCGCACAATACCGTATACACATTCTCAGCGCGGATTCCGAGTTGGTATATCTTTTCGGAGCAGAGTCCGACTTGTTTCTTCCAGTTACTAAAATGTAGTCGAACCCCAGCTCACACTTACATATAGAATTCATTGCTCAATACACACACAACCAATCCTCCACCACACAACCCAAAACCACTTCTCCACTACCGCACAACCATTCCAAAGAAGCAATAAAAAACAAAAAAAAAAGTCGCTTACCCATACAAGACCTGGGGCACAACGAGCTTGCCGGAGTACCTCCCGGCCTTGTTCTGCTGAAACACAACCGGCAGCAGGCCGCAGACCTTGCTCAGGTGGTAGACCGGCGACAGCGTGTGGAACACGTCGGACCTGGCGCGCTCGCCCGTCGGGCCGATATTCACCCCCGCCAACGGGCTCTCGTTTCGCTGTCGGGATGCTTTTTCTGCGAACACATTTTTGCCTTTGTATATAGGATTGATTGTGTAGGTGTGGTGTAGAACTTATGAGAAGAAGGGTTGAATTTATTTGCGAAAACATTTTTTAATCACTGATCAAACGCGCAACGTTAAATTAACACCGCTTGTAAAGCAATTCACGTAAACCCCACTCTGCAATAACCACCCGGGTTCTCTCTGTTCAAACACGCGTTACATGATCCTACTGTCTTTGATCTCCTTGCTAACTTCGCTCCAGGCCTCCATCTTTCGCCCAACAAATATCTTCTCGCTCCTCCTCGCGGCCGCGGCGCAATAACAAATCGCCGCGGACACGACAAAGGGACGCACTGCAGCCGTAAGTATATAATTCTCGCGAATGCGCGCGGCGGTGTGAAAAATAACGTTGGGTAAACAAGCGGTAGCCGAGGACTCTTGTTTGCCAACTATATCCTTTAATTCATTCATGCGCTGCAAGTGCACGCGATAAATCTCGCCGCGCGGCGATTATAGTCCTCTCCTATATACACTCTCGTATCGTGCGGCCGAATGTGTGTATTAATGACAGCGTTGTATCATTCGTAGATATGTATCGCGGTAGGGATCTGTCGCGAAGGTTGAATTAGGGACATTTTGGCTGCCAGTTTGACTGGGATTCATATAATAAGCTGTGTATAAATATATAAATGTAATATAATATCGTAAGTGTCCTGGATGTGGCGCGATGTTGAACTTTCAGGTTGATTCGGGGGGAGTTACGTGCGCGCAGCGCGCAGGTTGTTATCGCACGGGGAATTATTAACGAACCCGCGGTGACAATGACAGGCCTGTAATCGCGCAAGGAAAAAGGAAAATCGTTTTCATTCGTCATCGTTGTGAGCTTAGAGAGACGCGTCGCGCAGTGTGTTTGATGAAAAGATTACTTTGCGTCAGTTTAAAATTTTTTTATTGAAAAATTTAATAATTTTAATACGACTTTTCATTAATTTTATTGTAAACTATACTGTTTTGTATACTTATTTTTAGTATTATTACTATTCTTTTTTTTTTCGTCAAATTTACATAGAAATTATTAAAATCTTGTGGTCATAAACAGAGTAGCTAGATACGAGGAAAGTATCAAAGTCCAAAACAATCATAATGCTTACATCGACATGCCTTATTTTTCAATTTTTTTCAACATTAATAATTATTCTAGTTAGAATTTCTAAATTATTTATAATCGGCAGGTAGTCGCAATAATTTCTAAAAACATGAAATATCAGATTGTCTATAATATCCTTATATTTCACTCACTAACTTACTAAGATTTATTTGCAAGTTGAAAATGAAAAAAGAATGAAATTTATATGTATAATTAATAATAATAATTTTTTTAAGATTAAAAATAAATGTATAAATTAATGATGCTCTTATTAGAATTAAATCAAATTTCGCGCTTCAAATTAACATTGTTCTACGGTCCCTAAGGGGCAATGTACATAAGCGCCGTTCCTCTCTGCTCCGCTCTGCTCTGCTCCGCTCTGCTCCGTTCCGCTCTATTCCGTTTCAGAATCCTGAAACAAGTAAAGGGAAAATCGCTTACAAACGGAACTAAACTGAAATTGGACCAGGTTTGAGCAGAACAGAGCAGATCAGCAGAGCAGAGCAGAACGGCGCTTAAGCTGCCTCTACACGGCGTGCCGCGAGCCGCGGCCGCGTGCCCTAGACAAAGACAGATATACGAAATCCTATAGGAATCGTATATCTGTCTTTGTCTCGGTCCCTCGGGCATGCGACTCGCGGCTCGCGGCATGCCGTGTAGAGGCAGCTTTATGTACATTGCCCCTAAGGATTCACTATTTAATCAGTTCATATGGTTGAGGCTAGCAAAAATAGGCCTAAGGAACGCGGAATGTACAGGAAAGTTATAGTACATATACAGACGCACCTTTAGGGCATTTAAGGTTTAAAAGTTGTAACTTGTAACCGACACACGCCGTGGAAAAATTGTGTTGATGTTTCCGCGAGACTTGGAGTTTTGAATGAGTTAGTAGTAATTTATTGTAATGTGTTATTGAAATATCGACTTCGTCGAGAACCAAGTGTGTAATGTAGCTAAAAATAAATAAAAATATCTTACATGTATCCTAACAGAATTAATTAACTCGAACACAAAGACGCGCCCAGTGCATTGTTTGTCACCTGAGAAAATGTCTGATTTGATAGACTTCGATAGTCCGAGCACGAATCGTAATGCCCTGTTGCTTGCGTCGCCCCTCATACCAGGCCCAGAAACTTCGAAGAGCAGCAACGATGCCTCCGGCACGAGCGGAGCTGCCACTCACTTTACCGAATTCGACAAGAGGCGCAGCGTGGAAAACAATCCCTTCGACATGGTGATGAAAGAGATCACAGAGTATGAAAAGAATAAGGAGGATCCCTTCGAGAGGGTCATCGAGAAGGCCATGGGCTACTCCGATAGAGTGTCCATTGAGTCAAAGGATGGTTTTGTTCTCAGGCGCACAAGGCACTCCAATATCCTGAAGATAAACATGACTTTGGATGAGACTGAAACAAATTCAGACTTATCAGTTAAGGAAGAGAAAGGTCCGCTAGTCCAGGAGGATAACGAGATAAGTATTATTACGGACTTGAATGATACTAATCTCATTAGTGATATGGTCAATGAAAGAAGGATGAGTGAGATGTGGAGCTGTGATAACAAGATGATACCTAATATAAGTGTTTCAAACGTAGCTGCTAATGCAGATTTATCTATTTTAAATGTATCTGCTATGAATGATTCATTATTAGATCTAAACTCAAAAGATAGTAAGTATGTAAATCCACGTGTTCGGTCTCTATCACAGACAACCTTTTTGTCTCCAAGAAAGGGGTCGCCACAAAAGGCCAAAAGAAGATCTTACTCAGTCACAGATAACTTGAAAAATACTGTTTTTGGACAAGACAGTACATTAAACAGTGCTACATCAAGTGCATTTGATGATCCACTAAATAATGCCTTTAGAAAGACTATTTTAGATAGCAATGGAAGTTCTGGTTCTATTTATTTAAACAATCATTTTGATTTATCTGTAAATAAGCAAAAGATGGAAAGACTAAATAGTGATAGTTCTATTTTTTCTGGATTATCAAATGTGTCAAATATTCCAGGCGATCCCATGAATAAAATGAGACAAGAAAGATTCTGCAGTGATGGGTCTCTCTATTCAAGTATTTCGAATTTATCTATAATTCCTAGTGGCAGTATTTCATCATCTTGTGATTCAGCATTTTCAAATGATGCTGCAAACAAGGGTTTCATTGCCAGTAGACTGCATTTAAGTTCAACAAGTTCTAGTATGTCTAAAACTCCATTAAAGGCCTCTGATAAGTCTGATTTAATTCAGAAATACAATCAAATAAAGAAGAGAATGTCTTCAAGTCAAATGGAATTTCATAAGGACGAATCTGAAAAGAAAGTAACTACTCAAATATATTCAAAAAGTTATTGTGAAAAATTGATTGATTTTGACAGTGGTTCTAATTCAGTTTTTAATGTGAGTTACATAAAATTCTTTTATTTTAATTATATCAGTCTAAGGTTCTTAAACTCTATAGATTAATTCTATTCTTAATTTTGTTTCAGGATGATCCAGGTGTTAATGACATCATTTTACATGAAGCAAAAACTCTTGCCGAAAGATTTGAAATATTGGCATCAAGTAAAGACTCTAACTGTAAATATATATTTTTTATAAATATGAATGCAAACATTACTCTTTATTCATGGAAGATAAGACTTGTAATATTATTTTTGTAGCAACTGTTGAGGATGACTTATTCTTTTCAAAAACACAGTTAAATTTTGATGATCTACCTCCATCAGATGATGAAACAGTAGATAATTTGATTGACTTGCCTTCTTCACCTCAAACAAGTGCTAATGTATCAAAAATGGATGAACAGAAAAAATCTTGCAGTGAAACAGAAATCGTTTCTCAAAAAGAAGACATGAAAGCTTTAGAAGATGAATTCATAGAGCCCAAATCTTTTAATAAAAAGGCAGTAGCAGCAACTTTACTGCTAGAACTGGAAAAATTAATCAAAGAAGATAATAACCCAAATGCGTCTCAAGTCTTGGGTGATTTACAAAAGTTGTTGGGTGTTCAATCTGATAACAACACGGAAATTTTAAAAGTATGCTTGCAAAACACTAATAATTCTCCCGAAAGTAAAAATAAGTCTAACATTAAACAAGTAGATAACACTTGTAAAAAGGTACCTGATCTTGAAAAGAAAGAATCAAAAGACAATAAAAAAAACGATTCTAATTCAAAAGATGTAGAAGAAAATAAAGAAAATATTTCAAACAATGATGCAAAATCTAATATCATCATTAAACAAAAAGAAGAGATTGATAATAATAATGAAACGAATGATTTTCAAAGTTCAAAAGTTGAATCAGAAAAGCAAAATACTCAAAACGAACCGTCCGAAGATAAAAAACTTGTCACAAATTTACTAGAAACTATAAACAAAATTATAAATGAAGAACATGGAGAATCAGCTTTGAACATTTTACGAAATTTGGGCACAGTATTAAGCATGTCTAAAGGACTTGGAACGCAAAATAAGACTGAACAAAAATCTGAAAGAAAAGAAACTGAAAAAAATTCGCGTAAACAACTAAATCGTTCAGCGAATTTATCATTTAGATCGCCAAGCCCGAAAAATTTAATACTTAATACAAAAAAACAGGTATAATTGATTCTGTTCACTTTCATACAATTTAAAAAAAAAATCAAGACAAAGCTGTACATTGTTGTATGCCTTTTTCATAACTGTCACATACATAACTATATATCTTTTTCAGAACAAATCGTTTGAAGTATTACCATTAAGAAGAAGTTTATCGGTAAATTCAGCAAAAAGCAGTAGTTTATTAAGCATTTCACACGCTGTAGATAAATCAATAGCAGAAAAGAGAAAATCTGAAGTCCCAAATGTAGTCAAACAACAATCTAGTCTAGGTAATTTTTTAAGTGATATTTAATAATAAGTGAACGTCGTAATCTAATTATTTTTATTATTTTGAAGGTAAAGGATCTACTGATCCAGTTAAAACGAAACTTAAGAAAAAACCAAGTCAAGAGATTGTTTCTAAAAGGGGACCCCTTAAGGCTGTGATACCTCTGGGTAGTATGCAAAAACAAGGTATGAGTGTAAGAAAAATGAATAAATGGACTAATTTATTGTTACAAACTTTTAACAAGCTTTTTCTTTTCGCAGGATCAGTAAATCCAAAAGTATCTGTAAGAGTTGATCAAAATTGTACTCCTCCAAATTCGACTATTCCACTTACGATTATAAGTAGCACTCCAAACTCGAACGAAGCTCGCAAAACTTCAAAAACAAAACCTACTGCTGCCTCCACGCCGAATGCCAATGAATTACGAGTATCTAGCACCAAAACTCAACAAAATTCAAAGAATTTATCAACGTCTATTCGTTCACCAGTGTCATTGAAATCAACACTTAAAGTACCAGACAGTATATTGAAAAATAGTCCCAAAAACAGTCCCAAAAATAGTCCCAAGAACAGCCCGAGAAACACTTTTAAAAACAGTCCTAAAAAGTAATTTTCAATTAATATTTAAAGTTGCACTAGAATTCATTTTTGCTATTGTACAATCATTGCATTTTATTTTTTTATCTTTTCAACAGCAAAGTAGAGCGAACTCTGTCGCCACCGAAAAGAACTCGAAAAAACTCGGAGAGCGGCGGTGACTCACGGCTCCCTCGATACTCGCCACGGCCTGTTCGAGTGCGTAATTACTCGATGACCGACCTGAAGACTGCCAAGTCGCCGCAAACCACCAGCACTACAAGCGTCGTACCGAAGATTTCCTCTGACAAGAAGATACAGCGAAAGTCGGCCTTGAGCCCTCTAAAAAACTGTAACACCCTCGAGCGTAAGGGGAATCCGATGAAGCTTGTAATAGAAATTAATTAATGTAGATATAACACTACTACCATGATTAGATGCTTTTTGATTAATTTTGATTTCTTGATTTCGATGCAGGTTTCAAGGCTCGGGAAGCATAGTATGATTCAAACGGGACCCGAAAAAGAGAATTACGCATGATTTGCGTTTAAGCTCGATGAAGCGTGAGATCGTCGATCGGCCGAATTTTATGCTAAGATGAACTTTTTGTACTTAGTAATTTAGTTTTTATACGTTTTTATGATATAAATACAATTTTAATATAAAGTGTTTTTTAAACAATAAAGATAATATTTACATAGTTACTTTTGGAAGGTTTTTAAATGAATTTGATATCATTTTGACTCAACGCTGTTTGTAATTAAATGCTGGTCATGAATTTTGTATTTAATAAAATGAAAATATAAGAGTTTTTTTAAAATAAGTATCTTCTTGTTTAAATGAATTTAGCTATATCCTTGATATCACTTCTGACTCTTCTTTCTGATAATCAATTCCGTGATAAAAATCTAAAGTATAATTCCTATCCTAAAGTATCATAAACTAAAAATTTTAGAAGAAACAATCGTTGAAAATTGTTATATTTTTTAATAAATTCCAAAATAAATAATTATTGGAAAAATGTTATCACTCTAACAATTAAGCTGTCATTGCTAATTTTCTACTATTAATGTTCTATTGATTGTCACTTTTTTACATCAGGCATTCTAGATTCTATAGTATAGGTACTGACTACTGATCTATTCTAAGCTGAAACGCCACCTACATCCATTTTTCAAATTTTAGTGCGGGCAATTCGAAGACGAATCCATAAATCAATAAACATCATATTTTGCTACTATTAATATGTAACAAATTATCGTGGAATCGTAAATATCTTAAATGAAGATTATTTTCACATTATTTTATACAACTCCGCAAAAATCACATGAAGTAATAGTAATAAAATATTCAAGGTCGAACAATCAGCACGCATATAACATATATACCTATACGTTCTGTCTTTCAAAAAAAAAGTCGAACGCGATATCGGTTCACCTTGACGAAATTAATAAGACACTTTACGGTGGACGAGTTTTATCCAGTCCAAAGATCAAAGGAACACAAAAAACGGTTCTCTGCAACAATAATGTCGCAATAACTGCGCTCCCCCGTTCCGCACAGTACAACCTACACGCACGCGATTATATACGCCGTAGGTACTACAACATACTAGATACTACTACTTATACCTACGCATCGTTTCGTGTTGCCAGAGACTTCGTAGCAGCCCGCAGCCGGTTGAAAATGATCAAACTACACACTACATAGTCGGCACTATCTCTCAGCGCACATCCATGCATTTGCTACGCGACGACATATTTCCGCGCATCATTACAGCAACGCCTTCTTCCTTCTCCGCGCCGCGACCCTGCGGGCAATCTAATCTCACGCAACCGCTCTCATACATGTACCAGTAGGTATATAGGTATACGCTCCAAAATATCAGCTGTTCTTTTTTTCCTCTCTACTGTCCAACCCAACACCAAAAGTATATAGCGCGCGTCCTATACCAATTTCCCCATCCGCAGGAGTGCAAACCTCACAGCGGCAACAGCTCGCGTCTCTCTCCCTGTACAATACAATGATACTTCAAAAACCAAATCAATTCCTCCTCTAATCTCCATCCTTCCATCTCATAATACAGCAATATATATCCCTCACCGCGTCATCTCTTCCATCACGCGGAAAAGCTCGCGAATTCCACGTTCGCACGCCTAACCTATATACCGTTTTCCGCCTCCGCCATACCCCGCTTTCATCTCCTCAACCTCGCGAATCCCTCTATATACCTCTCGGCCTCCTCCTCTCCTCCGGTCTCCGGAAAACTACGCAAAACAACCCCTTTTTCCTCACCCGCACGGTTGGCCGCGCGTGCCTGACGCGCGTGCGCGCGCGCGCGGGGGAGAGAGCGGCGGATCCGAGAGCTGTGCGATGCGAGAAGCGAGAGAGCTACACGAACGGCGCGCGCCGCGCACTTCAGTTTCGCGCCGGGCGCCGCAGCGTCAAGTCGGGGATTCGCGTTAACGTGCGTTTTTCTGTTCTCTGCGTGTGTACCGCGTTGCTACCACCATCATCATCATCTCGTTCTCTTCTCCTCCTCCGCTCAGCGTTCTCCTCTCTCGCTCATCTCGCATCCATCGCAAGCGCGCGCGCGCGTGTGCTGCTACTACTGCTGCCACAGTTCACACGACGCACGAGAGGCAGGTAAGCGCAAGTACATATTCCTCCTATAAGAGATAACGACAAGTATATATAAACCCCGCTCCCCGATCTCTCGAGAGCTACACACGCTTGTACTCTACTATTGCCGAAAAAAGGGTCGCGCGCGAGAGCGAGCGAGAGAGCGCGTGGCGCGCTATATAGCCTCTCCTCGCGCTGCTGTGCTCTCCGTCTATATAGGCGAGAGCGGGCGCGCGCACGAGCCGTTCCGACATCTCTCTCTCGCTCCTGTGTACGCTATATACCACGTTATATACCCACACACGAGTAAGAGAGAGAGCGCGGCGCGCACGCTTAAAAAGCCGCGCCCGCCGGTGCCGCCGCCGCTGCTGCTGCTGGCTGTGCCTGCGCGCAGCGGGCAAGCAGACTAGTCGCCTCCTCGCTGCCGAGCGCGCGCGCGGGTTCCCCCAAAGTATAGTACTGTGTATCTACCGTGTGGCCGTGGATATATAGGTACCAGCGCGCAGCGCAGCCGCCTGCGCCTTCTCCCCCGCGTCGACGCGCACCAGGTGCCTCGTGTATATACATACATACGCGTATACGTGTATATTATACGGACACGCGAGAGAGCAAGGCGTGCAGGTGAGTGAGCAAGCGCTGCACGGGCGAGTTGCATGTGCACGTTAATGTATATACATATATGTAAGATATACTTATATACACACATCACGAACGGCGAGAGATGCGCGACGCGCGTCATCGTCGTCGGCCTCCTTATCGACATTTCCCCTCGCAGCAGCAGCCTTTTTTTTCTCTCTCTCTCTCTCTCCCCCCGAGAATCTACATACATATATATATATACGCGTGCTTCTCTGTATATTATACTTATAATACCCTCGCGCAGCACATTCTCTCCCCCACACGCGGCAGGCACACACGACGCGCGTGCGGCGAGCTTTCGCTCTTTTTTCTCGCGTTTGCGTTGTTTCGCTGCGGCGCGGACCGCTCTCTCCCGGCGCGCAGGCGACCGACGTCTGCTCCCTCTCTTTCTCGCGTGTACATACATATTATTCGTACGTACACACACGTATATAGTCTGGCCGCAGCCCGGGCGCGATTTTTATAGAGAGTGAGGGCCGGAAGCGCGTGTCCTCGTGTTTATACGGAGGCTATCCTTACGGGCGCGCGCAACTGAGCTTCTCGCTTACGCACGCACGCGGGGTTCGCGCTGCGAGAGAACGCTATAGCGACGAAGAGAGCTTGAGCAGTGTGCGTGTGTGTCTGTGCGAGGCGCGCGGCGTAACACGTTTCGGAGCGCGAGCGCGCGCGTTGTCGAGTGAGCCGTGCGACGTCCTGACGCACACTTTTTTCCCTCTCTCTCTCTCTCTCTCTCTCGTTCTCTTACTCTTCGTATATACCTACTTGCTTCACGCGCTGAGATAGGTACCTATTAGCACGCGCGCGCGCGTTCTACTCGTGTTTTTGTTCTGCAAGCCGACACTTTGCGCCGCGTAGCTCTGCATCAGCGGATGCTCCGATCTATAACGTTTCGGAGCAACATACGCTCCCTCTCTCGCGCGTGGAAGTCACATGAAAGTCGCGCGTATTCTTTCCGAAAATTTCGTTCTTCTCTCGATCTACGTTCTCGTATACATAGAACGAGCCGAGTGTATAAAGTGTATAGCCTGTATATACGTACAAGCGCGAGATCTAGCCTGCGGATGTAAGAGAGCAGTCGCGCTCTTTAATGGGACAACACCTCTCGGTTAGGTTACTTACTTACGCACGCGCGCAGCCAGGTCGTACCGCACTCCGCGCGCGTCTTTCGCTTCCCCTCCCCCTCTCCCTGTTGCGCATAAAAATTTCAGGCCCTTTAAAACTCTCCAGAATTCTCTCAGCACACTCTCTCTCCCTCCCTCTATACTCTTCGCTCACCCACACGCGCAGAGGTGTACCTATATACACGCATACACACGATGGTGTGGTGGCCAGCCAGCGCAGCAGTGTATAGTGGCGCGTCCGGCGCTCTCGAAAAACCGGAGAGGAGACGACGACGACTTTCACGCGCGTTTTTGCGCCGCAGCTATATGCAGAGAGAGGCAGGCAACAACCAGCCGATTGTTGCGCGTTATCTCTCACGTGCACATGTATACGCATATCTATAATATACACGTATACGTGAGTGGGAAGAGAGGGGAGATCTCGGCGTATTTTATCTCGCGCGATGCAATTCGCAGATGCGCTTATTACTCTCGCTATACCATCTCTCGTTCGTTCGGTTTTAGGGTTCGCAGTATAAGAGACACGCGCGCCTGTTGTTATAAGCCGCGTGGCGAGTGCAAGCGAGCGAATGGCCGTCGCCGCCTCATCACTCAGGCGCGCGCTTCCTCCGGGAGATTGCGACAACGGTCGCCGCCGCGATAACTTCCTCTGCTTACCTTTCTTCCTCCCCTTCGGTATCCTACCCACATACGTCCCGAAAAAGCTCCCCCTCGTAATTCTTTCTCTCTGCGCCGCCGCACGCACCCCACGTGCTTGCCGGGGAAAAGCGGCGGCCATGCGTGTGCGTGTCATGCTTCTCTATAGGTACCTTATATACATAACACACGGTGCCTGCCGCGGCGGCAGCGTAACCTCGAAATCGATGCGATCGATATCGCGCGCGAGCCGAGTTTCCCGCGGCGGCAAGAGGAAGCGGTACCTAGCTGCTGGCTGCACATGTGTACGCGCGCGCTGCGGTCGCGCGGGGCCGAGGGAATGAAAGAACGCAGGAACGTATTATAATGCGGGGATGGGAGGAGAGGACGCGCAAACGGGGTGGCTGATTAATTAAGTCGGCAAGTGCCGACGATTGCCGAGGTGATTGGATGGGGGAGTAGAGTAGAGGTGACGCGCGAGGAATATTAATTAACGGTGGATATGTGTTATTGGTAGCGGAGGGTGGGAGAGGAGGAGGAGAATGGTTTGTTTTTCTTTTGAGAGGGGAACGAAGGTTGGTCATAATAACTCCGGTTCGTAATGTTAACTTTGTTACGCAATCGCGGCATGCTTCTTTTTTTATCGTCGTTATTATATCGGCACGTAGTCCTGTGGAGTATGATGATGAAGAGCCAGTATTCAAATGCAAATTCATGTTTCTATAGCATTTTGTCTTTTTCTTCAGTTCTTACTTGCTCACTAAACTGTTAAGTATATATTAATAGGAAATACAATGTTGATAGGTCTGAAGTTGTGGGTCTGAAATTTGTAACGTTGAAGTGCAACAAAATAAAAAAAAAAAATTGATTTTACTTCAAAGTTATATTGATTAATTTTAATTTCGCCTGGATATTTAGTATTTTATAGTATAAAATAGCTTTATGACAAAGGTTTTGATAACAATTTTTACTATCTAGTAACTTTATATAATTGTAAAAAATTATTTCGTTACATTCCAACGATGCAAACTTCAAACCCATCATCTGAAGTTTTCATCGTTGGAATGCAACGAAATAATTTCTTACAATTAATTTAAGTTATTAAACAATGAAAATTTCATCCAAACCTTTGTTATAAAGTTATTTTATTCTATAAAACACGAAATCTACGCACAAAATTAATATGAATTTGTATAACCATGAAGCAAAAATAATTTTTTTTTCCATTTCGTTGCACTCCAACGTTGCAAACTTCAAACCCATGAATGTCGCAACCTCGTGCGTTGTATTGTTCCTCAGCTTTTTAAAAAATCGCTGCAATTTCCGTTCAATTTCCAATGCCATTTTGCACCTCAATCGTTCTCTAATTATTATTACGAATGCTATAAGCAACCCCCCATCAATATTCCCAATAATCAACCTAAACAACCTCGACAATCGCCTACCAAAATACCTGCCCGCCGAGAGGGAAAATCCAATCTAAACCACCGCGCGCCTCTCATCCCATTAAAATTCCATTCGCGTATAGGTACGCTGAAATTCACCGATGCGGCCCCTTAATCGGAAGCTCCATTGTGCCCACGCGCACGCGCGAAAGTCAAATGCCCTCGCGCTTCGCGCCATCACGCTAATTTCGCTGATGAACGGGGAATTAAATCCGCTTACACACGCACGCTCGCTATACCTCTATACCCGATATTGCCTCTTTTTTTCCGATTGGTTTATACATCCCTCCTCTCCTCCCAAATACATCGTAATATATATAACGTACAACGCGACCGGGCCGTTCGCAATTAATTATCGTTATAGCGAAGGGCGGACGCGCGCGCGGGCGAGATATAATTCATCCGAGCTTCCCGCGGCCGCCCGTCGCGTTAGCGATTTAATCCTGAAAAATGCCCTTTTACTCCCTTCCGCTTTTCCAGCTCGTTAACCTGCGCACCGCAGGCAGCGCGAGCGAGGGAGGCAAAAAAGTGGCTGCGCACGCGTATATAGATATACATTTCCGACGCGATGAAAATGCATTACAAAAATAATCCCCCGCCGGCCTGCCAATAAGAAGAGCGCGCGCGCGGGAAGGAAAAGTTTTCGCGTTACTTACGCCCGCGCGCGCTAACGACGCTAACGTCGCGTATATAATTAAAGAGGCCCGGAGCGAAATGAATTTCGTTTAATTCCCATCGGATTTCGCGAGCGCTCGGTTGTATGTAACAGCGGCAGGAGAGCTATAGCAATCGAAGTGTTATACGTGGAGGTGAGAACCGGCAGCACACGCGGGGTACATGTATAAACCGCTTTGTTGCCGGGAACGTGGAGGGATGGAATAATTAGATCGGAAGATGATTCTCGCGGGGAGAAATTTTTTTCTCACGATTCGCCGAGTCGAGAACGTGTGCAGGCGCGCGCCGTTATATTTATAGCATGAAACTGTATACTTATAAAGTGTTACACACGATTCGCGCAGTAGGCACAGCACACTATTCGTCTCTATATACTTGCACCTACATCTGGAGGAGGATGCCACGCGGAGTCAATTACTGATTCATGCGCTGAATTTTTCATCGGTTCTACTTTAGCTCTCTCTCTCTCGTTTGCATCAATATCCTCGGTTCGACTTATGATTCCTCATTATACTTATACGATTGAGTGCACGGAATAACCAATCGACTGAAAATTAACTCTTGATTACATTCGTGCTTCAGTTACCCCAAACGATAGTCGTTATACTTCCCATTCCGAGTATGAAATAACGATAATATCGATAAAAATTCCAACCTAATAAACACCCTACAAAATATACTGCACCGAAATCCCCACACTTCCTCCACCCAATAAACACACATCCTCGTAACCGCACCTTCATCATCTCTCGGTCTCCCTCCCACATATATATACCGCTGCTCTGCTACACTATATACCCGCTAGCTGTTTATCTGCGCGTTTTTGAGTTATCGCGCCGGGATTCCGAGAAAACTGCGGCGATGACGACTCTCCCGGTGCGTAGATATCGCGCGCGCGCGCCGTCGGCGATTCACATATAGGTATGCTATATATTTTTCGAATCTATACATGGTAGACTGAGTTCGCTGCCGATTTAGTTGTAATCGCGTTTAAAGTCGTGCCCGAAAGCTTTCACGACTCGTTTAACTTCGCTGCTATTTATATATATAATACACTTTTAAAGCCTCGAACGGTTAGTTCTCGAACCTATCGCAAATTGCGAGCCTTTTAAACGCCACCTTTATCAGCGCTATTCAATCAGCCCCTAATTGTTGCGAACCTCCTCCCCATATAACAGCACGCGCAACGTCAACTCTCAATCACTTTTTTTCCTACATACAACGGACATTGCGCGTATATACTCTCGTGCCGCAGAACCCCGAACGCTCTTTTTATAGCTCCCTTTGACTATACGCGCGCCTGCGCCTTTATCACGCAAAATTTCGACGCTATGTGCACGTACACCCGCACGCTCTCTTCTTATCCCGCTGCGTGTATATATACACATATATACGCGCGTTACATCGGCCCCCGTCGATCGATGAACCGCTAGCTTCCATCGCACATTTTTTGTGCCCCTTCCCGCACCTATACCCACCTGCTATAGGAAGTGTATATCTATATACATCTACGTTTCGGTAATTAACTTTATATATTTTCATCGCAATCTCGAGGCGTTATTACTTATACTTATGCGCGCGCGAGTGCGACCTCCTCATCCGATTACACCCGTTATTGAATTTCACGGTCCGCAGGATCACGGCGGCGGCGCTGTGTCTATATTCGCGTATATCTATATAACACAGCTATCTCTCGCCCTTTGTACCTCAGCGGTCACGGCACGCCTATACGCGGATGGTGCTGCTGCTGCTGCTGCTGCTGCTACCGGATGTTTATTAAAAGTACCTCGGCTTTCTCGAAATCAATCGGCTGCGATATGAGAGAGAGAGAGAGAGAGGTGTGTGCGCGTCGTTCCTCTCTCGCAGGTGCGCTGCAACGGGTCAGTATAGCGGGGAGTCGGCAGCGCCATCTTTATTTGTCGGCAGAGCGCGGGTGCGACGCGGCTTTTGAATAACTACTGCCGCTACCGCCGCGCGCGCGTTTGTTGGGGACGGTTATGGTGCGAGTGTGTATATAGGTATATGATACGAGGAGCGTAATAACGCGCTCTGGTGTATTACATAATAGTAAAATTTTAGGAGTTGTTCGTTGGTGGTGTAACGGTTTTGTAGCAATACAGCGTTGTATACACGTTGTAATATTCGTTACAAATACGTATACGACTGTGTTAGCTCGCGGTAAATAAAGTTTTCTACCCCCCCCGGCCGGAAAGCGCCAACTTAATGGCCGCCGCACGAAACGAAGTTACCGCTTTCCGGCGCCGTCTCGAGCAGAAATAGTATATTAGATACCTTGGCCAGTAAAAACGAAAGCGTCATATCACATGTTTGTCAACCTCGGTATATCATATTTATCATATTTTTACTTTTGTTTGCTTTTACATATATAGTTTAAATTACGAAGCGTCGTTTTTTACAATCTCTACTATACAGTGTTTGAGTATAATACGTTTGAAACAAACTCTCAGCGCGTATAACAACTAAGGTAAGCGCGCTCGACTTTATATTACAGTCCGAAAGTTTTATACGATCGTTTAAACAAAGTTTTTAATTTTGCCAACCCGAAATGCCCCGTGTAATATACATCTAGAAGTGGCGCATATATAGCCTAGCGTCGTTATAAAAAGACGCTTCGGCGTTAACGCTCCAAATTACCCTCGCGCACGCACAGACAAGCGCGAGGAGACCGGATATATACATACCTGAAGCGTCGTAGATACCCAAACCGAAACCTCCCATTGGCCAGTCGCCCGGAAAATTCGCGCGCGCGTCGCTTTCACCCGCATATCCTACTGTGCAGACCGGCGCGCTTTAGTCTACAGCGAGCCTTCACCCGACGCGCACGTATATACGTCCATCTTCTCTCTCTCTCGCTCTTATTCGCTGATAATAACCATGTCACCGTTGCCTCCGCTTCCAGAGCTAATCCAGCTGCCGCGTGAGACGCCAGTAGCAGCTCAGTATCACTACCAGGAGCAGCATCATCATCTTAAGCAACCGCTGGACGCCAGCAGCATGGCGAGGACGTCGGAGAAGTCGACGGGGTCGCGCAAGGCGGAGCGCAAACTCCAGCAGCAGCAAGCCGTCGCCGCCGCCCAAGCCGAAGCAGCGGCGAACGCCGCCGCGGCCCAGGGCTCGAACAATTCGAGCGCCACCGGTGGCAAAGTCGTCCACGAGGAGCAGATCCTAGAGGCGATAGACCAGCTGCGCAGGCGCAAGGCCCGCCCGGACGCCGACCGCATCTGCAACTACCTGCTGCGCAAGTTCAGCGTAGACGCCAGGGATACCATCGCTGATCTCCATCGGCTCATCGAGGCCGAGAAGGTCATTCAAGTGGATTATAAAGGAAACACGAGTTACAGGAACGCGTCCAAGTGGACGAGGCTGCAGTTGTATAAGAACAGGCCGGAGGGCTTCGTCAAGGAGAAGATCAATTCGACGATGGTCGCCGGCGCTGTGGCAGAGCTCGTCGTCGAGGAGCCCGATTATCTTGATCAAGGTGTGCCTGCGGTCAGGTAAGTCGAGGGTTTGTTTTTGCGGCGGTTGTTGTTGGGTGGGGAGGGAGGTTTTAAGTAGGAATGGTACGGGAGGTTAGGGACTGATGGGAGAGTAAGTATAAGTGAAAAAAAAATGTCGCGAATGAGTTATTGGGAACTCCGGTTTCGTCGTGCTGGTATCGGATTCGAGGAGACGATTGAAAAATGAAATAGTGATTGAGTAAGAAAATAATTTAGTAGCTGCAAGTGCGTTTACTTTGAACAAACTAACATTTTCGCGCCCGGCGTAGACAGCCAATCAGGCGTCGAGTTGTATAAAACACTTGCTTACCTACTCCATCTCTCAAAAACTAATACTTAATCGTCGCTTCTTTTTCGACCAAAATAAATATTTTCTATGTATTTCAAAAAATTGATAAACACAAATTTCGACATATTGTGATATCTAAGTAGTAGAAGATTCAGTAGTTAATGAAATACTTACATTCAGTTATCCACGATAGTTTGCTGCTATATCTATTGCTTTGTTTAAATTGAATTGAGAACCGAATCAATTACAATCGTATAAAAGCGTCTTAAGTTTTATTGGAGATTTCTTGTCCTATAACTCTCGGCTCTGAGCGAAAGCGCGCCAGAGTCTATTAAGATTTTTATCAGTTAGTTTCTCTCTCAGCAATAGTTGTTATCCGTATACGCGTTTTAATAAAACTTAGTTGTCATTTTATTTATTTATTCTTTTCTATTTAATACAACAATTCATTATTTATAAAAATCGGAGCAATCAACAATTGTAGGCACTTTTTCGATCAATAATTCACATAAACTTAAAAATTCAAACATTCTTATAATAATTTTTAACGGCATAATTATTTCAAACGCGGAATCTCGTCAAAATTCAGGCGTCTCACATACAATAACATTTCCATAACGTCGAGCCACATCTGTATAGCCGTCTTCACGTGTTCGAAAATACCCACAACTCTGTTTATAGGTGGCGAGTGCGACCCCCCACCATCACCCATCTTCCCCCGTACGATAAATTTTGAAATTCCCGAAACCGTTATAAAATCATTACTTACAGACCTCTCAGTATATAGCTCAAAGGGAGGCGCCCGTCAATACCGCTGCACATGCAGCATGCAGCGCGCGCGCGCGCATAGGATAAGACCGGCGGCGGTGGGTCACGTGTGTTGTGCGCACTCTCGTCGTCGTCGACCCGTAATTCAATTGTCCCTCTCTCTTTCTCTGGGTAACCGTATGTATGTATATACATACATACATACATACCTATACTCAGTTTCCATACTACCTATACTTACCTTTGTTCGCGTAAGTATATTCTCTATCTTCGTCGAAGGTATAACGAGCAGTGCGTGCAACTGGAGCGCGCGAATAGTCGGCCCCGAGGTAGCAGTTGCCCTTCGTTAATTTTCAAATTTACCTGTTGGCAGGATGACTAATAACCGCGCGTGCATATATAGGTGTGAGTGTGTATAAGGGATAAGCAGTCGGGGCGGGTGGACGTGTAGACTATACTGGATATAGTTTTTGTGTAATCGAATTTGAACGCGGAAACATATATGTATATGTGATATATATACATATCTTATTCGATGTCGTTGCGGGTGCGCTGTGTTATCGACGCGCTGCTGCACAGGATGGGAAGGGTGTGTGTGGTTCTGGAAGAGAGAAAGGTGGAGAGTAGAGGGGGAGTTTGAAAATATACACGGAGAGTTATTCGGGAGATTACAGTTTTTTTTCGAGTTCTCGCGGTAAAACACGTAGGTGTATAGAAAGTATATATACGTACATAGAAAGGCCCTTCGAATGCGTCTGCGACGCTCAGTTTGATATATAATCGAGTTATATAGGTGGATATATAGCATTAGGAGGAAAGAACAAGAAAGAATACATATAAGACTGTGAAAATGTAAGTAGAGAAATGCAGTGATGTTGTTTAATCTCGTTTTATGTGATAAATTTATTTATATGCCAACTCGGAGCGGCAGGTTATAATCGGTTGACAAAATAAAATTGTTGGAATGGGGAAGCATTGTTTGTCACTGGTTAAACAAATTGTCATTTATTTTTTTCTTTTTTGTTTTTTTTTTCAACAAAACAAAAATCTTTGTAAGATGTCAGTGACATCATCCGCTTCGAGCTTTTTTCTAACCTTGTACAACAACAACAACAACAAAAGTCAAAATTATACGCACGTTACGTCACTTTGTTATTGTTCCGATTCAATACCTATAACGTGTGTGTGTCTGTGTTCGTATAGGTTAGTCGAGCAGCTGCTGGACGGCGTCTCGAATCCAACGTCGAGGCGTATGGTCGAGGACTTCCTGGGCAAGGAGGTGGCTAGCGGCAACCTCGCCCGACTCTCCAATGGCAACTACTCTCTCGTCGACGGTAGTAGCAATAACATGGGTAACGGCGCCGTCGCCGCAGCCGCCGCCGCCCAGAACGGCGACGTCGTCGCCAAGATCAAGCCGGCCACAGCCCTTTACAAAGAGCCCAGCCATCCCTATGATCTCAACGAGTTCGAGGAGTTCGCCGAGGAGCACGACTCCAGCTCCACCACCCTCAAGTCCTCCAGGCAGACCAGCCCCAAGAGCGAGTTGGAGCCTATGAAGAAAGAGGACTGCTACGAGATCATTGTGGGCAAGAGGCAGGGTGACGATGATAGCAAGGCCAAGGATAGCAACGGTAAGTTGAGAAGAAAGCTAGTGTTGATAGAGTATTAGTGAAGTATTCATTTTTCATTGATAACAATTTGACTTTTTATATGCAGGAAAACTGGTTAACGGTTTCCGAAAGGACGATGTCAAGGATAATGATAAGGCAGCTAATGCTGCTAATGCTGCAATAAAAGAGGAACCAAAAAGTATGTCAGAGCAACAGCCTGGCAGAAGATCCAAAACTGAGAGAAAACAAAGACTTTGCGTGAGAAGTGATGATTCCTCCGATCTCCTATTCAATGAAGATTACAGAAAGGAGACGAGTTACAAAGATGAGCATGATAAGAGGGATGATTGTATGGATAGGCTAAGCGATGATGAGGAATGTGACCATGATGCGGGTAGGAGCTCTACAAATCCTTCACCCACACCTTCTAATAACAATGCTGGTGGTTTCAGAAGCACTAGGAGAAAGGTACGTTCACTTTAAGTTTGGTAGTATGGGAGAGAGTAACTTGATTAATTCGATTAAATAAGAATTTTAATCTTCATCGACAGAGGGCAAAGAAAGTATTTGATCCATCAGACAACATGGTTGTAAAACGAAAGCGAGGAAGGATTTCAAATGCTACTAAGGCTTTGCTTCTGAGCGCACAAGAAGCCCAGGAAACTGCAAAAATTGTGACTGCTAAAGAAAGTCCCAATAAAGAACCCAACCGACAATGCAGTTTATGCACCAAAGATAAACAGGAATCTCTTATTGCATGTCGAGATTGCACTGTAAGAGGTGAGAATCCTTCAGGTTTTTGGTAACTAAACTATGTAAACTAATTTCTTATAGTATTAGTTATTAATTTATTGTTGAAATTTTTAATTTTAGCACATCCATCCTGCATATACACATCAGAAGAAATGGTACACAAGGCACATATGAGCTGGCAGTGTGAACGATGCAAGACTTGTGTAATATGCTATGATACTTCTGAATCGGTATGTATTAATATTTTGAAAATTTTTGTTATCCCATATTCAAAAATAAATTTATATATGTTTATTTTTATAATTGTATAGGGACCTTTAGTTACCTGCTACAGTTGTGATGATGCTTATCATTATTCTTGCCACTCACCTCGTATACCTGCAACAAAAGCTAAATGGATTTGTAATGAATGTCATGCTAAACAAGTAAAAATAACTTCTATCAATTCTAATTCCAACTGGTCAAATGGCTGCACAGAACAGCAAAATAACATTTCATCAGCACCAGTAACAAGTCCACCAGTTTCACCACGTAGAAATTCGTCAGAACACATAGATGAGGATAGTGCAAAAGATATTATAGATCCTAATATTCCAGATGTCACTGACTGGTCTTCAGAACAAGTGTATCAGTACTTTGCGAGACTGTTTCCTAAGGATGCTGAAGTTTTTAGACAACAGGTAATTTATAAGAAATGATCTTAAAATTATAAATAAATAAAAATTCATATGAGAATAGAGATTATTCAATTAAATGATTTTTTTTTTTAGGAAATAGATGGCCATTCATTAATGCTATTAACAAGGACTGATGTATTGAAAGGTTTTAATTTATTGCTGGGACCTGCTTTAAAAATCTATCGCCATGTTTTAAAATTACAATTACGACGAGATGACACTAAATATTATTGGCTTTAGAAATGGAAAAAGTTGTTCGTTTCAAGTGACTCTTTACCCCTCTTTACCCACAATCGTTTTAATTTCTCATCAAAGAAACACGTTCTTTTAAGTTTTATTTTTATTATTAAAGTTTGTTAAATACTCTTAAAATGTATTAAGCTTGTACATATTGCATCAAGTAGCTTAGTTTTGTAAGTATTAAACTGTTGATAATATAATATTTAAGAAATAACACATGCGGGCACCTGCCATTTTTTATGAAAACTTTGTTAATGTGTTTTTAACAAAGTACACAAATCATCTCTGTATTATACAAGCAAATGTAAAAATTAGTATAAGACTTGTGAATTTTGTAATATAAAGAATCATTTTTCACTTAAAATATTTGACGAAGTTTTTTTTATTTATTACTAATGCCATCATTTTTTAATACAATACAATCAGCTACAACATAAGTAATTTACATTTATTGAATTAATCAAGTTTACAACTTGAAAAGTTCTCAAAAAGTGTAGTTTTTCGCTTATTCATCACACGCAGACATACACACAAGCAAACGAAAATCACAGAATGTTCATTTATCACATTTTGTTTCAAATTTTTTACAAATTTGAAAATAAAGTTTATAACCATATAAGAACCTAGAAATTGCTTCTTTCAAATATTTTCTATTAATAAATTGCTTGATGAGTAGCGACAATTTGGAAACTTTTTCCATAAAAATAAAGTACAAACATATAAATTCTTTTATAATTCTGAAAAATTTTATACATGTTTGCAAAGAAAAGCGATTTTTAAAGCTATTTGAAAAAGTAGTTCAGTCAAAGCAATTTAATATATAATCACAAATTTATGTACTAAGTACATATTAATATCTTATTGTGTTGTTTAATGCCATTCTGTTCGTTGTTTAAAATTTTTTCGATTTCATGTTTCTTTCACTACCAAGCAAAAGGAATGATAGGTAATACATTATTTTGGTACAATTCAGTTCATGTATAATAAGTACTTACAACATAGGTAGTCTTACAAATGTATGACGAGTGAAATTATGTACCAGTTACATAAAATCAAAAAGTAAATGGAAATCACTACCACATATCCCATTCACATCATTAAAGTATCAATTGCTTTTTAATATAATAAATGGATCTGTTTATGTTAGGAATGCTGGTCTTTCACGGGTACCATAAGTAGTACTACTACTTGCTGAGATCAGATGATCAACTATTACTTTAAATATCTTATCGTTACGATAATATTACTTACACGTATTTAATGTAGACGAAACTACCTGACATTATCTGATAATGATTTTATATAAGAATTGTATGTAGAACTTTCAATTTTTGTAAAAGTGTATATTAGCTTTTTTTAACCGATTTCAATGATGTTTTTTTAACGATACAACGCAAAATTTACTGTCTGTATTATAGACAGTAATATAACTTTATTTAAAGCAAATGTAAAGTATGTAAGTAGTCTTTCAAGACTATTTAAAAAATCATCATAATTTTTTACACCAGCTGAGCTTTTGATTTAGCTTGAATATATTATTACTTTATTTATTAAACTTTTTGAAGCAGGTTGTATTTCATGATAAAATTTCTGAGTAATAATTTTTTTTTGTTTTGATTTTTTACTTAAGCTTGCAAGTTGGGGTCATTTGTATCAACCACTTCACTGTATTTCGGAGGTGGCTTTTTATACAATGGAGCTTCATCAGGTAAGTATATTGTGACCTTGCTCTGAGCACTTGGCTTGACTAGAGTTATCTTATCAATAGATTCAGTCGATTTTTCTGGATATAAGTACAGCCATAGAGCTGAAAGTGCTGCTGTGGCAATAGCAAGTATTAGAAGCCAACGAGGTATTCCTGTATGACGTGAAGCACATTCCAACCAGTCAGATCCTGGTACAGTTGTTGCCTTTTCATTATCTCCCAAGTATTCAGATGAAACAGAATAGTCTGCTGCCTGCACAAAATACATTTTACTTTTAATTCTGCTGAAATAACTAGACACCAGTATAATTTATATAAAATAAAATTTTGCATATTACCCCAGAATCAACTGGAACTGTCTTGAAATAAGTCTCTGGCAATTTGAATCCATTGGAATCCCACCATCCTGGTAAAATTTCCTTGCCAAGGCCAGGATCATTTATGACATCATTATCAGGAATATCAGGAGACATTAATAAAATATTGGGATGTACACCGTCTTCAATCCGTATGGCAATTGAAAACAGAGCTATTCCACTCATACGCACACATGCCATGTAAGCACAGCCAACTCTGCAGGCTGTTACAAAGTCCTGGAAGGAAGAGTATGCCTCTGTGCATGCTGTAAATAATACATAAAAGTTATTGGTATTTGTATTGATTGAAATATTATGCTACAAGTTGTGCTATTGAATTCTTGAAAACACAATCCCAACTAGAAAAGTTCGGCGTATTGACTTTCCATAACTCCATAAAATATCATTCAACTCACAAGCCTCGCAGGCATCCAGGGTATTGTTTACTTGATTTGGCTCCAGTTCACGGCGCCAGTCCACCAAGTTGAAGAACCTGCAGCCCCTCTGACAGCATGTCAATGCAATATCCCTCTCCATCGCTCCTTCTTTCTGTTTGCAACAAAAGACTTTTATTTGTCAAACAATACATTCTATAGGTTTAAATAAAAATAGAATATATACGTATATATCTTACATCACTGTTTGGCAATGGTGTATCCTTACACCTATTCAGGCAGACGTCGTCCTGCTTGACGATGTTGTAGAACACCTCGGCGAAGCTCGAGCCGACAACGGCGAGCATCAGCGACAACAACAACAACGCCTCTTTGTTCTCCCTCATTTTTTAGCTCGACCGAAGCTTCACAGCCCGGAATCTTGTCAATTATAAACCGCGGTATCACTGCGAATTTCTCCTCTTATCGCTAAGTCGCGCTTCGATTACATTCGCGCGGAGATAATAGATAGAAAGCCGTCGAAAAACAATACGCAGTAAGCGCGGTCGCGCACGTATAGGCCTATTACACTGTACAAGCTATTCGCTCCGTGCATGTCAGGCGGCGACATCTAGATCGGTACTAAAGTAGGATACTCAGCTGGATACTTTACTATGTTCTTATGGGGAATTCATAAAAACATAAAATAAATGCTAAAATAACTATCGTTTCTTGCATTTTTTTTCTCAGTGTATAAAGATATATAAAAGTAAATGATGTTTTTGTTTAAAAATAGACAGTGTGATTTCTGTCTGCCATTAAATTAGTCTACTTTCGTATCTATTTTGAGGTTATGCTACAGGCATATATCGATATATATAGGTATTCCTGCCGTTCCAACTTTATTTCCTTCTTCTTTTCTTCTTCTTGCATTATTGAGCTAAGCTCGTGCTGCCATCACCCGGTGTTATTTGAAAGATTTTAAGATTATTCTGGTTTGCAGGGGGTACTTGAGACTTGAGAGTCGAGTGGTTGTGTTATTTTGCCGTCTGACGTTATTGTAGATTCTTGGTTTGCTTGTAAATTTAAACGGTTATTAAGATTAGTCGTTTGATGTGGCTGATCTTTATTTTCAAATAATGCTTTTTTTGCAATAGGGTCTGTTATTCTTTTTGGGTTATGTTGAGCGCTCGGGGACATCCCTCTATAAAAAATGCATCCTTGGCATGGTCGACGCCATGTTGCGACGCCATGTTGATTTTTTCTCGAATATCTCGAATATCTCGAATATCTCGAAATCTCGAATTTTTTGGCGCATGCGCAAATGCCCTATAGGGACTTAGGGAGTCTCTACAACCGTGCAGCGTGCGTGTGTGCGCTCGCCGTGTATAAGGTACTAGCGTTAATCAGCGCGCTACGCGCGCCACTGTTTCGTCTTTTGTTTCTCTCCTTTCGAGATTCGAGACGGATTCGATTATTCGAGATTTCGAGATCGTTCGAGGGCAAAATAGATTATCTCGAATGCTCAATTTATATAAGGGATTATAAATTAAATTAAAATAATTAATATTTATGGCAGTCAGATTGCCTTTGTTTATAATCACCCCCGCAGAATCTAAAATAAAAACTTAATAAAAACTTTTGGGAGTGTGGATATTTTGGAACAAGGGATTAAGAATAAATATAAGAGGGAAAGCCTTGAAAGTATTCACATTCTAAGGAATCGGAATCGGAATCCCTCTATAAAAAATGCATCCTTGGCATGGTCGACGCCATGTTGCGACACCATGTTGATTTTTTCTCGAATATCTCGAATATCTCGAATATCTCGAAATCTCGAATTTTTTGGCGCATGCGCAAATGCCCTATAGGGACTTACGAGCTGCCTACATTCTACAACCACCGATTTTTTTTTGGCGCATGCGTAAAAATCACCAGAGGGGGTTAGGAATGTATGAAGAGCCAACTGTAAAAAATTAACCCTAAATATTGTTTTCGCTGAACACACCTAAAAAGATCAAAACATGACTACATGAGTTTCTGCTTTCTATCATTAACAAAGAGTCAAGTGTTGGAAGAAGATTAGTGATTTAGAGATTTTATTATAAGAAGATTTTTCAATTAATGTAAAATGGATGATCATAATCTGGTTGTTGAAGTACTGGAAATAAGCATTAATTACCTTCGATTAATACAATTACTAAGAAATCGAAAAAAAAATTCAGAAGATGGTGGTGCAAACCATTAATTAGAAATAATTACTTAACAGGATATGGTGCTTATGAGAGAGTTTTTACGTATTTTAAGATGAATGACGAAGAAGAGTTCATGAATTTTACTACAATGAATGTATAAGCATTTATGTATTTATGTAATTTAGTTAAAGATAGAATAACAAAATATAGTCGGAGAGTACCAATACCTCTCCAGAGTTAAGACTGTGTATAATGCTAAAGTAAGTAAATATAATAAATGCAAGTTTAGATTGAATGTTAATTTACATATATTTTTACAGCTATTTAGCACATGGCGATTGTGTACAAAAAAATGCATTGTTTTATGCAATTGATGTTTCAACTATTCACCAAATCATTCCAGACTAGGTTTCAGTTTAGAAAGCAGAAACTCGTATTCTTTGATTTTTAGGTGTGTGCAACGCAAACTCAATATTTAGGGTTAATTTTTTTACGATTGGCTCTTCTTACATCACTAACCCTCTCTGGTGATTTTTGCGCATGCGCAAAAAAAAAAATCGGTGGTTGTAGACAGGGCATTAGGGAGTCTCTACAACCGTGCAGCGCGCGTGTGTGCGCTCGCCGTGTATAAGGTACTAGCGTTAATCAGCGCGCTACGCGCGCCACTGTTTCGTCTTTTGTTTCTCTCCTTTCGAGATTCGAGACGGATTCGATTATTCGAGATTTCGAGATCGTTCGAGGGCAAAATAGATTATCTCGAATGCTCAATTTATATAAGGGATACCTATATATAGGAGAGCGCTATATATAGGTATACCTTATAGGAGAGCACTATATATACGTATACCTTATACACGAGAGGGCATATGCACGCGCAAAGTTATAGAGACACCCTTAGAGTTATGGTGGAATGGTATAGAGATAGCGCATGTGTTGTGAGCGGGAAAATATGATATATATTAATTGATAGAAATTTATAATCAGTTGATAAATCGATAAAAAATTTTTATTTAAAAAAAAATATTTATTCATTACGTGTGTGTGTCTGTATGTGTGTGTGTGTGTGTGTGTGTGTCTGTATGTGTGTGTGTGTGACTGTATGTGTGTGTGTGTGTTTGCGTGCCTGCGTGCGTGCGTGCGTGCGTGCATGCGTGTGTGTGTGTGTATGTGTGTGTGGGTGAGTGGGTGGGTGGGTGTGTGTGTATGTAAACACCCGATATCTCGAAAACCATTTCACCTATTTTCGTCGGACAAAGCTTATTCTCTTGGTCCCGAAAAAATACTCCGTTTTAATTTTTTATCGATTTTCTTTTTTTTTATAACCAAAAAATCTTTAAACTACCTACGTTTTCTGTTTTTAATTTTCAAATTATCTTTAGTATGTCATGGAAAATGTTCTTATAATTCATAAATTAATTTTTCAAAAAATATTTGGTTATCGACTCAAAATTTTATTTACTTATTACGCTTATTGAAGATAATATTTGGTATAAATTTCAAGAGATTATCTTCATTTTTTTTTTTAGAAAAAAATTATTTAAAAAAAAAAACGCGTTTTCACTGACACACGATGACAAGAATAAAAACCAATTAATCGTCTTGAAATTTGGTATAGAGGATATAGATTTTTTATATCTCCAAACTGTTCATTGCGCAAAAAAATTGAACTGTCACGACCAAAGATATTTGAGGTTGAAAGTTTTTTAAAAATATTTTCGAATAGCGTTTTTCAGACAATATTTGATAGATAGAGAAACTTTTGTATAATACAATTAATTATTGTCATATAAAAAATTAAAAAGAGGAATAAATACATTAGTTTGAGGAAGCTAAGTGCCAATGTATATTGGGAGCGGTTTTTTATTAGTGATGATGGTCGGATTAGTGTAAGGATCTTTTTATTTAGTTAAAATTAAAAACACAGTTTTCTCAATATAAAAATATTCATCTTGAATTTTATACCTTCACTTTGCCTTTTTATATGTTTAACATTATTAAACACAGAAAACAGATATTTTCATAATTATGTTATTGTTTATCTATCTTAGTGGCAATTTTACTTATTGAACAAAATCACAACATGAAAAAAGCTTATTTAAATGAAATTAAACTTGATTAATCTTTATCATTGTAATGACATTCTGATACTATAGAGTTGAATGAACCTTTAAATTTGTTAAAGCAGGAAACTATGGAACGGAATGAATCACTAGAACTAAATTCTAAAGATAAAGACAAATCATATATTAAAATAACAAATACTTCTTCATACATACATTTTTTAGTCAATAAAACTATAACATAGCTTAATGAAAATCATCATAATGTTTAAATGAATTCAAAATAAGTGCATTAAGGTTGTATTGGCCGTAAGATCTCATTTAAGGTGATGCGATACTGACACTATTACCCAAAATTTGGTTCCCGTTTTTCTCATTCAATTTTTAATTTTAAGGAAAAAACTCTTTGATACGTTATAGTTCTTTATTAAACTTAAAACGTGTCAAAGACTTTTTTTCAAAAAGTTTAAAATTGAACGAGAAAAACGGGAACCCAGAATTGAGTAATAGTGTGGGTATCACACCACCTTAACACGACATGCTTCCTCCAGGAGTATGCTCTTAGGATATGCTCTAAGGGGTTTTTTCCTTTTATGGTCGGAAGAGGTGCTCTCCTCTACATCCATTGTTTGGTCATGGTTGAGCGTGTTATATCTTTTGGCTCATTATTGCCCATTGTGTCGGAGTACTCGGAGTTATGGTATTTCGGAGAGGAATTTTACTTTCGTTTATTGGGGTTTTATGAGAATCTTGATTCATTTTTTTTCATCTTCTAGATTGTTTGGGTTTTTGTGTGTATTATTTTTTGTGAACACATTTTTAAATTTTTGGTAATTTAATTGTGGGTCAGTTTTATTTTTGTTTGTCATGTAATTAATACTTGCTATAATTTGTGATCTAGATTCGCTTTTTGGGATTGAAAAGCAAGTCAAGTTTTCATCAAAACTTTCTTAAACAAATTGATATTGCGCCGTACTGGTAACTCTTATCATAAATTTTCCCATCGATACTCCCCATGAAATTTCTTAACGAACAAAATAAGCATTATTTCGTTCAGATTGGATAAAAAATAAAAAAATTTAAAGAACTTATTGAAGTTTTTGTCTTTAATCGTAACAATAGCATAGTGACTATTGTCTGAATTTGTCTGAAAAAAATTGTCTTATGTTCTTTCAAGTATATATTTGTTACACGTACTTACTCTTGGATTATCATATTAATAAAACATTATTTAAAAATATAAAAACTAAAATTGCTGTTTCGACCCGGACAACGTCCTTAATGGATGTTGATGGCTACTAAGTATTGAGAGCTGTTCAGGGTTTTTATTCATTTGATTATGCTCGAGCTATTAGTTGTTCTCTGCGTCGTTTTTGGTAACGGTAAGGGACAATATACAGTGCAACCCCGAAATAAGCGCTCTCGCTATATGCGCGTTTCCCTAGTTTCTCGCTCAATTCTACCAGCTCGAGTTAGACTTCACAACCTGTCCTCTCAATAAGCGCGCTAAGCAAAGCAGAGTTTAGAAGAGACTTTTTAATAGAAAAATTTCATTTTAATCAACACACGTACACTTAAATATTGTTAAAAGTATAAAATTTTATGCACAGCACAATTTCCTACGCTGCAAACGATGTTCACTCTCAAAACGTTGTATTACGTGCACTTCAATGTTGTCAACAAACTGACGATCGTCAGAACGCTTATTGAGAGGTCACGCGCCGAAGAGAGAGAGAAAGAGAGAGAGAGAGAGAGAGAGAGAGAGAGAGAGAGAGAGAGAGAGAGAGAGAGAGAGAGAGAGAGAGAGAGAGCGCTAGGTACTCGAGGGGAAAGTGCGTGGAGGGGGTATACATTTATGTAAAAAATTCTTCCCCTTACGGGCCTAGGCGCGCTTATTACGGGGTTGCACTGTACATAAGCGCCGCGCTACGCTGTAGCTGCGCCAGCCCTTCGCTGTGCCGTCCTGTTCCATTCGGAACGATCTATAAAACGTATAGATGGGGCTTTTCTTTACCGTGTATACTCCATGGATGTGCTCCAAAAGCAAAATAAACTGGAAAATTTTCAACTACAAAATTTCCAACTCTAAAAGCAAAATTTTCTCGTTACTAAAAACTAAAAATTCAAGAGAATTAAAGGGATTAAAAAGTTCTTTTAATTTTTGTTTAGGAAATCTTTATTATAATATTTTAATAGCTTCATTACAAGTAAACATTTTTCTAATTTTTCTGTTTTGCTCAATAATAATACTTTTTTACGTAAATAATGTTTTTTCACTTGAAATAATATAAATAATAGTTTTTTAACACTTATTTATGTATTACAATTTAAAAGTATTTCTTTCATCATGGAGCATAAGTGATGAAGATGCGAATTAGACCTGTTCGTTTGTACCCAAAAAAAATAGAGTATGGAAACGGAATTATGAAACGGCGCAAGCACAGCATGGAGAGGCGCTGCGCGGCGTAGGTGCAGTGCGTCGCAAGGAGGCGCAGCGCCGCGCCGCGCTTTTTATGTGTGTGTGTGTGTGTGTGTGTGTGTGTGTGTACTGGGGGGGGGGGGGTACCCCCCTGCTCGCTCCGCTCGCCAACCCCCCATTCATAAGTTGGTGAATTATTTATTTATTAGTTTTTATTCTAAGAAATGGTATAAACTACAGTATTACATAACCAATTTTAAGCTTTTTTTGAACTTTTGACGGTCATATTGGATCCGCTATTTTAAATTTCGAAAGTCTTATAGTAAGATTCTGATTAGCGACCTTGAAAATCCCTGTATACAAATTTTAAGCGAAATCTAAGCTTCCTTCAAACTTTTGACAGCCCTTTTGAATTTCGGAAGTCTGATAGCAAGATCGTGATCAGCGACATCGAAAAACCCTGCATACCAATTTTCAGCAAACTCTAAACTTTTTCCGAACTTTTAATCGCCATATTGGATCTACCATTTCGAATTTTGAAAGTCTGATGGGAGGATCGTGATCAGTGTCGTGAAAATCTTAGTATACAAATTTTAAACAAAATTTAAGTTTCCTTCGAATTTGATACTGTGGCCCCAGCGACACCTTCTTTAAGCGCCAACGAGCGGCGCCACGTCTCGACGGACTCTGGCGCACCTACCGCCCGCTCACGGTCACGCAAGCAAACTCTCATGGCGCGCGACGAGAGTACTGATCGACCGCGCCGCGTAGAAATCAGAACCGAACGGACCAGAGCACCGACAGGTCGGACCGCTCCCGTCACAGCTCTGGCGCCTTTACACCTTGTATCTCTTATACTGTATATCAACCAAAATCTGTCTCAGTTTTGTATTACATCTTTTATTAATCAAATAAATAGTTTTGTATTATTTACGTTCGTCTACGGATTATTCAAGTAGTGAGAACCCAACCGCTACATTGGTGACCCCGAGAACTCAAAGTGTGGTTCAGTCCAAGACAGGAAAAAAAAAAAACCTTTTTTCCACCACCATGCCTCTTGATCGCACAATAAACCAAGAAGACGCAGATCAGAACAATGTTCCCCTACAAAAAACCCAAGATCTGCAACTGAGACTAGATGAGATACAGCAACAACTTGCTGACCAACGCAATGCTCAGTAACAACTCGCAAATCAACAGGACGCTCAGCAAAACCAACTGCGGCAGCAACTGGACAATGGCATCGACCCTCAGCTCCCTGGCGAAATTTCGGCAATACGCAACATCAAAATGCCGCCATTTTGGAAAGAAAACCCTGGAATTTGGTTTAACCAAGTTGAGACCGCCTTCAATTTCTATCGCATAACGAGTGATGCCACGAAATTCAGGTACGTCGTGCTACAACTCGATCGAACCGTCATGCCCTACGTATCCGACATTGTCGCCAAGCCTCCCGAACAAGAGAAGTACAAAACGCTCAAGGATCGCATTGTCACGTCATTTGCGGAAACCACCGAAATCAAACTCAGACGACTGCTGCGCGGCATCGATTGCCAGGACGACAAGCCCTCCGCCATTCTACAAAAAATAAAGAACCTTTCCGAAGGACAGTGCAGCGAGTCAATACTGCGCACCCTGTTCCTAGAACAGCTGCCCGATCAAATTCGCGGAATCGTCTCGATAAACGAGCAGACAGACCTTTCTAAGCTCGCGCTACAGGCTGACAAAATCCTCGAGTACTCGCGTCCAAACTTCAACACGGTCTGTGCAACGAACTTTACTAAGAATGCTCAGACAGACGAAGACAGTCCAAAGATAGCAAGCATATCCAAGCTAGAGGAGAAACTCGATTCTCTCGCGCGCGAATTCGAGAAATTCCGGAAAGAGGCAAACGTAGTTCGGCGAACGCGATCGCAGTCACGTGGTCGAAGCCAAACAAGGAAACCGAATTCCAACTCCAGCGACTTATGCTATTTTCACCAGAAATTCGGCGATGACGCATTGAAATGCCGAGCTCCATGCTCGAAATCACCCAAGCAACAAAAGTGACTAGCCCAGGTGGCGGCGACATGCACGGAAAAAAGTGACAAAGAGTATCGACTACACATCTCCGATCGAACTACAGGCCAGAAATTCCTCATAGATTCCGGCTCTGTAGTATCCGTTATTCCTCGCACCTACGTCAGAGGCAGAATGACCGCCACGCCTTTCAAACTTTATGCCGCCAACTCCACAGTCATCGACACATACGGAGAAAAGCTTCTCACGCTCAATTTAGGACTTCGACGAGAATGTCAATGGCCTTTCATCATCGCGGACGTGAAGATGGCAATCATCGGTGCGGACTTTATCGCACATCATAACCTACTCATCGACCTCAGACGGCAACGCTTAATAGACTATTACATCGCTCTCTTCACAAGGAAAGTTCTGCAAAACCACGCAACCCAGCCTCTCGACAGTCAATGCATCACAGCCCCAACCGTCAGATCAGTCTAGCAGTTACGCACGGCTGCTTGCAGAGTACGCTGACATCACGAAGCCCAATTTCGGAGAGCGAACAGAAGCCACCACACAAGTTGCACACCATATAGTGACAAACGGTCATCCCGTCGCACTTCGCCCCCGAAAACTTGCCGGAGAAAAGCTTGCCGCGGCCAAACAACAGGTAAACGTCATGTTGGAACAAGGCATTCTACGACCATCAAGCAGCCCGTGGGCCAGCCCCATCCACATGGAGCGAAAAAAGTCAGGAGACTGGCGACCATGCGGTGACTACCGTAACCTCAACGCCCAGACCGTCCCGGATCGTTACAGGCCACCACTCATGGAGGATGTGTTCCTGAAACTTCACGGTAAACAATTCTTTTCCACATTAGACCTCACGAAGGCGTATTACCAAATACCCATGGCTGAAGAGGATATACAGAAGACTGCCATAGTCACCCCCCTGGTAACACATTCTGACGCACGCCCGATTGCGTAGCACATGCGTGGTCTGCTTCCGCCTTTATCTACGTTTCTACTGACATGAAATTACAAAAGCAGCGTGCAGCAGAATTGCATAAAAATTTCAGACGTAAAGTGCGATTTCAAGATTCGGTATATGCATGCATGAGTGCGTAAGAATTCCACCAGACTTGAGTAATGTTCTTGCTGCAAGTAGAGTACAGCAGAATTGCATGAAAATTACAGATGAAAAGTGCCATACCAACATCGGAAATATGCATGCATGAGTGCGTAAGAATACCACCAGACTTGAGTAATTTTCTTGCTGCAAGTAGAGTACAGCAGAATTGCATGAAAATTACAGATGAAAAGTGCCATACCAACATCGGAAATATGCATGCATGAGTGCGTAAGAATTCCACTAGACTTGAGTAATGTTCTGGCTACAAGTAGAGTGCAGCAGAATTGCATGAAAATTACAGATGAAAAGTGCAATTTCGACATCGAAAATGTGCATGCAAACAGGCAGGCAAGGCTTGCACAACGGCAGAAACAGCAGCAGCAGTTGCGAAGAAAGTGCAGAAGCCCAAACACACAAAGTCCGACAGATAAAGCCTGCAGCAGTGAGGTACTTAGATGAGAATGAGAACCAGATCACTTGGAGAATGGTAGGCTGGGACTGCAACAGCAGGCATAAGACGAGACAAACGCACTGAGGAGCTTAAAATGGCTGCTAACGTCGTCAGAGAAAAAGCTTTGCGTCGAATGTCGATGTTTCACAATTGCTGACCGAGACGAGAAGGAGCATCGCGCCAGAGCCGCTCTTTTTCTTCTTCTTGGTTAAGGTGACGCTGTTTGGCTACATATATCTAACTACACATTAGCGGTTGCATAGATACGGGCCATCAACTGTCTCTGCGCATGCGCACTAGAAGAGGATGGAAGCAGGAACCTTTGCATTTGTTTAGAGAGAATCCACACGGTATACCCTATTGTATCCCTACCCCATACACCTTATAAATTCAGAGGGATGTATATCTATACATATTAAATATATAGATATATATCTTTGGTATTCATACGGAGTACCGGGTAGGGGTAGAGTAAGTAACCGGGTGGCCTTTCAAACAGCTCTGAGGAACAGAATAACAGATACCAACGATAACATGGGTTATTATATATATATACACACACACACACACACACACACACACACACACACACACACACACACACACACACACACACACACACACACTTATCGGGGTTTATGAAGCCCAACCCTGTATATTAGTACCTACAGCCGAGAGTTCCCTATGGCAAGTGACTAAAGAAATAATGGACCCTGGGGTTATAGACTCAAGGTCGGGCCGCATAAACCCCTATATTTAGAAATATTATGAAGCCCGGGCTGCATAATCAAAATCGGGCTCGATAAACCCCTATATATAAAAAAACGGGCTTTTAAACCCCTTTCGAGAAATGTGTGTGTGTGTGTGTGTGTATGTGTGTGTGTGTGTGTATATATACGAGGGTCATTTGACAAGTACCTAGCCTCACCGCCAGATGGTGCCACTATCGCACCAGAAATACACTACAGTGCAGTATCTTCCTGTAAACGGTTACAGACGAAATTTCAGCCGGATCGGAGTTGTAGTTTATTTTTGAGAGCGTGTGAAAGCAAATGTGTCCGTTGATTTTTGAAAAAATGGAGAAAGAACAATATCGGTCGGTGATTCGATTCTTGTTTTTGGAAGGGAAATCGCGCAGTGAAATTAAAGAACGCTTGGATGCAGTGTATGGGGATGCTTCTCCTTCGATGGCGACCGTTAAATTTTGGTATAACGAGTTTCAACGTGGTCGTACGTCGGTTTTTGATGATCCACGCCCAGGTGCTCCGAAAACAGCCACTACGGAGGAGAACGTGACAAAAATACACGATATCGTTTTGTCAGACCGCCGATTAAAGGTGCACGAGATAGCTGCGATAGTAGGCATCTCAGAAGAACGCGTGTGGCATATCCTACATGAGATTTTAGGCATGAGGAAGCTGTCAGCAAGGTGGGTGCCGCGTTTGCTGACTGCAGACAACAAGCGCATCCGTGTGACTAGTTCAGAGCAGTGTTTGGAGCTGTTTAATCGCAATCCAAAAGAGTTTTTGCGTCGTTGCGTGACCGTCGACGAAACATGAATTCACTACTACACTCCAGAGACCAAGGAGCAGTCAAAACAGTGGACCTTACCTGGTGAACCTGCTCCGAAGAAGGCAAAGACGGTCCCGTCGGCCGGAAAGGTTTCCGCACTGTTTTCTGGGATTCTCAAGGTGTGATTTTTATTGACTATCTGGAGAAGGGCAAAACGGTCACAGGACAGTACTACGCCGAACTATTGAGCCGATTTGACGCCGTGTTAGAAGAAAAACGGCCCCATTTGTCTAAAAAGAAAGTGCCTTTCCACCACGATAATGCACCGGCTCACACTTCTGCACTCGCCACGGCTAAATTGGTCGAATTACGCTACGAACTGCTGCCCCATCCACCGTATTCTCCAGATTTGGCTCCGTGCGACTTTTTTTTGTTTCCGAACCTAAAAAATTCGCTCGCCGGGAAGAGATTCCACTCCAATAACGAAATAATCGCCGCCACGGAGGCCTATTTTGCAAACCTAGAGAAAACATTTTTTCAACGGGGTTAAAAAAATTGGAACACCGCTGGACCAAGTGTATTCAATTAAAAGGAGACTACATTGAAAAATAAATTTTATTTTTTGTAAAATTTTGGTGTTTTCATTTGTAGGCTAGGTACTTATCAAATGACCCTCGTATATATATATATAACAGCAGGAATTAGGCCTCTTGCACGTAAAAAGGAATAGCGAGGAATAACGTCTGACAGCCAATCAGAGCTTTAAAAAGACGTGGTCCTTTTTGAAGGAATAAGAAGGAATACGTCTTTTTAAAAATTGCTTGTGATTGGCTGCCAGACGTTATTCCTCGCAATTCCTCCATACGTGCAAGAGCCCTAAGAAAGAACAGATTGATTGTTCCTTCAACAGAATTATAAGAATCATATGGACAATTTGTGTTTATTTGTATGGTGTGCTTGTTGAGGAGGTCAGATTAGACGTAGATTATTATTTTTCAGTATAATAATAATGAACATCATACTTGCCTAATTACCATATACTTACGTAGAAAGTTTAGATTACATTATACTTTCTTATCTTTGATTTTGGGTGATAATTAATAATTATATGACTATATAGATAGATAAATTTAATAAAAAATAAATCATTAGGGATACATTTTCTTCACATAGGAATACTTTTGCAATATCTATATTAATTGAATATCAACGGACATAGAACCATTCATTATCGAATACACTTTGGGAATTGTTATAAAAAATATTTAGAATTACCAATAGATAATTTTCATTATTCACATTGAATACTTTTAATTCATTAAGAGTTCTTTACGGCAAAAGAATAACATTCGTAATCAATTCTTATGCACTCGTGCATGCATATTTGTGATTGAAGATTTCTATTGTAATTTTCATCGAATTCTGCAGCACTTCGCTGACGCAAGGATGTTACTCAACTCTAGTGCAATTATTATACACTCATACATGCATATTCACACTCCTTAAATTGTACTTTACGTCTACAATTTTCGTACGATTCTGCTGCACTCTACTTGCAGCAAGAAAATTACGCAATTCTGACGATATTCTTACGCACTCAAGCGTGCACTTTTCCGATGTTGGAATTGCACTTTTCATCTGTAATTTTCATACAATTCTGCTGCACTCTACTTGCAGCAAGAAAATTATGCAATTCTGACGAAATTCTTACGCACTCATGCGTGCACATTTCCGATGTTGGAATTGCATTTTTCATCTGTAATTTTCATGAAATTCTGCTGCACTCTACTTGCAGTAAGAAAATAACGCAAATCTGACGAAATTCTTACGCACTCATGCGTGCACATTTCCGATGTTGGAATTGAACTTTTCATCTGTAATTTTCATGAAATTTTGCTGCACTCTACTTGCAGCAAGAATATTACTCAAGTCTAATACAATTCTTATGCATGCTTTCGTTCTTGTTCATCAAGTCACAATTCTGACGCATTTTTTATGCATGTATTTATGGGAATTCTTTTTCGTCATAAGTGCTATTGTCGTCGGAAACAGACAACGTATTTTTTATTGCAATTTCCGAATTTTCACGCAAATTACAGCGAAATTGCAACCGAATTGCGATGGGCATGTTACCAGGGCCCCTTTGGCTTATTTGAATTTTTTGTAATGCCCTTCGGCTTACGTAACGCCACGCAGACGTTTCAACGGTATATCGATTCTTTGTTTCGTGACTTAGATTTTATTTTCTGCTACGTAGATGATATAATCATCATGTCCGAGTCGCACGAGGAACACCTACGCCACCTTCGCATAGTTCTGGACAGGCTCAGACAGCATGGACTACGCATCAATCCCAGCAAATGCACACTCGGACAAGCTGAAGTCACGTTTTTGGGCTACCTCATATCTGGAGAAGGGTACAGGCCCCCACCTGAACGAGTCCAATGCATTCTGGACTACCCGAAACCAGACACAGTCAAGGATCTGAGACGCTTCCTCGCCATGATAAACTTCTATCGTCGCTGCATACCGAGGGCCGCGGAGATCCAGGCTCCCTTGTACGTTTATCAACAAGACTCCAAAAAAAAACGACAAACGAAAATTTCAGTGGACACCGGAAGCCGAGGAAGCTTTCGCCAACTGCAAAGCCAGTCTCGCAGCCATCACGATGTTGAGCCACCTCTCGCCCACCTCGCCACTGATTTTGTGCACGGATGCATCAGACACCTCTCTTAGAGCTTCTCTCGACCAAATCCTTGAGAACACACCCAAACCTATCAGTTTCTTCTCGAGAAAACTAAGCCCAGCCGAGCGTAATTATAGTACCTATGACAGAGAATTATTGGCGATATTTTCTGCCATAAAGCACTTTGAGCATCTACTGGAATCTCGGACCTTCATAATAAAAACGGATCACAAGCCCCTGACGTATGCCTTCTCTCAGCGCCCCGAGAAAGCATCCCCTCGTCAATTACGCCAATTATCATACATCTCAGAGCTCACTACTGAACTGATGCATGTCAAAGGAGAAGACAATGTTGTTGCCGACGCACTGTCGCGCATAAATGCCATTCATATGCCCTCAGCCCTCAGTGCAGAGACAATTCAAACAGAACAACAACAGGACGACGAACTACAAGAACTCATTAAAAAATCTTCACTGCAACTCCAACGAATTGCAATCGAGCTCGACACGAAGATTTACTGTGACATATCCACCGGGTTTGTCAGGCCATATATACCTACACCCCTCCGAGAAACAGCCTTTAACTCAGTTCATGGATTGTCACACCCCAGCGCCCGCAACACATCTCGCCTTCTCAAAGAAAAATACGTCTGGCCAGGGATCAAACGAGACACTCTCAAATGGACCAGGGAATGTACGGCTTGCCAACGCGCCAAAGTACAGCGGCACAACCGTCTTTCCCCCCAGAACATTGATGTCCCTGACAGCCGATTCAACCACATCAACATCGACCTCGTCCACATGCCCGAAAGCGACGGATACAAATACTGTTTAACAATAATCGATCGCTTCTCGAGATGGCCAGTAGCCGTTTCGCTAAAAAACATCACCGCCGACACAGTTGCTACTGCCCTGATCTCCCAGTGGATAGCTCACTACGGTACACCAATCACAATCACAAGCGATCAAGGTGCTCAATTTGAATCAGGCTTATTCAAAGCGCTAGCGCAATTCACAGGATCCAACAAAACTAGGACGTCCCCCTACCATCCAGCATCGAATGGAATAATCGAACGCTGGCATCGATCATTTAAAGCCGCTCTGATGTGCCAGCCGCACATCCCCTGGACCAATTTACTACCATCTGTCATGCTCGGACTAAGTACAAAGAAGACCTCAAGAGCTCCCCAGCGGAAATGTTGTACGGCACGACTCTAAGGGTACCCGGTGAATTTTTTGTACACCAGGATCTGCCTGCTAACCCGCAGAACTTTGTCGAGAGACACAGAACCATCATGCGAAGCATCCGACCCACTCCAACATCTCATCACGCAAAGACACGCCTTTTCCGCATAAAAAATCTGGACACATGCACCCACGTCTTCATACGATGCGACCATGTCAAGGCACCCTTAGGGCCTCTGTATATGGGACCTTACGAAATAATCGAAAGGATAAGCGACAGGCTATTCAAGATCAACGTCGATGGACACGAAAAGAACCTCTCTGTCGATCGCCTCAAGCCTGCACATTTAGCGCACGAGGACACCACACCGCGACACCAGGTTAGATTCCAGAACCCATCGCCAACTTCCACCAACCTCTCTAGAGGGGGAGTGGATGTGGCCCCAGCGACACCTTCTTCAAGCGCCAACGAGCGGCGCCACGTCTCGACGGACTCTGGCGCACCTACCGCCCGCTCACGGCCACGCAAGCAAACTCTCGTGGCGCGCGACGAGTACTGATCGACCGCGCCGCGTAGAAATCAGAACCGAACGGACCAGAGCACCGACAGGTCGGACCGCTCCCGCCACAGCTCTGGCGCCTTTACACCTTGTATCTCTTATACTGTATATCAACCAAAATCTGTCTCAGTTTTGTATTACATCTTTTATTAATCAAATAAATAGTTTTGTATTATTTACGTTCGTTTACGGATTATTCAAGTAGTGAGAACCCAACCGCTACAATACCACCATTTTGAATTTCGACAGTCTGATAGCAAGAACATGAACAGCGACCTCGAAAATCCATGTGTTACAATTTTGAGCTAAATCTAAGCTTTTTTCGCATTTTCAACCGCCACACTGGATCAGCCATTTTGAATGTTGAAAGTCTAATAGCAAAATCGTGATCAGCGTCTTTGAAATCTGCGAATTCCAATTTTGAGAAAAACTTAAGCTTTTTTCGAATTTCAAACACCATATTGGATCCGCCATTACGAGTTTTGAAAGTCTGTTAGCAAAATCGTGATCAGCGACCTCGAGAACTCCCGAACACAAACTTTAAGCAAAATCTAAGCTTCCTTCGAAATTTTTTGGTAGCCATATTGGATACGCCATTTTGAATTTGAAAACCCCTGTATACCAATTTTCAGCAAAATCTAAGGTTTTTCCGAACTTTTAACCGTCAAATTGGATCCGCCATTTTGAATCTAGAAAGTCTTGTAGCAAAATCGTGATTAGCGACTTCGAAACCTCTGTATGCCAATTTTGAGAAAAACCTAAACTTTTTGCGAATTTTTAAGAATCATAAGTATTGGATCTGCCATTAAGAATTTGGATGTCTGATAGCAAAATCGTAATCAGCGACCTCGAAAACTCCGATCTTATACAAACTTTAAGCAAAATCTAAGCTTCCTTCGAAAATTTTTGGCAGCCATATTGGATCCGACATTTTGTATTTCGAAAGTATAATAGGCTTTTTTCGAATTTGTAACAGCCTTATTGGATCCGCCATTTTGATTTTCGAAAGTATAATAGCAAAATCTATATCAGTGATTTCGAAACCACCTGCATACCAATTTTCAGCCAACTTTAAGCACTTTTACAATTTTCAATCGCCATACTGGATGCGCCGTTTTGATTTTCGATAGTCCAATAGCAAAATCTGGATCAGCGACTTCAGAAACACTTGTATTCCAATTTTGAGAAATAACTAAGCCTTTTTCGAATTTATCCGGGTGTAAACACAATACTTTACGCGTGGTGTGAGAAAAAAAAGATGTTTGTCGCATGTACACCGAGATGATAACTACGATTAAAGAAAAAGGTGGGCATGAAGGGGGCAAGAGGGGGAACGAGGAGGGGGCCATGGGGGGGAGTGGTGGAGCGTCTGAGGGGTGGGGTGGGGGGGGGGTCGGAGGCTATTTTAACATAAAAAAGTCATAGAAATACGCTGATTTGCTGATTTTTACGTTATTTTGAGGGGGGCGGAGGGGGCTGATGTTCACTCACACACACACACACACACACACACACACACACACACACACACACACACACACACACACACACACACACACACACACACACACACACACACACACACACACACACACACACACACACACACACAACAGAGGGAGAGAGATTTTACTCTCGATCGCCCGCCCGCCCGAGAGCCGAGAGTTATCGAAACTCGCAAGTCGCGCGATTCGTGTTTCGAAACACACGTACGTGGGAGGAGGAGGAGCCGAGGACTGGTGAAGAGAGGATCAATATACGCCAGCAAACACACGTCCACCATATTGCTACAATTGCACACGCGCAAAAGCGCACGTGCGCGCCTCGAAGATCTCGAAGTTCGGCAATCGATTACGCCGAAGCGCTTTCAAAAATGCTGCTGCTACTGCGGCTACTGCTCCGATCTCGCTGTTTATTTTGGCGAGCAGACGGGCCCACTACGACGGGCTTTTAACTGGCGCTACGCGTTTATCAGAACTTGGACTGACCGCGACACGACAACGACGGCGGCAATATAAGCAGAGATATAAGTACCGCGGTTGGAGTGATCGCTTTTCACTGGAGGAATACAGAAGCAGCCGTAGCGCGAGGAAGAGATCTCGAGAGATATGAAGTCGTCACGGCGGCCGGGCTCCGACGAGATCTGTGGGCATAATGGCGGTGCCGGTTCTATTTTAGGTTAGAGAGGAGAGTCGTCGCCGTTGCCGCCCGCCTAGCGCGCACTCACCTAGGGGTGGTGTGCTGCTGCTGATCCCCTGGATTCTCTCTTTCTCTCTCTCTCTTCCTTTATTCGGTGTCACACACACGTGCGCGAGGATGGACATCTACGAGCCGACGGACGAGGAGGAGATTAACGACCCAATCTTTCAAGACCTCGACCCGTCGACCTGGATGCACCGGCTCGGCGACGACTTCGGCGAGCTCGACGACATCAACACATTCTTCCATAGGGTCGACTCTGACCAGATCATCTATGAGGAGAAGAAAAAATGCAAGTACATTGGCAAATATATTATGGGAGACCTGCTGGGCGAAGGCAGCTATGGCAAGGTCAAGGAGATGCTGGACTCGGAGACACTCTGCAGGAGAGCAGTGAAGATCCTGAAGAGGAAGAAGCTTAGGAGGATTCCCAACGGCGAGCAGAACGTGCAGAGGTGAACAGCATTTATTATACCAGATACGTGACTCATTCATGAGTATTCATGAAAGAATCTTTTGTAATGATTTTAAATAAGTTTGATGCTCTTCATATATATATGTGTGTGTGTGTGTGTGTGTGTGTGTGTGTGTGTGTGTGTGTGTGTGTGTGTGTGTGTGTGTGTGTTTTTAATTTGTTAAATAAACTTTTAAATTATTTGAATAATTGTACTTGGTTATTATTTGTTGCAGTGTAATACTGTATTATCTACTGACTTTAATTACACTTTGATGTTTTCACAGGGAAATAAAACTATTGAAAATACTAAAGCACAAAAATGTCATTGGACTTGTGGATGTTCTCTATAACGATGAAAAAGAAAAAATGTATATAATAATGGAATTTTGTGTTGGTGGTCTTCAAGTGGGTGGAAATGATCAATGAAAATATACATTGGCAAAAAAAACGAATTGTATTTTAAAAACAAAATTATTTTTCAGGATATGTTAACAAGCACTCCTCAACATAAATTTCCACTCTGGCAAGCACATGAATATTTCTGTCAATTGTTAGATGGTTTAGAATATCTACATGGAAAAAGCATTGCTCATAAAGATATTAAACCTGGAAATTTACTTCTAACATTAGATGGTACCCTAAAAATTAGCGATTTTGGTGTTGCTGAGGTATTAATTTGAAATATATTTTGTAATTGTATGTACATATAATAAAATAAATGCATATGCTTCATTGTAATCGTTCAATCAATGAATCTTAGGTATTAGATATGTTTGCTGAAGATGATACATGCACTATTGGTCAGGGTTCGCCAGCTTTTCAACCTCCTGAAATAGCTAATGGCTGTGAATCATTTGCAGGTTTCAAAGTAGATATATGGAGTAGTGGTGTAACACTGTAAGCTCAATTTTTCACCATCAGAAGTTTTTATTTTGATATCACTTTGTAACAAATAATTTTAATTCTGTACCTCAGGTATAATATAACAACAGGAGATTATCCATTTGATGGGGATAACATCTATAAATTGTACGAAAATATAGGCAAAGGAGAGTACACCATTCCACCTGGAGTAGATGATGATTTAAAATCACTTCTACAAGGAATGCTAGAGAAGGATATAGAAAAAAGGTTCACATTGCAGCAAATTAGGCGGCATACATGGACAACAAGTAGACCTCACAAAACTCTAGAATGTGTGCCAATCCCACCACTAAGAGGAGATGAATGGCATACTATGACTGTACTACCATACTTAATGGAAAATCACTATGGAAATGACAGTAATTCCACGTACTATACAGAACGGGAACTGAATGGTAAGAAATGTTTATCATTTATTGTGTTTTCATAACAAATTGTTTATTATACAAGAGTTGGGCCTCTAACTGCACATTGAAGTAATACATTCTATTTAATTTGAATATTTTTGAATATAAATTATTAGTTTCTTTATTTCTATTATATTTTATGTGTTAAAATAATTAAAATATTACCCAACTCTATTACTTAATTAATATAATGTAAAAAAAATTCTTGTAAGAGATAAATCGCGTCTTTATACTCGTTACAATTTCACCTTTTCTATATTTTACTTACAAGATCAGTGAGTACAGAACAGTAGTCTTGCTATAATTGGTAAGTGGATCAGTAATTTCACGAAGTTCAAATGTGTGAATTTTGGCATTCACTATTAACCACCGGGTTTGAAATCATTTTTAAAAGCTATAAATAGTTGTATGGTTTTTTCTAAATTTTGCATTACAGATTGTAATTCCAAAACCGAACGTGTTTGGTCTAAGAGCCTGATGGTGTTCTTATCGAAAACATGCATCATTTTGTAACAATCATAAGTGTACATACATCTCAATTTTGGATTCTGGAATTACGCACGTGTACAATGTGGGTACTTGGCGTAGTAGTTGTTTTGATGTATTCAAATTGAATACTATTTGATTGAAATTATTTTACAACATAACAAAGAAAATGTTGCATGTAAATATTAACATGGTATTTTGAAAATTGAGTGAAGAAGTAAAAAAACATAAATATTGAAATTATTCTGAAAGAGTATTAGTTTTTTTTAATATGGTCTCACTTCTTGGCCTCAAATACTTACTTGCATTTCCTAAATAATATTTTAATCACTAATAGTCATTTGCTTGATTTGGGAATGAATGCTTTCAAAGAGAATCAAATCAGTTATTGTGTAAAGGATTCTGTGTTGTATTGAATTCTATGAGATTAATAGTAAACATCAATAAGGATGCTTTTAAATAATAAGTGGTTCAATATATGCATTAATATGAAAATCTAAAATAATATTGAAAGATAATAAACTGAAGATTCAGAATCACTAAATATTGGTGTAATTATGGATGCAATAGATTGGCAACATTTTTATTCAATTGTAGAATTATGTGTATTATACTTTCAGAAAAGAGAAGACGACAGGAATTGGATAAACAGCAAAATAAGGAAGGAAAAAGTCTTGTACCTAGTCATAAAGCCAATAGTCGACAAAGTGGCAAGTCAAGATGGCGAAAGCCAATATCATGCATTAGTGCTAAAAAATTCCCATCATGCAAACCATCGTGATTATTTACTATTCTTGTTAGATTTTGTAAATTCATGCTCAAATTTTGCTGCCAGTGACAGCTGTGAATTATTTCTCTACATTGGAGAGTGATTTGATCATAACACAGATGATAACATTTGAGAGTGCTGAATACTATTGATTTATAAGAGTATCCAGTTAATTTTTTACCACTGATACACAAGGCTCCTTTGGAGATGAAAGAAAATTATTCTAAATATTGTATATGCTTTTGTGATATTTCTATGTAGTAGTAAAATTAGAAAAATTTTAACTTTTGAAAGTTTTATAAAAAGGCGTGTCAAGTTTAATTTTTTATTCAATCTAATGATAAAATGCACAATACATACAAATTTGAAGTACTGTCTACTTGATTTTCAGCTATGTGATTAGAAACAATATTTTTTAAAATATGTTTACTATATAAATATTTGAAAGTCTATAAAATAAATTAATTTTATAATTTATAATTTCAATTCAATCTTAATACATTACAAAATTATAATATTTTATTTAAGGTATTTTATTCATTTTTTATACTTTTTAAATTATCCATTACCGTTTTTAATCTCGGATATGATTTTTATTAATAAAGTGAATTCAGCACTCTATTCATCTTGCATTATCGAAACGTCGCGTTTTACTTTGCGAAAGGAACTTGTTGAGTTTTTACGCAAAAGTGGTATATATATTATCAAGCGTGAAATTTTAATCGAACTATTATGGAAGCTCAGTATTAGTAGGCGATATAAAAAAACGTAAACAAATTTTTTGTATATTATCACGCGTTGAAAACTGAGTGGAATGAAAAATTAAATGACATAAGCAAGATCCATATCACTTATGCCGCTCTGAACATTATCTACCTACTGCCATTATACAAATGTAAATTAAAAATTTTAGATTGTGCAATGTAATTTACCTATTTTTAAACACTATATGAACAGATTAAACAATGAAGTGCTTTAATTGTAAATGCATTAGCTTATTTTTTTAAAATGTATCGTAATATAAATTAAAAAGTGCGATTGTACATATGTTGTTAATCTATTTTACGGCAAAAAACGATCTAAAAAATAAGTTGAATCGGTAATGGTACTTATTAAACAATTTTTCAGTATATATATATATATATGTATATATATATATCAATATAAACATTAGAGCATTATTTTATTTTCTTGACGAGTTGGTTGTTTTATTTAAAAAATTGTTGAAATATTTCCACATTAAATTTGATTAAGAGATGTAATGTAATTAAAATGAATTTACGACGAAACGTAACTGTCAATTGTACATATGGTATAATGTAAGAAAAAATCAGAAGACATTATGCAAAGTATTACGAAAAAATTATATTACGAAGATGACAAATATTTATAATTCTGAAGTTTTCCCACTATTTGCGTCTAGAAGTTTGTTTTGTTTTGTAACAAAAAAAAATATGATTGTAATTCATTGCTTTGTTAAAGAAAAACTAATGTGCCATATAGTTATTTATTAAATTTTATTATTTAAATGGAGTGCGACAATACAGAAGGTATCATGAAAATAAAAAGGAACCAATATGGTTTTCAACAATAAATGTTTTTTTTTTCATGAAGTATCTTAACATCTCCATCCCTACCTTCCACATTTCATGCACTGTAAAAAATCTGTAAAAATACTACGTTGGAAGTAGGTAATCAAAGTGACCTACGTTGAAAGTGGTAAAATTAATATAAATCCAGCTAATTCCCTACTTTGAAGTTAGTATTTTTACTACATTGAAAGTAGTAAATGAATTTTACTACGTTCAACGATGGTCACTTTAATTACCTACTTTCAATGTAGTATTTTTACAATGTGGTTGTAATGTAGTTCAGATTTTACAAAAAACGTAGTAAAATATTCATGAAATTTGTAATTTTACAACTTTCAAAGTAGTGAATTTACCGTTGTCTAGTGGAAAATGTTTACTAATCCACTGTAAATCTACAAGGGGTTTTTTACACTGTGTCCATTAATTTTATTATAAAAAGTTTACATTATAAATTTAATGTTACTTCATCTTTTTCTAATAAAAAAAAATGTTTCATAAGGGTGTGTGTGTGCGTGCGTGCGTGTGTGTGTGCGTGCGTGTGCGTGTGTATGTATACACACACGGACGGGTTAGATTTTATACGGCGGTTGTACTTTTACAATACCGATCGTATTTCCGCTAGGTGTAAAATTCCTACGCTGAAGGTAGTAAACCAAAATAACCAACCTTCAGAGTAGTCATTTTACAACCAGCGACCAGCGTTGTAAAATTGCTAAAATTTGTAAATTTACAAATTTTAAAGGCGTAAATTTAAATATTTAAATATTTTAATATTTAAAGGCGTAAATTTACCCTATTTTAGGTGGAAAATTAGTGTAATTTTACAAATTTGTTGTATATTTACAAAAACATTTTTTACTGTGTAACTAAGTAATGGAATGATCTATCCTATTCGTAATAGGTGGTGTCGCTCTTATCAAGGGCTGTACTTTGTGTGTTGTGTTTATTAGGGTTTGTATCGTGCAGTCCATCAGGGACGGTGTTTCGTGTACTGAATCACTTATATTGAACTGTGTCATATGCATCGTGTTATCCACATAGGATCCTGTGTTATTGTCCACATAGGACGTCGTGTTGTCCACATAGGACTGGCGTGTTAGAGGGCTCGTTTGAGCATACAGAAGACCGAATCTCATAGGTTCTTATATTAACAATTTCATTTCCTAATTCATCCCCGGAATCGTCGGATACACCGTCAAGATTATCTGTCGTCGGTTCTTGGACCGAAGCCACTTCTTGAACCTTTGTCTGCGTCTTTTCAACCCTACTTTTGCCTGACGGGATTTCTTAATAGGAATTTTCCTGTAGGTCTCCGGCCCTATCCTTCCCAACGTGCGTAGAAGTACTTCGCTCCAGGTTCACATATCCCCTGAGCCTCCCGACACACTCAAGAACTACGGTCTCCGTGATGGTCACAGCCGGCTCCTAATCGCCTGTCAGGGTTTCTTGATAGGAATTTATGTCCTGTAGGCCCCCGGCATCCCCGTGAGATACGCCAGAGTACTATGCTCGTCGGGATTTCTTGATATGAATTTTCCTGTAGGTCCCTGGCCCCCAGCATGCGCGAAGACATCGGTCGTGCTCTTGACATCCGGACCTCCTACACCTACATCCTCTATAGTGGGCAACGGCCACGATATACGTGCACCGGACCCTTACAGAAAGCAACTGCAGCATTGCGAGCCCACAATTAGCCCCTGCAAGGAGGGATTCCCTAAAGCTACTTTCCTCACATCTAGAGGACATCAGCTGTGACTCGTGTGACCTGCTCGTATCTAAAGCTACCTCGGCCACGGTATACGTGCAACCGCTGCTCTCTTCAAATGAAGAGGCAGTGCTAAGTTCATCAGTCTGTCAGTGAGTGTTTATTTGTCTTTCGTCTTGTCTAGTCGGGGTATCCTGTTCCTTATTGCTTGATTCAGCATGATTAATTAGGAACAATCTTTCGATATTAGTTTCTAGAAACAATTCTTCTGGATCAGAGTCAATGGGATATGTGGGCATTGGAAGAGTTGGAATAGGATTTCTGGACATTGCATCCGCGTTCATGTTGATCTTGTCGGGTTTGATATGATTCTTAATATTTAAATTATAAAGATTACCCATACGAGTTTTCAAGTTTCCCTTGCGATTAATACATCGATTTGATTCAGATTAAAATACAAAGAACTCTTAAAAATATAAGATCAAAACTTTAACTTTATTTAGTATAAACCCTATGGTATTGTACAACACGATCTATCCGTTAAAAATACAGGAGCGTCGGTACCCCTTTAAAGATTCTTTAAAATTGTAGAATGGAAAATACCGCCGTGTTAACAATTAGCAGTTAGATAATTATCTCTGCGTCGCGATCTATATGAATTTAATGTATGACCCGTGGTTTCGCAGTAACTACAATAAAGATTATGATTTCTCCGGCAACCACGAGAAAGGTGACCTGGTTTTCCACACTGATAATACCGGTATTTCCTATTCGCGAAAGTATCCTCATTTCTGGAGTTAATATGGGAATAGAATCTTTTTCGATATCTTCCTGACATATATCCACGTAATTCTTCTCTATGCTCGCAATTTATTGCGGTATTAATTGGAACCTCAAGAGTCGGTAATTGCTTGCCTATCATTTGTAATGCTATACTTAAATTGAACCCCAATTTAAAACATTCAACAGCACCAAGGGGCGCGCGAGATCGGATTGTATTCGCGTAAAATGTTCCAACTCAGATAACAGTTGGCCTAAATCTTTAGAAGTTTTTAATTGTAAGTGATTTCTGGCTTTACCTGTAATGCGCGATTTTACTAATTTTAAAAAGAATTTTTTGTCATTGGGATTGATCAAGATTTCCGCCTCTCTACATCTTGTTATAAATTTATTTATTGATATATTTCTACCATTAAACTTAGGAATGATTCGCGCTATTTCAGTAGTCTTTTTATAGATAACACGCGATTCCCGGCCTACCATTTGATTTCCTGGATTCCTATCTATACTATCACACCTATTAGATATTAATGCTGAGTCAAAAATATTAGGTAAATCTGCTTAACAATTACTCCCGTCGAAATCTGATAATATCAAGGAACTTAGCGCAGCTGATAAATTTAAGTCCTCTCTACTCGATAATGCCCTCAACAATTTCTCATTATAACCCAACATTTCCTACTCTATCTGTTCGCTCAGATACTTAGCTTGGGTTATTCACTGTCTCGCAGATGGCCTTGGTGCTTCGGGCAGAGGCTGGTGACTCGTGGCAGGTACTGGTGACTTGTTACAGATGTTGAGGACTCGTGAGCGATGCGATGACCTTGGAGTTATATTATTCGACCCACTCTTCTATCCTGAATCGGGGATGCTTTCTCTTGAATTCGGTGGAGTTCCGTTGTTAGCGTTCATGAAGTCCTTGATCCTTGATTGATTGGGGCTTTCTCTCTCTTATTGCTGCCGTGGACCCAAATTCACAATCAAGTGTTCCGGCATTCGCCCGTGTTCCAGGGGAAACCACACCTCAAAAGCCCTGAATGGAACACAATACTGGACTTCTTCCTCTTCTCCTCGGATCCTTTTCCTTGCAATCCTTCGAACAATCCCACCGCTGTCACCAAAATTTGTTACGACCCGAGTCGGGGCCTAGGAGCAGAAAGGCGCTTCTGCAATGATCGCCGCGTTGACCAATAAGATTGTGGGTTCGTTGTTCGATGAAGCGCTAAAGCGCAAGGAATTGCGGGAACTTTGAAATTAAACTCGAACTCGAAGACATAAACTTTAACTCTGGAGTTTATTCAATTTAAATAAGTACTTCGAAACTTTGACAAATAAGATAAACTTTCAACCATGACTCTATACAATTCAAGGTAATGTAGAGTATAATTATAAATGGCGACTGATACTAGGACGTGATCAGGGCGCTTGCACTAGTGCAACTGAGCCTCCGAACTTGATTCTTCTCCATTTTTATAGTCCTCGGAAAGATCTAGTAGTGGGAGCAAAGACCAATCAGAGCTGTTTCCCCTTTTTCGAGTGAGAGTGGTCCCACTGGAGAATTCGAGTTTTATGGGTTTTCTCTTGAGAGTGGGCGTGCTTCTATCCGTGAGAGTAGGGGCGGCCTTGCTGGAGAATTCTAGTTTAATCCGGTTTCTTCGTTTTCCCTTAACTTCGTCCTTTTCTAAAAATAGAAATTTCTCCGAATTGTTTACTCCTCTGTTGGAAAATAATTCTTGGAAAAACTAGATGGTAAACAATTCCTGGAAAAACAAGATGATAAATATTTCCTAGAAAAAGGAAGAGCGTTTCCCTGAACGAGTCTTATCTTGTTATAATTAATTTAATCTTAGTATTATTAAATTCCTAACTATTATTAACGCCTAAATTAATTGTTATTGATCTATTCCTACCGGAATCGTAATCTGCTAATTATTTGTTTATTCGGATTTTTATTATTTGATTAATTATTCAATTGATCAGGCGGAGCTAATAAAATTATTTAAACTGTTAATTAATTATTGTATTTAGAGAAATGCAATTGAGTATTGTAGAGCGACCCTAGACATCACGTTATTCGTCCATGCCAACACAGTTCATAATAGCCCATACACTCGTCCCCAAAGGCCTTTTGCAACCACGGACGCAACAACTACGAAACTTCAGGGGGTGTCCAATCCCAGGGTCTATGAAAAGCGTGGGGGGAGGGGGGTACGTATTAGTACATTATTTAAATAATGTTTAAACGCAAGTAAACGGGGGATGCGAGGTCAACGCACCTAAGGGAGTTACGTAGACACACGGCACTAAGCAACACGATTATTTAAATGATTTTTAAATCCAAATAGCCGGGAGACGCGAGATCCACTAAAAACATTGGAGTTACATCTATACGTGCGACACTAAGCACAATTTTCGCGTTTTTCGAACCTATTAAGGACGTTCTCCGAGTTGAAACAGCAATCTTAGTTTTTATATTTTTAAATAATGTTTTATTAATTTGATAATCCAAGAGTAATGTAACAAACATATACTTGAAAGAACATAAGACAATTTTTTTCAGACAAATTCAGGCAATAGTCACTATACTATTGTTACAATTAAAGACAAAAACTTCAATAAGTTCTTTAAATTTTTTTATTTTTTATCCGATCTTAACGAAATAAAGCTTATTTTGTTCGTTAAGAAATTTCAGGGGGAGTATCGATGGGAAAATTTATGATACGAGTTACCAGTACGGCGCAATATCAATTTGTTTAAGAAAGTTTTGATGAAAACTTGACTTGCTTTTCGTAAATAAATTGATATTGCGCCGTACTGGTAACTCGTATCATAAATTTTCCCATCGATACTCCCCCTGAAATTTCTTAATGAACAAAATAAGCTTTATTTCGTTAAGATCGGATAAAAAATAAAAAAATTTAAAGAACTTATTAAAGTTTTTGTCTTAAATTGTAACAATAGCATTGTGACTATTGCCTGAATTTGTCTGAAAAAAATTGTCTTATGTTCTTTCAAGTATATATTTGTTACATGTACTTACTCTTGGATTATCAAATTAATAAAACATTATATAAAAATATAAAAACTAAAAGTGCTGTTTCGACCCGGAGAGCGTCCTTAATAGAGCCGAAAGCGACCGCTTGCCGACCAGCGGGCGGTAAAAACTGAAAAGCGCCCGTTGCTCGTTGTAGCAGGCGGTAAAAATTCAAAATCGCCCGCTGCTTGCCGTAGCGGGCGGTAAAAAATCAAAAGCGCCCGCTGCTTGCCATAGCGGGCGGTAAAAATTGAAAAGCACCCGCTGCTAGCGGGCGGTAAAAACTGAAGAACGCCCGCTGCTCGCCGTAGCGGGCGGTAAAAAATCAAAATCGCCCGCTGTCGATGTTAGTACATTAGAACAAAAAATAAGCGAAAATCCATACTTGTGTTACAAAAAATATGGTCTGCACCAAAGGCTAAGTGGGTTTTTTGACCTCGTGTGATTGCAGTACTCGTCTTCGCTTCGCAATCGCACTCGCCTTCGGTTCATGCTAGCTCACCTTCGACTCGTACTGCAATCCTACACTCGGTCTAAAAAGACCCACTTTACACTCTTGGCACACAATATACTATTTAAACCTAAGTAGCCAGGGGATGCGAAGTCGACGCATATAAGGGAATTACGTAGACATGCCACCTGATTATTTAAATACTTTTTAAACCCAAGTAGTTGGGGGTTGCGAGGTTCACGTATATAAGGGAGTTACGTAGACACGCGGCACTAAGTAAACGCAAGTAGCCGGGGGGCGCGAGGTTCACTCAAAGCATTGGAGTTACGTAGGCAAGCACGTTACGTATAGGAGTTACGTTAGCGGCACTAAGCAAGACGATTATTCAAATAATTTCTAAAGCGCCAAGTAGCCGATGGACGCGAAGTCCACGTATATATGGGAGTTGCGTAGACGTGTGACACTAAGCAAGAAGATTATTTAAAAAATTCTTCAACCTAAATAGCCGGGGGATGCTAGATCCACGTAAATAAGGGAGTTACGTAGACGTGCTATAGTAAGCAAGACAATTATTAAAAAAATTCTAAAACCCAAGTAGCCGGAGACGCGAGCTCCATGCAAATATAGTCCAGTCAAATTAGACTTTTTTCAAAACAAAATTAATATTAGGATGCGACTACATTTTTCTTGTTCAGTGGGCCAATACAGAACTACTGTAAAAAAATAAACTCGCAACTCCTGGCGGAATTGTTTATATCATTGTTTAAAGGGTCAAAATATGGTTTTTTGCATTTTGCAAAAAAGCTAATGCTCGGATGAAGTTCAATGTATGGAAGAAGGTGTAGGAATTAAAAAGACCTACAAAACGAGCTCTTATTTATTAAGTTTCGTCGATTATTTACGTCGCAAATTGAATAAAACAATTAAATTTAAGTTTTTCGATTTTTTGCAATAAAAAATGTTCTATTATAGTTATTGATTAAAACTTTGCATATTTGGATAGGTCTTTTCAAGACGAAAAAAATACCGTTTTGACATTTGCGATAACTTAATTATTTGTTGCTAAAATTCATTTTGCAACAAAAAACACTTTCTTTTAAAGATTAATTATTGCAGGAATGGGAGGTCGCATCGACATGGGGTGAAGCTTATTCTCTTCTTAAAGAGTTGTACTTTAATTGCTCCATAAGAAGTACATCGCGTTTTTTAGTTAAAAGCTATGAAAAATGACTTTACAAAGAGAACAGGTAATTGACGCTAATCGCTCGTCCGAGCGCTCCCTAAAATCTGAATTAGAAACTTCAAAATGACATACGCTGAAAAATTTAGCTTTTCTCAGCAACTAATTAATGGATTTGAATGATTCTTTTTTTAATTTGGGGTAGCACTAAAAATTATGACGACCTATCCTTTGTACAGCTAAATTTTTCAGCGTATGTCATTTTGAAGTCTCTAATTCAGATTTTAAGCAGCGCGCGATCGAGCGGTTAGCGTCAATTACCTGTTCTTTTTGTAAAGCCATTTTTCATAGCTTTTAACTAAAAAACGCGATGTACATCTTATAGAGCAATTAAAGTACAACTCTTTAAGAAGAGAATAAGCTTCACCCCATGTCGATGCGACCTCCCATTCCTGCAATAATTAATTTAAAAAAAAAAGTGTTTTTTGTTGCAAAATGGATTTTAGCAATAAATAATTAAGTTATCGCAAATGTCAAAACGGTATTTTTTTCGTCTTGAAAAGACCTATCCAAATATGCAAAGTTTTAATCAATAACTATAATAGAACATTTTTTATTGCAAAAAATCGAAAAACTTAAATTTAATTGTTTTATTCAATTTGCGACGTAAATAATTGACGAATCTTAATAAATAAGAGCTCGTTTTGTAGGTCTTTTTAATTCCTACAACTTCTTCTATACATTGAACTTCATCCGAGCATTAGCTTTTTCGCAAAATGCAAAAAACATATTTTGACCCTTTAAACAATGATATAAACAATTCCGCCAGGAGTTCCGAGTTTCTTTTTTTACAGTAGCCCTGTATTGGCCCACTGAACACGAAAAATGTTGTCGCATCCTAATATTAATTTTGTTCGAAAATCAACCTTTTTCGAGCCAATTTGGCTGGACTAATACGGGAGTAAACGAGTTTGAGATTTTTTAATAATACTTTGGTTTACTGACGCACATCTACGTAACTACCTTATTTACGTGGACCAAGCGTCCCCCACCTACTCAGGTTAAAGAATTTTTTTGAACACGTGCATGAAACGGACCTTTTTTCATGCCTGAAAGCCGTGTAGAAAATCGCGCATTCCGAGCGTGATTTAGGAAAGAATGAAAAAAATCCATTTTTTCTCAGTTTAGCAGGGAAAATTTTTTTTTCTCATCTCAAGCATGAAATAGGACCTTTTTCACTTGTAAAAGTAGAAGAGAAATTTTCGCATTTCGAGCGTATTTCATGAAAGTGGTGAGAAATATCCATTTCTACCCTAAAACAGATGAGAAATGAAAAACTGGTGAGAAATGTCTATTCCTAAGCTAAAACAGGTGAGAAATGAAAATCTGGTGAGAAATGGCTATTTCTACCCTAAAACAGGTGAGAAATGAATATTTCTATCCTAAAACAGCTGAGAATGAAAATTTCTGCCTTTCTTGTATAGTTAATTGCGAATACATTTCAAATTATTTTGATTTCCAACTGCGTTGTATGCGACTCGAAATGCCCAATCCTCTCTCCGATTCAGACACCTAAAAAAGTCCCTGTCATGTCTTCGTTAAAAAAAAATATGGTGTGTAACTCGGGAGGGAAAGCTATTTTAGACTCGGATGAGGTGTTTTCAGCACTCGTCTCTGTCTCGTGCAAAACACCTCACCCTCGATAGAAATAGCTCATTTCTTCCCTTGTTGCACAATGTACTATTACCCTCTTGGAGCGGGGAAAGTTTTTTTCTCCGCTACGAAGAAGTTTTGTGGATTCGTGCTTTATTATCAAATTCATGCATTTTAAAGCTTCTTGGGCTATTTAGAGGGATATTGAGAGCATTTAAAGTTAAATCACAAATAATGAATATTTACAATTTAGATATAATTGATGTAAAAAGAGCGTGCATATTTGAAATAAAATATTAACAATAGAATCATTTTTAACTATGTTGTACACGACTCGGAATGCTCGATCACCTACCCAACTTTTAGGCATATAAAAAGGCCCTTTCATATATTATATGCACTCGTTGAAAAAAATACGATGTGTAACATGAGAAGAAGAGCTATTTCAGACTCGGGTGAGGTGTTTTCAGAACTCGTCTCCGTCTCGGGAGCCCTCGACTCCAACTCCTACTGACCACCTCACCCTCGCATGAAATAGTTCACTTTCTCCACTTGATGCACAATGTACTATTTTAAATTATTGTTTTGCTTATTGTCGCACGTCTACGTAACTCCTTTATACGCGTGGACCTCGCGTGCCTCAGCTACTTGGGTTTCAAAATTATTTAAATAATCATCTTGCTTAGCCTAGCACGTCTACGTAAATCTTTCATATGCGTGGATCTCGTGTCTCCCGGGGTGTTGTTCTTAAATGATATACGATAAAATGTTTATCACTGCATAATACAGGTACGTTTTTAGGACGAATAGTACCATTTAGGACAAAATTTTGATTTGATGTGACATATACTGTGGTAAAACGATTATGTCGCATCGCAACGCATATCGCTAAGGGTAATTTTATATCACGGCATAGCGATAAGTTTTGTTTGTTTTTACACTTTGTATATAGAAACGTTATGCAATAAAAAATTCTTCGCTATAGGGCAATACAAAATTACCCTTAGCGATATGCGTTGCGATGCAACATAATCGTTTTACCACAGTATATTCTCTAAAGTTGAATTAGTGAAAATTTCTCCAACCATTAAATTAGTAGAAAAAAATAGTAATTTATTAGTGAATATTTACTATTTCATTAGTAGTCTTTAAAAAAACTACTAATGAAATAGTGAATATTCACAATAAATTAGTAGTTTTTTCTACTAATTTAATGGGTTAAAAAACTACTAACGAAATAGTGAATATACACTAATAAATTAGTAGTTTCTTCTACTAATTTAATGGGTGGAACAATTTTCACTAATTCAACTTTAGAGAATATACTGTGGTAAAACGATTATGTTGCATCGCAACGCATATCGCTAAGGGTAATTTTGTATTGTCCCATAGCGAAGAATTTTTTATTGCATAACGTTTCGATATACAAAGTGTACAAACAAAACTTATCACTATGGCGTAATATAAAATTACCTTTATCGATATGCGTTGCGATGCGACATAATCGTTTTACCACAGTATACGTCACATCAAATCAAAATTTTGTTCAAAATGATACTATTCATCCTAAAAACATACCTGTATTACGCGGTGATAAACATTTTATCGTATATCATTGAAGAGCAACCCCCCGGCTACTGGGGTTTAAAAATAGTTTAAATAATTATCTTGCTTGGTGTTGCACGTCTACGTAACTCCCTTATATGCGTGGACCTTATATCCCCCGGCTATTTGAATTAAATATTATTTAAATAATCGTCTTGCTTAGGGTCGCACGTCTATTTAACTCCTTTATATGCGTGGATCTCGCGTCCATCGGCTACTTGGGTTTAAAAATTAAATAAGTAATGGCCTTATTGTTAGTGTCGCACGTCTACGTAACTCCCTCGCTTCTCCTGGCTACTTCGGTTTTAGAAATTGATTTTAATATTGACGCTTTATTGGCTAGTATAGAGCCACACGGTATCGATTTTTGGGGATTTCACAAATATTAGGTGGCGGCACATGTACTAGTCACCCTGCTACACGGTGCAAGAAATACAAGCGGGCAATCGTAAAACAGACAACGCTGCGTTCTAAGAGATACTATAAGATTAAACTCATATCCGATAGAATTTCTCGTGTGTTTAGTATGCATTTCGGAATATGCCAATTATCAATTATAGAGCAAATAGAGGAAAATTTATGGTTTTAGGGGTGAAAAGGGAAATTCGTTAAGGGGATGTGCAACCCTAATTTAAATATTTTTTTAAATCAACATTCAAACATTTATTTGAAAAAAGGCGGCTGTCAAGCGCTCCGTAATTTTTTTCTGGATAATTCTATTGATATTTGCGTGAGTTATGCTCGTTTGAAAAATAACGTCGGTACTCACATCCCCTTAAAAATAGGGGAAAACAGAGAATTTTAAATAGGGGAAAGAGTACACAGTCCCTGTTACGTTTCACATGTGTGGATAATTCTGCAACTCGCACATTTCAAAAATTAAGAATTTTTAAATTAATCGTCCCCGAGTATTTAGCAAATTTTTGTACTTATAACTATATATAAAACACAAATAGCTAAGATAAACTATTTTCAACAAGAGTTTTCGCATTGAATTTTCTACCCATCATGTATATCGGTTGTACACTTTGAAATCGTGCACTTCATTTGGCATGGTGTTTGTGATTGACAGCCCCAGTTGAGGGGTGTCCATTCAACTTCAGGGGGTGTCCGGACACCCAACACCCCCGGTTGTTGAGCCCCTGCTCATCGGTAACTAAGGCATCTGAGACTGAGGTGTGAAGGTTAGGAGTTACTGGTGACATTCATATCCTACAGAGGTCGCCTGAGTGTTGTGGCGCGAAGATATGAATGCAGGTCGGATACGTTTGGGGTAGACCTCGCGCGCGCGGGCGCACACACACACACCCCAGGGTGAATTTGAAAACTTTACTTTTCTTAAAATCAATTTTTTGTTACACAGACACAGTTTATTAATATAATCCAGCAGCAATAAATACAATTTAAAACATATACGTAATATAGATGTACACAAATTGACAATTGAAGAAATTTATTTTTATACATTGCTAATCAACTAAGTTGTTGCACATTATAACAGTTGATATAACAATTAATAAGTTTAGAAGCACATGCTTTTTATTATTTCACAATTCACAAAAGTTTTTTTCGTCATACGTGTCCGTAAAGTGCGTACTTTACGGTCTGTTTTGCGGCCGTAAAGTCGTACTTTACGGACACGTATAACAAAAAATAATGTTCGTTACTCGGCCGTAAAATGTTAATTTACGGCCTAGTACCGAAAAGTACTATTATTGTATTAAAACACATTCCAGCATACAAACCAATACAACAAAAAGAAACGGTAGAATAATTTTGAAACATTCTTTTTAACCGCAACGTATATATAATATAAATATGTATAAAAGAAAATAAAGAATCCTTTGTACAATTAACTAAGTAATGGAATGACTTCACAGATCAAATCTTAGTAGACAGTAGCTAATATCAAACATCATTTACATTTCCTGCTATGACAGATAATCTACAAAATTTTCGTATTTTATGAATTGACATGGTATATAATGCTTAAAAAAATAATTCTTTGGGTGGCAAAAATGCTCGAATCTGATTTTACCTAGATAACAATCGGGATTATGTCGATCACCATTAATATTTACGTTGTTCTGCTCTAAAGTCATTAAATAAACATAAAAAAACTAACGCGTTTTTACATCGAAACTATACAACAGCTACACATTATATAATCGACTTCAAAATATTTATATCCTTTTCGCCCTCATATTTCTTCTCTTTTGCCACAGCTTAAAGTTTATTGCCAAGAAATGGGCCAAACAATGAATAAATTACAAATTATCTATTGGTAACGCGAAATAAAAAAATAATAAAAAATATTTACTAATTTATGATAAGAAATACGTAAGTGGCTCAAAATACTTGAATCTGTTAATCTAAATGTGCATTTAGTATTCAATCGTGCTTACAGTAATCAACGCTGTACATTTACATTATTATAATTATTATTTTTATTTATACAGGAGATCTATTAATTTTAGGACTCGATCAACAAGTAGTTTTTGTGAAGAGCAGTAAGTGTTTTAACTGACCAATACATCAAAATAAGAAATGTGAAATATCTCTTGGAAATAAAATCAATCACGTTAATTAATCTTGGTTAATCATCCAAGTCAGACTTATAATAATGTAATAATAATATACTAATATTCCATTACTCAAACCTATGGCCGTATGATGCACCTGTTATTTTTTACGTTTTTTCAAGCCAAGTTTTCGCCTAATTATGCTAAGCACGTAGTCTGTCTTACTAATACAACTAGACAGACTCGAGTTTCTCGAAGGAATATTAAATGAAACGCTAGAGATAGTAAGTACAGATTACTCGAGGCCGCCTTCCTCTTCGAGCTTCGAGAGGAACTTGATTACTCGGTAATTCGGTTCCACTTGTCGCGTCATATCGAGTAGACGTAACAGTTTCTTGATTCCAATGAACACTCTGAAATAAATCAAAATATACATGTTATATTATTTTTCATCTGAAGCAATACTAGCGTCAATTAAATATCAAGTCGCTGAACTTTCATTTTAGACTACATAAAAACCAAAGAATCAGGTACTGGGAACCAAAAGCAGTCAAATGTATAAAATATAATCTATAAATGAATAAATCATATAATAATTCTTTTTGAGGTATTAACATATTTCAAACGATTGCAAATAAACTATGAAAACTTATCTACAATGCGATGTTGAAAATCGACTACTTATAAATCTTATGAAAATAAATAGTAAATCTTGTTGATATAGACTTATACAATAATATAAGTTATAGAATGAATATCTTTGTGTTCACCTATTTCTTCTTAAGGTGATGCGATACTGACACTATTACCCAAAATTTGGTTCCCGTTTTTCTCATTCAATTTTTAATTTTAAGAAAAAAACTCTTTGATACGTTGTAGTTCTTTATTAAACTTAAAACGTGTCAAAGAGTTTTTTTCAAAAAGTTTAAAATTGAAGGAGAAAAACGGGAACCGAGAATTGAGTAATAGCGTGGGTATCACATCACCTTAAGTATATTTTGAATGAAAAGGGTAATTATATGCACATAATATATAAATGGCCGAATCCATTTCAACTCAGGTGGACCGCGTATGCCTATGTCACCGATCATTTTGGAATTAAAGTATTCATGTTCTTCTCCAAAAATTATTTGACCCGTATATTTTTATTTTTTTGTTGCATTAAAATTTCATCCATTCAGCAATGGCAAAAAATTCCGAGAAAAACCTTACTTAGAAAAAAATTTTTTCAATGTAATTTTCAAACCGCTACTGCTTCACCAGTTTTTTAAGCTTTTTAGCGTGTAACACATAATTTCACTAAGGTTTGAGCCCTCTTTCACGTTCTTTATGTTATTTAAAAAAAAAATAAAAAATGCACGTGTTATGTACTTTTTACTGAAAAATGTACTTTTTAGAAAAGTGCATTTTTCTCAAAAACGCCATTTCTTTTTTGCTCAATTTTTTTTTGTCCTGATAGAGGACCTAAATATCTGTCTAGACGTATTTGTGAAATTCCCGACCCGTGCCCAGGAATAGCGATCATTAATGAGATAATACACAAACAAATTTTTCACGCTTAACCCTTACATATAGTCAATGGTATAACAGTCAATATAAAGGTTTTTATCTTTGTGCGTAAGCAATATACAAGTACACATAGTATCTGTTGTATTTTTTATTTTTGTCTTTTAGATTTTTTATTTTTATAACTACCTTTGTTTTTAGTAGTTAAGTAATACATATATGTACATGAGCGTAAGTAATACATATATGTACACGTATGACTTTATGTACTTATACATTGGTCCGCTAGATGGCTATCGTTAGATCTTTTATGTACCAAGAAAAGTTCGGTTTCTGCTATAAGTACACCTCCAGTATTTTTTAAAACTATCATTAACTTAAGATAAATGGGTTTTTACTCCTAGCGAGGTTTTTCCCCATTGTACACTCCACATAGTAGTCCATTCATACAACCGTTTTTGCTCTATAACTTCTGATAGTGTGGAAATGCCCTCACAGGGTAACGCACAACTTCCTCTTTTTGATTTCCTTCTTTAAGGAGAGGTAACTGGAATCGCCCAGGCTCCTCCTACGTGGATTCATTTCTACGTAAGGGGCTCCTGGACGGTGATCCGGGCAGGCTGCACCTCACTGGTAGGGGGCGACGGAGGGGGCCCCCACCATCCCTTCTTTCTTCTTTTTTAAAACTATCATATTTTTGAAAATTATTATATATTTCACCTAATTAACTTAACTACGATGTCTCAAAATTATTCAACGAAGAGAATCAAATGTGCAGATTTTTTAAATAAGCACAAAAAAATTTTTTACGAACCTAATTCCGTGCGTTTTAAACAACTTGAGAATCTTGCTCATCCATTGAAGCTTCTCTATCCTGATTTACCTTTGACCCCCTCTACATATCTGTGTAGACGTTGTTACGAGCATGCTTTAGAATTGGTGACTAGCACTGACAATGAATTTTCAACGGATGATAATTTTATCGACAACGGAATCGATAGAGATGAAGATTTTTTGCCAAGTACTCCAGAATGCGTGGAAGAATTTAATAATAAAATAAGTACATTTTTCTCAGGATGTGTATCGCCTCTTAAGAGGAAAAATCTTATACGTGAAAAATCAATTGAAAATTACGTAAAGAAGAAAACGAAAAATATACTTTCAACATTGTCTAATGCCCTCGATGTGAAGTTGAATAATGTTTATGACGTTTCTATAAAAGCAAACGAATCAACTGCATGCCGTTGTACAGAATGGGTACAAAATGTTGGTTTAGCCTTGCAAAAGTGTTCTACGGTATCAGAAAAAGTAAAAATTCTGACTTTGCTACCCTCATCCTTAACGAAAAATGAAATTTTATCTTTATTTCCAGACATAACATTGTACATGATAGAAAGAGCGAAAAGTCTTGCACAAAAAAGGGAGTTTCTTCAGAACCAGAAGCGTACACAGGCCATCCAATTGACGAAAGGACCGAACAAATTGTTATGGAATATTATATAAATGACGATTTTAATTGTTCAAGACAGAGCCCTAATAAGAGTGACGTTATTACCGTTAAAATAAATGATAAAAAAGAGAAGAAAGTTAAACGTTTTCTTACTCAAAGTCTGAAAGCAACGTATAAAGCATTCAAAAATGATTATCCGGAATTAAAAATTGGTACATCGAAGTTTTATAGTTTGCGACCAAAATATGTTTTACTTAGCCCCATCAAAGAAGTTTGTCTCTGTATCTATTGCGCAAATCATGATTTATTTCTTACGAGCTTGATTAATTTCAGAGGGAGTAACATTACAGAGTTGGATGAACGTCGGTCAGAAATAATAAACGCAACAAAGGGTTCTGAGCCATCTGATTTATGTTATTTGCAGGAATGTAAAATTTGTCCAGGCAGTAACGGAATTACGTTTCATGTTCTAAAACTGCAAGATGTAGAAAGCACAGAAGAAATTCCGTATGCTTTGTGGGAAAATGGTAACTTGACTAAAAAAACAGTGCCAATTTCTGCTTTTAAAGAGGAACTTTCGGTTTAGACCATGAAGATTAGTACTCACATGTATGTAAAAAATATACAACGCAAAGCTATAAAAGCAGAAAGAGAAAATGCTAAAAAAGACCCACATCATTTAGTTCTTCAAATAGACTTCGCTGAAAACTGGGCTGTAATTCATAATAAAGCTGTTCAAGGAAATCATTGGGTTAATGATCAAATTTCTATTTTCACAGCAGTATCTTATCAAGGGGATTCGACACAAAGTTTCGCACTCATAAGTGATGACCGAAAACATGATTCAGCGTATGCTTTGCTAGCAATAGAAAACATTATAATCTACTTGAAAGACAATTGTCGTGATTCAATAAAAAAAATTACCATTGTATCAGATGGCGCCGCTAGCCACTTTAAAAATCGCTTTCAATTATATGAATTAAAACGAGCACCATTTGATATAAAATGGTTGTTCTCTGCTACTGGGCACGGCAAAGGAGCTACTTCGCATAATCTTCGAGGTCCCCATGAAAAATCCATACAAAATGCTAATGATTTTGTAGAGCACGTTCAAAAATATACAGATGCAATTAAAATAATACATTTACAAGACGTTGACGTAGAAGAGTTTAGAAAAGTAAAAAATGTTGATTGGCTTGCTACTCCTAAGTATCCTGGAATTCAAAAAACTCATTTATGGATTAAAGAAACGTGCAATGATAAAGTACATTGTTTAACAGCAAAGACCGCTGATTGTCCCCTTACTGAAGTAAGAACAATGAAGCAGAAAAAGAAAGGTAGATATAAAAATAAAAAATCTAAAAGACAAAAATAAAAAATACAACAGATACTATGTGTACTTGTATATTGCTTACGCACAAAGATAAAAACCTTTATATTGACTGTTATACCATTGACTATATGTAAGGGTTAAGCGTGAAAAATTTGTTTGTGTATTATCTCATTAATGATCGCTATTCCTGGGCACGGGTCGGGAATTTCACAAATACGTCTAGACAGATATTTAGGTCCTCTATCAGGACAAAAAAAAATTGAGCAAAAAAGAAATGGCGTTTTTGAGAAAAATGCACTTTTCTAAAAAGTACATTTTTCAGTAAAAAGTACATAACTCGTGCATTTTTTATTTTTTTTTTAAATAACATAAAGAACGTGAAAGAGGGCTCAAACCTTAGTGAAATTATGTGTTACACGCTAAAAAGCTTAAAAAACTGGTGAAGCAGTAGCGGTTTGAAAATTACATTGAAAAAATTTTTTTCTAAGTAAGGTTTTTCTCGGAATTTTTTGCCATTGCTGAACGCATGAAATTTTGATGCAACAAAAAAATAAAAATATACGGGTCAAATCATTTTTGGAGAAGAACATGAATACTTTAATTCCAAAATGATCGGTGACATAGGCATACGCGGTCCACCTGATTTGAAATGGATTCGGCCAAATATAAATACAAAACGGAATGAACATCAAAGTTAAAAATATTTGAGAAAAAATTGATTTTAGATTTATATTTGTTATTGTATAAAATGATCAATTCATATAATGTTTTTGATGAAGTAAGGAAATTTCCATATCTACGATTATTATGCTGAAAAAAATAGAGTAAGTTCATCGTGGAAGATTAAAATATCTCCTTATTAAAATAATCTTTCAATACGTTATTCTTTCACAAAATATTAAAAATCTAAATAACAACTTAATATTTCATATGGTCATTAAAATATATAGCCTCCTACAAATTTTAATAAATTTTTAATTGTTTGGAAATTTTCAAGTCTATCGCTGATATTTATATTTATATTAAAATAATTTTTTGATTAATTTTTTTTTTATAAAATATTTTTTGTTATTTTCACATTTTTGTTTCGGGATAATATAATTTGACAAATGGAGTGGCAATGTATGAGCAAATTGAAACTGACATAAGCTTTCCACTATCTAAGCTTCTATATTCTAGTTTAAGTAAACTTAATTATTACTTGTGATTGTTTAAACATTGCCTTTGCACATTTGCCTTTCGATTAGGGAAAACCCAGTGTCTGCTCCTACATTTCGTGAAGTATCGCAATTTGTAAGAAAATAATTCAACAATTGTTTTTAATAATTTACTTATAAAATTGCCGAAGTAAAATTTTACAATGATTTCAAGTTTAAATCTCAAAATAAATTACAGAAAAGATGCCTCATATGAATTAAACAATGATAAAAAAGAATAAGAAATACTTTATAAAATATTTTATGATTAATCTTACCGTTTTCCTTGCAGTTTAGCATGGAGCGACGACATTTCCTGTTTCGAGAAGATATCAACCTCTTCCAATACTGACAAGAGGTTGTCTGGGGTCGATAAATTCGGAACGTGCAGGATAGTGCTGAATAATGGTAACAGCTCCAAATTTTCAAAAACTTGTCTGTAATAAATATATATCAAATGTTAAATTAAAAAGGAAATTGTGAGCCCTATCGTAAATCTATTGTTCTACATTGTGGATACGTTGTTTTTATATATACTTGACATTATTAAATGAATTGAAAACAATTCAATTTTTGTAACAAAAAAACAAGTAGAATTAAAATATATGGTATATTATTTTATTTAACATAAACGTTGATGTATTATTATAATGTATTATCATAATTTCTTTACCTGCGACTAGAAGTACACAAAATTAAAAGTTTTCGGCCCTGAGGAGGTAATTTGGCCAGCAGAACCAAGAGAGCTTGCAGGGTCAAGTTCGAATATCGCGGACCAATTGGACTGTAATCTAACAAGCGTTCGATATTATCAACTATGATGCAGCTAAGCTGTGAACGATACGCATCGTCGAATATCTGAAAACGAAAAGTACATAATTAATGTATCAAATTAACAGAACAATACAATCCATTGTTTCGAACAAACCTTTCGGATCATCAAGCACTTGGCGGATTCCGTGTAGCCAACCATGTCCTCGGGCGTGCAGACTTTGACGAAGGGGAAATCGGAGTTCTTGGCGATCTGAGCGGCAAGGGCGGTTTTGCCGCTATTGGGTGGACCCTCCAAGAGGATGGTCACGAGTCCCGAACTCTCGGAGGCGCGGGCCTCCTGAATGTAAAGATTGCCATCGGCCAGGATGTCGGCCACTGGTTTGCCCCAGTTAATGATGCCCCGAATGAGAAGACGCTCGAGAGCCTCGGCGCTGGTTCCAAAAGCCTGAGAATAATTTGAATGCTTGTAATCAAAGATTTCTTTGCATTTTGTTTACTTTGTAAAATATAATGACTGAAAATGCTTACGGGCTTGATATCGTTTTCTAGTGCATGAAGAAAATCGGTTCTGGATACCATGAGTTTCTCCATAGCAGCAGGATCTACCTCTACTTTGCTTGAAGCTTTGATTAGCCTATTCATAGCTGTACTCTGAGCGGCACGAATTAAACCTTCTAATTCAGCACCACTGAAATTCTTGGTCAATGTTGCAAGTTCCTTTAAGTCTACATCAGGCGCGATTTTCTTGTAATCTCGCATTCTCGTTGTATGGATATTTAGAATTTGGAATCTTCCGTGTTCGTCGGGAAGACTGATTTCCATTTGTACCTATTAAAAAATACATTTGTAAAGAAATTATAATTTTATTCTTTACTTCTTTACTTCTGTTTATCGTATATTTTGAAAATTTACCTCTAATCTACCAGGTCGCATCAAAGCCTCATCAATCATGTCGCGTCTGTTGGTCATACCAATAACCAAAATATTATTTAACTGTTCTACACCATCAATTTTTGCTAGCAGCTGGTTTACTACAGTGTCATGTACTCCAGTAGCCCCAGCAACACTTCCTCTTGCTTTACAAATGGCATCAATTTCATCAAAGATGATAATGTGTAGTCCACTGTTTGGTCCAAGCTATAGACAATATTTGACAATGAGTATATTATATAATTTAAAAATTTAATTATAAGAAATTAATTTAGTATTTACTCTCTTCTCTTCCTCTTCAGCATCGGCAAACAGTCTCCTAATATTTGCTTCACTCTCACCAACATATTTATCCAGAATTTGGGGGCCGTTAACAATCTTTGGTTCTCTGGCATTCAGCATGTTACCAATTTGTCTTGCCATGAGTGTTTTACCAGTACCAGGTGGACCATACAACAAAATACCTTTTACATGCTTGCAACCAAGTTGTATGACAACTTCTGGTGGAAAGACTCGAGAAGCGAATGCTCTTCTGAAGATTGCACTGAATTCTTTGTCTAAACCACCAATTCCCATTTTATTGAAGTCCCAGTCAGGATTAATGATTGATTGACGAACAATCTTTCCTTGTTTACCACCAGTAAGATTCAGGGCTGTATTTGGAGCTTTTTCAAATGAAACTGAAGTATCACCAAGACACCTGCCCATTCTAGTTGGTTTAGGCTTTGCTTCCTGACCAGATTTGATAGCTTGTATGTCAGCAGCTTCTAGACTCTTTACTACCAAACAAAGCATCTTCTTCTCCTGAAACTGGAATGCTAATTGTTGGCCAACAGTAAATGCTTGACCTGCAAATTGCATAATAAAATCCTTGGCCATGGCTTCTGTGTCATAAGGTTCTAAACTTGTGCTGTAGAAGTATTTAATATAAATTAAATATTCAAAAAAAAAATTTGATTTATGTCTATAAATTATAGATATATAGAACTTACGTTTTCTTTTGTAAGAAATCTGCTTCTAAAACTATGTTGGAAAGAAATTCGGAAGTAGATGTGGGATCGAAGTAGTATGGTTTGACCTCGATCTCCTGATTGAGGGACAAGACTGCCCATTTTCTCTGGGGTAAGCTGAAGCCCACTGTGCCCCTATCAATTTTAGGGCACATTTTGATGGAGAATACATAGTGCTGGTTAGGTCCAGTTGACACTTCAATATGTCTATAAATAATAAATTTTGCAAAGTTAAATAAACTAATATAAATTTTTGTCATTGTTACTAATTTTATACAAAAATAAGTTATAATAATAAAATAAACTTCAAAGTAAATAAATAAACATTTTCAAATTTGTTATACAAGTCACGCAGCACCAATGTCAAATGTCAATTTTTATTAGAAAAAAAAAATAAAATCTATTTTATAAGATACTTTCTATATGTGGCTCACACAGCCTACCTATGTCCAAACTTTCAATCAATATATTGGTGTGAAGGCATGCTCACAAAATTCCAAATCACCAGAGACATCATCAAAACTCATCTGAATCACAAACACCTATCCTCCCACTATTGATTTAACCAATCCTACTTTACCACCTCAGAGAGCGAGGGAGAGCTACATTGCAAACTTCTGTGCATTGTGCAACCTTCACTAATTCACAACTTTTTCAATAATATCCTCTCAAGAGCGGACGCGCGCGCGCACTCGAAAGTGTTAAGAGGGAGAGAAGCCCCTCAAAAAGGCGATCATCATCCACGGGTGCTTCAATTCATCCCGGCTTGAAAATCAATAATCTCCGATAAGTCGTGTGCTGCGCGCGTGCAAGTGAAAGTGTGCAGAAAGGTGTCTTATCCATATGATGAATGAGGCAGACTCGGGGTATTATATGGATATACTAACTTGACATCATCCGGGAAATCCCCCCTGTTGACGATGGCGCAGTTGGTGAGGCTGAGCTCGTCGGTGGTACACTTCACTGCTTTCATACGCTGAAAAAATTAAGGAAGAAAAAAAGTGTTTTACGATTTGAGGCTGTGGCGCCGATCGATTTTCCGTCGGCGAAAGCAGGCTAGGGGAGCTCGATACTTGTATCGTATGCGCATATAAGCGACGTATAGATTCGTCAGGATCTCTCGTTGCAACCCCCTATCCTCCTTCGCCGTTAAAACACAATATGATTAAATATGCGGCTATGTGTACTCACCATGTTGGACATTCCAGTATGACGGATCGGAACCTCGTGAGACACTGACGGGCACGAGTGGCCCCTGAGCTAATGTGGAACCTGCAATGCAGAAGGACGGCGCTGGTATTCGCGATCGCACATTTTAGCACGCCATCTGTAAAATACAGTGCGGTAGCTTTAAGAACTGAGCGAGAGCGAGAAGCCGAAAGGGAATAGTGATAAGTGATGTGATAGTGAAATGGTGAGTAGTTGTTATTATCCTATACGCAGATACTACTTTACTCGCGTGATGGCGCTGCGCGTACACTTTCTATCTCACACAACAGCCAGAGCGAGCGATCGAGCTTACACTTCCGCCAAACTCGGGCGAGCAAACTTTCCGAGAAGCTCACCTTCACCCCGAGACCTCGTTCGAGTAAGCTCGCACTTGCGCAGAATAGTACATATAGCCGCGGGTGCGGCATGCGCGCATGCAACATGCATGCACGTGTATATGACGGCTCTGCCCTGGTTTTGCAGAAGGTTCGAATTCTTTTTAAATAGAATGAGAAAGCTTTGGGAGCTGGTATTATTGTGATGGAGATGTGTATCGATTGGCGAACGGTGCAAGGAGCTTTTGTTTCGAGCTTGCGATAGAAGAAGTGGATTTACTGCGTCGACAGGTTAATAGTTCGCAGGAAAAAAATAAAAATTTAATTAAAATGCCATATACAAGCGGAGAGCTGCGAAATTTAAATATTGATGGAGCTCTAAACGCCAAGCTATTAGCCGCTCAAAACACCCTTTCGGTGTAACCATATAATGATGAATGAATAATCCGCTCCACTGATAATTACGCTGACAATGCCGCCTTCGATTATTCATAAGTAATACCTATTTTCCTCACGGACTTCTGTGCGCTCCGAGTCTGAAAAAATACCTTATATACTTACGCTAGTTCTAGAGATATTCGTGCTGCTGCTGTAGCTGGCGCACTTTTGGTGACGTTTCTCGTCTACTCCCCTCTCCTATAGTGAAAACAGTCTCAAGCACACATAGCTCCACTCACGCGGGTACTTAGTATCGGAGCAGCAGCTTTCTCTCGATTTTCGGAGCTCACAGCTCATGAGCTCAGTCGATAGCGAGTGGTGGCCCGAAGTGCAGTGGTCGGCAGGCACGGGAGCCTGGCTCTCCCACCCGCGATTAATTTGTCCTCCCCGCGTATTTACCGCCGACAAGAAGGACAACCGAGTAGTTTGGTCAACAGTAGAGGTAAAATTCTGAGGCACACGATGCGCGCGGAGGAGGCGAGGACGACGCGGACACCCAGGCGATCTGCAGTGTGAGAACCGTTGGCGAGGTTAGGACATACGCAACGAGGCGGTCGTCTAGCAGGTGTGTTCGCTTCGACTCCCTAGGACCGTGTGCTGTCTCTGTCTAGCGTGTTGAGTTGAATGGAGCGGAAGAGAGATAGAGTGAGGGGACTAGGGTGAGGGCGAACGCACCTGCTCTCCGCGAATTGTTGACATGTTTAAATATTTTGTATTTTAAAAACTAAACTTAAATTTGGGGGGTCGTGGGTAGTTGAACGGGAAGTTTGGGAAAGGGTGAGGAGGAAAATGTGGTTCTGCAATTTTTCGGATTGGGGATTGATGGATTTTGGATGTTTGTTGACAGGGTGATCATATGTGGAAGATTTTCAATAAAGCAGACCCAAGATGGAAAGAGGAAAAAGTGGGACCGGCAGGGGTTCCAAAAATAAAATTGCTCCTCATCCGTCGGATTTCATAGCCCTCGGCTCCAAGAGCAGCAGAGATGTGCCGGATCCAAAGAGGCCTGGAGTTGGTGGGCTTACCAAACCAGGATCTGGATCAACTACTACAAGTAATATGAATTTTCTTGTCTTTATTTTTTTTTTCATTTTAGATACATTTGTAAGTAAAAATATTTTGGAATAGATGTTCATAAAAAAATGTATTTATTGCATGAAAGTTTTTGTACTTGCTTGAATTCACATTTAAAAGCTGTATTAATAAATTTTTTTAAATATTTTGCTGACAACTATTATGTTTATATATATTTTTTAAATATTGCCACAATTTTTCAACAAGTGTTCTAATCTAATTTTCTCTCAATAGAGCATATTAATTTTATAGGTAATGATAGGAAAAAAGAAGGATCTTCTTCACAGTCAATGATCCCATCAAAGAAACCCAAGCTTGCAGCCCATGTAGCAGCTGCACCACCAAGATCAACAGTCAGTTATACAGAAGTCTGGGAAGTGGTTGCAATAGACTGTGATCCAGCAGATCTTGTACCTATGGTTTTAGAGGCCAATGATAATGATGATGGAGAAAAATTGATTGGACTTGTTTGTGGTGCTATCAAAACCTTGAAGAATACAAAATGGAAACCAGATCAAGTTGTATGCATGGGACTGTTGTATTTGGTGAAAATTCGACCTTCAATATTTTCGCACCATTGTATATTGCATGCTCTGGCATCACTTTTAAAACGTGAGCAGGCTCATACATTCAAGAACAAAGGCAATCCAGTGGTACCTGTATTAGTAGCTAATTTGTTGATGAAGGGATTCCATGAGAAAAAGGAATGGCCTGAAATTTTTGTTAAGGTATTTATGATCATTTGCAATTAAGATTATATAAAAATATAGCTGTTTGTACTTCATTTTATTATATAATATGTAATTGATTTTAGGTTTATATTGAAGATGCTTTAGGAGAGAGAGTATGGGTTGATAATGAAGAATGTAAAGGATTTGTAGATAATATTTTAACAGGGTTTAATACAAGAATACCGCCAAAAAGTGTTTTACAGCCAGAATTGAGTATCATGTCATCCAGAGAATGTAACAGTCCATCAACTCTATTAGAAGATGATGACTCAGCTGCTTCACTCATTCAAATCAGTGGTGACAAAGATAAGACAGATTTACCAATCTGTCCAAGATACGCCCACTGTTTAGAAGTAGTAGAATGTATTATTTTAGAAGTGGTAAAAGAACAATTGCACAGGAGACAACCAGAAACCATTACGAGAAACTTCCTTAAATTGCTTTCTTCGGCGTGTGGTTTAGTAGAAATAAGAAACATTGCAGTACCAAGATTAGAAATGTGGTTGCACAATCCTAAATTAATGCGACCAGCACAAGAGCTTCTTAGTTACATTTGTTATAATTTCACTTCTCATACCAAAAGAGATGTTGAAGTTATTAGTCAGCTTGTAAAAATGAGGCTAAAAACCAAAGCTGTAATAAATTTATATTTGAATGGTGTAAAAGAATTGATTGGTCTTCATCCAGAAAATCTAGCTACAATTTTAAAATATACTTTATATAATGAACTTTCCAATGCCAGAAATCCCAATAATATGCCTATGTTGGCAGTGATGTTTCAAACTTCTCAGGAAGCATCAGCTAAATTGCTTGCAGAAATGTACCAAGATTTATTAATGAACCGAGATGATTATTTGAGACCTCTTAGAGCTCTTTTGCGAGAAATCGTACGAGTTTGTCGTCACGACATTAGTTTAATAATTTTTGCAAGAACATTAATGACTGCAAGAATGGAAATTGTTCCGCAGCTCAATGCCTTTGAATCCAAAGAAAGGATGTTTACATCTATAATTGATCTTTTATGTTTATGTATGTTTTTGGCCATCAGTCCTCAAGTAAAAGAAGCTGCAGTATTGTGTCAAAGAGGAGACAAGAAAGACGTTCTTCTGTTGCACCAATTTCAAAATTTAGTTGCTACTATGCAGTATGAAACTATTTCGTGGCTTCAAAGTTCAGCTCCTCAGATTTACGGAATTGGAAAGCTTGAATTACTTCATGCATTACACAAAATTATGATATTGGAGCCAGCTGAACAGTATTATAAGCCGGACAATTTCCCACCTGAAAGTGACAGAGCATTTTACATGCGACTAGTTTCTGAAGTGCCTTTACTTGAAAATACTTTAATAAAACTTATTGTAGTTGGGTTTTCTAAGGTAAATTCCCTTTTTGCACTCATTACATGTATGTTTTTATTTTTTTTTTAAATTCTAAAATTATATTTCACAGGAAAACGGAATTACTCACTCGGAAATGCTAGAACTTGCAGATCAATTGACTCGAAGAGCAGCTATGAGTTCTTCAGATACGTTTCCATTGCTACAAATTGATAATATGGATATTATCGAACTTATATTCAACTTGTGTACATATCAGCCTCCAGCATCTATAAATATTCCCGCGGGTTACGTACCGCCCACATTAGCAATATCAAATCTTTACTGGAAAGGTTGGATTATGTTATTGACGTTATCTGCTCACAATCCATCCACGATCGGAGCTTTGGCATGGGAACGTTACCCGATTTTACGTGTACTCATGGAAATGTGTATCACCAAGTAATTACCTATATAATCTTTTATTCTACCGTTTCAAAAATATTTTTAAATCTCACATGCTTACTTTTTCTTCCAGTCATTTCTCATACCCTCCACCATCGATGGCATTACCAGAAGTAGTCGAGGAAGAGCGCGCAAAGGAACTCCGCTTCGAGGCTCACGAGAAGCATCAGATCCTTCAATACGAAACCTACCTAGCCGCGGCGTCGACCAGAGTCCAGATATCCGAGCAGAACAGTCTGCTCCTTTCCCAACTGATAACGATGGACCCATCTGGAATCGCGCGTCGACCGCCCCAACACGTGCTTGACCAGATCCAGGCCCTGAACACGACTCATCGCTTGGGCCACTTGCTGTGCCGTTCGCGCAAGCCCGACTTCTTGCTGGATATAATTCAGCGTCAGCAGTCGAGCTCGTCTCAGAGCATGCCCTGGCTTGCCGGACTGGTGCAGAACAGCGAGGGTTCTCTCAGTCAGCTTCCTGTACAGTGTCTATGCGAGTTCTTATTGTCCTCCACCTCCGGCCAGGCTGACAAACAGTCGCGGCAGCAACAGCTGCTCTCGCACCTCCAGCTCCTGCTGACAGACCCATTGCAGGACACGCAGCATGCCTACGAGGTGTTGGAGTACTTTTTGAGGAGGCTTAGCAGCCAGTCAACGTCTAGCAGGATGCAAGCCATCACGGGTCTCAAGCTCGTGCTCAATTCAATTCCCATGGACGAGGAGCACATGGATATCGACGGTGAGATTGAGACGTAAGTATCCCAGTATTATATATAAAACCATCCTTTAATCAACCATACGACAATCTACTAAAATGCTACTTTTTGTTTCAGTGAGACGTGGCTACTCCGAAAGCTTCCATCGATCCCTCATTTCCCGGCCGTGCGCTCACTCGTATCGAAGGCTCTCCGCGGCGCCTGCCAGGTCGAGAACCATCCCGATCTCGTGCAGGCGTACATAGTTTACCTAGCGGCCCACACGCTCGACGACGATCTTCCCGATCTGATAAACTTGGTGAACGAAATTTCGCAGCTGGTGGTCGAGAGGAACACGATCGTCGCTGCCATTCTGCCACAGCCTGACCTCGAGAATGCCCAAGCGAAGCAGACTCTACACGCTTTCTTGTCTATTTATTGTAATTATTTGAATAAGGTGAGTTCCTATTTCATGAATAATGCATGAAAAATAAAATATTTCATATGTTTTGAAAATAATTGTAAATTTTGAATTTTGTCAAAAGGCACGAGCTCCGCGACAAGATGGTGCCCGAGTGACGTGGTCAGAGAACCAAGACCTGATTCTGGTCGAGTGGGCTACGGGCGAGGAGTGCACAATGCACATACTCGTCGTCCATGCGATGATCATCCTCCTGACCTACGACCAAGAGGACAACAACGAGCTCTTCAATCAGCTACTGGAGACGTGGTTTCCCGAGGAAACCGAGCCGCCCAAGGCATTCCTCGTGGACACCAGCGAGGAAGCTCTCTTAATACCTGACTGGCTGAAGCTGCGCATAATCAGGAGTAATATACCGCGTCTGGTGGATGCAGCTCTCAGGGACTTGGATCCGTATCAGCTGGTTCTGTTCATTCAAAGTTTTGGTGTACCAGTGAACGCGATGACGAAGTTGTTGCATCTACTGGACGCGGCAGTACAAATCGATCCTGTGTCCGTCACGAATCACGTGCTCGACAAAACGTACATGGCACAGGTAAAAAATATTACACACAAAATAGATAATAAACCATAAATATAAACATTGTAACTATCACCTTAAAAAAATAATACATCGTAACTATCACCATAAAAAAATAATTTTTACAGCTCGTCAAAATTCTCCACAACCGCGGCGCTTCGGGGGGCCTTGTCTTCCTGCAGCACGTGCAACTGCAAGTCCAGCAGTTGCCGGACGAGAGTATGCCACCCGTTGACACGCGTCTCGAACCGCTACCCCCAAGTTCAGTGATACAGAAGCATAGTCCGTCGCAGCAGAGTACAGCTAAAACAGAGGTGCCGAATCTTATTAATCAGCTTTTCATCGAGAACATCTCGATGAATCAGAAGGCCGACGCCTACAGGAGGTTGCACAAAATCCTCGCGAAGGATCTGTACAAGTCTGGAGCTGATAATGACCGGGGTGCCCTTGTGCTCGCTATCAAGCATATTCTGAGCGTGCTTAGCTCGATTCAGGTGTAGTAGATTAGCTTCTAATTAAGCTTTGTGGTTGTGGGATTTGAATGTGGTTAATGCAATTTGCACTGAAGTTATATTTCGGTCATTCCAAAGAAAATTGACGAAAATTGTTGGTGTGTTGTTCAAGAAGCGTTTTTTCTTTTTTTAAATATATTATTTGTTTTTACTATGAATTTCTTCACAGCCTTAGTTATTAATTTTCGAAAATCGTAGTTGTAATTGTTTTGTCTGATAATTTCCATTAAGTTATATTGAAGAGCATGAGTTTAAAAAGAAATTATCAATATGAGAAGTTCAACATTCTTCTAATGATCTAGTCTTCTTTAGGAATATGGTTTATCACAAGGAACACATGGAATTAATTAGGGATAAGATTGTTGTGCATGAGCCTCCGGTCCACCACATACTACAAGACATAAATAATTATGTTCCGTTGAAATATAAATCAAAAACTGGCAACAAACTCAGTTTTATGTAGAAGCATGGTTCTATGTGATTCTATGCCTAGTAATGTAATGAACTGTGCAAACAGTACTCTATTTCAAATGATGGCAAAAAAGCATATATTTAATGGATTAGTAACGTAATGTAATAGTTATATATCAACTAATATTGATTTGTGATAATTATTTTGTAGTAGGCTACTTAGCCTGTGTTGCAATATCAATAAATAAATGTAAATAAATAAATAAATATAGTAAGCACCTAGGAGGGTAAAATTATGCGAAACAAAATCCGAATTTTTTTTTTCTTTTCACTCTATAACGTATTTTTAACACCAATGAATTTTGAATTTGAATTTATTTATTTTTTGGTAAATTCCAAAAAAGAAAAAGATACATAATTTGAGTCGTATACATATACATAAAAGGTATTTACAAATGAAGTATTTACAAGTATTTACAAGTGCATCACAAAAGTAATGTATAAAAAAAGTGTATAGCAAATGTATTTACAAGTCTATCGCAGCATTAGCTAACGTAGCAATTATCATAGATTACATTAACTAGATTGCTAGCACATCAGTCAAATCCAGGGGCGCAACAACTACGAAACTTCCGGGGGTATCCAGTCCCAGGGTCTATGAAAAGCGGGGGGGAAGGGGGGAGGGGGGTACGTATTAAGTACATCATTTAAATAATTTTTAAATCCAAGTAGACGGGGGACGCGAGGTCAACGCATCTAAGGGAGTTACGTAGACACACGGCACTAACAATAAGCAACACGATTATTTAAATGATTTTTAAATCCAAATAGCCGGGAGACGCGAGATCCACTATAAAACATTGGAGTTACATATATACGTGCGACACTAAACAAGTCGATTATTTAAATAATTTTTAAACCTAAGTAGCCGGAAAACGCGAGGTCGATGCATATAAGGGAATTACGTAGACATGCCACCTAATTATTTAAATACTTTTTAAACCCAAGTAGTTGAGGGATGCGAGGTCCACGCATATGAGGGAGTTACGTCCCTACTGAAAAAGTGCAGCTGATTATCAGCTGATAATCAGGTGATAATCGTGCCAAAACGGCACCTGATTATCAGCTGATTTTCACATGAAAATTTATCGTTTAAAATTTATTTATTATTAATTATTATTTATTATTATAATTTATTATTATCGTTCATTTACTTGAATCTATACGATTAACTAATGTATTTAAACTAATGTACACTGTGGCAAAGAAGTTTTGAATTATTTGTGATAATTTAGGAATGTAAAATTAAAATTAACAATAATAAATGATAATAATAATTAATAATAAATGAAAATATCAACAGGATTTTCAGGTCAAAATCAGCTGATAATCAGATGATAATCACCTGACAGTCACCTTATAGTTACCCGATTCTCAGATGATTATCAGCTGATATGCACCTGAAAATCATGTTGATATTTTCATTTATTATTAATAATTATTATTATTAATTATTGTTAGTAATGTTACATTCCTAAATTTCTCATCAGTTGAAAGCAAGAAGATTATTTAAAAAATTCTGAAACCCAAGTAGCCGGGGACGCGAGCTCCATGCAAATATGGGAGTAAAAGAGTTTAAGAATTTTTTAATAATACTTTGGTTTACTGACGCACATCTACGTAACTACCTTATTTACGTGGACCAAGCGTCCCCCACCTACTCAGGTTAAAGAATTTTTTTCAACACGTGCATGAAACGACGTGTTCTTGTTTATGCACATACTGATTGTGCACATATTAATTGTGCACATTTTAACATTGGTATATATCTATATATATAGATCTGTACCAATGCTATCTGTGCACAATAAATATGTGCACAATCCTTATGTGCACAAACAAGACATGCCCATAAACGGGCCTTTTTTCATGCCTGAAAGCCGTGTAGATAATCGCGCATTCCGAGCGTGATTTACAGAAGAATGAAAAAAATCCATTTTTTCTCAGTTTAGGGGGAAAATTTTTTTTTTCTCATCTCAGGCATGAAATAGGACCTTTTTCACTTGTAAAAGTAGAAGAGAAATTTTCGCATTTCGAGCGTATTTCATGAAAGTGGTGAGAAATATCCATTTCTACCCTAAAACAGATGAGAAATGAAAAACTGGTGAGAAATGTCTATTCCTAAGCTAAAACAGGTGAGAAATGAAAATCTGGTGAGAAATGGCTATGTCTAACCTAAAATAGGTGAGAAATGAATATTTCTAACCTAAAACAGGTTAGAATGAAAATTTCTGCCTTTCTTGTATAGTTGATTGCGTATACATTTCAAATTATTTTGATTTCCAACTGCGTTGTGTGCGACTCGAAATGCCCAATCCTCTCTCCAATTCACACACCTAAAAAAGTCCCTGTCATGCCTTCGTTAAAAAAAATACGGTGTGTAACTCGGAAGGGAAAGCTATTTCAGACTCGGATGAGATGTTTTCAGCACTCGTCTCTGTCTCATGCAAAACACCCCACCCTCGATAGAAATAGCTCATTTCGTCCCTTGTTACACAATGTACTATTCCCCTTTTGGAGCGGGGAAAGTTTTTTTCTCCGGTACGAAGAAATTTTGTGGATTCGTGCTTTATTATCAAATTCATGTATTTTAAAGCATAATTTAATTTTAAGTAATCGTCTTGTTAGTGTCGCACGTCTACGTAACTCCCTTGTATGCGTGGATCTCGCGTCCCCCGGCTATTGGGGTTTAAAAATAGTTTAAATAATTACCTTGCTTGGTGTTGCACGTCTACGTAACTCCCTTATACGCGTGGGCCTTATATCCCCCGGCTATTTGAATATAAAAATTATTTAAATAATCATCTTGCTTAGGGTCGCACGTCTATTTAACTCCTTTATATGCGTGGATCTCGCGTCCATCGGCTACTTGGGTTTAAAAATTAAATAAGTAATCGTTTTGTTAGTGTTGCACGTCTACGTAACTCCCTTATATGTGTTAGCTTCTCCTGGCTACTTGGGTTTTAGAAATTGATTTTAATATTGACGCTTTTTTGGCTAGTATAGAGCTACACGGTGACGATTTTTGGGGATTTCACAGATATTAGGTGGCGACACGTGTACTGGTCACCCTGCTGCACGGTGCAAGAAATACAAGCGGGCAACAGATCTAACACAACAGACAACGCTGCGTACTTTTCTATAAATGTATATTTACAATACAACTTGTCCGGCCGTGGACGTATCCCGCAATGCATCTCAACCGCATGCTAGAGTATTCACAAAAGATACTAAGAGTAAACTCATATCCGATAGAATTTCTCGTATGTTTAGTATGCATTTCGGAATACGCCAATTATCAATTATAGGACAACGCCTGAACAAGATACTGTTGGCGCAACAGTAGTGCAAGACCGCATAGCCCGTTGATTATACAGTATACGATTTACTTTGAGAGTCGTGCGGTCAATTTGCGGTATCCAGGAGGTAGAGTGGGCGGTCCAGCACCACCCTAAGACTCGACAGTCTTAGAAAATGGGACCGTGATACTCGGTGCAAGCTCAATCCCTGAGAGTTCCATTTTATCAACTGAGTGCGAGGCAACAAGAATTGCTTGTGTTTTATTAGGATTGAGACAAAGGCCAGATTTTGACACCCAGAAAGAGATCTCTTTGGCATCTACTTCGTTACCGTCAAAAAGTTTTTGTACGTCGTTGATGTATAAACAAAACAGTAATGGGCCGAGCACGTCCTGTGGAACACCCAAATTGGTTGTAACATACTCCGAGGTTTCCGACTTAGCCATTACTTGCTATTTTCTGTCCCAAATATAGAATTATCCAACAGAGAACCGAACGAGAAAAACCCATACTGCTCTGCTTGCGTAACAGTGTAGTAGATAAGATGGTGTCAAATGCTTTGCTGAAACGGATCAAGAATACTTTTGCGAGTAATAAACTCCAGGAGAGCTGCTCATGCACTAGCTTTTCGAGAACCTTGGAGAGAAAGCTCAGCAGCCCAATGAGACGAAGGTCATTAGGAGAAGATGGCGCCGATTTCTTTTTCAGTGGGATAAGCTGAGCTTTCTTCCAAGCCTCGTCGGGAAAAGTAGAAGTCGAAAGTGATGAAATACAAATTTTTAGTAGTAACGGTCCAATTGATGGTAGGGTTTTAGCTATGTTACTTTGTGGGATATCATCCTCCTCTCGAGCCTGTGAAGAAAAGTGGGATACTGCCAGAACGACATCATTAATAGAAACAGGACTGAAAGAAAATCCATCAGTTGATGAAGTTTCTAACACATTTGGGCATCTTGTAAATTTTCATAAGAGGAACATGATACCTCCGCAAAGTGATTGTTAATTTCATTAGGAGAGAAACCATGAGAGAGAGGAGAAGAAAACCCAAATTGCGCATTTCAGTCCAGAAATTCGCACTGCTGTCGAGAGTTGCAGCTAGCTTATTGCACATGTAGCTGGAACACTGGCGTGCAGTAGTCTCAGAAACTTCTTTGCGCAATCTGAAGAATTCACCCAGAAGATTAGAATTACATGTCCTCTTGAAGCGTCTTAAGGCAGCATCACGTTTTTTACGTAAAAGTATGTCAGCATCAAACCATCAGGGGGGCTGACTCTTCTTGAGAGTTGCGGTTTTTTCGGGTGCCAGTACGTTTAGTGTTTTGGTAAAATTCTCTGTCAAGTAGTGTAGTGATGTTATTAGATCTGGTGTGGTTGAGTCTACTACACTAGTAGGAGGACTAGGAGCACGCAAATCTAAAATGACATCGATAATGTTATGCGTATTGGGATATGGTGCCGGTTCATTGTCAGATGAAAGTATAGTACTGTTTAGTACTGTTAATGTTTACAAAGATCGCATCAATCCATGTACCAGGATGCGTAGCAAAGTGAATATTTTGTTGAGGAAGCTTCTTTTTTTAATATTCTTTAAGCGCCTTTTTTATCGCTTGGCACGTTTTTCAATCGATCGTTGCAAAAAGAATTTTATTTTAGAAAAATAATCCGAAAATAGTTTTAGAAGAAAATGATTAATATTAAATTAAAAATATGATGTACACGTAGGGTTACTAATACGGTAATAATGTAATATTTTATCCTTATTACAGGTCAAAGACTTCCTCGCGTCGCTGGTTCACATGCCGCAGTACTCCTGTACGCTGATGCGAGTGATTCTCCTGCCCCTCAAAAAATCCTCTACTTGTCCACAAACAATCGAATTGGCGCACAGCATGTGCCTCAGCCTGATATCCCTTATCGGCGAGGTGAACGCTCAAGTCCTCTCGATCCTTCGTGACTTCGCGAACCTGCGCAGGTCACACGCACCCCGTGTCAAGGAACTAGCTGCGCTCACGCAGACCCACGACCCAGCCGACATCCTCGAGAACGCCGCGCCTATGGACCTGGAGAACGTGGGCAGGCGGCTCCTCGATGTTTGCATGAAGCAGCAGAAGAGCGATGCGTTGGTTGAAGCGATGGCAAGGTTGCTGTTAGTGGATAGCGAGCAAGGGACGATCAAACCGCGCACGGGGTTGTTGATCGACTGGCTGGCCTCGGTGGAGCCCGAGCTGATAGGTACTTGTCCTACGATGCAGATGAGGTTGTTGTTTGGGAAGACGAATGTATACGTGAGGATAGATGAAAGCGTCGTGAGCTCGCACTCGTGTAGACCGTATCTGTTAACGCTGCTGACGCACGGGGCTAGTTGGGCGACGCTTCACAAGTGCGTGGGCCATCTGTTGGATCAATGTCACAATGGGTAAATCATTTTATAGTTTTAAAATCAATTAGTAAACGTTTGAATACTTATGTAAATTTTGTATTTATTGCGAATTTCAGATACGATCCGACGGCAGTTCTGGACTTCCTGTGGGCTTTAACGTGCAATCCAAAGCTATGGCAGGGCCGGGAAAAGTACTCGACGAAAAACGATACCCCGGAGAAGATTTTGATGCTCGACAAGGGACAGCTGTTAGTTCTCGTTATGTACATAATCGAAGAGGCCGTTATCATGTGCGAGAGACAGAATCGAAAGACCGCAGTCACACAGATGGAGAATAGGCTAGATCTGTTGCTCTGTTGTTGTTCCGCCGAGGATGAGCTGACTATGGGCGTTGTGAAATACTTGGCCGATCAGATGATCAATCGAAACGAGTTAGTGTCTAAAATCGTTTTAACCAACTTCCTTGACTAACATATGATACTAAAATTAATGATCTTGTAATGTGTTTCAGCGTACACGCCAACATGTCACACCAATTCATTCTCCAGCTCTACATGAAACTGCCGAAGATCATCAGCTACCTGACCGCCTGCCAGGCCAAGAGGATGGTCGACGGCGCGCACATCTCTGACTGGACGGGCTCGGTGCTCGACTGCATGAGCCACACTCTACTCACAGCCCTGGCGGCGACACCGCGGCAGAAATCCTGGAGCGCCAAGTCGCGCGAGCTCGAGCTCTGCGCTCGAAAAATGGCGGCTGTACATCCGATCCTCGTCCTCAGGCAGTTGCCGTTGCTTGCGTCTTCGCTTATGGGATGGTGTGACCTCGAGTTCGGGCAGTTTAAGTCGGGCCATCATATGAATCTTTACACGCAAGTTATGGGACTGCTGGAGCTGCTACAGCCGCATGTGTTTAACGAAGAGCACAGGAAGGGTCTGGAAGATACGCTGGCGAATTACTTTCAGTGTTTTCACGTAAGTGGAGGAATAAGATTGTTTTCAAATTTGTTTTGAAATTATTAAACTGCTGCTTGTTCTTTTTTCAGCATTACTGTACTGCGGATGATCTGACGTCGCTTTTGAACAGATTTGCGTTATTGTTGCAAGCTTATGTGATACACGATGAACAGCATGCGTTGAAGTATCTTCAAAAACATGCTCATCTCCTGCAGTAAGTTGAATAATTTCCTATTTCTATTGTAAAATACCTAGTAATTGGACAAACCGGAAAGTCAAACCGGTACTTGGATAGCAGTAAAAAGCTACTTTAACTGACAAATATGATAATAATATAGACTCATTAGCATTGTCTACATGATATTAACCATTTAGCGCAATCGAAATTATGTTAATTTAGTCCTTAAACTTTTTTATATACAAAATATGTATACATTTTTTTAAGGTTTTATTTTAGAAAAGCATGTAGCCGAAGATTGTTCAACTTTATTAGGCAATTCTCAATTAGCATAACCCAGTAGTGGGACATGTTTAATTACATTGTCCAAGTACTTATTTAAACTTACTTATTTAGTATAAAAAGCATGTTAATGTTTATCTTTGTTTAAATAAGTAAAATCTTAGTTCCCGAATTGATAATTAGATTAAAAAGTTTTGACAAATATTGTTTCTTAGTTTTAAAAACACCGTTCGTTCAAAATATGCTTCAGAAGTGTCCAAGCAATGAGTATTTTACATTATTTGTAAGCTTTTTTTCAGTAGGATAATAATTAAACAATATTTTCATTTAGTGACCTACAAGCCCACTACCTTTGTCTCGAGAGTTTACGAACTCTCGTATCGGGAATTCCTATACCGAGGGAAGGCGAAAGTGGCGATACCGTTTTGGTCACTGTCACGTTTAACCGTAGTGTGGTGACGCCACCGTTATCACATTGGCCATCTCTACTTATGACTCTCACAAAAATTCAAGGCGATGGTGAATAAAAAATCTTATGTAATTGTTTTATGTAACGTATTTTAGTAAGAAATATTTATTGAATTAATTTATCCGATAGACGTTTTCAACGCTTTGCAAGAAATTGAACATCTGTCCTCGCGCAAACCGTCGGTGTTGGAACCCATTATTGACAACATCGCCGATCTGCTCACGTCTCCCCAAGGAAACATCAGGACGCTTGCACACACGCTTATCGCAAGGGCCCTGAAACATCGGCCTTATCCGAATCTTGGTGTACTATCAGCTTTTCAAAGGTGCCTTGACAGTTCTAGAGCTGACATTCTCATGTCTGCTTTGGACAGGCTACCAGACTACGTCTTATGCATGCAAGGTAATTTCAATTTTCTAAACTTGACTGTCTCAATTAATTTATTGCAAATTTCAGCTTCTACTAAAAAATTAATTTTTTCTTTTCAGAATATGCACTACCTCTGATGCAAAAAGTGTTTGAACTTGGAGTAAATTCAAATGTAAATACTATTCCTTATATAAATAAGAGTATAACTCTTCTAAATACACAAAAAGGCTGTTAGTTATTAAGATTATAAAAAGTTTTTATAAGAAAATTGATTCTTGGGAAAATAAATTTATAAATATTAAAATTTGTATATTTTCGTTTTTTATTGACAATAAAGTATAAAAATCACAAACTAATGATGCATTTCACATACAGAACATGCAAAACATAAATATGTAGATAAAATACATTATGTAGTTCTATTTTATGAGTTATTATAATTATGATATGCATGTTCTGCAGAACATCTATATATGTACACCTAAAATGAATACATCTAATTCATTTGAAAATATTACCATGTCTAAAAGCTTCTGATGGTACTTTGTTATTTACATAAGTTTGCATAAAAATTTTAATTGCTTGACGAATATCCCAATTAGCTTGTGTTAAATACTTGTCACAATATTCTGGACCCATAGTTGTTAATTCTTGCATAAGTCGCAAAAGTTGATATTTCTCTCCTGTACTAAATGGTCTAGGCTGAAATTCAGGAACTGATTCTTGAGTAATAATTTTTAACTCACTTAAATCCACATTATTCAATCCTGGTGGAAAATTATCTATATGATACTGATCATTTATAATACAAAATTCATTCTCTTCTTTGGCAGTAAGAATTAGAGTTCTGTGAAACCACAATGGAAAGCCAGAATTTTTTCTGTATACAAATGGTCCTTGCACAGCTACAGCGATACAATTATTCGTACTGTATAGTACATCAATATCTAAATATTTTAATTTATGAAGAGTAGCAGGTTCATGTTTCAATGTAGCAATAATTCTTTCTGGTCCACTTAATAAAAATTCAGTGCACTTAGCATAATCAACAAATTTTAATAAATTCCTGTTGCTTGCAAAAGACTTTAATATTTGTTTATGTGACTCAAGTATGATTCGACCAATAGTCATAGAAAATAATGCTCCAGCATCATAAAGTCCATTTAATACTATTCTGTCATCTTGATCATAACAAGTAAAAAAGTGTTCTAGAAATTGTTTAACTAGATCGACTTTACTCTTATCCGATATAAAATGATTATTATATTTTGGCATAATTTTAATATTTGGTCTAACATCTTGACCATCTAGAATTCTTAAATGAGGAAAGTATGATTTAACTGCATGTACATACTCCTTAGGATCGTTATAGTTACCACATAGGGGATTGCCATCAAGTAATAATTCTGTAATTTTTAGTTCTGCAAATGGTCGTAATAGAGACAAGTCTGTTAATTTATTATCGCGAACGTCCAGTTTAGTAAAATGAAAATTGGAAAGTTTTTCATTGAATTGAAGAACTTCCATATTATTATTTTTTAAAATTAAAGAACTAAGCGTCAGTTTATTATCTCTAATTGAATTAGGAGTCAGTACTGGCTTTGAAAAACGCAAGACTTGATCAAGTACTAATGGAATATGAATTGGACAATAAACTGAACCCATTATTCTATCATTCGTAAAATTTTCCAAATTTAAACTTTTTCTATTATGTGGTTCTTTAACAACACGTAACCTAATAGCATTTGTTATTATTTTCTGTACATTTAGTTGCATGTCTTTGAAGTTGAGAAAAGAGAGCACAATATCAAAATTAATAACTTTTCCAGTTCTAAGTTTAACTTGTAATTTTTGATTGACTAATTTTTGAATAGTATTAGATCGGCAGAAAGTCAAAAAACTGGCTTTTTTCTCGCCTTCTATTGTATACAATACAGGTATTAAATGTATAGGTAGACAAGCTTCAATTAGTGTATCAAGTACCAAGGTCTTATCTGTCTTTTCCACGTTGTACAAAATAAATTTGTGCCACATATTTATATGATTAGCTGCTTCTACTGCCTGTATAGGAAAATTTGGATCCCTGTATGTTATTCTTACAGGATTTGGAAATTTATTTGCTGCATTGTTGTTTTCAGTTGCCATGATTGAATGTTTATTCTGAAAATTATTGTTGTTTAGTTTCCTTGTATATCAATATTTATAAATAATTTTCTTAAACGTTTAATTATATATTACAGCACATTATTATAAAATGCAATATACTTACTGTACAGGTTATAATAGTTAATTATGATCAGAGATGTTAGAAAATCTTAACTATTAATAAGATTTTATAATATACATTTTATATTTTACAAATATAACTTATTAACACTATAAGAAGAAAAAGTTTTAAACTAATTCGTATTAATTTTTGACTAACTATATTCCGTGATTAGAGGAGGCACGAAGTATAAACAAGACAACAAGTCCTCCGGGCTCCGGCACGACGTTTTTCGCGCTGAAAAGGTGCTCAATCGGTCAAATAGTTTTCTCTTTAATGTTGATTATCATACGAGTCACTTAGCATCTTAGAGCATACATACATAGTTAGCATAAATGCGAAGTATATTTAGAGACAATGTACATAAGCGCCGTTCATCTCTCCGCTCTGCCCTGCTCCGTTCCAGAATTCTGAAACAAGTAAAGGGAAAATCGCTTACAAACGGAACTGAACTGAAATTGGACCGGGTTTGAGCAGAACAGAGCAGAACAGCGCTTTTGTACATTGCCCCTAATAAAAAAATCGGGCACCTATTTCAAAGAATGAATAGCACGGTCGACTTCTAGGCTCCTTCTATACTTGCCTTCGGAGCGCTCCCGCGCTCCTTGACATAATAATTATAAGTTAATAAGGCAACAAAAATTTTATAAGATTATTTGTATTTTATATAAATTTATTAATTTATAAAAAAATATTGTACAGTAAAATAATAACGTTTTATACATATTACATATCATGTATATATTTCACTCAGCTTACAAGTAAAACAAGCTACTTTTATACAGCAAGTGCCAATGTCTTGAATTAAAAAATTGAAATGACATACTGTTCTCTTAAAAATAATCTTTTGTCAATTGTTTGTTTTTATAATGATTTACGAAATTGGTAATAGCTTTCCTGATGTCCCACCCTGTAGCATCCAAATATTTTTCACAATAATCAATCTTCATTGTTGTTGTTTCCTGTAAAATAAGTAATAAATTTTCTCTTTCACTTGGACTGAAACAAGTTGGCTTAAATAGAGGTGCAGGTTCATTTTCTATATTATATGTAACATGATCTATTCCATGAACTGGCAAATAAACGTGATACTGATCATTAATTATTTTGAATTCATTGTCATCCTCTGCAGTCAGAATAAAAGTTCGGTTGAAAGAAAATATTTGATTTGTAGCATTAGTTAATTTGAATAATCCCTCAACAGATATAGCCAGAATTTCATCTGTATCATACATAAGATCACAACAAAATGATTTATAAACATGTTGGGTAAGAGGCAGTGACTCTAAAACATTTAATATCTGTTCTTGTCCTCTGTATAACAGTTGTTGACTATTCTTTCCAAAAATCAACAAATTTCTGTTTGCTTGTCCAAAGGGTTCAAGATTTCTTTTGCTTGTTGGCGAAGTTGGTGTACCTACTGTTGTAGAATACCATGCATCATCATGGTACATACCTCTTAGGACACTCCTATCTGCTTGATCATAAGCTGTAAAAAAGTGCTCCATAAATTGCTCGACTAATCTCCTTCTCTTCCAGTTTTTTACATAACTTTTGAAGATTAATGGAAGCCCTGTCGTAACTTGCACACCATCCAATTTATGAAGAGTAGGACAATATTGTCTCATTGATTCAACATATTGACTAGCACTAGAATAATTTTCACACATAGGATTTCCATCTAACCAAAGTTCTGTAACATTTAGTGTTTTAATAGGTTCTAGAATCTCTGCGTGGAGTATATCATTATTTCTTAAATCTAAATATTTTACAGACTTAATATTTGATGATTCTAACATTGATAATGAAGTGAGTTCATTATTTCGAAGACTCAAATATTCATATGATCCAAGTGCAGTTTTTGACAATTTTAGAACATGCGCCATAGTTCTACATTGAGACAGTGGACAATAAACTGTTTTGTATATTTCTGGATCTTTGTGAAAATTATCTAAAATTAGTACTTTTTTCTCAGCATTATATCTTTTTTTCAATACTGTTAATAAAAGAGGCTGAATATTGATTTTCAAATCGTGAATAGAAGCAAATCCAAGTGTAATCGATAGGATCAAAGGACTTCCATCTGAACATTGAACTATTAAACTTGTCTTACAAAGTTGCTCCAATGCTCTGTCACAATTTCTCGCAATAAAACAAGAATCTTCTCCAAGAATTTGATACTTAACAGGAATCAAATCTGCTGGATTAACAGCCTTAAGAACGCTTTTCAAAACAGTTTCCTTATTATAGTGCCCCCCTCGAAGTATCAATATTCGATGCCATATATCATTTCGAGCCATTAAAGCTCTTTCACGAAACATTGTGGTATCTTGATACATAGTGCCCATACTTAATTTTAATGCCATAGATGAGTCTAAAACAATTGGGGTGACAGGTCCAGATGAGTTTGATTGTTGTGTTGTAGATTGTGCATTTGAGGATTGTTGTTGCCCTTGCGAACGCGGAATAACGTTTATGTGGCGATACATTTTGAATATATTTTACTAATTAATATATTTTACTAATTAAAAGTTTACCTTTTATACCTTAAAACTATAAAATTAAATCTGAAAATAAAAAACAAAAATTATGAAAATTTATTTGAGGTTAGACTAAATAAAAAATCAATATCTTTCGTATGAAATTTAATAAGAAACTTACTATGCCTTTTAAGCAGCAATTAATGTTATGATTTTGGACTAGGTGACTAACTCTTTAAAATGTTGTAGCTCATTTTCTTACTACAGTCGCTATACTTTAATTTTCGGCTATAAGCAGTTCAATTTTTATCCAAAGCGTCGGCACACTCCGAACTCCGACACTCGGCGATCGGCACAGCCACAACCCACAACAAGAATCACGCATCAAGACCGAAACGCACAGGGTTTCGTAAACAAGAAGCTAAGCAGTAGGGGTGGGCGATATTCATTGCAAATATCGATATTGTGATATCGATAATATCGAGATGATGAAAATCGATACGAGAGATATCATGCATTTATAATATCGATACTTCAAATATCGATATCTAAATATCAAATTTATTTAAAGACTAGCGTTAATCAGCGCGCTACGCGCGCCACTGTTTCGTCTTTTATTTCTCTCCTTTAGAGATTCGAGACGGATTCGATTATTCGAGATTTCGAGATCGTTCGAGGGCAAAATAGATTATCTCGAATGCTCAATTTATATAAGGGAAATGTATTAGGGAATTACGTAGACGTGCAACAAAAAGTAAGACAATTATTTAAACATATTTTAAACCCAAGTAGGCGGGGGATATGAGGAACACGCATATAAGGGAGTATTGTAGACACATAAAAATAAGCAAAACGTTTATTTAAATAATTTTTAAACCCAAGTAGGTGGGGAACGCGAGGCCCATGCATATTAGGGAATGACGCAGACGTGTATCAATAACCAAGCCAATTATTTAAACAATTTTTAAATCTAAGTAGCCGGAGTACATGAAATCCACGCATATAAAGGAGTCGTGTAGATATGAAAAAATAAGCAAAACGATTATTTAAATAATTTTTAAACCTAAGTAGCCGGGTGATGCGAGGTCCACGCATATTAGGGAATTTCGTAGACGTGCAACAATAAGTAAGACAATTATTTAAACAATTTTTAAAGCATAGTACGAGGGTGATATGAGGTCCACGCATATAAGGGGGTTACGTAGACGTCCGACGGAAGCAGGAATTTTATTTCAAACATTTTTAACCTCTATAATTCAACTCCCGTATATGCGTGGACCTCGCGGCTCCGGCTACGTGGGTTTAAAATCATTCAAATAATAGTCTTGCTTATCTGTTCATGTCTACATGACTCCCTTATATATACGTGAACCTCATATCCCCGGGCTACCTGGGTTTAAAAATTATTCAAATAATCGTTTTGCTTATTTTTTCATTTCTACGTGACTCCCTTATATGCGTGGACCTCATATCCCTCGCCTACTTGGGTTTAAAAATTATTTAAATAATCGTTTACCTGAATTTTTCATGTCTACATGACTCCCTTATATGCGTGGACCTCATATCCCCCGGCTACTTGGATTTAAAATTTATTTAAATAATCATTTTGCATATTTTTTTATGTCTACATGACTCCCTTATATGCGTGGACCTCATATCCGACGCCTACCTGGGTTTAAAAATTGTTGAATAATTATCTTGCTTATTGTTGCACGTCTACGAAATTCTCTAATATGCGTGGACCTCGCGTCCCCCGGCTACTTGGGTTTAAAAATTATTTAAATAATTGTTTTGCTTATTTTTTTATGTCTACATGACTCCCTTATATGCGTGGACTTCATATCCCCCGTATACTTGGGTTTAAAAATTATTTAAATAACCGTTTGGCTTATTTTTTCATGTCTACATGACTCCCTTATATGCGTGGACCTCATATCCCCCGCCTACTTGGGTTTGAAAATTATTGAAATAATCGTCTTGCTTATATTTTTATGTCTATATGACGCCCTTATACGCGTGGACCACATATCCTCCACCTACTTGGGTTTAAAAATTATTTAAAAAATCGTTTGGCTTATTTTCATGTCTACATGACTCCCTTATATACGTGGACCGGTTGACCTCATATCCCTCGCCTACTTGAGTTTAGAAATTGTTTAAATAATTGTCATGCTTATTGTTGCACGTCTACGTAATTTCCTAATATGCGTGGACCTCGCATCCCCTGCCTACTTGGGTTTAAAAATTATTTAAATTATCGTGTTGCAGTTCACGTAACTCTTTTTTTCTATCTTTTTTCCCTTATATAAATTGAGCATTCGAGATAATCTATTTTGCCCTCGAACGATCTCGAAATCTCGAATAATCGAATCCGTCTCGAATCTCGAAAGGAGAGAAACAAAAGACGAAACAGTGGCGCGCGTAGCGCGCTGATTAACGCTAGTCTTTGTAAATTTTTCTCATCGATATTCGATATTTCGTTCTCAGATATCGATATCCTGATATATCGCTTCTGAAAATATCGATTCAAATTTCGATATATTTAAGAAGAAAATATCGATAATGAAAATATCGATATATATCGCCCACCCCTACTAAGCAGTCCCATGACCATCATGAGACGTTTCTGATTTGTCAACAGCGAGCAGTGTCCCTCGAACTTCAAAATGAGCCTGATCTGCCTGATGTTAGGCACCTAAAATTGCTTTTGCAAGTTGCAACTTGTAACGACCAACAAGACACGAGTGTAGTACTAAAAACGCGTTCATACTCGTAATATATACTTTCGCAGTGACGCTTTTTCTCACGAGGCATTCGCATCGGGCCGTTTTTGTTGTAATTGTGCTTATACATTATACTTAAATATACGTTCACGTAAAATGTATAAAACAACATAAAAATGTGTTCATACTCGTATAGTCGTATACGTACTAACAACTAACGCACTACGCAGTGACAGTTTTTCTCAGGAGGCATTCGCATTGGACCGCTTTTGTTGCAGTTGTGTTTACATAGTACTTATATGTTCACGAAAGGTGTATAAGACAACATATATGAATTACCTAAAGATATTTTCTAAGTGAATTCCTTAAGATAATATACAGAAAAGTTAAAAAAACACGTGCATGCCGATAACCAAAATTCATTGTGCAAACACCGAATATAACAAAAGAACATAAACGTATAATCGGTATACTGCTAGCTACTTTACTGAAAACGGACTGCTGCGAAATTAAGTACCTTATACTCGTAAAGAAAGGAAAAACGTATTGTTGATATGGTAAGTTTATTAAATTTGGCTTGAATAATTTATTATATATGTCATATGATTAAGTATTTTTTATTATGTCATTTAATAAGTATTTTTTTATTTTTCGATTGCACTAAAATTGCATCCGGTTTTCAATGTTCGAAATTTTGTACAGAATCCTAACTTTGAAATTTTATTTTTCAAGGTCAGCTTCAAGGGGGGGGGTGTCAAAAGTTTATAGACGTTCACTTAAAAATTCAGGTCGACTATAGATGTTTTTCGGCTCGACATAATATGACACTACAGATTGTTCTTAATTTCGAAATTCTAAATTACAAAAAGCAGATTTTTGAATGTAACAATTCACCCACTGTCCAAAACATTGAATTTCATTAATAGAATTTTAATAGGGATATACCTAATAAAGATATTTCGAAATAAATCATTACAAAAAAGTTATATTCGCTTTGAAATAGTATTGATGAAATTCGATGTTTTTGGACAGTAGGTGAATTGTCCTCGCTCGAAAATATGATTTTAGTAATTTAGAATTTCGAAATTAGAATCGATTGATCTTTTGAGTACTGCAGATTTGCATATGTCGAACTAAAAAACGTCTATAGTTGACTTCACTTTTCAAGCTAAGCGTCTAAACTTTGGACCCCTCCCACCGCTTCAAACTACTACCATTTCACGATTTTTTAAAAATTTTTTAGTAGTCTACACGCAATTTTACTGGGTTTAACGTCCTCTTTTGTCCCGTGCATGAAATATAGATGCAAATTAAAAATTGCAAGAAATATCTGTAGTTTTGACTCAAAAGTGCAATTTTTAGAAAAATGCATTATCCTCAAAAACCCCATTTTTTAGTGATATTCGATATAAATGCCTATCATAATATGTATGTCGAATACTGTAATTTTTGCCGTAGAAAGAGAAAAACAATATTAAGTGCAATCAAATTTCTTTTGCAATTTTAATGCAGTTGAAAAACAAGAAAATGCGTGTCAAATTATTTCAACAGAAGAACCACATACTTAAATTTCAAAAGTATTGGTGATGTCTCGAGTGATGTAGGCATGTAGGCACAGTCATACCTAGTCGTACTGTTCAATTTGAGATGAATTTAGCCATATATGGGTTACAGAATTGTCAAGGTATAGAACATATTTTTAGAACAAAAACTGTTAATTATAAATTTACTAGTAATAACCAAGAAAAAAAACCAACAGAGGTACTTATAAAATTAAAAAGTCTAAGAAGACAAAAATCATTATTGTGTGTGCATTTGCGCGTCCACGTATATGCGTATATGTATAATATATATTATTTGCAAACGTAAACAAAGCCATTTATATTGACTACCTCATAAAAAAAAAATCATGGGTCTGAAGTTTGCATCGTTGGAGTGCAACGAAATAATTTTTTACAATTAATTAAAGTTATTAAGCATTGGAAATTTTATCTAAAACTTTGTTATAAAGTTATTTGATACTATGAAACAATAAATCTGCATGCAAAATTAATATTAATTATTATAAATTTGGGTAAAATCAAATATTTTTTTTATTTCGTTGTGCGAAATAATTTCGTTTACAACGTTGCAAACTTCAGACGCATAAAAAATCTGATTTCACTCAATTTTTTTTTCTCCTTCCACGGGTCAAATTACAGTATCTGCCACGCATGATTTGATAGGTACACTGACAGAAAAACCCGGGGAAAAATTCCTATGTTGCTCTTGGAAGTTGCCCACAACTGCTTAAAATCGAAAAATTTACTATCTTTTATATGAAAAAGTCCAATGTCACAAGTAAAACTTCCTATGCCAGCATAGTAAAAATTAACACGTGGCTAATGGAACTTTATCTTTTGTACATTTTCCCAGGCTAGCATGGTAAAAATGGCATGGTGTGGTTTGTGCACATAAGAATTATGCACATATTTATTGTGCACACTTTAGCATTGGTGTATATCTATATCTATGTGTATACTCCAATGCTAAAGTGTGCACAATAAATATGTGCATAATTCTTATGTGCACAAACCACACCATGCCGTAAAAATTGAGAGAGTTTTAGAATAAGAATTCACACGTTCAATCGTAAACAGCCCGCAAGTGCACGAAAAGTTGACCTCTTCAATGTCAAAATAGGAAAGATTCAGACAGATACATGTCAACAAACTCAATCCACCTTGGCAACATCGAGACAAAACACAAACGCTAAACGCAACAACTGAATGTGCCGTTCTAATCCAATATACTTGTTTTTATTTATTTTTTTTTTATTTTTTATGATGAGACAATTTTTAAAATAATTGTTTATTTGTAATATTTTTAAGGAAGGTTGTGAAAAACTATTATATCGAAAATACAAATTCATTAATAAATAAATGAGCTTGTTTAATTTAAGGTATTGGTAATATTTATAAAATGTTAAACAATATTCTTAATATATAACATTTGTAATAAATTACGCTAAAATAGAGAATAGTATTATTCGAGTTAAAGCATAATTTGTTATAAAATTAGCGCGCATATCTTACGTTTGGGGATATACAAGTTCCAAAATTTTGTAGGACATATGTCTTTATAGGTAAGTGGTTAGCGCTCCCGACTACCGTGCCAAGGGTTCCAGGTTCGAGTCTCGATGTCGTCAAAAATTTTTAATTTATTTAATAAATTTTCTTTAATCATGTTTAATTCAAAAATAAATTCTGTATTGTCTAAATATAATAATTATGTGTCTGATACTCGCTCCTCCCCCACTCCTAAAAAAAAAGATGAAATAATTTTTTTCGCTCTTTAAAATCAGTTATAAAAAAATTCCCATGTTAGACTTGGAATTTTTCCTACGTGTATTGCAAATTCTGCTAAAAATCCGACATATGGTCGAGTTACGATTCCAACATGGTAATTTTTACACGACAACATAAGAATTTTTACCAGATTTTTTCTGTCAGTGTATTTATATTCCCCATCACCAAAAAAAAAACATTCATTTAGTTGGATTTTTGAGCATTTTTCTAAAAAGTGCATTCTTAGTAAAAACTGGACATCTACCTCATGCATTTTTTATTTTTATCCAAATATCATGCAGAGGAAAAAGAGGGCGTTAACTAAGTGAGTAAAATAGCGTATAGTTTACTCGGAAGCTTGTAAATCTCGTGAAACGGCAGTTTTAGGTATAATGTAACAATTGCTTTTTTATATTGAACTAATCACACTACAGTGATTGGCAAGGTTGAAAATAAAAATTGAAAATAAACCATTGCACTATTCATACTCTTTTAGGTAAATTTTGAACCCCTCCTTATAATATGGCCATAAATCTCCTCGTTTACTTAATAAAAGAAGTGCGCGTCGAAAATCAACCCTGATAATAGTTCACGCTCGTACACACAGGCAAACCAAACAACGAAACAAAACCATCAAGGCATAAAAAACAAATCGCGCACGGCTCTCGCACAGCAGAGAGAGAATAATCCACGCGCAATCTCTCGCAAAGGCGCAAACCCGTATAGTATAATAACAAAACCGGTGATTTCGCCCTCCCCCTCCTTCCACCAGAGTCACTCGCCCCGGGCGATCCTCTTCCGCGTTTCGTATTATCGGAAAAATTTCTTCCTCGACTCGGACGATCCGAGAGCGAGGGAGATAGCTGCGGCTCTTGCCTCGGTACAAAATATAATACTGTAATAAGTAGAGAGAGAGGTAATACACGGGTTCGCTATACTAGAGAGAGTGCCGAGGTATGCAGTGTGTAGGTATATACGTATGTACGTACGTATGGCAGACGACGACGGGCTTTTTATGTAGTTCGCCGGCAGGGCTATTGTTCGGTCTCATAGGCGTGCGTGTATTAGTGTGTGTATGGGTTAACGAAGAATGGGCTGGTTGGGCTTGCGGGTTTTGCGCACGTAAGTATATATAATACGGTACCATGGAGGGATTAAAGAATTGATGAGTTTTTGAAATTATCGTTGATTAATTGAAACCGACCGTCAGTTTTAAACGTTTTCCAATTGTTGATGTATCATCTTAGTATTTTATGGATTTACATGATGAACATATTTAGAAACAGAATTTTATTTTGCTTTTTCAAAAAGAAAGCATTGAATCAGTGACATTTTTTGAACTTGAGATTTGAGTTGATGTGAATTTTAATGTTTCAGAAATTTGAGTTGCGAGTTTCAATGTTTCACTGACTAAGAAGTATCAGAATTTTGATGCAGAGATTTAGTTCAATCAGAGATTTAAGAAAGCCGCAATAGTATAGGAATGCATTACCAAAGTAGAGTTGTAAACATTTTTACTTTCACTAATAGAAAAGGTTGTTGGAAAAGAGCCTTTTTAATTAAATGTAGAAAAGTATCATATTCGACTGTAAAAATAAAAAATTGAATAAAATTTGAACATGCACCAAAATAAATGCAGATTGAATCTGCAAATCTCAACAACGAATTCATACTTACATGTTTTTCTTAAAGTTGTACACTGAGAAAAATAATTTAATAAAAATTACTATAATACATAATAACGTCGGACATACTTGCAATATCAAAATAATTACTATGTTTTATAGTAAAAATTGCTTAAAGACAAGAATTTTTGCTATAAAACATAGTAATTATTTTGATATTGCAAGTATGTCCCGACGTTACTATGTATTATAGTAACTTTTATTAGATCATTTTCCTCAGTGTATGGTCTATATAATCCGTGTCAAATTCACTACAACTAAAAAGGATCAATTAAAAATAGTACTTTTCGCTCCTGGGCCATAAAGTTTCATTTTACGCACCGAGTCGGGGGTGCGTAAAAAGCAAACATATTTTTTTGTCACATTGTCCGTAATGCACGTAACTACTTTGATATAAAAAGGTATGGTTATAGATATATGGATATAACAGTATGTATAAGGCACGACGCTGAAGTTACCAGCTCCGACTTGGCCGCTGTCAGGGGCAAATAGCGTGCGGGCAGGGCCCTAAAAAAGTTGTTTTAGTTTTTTAATTTTTTATTGATTAGCTAAACATATGTAAAGCAATACATATGAAACTATAAGAAACTCGGAGAAAGTTGTTTAATTATTAAACAATAATAAGCTAATTGTTAGTATATAATGCAAAAAGACTTCTCTCGTACAAAAAATAAAACAAAAAGTCCAAATTTTGAACATATATTCTATTATGACTCAAAAATATATTTGCAAAAAGCCATAAGGGCACGCGAATAAATTGTGGGGCGGTATATCGTATATGATACACCCATTTATCTTTATTATTTTTCTCATTATGGATATATTACGACAACTAATTGCATGCAATCAAGTTCCTTAGACTCCTGAGTACGTATATTGTAATTTTTTTTATTACTTTTCCGGGGGAGGGGGGTGACAATAATTAATTAACAAATAATCAATGTGAAAAAACACGTTTTTTTACAGGCATTCGTGAATACCCCTCAAACACGTAGGCCAATAGCCATAAGGGACCGCGAATAAATAAATTAGTTATAAACAATTTAAGTTGCAAAAAATGCACGTTAAATGGATTATCTCATTCAGGAAATGATATAGACTTCCGATTTTTTTACGGGCATTCTTGAATACCCTCGAATACGTAGACCAATTGCCACACGGAAAAAAATTCCTTATGAAAAATTAGTGGAATATCCACTAAAAATTACTAGAGTGTTAATTAAAAGTGAGACATACTTGTATTCTATCAAGTTTTATAATATATTATAGTAATTTTGACGAGAGGTTGAAATTGATGAGAAAAAAAAACTCCGGAGAAGGAGATTCGAACCCTCGACTCTCCGATTACGAAACTGCGCTCTTATCCACTCGGCCACTGCCGCACTTATAAGTAAGGTTTCGACTTGTCCACATATGGTACACCCTGTTTTACCGACAGCCCTCGCGCCAACAAAATTACTATACTGTCTATTAAATTTTCAGTATAATTTAGACTAAAAATTAAACTAATTCTATTAATTTTTAGTAGATAATATGGTAAAAATTATTTTCTATTCTGTTAAAATTTAGATTTAAAATTTTTACCATATTATCTACTAAAAATTAATCGTAACTATAATAAATTTTAAGACTTTTTTTATTAATTTTTAATAGAACTATGCTAATAATTAGTAGAAGTATACTAAATTGCTAGGTGTTTGAAATTTCGAACGTTCGTAGTGAACGAAAAATTTTTGCCATTTTCAGATTTAGCCGAATTTGGCTACTTAATACATTTAAAATTGGATAATAACTGTATTTCTTCACTTCTCACTCTTGCAGTCACCAGTAAATCACACTCCGGGGAATTCTAACCAGAATTAGAAACTTTAAGTTAATATTTCGTTCATTATGAACGTTCGGAATTTCAAACACGTAAATTGCTCAAGAGTGTGAGTATGTCCCATCTTTACCTGAGATTCTAGTAATTTTTCATAAGGTATTTCTTTCCGTGCATAAGGAGATGCGAATAAATAAATGAGTTATAAGCAATTTATCCTGTAAAAACACACGTTAAATGAATTATCTGAATTAGGAAATGACGCAGACTTCCCAAATTTGTTACTGGCACCATACCTTCCAGATACGAGCGCAGTTAAAGCGGTCTTGCCCTAAAGGCATCTATGTTCATAGACGTATCTTTGTTTTTTGTTTGCTCTCTCTGTTAAACCAGAATCACGAAGTGGACATAGCAAGCTTTGATCCCTTTTTACAGTAAAATTTTGTAAGATAAGTGTGTGAAAATTATCTTTATTATTTCTAAAGATAGTTTTTTAAAAATATTCATTCGAAATTAAAATAATTAAATTTTGTTGGAATTTGACATGAAAATAATTTCGTTTAACAATTTATTTTATTAATTATGCATAATAATTGTTAATTCAAGTATCCGAGAACTTTGAAATCATAAAATAAAAATATATTTTAGCCAGGTATTTTTTTTATATTTTTTTTTTTAGAATTTTAAAGAAAATATTTTACTTAATGGCCGAATTCATCTCAAATCAGGTGGTTCGCGTATGTCTATGTCACCGATCATTTTGGAATTAAAGTATTTACGTTGTTCTCCAAAAATAATCTGACACGTATTTTTTTTATTTTTTTGTTGCATCAAAATTGCATACGTTCAGCGATGCCGAAAAATTCCGAGAAAATCGTTGCATAGAAAAAAACAGAAAATTTTTTCAATGTCATTTTCAAACTGTTACTATTTCACCAGTTTTTTAAGCTTTTAAGCGTGTAACACATGATTTCACTCAGTTTTGAGCCCTCTTTCACGTCCTCTATGTAATTTTGAAAAAAATTGAAATATGCACGAATTGTGCACTTTTTTTTTACTGAAAAATGCATTTTTGTACATCATGTGTTATCGAATCAGTACACCATGCGTTATCGAATCAGTACCACAATTTGTTTCTTCTTCTGCGTCAAGTTCGTGATCGAAAATGGAAGAATCTCTTAACTTTTTACTCTTATTATCTTTGTTCGCAGCACTATTTCTTTTTTTTTTTCAATCATTTTTGTAATTTCCTTTTTTTTTAACTTTTTGGATGCCTCACACCTGGGTTTGATAAAACGTACTTTTTCTTACGGCTATTAAGCTAGCAGATCACTTTTGTGATCCGGGGTTATAACAATTTTTTGGTGCTAATTTTCTGCTGCAAGATGATCGGAGCCAAAAATCTCAAAATTATTCGGAGGTCCCAGAACTAGACATAAGCCCTTGGCTAAGAGAATCATTTTTTGATGATGCTGAGCCAGCCGCTCCGGGACTAGCCGTTTCCAGGGCCGAATATAGTGCGCGGGATCCCGGGTTTAAAAATGTTCAATTTTCAATAAAATAAGGTTTAAACTGCTTTATATAGAACCGAAAATTGCAGAAGTGTTTTCCGAATATTACACATTTTGCAAAGTTAGACTATAAGCAATTTTCCTACGCTTTTCGAGCGCCAATTTTTGAATGCGTGTGCCAACTCCAAACCAATTCAAGCTTATTAGGCAGTATTTTTAATACACCTACAATTTTTTCGGTGATCAAAAAGCCCGCCAAGGCCCGCGATGAGCGATTTCCCGCCGATTTTCCAGCGCCTCGCTAGAAGATGCACCGTTCAAACATGCGATCTTTCAACTTCATATTAAACTAGCAGATCATGTTCCGGTATTTTTGCGAGTTTTTGATTAAGTGAATTCGGAGAGGGGGCATATTTTGGTGCTAATTTTCTGCTGCTAGATGGCCGAAGCCAAAAATCTCAAAATCTTTCGGGAATCCCAGAACTGGCCATTGGTCCTTGGCTAAGAGAATCATTTTGTGTACAAAAGGTCTAAAGCAAAAAAAACTTATCCCGTATTTTGTTGCTAATTGTCTGCTAATTTTCTACACCCAACCGGAATTTCGCTCCAGCTACTTCCAAGAAACAAGTGACCTGGTATCTTAATATTAAGACACGCAGGCATGCGGAAGAAACCGAGATGATTTATAAATAAACTCCAAAACCCAAAGATTCGGGGGATGCGAGCTCCAGCTAGAAGGTAAAATCAAGCAGTCGAGGCGGATGAAGCAAGTTAATTATTATTATTTGGAATTTATATAGTTATGGTCCGGAGAGTTGAAAATATAAAAAATATTTAATAAAATAATTTGTAAATGCTAAAAATCACGAAAATTCATAAAATCAATGAATTTAAAGTAGTTTTTTCCGTAATAAAATAGTTGCTCAACAAATTTTCATATTTTCAACTCTTCTCGCCATAACTACAGTAATTTCAACAAAAACCAAATTTTCATCCTACTTTCCTCACTCTTCATCACACCGTGATATTCAAATTCAAACTGAACCCTACACTCGCTATCCCGCAATTCCATCTTCTTCCAACAAGCAACAAAAATTTGCCCATCTATCCCACTAGGTCAGCCGCACGCGGCCTTCTCCCATCATACGCTATACTCTTCCTGCTGCCAGGATATATACGGAATAGGACGAACGCGATCCGGCGTTGTTGCTACCGCCGCGGTGGCGGCAGCGACAATCCTTCTCGCTTCGGCTGCGGCGTCGGCGGCGGCCGATCGCGATAAAGCCCCACGCGTCGGACAATAATAAACAATGCGTGAAATGACAAGTATACCGCGGTCGGACGTTTCGCGAGATCCTTATCCCTGCAGAACTGTAGCCTACGCATATATATACACACACACGGTATAGCGCAGCAGCTAGCGCCGCGCTATAGGCCATCAATCATCCGTGCGCGGATAAAACGAAGCGTATGCGTGCCGTGCGTTGGAGGCAGCGGGTGTATTTTCATTTGGATTTTCTTCTGTAGTTTTTCGCACATTGCTTTTTGGGGTGGTGGAAGGGAGTAGTTGGATCAGTCGGTGTGGGTGCTGTGGAGAAAAGTAAGTAATATTTTTTGATGTGGCAAGAGTTTTATGGATAACACGAATGTTACCTAAAACATTTTATCAGCGTACAATTCTGTCAGTCGCCTTGTACTTCTTTAAGGTGGCTTCAGCGGTCTAGTAGACCTAAAGTTATGAAATTTTTAGAATGACTTATTTACACGTTTACATTTGAAAACTGATATAACAGGAGAAAGGGTTCTTAAGATATCGAAAAAAATGTTGTTAGCGAATTCCCAATATTGCAAAAGTAAATTTTGTTTCCTAAAAAGAAATCCAATAAGAAATATTAATCTTTGTTGTTTTTCGTTCAATTTTAATTTGGAAGGTCTCATTTTACCATAGTGGTACCATTCCTTAAGTGTCCAGTTACAAGTACTTTTGACTTATAATTCTGACTGAACTGTGAAGTTCTCCGTGAAAATTTGGCTTCCTCAAAGAGGAAGCTTTGTAACGGTGAAAAAAAATTTTTGAAATAAAAAATGTTCAAAAACATGTTTTAAGACTTGGCGCTAAAATCCATTGTTTTTGAGAAAAAAAATGTTGGTGTGTGTGCGTGCGTGTGTGTACAGGCGATAACTTTAGAACCGATCAACCGATTTACATCGGACAAAGTTTATTCTCTTCGTTTCGGAAGAGAATAAAGAGGGCATAACCTACTTTTTTATTTTATCAAGTTTCTTTTGTTTTATAACCAAAAAATGATTTTGAATTTTTCTTTTTTTTGATTTTTTAATTCGTTGCAGCCAGTATTACTTAATATAATAAATTTCTCTTGAAAGGTCGTTAAATTACCTACAATTTCTTTTTTTAATATTTAAATTATCTTTAGCCTGTCATTTGTTAGTAATGAAAATATGGTTTATAATTCTTTCATTAATATCTCAATAACTTTTTCATTTATCCACTCAAAATTTTCACCACTTATTACACTTATCCAGTACAACATTGTGTTAAAATTTCAAGAGGTTATGTTGATTTGTTCCCGTGAAAAAAATTATTTTTGAAAATAAGTACGTTTCCTTTCGTTCACGATAACAGGAGTAAAAGTCAATGAATCATTTTGAAATTTGGCAGAGAATTAACTTTTTTATGTCTAAGGATTCAGTTCTTTGCCCAAAAAAATCTGACAGTTTTGACCAAAGATATTTGAGGTTAAACATTTTTTATAAATTTCTTATATTTGCATTTTTAAAAAGAATGTTCGATTAATTGACTCAAAATTTTCACCAATTATTACACTTATCGAGTACAACATTGTGTTAAAATTTCAAGAGGTTATCTTGATTTGTTTCCGAGAAAAAAATTATTTTTGAAAATAAGTACGTTTCCTTTCGTTCACGATAATAGGAGTAAAGGTCAATGAATCGTTTTGAAATTTGTTAGAAAGGGAGCTTTTTTATATCTTAGAATCGAGTTCTTTGCCCAAAAGAATGTGATTGTTGTGACCAAAGATATTTGATGTTAAAAAATTTTTATAAGTTTCTTAATATTGCATTTCTAAAAAGAATATTCGATTGATTAACTCAAAATTTTTACCACTTATTACACTTACCAAGTATAACATTGTGTTAAAATTTCACGAGATTTCTTGATTTTTTCTTGAAAAAAAAAATTATTTTTGAAAACAATTGCATATCTGTTTTACTTTTTAATTTGTATATCATATATAAAAAAAAATAATTATTGTGTACTAGGGCATATCCCCGAGAACGTCATTTCAGATTGACTCCCGCGGCAACGTGTACTAGGGCAACGATAAAAATTGACTTTCAAAATATGAATTTCGTAAAAATTTCATAAAAATATAAGATATCTTTGATCGCAAAAGTCAGATTTTTTTGGGCAAAGAAATCGATTCTTTAATATAAAAAAACTACCTGTCTGTTAAATTTCAAAACGATTCATTGACTTTTGTTAAGAAGTATAACTTAGTTATTATATTTGTATGATTGTTACAATGATGGATTAACTTTAAACCACTAAATCGAGCAGGATAGTAGTTAAATACCTGTTTCAAAACAAATATTTATTAGATTATTGCTAATACATACTTTTCTTTGTCATACTAATGTATTTCTTTAAAATTTTGTATAAAAATAATTAATTGTTTGTATAGGATACGTAAATGAAAAAACAAAAATATTTATTAATAAAGTTTTGTTGCGGTTTTTTAATTGTTACATTTACCAAATGCTCATGGAATGGTGTAGATGATCATACCTGCCAGTAAATGTAGGGATCACAGCCGAGTAAATTTAGAAATTAGGCGAATGTACGAGGGGTGTTCAAAAAGTAAGTTTCCCTGCTCCGGGAAAAAAGCAAAACACAATTTTTAGGTTAAAGTAACATATGTATTTATTGTTTGGCTTATAAACTATTTTTCTACATAGTCCCCTTGGACTTGAATACATTTTTTATATCTGTTCTCAAGCTTTGACAAACCTTATTTATAAAAATTCGTGCCCTGTTTTTTAAAGAATAATTTAACGATGTCTTTCACTTCATCATTTGAATTGAAGTGATGGCCACCCAAACTTTCCTTTAATTTAGGAAAAAGAAAAAAGTCACTTGGTGCGAGATCTGGAGAGTAGGGTGGGTGATCAAAAATTTCCCATTTGAATTTTTCCAGTAAGGTTTGTGTTTTTTTTTGCTGAATGAGGCCGTGCATTGTCGTGAAAAAGCAACACTTTTCTCGATAATTTTCCAGGACGCTTTCGTTTAACGGCACTTTTAAGTTTATTTAGCACTTCACAGTAACGATCTGCATTTATCGTGGTACCGGATTCAAGAAAATCAATCAACATTTCGTTGCCATTAAGCCCTTTTGCAGTTAAAAAGCGAATAACTGCACGCAACTCACAGGTGGACACGTTTTTCACAGGTAGCTCCATGGTTTCCGAGCCGGTACTGATGAAAAAAATTTTTTCGGCAGCTAAGACCGGTTCCGCTCTTATCGGTATATCCTAAACTAAAACTATGTTCGGTCCCAGCTCGCTAGATGGCGCTGGGGCAAAACGGCAGACTAGGGAAACTTACTTTTTGAACACCCCTCGTATATAGATTAAATCTCAGAAACATTTAATTTTTTGGAAACTGCTAAAATTTCATATTAAAATGGATATAACTCAAGTTCTTTACAAAGTACATGATTAAACCAAAGCTCAAAATGATCATTTTTCAATAGAGGAATAAAAAAAAATCTGAATAATAGTAGAGGAAGACTTTTTTTACGAAAAGAGCGAAAAACTGGTTATTTTTGGGGATTTTTATGTATTTTTCGATCTAAAAAGAAAGGAGGTCACTTACTATCATAGCTAAACTTTTACAGTTTTTTTTTAAATATACACTTTTTGTAAATACAGAACTAGTCATCCAATTATTTGAAAGAGTGCACGATTATTTACTTGTTCTACGTACATATACTTAGCTAATTTTCGCTTATTCGAATTTAAATAGACAGTTAATAGAACAGACACAATTGTTAAAGAAAATTTAGCATATTTGCGATTTGGTGCCTCGTATCTTGAACGAAAGGGCTCATAAGATCGAGCTACGGGTACTGCACGGAGAAAAATAACATAGGAAAAATTGCCATATTTGATTGTAAGTCGAGGACAGACTGAAATCCTCCACAAAATTGCCATAATTTATGGTAAAAATTGCCATAAATTTATAGTAATTTTTACAATGTAGGAAAAATTGCCATAAATTTATGGCAATTTTTACCATAAATTATGGCAATTTTGTGGAGAATTTCAGTCTGTCCTCGACTTACAATCAAATATGGTAATTTTTCCTATGTTATTTTTCTCCGTGTGGGATTTATTTTTAGGTATCAAAAATCTCTACGTAAAGCCTCATCCAAATTCGTGCCCCGAAGGCCAATCGGCCTTCTCGTTACTATAGAAATCAGTCAATCATACCTAGAAATTCTGTTTATCCCACTGAATTTTCTTCGACCATACCTTTAAAATAAAAACACCAATACACTTCCGCATCACAAACTTACTTTTGCGTTACCTTATTCCACCTCGCCACCATTTCACCAACCACATCTCAAACCCTTCCCGGCACCTTCCCCGAAACAACGTAATCACAAGCCTCGCATACACACAACTCATCCCATCGTGCACTGACGCTCTTCACGTGATGTGTTTCATCCGAGCGCGCATGCAGCACACAGCGCAATGACGGCTTCTGTCCCCGTGATGGATGAGATTCCCTCCTATCTTGTATCTCTCGCGTATATGTACACTCGCGCTCGCTCGCTCTCGCGACTACCAGCGTTCGCTTATTAAACCGTTCGATTTTTCCTCTCTCGTTAAATACACGTAAACGGAAGATCGATGACAAGTCTCACACGCACGCACGCGCGCGAGAGAGAGAGAGAGTAGAGCGTCTTCAGAGAGTATATAGGTAAATTTTTAACAAGCGCTCGTTACCGGAGCTGCTGCTACCGACGACGACGTTGCTGATCTTCTGCGTTCGAGTCTTTTTGGAAAGTGATGGAGAGCGAGGTGTCGTGTGGGAATGACTGTGTTCTCGAGATTTCATAATTAAGGGAGTGTTTACATTTGCGACGATGGTTATCAGAGGGGGTATGAGTTATTCTAAGGATTCGAGTTTTTTTTAGAGGGAAATGTTAATTTGTCACATATTTTTATTGGTTTTGAAATGATAAAAAATGTTTATGAATAATATGAAAAGAATGAGGTAATTGTTCGTTTTGTGTTATTTTATACCCAGAGTGTAGACGATTATCTTGCTGTATCCAGGGTAATTATACACTGAGAGAAATGTCATAGGAAAATTTGTTAAATATATAATAAAAATTTCTATTTTATATAGGAACGGAAGGATATACTCGACTTGTGACGTATTTTATTATATACAAAGAAATAATTATTATATTTATAAAAATAATTATTATATTATAAAATAAATTTTCCAATACGCTTGAGCGAAAATTATTATATTATATTGTAAAAATCTAGATATAGTAAAATTTTTAATCTTTTTTAATAATATTTATTATATACATACCAAGTTTTACTAACTTATATAGTAAAAAGTGTTATCAGACGCCAGCGCCACCTGATCGCGGTGAGGTTATAGGGAAGATGACTAATGTATAAGTTCCAAAATTTTACACTCAAGAGTCTGCGTGGGTAAGTGGTCAGTGCGCTCGACTGGCGTGCCGAGGGTCGAGGGTTCGAATACAGCCAAGATTTTTTTTTTAATTGAGCTTATTACCATAAATTGCTATATATATAGTAAAAATTATTAGATGTCGAGTATATCCTTCCGTTCCTATATAATATAGCAATTTTTGTTACATATTTAACAAATTTTCCTATGACATTCCTCTCAGTGTAGATTTACTGAGCTTTGTCGAAGTCGCTCCAGTAAAGTTATAAAAGCGTGTTGGTGAATCTTAATAATTTTCTACCTTTCGTTACTCTTTGATTACAATTCCTAGATATTCTCAATAGCTAATGAAAAGTAAGAAAATTTATACTAATCATTCTACTTCTTTAGTACATTTCTTTGTACGAATTCGTTTTAATCGATTTTTGGTTGGATATTTTATTATATGGAGGTCACCATAATGTACAAAGGTTTTAACAAGTATACAAAGAAAGTACAAAATATTTTAATAAATAAAATAATAAATACGGCTTCAAAAAATCATCGGACAAAAACATCATTTAATCTGTAGAAAAGGAAAATTTTGTCTGAAAATAACGAATGTCGGATAGGTTCAAGTGGTTCAAGCCACTGCCGTGTCTATTACAGCGCGCGAAACGTGCACGAGGAAATACCCTCGCTGAGCCAATATCTAATTTGATAACAGGTGAAAATAATGCTCCCCGTAATAATCCGCGGCGAATCACGCTGTGTACCGGCGGTGCGCGCGGCGAACGAGAAAATCAACGATGATGGAGCAGCAGCAACAGCAGCAGCAGGCCGTCGGATCGCAATTCGGAGTGTAATAATAGTCGTATAAAGTATAAAGTATTTTACTTTTGACATTTTCTTCCTTTTCTTTTGTAACAAAAAAAGGGGGAAATACTGGTTTCGTGATATTGGACGTGAAGTATTAATCACCCGAGTTCTTTCAGAATTTACGTTAGTTTAATGTGATTTATGAGTTCTATCAATGAATCGATACAACTTTTTAATAATTACAAGATGGGTTACAGAAGTTTTATTTTAATTGTAGAATATTGAAAACAGTATTGGTATGTGAATTGTTTTTTAAGGCGATACAACACCTTTCAATTTTCCTTTTCCAAATGACCGGCAAATGATAAACTTCAATTGTTAGTAATATGTAAAAGTAATATTTAGACATTATATATTAAATATGTGATAAAATGAGCCAAAAGACAGTGTTTAGATCCATTGTATCCAAAGATATATCGGTATTTCGATTTTAATGTATATGAGGGCTTATTCGATTTCACATGGAGTTACGGAATGGAAATTTCGGAAATATTTTTTACGCATGCAGTATGAAGTACAATAGTTTATACAATTTAGTCTGTAAGGTTATAAACTATTGTAAATAGTTTTAGCGTCATCGAATATTTACAAAATTTCTCCTCGGTAACTTCATATGGCATAGTTTAAGGAATCGAATGAGCCCAAACATAAAAGATTCCCATATTTACTCGATACTTTTTCAAATCGATGATATTTACACTTGCAAATACAATTTTCGCTCGAAAAATTTTCTTTCCAAGGCTTAAACAGCCCCTCAGTTACAGACATCGCTCCTCGTCCCATCAGATTTTACCAAAGCATAACAAAAATTATTTTCCAACAACGCCTTTTCGGGGTTGAACTACCTTAACAGAATGTAGTGCAGGCATTCACATGTACGTGTTTTCTATAAATATGGCAATTCTACTAAGCAAATGTTCCCTATAATGTTATAGTTGTGGAAATATGATATACACCAATTGTGTTCGTTTTGTTGATCATGCTCTCTTTGTAGGCAATATGAATTTCACGTGAAACTTTTTTGTTTGTATATTCCACAGACTAAGGTTTCTAAATATTAGTGCAATCATACTCCACCTCTCTGATCCTACATACACTAGCGAATAAAGAATATGTTTTATGGTTACACTATTTAAACACTCTGCTAAAAAAGTGAATATCTTAGGACATCCATTCCCCATTACAAAACACCATTATATCTTCACCCATTTCGCATTAATTCACGACACTCCTTTACCACAACTACAAACCATCATTCTTCCCAACGCACGCACGACATTTTTCCTACAGATCGAACAAAAACCCTCCACCGCGCCAGCTCTCTCTTACTTATATATTTATCCGATCGTCAAGTACGATGCCACAAGTAAATGCCGCGCGCGGCTCGCAATCATCGTACTCTTACGCGACGCGCGCGCGCGCGCGTCGGCGTTTGCATAAGCACACAGCGCTATGTAGACGAATACATCCCCGGTGCATCCTCGTAATCATCATTGTCCCCTCTCCCCGCGTCGTCGTTACTCCTTCTTCTCCGCAGCAAAAAATTCCTCACTCGCGTACACGTGTGTGTGTGTGTGTATGTGTGTGTGTGTGTGTGTGTGTGTGTGTGTGTGTGTGTTTACACGTATATATATATATATAAGTACCGCTGAGGGGGTAAGACTCGCGCAGTTTGCGCGCGAAAGACGACGCCCAGGTAGTAACGAGCGCGTGCGCGCGCACGTGTGTACACGCGCGTGGTTACTTTTAAAGCCACTTATTACCGTGATTACCAACGCGCACGCGCGCGGGTAATGCGCGTACTCGCGCGTTCTACAATTTATGTTATTGAATTGCAGTTATCGCGGCGAGGGCGCGGTTATTGCCGTTGTGCAAATGCCTGCAGAGAGGTTTTCAGGAATCGAGGATCCGCGCGGTGGATGGAAGTCGGTGACGCTGCTGCTGCTGCTGCTGGTTTGATGGGTTTTTGCGCTGGTTTGTGCGTGATTTATGGTATAGTTTGGTCGAGGAATGAATTATGTTTACTGTGTGCGGTTTGACTTACCAAAGGATCTACTGTCACTTCAAACAACGTGCCGCGTCGTCGTCTAATGTATATTTATTTAACAATAAAAAATATCAAGTACAAGGTGTTGGCTCGAAAATCTCGGAAATATTCTTCACAGATGTAGTTGTATTTGTGACCTCGGTGATTTCTTTTATAGGGAAATTTTTTAGCCTGTCCTGGCTCTCGACGAAAAAGAACTATAACAATATTGTAATTAACGTTTGTGTTGGTAAAGCATTGCTATTCAGTTTGAAACCGTCACTATTATATGCAAGATTTCAATTTAATATTTTTTCTTTCCCAGCGGTTCTTACTATTATTTTTTTACAAAATTTGTATGGTAGAGCATATTTATTTTTTCATAGTCAAAAGTTTCATATAATCTTTCATTTTATTTATCTGTGTGTTTAGCGATCCTCGTAAGTTGAGTTCTTAAGAATATGTTCGATACTGTTCAATACAATGATATCCTTTTGTCTTCAAACTTACACACACACACACACACACACACACACACACACACACACACACACACACACACACACACACACACACACACACACACACACACACACACACACACACACACACACACATATTCTAACTTTCGTCCAGTTTTTCCTGCATACAAGAAACTGGAATACGTTATAGCCAAGCTAAAAATTTTAAAAAGATTATTTTTAATAGTAAAATCATAAAAATATAATACATATTTATCTATAATTTTCACGAATCCGATTGGTATTTTGTGCGTTTTACAGCACACGCAGAAGTAAACGCAAACAGCATACGTGCAACACGACCGCGAGCGCGAGTAAAGTTAATTTGACATTCCGCGCTGATTAATCACAATGATCATTAAAACACTGCAGTGCGCTGTTAATAACGAAAACATTGAAACAAACTCGCGCTCATTACGCTCCACCCACCTCCAGTTCTCGATACAGATTCGAGCTTCAGGATTTATCATCGGCACGAACCGACCGACAGGTTATCGCTTCGTATATAGCGCCCCAATCACGCCCCGCGCGACGGTTTTTCTGGAGTACCATAGCACCTACACGGAATAGGGCAAAGAAGAATCGAGCCTGCGAGGAAGGATAGTAATTACAGAAGCGGGACTCGAAGCCTCTTCTCTTCTCTTTCTTTCTCTCTCGTCAAGAGAGCTGCGAGGCACGATCCGCGATAAGTATAGTAGTTGTTCCCGGGGATCTCCTCTCTTTCGGTCTCGCGCGTTGTACACGTGTATATACCTATCTGTCTACCTATATATATACTCCCTTAGCGTCCGCTATCTCATTTTATTTGAGTACAGGTCACTTAAAAAGTATATTGCTCGGACACGCGCGAGAGTTGAGAGTTTGATGCGCGATCGGCGCGGAAAGTAAAAGTTACGTGTATAAACACGATTCGAGTCACGATGTCGATTCGTCGGGTCCTGATTCCTCCTTTTTCTCTCTCTCTCTTTCGCGATCGTTGATTTTTATGGTAGAGAGTTTTTGTTGTCGCAATGCCGTAGTGGATTGATCAGAAGAGAGGTTTTCTGTCGACGGTGGAGCGCCCGTTGTGGTACATGGGGATAGATAGTTGAAGATAAAGTTTGTAGAAGGGTAGTTTGGATGTTGAAAAATATTATTAATTGATTTTGAAAGTTTTATGTGAAATATCATCAAGTTAGATGGAGAAAATGCGACGTTTTTTGTTGTCTGCTGATGGGTTTGCATAATTCTGTAATAAATATAGTTAATTAAGTGTATTATTGATATTCTGTTTGTAATGTAGGTATAAGTAGTTCGTTTTACACGCATCAGGTTCCGCATTTTATCATGATATGAATTTAAAAGAAACCAATATCAGATCTCTATTCTGATAAATTTAACCAACCAACAGGCCAATCAAAATCTACCAGTGATATCCGGCTTCATTTGGAGGTTTATCATAATTTTCTAACACTAGCAAAATCCAAACGCGCTGCGCGCGTACTATTTTATCTATGCGGTTATGAATATATATTATTCATTATGATTTCATTTTAATTAGCTTAAATGATAGGATAATCAGATAATTTTTCCAAACAAAAAATTAATCTTTTCATTATATTTTGATTTAATTATTTAGTTTTAAGTAGCTAATAATAAAAATTCAATTTAAAAAGTTCAAATCTTTTCGCGCCTACCTATTTCTTACAGACCAATCAAAATCAATCTTTAAATGCTTCACAACATCCAGCTATCATTTTTTTAAGAGTGGAAAAAATGAGTAAAATTAAAATAGCGGAATTATACACCGAAAGTTCATAATACATTTCGAAGGTTCACAGATTAACAAATTATCTCCTACATAAATCCTTTCGTTATTTTGACGAGTAATTTCATCAAAAACATGTGATTTCTGATCAAAAACTACTTCATGTTTTGCTAGAATAACACTTTACCGTTACAGATCTTCAATTCTCCACGAAATCATTCATAATAATAACCGGGTTTTCATTCAGCATCCACTGAAAATATCCTTTATCCAATCACATCAAGCACAAATCGAAGCTTAAACCGCAACTGCGACGGATTTGTCATTGATTTGAGCTTGCGCGCGAGTCAGGGTAGCACAGCATTTAGGAAGTGGCCAGCGCGATTCGCGGCCCTTTCTCTCCCCCTCTTTCTCGCCGTCTGCTCGTTGAACATCAATACTCGAACATGCCTATATAGTTATACCCATAGGCATGGCAGTATAGTAGTGCGGTTTTCCAGCTTATATTCGCATGATGGTACAGCGCCAGTGTACATACGAGTATAAAGTGCTAGGTCGACTTTTAGATGACTTTTTAAAGTATCTGTGAAGTTGCTCTTGTGGTAACTGTATAAATGTAATCGTTGGTAGTAATTACAATATATTAAAACATAGGATGAAGCTGAGTATAATATTAATATTGCCCTCCAATTGTTATTAAGTTGTAGTAGTAAATCGATCTGACGGAGGCAGGTAAAAGAAAAAACCAAAGTTTTTATAATAGGATGAAGCTGATTCTGAAATTATTTATATTTTTTCTAGTCGTTGGTATAAAATCCTTGCTAACAACAGCCGTAATAAGAAGTATAAACAGTCTTAAATATTGTGCCTTGTAAATTCTTATATAATGTTAAAACGCTCGCATTTTTTCAGTTTCTTTTTCTTCAATTTACTATACATTTAAACAATTCCACAACAATAAACTACAACGCCAATATAAAATCTCTTCGTTTGGCATCACTTTAAAATCGGCATTTCTCACCGAGTAAAAAAAAAATTCTTTTATAACTTCATCATATATCACCAGCAGTGATTATAATCCCTCATTATTTAAAAAAACACAAGCTTCTCCCGGCGATAAAAGTTTTTATTACCATTTTTTACGAGCTGCTTCACAAATACATTACTCACCCGCAATTTTCAATCTGTTTATTAACCTGATGCGTTTTTCCAACGCACGCGGCAGTAATGACGCACAATCGATTGCGCAATAAACGTACGAAATGAATTTTTAATACAGCCGCGCGCATGATCGCACATACGTTTACGTAATTTTTATTTTTTTTCACGATCGAAAAAGAAGCGCAAGTAGGTACATATACACGCAGGAGTGCTCGTAATATTATTATTATATATGTGCTGTGCACGCAGGTTCGAGCGTTCGCCGAGAGATGGCGCGGTGGGTATAACGCCGACGATGTCGGGCTGCACGGGCGTATATCGAAGAATCGAACAAAAATGCATAAATCATTGGCAATGTAAGCACGCGAAGTGTGTGACGTTAAAAATGAAATGACGAATGATCGGTGTCACGCGTTTTAACGCATACATTATACACACATCTTCATTTTACCGCTCTACTTCTTTTTTTTTTTTTTCTTAATGAAGCTGCAAAGTCGCGAATGTAACGCCGAAAAATATTCACTTGGCTGTTTGTTCCTATCTATAATTACTCCAATGATTAATGAAACGCTTTTATAATGACGTCTTTCACGTCGGCTTCTCCATTCTGCCTCTTTGTCACTTAAAACATCATTAATCCTTTATACCATGCCATTTCCCAACATTCGACTCTCTCCATCTTACAATTAATCTCTCTCTTTCGCGCCATTTTTCCAACCACCTAATTAACAGCAGCAGCTCACCTAAAAATCCTTGCAACAAAACCAATATACCGCTACACGAAAAATCCGCATTCCCCTCTATTTCGCACTATACCTACCTCTCTCTCCGCACACGTTCCTTATACCTCTTGACAGATCGAAAACTGCGGATCTCTCATCGAGAGAGAGAGAGAGAGAGAGAGAGAGAGAGAGAGAGAGAGAGAGAGAGAGAGAGAGAGAGAGAGAGAGAGAGAGAGAGAGAGAGAGAGAGAGAGAGAGAGAGAGAGAGAGAGAGAGAGAGAGAGAGAGAGAGAGAGACAGAGAGAGAGAGAGAGAGAGTAGCATTGACCGCAGCGCACGCACACGAGCTGCCTCGAAGCGTTCTAGTTGAGGCGCAGATTTATTGGCGATAGAGCGGCCCGATAGCCAAGCTCGTGCATTACCACGCCCATCCCCTGGCGCGCCAGCAGAGCGCGGAGAGTAGCTCTCGGGGAGGATGCTAAGAGAGAGAGCGGGTAACGCAATACCGAGAGAGGGTTTTTAAGAGGAGAGTGAGAAATTGCAAGAGAGGGGCTTTGTTGAGGAGCTGCGCGGGTTTTTGTTTGCCGGGGAAATGTGGCTGTGGAAAGTCGGGTGGCGGTTCGAATGTGTGTGTATATAGTGTTGTAGGCGGATGTGGGGAGAGTCGGTGCTCGAAAGTAGCTTCGTCGGTGATGTGGAGCGGGAGGAGGTTGGTTATAATGTGGATGGAAATCTGCAGTTGATATAATGGTAATATATATCGATGATAAATCGTGGAACTGGTGTGGCGCTATTAAAGTTAAATTAATGGTTATACTGTTTATTTTAAGCTTGTACTAATTTTCCGTACATATAGTAAATACTTTAGATTCAATGTAGATTTTGCAGTAGTTGGATGTAATAGTGGAAAATTACTCGTTTCATTTCGTATTTTACTAAAATTAGAAGAAAAAAAGATTATCTCTCAAGATCTTAATTTGAAACGGAAACGTGTGTAATTTCGTAAACCAGCTCAAAGCGTTTTAAAAGTAACGGCGCCCTTTATCTTATCTAAACTGATAAGATAAAGATCGATAGATGTATACAGTGCAGCAATGAGCAGTGATTGCAATTATGAATTAGTTTATTTACCTTTAAGGGGGTCCGAAAGTCAATTAAAAATTCAAATTTCGCGCCACAATATAGCAGACGAAAAAATAAGTAATTTGCCCATAACAAATGGTAAAAACAATATTACGGAAAACCAGGACTGCATTGCCCTCCGTTACATTATTATCTATCATTTAACAAAATTTGAAGTTTCTATATAAATATTTCGCTGAATGGCATTTGAATTACTTGATTTTGAGACATTATTCAAATGCCATTCAGCGAAATATTTATATAGAAACTTCAAACTTTGTAAAATGATAGATAATAATGTAACGGAGGGCAATGCAGTCCTGGTTTTCCGTAATATTGTTTTTACTATTTGTTATAGGCAAATTATTTATTTTTTCGTCTGCTATATTGTGGCGCGAAATTTGAATTTTTAATTGACTTTCGGACCCCCTTAATATCATCAGCTGAAAAAGATCGTAAATGATATCAAAATTAGTTTTATTTCAAAAATTCCGCTTCAAATTAAACCTAGAAAGTCACTCCTAACTGACGAATTTAATTCCGCACCGAACATTACTCATCAAATTTCAAGATAAACTTTCAGGCCTTCAGCCGGACAAAAACTTGAACAACGACAAATTGCAATATAATAAATGGAAAATATTAGTCTTTTCATCGCGTCGTTTATCTGTAGCTCGCATTACGGCCAAAAATTAAATCACTGAATTACTTTTTTATCGGGAACGATCCGCAACTTTGAGCTCCCATCCCCCTCGATTCGCATCCCAAAAATTAAACAATTCCGCGAAACAAAGGCCCCGCATATCTCTCCTCTACCAACCTTCCCAAAAAAGCTCATACACCCAGCGCGCGCTCGCCTCTCTCTCTCTCTCTCGCGGGCGAGCGAGCAAATTGAAACGATGAATTTTTCATAATACATAATACACAATCCCCCTCCTCCGATAATAATTCCTCTCTCTCTCTCCGCAACAGAGTCCGGCGGCGAACAATGCCCGCAACGCGAGCCTCACTCGCGATATGCAATCGAGAGAGGCCGAGGGGTTAAACTGTTGCTGCACGGCGGCTGCGCGAGGGGGGCGGGAGGGTGGGAGGGGGAGAGAGAAATAGGCGTGGAAGATCACGACTCATAAATCCGCGATGGGAAGTGGTGGCGGCGGCGGCGGCAGCAGCAGCAGCGCGATTTTTTTTCCGCGCTGCGGGAGGATTTTTAAATCGAGCGCGAGCGCGAACGAATCGCGATAGTAGTGCGCGGACGAGGGAGGGGAAGTGCCGATCAGCGGTGGTGATAGGTGTATGGGAGAGGCTGGGAGAAAGCGCGAGAGGAGGTATGGGGCTTTGGAAAAATTCGGGGTTTGAGGAAAGCGGCTGTTGTTGAGAGGTGGACATTCGGTATGGATGATGGTAAGTAGTGGTAACAGCGTGATTTTGATTTCGTGGGTAAATACTGATGTGGAACGGAAGTGCTGTGAAAAAGGGGCTTGAATCTGAAAGTGCGGGATTTTTATTCGAAATTCAAAAGATGTACGAAAAATTGTATAAGTTTGGAAGTGAAATCATACACTATCCATGATACGAATTAAATCGAACAATAAAGGTTTGCCAAGCGCTCATAGGTTGTTCTATACGTACACTAAAATCTTATATTATATTAATCTGCTTTCATTTTTTCCGGTTCTATACTTCTCCAATTGCCTTTTTTCACAGGGCGATTCTCTGGTAGAAATGCTAATCAACGGTTGGCGAATCGTTCGCCAATTTTTAAATTAAAAACGTCACACCATGATTATGTTGCTATTGTCGACGAAGAATAACTATTTATACATGTGGAAATATTATATTGTAGATGCTTTAAAATATAATGACAGTTTTAAATAGTTTTAATTAAATTTCTACGTTAATCTTAAGTAGAAATGCTTCCATTTGATTAACATTTTAACCAACGAAGTTGGTCTATTTTCTATCAGGGTTCTCGGGACAATTTTGAGACTTAAATAAAAACTACTTATGATTTTGATTGATTTTGTATTTATTTCAAACAAAATATCTGGCAGACTGGAAGACAAAAGATATAAATATATTTAACTGAACGAGTGAGATATAGCTAGTATAAATTAAGTTTAATCACATTTGTAAACAATACGATTCCCGATGAGTAATTTCGTCATTTTGTGTCGCATGTACTATTATTCTAAATAAATGTACGAAGTGCGACGTCTAGTGCTACGTATGGTGTGTGAAATGTGTTATTCTCACTCTGTGCTCCAAATGATTACTTTTGGTGGTTTAAATTTTAGTGTGAGCATTGGACATTTCGCGCACGGTGTATATGGCAAACACGTTTAGTAAATGATACTTATTCCTTATAACTATAAAATGGCGAAATTAAGCCAGTTTTGTAAAATTAATTTAAAAGATATTCAACGATTACCAGAGTTTTAATTAATATATGTAGAGGTTGGACTTGTACTAAAATTTAGTACTCTAACTTATGCATTTAGCACCAATAACAATAATAATAATTATTATATAGCATCAAGTTACATCTTTTCAATTTAAGTGATTCAACAATACAAAGTCATTTGTATTCCGACATAAAACGATTATAAATACATTTCATATTCTACATATTATCATTAAACTTTGTGATAGGAACGCTGAAAGCCTTTAAAACGATCTTTTCGCGCCATATAATCAAATCTATTTATTGCGATTTTCCGTTAACAATCTGGGAAAAGATATATTAAATTAGATTAATTGGATTACGCCTCATCTTTTCATACGAGGCGCATTATATATTTTAACGATTACCAGCATTAAAATCAGAGAAGCAATATCTCAGTCGGACGAGGCGTGAAATCTTGATTCGGAGATAGTTCGCCAACGTGTAATTTTCAAGGTGGATCCAGCACGCGGGGCGCGTGTGTGCGCACGAAATACGAGATTCATCGATTAAGTAACAAATCAAAGTGTATTTCTACGGGCAGTTCTTTGATTTGCGCGTTAAGACTCTTGTGTGCGCGTCGATTGTAATTTTTTTAAATAATGAAAGCTTTTAAAAGGGATAATCTGCGTATGGTTTATTGTAAAGAGCTGTTCTTCTGATTACTCCCAATGATTGGCTCACGCCTTTCATTCTTTCGTGCCAGATAGCGCTTACGAAGTGCAGGTATGAGTCTTGTATAAAGGATTAAAAAAATAAAAATGAAATTAAAGCTATTTTATAGAGATTTGTTCTCAAGTTTATCTGAAAAAAGCTTTTTTTATAAAAATATCATTTCACAAATTTGTAGCCTTTAAATTATTTACATTGCAATCAGTATATCAACTACTTGTCTAATCAAAGATGTACAGTGTTCAGTACCGTTTTTTCAAGAAATACACACTACAACAAATTTTTTTGCGAAATAGGCAAAAAGATAAGCGATAAAATAATGCAGCCAAGAAATGAGAAAATAAAACTCCCATCTATGAACAGGAAAAGTATTTTTATTACTCCAACAAACCATATTGAAATCTTAAATATTATTATCAACATGGACAATAAAAATGGTGGAATTGATTATATCAACGCAAAAACATTAAAAACTCTAAGTGTCCAGATAGTTGATAAACTTGTTCACATTTGTAATCTATGTATTGATAAGGCAACGTGGCCTGATGCTTTAAAAATAGCTGAAGTCATACCAATACACAAATCTAACGAAAAACATATCCCTGCCAATTACAGACCTATTTCGCTAATATCAAATATTGCAAAAATTTTTGAAAAAACTATTTACAATAGAATTACTAACTTTATCAATGCATGCGATCTGCTAACAAAAAGTCAATATGGTTTCAGGAAAAATAAAAGTACTAAAGATGCACTATTTCAATTATCCAATATGATATACAATAATCTTGACACTAACAGTCCTATTGCTATAACTTTCCTAGACCTAGCTAAAGCATTTGACACTGTACATCATCAAATCCTACTTGATAAATTGTATAATTATGAAATAAGAGGAAATGCTTATAATCTATTAAAAAGTTACCTCACAAATAGACTGCAAAGAGTGAAATTAAACAACAAAATCAGCCAATTTGAATCAGTAACAACGGGAGTCCCACAGGGTACTATATTGGGACCGTTACTATTTATACTGTACATCAACGACTTATTGGTGAAATTGCAGCTAATGGTAGATTTTTGATTAATATTTGTTGGATGCAGCTAATAGCCAAGGTTACTACCAAATTGTTTAAATAAATGACAAGATTTATTTAATTTGCGACGTTTCGGACATTTTTATTGTTATGTCCCTCTTCAGGCAAAGTATGTGTGTTTTAATGTGTTTTAATGTGAAGAGGGACATAACAATAAAAATGTCCGAAACGTCGCAAATTAAATAAATCTTGTCATTTATTTAAACAATTTGGTAGTAACCTTGGCTATTAGCTGCATCCAACAAATATCAACGACTTATTATTAGACATGCCGGAAGACACAATCGTATCGTATGCGGATGATACTGCTATTATCTCAACAGCTAAAACATGGGATGAAGTGGAGTCAAAAATGAATGACTATTTACGAAAAATATCTAAATGGTTAGCTCTGAATAAACTCTCGTTAAACACTGACAAAACAGTGTATATGGAATTTGGTAATCAATGCGATAGTACTCCAAAAAACTTAAACATCAATATAAATAGTATAAAACTCAAAAGAGTAGAAAGTACCAAATATCTAGGTATAGTCTTTGACAGTAACATGAAATGGAACGAACACATTGGTTACGTGTACAACAAAACTAAGGTAAAAGTACCAATGAGCGGCCAGTGCCCAGTACGTGGCCATCTAGATATATATTCAATTACTTTAAAGAATGTGTAGTAGTTGGATAATATTTTATTCTATAAGATGATTCTAAAATAATTAATGCTTATTGTTTAAATAGTATTATTACTCTTAGTGAAAATTTAATACTTATAAAGACGATTTGAAAATGCTACTCGCGGGGATCACGGCTTTCTATGGGAGGTCCTTAATGATTTCGTAAGGATTCATGACTCGCCTTTTAGGTATTTTTTAAATAAATTTGAAGTAAATCTTTACTCTTGAAAGTTTTAAGACACTTCTAAGATGTATCGAATTCAATTACAGTCGTTAGAAGCCCAATAATTATTGTTTTTAATAAAAATAATTCAAGTTTATCTACTACTACCAGTTTAAACGTCATGTCCCAATACTTGGCCCTATGTATTTCACCGATGTTTTGATGGTTAGGGTTCCTACGTATTGGTAGAGTTAGTAGGTTGGAAAACCATAATATGATTATTATACATTGATTTTCTGTAATTTCATATTATTAACGTTTGATTTAGTGTTAAAAAGTATTTCCAGTCCAAAATTTTGCGATTTTATTATTTTTACATAAAAATCAAAATAAATATAGAGTACGAATTATATGGTCCAAATATTGGGACTAACAATTTCGACCACTAGTACATGACTTTTTAGCACGGTCCAACTACTAGTACAAGCATGTATTCATAATTTAATTAATTTTTCTATCATAAAAGCTTATTTTCACAAATTAAATACTTTTTTCGCAAGTAAAAAGTAATAATAATTCTATTGGCTACTGATTCTATGCATTTTTAATAATATTTCGCATTTAAAATATGACTTCAAAATTCTAGCTTCACTAAGGGTCCATCTATTGGTACTTTTACCTTAAATATCTCATTTTCATTTTCTATAAACTAATGAAGATTATGTCAACAGACTGCTTACGTATGGTATATTACGCCTTTTTCCACAGTATCATTTCCTACGGTATGATAGCCTGGGGAGGTGCATATTCGAACAGTATCAATTTGCTCAAAAGACTTCAAATCAAATTACTAAAAATAGTTAATAAAAATAAATTTATCACTGATAAAAATCCAATGTACTTAGATCAAATTTTCGCATATGAATCACTACTAGCTTATCATTACAATGAATTACAGTTAATATATCTTACCTCCAATAAAACTACAAGAAATAAAAGTATTCAGATTCCTAAAAGGCTCAAAACCATTAGCATTAAAAACAGTTTCATTAGAGCAATAATGATATTCAATCGCTTACCTAACGAATTAAAAACCATTAGTAGCATATATAGTAAAAAAAGGAAACTAAAGAAATGGGTAAAAGAAAACATATAGAAGTAAGAACAATCTAACTATGTTTATATTGAAAAGTTTATCACACTGTTATATTTTGTTACAAAACTTATATTTCTATCTAGAATTTTAGGTTAAGTTAGCTTTAAGAATACCGGACCAGCGAACAGGAAAACATTTTTCTCTGCTGGATTATTATACATCTTGTATAATGTAAATATGTACTTCTTAATGGTACTTACTCTGGTTAAATAAAAAAAAAAAAAAACTTCCTCGAATTGGCGATCGCACCAACAACCAGAACATTGCGTTCAACCAAACCTTTCAAATAATAAATTAGCTAAAATTGAAACACCACAAATCCTTTCCGCTCCGCCCAGCCATTCACATGCATCGATCAGACCTTATAGAAGAACCTCAACCACAGACCGGCCCACTCACGCATTAACTGCTCGTAAACAACCCTGAATTCAGCGAAGCGCCACACTCTCTATCTATAAGTTCGATGGGAAACCGTCGCATCGCGGAAACCGAAATTCCCGTCACACAACCTCCTCAAGAGAAAAAAGGACACCGAAAAAGAGAGAATGCCGATGCGGGAGAGCCGCGCTAAAAGGTCAAATTGGCGCGCGAGCTCGTGAGAAGAAGATGAGGAGCGCGCGTCGCGGGAGGTCGGACACGCTCTCGCGCAGGATTGATGGATAATGCGGGGACGTTGAGCGTGGATAAAGTATCGGCCGCGATCCTCGATGTATATATATGCATGTGTGGCTGTATAATCGACGGTCGTTAGCGCCTCATTCGCTCGCACGCGAGTTTAAGTGTATATGTATTATGCATAATGCGAGACGTGCGCGGTGTATGGTAGATGGGTTGGTAGTGAGGTGCTGCTGTTGTTGTAGATTGGGTTGGTGGGTGGGTGATGGGGTTGTAGGTTTGAAAAGTAAATGGAATTGGGTTATTGCAAGTGAAGTAATGTCGTGAATTTTTATACGGTTCTCATAATGTCTTTTTAGGTTTGAAGGATTTGATATTATTATTTTATTTCAGAGATACCTACGTTATTTATACTCTTGATCAAAAGTTACTCCAATGTAAAAGTAGTCTTCTGTAGCAAATAAGAGGAATTTAATAATAATTTTGATGATCATATTTAAAATAAAAGATTTCTCTATCAGTTTTTAAAATATATATGATCGGGTTGTAATGTTTAGTTGTAACTGTATGAAAAATGTTTACCTGTGACACATATATCATTATATCTTTCTTAATTTATATTTGATTTTGCAGATAATGTTTTGTAATAATTTTTTACAAATTCTAAAAAGTCTATATTGTACTATCATTGTGAAGTTTATTGAAAAATATAGTTCTTTTTATAAAATTTTCCAAAAAAAACCTGACAACAAAGCTTTTTAATACACTCCACATATCCCACACGATGCGTGATGCAATAATTTCATTGAAAGTCGAAGATTTTTTGAACGCGGTATCACTTTTTCCTCGAGGGACTTTTGAAACGCTGAGGGTACCTATAATACTACCACCGCCGCTAGATATACTTTTTGTACACGGATTTTTGACTGACTCACCGGGGCCTGTTGTGGTCATACTTAGAGGTCACGGCCTTCTCTATACATTGTTGGGTGCATCCCGATGATTGATAGCTGTGGGACTTGGCCGCGACGTACGAATATCATGCGTGTCATAAATTGTTTCGAAAAGGCATTCAGGTGTATACGTGATGAGTGTCCGATTTTTTTTTCCTTCAAGCATATATATACGCCCGTGGTAGTTTTTGACCGAGCGTTATTCGTATCGAAGGAATTGGTGATTACATGCTGTTACGTTTAAAAAACGAGTTTTTTTATTTAAAGGCGCATTGAAGCGGTTGCGGGTTTATCGATTGAATTTTTCCACATTTCAATTTGTTTTTGAGTCATTCAAAATTATTGCAGTTGTTACCTCACCGTGATCTGTTGACAAGAAACAAATGAAAAAATATTGAATAACGGTAAAAGTTAAAATAAGAGAAATAGCAACAAAAATAATAATTAACTTTGGATTCAACTTCACGGTTCACCGTTTGAGAAGCACCTGGAATCTATATGCCCAATAATATTATTAGCTTCCAAATTTTAATTTTATAATAAGTTTAGACGCTCGTAGTATAAAGTTTTATTAGTATGTTATAAACGGACGACAGACGAGCCAAAATATCCTCTCATGAGCTTGCAATTTCTATTTTCCTAAGTCGAGGTTGGGCTGTATTATGACAGACAAATCTCGATAGGAAATTTTGTAGAAAGACCCACAAGAGGCAAAATAATGAATAAAACAGAATTAATATGATTTAAAATTGTTAGATGAAATATACAAGATATTAAACGACGTTTCGTCCTCGGTACTACCTGGTGGACTCATCAGGAATAGCCAGGCAGACCTTTATTCAACGTCAAGATGATAATGAATTATGTTATATTTAACGACCCAAAAGAAATTTTTATTTGTGGATGCCAAGAAGTGGTAGCGACCTAGTGGTAAAAAGATTGAAGTTGAGGTTTGACATTCTTATAGTCCCAATGCCTTTTAATTTTATAATAAGTTAAAATCCAAATTTTAACACGGTTTAAGTCAATACTTCAATCCATAACCACCACCTATTGATAACTCTCATCATTTGCGTTCATGCGTTCATTCATGCTCGTATTTCCCTTTGATACTTTGCCATCTTTCTACATTTTATAGTTTTATATTATTGTAAAGTGAAAATTTGCCCGTATAATGATAATAAACATAAATCAGACTCTGATAATTTTTTGAAAATGTTCCTACAATATGCTTACATAAAGAAAATGTCTATATGACTCATATTAAACCATTGATATTTTCGTGGCGATTTTTACAATTTTTATAAGAATTATCATTAGGAGACTTAATAATTTTTCTAAAATTTTGAGTTTACTCTGCAGAATTGCAATGAATCAATGTAATATTTTCTAAGAAATTTTTCTTTATGTAGAAAATTTTTCTTTGTAAAAATAGGCAGTTCTAAATAAAATATTATAAAGTATCCTTTATTTTAAAAAACAGTTCACGAAAGTAAAATGAAATGCGTTGTGTATAACATAGTAACCGAGGTAGTTATTTAGTTAGTTCTGTAGACAGTTATATATTGGACAAATTTTGGCCTGCGCATACCAATGATTTGATTTACTAAAAGATTTTAGATACATCTCCCACTAAAACTTCAGGTAACTTAAAAATGAGAAAATTTGCGATATTTATTAAAAATTAACTTCTACAAGTTACGAAGACTCTTTTCTTGAAAATCATTTCATTAAAGTATTATCAATATTGACTGTTTGTTTACAGAGTTCTCCATTATTACGCTACTTTGCGTTCTAAACCTTTCTGAAACGTGCGAATAAGGATAAACTTACAAAATTAATACTTGCTTACCTGTTAATGTCTTGATATTATAGAACTTCGATATCATTCGGTAAAAAACTGTATATGTCGTGTTCGATTTTATTAAGACATAACGTTTTTCATACCAAATTCTCCACGTAAACTTGAAGATCATTTTTACAAACTATTAATCATCTCCCATATAGTGACAAATCCTTTCCATTTTCCATACACCCAGCCTCAATACTTGAAACCCTCTATTCCTCAACATCCGCATCACATACACCGTATCACTTGGTCGATCCTCGAAACAATCGCCTCCTCTCTCTCTCTCTCTCTCTCGCTAGCTGCTCTCGACGTGGCAAAATCGTTATGCTAATCATCTCGAGCACCGAGCGCCGAGACACCCAGTCACCTCGTGCATTTTTTTCCTCTCTCACTCTCCCAAGAGAGATAAAGAGAGACAGAGAGGAGGAATCGTGAGAACGATACCGGCCTCTCCTCCGGACGATTTTATTTCGTCGTCAGGGGTATAAGGCGCAGGTAAACCCAGCGGCGGCAGCAGCAGCAGCAGCAGCTAGGCCGCCTTTCTCGCACACAGACACACATACGGGGGACGACGACGACGACCAAGTAAGAGAGAAGGAGAGAGAGAGAGAGAGAGAGAGAGAGAGAGAGAGAGAGAGAGAGAGAGAGAGAGAGAGAGAGAGAGAGAGAGAGAGAGAGAGAGTTAGAGTCATATATTAGAGAACTCTCGGGGACACCTAACAAGCTGCCAGGACACGTTTCCTGGAATCGGCGCGAGCGCGTGTGGGTACATATATATATATATACATATACGCTGTATATACGTGTCCCGAGTGGTTGGGAGGCTGTGTGTACGCTGCTGCTGCTGCTGCTCCTGCTGCTGCATGGAGAGGAGAGAGAGGATCGACGCGCGCTGTATTTTGTATTATGCGCCGAGCGAATCCCCGGACTTTTAGGAATTTCGCGTGCTCAAGAGAGAGGTAAGAGTCGCGCGAGGCTCGGATTCCGCTTTTATCGCGTGTTCCCTAAGCGATTTTATGTATGGAGAGTGAGGGAGGGAGGGATGAGAGAGCGTGAGGTTTTTTTTCTCGTAGTACGGGAGGATTGGTATAGGAGGAGGTGGAGAGAGAGAGAGAGAGAGAGAGAGAGAGAGAGAGAGAGAGAGAGAGAGAGAGAGAGAGAGAGAGAGAGAGAGAGACAAGGAGGTGGAGTTTGGGAGGTGCGCTCGCTGGCGCGGGTGTACAGAGACGTTTCGGAAGAGGTGGCTCGCGATTTGTCAGGTAATTTAGAGCAAGGTATTCGAAGATTGTCGAGATGGGGAGGGAGCGAGCGAGTTCGGTTGGGTATATAGCGGGGGTGATGGGTGTGGAAGATATAGGTGCAGTCAAATTTTCGTCGACATGCGCGATGATTTATGAGTTAGTGTTGTCATTTTTAACGGAAAGGTGGTCCGTGAGATCTTCGTTAATTCTATTGTGGGATTGGCTTCTAATGGGGTACTTCATTAGTTTGATGTAGTCCAAACAGGGGTGGTTCAAGTACGGGTCAATAAATTTTGCTTCTTTGACTTTTCAATGTTTATTTGGCGAACGGGGAGCGAATCTTGGTTGTTTATCCAAGCAATTATTGCTACTTTGTTTGTGTAGGATGGCAAAAAATGGGTGGGAGGTAGCTCCTCGCCAATGAGAACTTCATAAATATACTCAATGATTGATGTGTTCTATTGCAATCTTGTAAGCTTTGCATTCGTACTTTTAGTTGCGAATAAGTATCGAGTGCTCATTTTTTTCGAACATAGGTTTTGAAAATGCAAACAAATCAAATAACGATTCGAATATGAGGAGATAAAATTTTGTTTGCAATGCAAGCAAGATTTAGTATTATTAATTCTATGGGTTCTTTGGAATTATTTCATTTGAAATATAAGATACTTACCGCGGAAGAACTTTTCTCAAAGAAATGTAGTTCAAGTTATTCAAGAATTTGACTAATTGAAGAAACATGCACATTCCAAAGACAATATCGTTCTCCTCACGAAAAACACCTATATACTTAAAACTCGTTTTCCCAGTCATCAATCCTCTACACTTAACGTCATCAAATCTCCAACCTTTTCCCATCACCAGCACAAAAATCCGCTGCTCCAAAAAAGATTTCGCGACGTTCCGTAAACCATCACGGCTGCGCAGAGAGAGCGCGCAACGCACAACAGAGACTCGTCGCATTAATTTATAGGCCTGTCTAGCCCGGAGATTTGTTTCGCGCGCGTGCGTACATATACGCGAGCATACTGCTGCTGCTGCTGCTGCTGCTGCTGCTGCTGTAGCAACGCCATATATACGCGGCTTGCGCGCACCCGTCATTTACGAGCGCCGAAAGTGCAAACGAGCGTCCGCGGGTATGTCGCGTTATTTATACGGGAGATGCGCGGTTTGCGCCGTGGAGAAGAAGGTTTCCAAGTAGCGCTGGTGATTCTGGGTTTGCGAATTGTTTTATTAGTCGTTTATGAAATTAATGCGATGGTTTGTGCGGTATTAGGTATAAGAGAAACATACGTGAAACGTTATTTCATTTTTTTGCTAGCCATGACTTAGATTTATCCTAAAAAATATTATATACTTCATAAAGTTTTTATAAAATTGAGATTTTCATTTAAGAAAAAGAAGTTATATTTATTTACAAAAATCAATAATTGCTTTAGCCTTTTCCTCGTTCAGTACTGTCTTACTTTCGTTACTTTAGTAAAATACATTTAACCTTATGAGGAGAATTCTTGTGATATGCAAATTGCCCTCTCGCGTCAATAAAAATTGAGATAATCGCATTAATAATGTGATATTATAATCATAATTTATTATACGAGTCTTTGATCTGGTCTCCCTATCAGGGATATCTGACGAGGCTAATGGAATCGGTTCAACATAAGTTCTTGCAACATTTGTCTTATAAATTCTTTGTGCCAATGAGGCCGTTTTTATGTACAAATTTTTAACCTCTACTGTTAAGCACCCAGCCGTAGCTGATTTATTTATACATATTAAGAGTGCAACCCTATTCAGTTAGGCACTTTAGAGAATTAAAAGAGGAAAAGTGTGTACTTGTATCTACTTATAACTGTCCCAATTTTAGGTTGCGTAGAAATTGGAATTCATTAAGAATTAATCTATCTGAAATTACATCAATATCGAGGTTCAAAAAATGTTGTTAAGCCGCTATTACTACAATTCTATTAATACGACTGTAATAAATGTTCTTTATACCACTCTAACCTCAAAATCACAACTTTGATATGATTTTTCGGCGCTCGTGGTATAAAATACCGTTCGAAACTAGTGCGTAAGTCGATTATTTAGGTGGTGTGACTTTTTCGCACTCGCTTCGCTTGTGCAAAAAGTCACACCAGCTAAATAATCGACTTCCCCACCCGTGTCGAAATGTACTATTATAGCACGGTGTGACCTAAGTCCGCACTTAGGTCACACCTATCCGTGACTTAAGTAGTCGATTATTGCACCGTGTTTATACCCTCGCTGCGCTCGGGCGCTAATTTTACGTCGTGCAATAATGGGCCACTTAAGTCACTAGTATCGTAATATACTATTTAGTCATGCACTTAAGGGTTTATACCCGTAAATGTATCTAAAATAAAATAAAATAATTAGATTGTCGAAATGGATTGGGGACAGGAAAAAACAGACTCAATTTGAACGGGGTGTGCCATAGTTGGCTAACGCAGCTTCAATGTCACTATTTATTGTACACTTCAATGTTGCACGTTTGTATATTTGTTTACAAACTCATTCGCTAATTTGTTAATAATTTTTGTACAATAAAAGGACTTTGATACGGGGCACACTAAAGTGTCCCAAACATCGACTGAAAATATACTCAAGTGTTCTGATTTACCATCCACAAAACACAATCCTGGACAGCAAAGGATCGTACATACCTAATTGCTTAAAGCTGCTCGTAGAATCGTTCGATCATTGATTAACAATTTATAAGAGTGAAAGTAAAAATTTTTTTAAATGAGGATTATTGTTCATGGTAACTTATATATGACCATACAACAACTCACACGACCATAAAATCACGCACATTTCAAACCCTCGAAGGGAAATCTACGTTCACGCTAATCGAAAATAAAGAGTCACATCGACGATACAATAATCCACGATGTATATATCTAAAACGCAAAGCAACAGCACGGCAATTAAAAATTCCTGTCCTCCCGCAAAAAGAAACCACCAAGACAACCCGACCACTAACGAGTCTATCGAAGGGATCCGAAAACTCGCACGCAAACACCTTCCACCCGAAGCCTCGTTCTCCGCCGCGCCATCCTTCCTCCTTTTCTCTAATTATCCGCCGTCCCTCTCACACGCGAGGAATTTCCTACATATACCCAGCACCCACGAAACCGATCGGCCTATAGGCGCGCGCGCGCATAACCATGCGAATCCTCGGCGTAATAGCGTTATCAGGCTCGCGGCGTGTAGGACACGATGTGTTTCTGATAGGCGCCCGCCCGCTTATATATATACCTGATGCTGCTGCCGCACGCGCTTTAAATCGGCTGTCCGGCCCGCCGTCGGAATGCCGGCCCGACATCTTTGTACTTTGTACGTAATTTGCGAAGAGAAGGGAGAGAGAGAGAGAGAGAGAGTTTACGTAAGTGGTAGGGACGAAGGGATTCTTTGTCGCGAGGAAGATTGGAAGAATGTGGGGCGGTCGATTAATTAAGGAAAGTGAGGGAAGGGTTTCTATATATAGGTTGAAGTGTGGTAGTGGTGGTGGCGAGGGTTTGGGTGCGAGTGTAGTGTAATAGGGTTGGTGAGATATTTCAGGAATGCTGGAAGGGCTGTCGATGGGAATGTCCGGCTGGAGGCGAGCGGTGATTTGTGGGTTTACGATGTGCCATTGTTTAATTGACTCGTCGCTGAGCTCGGGGATGGGTTGAAGTGGGTGAGGGAGCTGTGATTGAAAACGTTTTTATTGTGGTATGGATACTACGTGATAAGAAATTGTTTGATCCAATTTTTTTAATTTTTGGGTAAATTTTTAAGCTTGTTCGGCTTCAAACTTGAAACTTCAATTCAGTGAATACAATATTGTTGGCTTTTATAGTTAAAGTAGAATGAACATTGGTGTTGTATTTGCTCGATCAGTTCCTACGTTCTCGTTATTTTATTCTATAGAAAAATATATATTTTTTTAAATTTTGTTATTGTAGTTAGCCTGCATACTTTGTCTTCATCTCCCCCCTATGGATAGTACCATCCGGGTGATACTTCGCAAAAGGTCATTTCTGTACGTGTAAGTGTCATTTTTCAATTTTTAAGAATATTATTTTTGGTCAATATTGCGTAATCTTTCAACAATATTGCACATAACATTGCAGCAATACTGTAACAATGTTAAAAAAAATAATTTAAACTAAAAACTGAACTTGCAAAAATAATGAAAAAACGGAAATAACGCCTTGTAACAATATTGTCCAAGAGTTTGGGTTTGGTTTTGTAATCCTTATATAATATAAATAAATCTGACGAATCTTATAAAACACTATTTTCACAATATTGTGTAGAGTGGGTACTATATGGGAATGATTATCTCAACAGTTTCTTCTGTCTTATCCTATCTATTGAGATAATTCATGAAAAAACATTGTCGCTTCCTTTTTATTACAATAGTAATAGGAATAACGTATCAACCCTTAACTCTTCAATATTTTACACTGATAGCTTACGACTCCCGTCTAATATGTTGCAATAAATTCATGTCACCAAATATGGCAGCGCTTGAAAAAAATGAATTTTCATATATCGCATGATATAGATTGAAAGTATAGAATGCATCACAGATAAAAATAATACTTTTATCAGTAATAAAAATCTCTCGATCAATCCTCGTACTAATCGTAGATCCGCAGCAGGACCCTCAAACCCTCTAAATCAATCAGTACAGAAATCCTTTAAAATTTACCTCATTCATCTGAAATTAGAACACATGCATTTTCCTATACATCCAACCGAATCCTCAGCACCGCGCAACTAAACAAATAATCCACTGCCCGAGATACATGAGCAGCGCGCGTTCGTTATAAACCTCGATGGCATATCGTTTTAACTGCGTAAGCACGAACCGTTTCCCATGATTGTATTTGGTCTTCTACAGCAGGAATAAAAAAAAAACGGAGTCGAGGCTCTAACTAACGAGACGCGCGCGTGCGCGATGCCTCTCTCTCTATCTCTCTCTCTCTCTCTCTCTTTCGTAGAGAGCTATTCTCGGACTCCGAGAGGGAAGATTGATCGAATCGATCCACGCCGCGTATATGTATATATATGGTATACCCAGAATCGAACTGTACATTCCTTAGCGCCCCGAAGTGATTCGGATAAAAATACCGCGCGCGCGGTTATCAAACGGCGTGGGTATAGAGTATAGAGAATGCTTGCGCAATCTCATTATCTGCGGTATAAACACGTGTTTACGCGGGGTTATTGAGCGGTGTTAACGAGGTCGATGTGGGGTGATTGGTGTAATTGTATGGGTATCGTGTGAAAATCGAAATATTTAATGAGGATCTAAATTTATAACGTACGTTGTGATTCAATGCTTCACTGTGGGCATAGGTAACATTAATCTAAGCAAGTTGGCTTGGCAAACATGAGTCTGACAGATTTTCGTTTCGGTTCTATATCTTATATGTTTGCTCTTGGTGTCATTGTGAAAGTTTTTTGAATTTATAGACTGACTTTTTTATGTATTATATTTAAAAAATATGCTATAGCAAATATTTTAGTCCGAAAATTAGCGTTCTTTCCTACCTCTATCCACACGTTAAACTTTACATAAATAGCTATTCAATCAGATCCCGGAAAACGATTCTTTCACTAAACCCGACCAGAACTCTCAAATTAAAATATCTATTTCATTAAAAAAAGAAGCCTCACTTAAAATAAAAAACAACTAACTAGCACGACCAGACTTTTTCACCTAAAACCACCTTCTCGCCACAACCTGCAGAGCATTCCACACCCCGACCTCGTCCGCCCCCGCAAATGAAATCGTCCCCGCTCTCTCCTCCTCCTGCGCGCGAGGCGTCAGTCTGTCTCGCGCGCTCGCTCGGTTCCCCCCGCAATAACCCCCCCCCCCCCCGTCCTTCTTCTTCTTCTTCCCTCCCCTTCTCTTCTCCGAGAAACCAGAGAGAGAGAGGCTCACGAACGGGAGGGACACTAATTAGTGATTCCAGGAACCGAGAACACGGGCTCTCTTAATACCCGCGAGCGAGCTACGGGGAGACAGTTTTAAATGTCGAATTTAAATCCGAGGTTCATTAATTCGTTACCCTTGACCCAGCCTCTCCCGTACGCGTGTACGCGCGCGCGCGCGCGCCCGGCGCATTCCCCCGTAGTCCTGTCTTTTTTCTGGTCCCGGATTCCCTCCTCTCCTCGCTCTCTCTCCTTCTCCTTCGTCGCGTCGACGACTCTCGTTTTGTTGTCCTTCGTGCGCGATCGTCTTCGTCGTCGTTTTCTGGGTCCCCGCGCGCGCGTGTGTGTACACGCGTGTCGCCCTCGGAAAATTACTAGATAACTCTCGTGTCCCTTTCGGGTCTCTCTCCTGTTCCTTTTCTCTTTTACCTCTCGTCGTCGTTGGGCGAGGTTTCAGGAGGATGCGCGCGCGTGTGTGAGAGTATAAGGAGTAGAAAGGTAGAGGAGAAAGAATTTACGAACGGTTCAATTGTGCGCGCGTACACGCGTCGTATTGTGTGCCTGTGTAGTTTGGAGATTCGTGAAATTAATTAATTTACGTTCGATTGGGTTGCGCGGGGCACGCGCGCGAGTGACATGGGGTTTGGTTTGTTCGGTTGCGGGTCGCGGCAAATTTTTAAACGTGGTGCATTTTGATTGTCTTTAATGAGAGCTGTGGGGCAGTGGTTTTTAAAGCTGCGAAATAACAAAATGTTGGTTGTTCTTATACTGGGCATAATAAATTGTCAATGTAAATTAAATTTGGTCTGAAATGTATGTAAATGAGTTTTATTTATCGATTTATTCACATTATACTCATTTAAATATTGAAAAAGAAGGTGTATAAGTTTTATATGAAGGTGCTGTTTGTACCAAAACAATGTTGTATCTTTATTACCAGTAGTTCTTGAATAGTACACACAGAGCATATAGAAAAGGTGTAATTTATATATCGCAGTAACTATTAAAATGGACAGAAATAGGGCTTTATACATTGTCCCATAATATTTGTTTATGATCGCTGGGGTACATATATGTATTTGGTATAATAAAACTATTTTTGTTTTTATTTTTCTTCTAACTCGAAACCGCATACCTGACGATACTTCACTGTAACATTAAACCTTAGTTTACCTATCTCGTACACAAATATTTTTATGCTATAATACGAGACTGCAATTCTACAAATGTGTGTCAAGTAAAATGTACATCAGTCACTTAAAATCTGTCGATGCGTTTAATATATCTGTTATAGCTTTAGTGCTCAAATTGAAATAATTTTTCTGACCACAGTGTTAACCCACTTTTTTTGTATACCAAAAAATTCCCAATGTCATTTCTCTCATACAACTATATACGTCATCGAAAAAAAAAATATGGCACACACTACACCTAATTAAAACCTCAACAAGTATCCGACTGCTCTCGTCGTCCAGCATCACCCACTGGTTTCCGCGAGACAATATGTGTCCGTCACCAAACCGCAGGTTCCCATCGCCTCTCTCCCCGAGCGTGCCCACCTCTCGATCACCTCTAATATAATAAACTCCAACTCGCACAGACACACACCAAACGCCACACACGATGGACAACTCCGTCGTCGTCGTTCTCAGGCCTCGATGACTAATGACAGTCGGCCGCTCGCTCGCGTCTCCGCGGCTATACACACGCGCGTCCGATTAATTATTTATTCGCCGGCGCCAACTTTCTCACGGCGCCGTTCTTACGCGCGCATCATCGTCATCATCGCGGAGCCGAAATTCCGCCGGTTTTTCGATGATTTACCGCGCGAGCGCGTGGCGGCGGCGTTGATATGATGGGCTTTTGTGCGGTTGTTGTTTAATCGCGACAATGTGAGGAAGTTGTATATGGCGGAGGAGGGGAGTGAGCGAGTGGAAAGAGTTGTAGGCGATTTGTAGACGCGATTGTATACACATAGGAGAATCGAGATGCGACCGTTTTGCGGATTTTGCGGTTGTCGTCGAAAAAAGAACTACTCTTCGTGAGTCACGGTTATTGGCGAATATTAATAGGTGGATGACGAGGAGGAAATAATTTGTTGTGCCTGTTGAGTAATGGTTGATTTGAGGTCTGTTGGTATTGTCACGTAAAAAGTTTGTTAATAGCTTTTTATAAAAATGGTTTTTACAAGCGTAATGGTGAAGGAAAGTTAAAAAGAACCCGTTGACGAGTCGGATAAAAAAGCAGCAGGCCGAAAACTCCAATCAAATTTCACGGAATAACTTGTGCCTCTATAAATGTCTGCCCCTATTAAAGACGTGGATTCCGGTTTATTTGATTGGCACGAGAAACGTAGGCGTATGTATCACGCGTCATTTCGTGTCATACGTATTAGAAGATAACGTATTTTGAGTTCTTTAAATCCTGTTTACTAAAACACTGTCTTTGTGTGTGTATATACGAGAATGTTTAAGTAGACCATGACGTTAAAATGTTGACGGAATGAAAGTAACTTCCCATTAAATCGTAATTTAGGTCGTATTTCACGAAGAAATATATTAAATCATCACCGTGTATTATAAAAGGCTCTGCGAAATAAATCGTTTTTATAATAAAAGAATAAAATATGTGAACAGCTCTGTAATTGTGTAAGTTAAGTCTCTCGAAACTATTTAGATTAATGCATGTTCTTTTCTTTTCATCTCAAACAACATCAAAATTACAAGTATTTGAATAGAAATTTACTAAAACTCTTTATTGACTTCATCTCTTAGGTTACTGCTCGAAAAATGTCTTTTCAAACTTGATCAAGAACAAATATTTTTTTAATGAGAATTTCAAAAAATTCTACCTTTATCAAAAGAAAAATATCTACCATAATGGCTTGGCATTATAAAACAATATGTTCTCAGCGATATTTGAATTTTCGATTTTCACTAATTCTAATTTTGCTTCCTTCTAGAGGAAGCTCTGTGATAGTAATTTTTTGAGTTGTTGTAAAAACATGTTATAATTGTTTTCCGTTGTTTGAAAATATCTGTATGGATGTGTGCGTATGTGTGTGTGTGTGTGTGTCGCCTGGATCTCAGCTTCTACTCGGTCGATTTTAACCGGACTAGCGTTAATTTGGCGCGCTACGCGCGCCCTCTCTTCCCTGTTTTTCGATTTCTTTTGGGTTTCGAGATCGATTCGAGATTTCGAGATGCCTCGCAAAAATACTCGATAATTGAACGAATCTCGATCGCTCAATTTATATTAAGGACTGGTCTCATTTTTTTGTTTTTTTTTGTGTGATTGCGGGTTTAAATTCGTTTTATGATTGAGCCGATGCGTTTTTGTTTTATTTCAAATTTTCGATTTTTTTCAAAATTTATTCGAAAGAGAATTAAAATGCCTATATTTTCTAAAAAAAAAAAAAAAATTCTAGCTATCACGGTTTTTTAAATCTTAAAAAAAATCCAAAATGTATCTTAATTGATTCCGAAACTCCCTCCATAACGCTGCAGAACGATTTCCGTAAATTATAGAAATACCGAATAAAATTTTAAAAATTGTATCAACTTTTACATTCAACACACGAAAACGAAAAAAAGAAACCTACTCTTCGCGTGTTCGACAACTATACCTGCCACTCCGCAGCCTCCCTACACAGACAACCCACATTCCACACCCGACATCTCTCCTCTCCTCTCGTGTAATTAAAATCAAACCTCGCAAAAATATCCCGTCTCCGCGCTGTATACCTCTCAACCTCTCCGTCGTAGCTCCCGAAAAAAGGCGTACCCGACACGTCCCTTTACACACGCTCTTTGCGCAACCTCTCTCTCTCTCTCTCTCTCTCTCTCTCTCTCTCTCTCTCTCTCTCTCTCTCTCACTCTCTCTCTTTCTCTCTCTCTCTCTCTCTCTCTCTATCTCTCTCTCTCTCTCTCTCTCTCTCTCTGTCTCTCTCTCTCTCTCTCTCTCTCTCTCTCACCGTCTCTGAGAACGCGATCGACCTCGCGACGAGAGCGAGAGAGAGAGAGAGTAATCGAGAGGAGATCGACGAAGGGGGTTGACAGTCGCGGAATGCGCGCGCGCACTGTGTCGGTAAACGTGACTGGCGCGAGCGAGCGAGCGAGCAATTTACGTGGCTCGTCGCAATTTACGTCAGACGAGCGCGTGAATCGATCGCAAGAGAAAGAGGGAGAGAGGCTACCGCGCACAGTGCGCGCGATATACCGAATAAATTACGATTATTCGCACGGAGGAAGAAAGAGAAAGAGAGAGAGGAGTAAGCGCTCGCGCGCGCTTTTTCCGTCGTGCGTCTCAAAAATAATTGTCAGCGCGGTTCTTTATCATCGGGATAATTGCTTCGCCGTGTCATGTGTGTGTGCACGCGAGTGCTGTTGGTTGTGGTTCGGTCGCGCGCGCGGTAGTATAGGTTGTTTTTCGAGTTTGGGAGATTTTTTTTATGCGTTTCTGGTAATGATTTTTTACGTGAATTTTAAAAATTTGTTTTCAAGTAATTGGGAAATTTATGCGGCACGTGTAATAAATCTTTATCCGGTAATGATGACCATTTTTATTTAAGTATATACCCTGCTGGAAATCGTCCATTTTTCGCCCATTTGTGAAACGATTTTTCTCCCATTTTCTAGCCATTTAATGGCGAATTGACCGAAATCGCTAGAAAATGGTTAAAAAATGGGAGAAAAATGGGCGATTTCTACCAGGGTATACTTGCATTCGTTTATATTTATGTATGCCCTGGTGGAAATCCAAAACATTTTATAACTAATAACTGACTATTTATATTAGAAACTTGCTGTAAAATGGGAATTTCGCTTGCCCAGTTTCTAGCTCGCGGTGAAACGCCTTTTCCCCTATTATTCTGCCATTTAATAAAAATAGAATGAGTTTTTCGAAGGCAAGCACAAGCTTGTTCTTGAGTATTTTACAGATATTAAAATTGATCAGTTTCATTAGTCTAGAAATGGCTAGTAGAAGACTTGCTGTTATGACAAGGAGTGAGATGCAGAATCAGATGGAGAAAAGTTTTGCTAAATTTTTCATAGAATGAGTACAACAAATGATTGTTTAGATAATGTTATTTATTTATATTTTGGTAAGCAATCCAGTGCACTTTAATGCTCTTTCCTCGACGAGAAAATTAATAATAAGTAACTCAAATACGAATATTTTGTTGTTACATCAATCTAAGGCAAATAATAATTGTTTCACCATAGCGATTATTAACCAGTTTTACTATAGTTATTTTCTAACTATTTGGCCATTTCAAATAGATGAATTTCTACTAGGGTGCTTGGCAATTATATATTTTAAATTGATAAATTCTCGAGGATGAAAAGTCGAGTTGCTGTGAAAAAAATAAAACAAAAAAACTGAGTAGTAGTGGTCACGAATAAAAAAGAAGTTTATATCTTGCGGGCAATAAAGAGTAGTCAAAGTATACCTCTGAAAAAATGCCCCAACTGCTAGAACTGCTGTCAGTTATATACATACTTCAATGGCAAAAATAAAAAATATAGATGGCTACAAAATCTATATAGCGTTCCAAACTTTTTATGAGGAATTTTATTAAATATGATATTTCACGACAAAACTTTTTATTGTAGACGTTTCTTTTACCGCTTATACTTCGTGTCGTAGAAATGTTACGCAAATATTTGGCCTTTTTGGCCAATGCTGGAAACACATTCGTATTCCGCACCATAAAATGAAATACATAATCATTTGGAAGGTAAAAAATATCGCGACATACTTTCATACGTCAGGCATCTTATTAGGCTGACCGTCACTAATTGGCCGCAGACGTAAGGTAGCTCACTACTCATCGATCGTCTGACACTTTACCTTAAATTTGTTCGAATAATTAAAAAGTCACAAGCTACCGAATTTAATGAAATCGTATAAAGCAAAGTTAATATTCTCCCTTCAAAAAACTGAATAAAAAAGAGAGTTTTTCAGATACTAATCTTCATTAAACAAAAGATTTACACGTCAATTCTAAAATGACGTCTCGTCTTTAAAGTAAATGAACTTTTTCTCAAGGAACGTAATTACAATTAAGATTGTTTATAATTTTTAGTATAAAAGACTTTTATTGTTTTTCTGCATTTATAGGAAAAATTATAAAAATTCCAATACATTTCATCAAGACTTTTTAAAAATAATGTTCATCCTATTATATGTTAAAAAGAAGACAGCTACCGAAAGAAAACTTTTCCTTATTTTACGCAAAAAGCAGTTACATAATCCACATACAATATAATACAACATTTAAATTCCCAAAAAGGCCCTAAAACCAATCTCCGCAACCCTCCGGCCAATTCAGCGCAATTCCCTCCTAAACCGTCACTCCTCAGGGCCCGTAACCTCCTCGGACCTCCGCTCTCGCGCAAACGAGCCGCTGCGCGCGAATAAACAATGGACGTCTCTCTCAAAGTAATTGAAGACACCCAACACTGTTATTTCCACTCTGCCTCTTTCTCTCTTTGCGCGGAGAGATCCGATCGAACTCTCCTCTCTCCGTACAATTGTATAACGAGCCGCTCTGCGCTCTCTGTGTGTATATACGTACCTATACGCTGCTCCGCAACCATAAGGGAAACTTTCGCCGAAAGGCCGGGGACTTTTTTGCCCAATTGAATTGAATGTAAAACACGGGGCCTTACATCAATCCGAGCCGCGAGAGACTGAGTGACTGCGCGCGCCGTGATTTAAACGCGCAGTCCGTTCTCGTCCTCGTCGTTTCGTCCTTCTCTCTCTCTCCCGCGGGAGGAAAGAGTTTAAACGGGGCTCCTCCGTGTGGCGTTAAAGTGCTCCCCTCGTCGACTTGCGAGTCGTGTACGCAAGCGGTGCATTTGAGGGATTTTTATTTTTTGTTTATTTTTTTTAGTTGGTTGGGAGGGAGAGAAAGAGACAAAAAAGGAGGATTTTTATAAGGTCCGCGGGAACCGCGGGATGGTTTATTGGCGGATACGCTGGTTTTGTCGAGTGCGCGCAGCCCTTTGTTCGGATGGTTTCTGTGTGGGATTGCGGCTGAATGATTTATTTATGCATTAGATTTATTACTTAATTCATTGGTTCGCCGGGTGATACAACACAAGTCGCTTGAATGAAAACGAACCATTTGGATGTCGTATTTGGGAATACGTTGAGTATTACCTAAAAAAAAAATATTTATATGAGGAACTGGCATTCTGATTAATAAGAATTAATTTCAGTTTTCGCCAACTAGATTTAATTAGGTTCAGCCGCCTTTTCCGAGAGGGCACCGTGTGCGCGGTTTTCGATAGCGAGCAACGCGCTGTTATCTGCACTGCTGATTCCTGTTGCCTGCACTGCTGATTGCTGTTGGCTACCGGTTTCGTCGCAGTCTTCTTGCATTTTCTATGTCGATGTTGGCCGATGGTATGCTAGATTCGCAGATTCAAGAAAATCAATAAAATGTATTTTTGAAAAGTGCTGTAAAAAATTATGGAGACTAATGTACTTAAAAATAAATTTTTTCTAAAAGTTTTCTTCTCAGTTATACTGATTTTATACAGACTGTATAAAGGCCATATAGAATCAGTTCTTGATTCAGTCTGTATATAGTCGATATAAAATGTACTGTATACAATGTGTATATGAATTGTAAATAACTTTTTCACTTGGGGGTTTGGCGTAACTGGAGGTGTTGCTGGCGGTGCTGGTGCCGGAGGTGCTGGACCAGCCTCGTTTTGTATAATAATAATATTGTTGTTTCTTATGTTCTCTATCCAGTCCAATCGTCCTGCAATCGCCATTTCCCGATTGCTTCTTAATCTTACTATGTCACTGTGTGCCCTTCGTATCACTGTGGTGTTCGATTGGACCCCACCTTCAATAACACGTCCTGCTCGCTTCTTGGTCTTCTTGGCTAAAATCCAAAGTGCTATTGGAAGGCCTGAAGCAGAGAATCCGTCGGCATTCATACTATCCACAAATCATTAAGGAGGTTCGGAGCTTTTGATTGACTTTTACACATTCTATGATACAAGCAGCGACATGCATTGAAGGTGTTAAGATAACAAAAAAAAATTTTTTAACGACATTTAATTATTATTTAAACTAGTTACCGTTACCTAGAAGAAAATTCAACAAAATATGACAATCATTTTGACTTTTTGTCTAATTTAGATTTCAAAACGGTCATGTTCTTCCTTGTTCAATTTCAGTGGTAGTTGCCACAGGAAAAAATTAGAAAATTATCTAAACCTGCAAAGTTACAATCAATTATTTATAAATATGGGAAAGTCTCTCATAAACAATTGATTGTAACTTTGCAGATTTAGATAATAATTAAATGTCGTTAAAAAAAATTTTTCGTCATCTTAACACCTCTACCTTCAATGTATGTCGTTTCTTGTATCACATTAACTGAAATTTCAGAAAATTTTTAACTATGTACTAAATCTGCTTCCACCACCGAGCCCAATACGTTTTAAGAACTAAAAAAGGGTTTTAAATTACTACTGACTACTCCTGCTGTTCTTAGTGGACCTGCTCCTGCTGTTCTTGGTTAAATTGGTATATGACATTTCATATTCACATTCATATTCATTCATATCCTAATTGGTTGGTAATTTCGATCAATGATTATTAAAATCTGGATCACTAACCACTATAGTATTAGTCCAAATTTTCAGATCCGTTAAAATTAACCACCCGAATTGTTATGAACACTCGCGGTTATCGTCGTCTTTACTACGAGTATCATGCCAAATAAAGAGCATCTTATCTTACTTTGAATATTGCAACAAACTTCCACGTAAAATATGTCTTTCTAAGTATATCCAAGCAAATAAAGGACATCGTCACAGACAATTCTGTATTAAAACCATAACCGTCCATTTCCACGCCATATTTAGCCTTCCTATACACACCCCTTGGCAAGAAACCGATCCATTTCCCATGCAGATACAGTCGTCATTAAAAACACTCAGCTATTCACGCGCGTACACGCATCTTCTGCCTCCATCTCATGAAGGCATTTCTCACTCTCTATTCGCATGAGAAACATCGCGAGTTATACATACCCATACACACTCACACATATATATTCGTGATCGCGAGAGTGGCGTCGGACTACTCGTGTTTTGCCCTCTTCCTCTCTCTCGCTCTCCTTCGCATCCTCCTTTTTGCCCTCGGCGTGTCGCTTTGTCGCCGCGGCAGACGGTCCGGCTCCTTCTACGGGATGCTGTCCCTTTCTTCTCTTTCGGCAAGTGCAGCCGATCGAAAAGTGAGCGCGCGAGTTTATTTACGACTCCCCGGAGATTGATTGCGCGCGCGCAAAAAGCACATGCGGATTTGCATAAGCTGTGTGCTGTGTGTATACATATGTATGTGTGAGTGCGTGTACGCGAGTGCCAGTGCGTGCGTTCGGTTTTTTAGTAGCGGTTGCCGGCAGAATGGAATATAATCGCGGAGGCGTCGGGCTCTGTGTGTAAAGAGAGCGGGAGAGAGAGAGAGAGAGGAGAGAGTGAGTCGATGGATGAAGTGGACGTGGCTTTTCTTGTGCTGCTTGGCTGGAGCAAGAAGTAGGTACTCGCGACTTGGGAACATTAAATTTGTAACGGCTGGGATTTCAGGTTTTGTGTGGATTTTGTTATTGATTTTATGAAGCTTCAAGTGTATCTTTAATTTTTTTTTGTAGTTTTCGAATTCGATACCAAATTTATCAAATGCAATTGGTCAATGTGAACATAAAAACAGTTTTGGAATCAAAGTGTCTTCACGGAGTTAGTAATTTCACATTGTATCCACAATACTATTTGTATGACAATGTAACATTATGAACAAACCTTGAATACAATATAACGACATCTATAAAGATCTATCTATAAAGAAATACTTTTAAATTCTCACAATCCCAGTCGATTAACTCCTCGAAATTCCCTCCACTAATTGTCGCCGATCGGATTCCCGAAACGAAAAATCAATCGCGATCGGGGGGGAATTCCAGCACCGAATAGCTCGCGCGTGTTAATTATCCCCGACCGTTCTCTCGTGCATCCGTTCGACACCTCGAAAAAAAATTCGTTTACGGGGATATCCGAGAATGCGAAAAAGAAAATAGAGGGTAGGATGTATATCCTTTTTGGAGATCTTTCGAACGCGTGTCAGAGGGCACAAGGGGCGACAATTAAGTAAGCGCGGTTCTCGCACCAGGTGTGTGTAAGTCCTAGGGTTAGGAGAAGACGAGGAACAGGTATATATGTGTGCATCGGTGTCGTCGGGTTGGTGATACATTGTCGTGTGCGTTGAGCTGTCGTTCTAGGTTGTCCTGATGTTGGATGTTTGGAGGGGTTGGATTGCTTGTCGAGGTCGGAAAGTAGTGATAAAATGTAATGCTATACTTTTATAATTTTGTCTTAGATAAGTCCCTAACATCATTTTATATTTCGTTATTCTTCTTGTAGCAAACAACCTATATTCATAAGAAATTTTTAAGGTATTTTAGACATGCAGACATTTCAGATTGGTCATGTTCGTCAAGGGGTTAGATACACTTGTAAGGCCAAAACAGCGTTGTTTTGCGATTTTTTTTAAAGGCAGGTTTATATATTTTGATACCAATGTTTTAACATTCAATAAATACATATTTGAAGATATTAAATTAATATTTATATGGAAAAATAGCGGTAAACAGTCGAGTTACAGCCCATCTACCAGAGATCCAAAAAAAAGTCGTCTTGCGGTGACTAGAGCAACTCATGACTGGACCATCTGAAATAAAAAATCCGGTGTGATTAGTTAGATAACAACTTTCGTTTGTTTTGATATTATCTAAACACTCCTGTAATCTTCAAAAATAACTGTGCATAACGGTTGGTTTACGAGTCACTTTATTGTTGTTAAAAATATAACGACGTTCCGGTGGCTAGTTTGTCACCCTCATCAGGTCTACAAATTATTGAAAAACAATTATGGGCACACTATTTTATACAAACAATTATATTATTAATAGCCAAATCGACTACTACCTTTAGTTATAATAATTTAATCATAATACCCAACCAGGTTCGTCATATACATACTGTTTGTAGCTATAACACATTAGAAACAATATTAAATATCAATATTAAAACGAATTATTGCTGAAAAGTTGAAACAATTATTAAAAAAAAGTCATCATGATCTCACCTCGTAAAAACATTTTTTAATTTTAGATAGAAAAATTAATAACTTAATAACATTATAAGGGATGTATAAAAACAAATTACAATAATACAGAAATACATAATTCAATAATAAAAAATAGTAAATATTGCACACAGTTACGTAAAGCCATATCGCTTATCACAGTTACGAGAATACTACGAATGACTAGAAAGTTTACAATTAGATCGAAATAAGGCGTAATCTATGTATATAATCAAGTACTATTAATCAGTATACTATCGGTAATACAGGAATTTCTATTGCCTACATCAGAATACCGTAGGTCAAATCAAAATTAAATAAGGTGGTATCATTGTGACTTTTTTACACTATTATTTTTTAATCTATTTATAATGGGAGCGTAACTACTATGTAATTTTTTTTGTATCCTCTTTTTTGTTAATAGAATTAATTTTTAAATGAATATGGATCATTTCAGACAATGTTCTTCTATGCCAATTTGTTTCCCTATCAAGTATTTCAAAATTGTCAAAGTCAAACAAATGGGATTCATTTTTCATGTGTGTATTAATCACCAATATAGCGTCATTCTTTTTTGTGTTACGTTTGTGTTCTGAAATTAGAGTATAAACTGTTCCTTTTGATTCACCCACGTATGCAGCATCACAATCTTTACACTGAATTTAGTAAACTATATTACACTGTTCTTTAATTGAGGTGGCATCTTTACCTCTTTTTATCAAATAACTAAGATTATTATTAATTTTCGGTAAAACTCTTATACCATAATTTCTAAGAGCTACTGTAATTTGTTCGAAGAAGTTTCTTATATAGGGCAGACTGACATGAGTCAAGTATTTATTTTTTGTAAACTTGTTATTGTTGTTATTATTAATATTATTGTTATTGTTGTTAATATTATTATTATTATTATTATGTGTAGCAATCCTTTTATTAAGATGGAATTTGATAAACTCAAAAGGATAATTATTACTTATTAGATATTGTGTAACCAGTTTAATATTTTTATTATGGAATTTTTTGTTTTCCAATACTATTACTTTATCAACTAAGGAATACACCATTCCCCTTTTATGGGATAAGGGGTGACTAGAGTTGAAATTAAGGAATCTACCCTTTCGTTTGTACTTGAACGAAGAATTTAACCGATATATTAATTTTCAACAAAATGGCGGATGTTTGAAAAAAAAATTTTTGGGCCAAAAAAATGCGCTACAAATATCGCACGTTCAATTAAAACTAAATGGCCACACGGAGAGAAAAGTCGAGGAATTAAAGCAAGATCGTCCTTAGTTATATTGCCAGGACGTTTTACCTTGCGATTTTTACAAAAAGCTCAAGCGATATTCGCAAGCTCCACGGGATTTTCCGGAGAGCTCTTTGCGATTGTGCTGGGGAATCGTTCATGCCTTTGTTGTGTCTACATTCAGACGCATTCGCTTCTCTCATTGGTTGGGAGCGGGCGCGCGCGCCTAAGATGACCAATGAGAAAAGCTAATAGCGCGCAGGAGTGAATGTAGATGTCTGCTATGACGCTCTCGCCACTGATACGTTTAATCGCAAGGGACTCACGGAAAAATCCCGTGGCGCTCTTGCAATTTTCGCTACGAAAGAGTTCATGCGAATATCCTGAGAAGTCAACGGAATAAAGCTGCTTACGCGACTCTTGCGATATTAGCGTGACAAAATCCCACTCGATAATTCCTAGACTTTGCTCTCCGTGCAGAAACAAAATCCTACTAAAAGCTCAAAAAATCATCTGATCAACCAAAAACCCGAGTTATACATTTCCACCGCCAAACTCCCTGCAACATCCAAAGAAGATCGTTTATCTCATAACCGTACTCCCGTCACCCCAACAATCCAACCCTACAACTACTACTAACCACCTGTCAAATCCTATAACAAAAAAAAAAAAAGAAGAAACGCCGCATCGAAACAAAACCCCCCCCAGTTACAGAGTGTCGCATCGCGAGCATTCCCCGGCCGACTCGATTCTCATTCGTGCGCCGTCACGTCGCCACGCAGCCTACCTATACCAACCAACTCGCCGACCGACGCGGGAATGCCCCGCGAGCGCGGCAGGCAATTAATTGCCCCGGCGAAGATTTATCGCGTCCGCGACGAGGTCCCATTACAGTCGATGATTTTCGCGCCGAGCGACGCGAGTCGCGAGTGCCAATCAGCTGATCTCATGCTTCTGAGCACGAGGAAGTGGTGCTGTGCTGTGCTTGCTGGTGATCGAAGTGAGCATAGTTGAGGATGGCGAGAAGTTGAGGTTTTTTTTACTGGGTGCGAGGGATAGCTTGCGAGATTTAGAATCTGAAACGGCATATAAAAGTTATGACATGTGTATAGTAGCTTTTAGGAGTTGTAAATTTTATTGTGGTTCTGTAGTGGTGTGTAGGGAAGGGGGATGAGTTTTACGTTATTTTTGGTGATTTTTGATGTATTTCTGTGCTTTTGAGAACCATAAACATATAGATGGTATGAAAGCGTATAGTTTTTTCGCATTAGAAGTGAGAATAGCATATACGTATTCTACAGCAGAAAAAGGCTGATTTATTAGGAAAGGCATGGATATAATGACAACGACAGTTAATAAGCTAATGTAAAATAATTTTCTGCGTATGCTTCGCCTGACGGTATGACAGCTTGTAACTACTAATTACATATATGTTCCTCTGCTGTATAGAAACTGCTTTGTGTACAAACGACATCGGCATATCAATCCTTACAACCACAACTACATCCACATAGAGATATTTCAAGCTACAACTTATTGTTATAAACACATCCCTCCATCATCATCTACGTAAAACAGTAGTCCCAATACTAAAAGAAATGATTCGCCAAGCTAGCACTGAGTTTCCATCATCCACCTCAAGCATAATAAACGACAACGTGAAAAACACAAACACACACAGTCGTAGTCGATTCCTGGCACTAAAAAGCTCCCGCATCAGTGCATCGGCCGGCCCATAAAATAAAATCGCAGAGAGAGAGAGCGCACTATAAAAGCATCGCTTACTCACGTACACGCGCGCGGCAATATCCGAATGTCGCGCTTAACGGCCTCCTCTCTCGCTCGCTCTCTTGCGAGAAATCCCAATAGAATGACGCGACTGCTGCGCAGCTACTCCTCTCTCTACCCGGGAAATTGAATTGCGGTGCGCGAAACCCTATCCCATAAACGAGCGAGCGCGCAGAAAATCCCCTACGCGCGCGCTGGGTATACATATAAAGAAAAGGCGAGCAAAAGGAGGCGAAAATATACGACGTTATGCAACTCTCTCTCTCTCTCTCTCTCTCTCTCTCTCTCTCTCTCTCTCTCTCTCTCTCTCTCTCTCTCTCTCTCTCTCTCGCGCGTAGCCTCGAGCCCTTCGCGCGATATAATATCGGCCGCGCGCGCGACGACCGGTTGTAACGGTACGGAAGCTGTCGTCGATATTCTCTTTCTCTCTCTCTCTCTCTCTCTCCCTTTCTCTCGGCGCGCGGTAAATTCTGCGCACCGCGCGCGCCGTAAAGCAGGAGTTATCGTCCGCGGCGCGTGTATGTATTATACGTATACGTATACGGCCAGGTGCGGCTGCAGCGAGGCTGACCCCGCCGCGGTGAATTATCATATTTTCACGAGGCATATACGCCCGCGTGTTTTTTCTTTCGCCGTCTTCGTTTTTCGGGTGTACACGGGTCGGGAGGTAAAGTTTGTATATATACGGTTCGCTCTCTCTTCTTTTTTTTGTATGTAATGTGCGCCTGGGGAGAGAACAAACACTTTCCCGTGTAATAATTTAATGACGCGGGGAGTTGTGCCCCGGCCGCGCGCAATGTCTGTGGGTATACGTGTGTTGGTAGAGACGGAAGGCCATTGTTTTGAAAAAACACGGGAATGGCTGGAATGCGCGCGTTATATTCTCGGAGTGCTTTCGAGATTGTATTGGTCTTGTTGCGAGGCACGTTTTTATTCACTATCCCAGTCCTTATCTGTAAGTATTTTGACATAATAGTTCAAAAATGTATATCCAAGCGATGGAAAGTAGCGTTTCAGAAATAGAAGAACGAATAAATAATCGGTTTCCAGTAAAGTCAAGTATTCTCGAATTTCGCAAGTACAAGCTTTACTACTTTGTTGTCATCATTGGCATAACTTTCACCTGATCCGCTCATTTTTCATCATAAAAAAAATCTTCTTTCCAATTGTAATAAAATTCATCCTCTACGTTGCCGATACCCTTCGCCATCCCTCTTTCCTCACCATCTCCAACCCCTTCCCCTCCCTTATAAATTTCATTCGGTGGCTCCCAATAAAATTAGCCTTTCCTCTCCTCCGCTCTCCCTCCTCTCTCTCTGCTCTCCTCTCCGCGCGCGTATATCGCAATAAAAGAATCTCTCTCGCGCGGTATCGGGCGTGCGATCGCGCGCTCAGCGGGCTGTGTACTATCGCGCCGCGCGGATCGGCCGCGGATTTTCAGAAGCTCTCTCTCTCTCTCTCTGCCAACCGAGAGAGGATGTATATATGTTTATGCTTATGCGCGTGCGGACCCCCCGGGCGGCGCGACGCGCGGTCTGCCGCGACCGAGGACAGCAGCAGCAGCAGCTGATTCGATTCGCTCATGGGGTTCAGAGTTGGCGACGAAAGATGGGTAAGTATATGCGTGGGGGTCGCGAGTTGTGGTTTGGTGTACTGGGTATATGGGAGGTGGTTGAGGCGTATGGGTATCGGTGGATCGGATGTTTAAGGGATTTTAGATTACGGGATGGGCTGGTTGAGGATTTCCTTGGTATTGTTGTTGTTTTTATTGTAAGTATCGTATTTTAAGTAGTAATCGTTTTGATGGATTTGAAGAGTCTTGGAGTTGAATATTTTAAGAGAAATTTTAAATTTATATCGAGTAAATATTTATTTACAAGAAAACAATGGATATAAACGATTATTCGTGAAACATTAAATTAACAAAGCGTGTTGTAAAATATAAATGTGTTCAACTCCATAAAACTTATTCGAGAAATATTTCCGAGTAGGGGAGAGTGGCTAGTTGGACAACTTCTTGCGTTTTATTTTTTTTTTTATAAAAAAACTATAAATTTAATGGACAAAACTTTTTCAATATTTCAAAGTACTCAATCTAGAGAATATTTATGATTTTTTTCAAACTTGTAGTATGACCTCAAAAAAAGATAGAATCAATTTTTTAACCGAATGAATTTTGGCCAACCTGCCCCACAAGCGGAGTAGGTTGGCCAAGAATCTGGGATAAGCTCACCGACGATAAATCTTAGAATAAAATATAAGAATTAACGATATTATTATATTAAATAAACAATTAAACGGGAGAACATGAACTTGAACATATAGTAAATAATTCAAGAACAAAATAAGCTATAATGAATTTACAACTATAACTCCATTAAGCGAAAATACATAATTATAATTTTTTTTAAAGAATTATCCGGTATTTACGAAAATACAAAATTCGCTTCGACATATCAGAAATTTTTCAAACTTACGTATTTCCACGGCGCAGGATGCTTTCCGACTGAAAATTAAAACAAATATTCCTTATTCCATTTTACATTACTGACATCAACAGCCTTGACCTCCGTTATTTCAATCACGAGTTATGAGCATTTGGTCAACCTGCCCCGTATGCGGACTTGCCCCCATCTCCCCTATTTTAAAATAATATTTTAAAACGTAAAAACTGCAACTGCAATCCATCGATTAAGTGCACTGTATATTGGACTACACAATTTGACCTTTACCTACTTCAAGTAGATTTCTCCTTGATAGGTACGACAAAAATCTCGAATCAATATAGTTATCGTAGTGTTTCTGTATTTTAAATGTAATAAAGTTTTGTATCTCAATAGAAACTTCTTTACTGATTTACTTAATGATGCAAATTTTATGCAGACAGAATTTTCCGAGGAAAATTACTGTCAAATTCGCGTTAATCCAGGAACAACTGACTTCTGTAACTTTTTACACGCATTTTCTACAATTATTACTGCGGTCTTAAGAAAATTTAATATGCATCACGTGAAATTTTACCCTACTTCACTGTAAATTTTGTGTTTCATAAATTTTCCAGCGATAATTCAATAAAAATTGTAGTGATTTACAGTATCTTTTTACCGAAGGGTCAAGGTAATCTTTACTAAGCTTCCGTATAAATTTTACTTTGAATTGATGGGAAATTCGAATAATATATTTTGTGACGGAGGTTTCCGTCGGCGTTTAGCCAATGTAGAAATCGAGAGACCGTCGACTCAGCAAGAAGAACAACTAGCTCGCAGTGCACTCCTTGATGCACTCGTTGTGGCATATTTTTTCACACTCTATTATTTAATCCCCACGTACGCAACAATTCTTAAAAGATAATTAAATACACATTTTCAGAAAACCTGAAATTTTTACCGTGACAGTCACACAGTTTGTACGATAATTTTTTCTACGAATTTCACGATAATTTTTTCAAGAAAATTCTATCCATGTATATTATCCATGTATATAGTTATTCTGCAGAAACTATAGTAAACTCTCATGAAAAAAATATCAAAATTCACCATTAAATTCTCCCAGTTTTGAACCTGATATTTGCCTTTATACAACCACAAGTCACAACCCAATGTACCAGCACCACCACAGTCCACGATTCTTCCTTCCACCTCCTCGCGTAGACATACAAATGACAATAATTATACATTCTAAAGAGACAGGGAGAGAGAGAGAGAGAGAGAGAGAGAGAGAGAGAGAGAGAGAGAGAGAGAGAGCAAGTGAGGCCCCGCGAAGGGATTTCGGAGAACGCTCGCGCTCTCGGACCCCACTTCTCTCCCTCTCTCTCGCGCGCGCGCTCGTAAATAACGGCGGGGTCCTATAAACAACGTATAGGACACGCGCGGCCGCGCCGTTTATCATACAGGAAACAATAGGAACTGGCAAAACACGTGCTTCGCGCGCGCGCCGGGCATTATGCAGCCGAGGGAGAGAGGGAGAGAGGAATTACGAGCGAGGAGTAGCTGACAAAATGAAGGAAAAAGGTGAGCGCTTGGCTGGGGACACTGTTGCGGCGATTTCGCGAGGAGAGAGAGAGAGAGGAAGATGGTTGTTTATGCACGACAGGCGCTGAGAGGAGGATGTATGGAGTGAAGGCTGACCTGGCGATGCTGAGAGCTGTGAAATTAGGAGCTTCTTTTTTCGAGGCTTATCGGTGACAAAATTTTTCTGGGAGTTTGTAGAGTTGTGAGGGTTGTGTAATTTATTAGGGGGTCTGCTTGTGAATTAGTGCTGGTAGTGATGTTTTGCTGAAGTTTTGAAAGTAGAATAGGCACAGGCGTATGTTCATCTTTGCCGAGCCTAAATTTGCCTTTTATTTGAGGTATGGGTAAAGTTCGTCAGTATATGAAATTTTGATGACAACACTTGATGTGAATATTTAATGTTTTCGTTTATTCTTGTGGCTCAAAGGTAATAGTATGAATTACATGTTCACACTACTGAAAAGTTATGAAAAATGAACTTAGTCATATTTAATTGAATAATTATTATTTATTATTGTTTTATTAAAAAAGTGATTTGTCGTTATGACTGAAAAAGGCTATAATTTAATAAAAGTGATAAAATTTATTCTAGTCGTATTTAGACTTACGAAAAAATTATTTGGTACGCGTAATACAATAATCACGTTCAATATTAACATACACTTTGTAAGAAATGTTTGATCGTACCTTTTTATTCTTAACTTACTGATACGATTCTAATGGATCCAATTACTAATCAAACTCTTTTCAATCACCAAGGCAATCCATTGATTCAAATACTCTTTAGTAACTTGAAACCCGTTAAAACCTTTAGAAAAAGAATTACCACACATTAGTAAACAAAAATAAAATCAATTTTGATTTTTCGGCCTTTTAAACATAAATTTCATCCTCTCGTGCAAAGAATTCAGCCGACTCGGCAGACTCTCAATCCCCGAACTACTTTCTCGCGCAAGCTCCAGATTAATAGCACTATTATAAGCGCGCATTCATTCGCTAACTCCATCCATCCATCCAAAAAAAAAGGAAAAAAAGAAAGAAAAAGATCGCACAACTCCCTCGCGGAGGACACGGGGCAAGGCCGATATATACGAGTCCGCGCGTCCTCTCTCTATAACGCTCGAGCGATCCCGAGACGAACGAGGCCGAAGAACGGCAGCCACAGAGAGAGAGAGAGAAAAAGGAGGAGCCGCGCTTCATTTGTTGAGACAATATAACAATTCATTTTTGTCACATCCACTGTCGAAGATCTTTTATTGTCGTCGTCGTCTTCTTCTCTCTCTCTTTCTCTCTTTCTCTCTCTCGACCGGTTCTCGCGTTCGAAACTATCCTCTCGCTCGCTCGACCCTTTTCAAGACCCCGTGAGCGCGCGCCTGTATATAAGAGCTCGGCTGCGCGTAAATCTTGTCCTCCCTCGACTTACTTTCGCGGGGCCGCGCGCGCTTCCTCGATGCTGGAAGCGCTTCGCAATCGCAAATAAATTCCGAGGGGACGCGCGCACGCGCGCGGCAGAGCCACCTTTTATCATTTTGCGAATCGTATATATAAATGCAAGAGAGAGAAAGAGAGAGAGAGGATGGTTGGTTGGTTTATTCTGGCTGGGGTTTTTTTTGGATGTTGCGAGAGAGAGAAGGAGGGAGAGAGAGGGAAAAAGTGAGGTGCTTTCGGGGTCGAGGAAAGACAGAAAGAGAGGGAATGTAAGAATCGGTGTGCGAGTGGTGTAGAAGGCTGGTTGAGCGCGTGTTGCCAGTGTGTTGGCCACGGCGAGACGATATAATTGCGCGAAGAGGGCGAGGGAGTTAATTTGAGAATGTTTTTTTTTTGAGCGTATAACGTACGATAGTTTTTTTTGCTTTTTTTTTTTTATATTGAATTACAAAATGTTAGCGTAATTTTTTTAAGAATTGGAGGATGCTGTAAAGTTTAAGTTTTAAAATAATCATGCGAATGAGAATCAAACGTTACCTATGCTTTATTTTGCACGTTGAAAGTAAATGCGTGGTTAAAATTATTTTAAGAGAAAATAAAATTTTATAAAATATCAAGTTATAATAATTTCTTCTGTGTAATTTTTTTCCACGTATGTAAAACATTTTACAAAATGAACAAAGCAGAGAATTATTAGGAAATATTTGTAACGTGAAATAATAATGATTATTGTTTTTTATTGCATTAAGTATTTGCCAACGCAAACCCAACCGTTTGCTTTTTAAATACAAACCCAAACACCTAAATTTATATTCTATTAACTTTTATACAATCATTATTGTCATTTATTCCAAAAAAATAACTATAACCATGTGTTTCATAACATTCGAGAACCCCTACGTCACTTCTCACCAGCGTATCGTAAACTCCGGAGGCCTGCATAAAATAAATATCAATGCCACGCATTACAGCGCCATGTATACCCACCTTGCACACGATCTCGCCAACGAAAACAAAAAAGCGAGAGAAGCACCACCGCGAGATTTATCAAACTCCCAAGCGTGTACACGCGCCGGCATAATATTATGCCAAAAACGCGGGGCCGATCATCGGGCCGAGATCAAAATCCCGCGGACGGCCCGGACAAATTGCCGAATTTATGGATCGCCTGGGAGAGGGGAGCGACGACCGCGCGCGCGCAACACGCTTATCATTTGGAATCTCACGCGCACGCGCGGGCGAGTTCTTCTTCCGAGAATGGAGGCATGCGCGCGCGAACGAACGCACGAATAACGATCGAGATCGAGAGTGAACGACTTTTTTTGTCGCGGGGGATGCTGGTGCGGAAGGGCGGCGCGAGAGTATGGAAGGTCGGGGTTCCAGGATTGCGGATGGTGCATGGATGAATACGTTTTTTTGGAGCGGTAAGTTTCTTTGTCTTGCATAGTTTACGATATTTATGGAAATATATAGTGACGAGTTGTGATGTAAATTTTGTACGCTTTTATATGAAAGTAGGGCTTTAGCTGTTTTAGTTGCTACGGAACTTTTTTGTACTTGAATCCAGTTATTGATATTTTTCCCATAATTATATTTAATGAGCTATTCAAATAATTGGTTGCTGGATGAAGCATCTTAAAATAATGTTGTTTTTTCCTACTGATTTGATCCAATTATTTGAACTTATTCAAGTATGAAGATAATTCCTTAAACATTAGGAAAATTAATTATTTTTGCACTTGATTTTGTCTCTCGTATACATCAGTATCATCATAAGTTTAGATATTCCTTAATAAACACAAATGAGCAATTGTTAATTGGTACTTCCAGTTCAACAATCTTTGAAATACCGAAAACCAACCTTGTATCTAACACATTTATATTTGAACGTAAAAGGTGGATAATATGGAATAAGCGCCAAAAATGTAATTAATCTTTTGCTCTACAGTTGTCATAAATAAATAATCAACAAATAAATAAAAAATGTTGTAATATGTGCCGAGACTTTTTACATGTATAAGAGTCCAGATGCTAGGATTTTCATTAAACGATTAATAGAGAAATGCCTCCTACGCAGCTTTATCAAGAAAAAAAAGTCATAATTAAGAATTAAGTTTTTAAACTGAATTTTTCCTTCTATTAACACTTGTACCAACTTATAAACTTATAGAGAGTATCAAATGAAGTTTTATTTAAGCTAATTTTCGTATAGCTGTTAATACGTGGATCAAAAAAAGAAAAGAAAAAAAAAAGTTTCAAGACGCCTGAGTCATCTTACAAGAAGGGTTCAGTCGGCGCGGCCGCCATGTAATTACCATTGTTAGGATTTCAGGACGATTAGTGCCGACTTTGAATAGAAACGAGAAACATGCATTTATGGGATTCCATCGGAAAGGCTCGCATTAGATGCGTAATTCAGTTGTTAATATTGGGCTATAACCGGGCACTATATAAAAAAAAAAAAGACTTTCAACTTTCACAAGCCTATTACGTTCACATACTTGATAACATAACATTAATATAAACAAAAAACGTTTTTATAATACGAATCTTACGATGAAGAGCCATAACGGTCGATACGAAACCAAATTAAATTACAAACTGAAGCAAGAACAAAATTAAAGACCGCGTGCAGCAACTTCTTCAGCGCGCTCATTTCAATTTTTTCAACAGGCAACAAACAATTCTCTCTACGTTCTATTCCCGGCGCGAAATCCTCTGCGGCCGCGGATTAAGGCGACGCTGTAATCGCGCCGGATTACCGGGGCGATATGACCCCGCGGGACGAGAAAGCCATTATAAACTTTTAATTGGCCTTTTTCTCTCTCTCTCTCTCTTTCTATCTCGCGGGGGCTTTACGAAGTTCAAAAGGGAAAATGAAGAATTCATCCTCCGCGCCGGGCTCATCAAAAATCGGGTCACCAATCCTCCTCCTCCTTCTCCTTCGCATTGGTATAATCAAACTTCGACGCCTCGAGAGATGAAAGAGCGTCGGGTGACTCGGCGCTTTCTCGACCTCTGGCTCTTTATAGCCACCTACGATCGCCGAGTAATCGTATTATTAGCTGTGGAATTCCGGTTTGGTGAACCGATACGCAGCTAGAACAGCGGCGACTGTATGGTGGATGATGCCGACGGCTGGAATCTGGGGTAGCTCGCCCGCGTGCCATCGGTATACATAAAGATGATTGGTTCGAGTGTTGCGCGAAATTCGATAGCTGTAAATGTAATGTGCGCGTTGATTTGCGTGAAGGAGTGGCGTGGGTGTTCTCTAGGCACCTTTGAGGGGATAAGGAAATGTTGGCTTGAATTGTTAGGAAAGCTACACTGACAGAAAGAAATATTTGAGCCAAATTCCTGTGACTTAACTGTTAATACACGAAACTAAAAATATGATGATATTATTAATAAGTAAGTCAAATTGAATTAAGTAATAAAACTTCAACTATTTATAAAATATTTTATGAACTTTTCATTGTTTATCAATATTTGATTTAACTTTTAATTTGCGTATCTAGTCAATAGTTATTAGTTCGTATTAAACAGTTTAAAACATCAAAAAAGTATTATAAATACTGATAATGTTGTATGATTATTAAAACTTTGAGAGTACACGGAGAAAAATGTTATAATAAATTTTATTATAAGTATAATAAAAATTACTATATAATATAGGAAAAGTGTGACATTTCCACTGTATGCTGCATTTTTGTTATAAGTATATGAATAATTATAACATTTTTAGTAATTTTTATTACAGTGTTGGTTAAAAAGTATTACGACATAAAAGAAAAATTGCTATACAACATAGCAAAAACTGTGATATAGTAAAATTTGAAATATATTCTTTTAATTTTAGCCACCCGTCATAAGAAATTTTGTTATCCAATATAGTAAAAATTGCCACAACTATAGTACTTTCTGCGTACGTTAAGACGTGCACATGGTCTAATTGAGGTTATGTACTCCACCGCTATTTCACTTGGCCTTGCTTTTAAGTAAGCAAAACTTTGAAAATCTCGATTCAATCATTTTATTTTTTATTATGTACATTGATGATGAGTATTTTTTGTGTAATTGTAGTTATTCAATATTATCATTTAAGAGATTTCGTAACCAGGGGTTTGACATATGTCAGTTCCAAAATTTTGTACTCAAGAATCCTACTTGGGTAAGTGGTTAGCGCGTCCGATTACCACGCTGAGGGTCCGATCCCAACCGTCGTCAAAAAAAAAATTTTATTTCTAATTTTAAATTTATTTTCACATTAAGTATTGTATATTAAAATGCAAAAATAGTTCAAAAAATGGAAAAAAAAAATAATTTTTTGAAATTTAGTCAGCCATAAAAATTACTATGTTGTGTAGCAAAAATTATTATAATTTCGATATGTCACACCGTTCCTATAAAATATAGTAATTTTTCTCACATTTTATAATAAAATTTATTATAACATTTTTCTCCGTGTACTATTAATTCATGTTTCTTTATTTGTAAGATCAATTTATTTTTAATAATTTTAGTTTCGTGTATTAACTGTTAAGTCACAGGAATTTGGCTCAAATATTTCTTTCTATTAGCATATTTACTAAATATTTCTTAGTATCAAGAATGATAAGATTTGTGTGCGGGCCATTAAAAGTCATTTTTCGAAGTTTGTTTAATTTGTATGCGTTGTTTTAAGATCTTCACTATTTCAACAATCATTATTCGTATCTTTACCTTTTTCGTTCCTTAAAGCTTAGACTCTAATTTACTAAAATTACTACTTTAGAGGTTTTTCTATGATGTCGACTTAAAAGACATTTATTTTGTTGGCATATTTTGCTGTAAGTATTCAACTCACATTTATTCAAGTATTTTGGTTGCGTTTGATCTTCAAAAGGCTATTTTATGTTTAAAGGATTACTAGAATTGGTAGCAAAATAACTTACAAATTTCGGAAACGTGTGGAAGTTGTATTTGCTGAACAGTAAATGGTACATAAACTTGTGTGAAAGACGCGAATTCGCTGAGAAAATTTAATTATATGTTTATGTCTTTAAGATTTGACAGGTAAGAAATTCCTACTACGACGTAGAATTTTATGTTGCTTCTTATTAGAATGTTGAAATCTTAAATGGATATTTTCCAGTAAGAAAATACCATACAATGCATGTTAAAACACCTTATGAATTCCAAATGTCTGGTATTAAGAGTACAAAAAGTATTAACAAAGCAAAAAATAAAAAAAAGTAGATGTGCAACAGTACAAACAGTGTGTTAACAGTATGTGAACGTTCCAAATTTTTTCCTCAAAATTAGATAAACTAAATATTCTTTTACGATCCCTGGTTTCTGTATTGAAGCTAAAACGTTTGCGAGCATTCGAGTATTAAACTCTTCATCTTTACAAAAAAGGAAATCTCTTATCCATCATCTCACTTATCAAACATTTTAACCATCGCCAGCAATGTCTCCAACATTTCATCTCAAAACCTACCAAACTCACAAACGACCCAACCCCCGTCATTAAATTTACACACATATCTCGCTATCGCCAGCCTCCATCTCTCTCCAGCCCGAACCTCAACAATAATCCCAAAAATGCCTAAACCTCCTAACCCTCCTCCCCCATCTTCCAAAAAGAAAAAAAGAGAGAGAGAGAGAGAAGAACCGTCTCCCGCGGCACTGCGCGCGAGAAAGAGAGTGAAACCGGAAACCATCTCTCGGCTCAACCGCGCAAGCCACTCGTGGATTCGGCTCACGTCCGGCCGTCTCTCTCTCTCTCTACACACGCGGCAAACTTCTTGCGCCCGGCGCGTATCGCCGCCGAAATCTAGCCGCCGCGGCTCGGTGTAAATCCCTCGGTGAAATATGTAACGCGCGCTCGCAGGGCTTTGCCTTTTGCCGCTCGCGCGCGCGCATCGGCGCCAATATTTTCATTTACGTGACGGTATGTGTCGGCGCACGCGAGCGCGCGGAAAGAGAGAAGAGAAGTGGAATTTGGGAAATCTCGGGGGTTCAGAGCTGGCTTTGCGGAGCTTCTCACGTTGCAGTGGAGAGAAGAGAGAGTGTAGATGGTGTAAGGTTGTCGCGGTTAAGAGGCTTCTTTATTGAATTGTCACTCGGCGAGTGTGCGCGAGAGGGTGTGGAATTCTTCGGACGCTTTTTGTCGTCCGATTTTAGATGTTTAGGGAGATTGGGATTGGTTTTTGAAGGGTTTTGTGAGAGTGGAGGTTTTGTTGGCGATAAAGGTTGCTGGGTATCTTTTTCGCGGAAAAGAACTATCATTTTGGTATTTATATAAAAATTATTCTCATTATTACATTCAAAATATGCATTAAGATAAAATTTGAAAGCGTAAAAGTTGGGAAAAAAATATCAAAATATCTCTTACTTCTGAGATACTGTTATTGTTATTCACAGTTTTCTTGAGTGGTCCCTTTCTCTTGCTCCACTGTGATATTCCAAATGAAAACTTAACTTCATCTACAAATTTATTAAAAGATTGGAAAATAATTTGTTGGTCTCTAATCAATGTAGAAATCTTTCTTTGCTTGTTTTTTAGTTGTACTTGGTCCTATAGATAAATGAACGTACATTTTCTAAAAATGAATGTGTTCACTGATGCGAATAAGTGAGAAAATTGACTAATTTCTTAGTGAATATTCACGTATAACGCAGTGAAAATTTTATTCCACTTCTTCTATATAGGTGAATATTCACTAAAGAATTAGTCATTTTTTTTCACTTATTCGTACCAGTGAACGAATTTTCACATTTCATTCTTAGAGAGCAAGTAACGTGAAAAAAGAACCGTGAATGTTACCAGTCGAATCCACCATACTTTTCATTCCGAAAGCTGCAATGAGTTAAACAGTAACAGGGCAACCTAATAAGCCAGCTCATATTGGACATTTTGTTGACGACTAAGAATCACTGACGCACATTCAATCATTTGAATTCAGAAGATGCAGACTTGCAGAAATTCAACAATTCTAACCCGCTTCAAACTTACCATTCAAAAACTTTACCAAACATTCCTCCTCCACATCCCCAACCATCATATACCAAGCTAACCACGTGCAAATCGCAAACCACACGGCTCGGTAACCCGATCAACCCATCCCCCTTCTTCCTCGCGAACCCGCATGCGCGCGTATACAACGCACTTCGCCATCCTCGTGTATATGTATATACACACAAACACACATACCTCGTATACCCGCAGCGTCCAATGATTCGGCAAATACTTGCGCAGCCCGTATAGTCCATCTCTCTTTCTCTGCGCGCACGTGGCCGCATTGTTTCAAACCCCCGCGGGGAGGCCGCGCTCGCGCGAGCGGGCGAGTCATTCGGGAGAATTAGCTCGGCCGCGGGGGTCCCTTGTTAAGAGCAGCAAGAGAGAGGAGCGGAGAAGAGAGGCTTATCGTCAGGCCTCGAAGAGCAGAGAGTCTTTGCGGATCGCGCACGCGCGCATGTGGGTGGGGGAGGGGAAGGTGAAGGCACCTTGCGGTTGTTTGGTGGGCTAGTGTAGTTGCTTGCTAGCGGGTTTTCTTTTTTAATGGTTATTGGGATTAATAAAGGGGTTGCGGTTATGAAGTGGGTGTGGGGTATAGGCGGAGAGAAGTTTTGTTGAGGTATCAAACAGTAAGTATAGTGAGAAAAAGGGAGGATGGGCGTTGTAGAACGAAATTCTGTTAGAAATATAGAGACAAGTTATTCAAAACTTGTATATTTTGACATATTTTAACCGATAATGGAGTCCTTGAAGTTTCTGCAGAGAAAATTCAAAATTTTAATAGCATTAACAGTTTATATATTTTATTTTTTAATTCTGTGTTATATCAACTTCAGAATGATGTATAGCCCGACCCAACACAAAGTGTCTGATTAATAATTTATCATTATTACTTTTTAATATTTTCTAAAGTAAACTTTATTAAAGCTGGAAATGATGAGAAAATTAGAGAATTCTTTGAGTAAATTTATAGTAAATTTAGAGCATACTTTAATTTCCTTCCCTGGTAGAAGTGCTAACTAGGGTAGTTGTCCGTATTAGTGTGCCTGTCCATATTTGTGTGCCCTATTATTAAAACATTTCCTAGAAATGAACGAGTAAATAAGTAACACTAAAATATTTTTTTTTGATAAAGTATAGTTAATTAAGTTTAAATAGAATTAATTACTTAATTTGTTTTCATTTACTATAACATTAAAAAAGAACTTTCAAAAATATGTTTTACGGTTTGCGGTGTGTCACGGTATTTCCTTGTCTAAACTTGCTAAGAAATGACATTTTTAAAAGTAACATTAAAGAATGTTTCGGAAGGATTTTAATGTGGGATACAATTGATTACATCATAAGATAATATTATGTTATATAATAAACCTTAATATAAAGGTTTTCAATTGATTTTAATATTTAATTAATGGTGTCTACTAATAGGGCAGTGAAAAACGACTTGTTCAGATTTGTGTGTGCACAAATACAATACGAGCATGCTTGTATCGGCGCTTGAACAGAAAAGTTAGGTTAAGTTGTCTGCGCATAAACGTTGTTTCATATCGCATTGACGACCTTCAGCAGTTTTTACCGTATTGGAATTAATTAACATTCAATGTAAACAAGGGTTAGAAATTGATTATAAATGCACTACAGTTAACAAAATAATTTTGTTGGCAATGATAATATTATCAGGACACACTAATGTGGGGCACACAAAAATGTACTTTGTTGTCTGCTAGGGCACACAAATGTGTACAAATTTTTTTTTTTATATTGCTTGTAACTTTCGTAAATATTAATATTTTTCTATAAAAAAAAATTGTTTCGTGTAGATTATTACTTTTATTATCAATACAAACCTGCCCGGAATCTCTGAGACAGCTTAAATAGTCTTTTATTATGCGACAAAACTGAATAGTTTCTTAAACCCACGCTAATGCGGACATCTACCCTATAAATTACCTATTTTTTTTTAGCTATCTTTGTATGCTAATTTCAAGTAAATTTCGGTGTTCACATTTGAAAACGTTAATATTTGGACATAGGCTGATTTGTGCACATGAGAATTATGCACCGATTTATTGTGCACAGAGAAAAGAAAAGAAAATTTTGTTCACAAAACGTTTTTACTTTTGCACAAAAAATTGTGCACTTTACGGAAAAAGATGAAATTCAGTAATGTGCACAAGATTGTTGTGCACAATAACATAAAATAATATTTCAACCAAAAAAAGTCTTGCACACTGTGCTTATCTATCGTGCACGTAATATAGAGCTGGGCGATTGTGCACAAATAAATTCATTAAAAATATATCTAACTGATTGTGCACAAAGTCTAGTTCATACGAAGTCTTATAGCAGTGTTACCAGATTGGGCAATAAGTAGCGAATTGGGATAGTTTAAAAGATGAGCTCGCAGGAAAAAATCGAGATGGCTATTTATAGCGAATTGGGCTTATACAAGACAGTAATGTTAATAGCCGATATGGCTATTGTCTAGCAAACAACTTTAATTTTAAATCAAATAAAAATTCCAAAACTCAAGTAGCCGGGAGACGCGGGTTCTACGCGTATACGGGAGCGCGTCAGACGTTTATACATGGCAAAATAATTACTTAAATCATTTATAACCCCAAGCAGGCGGGGGATGCGAGTTCCACCTGTATACGGAAACGCGTCAGACGTGCATACAACACAAAATAAATATATAAATAATTCTTAACCCCAAGTAGGCGGGGGATGTGAGTTCCACGCGTATACGAGGCGCGTCAGACGTACATACAAGGCAAAATAAATATGTAAATAATTCTTAACCCCAAGTAGGCGGGGAATGCGAGTTCCACGCGTATAGAATAAGGCAGACGTGTATACATGGCAAAATAATTATTTAAATAATTCTTAACCCCAAGTAGGCGGGAGATGCAAATTCGACGCGTATACGGGAGCGCGTCAGACGTGCATACAAGGCCAACAAATTATGTAAATAATTCTCAACCCCAATTAGGCGGGGGGTGCGAGTTTTACGAATATACGGAAGCTCGTCAGACGTGCATACAAGGCCAAATAATTATGTAAATAATTATGACCCTAAGTATGCGGGGCATGAGAGTTCCACGCGTATACTGAAATAAGGCAGACGTGCATACAAGGCAAAATAATTATGTAAATAATTCTTAACCCCAAGTAGGCGGGGGATGCAAGTTCCATGCGTATACCTACTAGGAGTTGAGGATTATTTACATAATTATTTTGCCTTGTATGCACGTCTGACGCGCTTCCGTATATGCGTAGAACTCGCACCCCCGCCTATTTGGGGTTAAGAATTATTTACATAATTATTTTGCCTTGTATGCACGTCTGATGCTCTCCCGTATACGCATGGAACTCGCATCCGCCGCCTACTTGGGGTTAAGAATTATTTACATAATTATTTGGCCTTGTATGCACGTCTGACGCGCTCCCGTATATCCGTGGAACTCACATCCCCCGCCTACTTGGGGTTAAGAATTATTTACATAATTATTTTGCCTAATGAATTTATTTGTGCACAGTCGCCCAGCCCTATATTACGTGCACGATAAATAAGCACAGTGTGCAATACTTTTTTTGGTTGAAATATTATTTTATGTTATTGTGCACAACAATCTTGTGCACATTACTGAATTTCATCTTTTTCCGTAAAGTGTACAATTTTTTGTGCAAAAGTAAAAACGTTTTGTGAACAAAATTTTCTTTTCTTTTCTCTGTGCACAATAAATCTCATTCTCATGTGCACAAATCCGCCTATGTCAATATTTGGACTACTAATAATAATACTTTTAGGTATATACATCGTGTTATTGTTAAATATTGAGTTTTGTTAAAAATACTTCCATTTAATTAACACATTAACGATATACAATATAGTCAATTTCCTACCAGTCTCATTTCTTTTAAATTTAGAAAATAATTTAAAACCAAAAATTCTTCAAGTACTATAGCCCCACGTGAACAATTTCCCAAAACGCTTTATTAAGTTTTGTTTCCCAATACAAATCGCCATTATTCTTAGATCATTACAATTAAGAAACAAGACTCGCTCAAACCTATTTTTACCACCACGAAGCACTATATACAAACAGACCACTTTTCCAATCCCCTCGTCAATTTATAAAGCTTACTCTGCACAACCTAGCGACTAACATCACCGAGCCACCCACCCAACCACCACCACCAACAATTCCACTTTCATCTCGCCAAAACTCTATACCGGCCTCCTATTACTTTAATCGGATCCGTCGCGCCAGCGACGATCAGACGACACCACCGATATACCTACATTGCATTCCATACTCACGCGCATGAGATATCCAGCCGCAGTTTCTCATTCTCGAGCCCGCGCCGCGCGTATTACACGCCTGTTCGGGGCCTTGTAATTCGAGCGTTTAAGAGAAGGAGGCGAGGGAGGCGCCGCATATATCCCCCGCGGGGTATAATGAGATTCGACGTATTCATAGTCATTCTTGTAATAACGACCGGAGAGCGCGCCAGCCGATACTAATAGCGCACCGTTACGGCACAAGTGTACGCGGGTGGTAAAAGAGAGAGGTCCGCGTGTAAGCGAGCAAAGACATCCTGACGTCGGCCTGATGATCTTTCATTATATTCCCGAGTCTTTCGTTGCCTCCTTCCTTTCGTTCGCTCGCGATGCGGTTCGTTCGTTCGTTCGTTTTTTTTCTGGGTAAGTGTATATAAGCGAAAGCGCGCGTACGGCGTGAGTAGCTGTTTAGATCTTTTGAAAAGCGCTTTTGGCCGTCGCGCGGTAATGAAATTGAGCGGGCCATTTTTGGGTTGCGGTGTCGGGGCAAACGGTTTGCTGTTATAAGAGTCGTAGGTAATTTAGTAGTTGTGTTGTAATGTTTTAACGCATCGTTCAATATTTTTTTTATAATTTGAAGTAAGAGATTTATTTCAATAATTGTTGTATGAAAAGACTTGCGTAAATGAAATCTGATAGATGCATTATGAAAACTCGAGTCATGCACATTTTTATTTTTATTTTGTAAAAATGTAGGGGAAACATCTATTTCCATTAAAAACCATTCAGAGTAGAATAGTTTTGAAACCAATTTTTGAAATAACCAGAGAAAAGCGATGACAGTTTAAGTTTCAACAAAAATCAAAATGTTTCGAAATATGCATAATATCGAGGTCACAAATCTTAGTGACAGATAATTGCATTTAGCAAAAGTGTTATTCAATTTAGAAACAAGAATATTAAATTTAACAAGATTGTTTAAATTTGCATACATTTATTACATCGCTTGAATTTGAGCCAAACGAAACACTATTACATGCAATAATAGTATCATTTAAATTAAATTTCTGCAATTCAATGTGTCGTGTAAATTCCAATTATTATTCTATGCTAAATGTGTAATGATAGTTTGTTACGTTTTTGGAAAGTTATTGACCTCCTATAACAGGTGAAGGGTTTCAGTTTTCCAGGCCGTTTCAGTAATGAAACGATGCAATGAAATACAAAGTTTGTAGATATTTGAATATTGGATTTATTATAGATAGTTAGTGAGTGAGAGAGAGAGAGAGAGAAAGATTCGATGTAGAATCCGCGACGCGGCTATGACGTTTCCTGGTGGGCTCGTGGTTGCGTTTTTTCTGGTCTTATCCGTGGTACTCTCTACTTCTCCTGGCATTCCGTACACTCTCGTCCTCTTTCGTTGCTGGTACTCTGCCTTGTGTATCCCGGCTTCCCATATTTATACTCGTCCCCGGCTGTCTTTGAGTGGGGATGGAAATGCGGATATTAATTAGGAAATTTGGTATCCACCTCAGCTCTTTCCCAATGGCCAAGTTCTGTGCCTCGTGGATTGCTGTCTCTGGTTCGAGTCTTGCCGCGCTTTCACGTTTGCGAAGGTATTGGTTCATCGCCCGGTTCCTATTCTGGCGGTCATTGTCCCGTGAGTTGCTGACTCGCAACTGCATTCTCGGGCTCGTATGAGCTTCTACTCGTAACATTGTTAAAATTGACATTATTCGAGCAAATAACAGTCAACATGGTAATTTCTGCAATCAAAATGAGAATAGAAGTTCACTCCTAAACAGGCCGCCAACACTCTCCTATATTTCATACATAGATCGTATCAGTATACAGTCATGGATATTTAAAAAATTTTGAAATTTTCGTTTTTATACTTTACACTACCTCTTACACCCATTCCAAACTGCTTTACAGAACTTGAATCACTAAACTAATCATTATAGAAACTTTAAAAAACCCATCTAGCGATATCCTCTCCTCACCACGCGCACAATACACAAGCCTCATTCACCTTCAACCTTCTTCCATTCCCAACCATCCACCCTAGCGCGTTATAAAACCAATGTAAAACAGTAACATCTTGGGCAACAAGACTCGCGCAGGCCACGACTATAATCGACGCGGCGCTGCTCTCAGAGGGCGCGTGCCTATGCGCACGTGGTGCGTCCGTCGGGGGGGCCATCGAGTGATCGAACATGGCAGGCCGGCCGCGATATCCATCGCGCCGGGTTACACGCTGTCGCCGTCAATGCGCCGCTACCGCCGCAATGTCATCATCCTCGTACTACCGCTATATATGTGTATGTATACGCGTACCTCGCGCTCCTGATAGGAGAGAATACCGATGCTGGGGGCTGATGTTGATGAAGCTGATCGGGAGTTCGAAGATGTAAGGTACGTTGTATAGTGGAAGGGAGGTTGGTGTAGTGGTGATGGTTTTAGAGCGTGGTTGCTTATGATTTGGAGGTCTAAAACAAGAGCAAATTTATTGTAAGAGAAGTGGAATTTATGAGAAGAGAGACACCTGAGTCAATTGTGCGTGCCGATAAAAGATTATGGTGATGGTCTCACTGCATGTCATACAATTTTCGGAATAAAGGATAAAGAATTCAAGGTCGTCTATACTAGGCTGCACGGCTGCCACCGCTCTCGGCTTTCTGCTAATCGGCGTCATATTTTTGCTGTACTCCTTGACACGTTTTGTTCCGCATACTTATACGCATGAAAAGTTCTATTGGAACGCCTGAACGCAGGGAATCCGTCAGCTCTCATACTATCACAAATCATTAAAAAAGAATTTTAAATTATTACTGACCGAGAAAATTTAAGAAAGCTAACTGCCAATGTATTGGCAGCGATTTTCTTATAATATAATACGAATTCTTATTCGTTACTTAACATTAATTTAATGCACGTGAAACTGTAACTTTTATCATTATGTTCATTAAACTTTCTGCATGGGACTTTAATTTTAATTTACACTTGTAATTTTACTCGTACAATAATTTCTATGTACAGGTATAATAATAATTTTGATGTGCTTTCATATTAATATTTAAGTTACAAATTCATCAAAATTAATGCACAAATGTACGGTAAAGGTGCACTAAATTTCAGCATATTTTTAACAGTACGAATAGCCGTCCGTAACAAAGTTTTTTCGAATTTTTTATCGAACATTTCAGGAGATAATTGATTAAAGGAAAGTAATAGCCTAAAAAATGAAGCACGATTACATGTTGGCTATACTGATTTGTTATATACAAACTCGTCTCTATATATTATAAAACAGTGGTTAATATTCTCTATTTTACATTTAGAGAGCAGCGTCTCCATAAAGTTTAACAAAAACGTTTGCTTATATATTCATATAAAGCATACAATTTACCCACACCAACAATCTCCACCTATCAAAAACATACAACCGAGAAAAACAACAAACCTCTCGCTCTCCCAGGACTCCACCATCGAACCACCTCAGCCAACACAATAGTCACTTATAAAACACCTCTCTCCGCGCGCGAGCCAAAAACAAACGACACACCGTTTTATATCCAACCATTCATTTATCCATCCATCCACCTCCCAATCAAAGCCGATCCTTTCATCCGCGCACACACACACACGAGAGCACGAGAGAGCGACACCTTATTTCCTCATCGGAGGCGTGTTCATCCCGGCGTGAGAAGAACACGCGAGGCGTCGATTTGACGACACTCCTACTCCCGCGCGTGCGAGAACAAGAGAGCCACCTCCTTATACACCAGCTATGACCCTGCGCCCGCATGAATTATGCATGCGCTAACTCTCTCTCTCTCCCCTCGATTATGTGCATTGTTCCAGCTGCGGATTTTTCGGCGAGCACGCGCGTGCTGGATCCCCTCCGGTCGAGTCTTGTAAAGTATAACGAGAGTACCTGGGTACGGGGAAAAAGGGTGCGAGGGGTTTTGGTTTCTCTTTTTTGGGCGGAGGTGGGGAAGGGGGGAGACGTGGTTGTGGGTTTTACGGAGTTCTGCAGTTATTGAGATCGGGTTGGTGATTAGGGAGTAATCGTTTACAGTGTAGAATGGTTGGTTGGGAGATGGGGAGAAAAATGCAGATCGTATAAGGTACAAATAGGGCGATGGTAAAAATAAAATTGCAAACGCACGGTCTTATCTTATTCGTATAATTTATTTTTTGTTTTTGTGATGCGTGTATGTTTTTATTGCCTTATTATATTATTTTCTGTACATTATACAATAAACTTACTTAGCAACAATAACTAAATTTTTGTAATAACAACTCAAACATGACACTTCGCACAAACAATCCACTACACCCCTCTCCTCCAACCATTCCGTTAACTTATATACACACAGACATACATACACACACACACACACACGCGCGCGCACTCCATTCCACGCTCACCTCGACGATACAACGTACCACCGCGTCGCCTCCATAAACTTCAAAATCGAACTCCCACGAAACTCCTCTCCTCCCTTCGCACACACTCTCTCTTTTTCCTTTTTCCCCGCGAGAGTATAACATCGCGCGCGAAGGCGAAACGGTAGCCCTCGCGGTATAACATGCAGCACACCTCGCGCGCGCCAAAACGGGTTTGCGCGCGTGTCCCTCGTCGCGCGGGTGTGTGATGGATGCCGCACGTCGCACCGATCCTCTATAGCGAGGGCGAGTGTAGGTCCACGGATGTAGCCGCATATTGTGGGAGAAACATTTGTCGGGACTACGGTGCCCGGTGGGTTATTCGATATCGGTACAGTGAGGAGAGCCCGTGGTATTTACTGCGAGTGAGAGAGCTGGCTTTTTTGTATATCTGGAAGGGTGATGGGGTTTGGGGTTGGATGATGGGTGGCTATTATTGTAGCCTACTTTACCAGAATATTAGTATTGAGCGTTATGTTTTATAATGTCTAGAGAATACTATTTTGATGACTGGGAATAGCTATACTTAAACATTTATTACTTTACTATACTTATGGCATTTCAACTTGGAAAAGCAAAGTTGAATTTAGTTTACTTCGTGTAATCTAAAACGGTAAGTACTGTAACTAACAAGGAGAGGGTCTAATCTGTGGGAAACGAATTTTAGCGGGCTTTGGAGAGTCGATTTCTGGTACCTAAAAATGAAGCTCAGTACTGATAATTTCATCCAATGGGTCCTTTTTTGAGATATAGGCAATTTAATCTCAAATATCCTCTATTTCGTTAAAAAATGATGTCTCTTCTATTGAGTGTCACATTGCAAATATTTATGATACGAAAACGAGCAAAAAAGATTATAAAAGCATACAGTAAAAGCTAAAATTTAAACCATGATTCGTTAAAAAATATTGATTTTTCAGGCAGTTACAAGCAATCAAAGATAACGTACGAAAATGGTTAAAAATACGATCCATTTAATCGGTTAAAATGAAGACAAATTTTTAACCATTTTCTTACGCTATCTTTGATTGCTTGTAACTTCCTGAAAAATCAATTTTTTAATGAATCAGTGCTTAAATTTTAGCTTTTACTGTCTGCTGTTATAATTTTTTTTGCTCGTTTTCGTATCATAAATATTTGCAATGTGACACTCAATAGAAGAGACATCATTTTTTAACGAAATAGAGGATATTTGAGATTAAATTGCCCATATCTCAAGAAAAAGGACCCATTGGATGAAATTGTCAGCACTGGATTTCATTTTTAGGTACCAGAAATCGACTCTCCAATGCCCACTAGAATCCGTTTCCCGCAGATTAGACCTTCTCCTTGTAAGAGGGGCCACGACTTATCATGCATTTCGGTCAAACTTTAGGATATATTTTTGTTTTAAAATCGTCGATTAATGAATATTTTTCGTGCTACATTGTAAAAAGATCTTGAAAAAGTATCCTCTACTTGAAACATCAATCATTTAGTCTAGCGAAGTTTCAGATAACGAAATCCAAGAAAACCATCTTACATTTGCTGTAATTTCATAATCTAGAAATCTTAATTTTGCCCCAAAATTACATCAATTAAAAAGTGGTCATCAACACAAATACGCTGACAAATCGCATGGATTCGAAGTTTGCATCGTTGGAACGCCACGAAATGCCTTTTTATATATTCTTGTTCGATATTCAAAAATATTTCTCAAAATTGTACAATCCTCAATCGCCTACTCCCAACATTCCCACAACTATCCGGTCAACATTATTAGCAGCTCTTAATCAGCAGAGACCACACTCACAACCAATCGTTCATCATCCTCATCTGCACCCACTTATGTACTTTCGCTACCAACCCACGAGAGCCACTTTCCACGTCGCGCGCAACCGTGAGACATACACCCATATCATCATCGCCGCCCTCTCCATCATCCCGAAAAAACGCTCGCTCCACGGCGACACCGATCGATCTTTCTACCTCTCTCTCCCTCTCTTCCTTCGGTGCATCGCATACATGTGATACAACGAGTGACCGTTCGCAGCTCGCGGGGGAAAAAGTAGCTCTCGGAATCCCAAGGTCAACGCCGATGATCGATCGCCTCGAGACAATACGCGCACACGCGCATGTTTCTCATGCCGAGTGTGGTTGTAATGCGCATACGCGCGCGCACGTGTCGTTCCGAATTTCAGTTTTATTGTGGACGGCGAGGTGGTTGACTTTTCGTTGGTGTAAGGTGTGCGTAAGGTGGTGTGTCCCGGGGGAGATAAGTGATGCGTCTTGGGTTATTGGGTGTTGCGTCGGCGAGCGTAATCGAATTATGTATATATGGTGGAGTGACTTTTTTTTTGGGAATGCTTTTGGAGAGGTATGTGCATGCGAAGAAAAGTGATGGGAATGTTGTGATTTTATTCTTGGCCTTATTGGGTACTGGATTATTCGTGTAAAACGTTTTTGAAACTTAAAATTCGTAATTGAATGTGTCACGATCTTCTTGTTGAAAAATGGTTTTTTAATTATTACATTGCAAGCAGAAGAACGGTGGCGGTTTCGGTTCAAGTCTTGGTATCTACCGATGGCGCAAGAAAATATTTGTAGCTGATGTGCTGACTGATTAGAGCCAAAATAGAAGCAGAAATAGAGGGTCATGAAAAAATATCAAAAGAAAACCTTTTTTTATTCAACAACCAAATCATCTGCCCTATAGTATCGTGTTTTAAATAAAAACTGATTAATTTATACAGGTCCACAAAAAGTAAAAAATTGTATGTTCCAGAGACAAGATCTTCCAAAGACAATCCTTCTACAATTTTGTTATTTCCTGGATCTCGCAATATATCTAAATTCTGAAATAGAAATAAAGAATTTGATTTACAGAGATATTTGCGAGTTTTCAAAATTCACGTATTTAGATCTTGGAGAAAAAAAAATTGTGGAGGGATGGTCCAAAGTTGGTCTTTGGAGGGCACAAGTAATGCTATGTTGTTCTTAAAAAAATAAAAAAAAACGTATTTTCATTTTGTTTTTTATAAGATATCTCAAAAATCTTATACCTCGGAATCATGTTTAGGGCTTGGTTTAGGGGGCCAAAATACACAGAGATCCGGTGGTCTTGCCTCTGGAATATACCACTTTTTTCTTTTAGTCGGCCTGTGTTTATCATCTTTGAATAATTACGCAGTATTACTCCCTGGCAAAATTCTAAAAATGCAAGGGCCCACATTTTACTAGAACAAAAAGAGATTTCATTTCTCAACGGTCCCTACGCCACTATTACTTTCCCGTCCGAATTCTACGCATTCCCACAACCATAACCAGTCCATCCTAGCTCAATCGGAATTTCGGGACTCCCATACCATCACTGCCACGATTTATATCCCTAGCTCGCGCGTAAATTTATATACCGGCGTCAACTTCCTGCCTCCTTCCTAGAACCTTCATCGAGGCCTCGTCCATACACCCAACCCCTTCTCATCCTCTCTTTCTCTCTCTCCTAATAAATTGGACGCAATTGCTGCTGGCCGCTGCAGGTGATTCCTGCGAGAAAAAATACCTTCGCACGCGTATGTCCCCCGGGACGAGCTCTCGCGAAGGTGACTCACTCTCGCTGCCTCGGAAGAAATCTGCGTGTCATCACGAGCGCCTCGTCGTCGTGACTTTTTGACGTCGCGCGCGCGCGCGTGCTCATGAAAAAAAAGAGGATAGAGGATGAGGCTGTACGGCTCGCGGCCTTTGTCACGGTAATCGAATTGAAAAGCTTCCTGGAAGCTGTTGCGACGCGCTGGAGAGAAAAGGAGAGAGTGAGACAGAGATATAGTTTGGTGTTTCTTCTCACAGGAGGCGGGGGGTTCGCGCATTGTGTCTCGTGTCGCCGTGTTTGATTGGTATTATATTGGAGTGGCTGGTTCAAGTGGCCGGGCTGCAGGTGACTTTTATTTTGTGGGGGTTTGTAAAGCCTACCGAAGAGGGACGATTGTTGTAGGAGTATTATGAACTACCTTTTTTGGGTGACATTTTGAATTGATAAATGAATTTTGTTTGGTATAGAGGATTGGAGGGATTATTCTAATTAAAAAAACCGCTGCCAATTCATTAGCACGTAGCTTCCTCAAACTTAATTTACTGATTCCTTTAATTAATTTTTAATTCCAATAATTAAAATTTAATACTTCAGAAAGACAGAAATAACAAAACTCCAACATAATTTATTCAAATTTTTATAGATTATACATTTCCACAAAATTTCACATACATAAAATATATATCACAATTGCCTATAAATTTGCAACTGATATTTAGAGCTCTATGTATTTGAATGTAATTTATAGCATTCGAAACATAATTAAATTACTTATATTTAATAAAAAAAATTAATTTTCTAGCTATCACGGTTCTTTTGTTATTAACAGAAATGTAAAAAATTAAAAAAAAAATGAGTTTTGGATGTTCAACTATTTGTTTTTTTTGTTTTTGTTTTCATTTTTCAATTTTTCAAGTTTTACATTTTTGTTAATAATAAAAAACCGCGATAACTAAAAAATTTTTCTTTTTAGAAAATATAAATATTTTAATATTTTAATTCTCTTTCAAATGCTACCCATCCCATTCAGATACACAGAGCTATCCTCAAGAAATAGATTTTAAAAATGTCTAGAAAAATTTTAACCTCAAATATCTCTGAAATTTATGAACCAATCACTTTGCCAAAAGAACTCATTCGAGAACTATCAATAATATACCTCTACAATGAATTTTGAAGCGAATAAGACAATTTTACTCTTGTAATAGTTGAACATATAAAACTCATTTTTTTTCATTTTTCAATTTTTACGTTTTTGTTAATAACAAAAGAACCGTGATAGCTAGAGAATTAATATTTTTTAGAAAATATAGGTAATTTAATTCTCTTTCGAATACCACTCACCCCATTTAGATACACAGAGCCGTTCTCGAGAAATTACGATTTAAAAAAAAAAATTGAAAAAAATTTTAACCTCAAATATCTTCGAAATTTATGGATCAATCCTTTTGAAGCCCAAAGAACTCACTCGATTGGTATACAAAATCTACCCCTACAAAGAATTTCAAAGTGATTAAGCCAATTTTATTATAGTTATTGAACAAAAAAAATCACTTTTTTTTATAAATTATTTTTTTTCTCAAAAAATAATGAATAAAAAAACCTAAAAATTTAGTAAGTTATAGTACTTAATATCCTTTATAACCAAAAAAATATTCATGTTAATATCTTTTTTTAATTTCGAAATATAACCTATTTACAAAAAATTACGTTTTCATCAATAACTTATGACGAAATATAGCTACCGACTTTTTTTTTTTTAAATTGTAGATAATTTTATCCTACATACAGAGAATTCATGATATATAAACAATATTTGTTCTAAATATTAAAAAAATCGAAAAAAACATTTTTTTAATTAAAAAATGGCTATAAAAAAAAAATTAAATTTTACAAAAATAGAATATTGACCCCAATTGTGGAACCAAAATCTAAAAAAATGATCACTCTCCCGTTAAAATCGGTCGAGTAGATCATGAGATATCAGCGTATACGGACACACACACACACACACACACACACACACACACACACACACACACACACACACACACACACACACACACACACACACACACACACACACACACACACACACACGCGTCCATACGGACATTTTCTAAAAATAGTGTATTTCGATTCCAAATTTGCTAAATAACATTTCTAACACATTATCTCATAAACTTTTTTTTTTTACTATCACAAAGCTTCCTCTATGAGGAAGCTAAATAATAATAATAGAGTAAGTGATTTTAATTATGAAGTACAAATAATTCTTATTTTTTATAATATTAGCTAAAATTCTTCACTCGCGAATGTCCGCTGAATTTTTACGAAGTTGTTAAGTCTGAAGGTCATTTTGGTTGAAAAAGCAAAAAACGAAAAATAATGAGTGGAATACAGTAAAAAGTATTTTTAAGGTTTCTATGCCTCGTTTTATGCACTTGATGCAGTTTTAAAGACCGGATAATTCAGTTGTTATATTCAATTGATGATAATGAATAAGCATCAACTTTTAAAACAAATAAATATAATAAAAGCATATCGTATAATTGTAATGTAATAATTACACTTTACGCAATTAGTATGCGAAGAAAATCTTGAAGAAGACTATCCCGACAATGGTACTCTCTAAATTTTGTTCAGTGTAAAGTTGAGCACTGTTAGAAGATAGTGCATATGCACTATTTTTTTAGTGTATATATACACTTAATTTTTTCGTAAAAATCTAATTTCACTATTTTGAAAGTTTAGTATATTTCGATACAAGTGCAAAAGTGTTGATTCTAGCATGATGGTGAGGGTTGTCGCCCAAGCGAAGCGAGGGTGACAATATATCACACGAGTGTAGAATCATCATTCGCATGTGTATCGAACGATATTATTCGATATAGGGGGCGTAAAAGCGATTTTTAAAATTTACAGAATGTGTAAAATCTCATTTTACGCACACTGTATCGAAAAAAATTTAGAGTCTGTCGGCCGAGCGCAACGAAGGTGATAAGTCAGATGAGTGTGTGAAGGTTGATTTTTCACACTTTTACGTGCGCAAAATCAATTTTTGCACACGTATGGTGTGGAAAAATAATATACTACGTATTCCGTCGGACCGAGTAACATTCCTCGCGCAGAGGAAACTTTTTCACTGAAAATAAAAAAAATTCTTCATTAACATCTTATCTAATACTTTAAGCAAAGCATGAACATTCATTAGGAGATCGAACATGACTTATAAGAGGAAAATAATTTAGGTTACAGAGAATGATTAGCATCAGCTATTTTATCGAATAAAATTCTCCAACTGCTTGTTAACACTTATACATTTTAATATATATTTTATACACACATCACAACATTAAGACCCGTTTTTCACCAATAAAACACTTACCATTTAAATATCTCACACAACAACCTTATAATACCACTCTCACACCAATAACCATTCTCATTTACCCACCAGTTCATCAAAATACAGGTGTTTGAAATTTCGAACGTTCATAGTGAACGAAAGATTTTTGCCATTTTCAAATTTAGCCGAATTTGGCTACTTAATACATTTAAAATCGGATAATAACTGTATTTCTTCACTTCTCACTCTTGCAGTCACCAGTAAACCACACTCCGGGGAATTCTAACCAGAATTAGAAACTTTAAATTAATATTTCGTTCATTATGAACGTTCGGAATTTCAAACACGTCAAATACTCTCCTTCCCGCCACACCCCACCGTGCAAATATCACCTCCTCCTCCTCGTTCAACCATTCCCACAACAATCCACCTCGAAACTATCCCCAGCAAAAGCAGCGCAGCTAAATCAAAGCGAAGCGCGCGGCAACCAACCCGCCTCTCTCTCTTTCACCAATCGCGCATGCACTCGGCGATATACGACGATTTTCCCTCAGCAGGAATGCATAGACCAATCGCGGCAATCAATCGATTGCAGCCGCCACCGGCGTACCTCCTTGCCACTGCCACTGCCGCCGCCGCCGCGGTACACTTCGACCGTGGCTACCTCTCTTTCTTCGCTCGATATTCGATCTGATAGCGCGGCGCGCTATCGCCGCCGCGGTATGCGCGAGAGAGCAAGCTTTTCGCGGAACCGCCGTGCGCCGAGTCACCCCCTGAGACGAGGGAGGGGGGGGTGAGGAGAGAGAGGGAAATTAATGGCTGTGTACCGACACGCCGAAAAGCCCCGTGTCAGACGTCGTGTGTAGGGAGAGAGACAGAGAGAGTTGGTACGGGCGAGAGGGGAATCCGGTCTTGCGAGGAGAGTTAAAGGTGAGATTCGCACGGGGGTATAGAGGTAGGGAGAGGTGGACAAGTGTAATAAGGGAGGAGAGGTGGGTTTGGTGGTGTATGGGATGGTAGAAAGATTGAGAAATGAGGTCTAAGAGATAGGATAGATCAGCGATGATGACTGTATAACTGCAGGTTAATTGCAATAAAGATGTTTTACGTATATAATGAGAGTTGAGTGTTTAAGTTAGAGTATAAGTGTATGTAAGAGCGTGAATGTGCTTAGTCCACCTGATCTGAAATAATAATTATTGTAACTGTTGATAAAACACATAAATATTTAAAAGTCATATATGGTAATGGCAGGCGTATAATTAAAATTCAGACTAAACAAAATTGCATTGCTTTTATGAGGTACTTTGAGAAATATATATGTTCATAGATATTTTGTTACTACCTATATAAAGATGAATCCCAAAAATGTAGTTATATTTTTCCTCTATTTCTTGAGATATTTTGCTGTACATATACTCAACATATGTGTGGATAAGAATGAGAGTGGCGTAAGTCCCATTTGCACAAAAATTGAGATATGGATATATTTAGATTCCTCACAAATGACTTACTAATGCCCTATAACAGCCTGCGTAAAAAAATTGAGATGATTAAAAGATCGCTTAAAGATACGTCTCTATTATGGCCGTTTTTGTTACTTTTTAAGATAACAAATCTCAACGAATAATCTAGATGATTTTAGTATCTTCTTAATCATCGCCTTTGAAACATTTTTAAGATGATATTCAGAGTTTCAGACATACGAAATTCATTATTTAATATCATTTTAAGATAAATTTGAGATGCTTTTAAAATGAATTTGAGACAAATTCGAGACGAGCTTTCATACTGAATTTAAGATGATTTTTAGATTTTTTAAGATGATGATAAGATTAACTTGAGACAAACTTTTATGACAACTCTAAGGTGTCTGAAAAATGAATTGATTCCAAAATTAAAAAAAAAAAATTTTAATCACTTCTTTAAACCCGATTAAGAGGTTTATACCAAAAAGCAAGGCAAGCCTTGAAGTTTAGACTCTTGTTAAAGAATGATTTAAAGGCTGAATCTCTCAGACTTATATACTCTCAGCGTTTCAATGTGTTTAGGGATGCCGCGATCGATGCGCCGCGTAGCGGCGGCAAACAACAACCAGGAGTTCGGTTACTTCCGTCCCGTTGTTACCGTCGTTAGACGCTACGCGGCGCATCGATCGGGGTACCCTTAAACACATTGAAACGCCGAGAGTATATAAGTCCGAGAGATTCAGCCTTTAAATTACTCTTTAACAAGAGTCTAAACTTCAAAGCTTGCCTTGCTTTTGGTATAAACCCCTTAATCGGGTTTAAAGAAGTGATTAAAAAATTTTTTTTTTAATTTTGGAATAAATTCATTTTTTAGACATCTTAAAGTTGTCATAAAAGTTTGTCTCAATGTTACCATTATCTTAAAAAATCTAAAAGTCATCTTAAGGTAGTTCTCTTCACATTGCAAAAACTGAAAAAGCTTCTGAAAAAAATATACAAATATTCTTCAAAGTCACAGAAATGATACCATATGTTTGTTTACATACATTGCGGAACAAATTTTTGAGAAAAAAATTCTTGAAAATGGTTATTTTTACATGAGAGTAAATGAGTGCTATATCAACTGTGACAGAAAGTAATAGAATTACTCACCAAAAAAACTGGACTTCAAAAAGAAAAACATAGCTTAAGAAATATGAAATTCGGCTCTTTCTATTAAGTTTATCAAATATGTGTCAAGCCGATCTTTTTAAAAAGATATTAATGATTATAAACACAAATAGCAGACGACGTGCACGAGAGCGAGAGAGACAGAACGACGCCCATGGTATAGTTTGTGCTCTCGCTGAGCAACAAACTGTAGTGCTCGAGGAGACCCCCTTAAATTAAGTACGAAAGCTCGTCTCGAATTTGTCTCAAATTCAATTCAAAAGCATCGCAAATTTATCTTAAAATGATATTAAATAATGAATTTCGTATGTCTGAAAATCATCTTAAAAATGCGTTAAAAGGCCGAATGTAGCGATGATTAAAAAAACATTAAAATCATCTTGATTATTCATTGAGATTTGGCATCTTAAAAAGTAACAAAAACGTCCATAATCGAGATATATCTTGAAGGGATCTTTTTGTGATCTCAACTTTTTTTTACGCGGGAGAGCCTCTATATTGCTCTTTTTTTTTTAATTATAAATAATTCAAAAAATATCACGGAACAGTAATGTATCGACTATATCGAAACTTTGACATTAAATATCTCAAAATGATATAAATACAATGTCTTCTACAACTTTGGCAGCGTATCTTCCTTTTACCTTTTGTCGTATCGTCTTTCTAGGTTCACTAGCTGCGAACGAATCTAACAAATCTGTAAGAAAATTTCATCTATACTCCCTCATTTTACTCTTATAAAAAATAAATCACCCTTCGATTACAAGTCACCTCGATCCACCTAAAAAGAAAAGAACGCCTCACATCAAACGTCGCAATCGCATCCCAGAGTCGCACACCGCTCGCCGCGATTCCCAGCGCATCATTTGAATCTCCTTCCTCCGCTCTCCTCTCACGCACTCTTCGTCTCCTCCAAAATCGGTCCCTCCTTCTCTCTCTCTCTCACGCCGCACTTCCACCATTAAACAGCAATCTCTCTCTCTCTCTCTCTCTCTCTCTCTCTCTCTCTCTCTCTCTCTCTCTCTCTCTCTCTCTCTCTCTCTCTCTTCACGTGTAATTGACAAGCCAGTTCTGCATAAACTCTCCCTCCTCCTCATCCGTCTGTTCGTATTTTTCTGCCTCGCGTCGCCGAAAAGGGACGCTTCGTACGTATATATACTTTCCCATGAGCCGCGTGCACGCGCACACACGACCGATCCATCCATCGTTCGGGTGTCTCGTTAGCGATTCCGCATGAGTCGTCGCCGGCGATGCGCGTCTTTTTACGCGGTCGGACCACCCCGTGTGTACGTGTGCGTGTGCATGTGTGTGTGTGGGTCTTCTTTGGTTACGGTGGCGCTAACGGGATGCGAAAAGGAGGGAGAATGAAAAGGGTTTTTTTGGGAGATAGTCTAGGAACGTGAAAGAGGAGCAGGAGGGATAGGTGTGGCTGGGGTATTGTGGGGATTCGGAGAGATGATTTATTTGGGCACGTGTTGGCCCTCTATAGTATATTGTATCTGTCGTTTATGAATTGGTGAATCGATTGGGGTAAAATATGGAGAAATAATGAGCTGGTTATGTTTTCTTTTTCCAAACATCTTATTTTATTCTCTTTTACCGATCGTTTTGTATACTTTTGTACAATTGTTTGTTTTTTGGCATTAAAAATTCCATCGCAAATTTTATTTACAACGAATAACAGATAAAAAATACCAGTTGTCTGGAATATGACCGGTGGCCAAGGATTAACTAATAAGAAGAAACCCCTTTTTTATGCTCCAAAATACATGAACCGATAAACAATAAACTATCACAGACTCGTGAACCACAATCCAAAGTATACCAAATTCAATAATCCCCTCAAATGAAGCAGAGTGCACGTAAATCCACCCGAACTTCTCTTTCTCTCCCTTTAAATCCACTCACCACCAGCACCGCACCTCCACCACCGCTGACCCACATCTATATAAACTCTCTCGCCCTACTCGCGATTTTTCGTGTCTCGATCGGCGCCGGAGCACCTCCTCCTCCTACTTCCCCCGCGCGCATTGCATTTTCATTGGCCCTCCGCACCTACACACATACACATTTCTTGTCGTGGAGGATAAATTCGACTCCGCGCTGCGTGCACGCATCGGGGCGGTAGTTCGTTACACGTGTTGGATCCGGCCCGATAGCATCAGCGCGCCCGCGTAGGTATATCGATTTCACGGGAGATCCGAGAGAGAGGAACAACAGCGTCAAGACGCTCTCTCTCTCTCTCTCTCTCTCTCTCTCTCTCTCTCTCTCTCTCTCGTTGTGATGTGAATTCCTCTCGATTTTTTGGATTCAAGTGTGGGGGGAGGAGGAGGAGGAGGAAAGGGCGAAGAAGACTACCGGATTGTCGGCTGCGTCGGGAGGAGAGTGAGGGGAGGTAAGAGGATCGGTCGTGGGTGTATTGTTGTCGTGTTTTGTGAGAGTTTTGTTTTGGGTTGGGTGATGGTCCTGGGCGAAAATGAAAAGTGATTCTAATTTGGCGATGGAGGTTATGAATCTTTATTATCTTGCAAAAACGCTAACATATGCGTATGCCCTAGTTCTTTTGATTAGGAAAGAGTTATTTAATCCTTTTCGATCCCGTTTTGGAATCGAAAATATAAAAAGATAGGAAGTCAATATAACATACTTTTATACCACTCTAACCTCATCTTTGATATGATTTTTCAGCGGTTGTGGTATATAAAATACGGTTCGAGACTAGTACGTAAGTCGATTATTTACCTCGTATGACTTTTCGCTCTTATCCTCGCTTCGGTCTCGCTTCACTCGAGCGAAAAACGTCACATGAGGTAAATAATCTACTTCCGCACCCGTGTCAAAAAGTACTATTTGCATTCCAAAATTACTAATGTACATCAGATTTTATCAATCTTTACAACGATAGATTACTCAAAAAGTCTAAAATTTTTTCTTTCATTCCCAACCACTAAACCAACCCCATCCCCAATCTCACCACGTTTTTTTTTTCAATTCCATCAATCGATTGCTCAGCGTTACACAAAGCATCGCCTCTCCCTATATACGAAATCGCAGCCCACCCCTTCTATCTTCCCACACCAATCTGCCGAATATAAATAAAGGCGCAGATTAAACTCGATCGCATAAACCACATCTCCACTCACGAAGAAGAGGGAGGAGTCCACCTACTTATAAGTACTCGATGAAATAGACTCTCGCGGGCCCACTTAGCGCTAACGGTAGTAGTGCCCCCTCCCACCTTCTTCGTTCCTTGCGCCTGCTCGCTTGCGCGCGAGCCGATTCCGATTACCGGATCGCGCGCCGAGATAAAGTATAAGAGCTCGCGCGCGAGCGAGAAATAATTGCCCCGAGGAGAGGAAGACGTCCTCCCGCCGATCGGCCCGGGCGATCGTAATGAAACGGCTGCGGGGAGAGGGGGGCAAGGGCACCACAGCGCGCGAGGCTGTAATTATCCTGTAATTAATGAAATGTAAGTTGCGAGGTCGCGGATTGGTTGGGATTTTCGTCGAATGTGCGGGGTTCAGAAAGCGTTGGGTATGTGTGTGTCTGGCGAATTGGGATTTTTGAAATTTTAAAGGCAGTTGCGATATTGATTACGTAATAGACTTACATATTCACCTTTTTTGGATAAAAAATTTAAATAATTTTATCATCATTACGAAATTAATTTGTTTTTTTTTTCTTTTGTTGTAGATTCGATATATATGTAAGATAATTTTTTATAATAGGATATAAGCGTTGAGCTGTCGAATTTTGTGTCGGTGATCTCCATGACATCCGTTATTTTTTCAATCAGGTGAACAGTCATTTCGTATTATTATTTAATGGAATATAAAGCATGGAATATGGATATTTATTTTTTTATTTTTTCTTCAAATGCAGATTGAATTAAATCATAGCAGTGAAAGCACCGAAAATGTTTAAATTTATAACGGGAACTATAAGTATTGGCATACAAAAGATAAAAGATTGGGTTCACAGGGAGGATAATTTTACAAATGAAGATGTAAGTGTGGATGAATCTGTAGCTAATGAAAATGTTACTTCGACTGATTCTAAGCATGTTCAGAATCTACCCGAAGAGCAGCCTGCTGTTGTTGATGAGAAATGTAAGGAACCTCTCGATATTGCCAGTGAGAAGGAATCTGAATCTGAGATTATTGTTGTGTATGACAAATTGAGGAAAGATCGTTTAAAAAGATCTTTTAAATATGCATTTCCTGAAGTATGTTTAAGCAGTAAAGAGTGATTTTAAAGATGTCAAAACGATTATTGTATTGGAATATGTTTTCAGGAAGAAGTACAAGAAGAATTCGAAAGCCTAGTTAAGAAAATTAAGCTGAATTACGCGACTCAGGCGGCTGCACTGTTATTCAAGCATAATGTGCGAGATTCTGTTATATGCGAGGCTCTCGATCTTGATGAAACAATGCTACAAAACTTGAAGGACATAAAAGAAGAATCAGAAAGGTATTAAAATTGTTTTAGTTTATTTATTTTCACTACATGGATAAACGCTTTTGTATGCATAATAAAAATAATTTCTTTTAAGAATTTTTAAAGATGTATCTATAATATTTTTGATAATACTTCTGCATGTGTTCACCTACTCTTTAGGAAAAAGATACTTAAAGAGTCATAAATATTTCTAGCAACTTCAACGTCGAACCACCAATCATCGAGGTTGAAAATAAGAGAAACGTGCTGAAAGAGAAAAATCAAGATGTTAGAAATGATGTTAAAGATATTAAAGAGTGTTTCGTTCAATTAGAACATGTTAAACTGGATGATGCAAAAGAAACGAAATACTATATTAGGAAAATAGAGTTACGTTCTCATCAAAATAAAATGAAATTACCAAAATCTCTGAGATTTTAGAATAGAATAGATGTTAGAATGCTCTGAAGAGTAACAGTTTTTAAAAAATAACATCTTCATATTATGCATGGATTGAAGTTACGTTAGTGGGTGTAACACTAATATTTATGAATTAAATATTCTTTTTATTTCTCTAGAATGCCAGGTTAATCCCCCCAAAAAATCTTTTCGTTACTTCTATTCCTTTATTTTCTAGAATTACGGATTTAACAATCTTTCATACTTCGCGAAACTAGAGCGCGGAAATAAAGGCAAGAAGTGCACTTTTCTTAATTACGTGGGCGTAAATGCAGGAGGAAGTTTTTTGCACACATCCTCCGACGGCAGTAAAACACACGTAGCTTTTTCGTGGGAGAGTGAATTGTAAATGGCTGATTTCGGCGTTGTAGAATCACGAGAGGCACGTGTTTTTATGTTTATGGGCGCGTTGAAATTCGCATGCTTGCGTATGTTTTTCGTATTCCCGAGCAGCAGTAAATTTCTCAGTCGGTGTATTTTAACGCGCGGAGTCAAACTACTTGATTTTTAAAATTTGATCGTTATCTGCTCTGAAAAAAGAGATTTCGGTTTCCTATTACAAATTATGGTCTTGCAATGTTTGTTTTTCAGTGACGAAAGTATTAGTGAAAAAGGATAAGATGAAACGGTGTATTGTAAAACCATGACTAAAAATAGCCGCATGCTAATATAGGTTTTTTGAAAGTTTTTAATCCAATTTTTCATTTCTGAATAGTTTCTAATGCATTTAATTCCGTATTACTAAGAGAATGGTTGGCGTGTAACATAATTAACTAAAGTTTAAAATTGATGAAGATAAAAAAAGAATGCTAACAGATCAGTAAGAATATAGCTAAATGCTGTCCTATAAACAGTTCATTGATTCTATGCAGTTTATTATAGAATTTATTTTAATCTCTTGAGGACCGGCATTTTGTTTTTTTAATAAATCGATCTTACCTTTTTACACTAAACTGAAACTAAAGTTTCCCCGGTCATATTTTTTATTTAATAGAGATAACACAACCTTAAAATGTTTTTACTAAATTTTCTCTGTAATCTGATCCTGTATTCAAAAACAAATATTAAAAAAGATTAAACTAACGAAAATTTAAACACGAATTATTGGTATTAATTCATTTCTAGTACTGTTTCAGGGGATACAAACGAAAACAATGATTTTTTCGTTTGATTATATCTCTCTCACTCCTCGCCATAATAGCAAACCTCTTACTAGTTATTTCCTAGCTAAATATCTTTTCAATACTCATAAATAAGCTAATGTAAATCTATAAAAAAAACTTATTCTGTCTACTAAATGGTGAATATGATCGAAAAAATCGTTTCATCGATGGATAATAGAAATGAACGAGAAAAATTGTTAATTTCAACCAAAGTATAAAGAGCGTACATGTTCCATACAATGCCTCAGTTGGTCGATGGCTCCTACATAAGTCAACATGATCATCAGTCAGTTTGAAAAAAGCTTGCACATTATAAATGTTACCTAAACCTATAAATTAAAAATTTGTCAAAGCAAACTAGCGCAATATTATGCAAAACCCACGAATTACGAAGAATCCAAGAAACGACTAACATTCGATACAGTACACGCAGGACACAACTTACACATATCCGCACTGCGCCCATCCAAACCCTCCACCCTCCGAACCCCACCACACATACACCTCACCTCTTACATACGTACGTACTCGCATTCGCGCACGCAACATCTACCTTGGCACTCGCGGCGCGGAGAGTCACGCACGAGCGGTGCGCGCGCGCGCGCGGCTTATCGCCGCGGGAGAAAGCGAAAAAAGGTTCCCAGGACCGCGAGCTCGTTCTCCGCTGCAGCTTCAATCGGACCCGGAAGAGAGATTTTGTTTCCAGTTACGACGACGGCAGCGTGTATATATGTGTGTGTATAATACGCAGCGCGCGATCTTGTCTCGTCACGCGGCCGCGTACGTGCGTGCGGCTTTTTTCTCACGCGCGCCGCCACTCGCGGTGCACTGTGTGTATATATAAAGGTGCGCGAGGGATATGCGCGAGCACGTATGTAGAGAGAGAGGAGAGAAACGCACGTTTTGCGAGAGAGGATCGCGAGCGTAGAGTGGAGGTGCGGAGATGTGAGCGAGAGAGTTGGGGGTTTGAGAATGAGGAGGTTTAGGAGTGCGTTTTTTGTAAGTTTAGACAGGCGTAGTAAGAAAAATGAGGGATTTAGAGATAGGTATGTTGCGGTATTGTTTGTGTATAGGAGTATAGTTGGAGCTCATGGGGTCATGTGCAACGCGCTGTCTTACCAAGTCGGTCTGTTTCTACTGGAGATTTATTCAAACGTATGAAAATACACTTCTTTAAATAATAATTGATGGAAGTCACAATCTTTGCCTAACCATGCCGAACTTTTGTTATATTTTGTATATAGTTTTATTAAACGATGCCTTCATAATTATTTACAAAATTTAAAATTTAGAATGTCGCCAATCAACGTAATATTTCTATAAAAAATGCTATAGAAACAAAGGATTCATTAAAAATCTTAATTCTTTCTTATTCTAAACGAGTAATTCATATAAAACATGGTGCAACAAAAATTGCAGAAACCACAAGAAACACCGCTCCCAAATCCATCAATTACAATTAACCAGACGTTTCAAAAGTACGCATATAGCTAACCTCTCTTCCTACACCCATAAAAAAGACAACCGCACACCCGAAGCAAACGAACCGGGCCACCCATCCCTTCCGTATTAATTTTTAATTGCACGCGACTCGCAGGCTGAGTAATGATTTTCCCCTCTCTCTTGCACACACAATAAAACAATCTCTCCCTCCCTCCCTCTCTCAACTCGGACGACACAATGGCCCCGAGAAGAGGACCCGAGCGAATTTCGTTGCGCGCAGACGACACACACACACAACGGCTAATTAAATAATCCCTCGGGACCCACTCTCCTCTCTTTCCCTCTATCCTCTATACGCGCGCGACGGCAAACAGGTCGATACATCTCATTGTAACAGGATAAACAGGAGTTAGGACACGGCCCAAGAAGAAACCTCGGTCCTCCTCGTCTCTCGTCCCTCCTTAAAAAAAAGAAAACTACTACCATCACCACCACACGGAGAAGAGGTTAAAGACGTATATATATACACGCGGGGACCGGCTGGTCTGTGCGCAGGGCCACCAGCCGGCTGGAATCCGAGATCGCGTTCGATCGCAATTAAGCCGAGTCTCCGGGAATATTTTATTCCGTGTGTGCGCGGAGTAGAGCTCTGCGATCGGCCCCAATTCCGCGGCGAATTTGAATACGATGTGGGGCGAGTGAGTGTGGTGCGCGGGGGGAACAATGGGCGAGAGAGAAAGCGCGCGGCAAAGGACCACACGGGAGGCGAGCAAATGGTCGAACAACCCGGGGACATGCGTTCCGGCGCTCCGCGGAGAGGAGAGATGTGTGTGTGTGTGTGTACCGCCGCCGCATCGAAATAAAGGTTCCTTTTTTGGCGAGAGGAGGGGTAAAGGGGATTGGGTTGAGGTAATAAGGGAGCGGGGTTTGGGTTGAGATTTGGATTTGGATTGAAAATGTACTACTATGATGGAACGCTTGCTATACTTTGTGTGTATACCTATGAGAATTCTTTCTTCTTCTCCGCTGAGGTCTTGCATCTTGAAGTTTTTGAAGTTTTACTCCACGAGTTGATTAAGTATAGAATTAACATTATAAAAGACTTTGCGCCACTTTGACTCTTACCTGAAAAACGTAATTTAAAAATTCTGGTTGTTGATGATGAGTCAAGTAGTTGATGAAAATTTGCTATTGGGATACGATAAATCAATAGTTCGTCATCTGGCGGGCAAAAATGATGACAAGCTCTTGATCAGCTTTATGAACCCTGTAATAGCCACACCAATTCTCTAATGAGTATACCTATGATAATTTTCTGACTCACTTGTGTAACAAAAAGTTTTTCATTTTTTCAAGTTATGTTGATCTCAGTGCAGGCAAGGATGATTTAGGTCGGTCCATTTCGAATTCTAAATTTGTGTGTGTGTGTGTGTGTGTGTGTGAGTAATCCAGAAAAATGAAAATTCCCAATGTAGTAAATATGCTACATTGAGATTATAGCATTAACTCTTTTGTAACATCTTTTCAGAGTTATAAGATAAAAGATTCTGAAAATATTTCATTGAGATGTTTCTTCGACATTTAAATATATCAATACACTACCACGACCCCGACCATGTGAAAAATTAGAGCGGAAACTCTTCGCTCACATCAAACCAACACCCACCAGCGGCCCAACTAAAAAAAAGAACAAACTTCTTCCAACACGAATCCATCCTAACTGTACCACCACACGCGATCCATCGCCCAAATCGCGCAAAAGAAATGGCCTACTCCCATCCTCCTCTAGAACATAAAGCCCAACGAACAAGGAGAAAATCTCGTCGGATTATCGGACGCCTGCGCGTAGATAAGCATCAACCGCGCGCGCTATAAATCTCACGCGGGGGTACATAGTACTAAAATGACGAGATGAGGCGCCGAATCGAGAGAGATGGACGGAGACAGAGAGACCGCGCCTCGAGACAAATGGGTCAACGCACTACCGCATGAGTCAGACGTATATAGTCGCCGATGCCTATATGCTAATCCGACGTGCAGTTCCGCGAGACGGCGGCGGCGACTTTGTCATCCGTTGCGCGTGTGAGAACGTCGTGTGATGGGTATATGTTTTTGTGCGTTGCGAGAGAGAACTGTGGTCTAGGAGAGGTGCGTCACTTGGCGAATTTATGCGGGAGAAGGAGAGTTTGCGGCGGTGTTTTTTCGAGTGAGGATGCGATTAGTATGGAGGATGCGCGGTGTGCGATTGTGTGAGATTTGAGGAGGCGTTGTTGCTGTTATACTTTTGGTTTATGAGAGGTGAATCTCGGTGTAAATTTGGAAATGTAGGGTTTTGAAAGTAAGCGTATATAAACATTTCATTACTCTCTGAGCATTTGACATGTTTTTCATTAATTCAGTTAGTTTCTCGACGTTTCATAATACCATCATCTTTAAACAGGAACACAAAGAAAAATTTTGTAGGCAAAATTACTATTTTCGATAGTAACCGTGGGACAGAGTTAAATTTTCATGAAAAATACTACAATTTATAGTTAAAATTGCTATTATTTTGTAATAGTTACTATATAAATAGCAATTTTTACTATATTCGCAGTAATTTTTATGAGAAAATGAGCCTGTCCCTCGTTTACTATCAAAATAGCAATTTGTCTTACACAATTGTTCTGCCAATTTTTGATTATAGATGGATGAATAAAATTAAGATTCTAATTATTGCATCCGTTTAACTGATGCACGCGCACTAATTAGACGTATTATTACCTTGCCGACATTTACTTGGCAATAAATATTTACGCGATTAATCAAAGCAAAATGAATCATTTATACACAAATAATGTTAAATTACGAGAGTGGTAATAAAAAAGATTACAAATTGTTGTAATGAGCATTTATTATACCGAATCACAACAGGCATCTAAATAATATAAATCAGATAATACATATAACGTTACTCTTGTAATTCTGATTTATATGGTGCTCTTCATTATGATTATCACGCGGATAACTTAATTCTTATATGCATAGATGTAACTGTTGGCTACGAATTAATTGAAAAAGATCGTTCGCTATAGATTCCGTTAACGAAAAAATTCACTCCGTTCATTTTAACTCTTAATGGATTATAATAAATGGAAAACAATTTCCACTATCATCAAAATTTATTTTCCTACATAAATTCTCCATTTTTCCGCGTACCAAAGTTCGACCGTGACCGCGCCATAACAGCCAAACAATGTACAAAAACTACAGCGCGAAGCTCTCCAGCACACAATTCCACACCGAAAAAAGAGAACATCGCAGCCACAAAGCGTTGCGCAAATATTCAATTCCCCAGAAATTCGCGCTGCGCTGCCTCTCTCTCTCTTCTCTCGGGCAGCTTTATAACCCCGACTATGGCGTGCGCGCGCCTTTGTTTCCGAGGTCGCCGCATAAAGCATCCCCCGGGTCAGCTCTCTCTCTCGCAACGAATTCCACGCGCCGCGCGAGTGTCTCGCCTTACGCTCTCCTCTCTCTCTCGGGGAAAAATCTCAGCTCTCCGACATTGAAATTCCGTGCGAGAGACCGAGCCACGCTGCTTTATTCGGGGAAGGAGGTGAAGTGTCACGAAAAAGTAGAAAGAGAGAGATTCTCGTGCGTACACGGGTGAGAGACGTATTTACGACGCCGCGGCTGAGTGGATTTCTTTATTTCGTTCGGTTTGCGCGCGCGCGCGGTGTTCCGTTATGGATTCGAAAACGATAAAGCAGTCGGCGCGTGCTGGAAAGATGCGTGCGCGCGTATGGAGAGATTGAATCTGGAGGTGTATGCGGTTGATAAAGCGGTGCCTGATTTCGTTGTGAAATTCAATTTCGGGAGATGCGTATCGATGTGCATGCGCGTGTACGCAGAGAGGTATCTTTTTGAGTTGACGAGAGAAGTAGAGTGTGATTGTGTTTTGGTGTGGGTCTAGATTAGAATGCAGGCGCGCGCGCGTTATGATTTTTTAATAAGCTGAGAGATGTGGGTTGGGTGAAGGAGAGGCGGGGTTCCTGGCCGCGGTTTAACGTAAGTGTTAATTGGATTTTTGGAAGTGAATAGTGCCTACATGTGGTTTCTAATGTGTGTTGATTGAAAGGGAAATTTGGTTTGCATATTGTTTAAGTTTATTCGTTCAATTTTATAATCAATTTTCGCATCTATAACTTTTTTTAAAACGATAAAAAACGCATTTTCATTTATTTTTGGTTAGAGAGTACAGCAATACTTGGAAATAACATCGATATTAACCATCTTTATCGATTCTACGGAAAGTTTTTTGCTTCCTCAAACGCAAGTTTTTTTTTAAATAACTTTTTTATTAAAAGAAATAAAGATAATCTCTTGAAAATTTAACTAAATATTATAATAAATAATTGTAATAATTGGTTAAAATTTCAAATTGATCAAATATTCTCTGATATATCGGTATTAAAAAACATTAAAAAAAAAATTTTAATCTCGAATATCTGGTCCTGATGATCATTTTCTTTTTTTTGTTTTTTGTGGGCAATGAATTTTTTTTTTGTAAAATATAAAATTGTATCATAATAATTGCTTTTTAATGATAAAAAATAGAAAGAGTAAAAATAAAAAGTCTCAAACCATTTAACATAGTCTCACCGTACAAAATAAAGTATTAAATTTTAAATATTGGAATTAAAAATTAATTAAATTAAGTAAATTGAGTTTGAGGAAGCTACGTACTAATAAATTGGTAGTGGTTTTTTTGTAGGACAACCACAACATTATGAATTTCCATCAAATGAAATAAATCTTATTAATGTATTTTGCATTATAATAATCATAATCATTCTTCTTCATTATGCCATTAAACAGAATACGAACCATTTACTATAAAGAGCCACTAAATTTCTCAAATTAATCACGTATGCAAACGGCCTTTTACAAAAGCATTCTCCCAAATCTCTAAAAAAAATCTCAGCCACAACTTCACCCGTCACACGACCGCACACGCTACGACTCTCCAATCCACAAACACTCCAATTTTCCTCAACTCAACTCCCCACACTTCACCTTATCAACCTCATCACTCCGCGCACGCCCAGATTAAAAAACAATCAGAGACCCAGAATCACCCCGGAACGTAAACGGTACTCTTACTTATCCTGCACTCTCGCACAAAGTGTACGAGAGAGAGATGACAGGACCGCGCGCGAGGCGTCCGGAGACGCGGGCGCCGATTGTCATCTCCGCGCGCTGTGACCGGAATTCCATTATCGCTCGGCCCTTATGAGAACCCCGACAACGTAAGTGTACACTTATAAGTACACATGTTTCAATTACGCCACGCGCGACGCCGGATTTGCGCAATCGTTGTTTTTCCCGGTATTCTTCGGTTTGTGTTTTTCTCTTCTTTTTTTTTATAAGCTCTTTAATCTCGGGTCGCGGAGACGACACGAAGGTAGAGAAAGAAAGAGAGGCTCGAAAGAGTTACAACCTGGGTTTCTGGGGAGGTGATGTAGGTGTTGCGTAATGGTGGAGTTTTGTGGTGAGTCGTGCGAAAGAGTCGGGAATATAGCGAGGTTGACGATGGTGTTGCGTAGAAAATGATATTTTTACCGGAGGTTTCTATATAGGTGCTGGTCGAAGAATGGTAGAGAATTTTATTTTAAGTTGTGGATATATGATTGCAAGAAGAAGATAGTATTTGTTATTAATATAACAGGTGATAATTGTAATTCTTCATTTTTTGTAGATTTGTAGATGTAAAACGAAGAATTGTCAAATATTAGTATATTTTTATTATTCTTTGTAGAATGATTATCGAAAAATAATATAGACCGGACAAATACCTATGTGCACTCAAAAATTACCACAGAACACGATGAAATAAACCTTTTATCTCAGTTAATACACACCCCACGTGCAACCTTCTTCATTCGCATGGCTATAAAGCTCCATCTAACGTCCCCGCACGCGGACCCTTTAACCGCAATCTAATTACATCATTCCCCCCCCCCCCCCCCGCAGAAGATTGTATTACAGAGATCATCTCCCTCCCGTAACAGCGAAAAATTAAACTTAACGTTTATTTTACGTACGCAATTACAACGCGACACATACACACACACACGACTTCCACCCGGGCATCGGGTTTCATTCCTCGATAGAAATCTCATTAGGTACGTGTGCACACGTGCGCTCCTTTTTTCCTCCTCCCTCCTCCTACTGCCTGCGAGATGAAAGCCACCAGATGAACAAGTAGTTTGCGCGAAACAAAAGAAAGGCGAGCGAGCGACGAGGACTCCTTTTCTTTTTTCTTGTTCGTCGATCGATTAGATCCGCCGAGATTTTTGGAAACTCGTCGTGTCGCTCGCTCGACATTTTTACGAGGCGCGTGCGCCGGGTCGCAGAGATACGCCACGGGGCTACCGAAATTTCACGTTCACGGAGAGCTGGTGTGTATATATAGTTGGTACGTATAAAGTTCGAGAACGAGTTTTCTTTGTGAGTTAAGAGAAAGGGAGGAGAGTTATACGATGTGGGATGGACGTGTGTGTATATAATACTAAATGCTCCTAAAATACTAATTTCGGCGGGTCGCGGCATACTTGCGAGGATGGTTTATACGTCGTATGTGTTCTGGGGATTTCTTTTTAATGTAATGAAAAATGTATTATTTCGCGGTATATGAGGTGGTTTGCCGAACTTTAAAAGTGATTTATTGCGACCGCGAAGAGAGATTGTTGAGGGAATTTATTGTCATTAGGATTCGTTAGAAAAGTCACGTACTATTGGTAATCTTTTTGTAATCTGCTTTATTTATTTTTTTTTTTTAATTTCAAATTTTCAGAAAGTGTTTATGTTGTTACATATTTAGTTAGTCTCGCGTTGGCCATCCATCGTAGTATTATTTTGCTTTTTAAACTACAAAGAGAATATATGTGAGTTATTTATTTGTATCATTAATTTATGAAATAGTTTCTTGTAAAGAAAATTTAAAGCATTGCTGTCTGTCACTCTTGATTAATAACAAATGTAATATTTACATTACATGCTTTTTTTATAATGTTTTTGTTGGGTTTCGCCAGAAAATTACACAGGTAAATATAGAGAAAAGAGTAATTAACGTGGAAGAATCAATTATACCGTATGACATGTTATGATACTTTTATACAAGGGATTATGGAAGGTTTGAAAAGAAATGTGGAAGTACCTCTCGACAGAACATCTAACGACGAGATAACTTTTTTATAAATCAATATTACGTATATTTGTTTTCCTGTTTATTTTTGGGTATCATTTTCTACCGAAATAAATATATACTGAATTCCAACAATATTACTGCGGTTAATAAGATAAGTAACGAATTTTGGAGCTAAAACGTTCGGATGTAAACAAAATTCTTTTAATAAAAAATGCAATGCAAAAACTTGAGATCAAAATGTGAATCTTTGGAGCCGTTTGAGAAAACCTGAAATTTAAATAATTATTATCACTATATAAACATCCCACTTTTCAAACTCACCATAAGTCCATTTCGAAAAGGAATATATCTACTAGTTCAAAATACGCGACACATTCCAAACGTAATCCCTACCTTCCTACAACTCAGCTTCCACGCATTTCCGTAAAACCATCCCAACTATACAACATCCTGCGCCAAAACACCGGCTATAAACCGCACTTTATAAATTCCAGAATGTTCGTAAAAACCGCGCACATCTTCTTTTTACTCATCGCTCTACCAAGCCATACGAATAAAACTCTCTCTCAACTCGCATCGCGCGTGTACGCGTTTAATAGCGTGTGTCTCCCTCCGTATTAAAATTCGGAGTATGCGGGCCTTATAAACACGCGCCGCAACGTCGCTTCTTCGACCACCGCACGCGAGATGGCACACATGCGATATTTAAACGCGTCCCCGCGCGTTTTTTCCTTCGAGATTGATTAGTCGTCGTGCGCGCTATACACACACACACACATTGTGTGTGACTTTTCTCTCTCGTTAATAGCGCGCACGTGCGGACTTATACTTATCTCAATCGCGAGATGGAGGTGAAGGAACACGAGACACGCTTTTCGAAATCGCTTGTAATTGCATAAAAAACGTGCCGTTTTTATGGCACGCGCGTCGCATGATGTGTGCGTATTAGAAAACGCGCTGATTATTGTTGTTGCGGCTTGCATATTGATGGGGCGGCTTGATAATCGCTTTCATGATTTTCCTCTTTTTATTAATTAATGCGAAATAAAAGGGAAAACTTTTATTATTAGCGTATATATATGATGCATTTTGCCTCATGCATTATGCGCATGTCTAATGATTTATTAAACGCTGTGCGTATATATAAAACATTAATTACGTTGTATTTCCATGTTTTCCATTAAATTCAAAATTTCGAGATTGAAAATTAACGATTGCGAATATTAATGGCCGAGCATGAGTTTCATTTAATAATAACAATATTATGTGCTTCGTGCGCGAACGAAATTAAGTTATGAAGTATAATTAATTAGATCGCGGACTATGTGCATACACATAATCTGCAATATATAATACGTCAAAGTTTATATTTGTACATTGTTGTTGTTCAAGAAAAATAATTATTAAAGTTAATAACAACGTGAATGAGTCAAATAGTGCTAAATGTATTCGGGATATTGCGTAACTCTTCCCATCTCGGTTTTGATGAATGTAATTTTGTTTAACTTCTCACTAGAACTAAATCATTTGCTATTCATTTAATTATAAAAAGGATGTTACTCATAGGAAAATACAAATTTATAACAAATAAAATTTATGGTTGTTATATGATTAGTCATCACCTAACTTAATTATATGTTTCTGATTATCTATATGTTAATTTAAACAAGGATGCTTATGATAAATGAAACTTTGTTTTCTTGTAAAAAAACTTTTAAAACTTATTACTCATTGTACTTACGATATGTAATTATATAACATTCAATCACTATTAAATCTTTCTAACTATAAAAATGAATATTCAAATTCCAAATGGCATTTAAAATTCACATGTGTATACAAGACATGTAATTTCAGTAAAGTTTTCCAAGATCAATCTACAGTCGCTGTTGAGTTTTACACGTGCTTTCCTCTTTTACATACTAACTTATTCAATAACCACCACCAACCTATACCCTTTATTTATTAAAAACTAAAACAAATACATCCCAATTCATACCTCAACCCCACCACCACCGATTTCCCACATATTCGTCCACCCAACGCTACGAACTCCATATACCTCCAGACCCTCACTTTCATCAAACTCTGCGCAAAATTCGCGAGCCCTATATAGATCAGATAATCTCCCTCCGAAAAAAGTCCGACCAACCCACTTTTTAAAAACCGATCCCCACACACAGCCCTCGGGGCGGCGACGTGTGCGCAAAACATCTCGCCAACTCGTTAAGAAGAGCGCACGCGCGTTGCGTTCGTCGCCCTCGGCATGCGTGTGTATATGCAGGCAGAAGGGCTTTATCAGGTCGGCGCATCTCGGTGCATCCGGTCCCTATATACACGCGCGTATACGCGCATTTCGGGAATTAACGCGAGTAGTAGGCAGACGTGTGCGCGTATGGCTATGTAAAGGGAGCGAATTTCTGTGCGAGCTGAGCGTTGGTTGTCGTTGGTGGGTGATGAGTGACGGTCTTGGTGGGGTGAATCGGAGTGTTTTGTCGATTAGGGAGTGAGCATTTTTATGGTGGATCATTGGCGCGTGTTTGGTGTGGAAGTATAATAATCCATTTGAATGCGAAAAATTTCTTGTATGGGTTTACAATGAAATAGATGCGGGATATGAATTATTGAGGCACAAGTAAATGTTGAGGAGGAGAATGGTACAGTGAAGATTTATTCTATGAGCTTAGCATGTACAAAAGCATTTTAATACTAAGTTCATGTGTTATTGTTTCAATATCTAAAGTGACTTATTAGCTTAGTTTAATTTATGTTTTGAACTCTAATGATATATTAATAATTTTTTTTCACAATAATATGCTACTTCTATTGTTACAGTAAGTTGATTCAAAGAATGAAATTGTTTTCCAAAAGGTTAGCGTTCATGCAAAAATATTACATGTATCGAAATGACGAAAGGAGAAAATTATAATAGAAGACGATATTTTTGAATAAAACTTTATAATGATACATATATTATATCCTTGAACACATCAGAACGTCGTTCTAAACTCATTAGTGATTGATGCAGACAGGTTACTCTGCTTATTGATCGCCAGTTCCCACACTAATTTAAATTTCAATGTGAAATAGGATACACGTATCATTACCAGAATTAATTGTCTAATATAAAGGCAGTTTTATATTTCTCATCCTCTGTATTCCCCTACGACCTCGCCACATAAAACCACACTCGAACAAACAATCGCGCACGAATTTCAAAAACCATCCATTTTCACTTAGCAACAGCAGCAACAACCCCTCCTTACCGTGACAATAAAAAACCCAGCCGGGCAGAATTTACGGGCGCGCTCCACATTTTTCACGAATAAATTTAAAAAATTCATGCTCGCCCCTCGTGCCCGCGCGCGCTCGTATACATACACGCGCACGATTCTTAAAGCGTAATTGCTCGACGCGTGACCCGCCCTTATCGCGAATATTAATCGCCGAGTCAGAACGAAATAAAAGGCGAGCGGCTGCTGCTGCTGCTGCTGCTGCTGGCTTGACACGGCAGCTCGTTCGAAAAAAATGTCCTCATTAATTCATTGGCCGTTTTACGTCCGACGGCGGAATACTACTACGAGAGAAAGAGAGAGAAGTAGTCACGCGAGCGTCGGGCTGTATATATATGCGAGCGAGCGATCAAAATCGTGGATATATACGCACGAGGAAGGAGGGAGTTGAAGGGTGGAGGGTATAATGTACGTGAGGGAGTTTGATTGGTTTTGAAAAGGAAACAAAGGAACGAGGAATGTTGGTGGATTGCGATGTGGGTTCGGTTGGGTGACGGAAGAACGTGAGTAATGTGTAAGTTTGAGGGGTTTTATACAGGGAAAATGGAAAGGAGTGTGCGGTGAAAATGAGGTGGGGATGGTTTGTAATTTATAATTTATGTTTGATGGTGAGATTGGAGCGAAGAATGTAAAATACGTGGTGGGTTTATTTAAGATTTTTATGGAAAAAAGTGTATTGTTTTATTGGAGTGAGATTTACCAAGCTTTTTTACTTTTATTTTACGTATGAAGTTAGAAACGAACGTATAGTTGCAGTAAAAATGATTAATGCTTGTACAACAAAAAATAAAAGATTTTAAATGTAGCTAAATATTGTTTTTCTCGTAACTTTTTTAGGATGGATATACTGAATTGTTGCGTGGGGTTTGAATTTTTTGCCCACTCAGTGGTTGACGCAAGTTAACGAGAATATATTCAAACAAGGGTTCCGAGTTATTATATGTTTCAAACCTTTAATGTACAAACGTTATGTTAAGGTGATGTGATACCCTGATTTCAATATTTTTTAAATCAACATTCAAACGTTTATTTGGAAAAAGACGACTGTCAGGCGCTCCGGACACGTAAACACTATATTCAGAAAATTTTTTTAGCGATTCTATTAGTATTTTCGTTAGCTGTGCTCGTTTTAAAAATAGGTCAATTGCAGATTCCTACTTACCGACAGTACGGTTTTTATTTAATTAAATAAAATCTGATAATTTTTTTGGAAAAACACGTCTGTCAGGCGCTCCGTATTGTAAATACTATACTCAGAATTTTTTGTGGATGATTCTATTGGTATTTTCATGAGATGTACTCGTTTTAAAATTATGTCGGTATATAACATCACCTTAAGTAGTAAGACACGATTGTCACTGATATTTAATTTTAATAAAATGCCAACTTAACCATAACTATATAAGATCCTACAAAAATTAAAAAGCTGATAAAGTAATCATGTTGTCGTTATGAGGAGAACATCTCTTAACAAAGGTTACTATTTACTTTATCAAAATTATCTGCGAATCCTTCAAAAATTAACATGACTTATAATAAAAATACTTACAGTTAAGTCCATAAAAAAAAAATCATCAAACTGTTAACTTTTACTATATGTATAAAGTTCATCAACTTATTAATAAATTCGAGTGTAGTATCCCAGTTACAACCATTAACATGCCCAAATGTCGATGTTTAAAATCCGTCATTAAAGTTTTTTTTACCCCTCAACATTGTTAAAGCCACTCTTTTACCGCATAAAAATTTGTTACTCACTCCAATCCACTACCGCAGCATTCGCCGATCGAACCTCACTAAAAATCACATTAAAAACCAATTAACCCGCGCCGCTCGCTGCATATCCCGACAAGCGCGCACGGGGCCGCGAAAACGAGCGTAATGATGTATTCCGCGGCAACGAGTGTTTACAGTGCAAAGTGAGTGAAAAACAATGGCAATAAATCGGGCCCTCTCTCCCGCCGCTTTAATGCATTCCAAATTACTTACTCGTATACAGAGCCGCGCGCGCACGCGTTCGGCGTTCGGTTAAATGGGTATGGATTCACGGCCGATCGCGCCGCCCCGATAGCGTATTCGTAATTAGGTGTTCGTTGAGATTGAAGATATTCGCCGGCCGCTGCTTCGGCCCTCTATATATATACGTATACACACATCCGCATCCACGTATGTGTATATGTATGTATCGCATGATCGGGTATATACAGCGCGCGGTTTTCGCGGAATAGGCGCGGGAAAGCGACCGCGCGCTCTATTACGCTGGGACCCTATCTCCTCTCTTTTTTTATGGAACGAGGTACAGGGGAGGGCGATTAATTTTTTTACGAGCACTATTGGAGGATAGTGTGTGGCGCGCGGCGATAAGTCCGCGGAGGTTTTTACGGGCGGCGCGGAGGGACGTTAAAGGACGGTTGCTGCAGCAGCAGCAGCGTTCTTTATGCCGGCCCAGTGTATAATGTTATAGGTTTATGCGCGGAGGCGATACACTGCGCGAGTGTATATATGATGGAGTCGTAGCGCAGCGTTGCACGCAGGATTTTCTTATATGTGTATTGTGGGGGAGAGGTTTAGAGCGGGAGTAGGTTGCATTGATGCGTAGAGTGTGAGTGTGCGGGGCTTGGGATATGCATTTTCTTTTGATAGTGTGGTTATTGTGTGTTTGGAGAAAGATATACCATGTAATATTTTCGATTAGGGTGATATGTTTAATAAGATTTATTTGGTATTTAGCTGCATTTGATTATGAATAGATACTATATCTTATGAATTTAAATTAAATTTGTACACTATTTTTAGCCTATTAATATAAGTACGTATGCATTTAATAGTAATAGTAGTAATAGTAAATTATTGTAAAAATATAAGTCTTACAAACATCAGAGAAAACGTGATAAATATTCGTATTGATAAACATTTTAAAACAGCGATTATAGGTTTTTCGTTTCGAAAATGAAATACATCATATAGATTTAATAATCGCTCACCAGTTTTAGACTCTTCGAAACACTAGTTTTCCATATTAATTTGCAATATTACAACTGAATAGTTAATAACAAATTTAAAATTAGTGATGTCACAGATAAAGTATATGTATTTAAAAATAACTAGAAACCTGGTGGACTAGAAAAAATACACGTATGATAGTATGACTATTACTCGTCAAGATATCACTGAAAAATATTTAAACCTAAGAATAAAAACTATCTGACATTCACACTCATCAATCGCGCTAATAAATTACATTGATACCAATAAAAACTATGTATAAGGGACGACACTGCAATTAATAAATTAATATAGAGAAATCGCCCATTTTGCGAGGGGTTTAGTCGAGATCAAGAAAATAAGCTCTCAGAGCTGTTTTGAATCTGCTGAGGGAAGAAAGATTTCTAATCTCAGCAGGCAGAGAATTCCATTAGTGCGAACCTCTTACCTGGAATGATTTATTAAAATTAAATTAAATTTATTAATATAATAAGGAATTACTATCGACAAACGCGCTCATGAAATGTTACTTATATATTATTTTATTATTTTAATATAGATAATCGTTCATTGAATATATAATTTTATTCAATTATCGTTTGTAATTATTTCACTGTAATTATTCTATATAATGATATTAAAACATATCAGAAAAATTGCAAGCACAATAAAACTGCAAATATATTTTGTATGATTAGTAACCATTCTCTAGTATATTCTTCAAACTTTAATAAAATACGTTTAATATATTTTTTAGACATTCGAGCCTCAGAATTAATACGATAAATAAATCTGTGCCCGTGGATATTGAAGTATAGCAAATGAACAAATCAAATTTAAAAACTCTTCCACCCACAGTATCTTATATAATCCAGCCTTTTAATTGATAAAATGTAACCCAAGCCCAACCTATACCTATATACCCCACTTACCATTCAAGACCAACCGCACACCTCATACATCTCGCTATCAACCTCTGCCGCCGCCGCAACAATACAACCTCATAGCGTCGCATTCAATCACGATCGCCAATAAACCACTCACCAAAAAGGCTCACCGCCGCCGCATCCGTGACGTACCCCCACGCTACACCGCAGGCAAATACGAAAATGGATTTTAAATTATCGGAAGGAATGCTTGTACGCAGGCGTCACGTTGCATGTGCCGCCGAGGCACAAAGGGTTGAGATATTCAGCGCGAGTCCGGAGATGCTTGTCTCGAGTGACATAATGCTCGCGTCCATGGCGCATACGGAATCGCCGACGCCGTCCCCGTCGTCGTAAACATTCGTCTATATACGTGAGTATTTTTCTGTACACGCTGGAGAAGGAGGAGGACGGAATTATCGTATATATACGTATGTATATCGCACGCGTGTTATGTATAAGAGCGCGTTTTAATCGGGTTTTGGAAATCGAAAAGCGCGGGGAACGATTATCGATGCACGAGCGTGAGTATAATGACTTTATTTCGGATTTATCTCGGGTGTATAGCGGAAGCGCGATTTATGGGCCGGGACAAATTGGCTGGGAAAGGCGCGCGGATTTTCGAAATTTCGCCCGCGAAACGAGGAGGAGGGCTATAATATTTATATACTTGAGAACTCAAAAAGGTGCTTTTTCTTGAGATCGGTTCTTTGGGTTCTTTTTGGTATGGCTCGGTTCTCGCAGATGGCGAGAGGATAACAGCGCGGGAAGATAAAGCCGGAATAAAGTGGTTAGCGTAATGCCGTAAATTTTTAAGGTACAGATAATTACAGCGCGCGTGAGCGCAGGCGAGTTATATCTCGACAGGCGATTCGAGATTTTGGTGTTTTTTTTTTTTTCGAAATTGCGTACGTGATTTTTTATCGGTTAATGATAATCGTTATAATGATTTACTTAGCGCGATGCATTTTTTAATGCTGGCGAGGGTAAATTGAATTTTATGCGAGATAACGTAGATTAATGGCTTGGGAACTTTGTCACGCTGGATTATTGTTCTGGAGGAAAAGTTTGACAATTTTTATTCGACGGATAGTACAGTAAGAGTAGTTTACGTAAATTGTTCGTGTGATAATTTTGTTTGGTTTGTTTGGTATAAAAGCAACAAGGCGACATTTACCTCTTGCAAAGTGAACAATGGCCCACCTGTGACTAATTACACCAATTATTCGATGAGATGCAGATCGCCGTCGTGCCTTTGCAGAATCTTGTTTCTTAAACGTATAATTAATGATATTTTATTAATTATACTTGATAAAATTTTGAAAGCGCCCGGAGGTAAATTGGTTCAATCAATAATAGTTTATTATACAAATTTAATTAGTAGGTATAGCGCTAGATTAAAAATGAAAAGTTATTTTACATGATTCAATATTATTCTTGATGGTAATTTACAGGATTTTTAGGATGGCACGTGATTATTATGTTTAAAAATACGTTTATATTTCATATTCTTGAACACAAAAAGGATAGCTTCTATGGATATTTAAGATACTTTTAAATATGTGGCTTTCCGGAAAAACCACGTAAGTAACATGTTTTTCAAAATAGGTTTTATGCCTTATTTCTTATCTTCGAGTAGTCCTCTATCATGTAATCATGACAGAAATTATTAAAGTGCACTCGTTTTCTTAAATAAACACAAGGAAGAACGCTATATAACTTCATTTGTTTCAACATGTTCCCGTAATAACCACGTATCTCCAGTTTTTTTAAGAATAACTCCCGGAAAAACCACATAACTCCACTTTTTCTAGAACAATTCCCGGAAAAACCATATCACTCCACTTTTTTTCATCCAATATCTTGGAAAAATGATACAACTCCATTTTTCCAATAAGAGAGACAGACGTTCCTTATTCTTATAAAAGTACCCATAGCAAGGTTGCTTTATTAGAAAGAGTACACATATTTGCCCCTACAAGTTCCCGTGAGTAGTAGTTCCTATTTATCATGTATAGTTGTCGAAAAAACAATATAATTGCTATTGAGACCGGAAAACCTACGTAACTCCACTGAGATTTTTGTTTATTCCCGAAATAACCACGTGAGTGAAAGTCGTTTTCTAAACTATTTTTGGTCTAGTTACTATGGTAATAAATATGTTATTTAGATTAGTATTCATAGATGCAGTGTTGCATTTAATCTCATTTGTCTTGATTTAAAACACCGATGCGAAACTAAAAAGTCGATTTACTCGAAATCATGAAAAGTGGAGATAAGTGGTTATTCCTGAAAGCCACAAAAGTGTATTATGCAATAGATCGCCCAACAGAACCACTTAAATTTTAGTAACAAAGTGCGTTTGATTGCAACAAACATAATAGTGACGGTATATCACTTAGAATAATATTACCATTTCGCTGATATCTCTGAAAAACATGGAAAATTGTCTATATATTGTGAATAAATTGTAAAATATGAGATGAATTATTATGAATATTTGGCATAAATACCTGTACATCGCAATGTATAAGCACAGTTTTATCAATCCACCGTACCACGCATACAAATAATACACTTCTTTCCTATTCATCTCTCCAGATTCTTCAACTTCAGTCCCGACCATTCCAAAAATACATTTTTATTCATCCAGAAATCCAGCTCACCGTACATTATACACGTTTTTCACCTCTTTCGGGCGCATTCACACGACACTCGCTCGCTCGGTGCCGTCGCGCGAGCGCGCGCTGATCAGTGTGGGAGATGATTTCCTTGGAATTATGCTAATCGGATTCTGAGAAACACGTGCCGTCGCGGGGACCCGAGAGAAAGGGACTCCCGAAAAGTCGTTGTTGGTGCTTTTTCTTCAGGCTGGAAACGTTGTTCGGGTCGCAGATAAATAATTAGGATGGCCGGAGGTTCGGAGTATGGAAACGCTGGGTTAATAGGAGATTATTGCTTGTGTGAATGCACTGTGTGCTCTCTTCAAGTTTATTACGTGGTTTTCTTTGGTATTACAGGAAAGAATAGGAAACCTCGTAAATTAGTAATAATTCGTTGATTAAAATGGCGGTGATTCTGGTGGCGAAATCCGCTTGAAATTTTCCGTACCTATATCTTTCCATCACAGATTGCGCGCCTCATACGGAATGATAATCGCAATCGCGCTCGTTATATGCGAGCTATATACAAACTAGAAACGAAGAATTAATTCTTTCTCACTCGACCATATTAATTTCAAAGAGACTAGACTGTTATGCATGGAAACGTATCTATTTAATTATTAATTTTTTTTTTCGCAATTAGTTGCAGACGATTCAAATTCAATTCAAATTTATGGTAACGGCCGGGATCGGTTTCCATCGTCCGTATGTATTTTTCATTATCTTTTAGTTGGCGATAATTGGTATTATTTATTGGTATTATTAACTCTAACGTTACCCTGGTAGAAATTCATCTATGTGAAATGGCCAGGAAGTTAGAAAATAGCTAGTAAAACTGGCTAATTAATCGCTATGATGAAACGATTTTTCGACCATTATTTGCCTATTTCTTAGATTGACGTAACAACAAAATATTCGTATTTGATTTACTTACTAATTTTATCTTTGATGAAAGAGCATTAAAGTGCATTGGATGGCTTACCAAAATATAAATAAATAACATTAATTAATAAAACGCTTGTTGTACTCATTCTATGAATAATTTAACAAAACTTTTATTTCTCCGCCTGATTCTGTCTCTCTCACCCCTTCTTATAAGAGAAAGTCTTCTACTAGCCATTTCCAGACTGAAGAAACTGATCAGTTTTAATACCTTTAAAATACTTAAGAACAAGCTTGTACTTGTCATCGAAAAACTCATTCTATTTTTCAATATATTAAATGGCCTTATAATACTGGACAAGAGAAATTCCTATTTTATAGCAAGTTTCTAATATAAATGGTCAGTTATTAGTTATAAAATGTTTTGGATTTCCACCAGGATGTTTGTTTTTAGCCATTAACTTCACTGAAAAATAGCTAGCTTCTATAGTTAACATTTCTACCAGGGAAAGCTTACTCACTACTAAAAGAATTTGATTAATTAGCATCACAGCAACTACAATCCTAATGAACTTCCCTCAACCAAAACCCATATAACTACCTAATTCCAAATATCCCTTTTAACCTCATCCCAAGCAAAATTCTAACTCCGCACACCACACGACGACGACCATCGCCGCCATCGCCACGGCAATAAACCACTCGCAAAATAATTGCAGCCAGCCGGACGCCCTCCCCCGGCACACATCTCTCACCTCGACCTCCTCCTCCTCCTCCTCCTTCCCCTCACCATGACATACCTCCGAAGGTGCGAAGTATGCGCGCTCGCTCGCGCGGTCATTCGAAATGTATAGCCATTAACCGTCGTCCCGCCACTGAATTAACAAGTGCGCACGCGCTCTCTCTGTGCGACCATACATCACAGGAGGTGTCAACCGATTCACAGAATCGTCTTCCACGATCTCCGAACGTATATATAGGTACGGTGCGCGCGCTCGCGCTGATGGATACTTTTAATTGCTAGCCGGCTGTAAATCACGCTAATTGCATTATTTTTTAGAAGGATCAGGTCGCGAGTTTTCGGTTATTTATCGGGCGTGCTGCTACCGCGTGGTCTTTTAGAATTTTGTTGCGAAGGTGATGACGATCGCGTATACGGGACTATATGTGTTTGTGTGTGGGTAGCTTTTGGTCACGGTCGGTGAGTCCGTGTATCGCGATTATAGCACGTACGTTAGTTCTATTTTTACGCTCCTATATTAGAAAATTGAATTCAATTTACGGTAAACTCTCGTTAACGTGTGGCCACTCTCGTGGAGGAAGGAAGTGTCCTTTGCATATTTGTTTTACACAGAAATTTAATAAAATACTTTTCACAGCCGATTTCATCGAGATACTTCCATAAATGTTCCACCTTAGGACTCTATATTTCTATAGATACAACCCAAACCACGTAAACCTATTTGTACGCTGATTCGAATCAACCGCCTTATCTCATCTGCGCCCACCTAATCAACAACCCAAAGTTCGACGATCACTTACACGTCGTGTAATTATACCAGCATCGCCGTCCGTCACTCTATCCCTCATATATCCTATATATATATATATATATACACACACTCGCCAATTAACGAATCTCTCGGAACGCGGGAAAATACCATCACCACCGGAATCCGACGTACACGCGCGTATATATATAAAATCACCCCGGGAAAAGCTGCGCGGGCTTATTAAACCGCGCGGTCTCGTTTTGTTGTCATAAATTAGAGCGCGAATCCCGCGCGCGGCGCGCTGGCTAATTAGTCAGCGCGCGGGATCTAACGAGCGGTGCTTAGCCTCCCGGGGAAACGAGGCGACGACGGCGGGGATATCAGCTTCGTTTATTTAGATGAATTCCGGAATGAGAGGGGGGAAGGACGACGACGGCATTTGCATAATGCTGGTAAGATTCGAATTTTCCGCTGATATAGGGGGGAACGTGGTGAGTCGTTATTGGGGCTTGATTGAAAATCGTTTATTTAATAAATTTATAGGCGCAAGTGCAGAAGTCGCTGGGAAGAAGTCGAGCTGTATATTATATGGTGAACGTCGATGACGGAGATCTTATCTGTTTGTTGGTAAATAAATTTATAATAAAATAGAAATAGGAAGGAATTACTTATAGACGTAGTGAGATGTGTATTTAAATTCGTTGAGATGAATAACCGGCGAGTCGCGTCGTCGTGAACTTGAGCGTTTTTTAAAAATATATATATATATATATATATCTATATATATATATATATATATAGTTATTACGGAGAATTTTTAAAGATTATAATTCAAACTGCCGGCGCATTTATACGAAAGTACGCATATGAGCAAAACTTCGGGACGACTCGAGAATGAAAAGAAGGAAAAAAAAAGTGTAAACGCAACGCCGAGTCCTCGTATAATTATGCAAATTATATTATAATCATTAAACGGGAAGCGAAGGCACGTCGGTACGTGGAATAATTTTGCAAACAGGCCATAAATCAGTCCTTACAAGTATATTTTCGTCTTTAACATAAGATTGATAATGTTAACTCGACAGATAATCTCGATATTATACAATTTGCTGAAAAAAAAATTTGTTTCACGTTATGTAATTATACGTAGAGTTTCTTATAAAATATATGTATTCCAAATGCTCATTTGGCGGTACACATAAATTCCACATTTCTCAGAAATCGAAGTATTTTTAACATCTGAATACGTTTTTTTTTTTCTTGCCCTACAAAAAATCCCACTTTTAGCAACATTTTTCAGCACTCTCTAACTGGAAACTCGTTTTTAAATAACGATAATGACCGGCCTATATATCTAGTTACAACGGTAATTCCACCGAAAGGCAATTTGTCGATTCCACTCTTTAATAATTTATTAACACAACGATAACAATCATCCGATGGCAATCTGTATACTCGCGCGCACGCGCGCAGCCTTCGATAACCATCTCTCATTACAAAATGTTACAGCATTCGACAAGGTGTGTAATATACCATACGCACGTATAGATACACCGGCGTCGCCCACTTTATCATTCCCCTATAAAATTTTCGTCCTCTCAATATAACATAACACGAGACGACGACAAAAGCAGCCGCGGCGTCGCGTCAGTAGACCGCTCTTCTCGAGTACAAAAGCGCGACTTCACCTCTCCCGAGATAAAACTTTTTCCCTCTCTCTCTCTCCATACGCCGAAGAATCCCTGTCAATATAAAACAATCTCACCGACTCAATCACCAACCGCGAAGTTCGCATAAAGCAGCAGCGATGTGTACCATTTGGCGACAAAGTGTCATCATCGCGCGCGCGCGCGCACACACGTTTGAATTTTCGCGCGCCCCACCGCACGCGCGGGGCGGGAAATTCAAACTCCCTCTCTCCCCTCTACCGCCGCGCGCGAGGGGGACAAAGAGCAGCGCGAGAATCCGCCGCGTCGAGCGCGAAGGTGGGAGGGTACTCTCGCCTCCTACGTTCTCGCCGGCGATTGGTTAACAGCGCGCGGGGCGTCCGTGAGAGCGCTCAGCTGATTGGCCGCGCTAACGAGGCTACCTTCGCTCTCGCGTTCGAAACGAAATAATAAACCGCCGCCGCGCGCTGCCAGGCTTCGCCTCGCGCTCTTTCTCTCTCTCCCTCTCTTGGCTTCTTTTATTTTGAACGGCGCGCACGGAGAGAGAGAGAGAGCTCGGCCTCTCGCGCCGATGATAAAATATAATATAAAAGGCTATTCGACTGCGAACGCGAGCGCGCGTGCACATTGTCGACGCGCCTCCTCCTTCGCGGGAGGGAAAAAACAAGTGTGTGTGTGTGTAGTGTATGCATGTGTATATGTATGCAAAAGTACGTATATAGGGAGAGCAGAGGTACATGTATGTACCTGGGCGCAGGTAGATTGTGTTTCGCGGGCCGAGTGCAGCGCAGATTTTTTCGCGGTGCAATCTCGCACGTGTGTGTATGTGTACTTGCTCTCGAGAAAGAAAGAGGGAGAGAGACAGGAAGAGATGAAAAAGGAGCGCGTGGAGTCGTGATTGCGATCAATTAATTTCGGATTGACCGGTTTTCTCGCTCGCGCGCGATTCTTTTCTCAAAGTCGTTAATGCACCATGTGAGAGCTGCAAGTGGGGAGAGGAAATTTAGCATTGATTTGTATTAATTTCGCGGCTTGATGAGGGGGAAAGCGATTTTGATTGATAAAATGGGAAGAGCGCGAATGGAATGTATTTATGTGTAATTGAGTCGAATGGATGGGGGGGGGGGGGGGGATTGGGAAATCTCGTTAGGGATGAAATTTATGGGACATTAGCGATGTTGGTTTGATGTTACGACTGCTGGTTAAACCTTTATATGGAATTTTGAGATGTGTGGTATATGATTCGATCGGTATTTTATTGGAAATGTTGATGTCACTCGTCGAATTGTATCAATAAATCATCGCTAAACCTATACGTCGCGTCTAAGATGTTCTAATATAGAATCTATAATTATGTTTTAATTAATTTCAGTTCTTGATTTTATAATTTAAATTTGCTGTCTGTTATTATTTTCACAAAGTATATGACTTATCGTTCCTTTTGCCTCTCCACCCCATTGTCCAATATTTAGCATCTAACTATTTTCACACTGATTTTATCTCCCATCACTCGTTACCAAAACCAACCTTACCTGTATAATCAACCTTCCGCACCAAAAAGAAAACCCTCCCAACTTCACCATTACCCTGTCTCAGCTCGCCACCTAATCCACCTGCCTTATATCGCTGCACCTTCACGCACCGTGACCAACAATATATATTATGCATTTCTTCCAACCATCCGTCCCACAAATCTCCTCCTAATTAAAACGCAGTTTCCAATTTCACTTTTCATCCTCTCCCGTCCGCATAATAAAAATCCCCGACGCGCCTCTACAGCGCAGCGACGCATGCGAGATTATTCAAATCCCGAAACAAACGCTCAACTGCGGAACGGAAATTCTCTCTCTCTCTCGTGGGTGGGCAATTAGAGAGAAAAAATGCGCCGCTCGCGCGAGTTTTCTGAACTGAATCGAAACGAAGAGTTTCACCGTATATACACACACACGCGCGTCGCGTATATATAAGTATATGGAAGTACGTGTGCTCTACTCTGACTCTCTCTTTCCTCGCAGCGAACCGTGAACGCGCGCGGCTGCCGTCGGAAGGATAATTCGCGCGCGGTAGTTCGTTCGTACGTATGTACGTACACTTCGCGCGTTGGCTTCGAAAGTATATCTGGCTGTGTGTGTGTGTGTGTGTTAAGAGAGGATTTATCGGGAAAATATGCACACGCGTGTTAACAAGTGATGGCGAGTGCAATGCTCGAGTGTTTTAACTTTCGTTTCGAGGATTATAAGCGCGAGACGCGCGAGAGCATAGAAAGGAAGATTCGCGCGATTCTGTGTTGTTTTTTTTTTGCTGTCGTCGTGCGCAGGTTGAGTAAGGATGCGCGCGGGTAAGAGTTTAAGTTTTTTTTGCCGGATCGTAATGCGAGAGATTGTAACCTGTGGTGTAATTTAAGAGGAAACATATAGGTTTCCTAATGGAGTTTTATGGGAGAGAATGTATTTGAGTGTGTATAGCGAATTATATTAATTTTAGAAACTTTGTTTTGTAAATCATTAATGGAGGTATTACTAATCAAATCGTACATTATTTTCTTAAGAATTTATAGAGAGAGAGATGGAATTCCGTTACGTAACCGATTATAATTTCGAAAATACACACACACACATATATATATATATATATACGATTTCCAGGAAGTTTCAAAATGCGCGGAGTCGGGTGCATAATAAATACGTCAATTACGTATGTATGGTTAAAATATATAGTCGAGTTCTTCTTAAACTGTGGTATTTTATGTAAAACTTGTTGAAGTTCGTGCGTCGAATTCCAACTTTTAAGTATAATCTTCATATTTATTTCTTTATTTCGTTACTTCATTACCCAATATAATTATTTACCTTAACACCATCCCTGGTGTTCTACCTATATATTAGCTATATTTTGTTTAGGATATAGTTAATTTTTAGCTAAAAATTAGCTAGAAACCGCGGTAATAACGTCACGCTTTTAGCATTAAATTTATAGCTAAAATATGCTCAAAAGCGTTGGTAGAAATGTTAATCATAAATTATCTATTTTTTAGCTAACTTTATAGCTAAGAACAAAATACAAAAACATACGTATCGTATACAACGTGTGTCAGAGACATCGTCTCGATCGTGTTAGTTTTCGTTAAAACTAATTGTATCTTAGTGTTAGATTTGGAGTTATTACGAAAAAGGCTGAAAAGGATAGAGAAGAGAACGTGTTTACGTTACGATGATGTACTACCTAATATAACAATTAAATTTTTCTTAATTTCTTTAAATTTTCCTTCCTTATTTCGCAGAGATTATTTCTTGCGACTATACTTAAGTATATTCATATTCTTTATAAAAACATGAAATCCAATATCTTCAAAGCGTCAACCACTTCTTAGCTAGAAAAATTAGTTAATTTATAGCTAACGAATATCGCTCGTCAAATGTTAACCAAAAATTAGCTATTCTTTAGCTAGATTATAGTTAACAGAGTATCTTATTTATATCAATTTATAACAACTTAGGCAAAAAAGCTGGTTAATTTTCTACCAGGGATACCAATCACTCCGAAACAAAATTTTCCAAAAAACGTAGACCCATCCATAGAAACATCTAATCACCAACTCACCTTCCCAATAATTACGCAACTTACACGCGTCCGCGTCACTTCCATTACCCTCACGCCTTGTGGATCAAGCCACTTCATACGCTCTGGTCAATCTACATCTCAATACCTCCCTATCTTACTCACACTCTCTCACCTAGTATATATAGAAATATTAATAAACATCTTGCCCCTACATTACACACACCTGCATGACCGATGACTGAACGATCATCGCTCTCGCGTCAGCTCAAATCAGAATAACATTACGCCAGCGCGCGCTCGCTTATCGATTCGCGCAGATATCTCGCGCGAGATAGCCCATCTCCTGCTCCTAGCGACGACGAAGAAGAAGATTCCGAGAGATCGGCCGCCGAATGTAAACAAGCCGGGTAATCAGCGCGACACGAGCCATTAAGATTAGGGAGTGAGTGTGTGTGTGTCTCTCTCTCGTTCTTGGCTTCCGAGAACCGGGATAGACCGCGCGGCGCGGCGAGGTACGCGACGACGACGAAAAAAGGGAAATTTTAGATTTTTTTACGAGCCTCGTAACTCGTCGCCGAGGTTTTCTAGGAACTTCGGTCCCGACGCGTTAATTAGGTCCCGTGAGCGAGCGGCGAGTCTCCGAGAGTCGTGTTCGGTGATAAGGAGAGGAGAGCCGGATGGCTTTGAGGTGGACGCGAGGTGGGGGGAAAAGTTCGGATAAAAATATGCGGATGGGGTTTTTGGACTTCTGGTAAGTCGTAAAGTCGCGCGGTGATCAAAGGTTTTTTTTCCTTTTTGGAAATTGAGGAATTTTTTGGAGGTAATGGTACATGTAAATTTATCCGAGATTGAAATTTATTGTTGGGCTTGATCTAGATTCTTTTTTTTCGGCGATGGTGTTGGTTCTTGTTGAAGAGTTTGGGAATATTTTTGAAATCTTTTCGAATTGATCAATAGTCGAGAGAGTAATTTTGCTGTAGGTTCAATATTATAAATGGTAGAATTAGGTACTTGTTGAATACTTTGCTGTATGGTATTTTATCGTAACTGCCAGAGGATACAATATTGTGGAACTATAATATTCTTTTACTTAGATAGATTACATAAATAACAGAATTTGAAACATTGATTATTTTTCAGGATTTCTCATTTTTAAATTTAAAAAAAAAATTGAATATCCTCACCACAATCAGCTATAATTTTAAGTGCAAAAAAAAATAATTTGTTTTCACAATGTTGCCAATTACATGGTCTTGAATACCGTTTAAATTTTGGATATAATGAAACATACTGATTATTTATAGAAGATAATAGAATTAAAATCATTCGATTCACTTTATCTCAAATCCACACCACTCACAAATCGCAAACCAACCTAATTCCGTCACACCCGAACGCTCTCCCAAACCTTAGTCACCACAATAGCCCTCGCCCGTCACTTGCACTTTTCCCTCTCACACGTAAAAAAGCCGCGACAACCCCAGCAAGTTCGCACGTTATATACAATATATATACCTATACGCACCTCGTACTCGCCATTGTTCCCCTCACTATACATGCATACCTCCGCTCGCCTTCATTCAGCGACGCAAGACACACGCGACAGAGACAACGACATGCGCACACGGAAAACAGGTGCAATAATAAGCCTCTCTCTCGCCCACTCTTTCGTGGAAGGTACGAAATAAAAGAGTAACGAGCGCGGCGCTACATGCGTAGTGCCATTCGTCGAAACATAACTCCGGCTTTGATTGTAGTACACGCGCGCGTGCTCTCTCTCTCTCTCTCTCTCTCTCTCTCTCTCTCTCGGGACGTATATATAAGTATATATATGCACGTACGTATACGATACTTTAGATGAAATTACGCCGTGATAAAGGCCGGGCGCTCGCTCGCTCTTGGGGTTAACGAGGCTACTTAAACAGTTACGTGCGCAACGCTCTCGTATAATATGTATGGGGGCCGCACGCATCATTAACGCATTGTGTGTAGGCATGCGTGATATGTGATTCGATGCGACGATGATGCTCTTTTTGTTACGCCACGGTTTGGCGTGTGTGTGTGTCGGTGCGGCACGTCGGCTTTTTATGTGGGCGAGGTAGGTAGAGTGCGAGAGTGTATAAGTGCACGATGGGTCGGTTGAATGTTGAGTATTATGATGCATATATATTTTGTGGAGTGGTATATAGTTTGGGTGAATGGTTCTATGAAGTGATGGTTGGGAAGCGAACTGTTTTGTTCTGAGAATGAGCGGCATGTATAGGTGTGATGTCAGTTGATTTTTTTTTACTTTTCAGAGATCAGTTTTGTGATGTTCAAGTGCAATGGAATTTCTTAAGAATTTAATTGTTAACATTGAAATAGTGCACCGAGAAAAAAGTTTAGTAAAAATTATCAATATTTTGGTAAAAATTACTATACTGTCTCTTAAAGCCACTACAGACTGTAAAAACCCAAAAAATTACCATACTTTATAATTATGAAATTTTACCAGAAATATAGGAAAATTTACTATAAAGTATGGTCATTTTTTGGGTCTTTACAGTCTGTGGTAACTTTACGAGATAGTACAGTAATTTTTCCAAAACTTTTCTCTCAGTGTGTGTTCAAATATTATGGGTGATACGATACAGTTATAGCTCGATGAAATTCCACCACTACATTTAAGAGATCTTAAACTTTAATGGTCTGTACGATTTTTTTTATTTAAAAGTAAAAAGAAAAAGTTATGATCGTGACTTTCGTATTTGATTATTTTATTCCAATATTACAATGAATTTCAGTCATGCGAGATAAATTTGATTTACGTACAAACCGCAGCAAAAATCAGAAGAAAAAGAGTTAAGAACTCCTAAACTAATAAGTGTATGTAACATTCTTTACAACTACACCTATGAACAAAAACTGCATGACATACATACACAGCGTACGCAAGTAACCCAAGTCACCTCTTCTCCATCATTGAATCCAGACTCGCAAAAAACTACTTTATATCACTTATAAACCCAATCGTCTACACACCCAGCCACTCAGCGCGTGTATCGAGAGCCTTTTAATATCCTTGATAACTACGGCTATTAACGCATCAGTTTTTCACGAAAACCTATAAGTCTCACACTTAGCTACACACGCACGGTGACGAATTGAAAATCGAGAGAGAGAGAGAGATAGAAAGAGCCACCTGGAGCGCGCGCGCGCGCGGCTTGCTTATACATATATACGCCCATGTACATCTGTCCCTCTTTAAGCTTCCATTAGTCGGCCCGGCAATTATTGCCTCTCACCTTCCGTTTTCTCGCCCGTTAGCCGTTTCCGCGAGCGAAGGATGACGTAGGAGGAATAGCTTCGATGATTATGACGAGCTTTTTCGAGAGCCGTGTGTATATGCGCGTGTGCGAAGATTCGGTCGAGAGTCTCATAAATCACTATTTTAAACGATGTTTACACGCGGGTTAATGGTGTGGGTGTGTGTGAAAGAGAGAGAAGGATAGGAAATTAACGCGAGGGTTTTGTTTGGATTTTCCGGAGGAAGAGCCGTTTATTGGAAATCCTAAGAGGCTGATGGGAATCTGGTGCTGGAAAAGGTGCGAGGTGTTGCGGTGAATATAGTTCGTTTGGGTACTCGGAATAGGAAATTTAGCTTTTATGCAACTTTCAGAAAACGTAAGGTGTGATTAATAATGTAGCAAACATGATAATATGTTAAACTATGGTAATTCAAAAGTAAGTTTAATTGTGAATAAATATATACCAATGGTACGAAAGAATAAACATTTGTTTTATAATTATTGAAAAATTTCTCGTTTATTATTGTTAAAGCTGTTATTAGTATTTGTGGATACTTCTGCTTTGGTGGAAAAAAGTGGAAGTGATTGACTTTTAGATGACTATCGGCATGATCTCAGTTCTTAATCAAAATCTAGCATCTCATTCTTGAGCTCTTTTCTACATATTATCTTCTATCTTTATAATCTTTATCTTCTATCTTTTATAATCAAAAGAAGGTAATACTATTAGTAAGAACTTATTGGTAAGAAGTGTATTTTTACTGAAAATTATAGTGCCAAAAACCAGATATTAAAAAAAACAAACAAAATATTTATGAAAATAACATTGTTTCAGTATCTCATAAGTATTATAACAATACTATTTTTTGCTAATCATTATTTTCTCCAATTTTTAATACACTTAATTGATTTTCCAGTATCTCAACTCATATATACATACACGAACCAATAAATCACTTATCCTAATATACCTAAAAGTCAGAGCACCATCCAACAACTACATCCTACCTCAACAAAACCGCCACAACAACGCACCTCACTGACGTCACACTTCCCACAACCCTATACACACACCCATACTTCCCATTCACCTCACGCACGCGTGCACGCGCGTGCCCATACATGTATACATTACTTACTCTCTCCACCCGCGCATCTCTTATTCCACCGAAAATCGCGCTCGCGCGTCTCATATCGCCGCTCATATCGACAAGCAGCGACACACACATACACACGAGTGTTCCCCGCGCTGCCCGCGACCTGACGCCATTATATGCTAATTCCGCGTGTAAATTCGCCGAGATTTACCTACCTGCGCGTGAGAAAGACGCGCGATCTGCACATTTCTTTTTTTAAAGCGTAGTATAATGTGTACGCGGTGACAGGGGAACTGGTTTGACTCCGAATCGCTCATTTGGCAGAGGTGGACTGTACGTCATGGGGCAGTCGAGGAGTTATGATCTCTATTAAATCGCTTTTAGAAACTCGTAAATTTTTTAGGAGCGAGTGTGTGGACTTGGGGATATGTTGTGATCGGTTAGCTGTGTGAATTTGGTGAGCAGGTTATACGTATGGATTTCAGTGGATGTTTAAGTGCTACACGATGAAGATTTTCGATTCTTGTTACCAGTGTAATTGACTTTTAATCTAAAATCTATTATCTAAAATAAATGTTATACTAAGTTCTGTATTATGTTCATTTTTGTTTATAAGTCTTTTTAATAAAGATTCAATTCAAGAACAAAAATCACTGACAACAGCATTTCTTGAGCTAATAATCGTCTATTTTACGAATATTATCGCGAAATCGTCAATTCTCAATTTAAACAATTACCAATTAACGATCGAACCATATTATTTAAAGCACAAAGAAAAACCTCCCTCTATAATCCGAACTTCACTATACCATACCTTACAAATTTCGATTAAATATCTCATAGCGAACACAAAACCTCTTCCATATTCATACGCCCAACACCCGCATTCTCCTCCGCCGCACTCACTCCTTTGTCTCTCCTACTACACAACTCTCACTTTCCTCAAAACCCATAAAAACTGAAAATCACCGCACCACGCCGGCAAACTTTCTTCTCCTTTTAGCAGCCTCGTACACGATCAAACGCATGGAATAAAAGCTTCTCTCCTGGAAAAAGAAATATCATACCTCATGCGCATGACGACGCGCGCGCGCGCTCATAACTCATCGACGCGTGTGCGCGCGCGAGGCGAAACGCGCATCACGCACGGGGACGGCTTCTTTATTCTTCGCGACGCCTCCTACGCGCGGCGCTGCGCATGCAAAGTGTGCGTGCACGCGGAGTGTTTCTGCTAAGTCGTGTGTATGAGTAAGTATATAAGCGTATATACTCGAGCACGGCTTTGTTGTGCGCATGCGCAGCTTTGCTGATTTGAATGTCGCGGTGTCGATGGAAGGATTATGTGGGTGTATAGGGTTGTTTGGTTTGATGTATATGAAGATTTCCGTATTTTTGTTCTTGTTAAAGTTGCTGTTTGTTTCCTAAATTATTTTAGACAATGAATGAAGTCGTTAAGACAATCCGATGCAAGAATGCGTTATCGGCAATTCGTACGGTTATAATGATGAAATTCTAAGGATTCCATTACAATATTCATCATGCATTAGTTATTATACAAACCGCTCCCGATAAACTTCCCGGGCCTATACAACACAAAGGCGCGCAGGCGCAATCGAGCCAATCTGCCCATAAATATAAATTAGCCCACCTGAATTTCACTCTCCGCTCTAATCAGAGCGTACACACATACAACTCTGCTCCCGATAACGCAGCCGCCTCACCTCTAACGATTTATTGTTTTACAGATGAAACTCTCGCGTTGCAGCCTTGCCCAATCACATATGCGCGCGCGCACCGAAATTATCATAAGCATATACACAGAGTATAGTATCAAGAGGGACCAGAAGCTCAAGCGATTTCCCCAATGGAAAAACCACGGGCATCATACAATCGGATAAGAGTTAATTAAAATAAAGAAGAGAGCGAACCTCGCGCCGGATGACACTCGACAATACGCGCGCAGCGAGAGAGATTAGATCGCTTCTCCTCGTCGCATACATATATACACACAGGCCTTCCGAAAAGGAGAAGCTCCCCGCTGCATTAGCATAAACCTAATATGCCGAGAGGATACAAACACACACGTATATACAAATATATGACACACAATGCGTTATTATAAGGGGAGGAGAGAAGAAGCTGCGCGAGTTCTTGCCGGTGGCAGATCTCGCGGCTCGATACACGTCACCGACTCGCGCTCTACTTAACATAATATAATTGACCACACGCAATGGGCCCCCAATGCGATTTTGCATAATGAACTAATGGGTTATTGTGCATGTGTGCATGGGGAATCTATTTAGTATCGAGTCTGCTCTGTCTCTGTGTGCGTACGCACGCTGGGGCTTTGTTCCCTAGGCTTTTTTGGGGTATGAGCAAGCAGGTATGTAGTAGTGGTGGTGGTGGAGTGCACACGTGGCGCAGGTTTAGCGGCGAGGATGAAAATTGCGAAGGTGGTGATAAGGCGCGGGACGACCGGTTGAGGAATAATGCACAATGGGTGTTGTTGCAAGGGGGATTATATGGATTTAAAGAGAGTAGATCTCTGGGTTTTGGTGTAGTGGGGATTATGTGGTATGTATGTATACGTTGGCCGATGGTTGTGGTGGTTGAATTGAATTTTCTTAACAGATGTATGTTTAGTTGCATGCCTAGTTTCTATAAGTTATTGAGACCCCTTAAATGCTTGAAAAGTGAAAAACGTAAGAACCTCTCAGATTTGCACAGCATTTGAATTTTAATTATTTTATCTTTCAATTTTCATGTGACGTGTAAGGACATAACGGGTTATAATACAAATTATATTATGATATGTAAATAGATGCACGGTTGGTGGACTCAAAGTTCTATAGTCATTTTAAATTTGTTTCAAAATTAACCTTAAACTAAATACCGTAAAACTCGCGTAGAGTGTTTGAATCCAGCTAGTTGCTTATATACAGTCGATACCCTCTGTATAGACGTACCCTCATACGAAATTTCTACCATCAACAAACCCTCGTCGATATAAACGAGATAAGTGATCTGGTTCCTCACCAACTCCGGCCAGAAGTCATCATTAAGCTAATCCAGTAGGCACAACCACACCTCCCTAACCGACCCAGCCATCAGCCACCTCTTTCCATCATTATGAAGCCGTAAACTCTTCCCTGCCTCTCGAACCCACGCGGCCACAGGTAGCACACACACACACGCCGACCTTCTTCTCCTTCTTCCGCTAATGAAAAGGTGCGATCACATAATGCCGTATATATATATATATATATAAAGGACAGAAGCCTCTGGAGCGAGGGAGTGTATGTGTCGGGAGGAATGGATAATGCGATCGTCGGGCCGCGATACGCCGCGGCGGCACTCGCACACTTCCTCCCTTCGCGCAGATAATATGCATATTACTATTTCGCGGACCCCCGACGGCTTTCACGGAACGCGTCGCGCGCCGAAGCGCATGATTAATCCGCGTGAGGGAGAGTGAGGTGATTTGTCGTGCGGTTTCGGCGATCGGTGCGCGCGCTATGCGAGCGGAAGATCGTGGGAATGATGGTTGGGTAGGTCGATGATGGTGGCGGCCAGGAAGTGCGCGGTTTTTGGGGTTAAGGGGGTAGAGGATGAGTTATGGGGTGAGGGGAAAGATTTGCGTACGTTATTGGTGGCTGGATTGTGAGTGGGTAAGGTGTATGGAAGATGGTAGGGTGTTATGTCACTGATGGTGATTTGAAAGTGGTTGATGAATTGAATTTGGTTCAGTTGACCAATGTTTAAGTTATAGTTAATTTTCAAGTAGGCTTGTGGATTGTTTCTGTAATATTAAAAAAGTTGACTTTTTCAGAAAAATGTAACTAACACCTTGTCTATATGTAGACTTCAACCGAGTCTACGTTGAAGAAAGTTTATAGTTTCATAAAATAATCATGCGCGTACTATATCTACACTACATGGGTATTATTTCATTGAAGCACGATTAATTACGGGAATTTCCTTCAGATTAAAAGAAAATTTTGTGTCGATACATTGCCTCTCACTTGAATGGTAAATTGGGCAAAGGTCAAGTGCAGAATAAGCATAGCTTCATGGAGAAAGCGACAACATTTATGCAGTTACAACGATTGAAATGGCGACGGCTCAGTAAAATAATAAAAATGATTATCATCAACAACTCACACGTTCATTTAATTTTATATTTCTACCGTGCTGAATCTTCACCGTCATCAAACGCAATTCACGAGCGACCTTTAAAACCCATCACCGAACCCCACCATCTAAAATTAAATTCCAATCGAAACCATACCCCAACACCCATCACGCGATGATCAAACAATAACCCAATAAAACCCAATCACCAGCCATAAACCAAACCTCCCCACCACCACCGTAGAGAGAGAGAGAGAGAGAGAAAAGAAATCACTTCGGCAACATGGCGTACTTACAACTCCGGCCACACGTCTGTCCTGTACACATCCTCTCCGCGGTGCCGGAGGAGGAGAGCTTCCCGAGAAGAGTAGGGGGAAGAGAGAAAGAGAGAGAAGTGAAATACGGGGAGGCAGGCAGAAATGTGGCCCGGTATAGTCGTGTCCTTAATTGACAGTTGCCGTGGGTCCCCGCGTGTCCGAGTTCGTTCGTTCGTTCGTGGCCGAGCCTCGTTAGCGAGTGGTAAGATCCTCGGAAGAGAGAGAGAGAGAGGAGGATGCCAGTCAGGATCCCCGACATGCTGTGGTAGTGGTTGTGCGGTTACGTATACCGCCATCTTGAAAGAGAGAGAGAGAGAGAGACGTCCTTAAATTAGCCTCGAGGACGTGTTATCTTTTGGTCGATGCTGATTTCTGTTGGGTACACCATACACACGCGGACAGTGCTGATGTAGAGACATGGGTGTATATGTATAAGGGCAAAAATGGCGCGAGAGTTTGACAATGAGAGCTCGGTCTCATGAGTGATGTTGAATGTGGAGTAGGATATAATTAGGCTGATTTATTGAAGGGCCGCGGAGGTGAATTGAAGAATCTCTTTATTCGGTTATTTATCGTTTTAATTTTATCTTCGTTTAACATTAATATAAACACCATCTCATTTGATGCATCTACAATCGACCTCTATTCTTTTAATCTTCAAATTAGGTTCACCTTCAAACTTATTTATCACACCCAGTAAATACTCCAATTGCAAACCTTCTCTCCTCGATAACTATACACGCAGCACAAAACGAAACATTCGCGGCAATTTTGTCACGGTACACTTATCCCAACCATTGCAGCCGCATTACCAAAGCCTCTCTTAAATGCGGACACGGAAAACATTGACTTGATTGACGCGCGGGCGCGAATAAATTTTATCTTCGCCGAGAGATCGGCAGTCGGCCCTTCGCAGTCGCGCGAACAAAGTAAATAACTACACTCGAGGGGCTCACTCTCTTTTACTCGCGTATGTACAGCAGTAGTTCACTTCACGCGCACGCGCCCCGATGGAATGCGCCGCGCGCGCGCGTATGTGTATAACTTCAAGAGGTGTAAGCGTATACGCGCGGGCCATTTTTTATCGCATTGCTGTAGTGTGCGATTGCCGAATCAGCACCTACTTCTTCAGAAAGGAGGTCGAGCGGTGAATGAATTGTCGCGGGGAAGGGGCTGGTTACTTTATTAACGTCGTTTCACTTCTTCATTTTGTTATATATATAGAAATTTAGAACGTGCGGAAAGATCGGTATTACGCGATTATCGACTCACGTGGTTAATGAAATAATTGATACCAAACCGCCGTGCATATTATATTCAGCAATCTGAAAATTCCATCGAATGTATCGCGAACCGTGGCGCTCCAGTCCCTCTAATCATTTGTTAATCGTTATAATTTAATAACAAAACGCGTGCGGAGATCGGCGACCGATACACACACACACACACGCTACACTTGAGACGCAGTCTCTCAAGTATATAATATGTAACGTATCACTCGACCGCATCTTTTCTCCAAAACAATTCGCTCCGCTTTTAACATTCCAATTCGCGGTGCCCACATTCTACATATTATTATTGCGCGCTCACGAGCGCTCAGCTTTGCAAAATCGCACATACACACACGTGCGCGATAAATCGAAGTCCAGCGTGCACATAGTTTCACATATAATAGCGTCTAGATGTGACCTTCAAGATTTCCAAAGTTATTATATACCCCAGCAGTACACCGCGGAATTATTATCACGCGGAGAATCCAGTAGCCGGGCCGTTTTGCAACCTTACGGAAATCTTCGACTGGCATCGTCCTTATCCTCCTCTTTTTTTTGCGCCTCTCTCCGGTAGCTCGCCGACGGGAGGGACTCGGGGTGTCTAGGCGTATAACTCAGCTCGGCCCGTCCAATATATTACAATTTGTCTAGGGGAGATTGTTGCCTCGTTCCTTTTTTTTCTCCTCCTTCTTCTCTCGCTGCTGCTACTCCTATACTCTCCACTGGCCCTCCGTCGACCCCCCGCTGGCTCCAAGGCCCCGGGCTTCGGGACCGTGGGAGTATTGTTTTCTCATATCCTCACGACGATATGTGTGTGTGGCTGTGTCATATATGGAGGGATATTTTGTGGAGAATGAGAGATAAATTTCGGCAAGGTGGGCATAATAATCGCGGCGATCGATTTTCAACGCCCCATTGTTGGGGTCAGAGGGGATTACGGAGGACGAACTGGAGGAGGAGGAGGACGTGTCATAACGTCGCCTTTGAGGCGGATGGTTTATGAAGATTTTATTGGCTGCTTGATAATGGGAGATGAAGTGAGCCGGGTGTGTAGAGGATTGTGCAGCGTGTGTATCTTCTTTTCATAGGATTAGCAATGTTGCGGTCAGAGAATGAAAGAGTTGATTTATATCGGCATTAATTTTATTCGTTGTGACTAATGATGCCGAAAATTGATTCTTTGGGAGGCAATATAGATATCAGCGTGGCGTTTAGTATTATAAATTCGCTTGAAATATTCTTTTGGATGGTTATTCCATTATAGTATTATTATATACTTATTTATTATTTTCGATCGTTTTCGTAAACCTACATGCATAATTTAATACATTAAAAGGATTCGGACATTCTGTTTTATCACATATTATGGATATTTCTTCATTGTCAATAATTCACTTTTCTTTGTGCTTTCGAGCACGATTTGTTTATTACCTTACGTGTATGCAAATTTTACTTGTTCACTGAAAAATTGGAAACATAATACATATTTTTGTTGCCTGGCTATAAATTAATATTCTATTGTTAATCTAATGCTAAATGTCAAGGCTACAAAATCTTCATCCTAAATATAATTCAACACACCTAACAATAACAATAAACCAGCTGACAAGTCATAAAAACGCCAATGAGCATCAAACCTCATTATCCTCCCCAACCTTCCGCCGTCTATCCTCGTACCGCCTCGGCAACTTTGTCGAGATTTAAGTTTATCATAAATGCGTGGGGACACGAGAACGGCCTCGTCGAAGCATAAACGGCAATCAACAAAAGCCGCTCCGCTCCAAACCGAGCCAAGAGTGAGAGAGACAGCGGAAGCTACAAGCATCGCCGGCGATAAAACATTTTACACGAGGACGTTTCCAAATCCGAAGCTCTCTCTCTCTCTCTCTCTCTCTCTCTCTCTCTCTCTCTCTCTGCAGGGGCGTCGATTTTTAACCGCTCGATTCCCCTCCCGTGACATAAAATTCGAAGAAGACAACAAAAAGAATCTCAAAAGACACGTACGTGTATGCTAACGCTTGACCGCTAGCAGCAGCAGCATCTCTCTCCGTTCCTAATTAGGCGGAAGCCAATTTCGGAGTCCGGCCCGAGGTGGGATTATATTCTCGGAATAGAAAGAGAGATAAGACGGAGAGGAGGAGGAGGAGAAGAAGCCACGGGTCGTCCCCCGATGAATTATGTTCCGTGAGCGCGAGAGAGAGGGAGAGCATAATATACGGTAGCAATAGGATACGAGGGCGTCCGATTAAGATTAATATTTGCCCCTAATTATCGTGGCAGCGGGGAATTATAACCGCGCGAGATTGATTTGCCTGCGGAGAGATCTGTGCGCGCGAGAATGATGCCTACTGGTCTTTTTTGGGAGGGATTGCTCCAAGGCTCTACGAGCGATTAAATCGTTCGGATGTGAATGTATACAGGGCTGAGGTGAGCCTGTCAGAGAGATATGGGTTATGTCGGTGGTGTTTGGCGATGGTTGGCGAATGATGTGTAAGGTGTGGTGGAGGCATCGGGAGCTGGGATGAAGGATTGAGATGATTTTGATGCATGGATGAGAAAAGAGAAACACTTCCTTTTTTAGAAGACGTTGATATTGATTAATGAATTTTAACTGTTAAAGTTCTTATCACTGCACGTGTAGCTAAGTTATGGTTAATTAATAATAATGTACTTATATAATTTCTGAGATGGACATGTGCCTTAGCTTATATACTCGAAATAGATACAGTATCAATGTCAAGAGACATACACAATCGATAGCATATATCGAAATAGATTAATGATTAATCAGTTGCATTGATCAACGAGCAATGAATATATTTCCTTATTCGACGGTCTAATTAAATGTAAAATCCCTGGGTTATCTTTATCTCGAAAAATCTTAAATATCGCATGGTTTGATAAATCTTACTAATCTGTCAATTATCTAATAAAAACAATTATGCTTCGTCGTCTTATAGAGACAGACTGCTTAATGGAATACGAATAGGTAATTAATTAAAGATAATTAAAGTTATTTAGCTATTTAAACTTGTTTAAATAATTGAATTTTATTTTTCAACATTTCATGTTTCAGAATTATTAGAAGTAAAAGAAGTAAAGAAAAGATTAATGCTATATTGAAATTTCATTAAATTTTAAGAAGATGATTTGCAAAATCCACAAGCAATCGAATGTAGCGCAGCTGTACGAATGAAAAATGCCAGATTTCGCGTTGTCTATTTAGATATTATAACTAAACAATCAATTAAGTTTAAGCATATTTGATATATAGTGCTATAAACAAAATTTCATTTCTTATCGCTTTTGTATCATTTGACTATTTAAATTATCATCAACATTTTTATTCATTTTAAGTACTTTTAAATTTGATACAACTAGTTGTAAATCTGTAGTATCATTAATTGAAAAAAGGTTTCTCAAAATGTGAAAAAGTGATTAGGTTCTCAAGTAAAAAGACATTTATAATTATGTTGTAAATAAATATATTTCCATTAAAATCTATAAGTATAATAACAGAGTCGACAAACAATCGGGTGACTGGATATGATATTGCATTGCATTGCTTAGGAAGACCAAGATTTACACGTATAAGATATGAATGATGGTAATTTATTCATAGTCGAGTTTCTTAGGCAGGGATAGCGCACTCGCCTTCGTGCTCCTTGAAGTAGTCCTTCTACAAAATGAAAAGAAAAACAATATTTAGGGGGCCATTCAAAAACTATTCATTATTAGTAATGCATTAAATGAAATTAAACTATACGTACAGCGCAGTCGAGGAACCTCTTGGGGTTGTACCACTTTTTCTTGCAGGCGTTAGCGACTTCCTTCAGGCAGTTTTCGGCAGCCCAGGAGAACTTCTCTTTCAGGAACTCCAGAATAATATCCATAATCTGAAATTCAAAGTTACAGAAATTCTTATAATGAAACGTACCTATATAATTAGAGTTACAAATAGTAAAATAGGGAATAATTTAAGTAGAAGTTGATTGTTTAAATACTTAACAAAAAATGGTTCTAATTAAGATTTTTTTCTATAATTCGAGTTTCATTAATTTGTATTCCTATACTAAAATTTAACTAATAATAGTTTTGTATTAATATTACGAGCAATTAAAATGGAATTATATTTTATTTAGTAAAATATAACTAGGATGTTTCAAACCTGCCACAATTAAAACAGTTTCAGCGAACAGAAAAGAAACTTTTATATCTTATTTCCAGTAAAAACAATTAAACTTACGGAATCATGTTCTTCGACATTGACAGCATCCTCGACTCCAACCTGCTGCTCCAAGACCTCGTGCTGAAGTTTGGGCTCCTCCACCGACCTCGCGCTGACGGCGACGAAGAAGGCAAGGGCGCAGAGTGCGAAGAAAACTCGAGATGATGCCATGTTTCTAATGGTTTGACTGATGACTTTGCTACCGAGAAATACATATTTATAGTCACGGGTGAGCTGGTTATCAGAGGTCGATCGGTGTTTTATCTTCGATATAGATAACGGAATATAGTCAAACGCAGAATAGCCAAAACTGGGGAAGTACTCGACTGTAAGGTTTGATGTTTACGTTGTTTTTACATCGTACGCGTGTGTGAGGTGTTCGAGATGAAATAAGTTGGTTATTTATAGTTCAAGAACAATCGATTTGTGAAAAATGGATAGCGGCACTGAATGGAACTTAGAATTTCCATTAATGTTTATGAGCAAATATCAAAAACTTATTACCCCTAAAATTGCTTTGAAAATTGAGAAAATTAAAAATCTTATATCTGAGCTAATTTTCATGGCACATCCGATCTACTTGAACAAAGAAAAAGTATTGTAAAAATTTAGTAATGGTAGTTAGCGTGATGTTCGGTCTACATCATTGTTATTATTGTGTATTATTATTAATATATTGTTTTTAGGCACGACCGCTTCTCGGAGAGACTTATATCTTCGTCAGGGCGAAAATTGCAAAATTTCAAGTTCTGAAAATTTACAACATAAAAACTATTTCCCACCAAAAGTTTTATTTTCTATTTTTGAAATTATATTTAAGACTCCCCGGAGTTAAATGATTACCGTTTCAAGAAGAGGTTTTTTTCAAGCCTTTTTTCAAAATAAAACTAAAAGGCGCAGAACTTCAGCTTTTTAGCGTTAGGGTCTAATATTGCAGCTTTCTTTATATTTTTACATCCAAAAACATATCGCAAAGTTTGAGCCAACTCCGTGATCCGGAGTTCGCGGCCTCTCCTAGTTATCAGGATGTGATTTTATACAAAAATGTTAAATGCAAAAGTTATAGATAATATTGAAACAAAGCTTTTTACCTTTAACATTTCCATGTATAATCAGTTTCTGACGAACTAAACTTATAAAAACGATTTTTAAGGCCTAAATACACCTAAAATAGTCGATTTTCACGTATTATTTAGCAGTAATTCGTTATAACACGATTGTTACTACGATTAACAACTTGTCCAAATTCGCTTGCCCTCCGTAATCTAATTATCTATCATTCTGCAAAGTTTTGAGTCAAAATTTCAAGGACACCTTTAGTCAAAACTTTGCAGAATGATAGATCATTACATTACGAAGGGCAAGCGAATTTGGATAAGTCGTTAATCGTAGTAACAATCGAGTTATAACGAATTACTGCTGTCCGGTCGGTACGGTAGGTCGCATAATAGAGGTCGGTATTCTACACCACTTTAAGTACAAGTAATTAGATTGTAACTTTTATAATGTTTGAAAGAGTTCGAAAATATGTTGATTTTCATACAAGTGAAACAAATGAAGTGCTTTTTATGGGGGACCAGTTAGTTTTTTATTTATACGAGTTAATTGTCGATCAAACTGATATCAAAGAATGCCACAAGGATCTTATATATTTCCAAAAGATACGTTTAAAATGAAAAGATAAAAGAAATTGTATTGGCGAATTCTGTAGTCAAGTTATTTGTCTTCCGCCATATATTCGCTATGTGTGGAACACGGAAAATACAAATTTGTTGCATATCATTTTCTGCCATCTAAGTTTAAGAAATCAATTGTTCTTCAATAACTAATCAACAACTTTTTCTATCTTGAGCAACCAAACAGATCGTAAAAATTATCTAGCTGTCAAGTTCTTCCCCGATTTCGACACTCTTTCGTTCCATTTGACTCTGATATCTCTATTAAAAACAATCACTGCTCGGCAAGTGCTGATAATGCGCTCGCAGCTTTGACTATAAATGCGATACTCCGCGGTGGCAAAGTCATCAGTCAAACCATTAGAAACATGGCATCATCTCGAGTTCTCTTCGCACTCTGCGCCCTTGCCCTCCTCGTCGCCGTCAGCGCGAGGTCAGTGGAGGAGTCCAAACTTCAGAACGAGCTCCTGGAGCAGGAGGTTGGAATCGAGGATGCCGGTGATATCGAAGAACATGATTCGGTAAGTTGAATTGTTTTTACTGGAAATAAGATATAAAAGATTCTTTTCTGTTCGATGAAATATTTAAATAATTTAATTTTAAGCAGATATAAAAATTTAATATATTAGTGGGCATATTGTATTTCATATTTATTTCCTATTTTACTTTACATAATTATTTTTATATGCAGTTTGATATAACAATTTCTGTACCTTTGGATTTCAGATCATGGATATTATTCTGGAGTTCCTGAAGGAGAAGTTCTCCTGGGCTGCCGAAAACTGTCTGAAGGAAGTCGCTAACGCCTGCAAGAAGAAGTGGTACAACCCCAAGAGGTTCCTCGACTGCGCCGTACGTATATTTTTTCATTTAATTTCATTTAATGCATTACTAATAATGAGTAGTTTTTGAACGTCCTCTTGAATATTGTTTTTCTTTTTGCTTTGCAGAAGGACTACTTCAAGGAGCACGAAGGCGAGTGCGCTATCCCTGCCTAAGAAGCTCGACTATGAATAAATTACCATCATTCTTGTATTGTACGTGTAAATTCTGTTATCCCTAAGCAATGCAATGCCATATCATACTCAGTGACTCGACCTTTTGTCGATTCTGTTATTATACTTATAGATATTAATAGAAATATATTTATTTACAACATAATTATATGTTATTTTACTTAATAACCCTCTCAATATAATATTTAAAAAAAATTTTTTTCGAAGTAATATATCGCAGATTTATTAGTAGTAGAAATTAGTTTATTATTCCATTAAATTTATTATTGAACCCGAAAATAAAAAGCTTACACAAAAACAAACTTAAATTTTTATCCAAAACTTATTGCTATTTTTATAGCAACAAAGATCATAGGCAATAGATAATAGAAGGTAACACAACAGCTTTGATTGCCGGGTGATGGGGCCAGTGTGCATAAACAGTAACCGAGTAACGTTCCGTATTCGGTTTACCGAATTCCGTTGACTTCACGCACATTCCGTTGGGAGGCGCATGCGCGGGAATGAATATTTAAAAAAGAATTTGTATTCTATGTCTTAAGTGTAGAAATAACTATATTATTTATCTTATTTAAACAATGTCCCTAAACCACTTAACTGCACAGTTACCGGAATAACGGCTTAACTGCATTGTTTTGTTTGTTTATACAAAGAACAAAAATGTATTCTAGCAGCTGATAGTGGAATTCCAAAGATATTCGATACCTTTGTAAATGTCTAAATTGTTATGACTCATCTCGCACATTTCGATCTTACATATGAAGTGTCATCATGGAAATTTTAAAACGTCGATTTCTCGAAAACACGTACAAGTGGGTTCACTCGTTATTCCTGGAAGTCACAGATATATAGGGTTGAGGTGAGCCTGTCAGAGAGATATGGGTGATGTCGGTGGTGTTTGGCGATGGTTCGCGATTCATGTGTAAGGATTGATGTGTCTCATGGAGGGGCATCTGGTCATCCGCGTCCGCTGACTTCCTGCTGGGTCTTGGTTTGTCAAGGAGACTCCTCGGTGGTATTACCCCGAGAGTTCTCCAGGGCAGCCATACGAACTGGGTTAGGTGGAATCAGATGACGGCGAGTTCTAGGGGGAGAAGAGAGAGAGCGGGGATAGGATAGGGATGGTTGGTTTGGCACCTTCTACATTAAGGGAACGGGACCCACAACAGCTAAAAGCCCGAAATGTAGACTCGCCTCGGCCCTTTTGGCTAGGGTAGCCGATGGTGAGTAAAAACTAAAAACCAAAATATGGTGGAGACATCGGGAGCTGGGATGAAGGATTGTGATGATTTTATGAACGAGAAAAGAGGAACATTTCTTTTTAGAAAATGTTGATATTGATTAATGAATTTTAATTGTTAAAGTTCTTATCACTGCACGTGTAGCTAAGTAATGGTTAATTAATAATAATGTACTTATATAATTTCTGAGATGGAGATGCGCCTCAGCTTATATACTTGAAATAGATATAGTACCGATGTCATATATCGAAATACACTTACTCACACTCTAGAGCACTAACACTCGAAGGTCACTGATAGAGCTGCAGAAGTAGCAAAATATGGCTGGACGGTCTAGGCTGGCACTACTTCACGGATGCCAGTCTGCTGAGAATCATCTAACTAACAGCCATCCACTATATCAGTAACTCCACCATCTGGGAGGAAAGTACTGACAGAGACCGTCAATTGTGTCTTAATGTCAGGGACTGCCTTAGCCTACGAAGCACATTAATAACAGATCAGCCACTACTCTGGAAGGCAAGTGAGAAGAGTTGGCACCTAAAAGCCATATATGACTAGTAAATAGATGACACATTACCATAAAACATTACCATAAAAAAGAAACGTGCAGCAATGATTGTAGTTCACTCGCTGCACCAGCTATCTGTAACAACCAGAGGGGAAGGGCTAGTGGAAACCTTCACTTGTTTCACTGCTGGAAATAGCTCCAGCCTGAGAGTCGCTGAAGACACAAGCAGGAAATTCACTGTACACATAGTCATCCGAATAAAAGCCAAACATGGAAAGTTGAGCACCTAAAAACCACATATAGCTAATAAATAGATGAGCCAGACAACATTTCCACACCCAAGAAATAGTCTGTAGCAGTGCTCGTTATTTATACTCCTCCTGCTGCCAGATATCTGCAACAAGAGAAAGTACTATCAGCTCACCCATCAGAGAGGTTAGGAACGAGAAAAGGCTTGCTAATAAATCTGCTCTGGCTGTTGACGCACTGCCTTCCTGTCTCCGACAAATTATCACCAACCGGCGATTGGCGAACATGATGAAAGGGACGAAATTCACCAGGGCGGCATACTATAGCAGCCGCTGTCATCGCTGGGAACGCCGGGAGCTAGACGACGCGATTGTTGACATCACACACGTACCATGGACACACACACGCAGGCGCCACGCCGCAGTTCGTACTACTCTATAGGGCTATAGAGCAGTAGCAGAAAGCGCACGCGATCCATTATATAGGTATAGATATATTAATATATATCTTAGGTATACACAGGGAGCGCTCGCGGTCAAGCGGGTCGCATGCGTTTTTCTAATGTCGCGCAGCCTATATAGTCGCGGTAGCCGTTACGGCTGCTGCAATAGTACTCATGCACGCAGCGCTATATGCCAGACTGCTTTCTTCTGTTTTTCTCCTTTTCGCGGTATTAGTGTATGTGTGCATGATGTGCCGCAAGTATTTTTTCGTAATTGAGATTGTAAAGGTATATGCAGTTAGGAACACCCGCGAGCAGCTACAAGAGTCTCCACCTTTCGTTAGAACTGTATGAAATTCAACTTTAATGTTTTTTTATTAATAGAGAGCAATGAAACAATAGTTTTCTTCATATAATTCAACAGGATTTGACTATACACAAAAATTTCAAATACATATAAGTTGGGGATAACATTGAACAAAACTTTTTTTCTATTGAACGTTTTCATAAATAAAAATAAAAAGAATTTTATAATTTCGATATAAATTATGAAAACCATGTTTTTTTTTTTATTTTAAATACCTACAATCATGATACTTATATTCAATATTTCTATGTACACTTTAATCATATCAATTAGTACATATTAAATTTATATACATCATAGACTATATTTAAAAATTTATCTAAATATACTTATAGTATGCAGAATTAAAACGCAAACCTTCTACAAAATAGAAGAAATAAATGTGTAAAAGTAAATGGACAATTTTTATTTAAACTTTACTGTAGATGTATTTATGTTTATTTTAATGATGAAAACGATAAATAAAGTATTACAATTTTTGCAATAATGAAAGTATAAGATTCTTCTGAGCACTGCGGTCATGCCTATTATGTAAAAACGAAGTTTTTACATAGGGAGGGGGCGGGCGGCGAGCGAAGCGAGGAGCAGGTGTGTGTGGGGGCGGGGGGAATGGCGTGCCGAAGGCACGCTGGGGGGCCGCAGCCCCCCTAGTTAGAAGTAAAAGAAGAAAAAAAAAAAAGATTAATACTATATTGAAATTACATTAAAATTTAAGAAGATGATTTGCGAAATCAACAAGCAATCAAATGTAGCGCAGCTGTGCGAATGCAAAATGTCAGATTCCGCGTTGTCTATTTAGACTACATAACACCCAAGAGGCTCAATAGCTCACATACATTTACAAAACTTTATAGAACCTACGTACTTTACGCCCGTGTGGGCGAAAATTATTTTAATTATAATGCCTTCTTTTTATTTATAAAATTCATAAGAATTTTTTCAGATATTTACAAAAAGTCAAAGCCTATATAAAAAAATTACATAGTTACCAACACATCACTATTTTTCATTATTCCTCCTCAATTTTGAACTTTCTATAATATTACGCATCTTGGACGGACAAAAGAAGTCTAGAGCTGCTCTAGCAGGGGTGGTCCTCCGATCTCCCATACATACTTGGCGGGCACGACGGTTTGCAGTTCAAGGTGTAAGACATGGTCATTTTCATATAAATATTCAGATGTTTAAAGATCAGATCAAATGTATAAATGGGTTGCTTCTACATATTAACTACTCATCTATGAATCTATCATATGCCATGAAGAGGTCAAGCGAATGAAGAGTGAGAGAATCGAGGCAGAGGACAGCGCCGTATCGCTCATTCAAATATTGTTGATGAACAAAGAGGAGCTTGCAATAATAGCTAGGAACCAAAACATCGTCCCGGCAGTCGAGACAAACCTGGCATCATTCAATATATACGGTTTCGACCTCATCGCGACGTTTCAAATGGTGAAACGGTAAGCGAATTTTCTCATAAGGGTCTAAGATTTTCTGATGGGCGTGTTCGGCGATATGATATATGTAATCGAAAATGAATAATTGTAAAAATGAATCTTTGTAAATAGAATGATTGTAAATACAATCATTTTCATAAATTACCAAAAAACGATAAGACTTCTTGTTAAGATATGTATGTACACAAATTTTGTACTTTGTGAATATATTATGCAGGTCGGTGAGAACCGATGATAGCTCGGAGACTCTAAGTGCCTTGACAGTTCCCATTAGTCGTTAGAATAATTGTTCCTTTCATTTTTATTATTTCTGTTGTGCATGTTACCACTCGTAATTTTATACATTTTATAGAGTATATATATTACGTATATTTTATTACATATAGCGTCTCCAAAATATAGATTATATATTACATACTATACTATTTCTACGCGATAAGGTAATACTACCGTTATGTCTTCCAAAGATAGAGAATGTGATAATAGTGATAATGTTTCTCCCTATGTCGAGCACTGGGATTCTGTCGATGTGCCTTTATGTACATTAGATATGAACATACAAATGGACATTGTTTCTAACTTTCGACCACAATCTACATCATTTGAGTATTTTTAAAATTAATAAATAAAAATAATAAAAATAAATTATTTTGTTCCATCTTATGAAGCCCATCTCAAAAATTTTCTCATTTTTCAGATTTAAAACATTTCTACAGTTATTGAAAAATTTTGTATATATTTACACGAGAATCTAGTGAACCTAGTATTTACTTCACTTTAGTATAACTATAAATCTATTAATTTTTTGACATATTTCAAGTTGGTCTTACATTAGTTAATAAAAATTTTTTATGCAATTTGTTTCTCTATATGTGTAACAATATTGATCAAAACTTCCAGTTTTTGCGCTTAAAAGCCAAGAAAAAAAGGTGCTAAATCAATAATGCACTCGTTGAATTTGATATTGAATTTGATAATATTTAATATTTTATTAAGGAGCATTATTTTCCCGACCAAAGGGTTAAAAAAAAGAAACCTCTTTCCCTTTTTCTTGAATAACTTCGGAACACTCAACTATTTCATTGGAGTCAGGCGCATTTGACGTTGGTGAATTATCAGGCGGTCGTATAACGGATGATAAATTTTCGGTTTCTTCGTGCGAAAGACAAACTTTCTTAGAGAGTGTAGAAAAAAAGGAGTCGATAGTTTTATTATTTGATCTCTTAGCTCCAGTATTCAAATGTTGGGGCTGAAATAGAAAGATACTTATTTGATAAAATGATTTTATCACTCGTTCGAAGAATTACGTTTTCAGAATAAATTAAATCGCTCTCCAAAAGTCAAAAGTATAAGGCCGGGTCCATCTCAAACCGAACGGCCAAAATATGCCTATATCATCGATCATTTTAGAATTGGAGTATGTTATTCTTTTCTTAAAATGATTTGATATGTACTTTTCTATTGTTTAATCCACCAAAATTACACCCGTTTTGCAATATACAAAAATTTTGAGAAAATCCTGAGTTTGAAATTAGTTTTTGTGTATACGATTCAACGTATACGAGAATTTATATTGTTAGGGTTGTCGGCGAGGAGAAATAAAATGGAAATTAGACTTCTAGAATCTTTGCACCAACTGTTCCCAAAGGTAAAGTTGATAGCAAGAATATGAGGTGAACGTGAATACGAGAGTTTCTCGTATTATTGGCAAAAGCAAGCAAAGCAAGGAAAAAGTAATAAGCGTAAGCAAAGCAATGTATAAGTAGGACAAAGCAAAATGTGTCAATTGTGGGTCTCCGATTGCAAGTCGCGTGCCTTTACTTATACACTCGGGGTGATGTTTTTCATTGAGGGAGCGCGTTTGGCGCTTGCCATCTAGCGGGCACTTCGGGTACTACAATCCCGAACATTTTGCAACGTTATTTTTAAACTGCTGCTGCTCCATGAGTTTTTGAAGCTTTTAAGTAAACAATACATTATTATATTGTTTTAAGCCCTCTTTCATCCTCTGAAAGAAATTTTCAAAAACATTAAGAAACCCATGAGATTTGCAGTTTTTGATTGGATTCTACACAAAATTTGTGTAAAATATCAATTTCCGGATTTTACACAAAAGTTGTGTAATTCGTTTACACACATAATTATGTAAAAATTTTAGACAGTTTTTGTATAAAGTCGAAGTTGCAAGCTTATGAATTTATACAGATTTTACACAAAAATTGTGTAAAATTTTACACTGAACATTTCACGCATGCTTGTGTAATTCACACAAAATTTAAATTACACAGGATTCAGACACGGAGAAGAAATTAGTGCTAAACAGATACGAGAAAGTGTACTGGTGAGTGAGTGTAGTTCATAAGTGTAGCTTATGAAAAATACGTGCTGAAACAGTAAAAAATGAATGCAGAAACAATACAAATTTGTGCAATAATAATATAGCAACAACGTATGCAAATTAAGCAAAAACTTATTGCTACAACAGTATAAACACCAAACTACATCATCAGAAACGTGCAAGAGAGTATCACGGTATGTAATATCAAGTTTACATAGCCATAATACCAATTTGGTATAGCCTTGATGCAAAGGGCGCGTAGCGCACAGCACGCTACACCCCCGCGCCCTCTTTCGAATTTCTTACTTATACACATACGTACATATATATGCTAGACTAATTAAAATTGTTGTTATTTTTTGGTAAAAAATACTTTTTTAAATAAAATTGTTCATAATTCTATAAATAATATTAAAAAATAGATAAAAGTAAGTTTTATACATAGTGAAATCTGAAAAATGTACAGGTATAACGCGCTTGTAAAAAGTCGGGGTACATATATGAGTATTTCTCTGGAACTTTTAACTTTTAGCTAAATAGAAATTTCAAAATTTAATGTTGAGACACATACACAAAAGTTATTTTTTTTTGTTCTAGATATCCCAAATAACAATGAAAAGGGTGTGCTCCTTATTTTTAAACATAGTTTTTTAATATTGTATGCTTGTGCACGTACGAATAAGCGTGAGTGAATGCATGTAAAACTGCCTTACAATCAATTTCTTTTTTGATTTTTTAAAAATAAATCCGAATTTCCTTAGACACCCCGTCAATTAATTCAAGAAAATTTATGTAGAAAAAAGAGCAATACTCAAATTAGGCATATTTACCGTTGTTTATGTGTGCCACCGAAAAATGATAATTTTTTAGGCGAGGGGCGCATCGACACCGTGTGCTTTAGTAAATCATAATTCACTTTCCATATGAGGCACACTTATAACCAAAGTCACATTTTGTTCGCCTTTCCAAGACCAGTATTTTACAGGACATAACCTAAAATATAATGATTTTATTTGATCAGAAATTCGTCAGATTCTGACCAGAAACTGTCGCCAGCACGCGGGGTTTCTGGCCAGAATGTTCACCATAAGCTGACCAATTACCAGAAAACTAACCATATTCTGGTCAAATTATGGTTAATTTTCTACCAGGGGCTATCAAAGGATAAAGTTCAAGCTAAAAAAGTACACTTAATGTAGTAAAAGAGCATGCGCGTTTTCTTTACTGATTTGGCATAAATTTTCTCTCCGTGTATTTCAAACAAAATTTTTAACAGTGTAGAAAAAGGTGTTGAAATATTCATTCGGAACAAAACACACATTTTCGTAAATTTTATCTACATTTCGAACATTTATATTTTCAAACCTTCTTTATTTCATTTCGTTAATACTTTTGACTCTTGGAGAACGATCTACTTTATTTGTAAAATATGAAAATATACTTGTTTTTAATATATATTTATTTTGCATTTCCACAATTCTTAATCGTTTAACTAATAATTTTAAATTTCAAATTTCAAAGTGACTCTCGAAGGTACTGAGCTCGATTTATATACTTTCAGGGAGGTTCAAGCGTTCAAACACAATAATTTTAAAATACATTACCATACATAGTACTGTAGTAAACAAGAATACTATAGCGTTTTTGAAAAATATGTTTAAAAAGAATTTTACTCGATATTAATTAAGAATAATTTTTTACTAATAACGATTTTAAAATTACAGTTTACTTTTATAAAATATTAATACATACATATCTGTAAATAATATATGATGGTTTAGAAATAGGCATGGCATATATACTTATATATGTATTTTAGAAATTTGAAAAATACATATCCTAGTGGAAATATTAATACAATTTCAGTTATACTATTGACATAATATTATAATTAATTGCACTGGGATTGCGCTAAGACTATATTCGCCAAGTTGACATGCCACCTATTAATTGTGCCCGTGAATTCACCGTTTCATATTACATTATTTGCACTCACAAATAGGGTTAGTATTCTTTACAAGCTTTCAATAATCACAAAATATATTACTTCTCGTTGCCTGCTCGCATTTTGCGAGTAATGCTACTTCTCGTTGCGATTCATAGTTCTTATACGTATTATATCGAACTCGCTCAGCTCTCGTTCCCGCTAATTCGTGCATCCCAATCGTTTGTTTACATCGCTCGAATGATATATTGGTGACCTACGCGCGGGGAGAGTGCGACTATCCATATAGCCGTTGCAAATTTGCGCTTGATTCAATTTTGGATCAGATTCTTCCGGGCCATCAAACCGCGTATACGCGAAATTCCGGCGTCGCCTCCTTTTGTATTTTCGGCTCGCAGCGGCTAGCGGCCGGTGTTATGTTCACCGTCCACACCGAAAATAATCACAACGATCCGCCCGCGCCGAGAGCCGTTGCGGAATTCAATAAAATATTCCCTATCTTATCCTGTTACAGTATATATATTAGATATAACCTATATAAGCGTTGATCACGCGTAGAGCCAATTATCGAAACCCGTATTTCATGTCAAGCGTATATTTTCAAAGAATAAAAATGATCTTACCATATTGTCATTTAGTGGCTATTACGCAATTTGTATGCTTTGTGCATATCAAAAAGTAAACTGAAGTCAATCTCGGGTTATATTATTTATTTAGGATTAAATGTCGGAAAAAATTTTTACATCAGAAAAATTATGAAAAAATATAAAAAATTTAAAAAAATTAAAAAAAAAACTCTTGAAAAACAGCACAATTTTTTTTTCTCATTAGATCAAAAATCCCTACACTCATATGAGAATTATACTATTCAGGAGTAATTTAGTTCAAATCTGGAGTCAATCCATCCACAGGAAAATTTCAAAGCTTACGGTTAGTGAAAAAACTTGTTTCATCGATGACTATGGTTCTGGACCATAAAAGGCCCATCGGAGAAAGTTTTAAGGTAAGGTAAATATACCCACTTTTATATGTAAAAAGTATGAAATAATTAGTTTACATTTATGTATTAAAATGTGACTTCTTATTTCAGAGAAAAAAGGTGTCTAGCCCCCTTAAAGAGTTCTTTCCATGCGCGCGCGCCGCGGTTCAGCATGCGTTTCCGCCCACTCACGGAAAGTAAATCACAATCAGCGGATGAGACGATGCCTTACGGCCTGGGTGATCCGCGCGCCGCTGTTTTCGTGAGACGCGCACCATTTTTTGTTTCAGTGTAGACTTACGTATTATAGAATCGATCTGCTTTAATAAATCTTCCGAACATGCAGGATGTCTTTTTAAACGCATCCTGTTGGCATCATCATTATCAATAATATAACTGACTAAATTTTCTCAAATCACCTTCATTCGGGTGTAGCGCATAAGTATTATGATATATTTGTCCACAGATACGAATTACTAAAGGTCCTTGACTAAATAGTTTGTCAAAAGTCGCACCAAAACTTGCGAATGCAACAGCACTATTATAAGATCTAATTGATTTAAAAAATTTCTTCGATGTTGTTGTTGTACCGATAATTAAATTTTTCAACTCCATTGGATATTGCGGATCTTCTGGTAAAATTACTTTTCCCTTCTGGCAGCAGTTCGAAAATTTTTTATCTCAAGGTAATTCAAAAATAAAATATTTGGCATGGCAAAATTCACACACTAAATTTAAATCACCGACATTATTTTCTTCTATTAAGTTTTCGTCAATTAAAGAATTTGCAATAAATGCAGTTTTTAAAATTGCAGTTAATTTAGATTTCGATAAAATAGTTTTTTTATGCTTTTGATAATGTTCCTTTTTTCGAATCAATATAGATCCTCTATTTATTTCATAAAATCGTTTACGCTTTGATATTGGCTCTGATGTCAAATCAATTAATTCAAGGGGAATTTTCCGTTTTTTATTAATTGACTTTTTAATGTGTTGTCTTGAAGATAGATTATCTGAAATATTTGTGGTATTTTTTTATATGTATAACGTTTTCATGTTTCACTGAAATTGTTGGTAAACATTTATTGTTTAAATTAATGCGATGAGTAATGTCAAGGTTGTTAATTTTATGGAATAATTGATTATTTTCAGTTAAACTGCCGTCGATTACTTTAGCAATTTTATTGGGAAATGATGTAGGAATTTCCTCATTATTAAAATCATTAAGATCCTTTCTTTTACGAATACAGGATTACATTCATTATTGTATTTCATTTCCTTTTTGTAGTGGTAGTATACAATTTTTTCTTTAAGGTATCATTGAAGATGCCTTGTTGCAAATTATCCAAAGAAGTTTTATTAATTTCTATTAGTAAATTTTTTTTAGTAACATTATATCGTTGAAATAATAAATGTTGTTGGTTAGCAAAATAATTTTATTTTGTTCAAGAATCTCAAAATTAACATTACCAAAGTTAACCGGAATAGTACAAAATTACAATTATTGTTTTGAGTGAGATAGTCGTTCGTAGTCTTAATGTGGAATATTAAATAAGTGGACGCTGACGAACAAGATTTGTTAATATTGGCGTTTATTAACTTGCCGACATTTCGGGTTACTCCCCTCTTCAGGGCTACAATATAGTTTACAAATAGTCAGTAAAAAACAAATAAATTAGGTATAAAGTTGTAGAAAAATATAAGTAATAGAATACCATTTTTAATAAATTACGTCACATTAAAGTTCGACAAAGATTTTTGAGTTCGAACGGGATCTCAGTACGGAAAGAAAAGGCCAATCTATGAAAAAGTGTATGGATATTGAATTTAGTTAGTAATATTATGGAGAAATAGGAAAACTTATTTCGTTTGCACAATTGAACTTACGTCAAACTCTGTCCTCTCCACTCATTATTGCTCCGCTAAGTGGATTAAGTCATTATTCCTGGAATCCACAGGTATATAGGGCTGAGGTGAGTCTGTCAGAGAGATATGGGTGATGTTGGTGGTGTTTGGCAATGATTGGCGAATGATGTGAGATGAAGGATTGAGATGATTTTGATGTATGGATGAGAAAAGAGGAACACTTCTTTTTAGAAAATGTTGTTATTGATTAATGGATTTTAATTGTTAACATTCTTATCTCTGTGCGTGTAGCTAAGTTATGGTTAATTAATAATAATGTATATTTATATAATTTCTGAGATGGATATGTGCCTTAGCTTATATACTCGAAATAGATATTGGGATCTGACATGGGGGCGTAGCCAATATATAGCTATACTTTAACCATAGCCAACATGGCGCAGAAGAGCCCGTTTTGTACAGCGTTAGCTCTAGTTCACCGCGCCAATACGAGGGTTGCATGACAGATATCAGATCCCAATCGTACCCATGTTAAGAGACATACACAATCGATAGCATATATCGAAATAGATTAATGATTAATCAGTTACGTTGATCAACGAGCAATGAATATATTTCCTTATTTGACGCTCTCCCCCTATTAAATGTAAGGTACCTGGGTTATCTTTATCTCGAAAAATCTTAAATATTGCATGGTTTGATAAGTCTCACTAATCTGTCAATTATCTAATAAAAACAATTATTTCCCGTCGTCTTATAGAGATAAACTACTTAATCGAATACGAATAGGTAATTAATTAAAGTTATAAATAAAGTTATTTATCTATTTAATCTTGTTTAAATTATTTAATTTTATTTTTCAACTTCATTTTTCAGAATTATTAGAAGTAAAAGAAGTAAAGAAAAGATGAATACTGTATTGAAATTTCATTAAAATTTAAGAAGATGCTGGGTTGTGAAACAAGCAATAAAATGTAGCGCAGCTGTACGAATGCAAAATGTCAGATTTCGCGTTGTCTATTTAGATATTATAACCAAACAATCAATTAAGTTTAAGCATATCATATTTGATATGTAGTGCTATAAACAAAATTTTATTTCTTATCGCTTTTGTATCATTTAAATATTTGAATTATCATCAACATTTTTATTCATTTTAAGTACTTTTAAATTTGATACAACTAATTGTAAATCTGTGGTATCATCCATTGAAAAAAGGTTTTTTAAAGTGTGAAAAAGTGGTTAGGTTCTCAAGTAAAAAGACATTTATAATTGTGTTGTAAATAAATATATTTCTATTAAAATCTATAAGTATAATAACAGAGTCAACAAAAGATCGGGTGACTGGGTATGATATTGCATTGCATCGCTTAGGAATGACAAGATTTACACGTATAATACATGAATAATGGTAATTTATTCATAGTCGAGCTTTTTAGGCAGGGATAGCGCACTCGCCTTCGTGCTCCTTGAAGTAGTCCTTCTGCAAAACGAAAAGAGAAACAATATTTAAGAGACCGTTCAAAAACTACTCATTATTAGTAATGCATTAAATGAAATTAAATGAAAAAATATACGTACGGCGCAGTCGAGGAACCTCTTGGGGTTGTACCACTTCTTCTTGCAGGCGTTAGCGACTTCCTTCAGGCAGTTTTCGGCAGCCCAGGAGAACTTCTCTTTCAGGAACTCCAGAATAATATCCATGATCTAAAATTCAAAGTTACAGAAATTGTTATAATGAAACGTACCTATATAATTAGAGTTACAAATAGTAAAATAGGGAATAATTTAAATAGAAGTTGATTGTTTAAATACTTAACAAAAAATGGTTCTAAATGAGATTTTTTTTCTATAACTCGAATTTCATTAATTTGTATTCCGATACGAAAATTTAACTAATAATAGTTTTGTATTAATATTACAAGCAATTAAAGTGAAACTATATTTTATTTAGTAAAATAGAACTAGGATGTTTCAAACCTGCCACAATTAAAACAGTTTCATCGAACAGAAAAGAAACTTTTATAGCTTATTTCCAGTAAAAACAATTCAACTTACCGAATCATGTTCTTCGACATTGACAGCATCCTCGACTCCAACCTGCTGCTCCAAGACCTCGTGCTGAAGTTTGGGCTCCTCCACCGACCTCGCGCTGACGGCGACGAAGAAGGCAAGGGCGCAGAGTGCGAAGAAAACTCGAGATGATGCCATGTTTCTAATGGTTTGACTGATGACTTTGCTACCGAGAAATACATATTTATAGTCACGGGTGAGCTGGTTATCAGAGGTCGATCGGTGTTTTGTCTTCGATATAGATAACGGAATGTAGTAAAACGCAGAATAGCCCAAACTGGGGAAGTACTCGACTATAAGGTTCGATGTTTACGTTCTTTTTACATCGTACACGTGTGTGTGGTGTTCGAGATGAAATAATTTGCTTATTGATAGTTAAAGAACAATCGATTTGTAAAGAATGGATAGCGGAACTGAATGGAACTTAAAAATTTCTATTAATGTTTATGAGTAAATATCAACAACTTTTTACCCCTAAAATTGCTTTGAAAATTGAGAAAATTAAAAATCTTATATCTGGGCTAATTTTTATGGCACATCCGATCTACTTGAACAAAGAAAAAGTATTGTAAAAGTTTAGTAGTGGTAGTTAGTGTGATGTTCGTTCTACATCGACTAGAAAAATACATAAAAATCATAAAAAATGACCGATTTTTCGACCTTTTTTTCATTTTATGTACGCAGCTGTCCCTGTATTATTATTAATATATTGTTTTTAGGCACGATCGCTTCTCAGGAGAGACTTATATTTTCGTCAGAACGAACATTTAAACATTTCAACTTCTGAAAATTTACGATATAAAAACTATTTTTCACCAAAAACGAGTCTAGTTTCCGAGGATGTATCTATGCTGTACGTATGTATGTGATCAAGCTAGTAACCCGATTATCTCAGCGAAATTTCGTTCGAATCCCAACGAATTTTGGTCCAAATACTCAAGTACCAAATAGTTCTGTATTGAGCCGAATCCATCGGAAAATAAAAAAACGGCAGAGCAAATAACAATTTGAAAAATCAGATGTTTCAGCTTAATATATCGAAAATTAATTTTGAGTATATAAATCTAGCACATGCTTCTGCTATAGTACTCAAAATCTTCACATTAAAATTTCATAACAATTTAATCACGTATTGTAAAACTTATACTTTTAAGAGATAGTTTACCGAGATATAAACAAAATTTAGTAGTCTTTGTACTATTTACAGCTTTATTCTATAAGATATAAACCAAAATCGTTATTTTGCCTTTTTTACATTGAACATTTTTTCTACTAATAATATTAATATTAATAATATTAATATTAATGGTCGATTTGGTTATAACTTAGCAGGATTTGATTTTAGACAAAAAGGTTAAATGCAAAAGTTATAGATAATATTGAAACAAAACTTTTTTCTATTTAACATTTCCATGTATAATCGGTTCCTGACGAACTAAATTTATAAAAACGATTTTTAATGTCTAAATACACCTGAATTAGCCCTGGTAGAAATTGTCTCTATCGGAAATGGCCTGGAAAATAATAAATAGCTTGTAAAAATAGCTAATTTCTGGCTAGTGATGAAACAATTTTTCCTGTCATATTTTCTATTTAATAGAGATAACGCAACCTTAAAATGTTCTCACTAAATTTTCTCTGTAATTTGATCATGTATTTAAAAAAAATATTAAAAAAAGATAGCTAACGAAAATGTAAACGAATTATTGGTATTTAATTTGTTTATAGTACTGTTTCAGGGGATACAAACGAAAACAATGATTTTTCTGTTTGATTCTGTCTCTCTCACTCCTTGCCATTATAGCAAGCCTCTTACTAGCCATTTCCTGGCTAAAAAACTGACCAACTTTAATATCTTTTAAATACTCATAAATAAGCTAATATAAATTTGTGAAAAAACTTATTGTATTATTCTGTCTATTAAATGGCGAATATGATCGGAAAAATCGTTTCATCGATGGATAAAAATGGCCAAGAAAAGTGTGTAGTTTTTAACGATTATTGGGAAAACTAACTGTTTATTAGGTAAATAATGGAATTGATTTCCACTAGGGAGTCGATTTTCGCTTATTATTCAACAGTATTTGACTTTACACGGAAATATTAGGTATAAAAGTTATAGATAACAAAGAAAAACCTTTTTAATGGTGAACATTTTCACGTAAAAAAATTTTTGGTAAGTTAAACCTAAAAGGACGATTAAAAACGCTTGAATATAATTAAAATAACCGATTTTTGTCCATTGTAGAAAACAAATAATTTTTCATGAATGTGTTACAGTTTTCATTAAAATATAATATATTAGTATTTAAAATGTAACAGTTTTTGCAATGTCGAAGATACTTCTGAATAGTAGCGGTCGTGCCTCATATAAAACGAAGTTTTTATTGTACTAGCCAAATCCATACGCGCTCCGCGCGCTCTATGTATATTTTTTTATTAAACATACTAAGAAAAATTTATTCCTTATAAGTTGGAAATCTGTTTCTTTTAATTTTGATCAATCTTTAATAATTGATATAATACTGAAATACTTACTCTTAAGGGGATGTGCAACCCTAATTTCAATATTTTTTTAAATCAACATTCAAACATTTATTTGGAAAAAGACGGCTGTCAAGCGCCCCGTACACGCAAACACTATATGCAGATTTTTTTCTGGATAATTCTATTGATATTTGCGTGAGTTATGCTCGTTTGAAAAGTAGGTCAATTGTAGATTCCTACTTACCGACAGTACGGGTTTTATTTAATTAAATAAATTCTCATCATTTTTTTGGAAAAAGACGTCTGTCAAGCGCTTCTGAGAGCGCTCCGTACACGCAAACACTATATCGACGGCTGAGAGGAAGAAGAACGTATCTCGGCGCGCGGATGAAGAACAACGTATCTCGGCGCACGGATGAAGAACGACGTATCTCGGCGCGCGGATGAAGAACGACGTATCTCGGCGCTCGGTTGAAGAACGACGTATCTCGCCGCTATACTGGCCGTGCATTGGCCGTAAGAGATCATCCGCGCGCTGAGATACGTCGTTCTTCAACCGAGCTCCGAGATACGTCGTTCTTCATTTTCGCGGCGAGATACGTCGTTCTTCATCCGCGCACCGAGATACGTCGTTCTTCACCCGAGCGCCGAGATACGTCGTTCTTCATCCGCGCGTCGAGATACGTTCTTCTTCCTCTCAGCCGTCGATATGCAGATTTTTTTCTGGATAATTCTATTGATATTTCCATAAATAATACATAATTATCAAATAAAAATGCATATTTAATTGTAAATTCTTGCGCCTTTTATCCAAGAGCCAATCTTGTATGCTTTGTAAAGAACTTCAGCTACAGTCTTTTGAATTTCATATTTTAAAGTTCCTAAAAAGTTAAAAGTTCTTGAGATTTCCTCATGATGAACCCTTTCAATTTTCAATTATTTTGGTTAAATACAAATTTAATAAACGTTGCAGCAACAGTCAAAATGCAATTATGTACAGACAATTAGATTGTAATTTTTATATTGTTTGAAAGAGTTCGAAAATATGTTGATTTTTATACAAGAAAAACAAATGAAGTGCTTCTTATGGGGAGCCAGTTAGTTTTTGATTTATACGAGTTAATTGTCGATCAGACTGATATCAAAGAATGCCACAAGGATCTTATATATTTCCAAAAGATACGTTTGAAATGAAAAGATAAAAGAAATTGTATTGGCGAATTCTGTAGTCAAGTTATTTGTCTTCCGCCATATATTCGCTATGTGTGGAACACGGAAAATACGAATTTGTTGTATATCATTTCTGCCATCTAAGTTTAAGAAATCAATCGTTCTTCAGTAACTAATCAACAACTTTTCCTATCTTGAGCAACCAAACAGATCGTAAAAATTACCTAGCAGCCAAGTTCTTCCCCGTTTTCGACACTCTTTCGTTCCACTTGACTCTGATATCTCTATCAAAAACAATCACTGCTCGGCAGGTGCCGATATTGCGCTCGCAGCCTTGACTATAAATGCGATACTCCGCAGTGGCAAAGTCATCAGACAAACCATTAGAAACATGGCATCATCTCGAGTTCTCTTCGCACTCTGCGCCCTTGCCCTCTTCGTCGCCGTCAGCGCGAGGTCGGTGGTGGAACCCAAACTTCAGAACGAGCTCCTGCAGCAGGAAGTTCGAGTCGAGGATGCTGTCAATATAGAAGAACATGATTCGGTAAGTTGGATTGTTTTTACTGGAAAAGAAAATAAAAGTTTCTTTTCTGTTTGATGAAACTATTTTAATTGTGGCAGGTTTGAAACATCCTATATCAATACTTTAAAGTTATATTTTACTAAATAAAATATAGTTTCATTTTAATTGCTCGTAATATTAATACAAAACTATTATTAGTTAAATTTTCGTATCGGAATACAAATTAATGAAATTCGAATTCTAGAAAAAATCTCAATTAGAACCATTTTTTCTTAAGTATTTAAACAATCTACTTCTACTTAAATTATTCCCTATTTTATTATTTGTAACTGTAATTATATAGGTACGTTTGATTATAACAATTTCTGTAACTTTGAATTTCAGATTATGGATATTATTCTGGAGTTCCTGAAAGAGAAGTTCTCCTGGGCTGCCGAAAACTGCCTGAAGGAAGTCGCTAACGCCTGCAAGAAAAAGTGGTACAACCCCAAGAGGTTCCTCGACTGCGCTGTACGTATAGTTTAATTTCATTTAATGCATTACTAATAATGAATAGTTTTTGAATGGCCCTTTAAATATTGTTTTTCTTTTCATTTTGTAGAAGGACTACTTCAAGGAGCACGAAGGCGAGTGCGCTATCCCTGCCTAAGAAACTCGACTATGAATAAATTACCATCATTCCTGTATTATACGTGTAAATTCTGTTATTCCTAAGCAATGCAATACCAAATCATACTCAGTCACTCGACCTTTTGTCTACTCTGTCATTACTTATAGATCTTAATAGAAATATATTTATTTACAACATAATTATGTGCTATTTTACTTAATAACCCTCTCAATAAAATATTTAAAAAAAAACTTTTTTCGAAGCAATATATCACAGATTTACTAGTAGCCGAATCGAATTGGAAAGTAATGAAAAAAACGCTACCGATTCATTAGTTTTGTCGAAATTAGTTTACTATTCCATTAAATTTATTATTGAACCCGAAAATAAATAGCTTACACAAAAACAAACTTAAATTTTTATCCAAAATTTGTACAGAGTAGTAAAATGTTATAAAATTTAGAGGATTTCACTCTTGACTGTTTATGATTCGTTCTATTTCTTTTTATAGAATATACTTTTCGTTAATGATTATATAGTAATTTTGTCATTGAAAGATAGTTTTAAAATGAAAATTCTTTTTTGTTGTTGATAGATAATGTGATTAAATAATCAGAAAAAAAACGTTACGATTAGTTATGGTTGTTACGTTTCAAGCTTATCTTATAATAATAAAAATTTCTTACATTTTCTGCATAATTTTTGAAATAGGTATCCTATCATAATAACGGTGTTCACAGATATAAAAAATTTACCTTTATGTTTATTTATGTTCATCTCCACCTACAATATTAAAAAAAAAACAAGCCCGAAACAAATTTTCTTGCCTCAACCGGCGTTACACAACGTGTTGCGCGTCATCTGTCAAGAAGACTAACATTCCACTCGCCTATTTTTCGTTCGACCTGATTACCGAAATATCATCGTTCTGCACCGGCGAGCGGCTAACGGCTCTAATTGTTCTACCTGCGCCTCTACCACGGGCTATCCCGAAATTCGAGAAGCGCGACCTGCTTCGAGTTTCAGCCACAGCAGTGCGATTTTTCAACGAAAATCAATGCCATGATGCTTCATCCTCAAAACACCGAAAACATTTTAGGCGCCTAACGGGCTTTTTAAAACCGCAAAATCCCACTGTTATGCAAGCTGTCGATGAGGAGTTAGGAGAAATGTGTCCCTGTCGGTTTACGCGTATTCGCGTTTTCTTTTCTGGAAAGTCATTTAATTTGTATTCATTGTTGATGTAGGTGCGGAAATTGTGTTTGTAGAAAAGAAAGATATACCTTTGTGGTGCGAGAATTAAGGCATAAAGATGTCATTAATTCGTTAGATTTTGTACAATGTAGTAGGAAATGGACAGCGATATTAGCTTGGAATTAGTATGGGGAAATGATTTATTTGTATAGCATAGTAAAATTTTGAATTTGTAGTATCGAAAAATTGAACAAAATACGTATTAAAACCCTAGTAGAAATTGATCTATATGAAATGGCCAAGAAGTTAGAAAATAGCTAGTAAAATTGGCTAATTAATATAGCTATATGATGAAACGATTTTTCGACCATTATTTGCATATTTATTAGATTGACGTAACAACAAAATATTCGTACTTGATTTACTTACTAATTTTATCTTTGATGAAAAAGCATTAAAGTGCATTGGATGGCATACCAAAATATAAATAAAAATCGCTGCTAACTGAATTAGCAGAATGCTTTCTCAAAGAGTATCTTCAATATTTTTATGACATTTTTTTATTGCACATTTAAATTAAAAATCACAGTTTAAAGTTGAAACAGTATTATAATCCGCGTTTCATTTAATAGTTTCAAAATACGTAAATAAAGAGGGAATTAAGCGTATTGCGAGAATATGCCGAAAAAGTTATTTACAATTCATATAACTATTATATTTTTCGAAAAAGTTGCTACTTTTTCAATTTCTTAATTGTAAGTCAAAAATTGCTAATAAGTAGTTTTGAAGTGCATAATTTAGAAGGAAATAGAATATAGAATGTACGTTGAGAATATCGGTCCACATTTTTAATTTTTCAATAAGACCTTAAAGTCATCCATTTGATTCCAAAATTTAATCAGCTCTAAGTTAAGACATACCTAAGGTGCATGCGAAAGTTCAGCTAATTCCGTTCATTCGTTCAAGAGTTATGCCGGGGACAAAATTTGGTTTCATACATACATACATACATACTACATTTTTTAAAAACCTATTATTCTGACTCAGAAACCTCAAAAACATCATAATTCATCAAAATCCTTGATTCGAAAATTTTCACCGTTACAAAGCTTTCTCTTTGAGAAAGCAAAACATTAACTAATAAATCATTTTGCGTACTCTTTCTATGAATAATTCAGCAAATCTTTTATATCTCCGCCTGATTTTGTCTCTCTCACTCCTTGTCATAACAGCAAGCCTTCTACTAGTCATTTCCAGACTAAAGAAACTGATCAGTTTTAATACCTTTAAAATACTCAAGAACAAGCTTGTGCTTGTCTTCGAAAAACTCATTCTATTTTTCAATCTATTAAATGGTCAAATAATAGGAGAAAAAGCGTTTCATCGGGAGCTAGAAACTGGAGAAGAGAAATTTCTATTTTATAGCAAGTTTCTAGTATAAATGGTCAGTTATTAGTTATAAAATATTTTGGATTTCCACCAGGGAAATTATTTCATAATACATTAATTCCTCTATGAAAAATGTTGCTTCCTCCTAGAGGAAACTTTTCCATCACACTATGGTGCAGTACATTTTATAGCCAGTTTATTGATTTTTAATATAGAAATGATATTATTAATTACTAAAAAGATTAAATAGCTTTAGAATGTAAGTCTATCTGCCTATTACTTGTTAGAATAGAACATTGTTCTCCGTGTGCCTTTAAAGGTAGTTCTTACCCAAGAAAACGATCGTTAAAAAAGTATTGTGTATAAGCTATTGCTCAAATATTATATTACAAGTGATAGTAAAATCCAAAAGTAGGTTGCTTTAAGTAACAGAAAAATTTTTCAAATATAAATTATATACATTAAAGCCTAAAAGTTGGTAAATAAGGAAAAATATCACAAAAAGTCATGAATTATTTTTGTTTTTTATTCGATTTTTTTATTCATAACACTATTTTGTTTCTGAAACGTTCCTCGATAAATTTACCGCATGAAATTGTCAACAAATCATTTTACACAAAGTTAGAGCTATTAGTTGCTAAGTTTTTGTAATTTTTTTTTAAACAAATTTCTCTAACTTTGTGTAAAATGATTTGTTGATAATTTCATGCGGTGAATTTATCGAGGAACGTTTGAGAAACAAAATAGCGTTTTTAATAAAAAAATCGAATAAAAAACAAAAATAATTCATGACTTTTTGTGATATTTTTCCTTATTTAGCAAATTTTAGGCTTTAATGTATATAATTTATATTTGAAAAATTTTTTCTGTTACTTAAAGCAATCTACTTTTGGATTTTACTATCACTTGTAATATAATATTTGAGCAATAGATTATATAGAATACATTTTAAACGATCGTTTTCTTGAGTAAGAACTACCTTAAATTCCTATTCAATGAAATAATCATCCAACCCCATCCATAAATTTATAAATCGGTACCATAAAACATATATAACCCAGAATACGCTCGATCTCTCCACCCAAAGCAATAAACGCGCCACTTCGATAGCCATTTAAAATACCAAACGAAAATCGGCCTATTCCCTTAAGAAAATTACAGCACTAAATTTTCACGGCGATACACATTAATGAATCCTAAATCACGCGCAACGAACCATTTCTCGCAACCATTCCCAATAAATAATCCAAAATTTCATACCCAATCCACGCGCCGCGCGCTCCCCATAGTCCCGCGCTCATAATATTGACCGTAAAATCTCCACCCGTTGGCGCCATACCCCGCGGAAATTTATACCCAAAAATCCGGAACACCGCCAGACGATTTTCCGAGAACCAATAAAAAAAAAAAGAAAGAAGAAAGAACCCCAACCTGCTCGCTTCGAAAGTAACGGAATTTTCCCCATTAAAGGAAAGACGAGACGCGACGAGGAATATCTGGACACCGAGAGAGGAAAAAACTAGATGAGAAATGTCCACTCGTAAAAGTCTCTACCTGCGGGGTGTACAGCTTCTCTCTCTCTCTCTCTCTCTCTCTCTCTCTCTCTCTCTCTCTCTCTCTCTCTCTCTCTCTCTCTCTCTCTCTCCCGTTATACAGGAATGCCTCTAAAACAATGCGAAGTGACACCACGCGTCGCCTTCCACCTGTGCGTGTGTGAGGGCCCCTTGAGGGGATGCTTCTCACGAGGCGTGTCGCTTACACCGGCTGATTTGTGTGCTGGACCTTTTTTTTCCTTTCTTTTTAGAGTGTATAGGGTTTCGGGCGATTTTTAGCCGCGCAGAGGAGGGTCGTCCTCGGATGTTATGCTGAATTTTCCAGCTTGAGCCGTGAAATTTCGAGGTTATTTGGGAGCGGGCTGTCGACGTGATGATGATATGTGCGCGCGCGGTGCCAATGGAGATCTTATCGCTTGAGTGTGTCGTCTTTGTTTCCCAGTGTCTTTACTTTGCTGATGTGATTTTTTTGTAGTTAAGGTAGTAGTTTATTAACACGTTCGACATGGGTGAATGAAGAGTAAGCTGTTTTTAGATGTAGTTATACATAAATTTATAAATAAACGTTGGCAAACGTTTGGAAATGTAATGTTCTCTTCTGTTTAAAATATTATTGTAGAATAAATTAAACTAACACATAATGTGCGATTTTTTTTTTTTTTTTTTTGCTGTTAAAGTAATCGAAGCCAGAAGAATTTATTTTTGAATAATAATACAAGTTATATAACAATTATGGCAAGTAATTTAATAATAATTATAAGAAGAAGAAGAAGATAAGTAATATATAATCTGCTTTTAAAAGGGAATGATTTTGTTTGTGAACGAACTCACATCTTTGGTCCATACTGTTATAATACATCACTTGTGGAAAAATAGAAGAGAGTGACTTGGAAACAAAATCTTTTATCTTTCGAATAGCGGATAATGCTACCCGAAACTCGTCGTTTTAGTATCTGGTAATGAATTAATCTCGAAGGAAAGGTCCTACAAGTTCCTCGATCCGATCTAATGTTAATCTACTCACTCGAAAGAGGTTTGACGCATTTTAAATGATAAGAATTATTAAATGTACGTTTTAATTTAATACTCCAATGATTACGGATATCGACACTTTTGCTTTTAAAATATGTACCAACATTACTTATATTACTACTAAATAATTAAATTTAATACAAAACTTCAATAAATCATTAATTTCATCATTATAGAGAATTTAGAGGAGGATGTTCCTGGCTTGCATAATCTTCTTCCCTTCGTAAAAAAATTTTAGAAGAAAATATCATCTCTTCGACCATAATGTACAAGTTAAATTAATATTCCAAAAATATTTCATCCGCTTAGTCGCCGAGAAAAAAAATGTTAAATTCATTCACAATAAACTTGACAAACGGAACCAAATAAAAAGCTATCCGAGATAAAAATAATTTTCCACTTCCCACTTTCCCTCCAAACCCCCAGAACTAATCACCCGTCACCCCTTCCTCGCAAAATCCTCACCAAAACAAAACCCCTCGCACACTCATCCATCCATCCACACACACAACCTCCCTCCCTCTCTTCCTCTGAAGTGAAAAATGAAAGCCGACCACCGAGCGACTACCGGCTCTGGAAAACTAATGATAATACGCGCTGATATCGGCCATTGAAATCTGGCCGCTACCTGTAGAGGGCGCACACACACACACACACACGGGCCCGAAATAGATGGACCTCGTTACAAATGAAATGGAGTTCGTAATCGGGTATCTCCGCTCGGGCATCTGCGAGAGAGAGAGAGAGAGAGAGAAAGGTCCGCGCGCTTCCCCGTACTCGTTTATATCTCTCCTCTCCTCTCTCTCTTCTCCTTATACACCACCTCCTCGTCGTCTTTTTTACAGCGCGCGTATTATTTTTTCGTACGCCCATTTGCTCTCGCTCTCTCGGCTCACTTCTTTTTCGCCACCTGCGCTGCAGCAACAATGCGATTATAATGGTCGCGGGAATGCGCTCGCGCGCGCGCGCGTATTTATCATTGGGCCCTGCCTATTGTTTACCGCGCGAGCTCTCTCGTGCGCACTTTTTTAAATTGGCCGCGAGAGAGCTGCCGTTGCCCTACGGCCTCTGGCCTCTCTTCCCACGTGCGCGCGTGTACCTTATGCCGGAGATATTGTTTTACATATACTTATCTCTCGACACTGTTTCTCGTATTCTTCTTCGCCTCTCCCGCTTCTCCTTCTTCTCCTCCTCTTTCTTCTGCGTCCTGGTGGTTTGTTTTCGTGTTCTTCTTTTGTTCCGCTTATGTCGCTAATACGAGAGCCTCCATGTCGCACGAGGCAGAGTATATAAAGTAGGTGTGTAGATGTGCGCGAAGATGAGCGATTTACATGTGTATATGGCCGCTTTTTGACTTTAAAGCCTTTCGGTATACGCGTGTACGCGTATATATACAAGCTAGTTCCCATAAAATATATTTTATACAGCGTATACACCGCCGGGTTATTCCTTTCACACCGATATATATAATATACCTACCTACCTACTGTACCCGCGCGCGCGAACGGCTTATAAACGAAATGTAATTGAGCTAGCCCCAGATAGCATCGGTAAAAATCAATGAAATATACGGCACGAGCGGCTTTATTTTTCTTTCGTTTCTTTTCTTTTTTTTATCTTCGTTTCGACAAAAGACAGACTCAATTAGAAAGCAATATCGCGGCCCATATAGCTAAAAACCACGCGCTCGCCGGCAATTTACTTATTTTAATACACACGACGACGCTCGGGTGTGCGAGCATTCGAGGTTCTCGTGTGATTGATGGCCGAAATTAAGCCTGACGAATTACACACGCGCGCTCGCGATCGTACAGCAGTCGCTCGGGCTAATGAATCATTGTGCGGCGCCCTGGTTTGCTCGTTTAGTCTCAATTCTCGCATCACACGCGCGTCATGATTCCCCCGAAAAATAAAAAAAATATTCGTTTTCAATCTTATATACATCTCGCATATACTTACTCGCTCCCAGGAAACGCGCATGCAATCCGTTCGCTCGCGGTTTCCCACACGCGCGGTTGCAACCACACGAGAAAATGGCGACTCAGAGATTGTGTATGTGTGTGCAGTCCTGACACGCGTTCTCTCTCCCGCGAAAAGAATAAGAAGACGAGAGGAGAGAGAGAGAGAGGAGGAAAGGACTCGGGGGGCAAGTTCGTCGCAGCAGGAGAGTGAGCGAGAGAGAGAGAGAGAGAGCAAGAAGTTAAACTCTCTTTTCTCCTCCTCGCATTAATATATTTGCATGCCGTTTGCGCGGCTCTCTTTCTCCCTCCGCGAGAGGGAGAGTATATATAAAAGAGAGAGAGAGAAGGGGGCGTGGGGATCCTCTCCATTGGCTCGCCATCCGCGTAATGGTCGCGCGGGCAACCTCTCTCTCTCTCTCTCTCTCTCTCTCTCTCTCTCTCTCTCTCTCTCTCTCTCTCTCTCTCTCTCTGTCCTCTCGGTACGTATATACCGACCTCGTCGTCGTCGTCGTTTTTGTTTCTTTCTGCGCGCTGCACTTCTGCTTTTCCCGATTTTCAATTACAGCGCGCGGATGGATGGATGATCGCGTCATTCCTCACTCTTTCTCTCTGTCGATGGGTGTGCGAGTCCTTTGTCCGAAGGTGTCGCGGCGCGTATATATAGAGTCGCAGATAGCCGAGGTAGTGCAATTTTTGCGTGCAGTAGGCCTTTTGTGCGATAGGCGCGCGCGCAAAGGGCAATATAGCGAAATGCAAGCGCGATTGTGTATGCGCGGAGGAATGTGCGCGCGCGATTGTTGCGTGTATGTGTGTATATTGTCGGCTGGAAATTGTGAGCTGATTGTATTGTTTTAGAAGCGGGAGGAGGGAAAAAAGAAAGGTGGAAATGGTCTGGTGGTGGTAGACAGAGCAGTGCTGGGCGTAGTTAGTTTTTATTTGGAATATGTGGGTGTATGCGTGTATGATGGTAGGCTGATGAGCCGTGTGTGTGTGTATAAGTACAATGGAAATTGGTTGTTTGTCGGACTGAACAGTTGAGGGAGTATTCGTGATGGTATCAATTTAGGGAGAAATTGTTTTCTTGATGTGTAATTGCACAGATGTGTTTTGTATGTACGTTTTTGTTGAGATTTTTGAGAGGTAACGAGGTGCAAAATGATTATTGTAGCTCAAAAGTGACAGAAGAATACAAGGTTTTTTATTTATTTATTTATTAAGCTTTCAAATCCCAATTGGGACTTATTAGCTGAAAGAATACAAGTAAAGAATATTGGTTGGCATTGATGATATACAAGCATTCAATAATTTTTGCTGAATTGTCAAGTAGTTTATGAATGTAGATTTTTGCAACGATATTAGATTATTTATAGCCGATAAGTAACATTATCACACAATAATTTACCGTTTATTATATCTTCTTTGAGTGCTGAATCTACATCAAAATAATTAAAATAAACCTTTTTCTTACAACTTCTTACAACATCAACGATCGTCCACGTCTTCAACTTATAGACATAGTAAGCATCTTGCGACGGGTATCTCACTAAATACTATACACTGATAGAAAGAAATATTTGAGGCAAATGCGCGATTCATTTGAAAGTCTATTTTTTTTTTAAGTATTTGACCTAAATGAATAATTCTTAACAATTACAAAATATTCATTAACAGTTAATACGCCATATCTTTTCGTAGCAAGCGGTACTTTCATGCCACTCCAACATCAAAATTGTAACTTCTGCGAAACTGATGCGTAAGAAGATTTTTAGCTCATGTGACGTTTTTCACGCGAGCATCGCTCACATGAGCTAAATAATCACCGTCCACACCCGTGTCGCAATGTACTATTACCAAATGATCCATTTCTTAACTGTTAATGCACCTGCATTTCACTGAATTCAAATACATATTCATTAACAGTTAAGCCAGTGATTTTGGGTCAAATAAATCTTTCTATCAGTGTACCTTTGTCTTATTAAGGAATTCACACAGATAACCCCCTAACAAGACGTATTCCTTTTTATTCCATCCAAAAGATCATAGGATCCTTCCGAGCATGAATATTAAATCCCTTTTTATATAGAAACGAGAAAAAATTCGAACTTAAAAATCTGCTTACTCACACATTACTTCTAAAAATATCATACCTATATAATATGTGCAACGCCTATAATATCTACAAAGCCAAATACACGTTTGCACTCTCACCACCTATACTCTTCCAAAATACCCACAACCAGCATAACCTCCTAAACCTACCACGACCAAATCCAAACCCAAGGCACGTATACCCACTTATATCCTATTCCCTCAACCTCCTCCTCACCAAAAACGAAAAAACCCTACCTCCTCCCCCTCGACAACCGCATTCGTGCACTCACGTTCGTTCACACACACATACACACGGGGAGTTTCGGCGGTGGGGCTGCGGCGCGTTACGCGATCAGTGGGCACACGAGCTTATCTCCACGAAATCTCTTGACGTCGATGCACCAACGGGCGCGGTGGGCGCACGCGAGAGGGACCAGGTGATGGAGACGGTTTCGCGCGCGGTGACTGAGGCGTGACGCGAGATAAGGATCCCCGCGCGCACCCGCGATAGATCGAGATCGCGAGAGAGTTGTGTGTGTGTGTGTGGGTCTGTTGAGTTACGGCGAGGATGCGAGGGAAGAAATGGTTTAATTGTTTAATTTTTGGGCAGAGGGTGGAGGGGCTTCAAAGTGGGACGCGCGTGAGCTGGCATTAGCGTAGCAATAAAATAAATAATAATGTGCAGATCGGTTTGGAAAGAAGTATATGTGGAATGATATATAAGTGTTTTGAATAATGATATAGAGTGGTCAGCGTGGGTGATGGGATTAAAAGTTTATAGTAAAATTGGAAATTAGGAAGTGGAGGAGAAGAAGGCTGTATAATAAACAAGGCTGCGATAAATTATAAATGAACGATAAAGAAGCAGTGACACGTGACAAACTTAAATATCTCACTCTCAATATTGCAACGTACGATTATAAAGAAAAAAAAAAGCAATAGCAAAATGTGATTCCCAACATAGAACTATACCGAACTCAATCTCATCTTCATCACCTTCGCCGTTCGTTTGATAAAATTTTATATGTATCAAATTGAAAAACAATAATACCCCTCGCACACTTATATCCGCTTAATTTAATAAAGGTTATAATATATTTTGCATGATAAGTGAAGGATAATGCGCGCTGTTTTAGATAACGCGGCAATCTTAATACGAGATCTTGATGCTCGCTTGATACAGAACGAATCTACTCGCCGATCTCGCCGTGCTCACACATATATATATAGTGAACGCGCGCGTTTAAGCCATCCTCTCGTAATTAGACCGACCACGAGCCTTACACATAGCTACGCTAAACTATCTCCGTTCTATATTTAACGACGAAATCCGCCATACGACTCAACACATCTTTTCAACTTTGATTCCCTCCCCGTAAATCACGCCGCGACCCTGCACGTGTAAGTCGCAGGTACACGAGCTCTCTCGGCGCGCGACTTATATATCAAACGCGCTCTCTCTCTCTCTCTCTCTCTCTCGCCGATGCATTTACCAGCTCCTGGAAAACCTCACATATGTACACACACAGACACACACACATACATATACGCGTGCCCGCTCGCGGTTATAGTCGACGACGCGTGCATTTTAAACGCCGCTTCATTCGGATTCATAAAGTAGCTTCTTTATTGCCGGCGCGTTTCTTTCGACAAACGCTCTCTCTCTCCCTCTCTCGGCCAGGTATAGTAGGTACTTGCGAAATTCATTTGCATACGGCTAATATTTTCAGCGCGGACGGACGGCGGGGCCTTTTTTCTTTCTTGTGCGCGTGCGTGTGTGTGTGGAGAAAGGAAGAGCATCGCGCGTGTGCGAAAATTTTTTTAGCGGCGCAGCGCAGAAGGAGAGGGAAAAAATTGAGAGACGTGCGGGGACTGAGAGCCGAGGTGAGCTACGAGGAATGGTAATTGTTTTAAATGGTAAATTGGGTGCTGCGCGCGTGCGCGAGTGCCGGATTGCTTTACGGTGAGTGAATTGGATGAATGTCGGGATGAGTTGTGCGTTTTCTTTTGGGAGGTATTGCGGTTTTGTGTGGTAAATTGGCGTTTTTTTCTTCGTGTAGTTTAATTGGTGGTTGACAGTTACGTTGAGGTCGATGGTTGTGGAGAGTGTGCAAAGATCGGATGGATTTTGAAGAGGACTTGGGATGTTTAAAAGTGAACGAATATACTACACGGAGAAAGGAATTGGTTATTCTAACCAACCGGTTGGTCAATCAACACATACCCAAGAAAATTATTAGATTAAGTTATATTAGATTAGGTTATATTAACTATCCTGTTGGTTGTACTAACCTTTCTGTTAGTACTGTGTTTTTGACCAATTCAGATGGCTACAGTACACGGAAAGAAATTTTGTAGTGAAAATTACAAATATTCGAGACAAAATTACCAGTTTCTATGGTAATGGATGGACAGACTGACAATTTCAAACTTTTTACCAAAGTGCCTTGGTAAATTTTTTTTTTAGTTAATTTAAATTAAAAAAATTAACTTTTTTTATCCATATTGATGAATATATAGTATTTTAATATAGAAATAGAAACAGAAACAAGGATGAAAAAACATTAAACTGAAAAAAAATTTTTACGGAAGCGGGATTCGATCCGACGATCTTTGGGTTGAGAGTCCGACGTTCTACCGACTGCCCCACAGAAGCTGTTACCAATAGTCATTTGAATCGCCGTTATTACTTACTGAAAATATGTGTATTGTTTTCATTTTAACGTCGCGCACGCCTCTAGTATCAATCTTCTGAAACACAATAATGCGCAGTGCGCATGCGCGAGTACACAAATACCAGGTTATTTGGTAAAATTTATCAGTTTTCTTAGTAAAAATTCTTAGGTTACCTTGTAAAAATGACTAGATCTCAATTTTTACCAGCGTGTCTGGTAATTTTTATTCCGATAATTTGGTATTTTTTTTAAGTGGTTATGGTAGTTTTTCCTGGGAAACTTATAAATTGTATTAGAAACCTGGGAATATCACGGCTTTTGATAGTCTATCCATGCGCTACCAAGGCACCTTGGTAATTTTTACTCTAAAATTTCTCTCCGTGTACTCAATTTTTTGTTGACTGAAGCCAAGCATTTTTTTCCATGTAAGGTGTATTATTTATATTTCTCGAATTTTAAGTAAGTAAAATAAGAGATATAGGATTTTACTGATCCTAGGAGAACTGCTGAAGATCAAAAACACGTTGCTCTTGCTGTATTTAAGAGAAATTTGGGCGAAATTTCCGATTTCGTGTCAATCAAAAGCCAATTAAAATTGCCCTGGTAAAAGAATTATCTATTTTTATCAAAATCTTTCTACGTATACCTAGGCTCATCAACGATTTTATAAAGAAGCATCGAAACCACCAAATATCTAGAGAATGCTTCAACCGCTCTCCTTCCTCCAATATTCACCTCATTACAAACAATTCAGTATACATATTATACGACTCATTTTCCACCCGACCTAAATTTTACAACTTAAGCACTCAATTAAAGCAGCCCGCAACCCCGCGCATCCACACACATACATAATGCATCAAATGTATACCTACGCTTCTTTCTACGACAGAGCGCTCAAAAACGCTGAATTCCGAGCACACACTTATACCTCAAAGCCTCGTCTCCTCGCCGACTCGTCGAGGAGCGCTCACAGGAACTCGCCTCCCCGAGCCGCATACACCAAAAAGGTGGGAGGCATGCACTACGCTACACTCACATACACACACACATACAACCCTGACTCTTGGATGCATGCATGCATGCATACTCCCTCGGTGGAGGAACGCGCGCGATTTTAATCTCGGGCACACATCGCGCGCTACGGCATATGGGCCCGTGGGACCACCGCACACCGTCATTTCGAGAGAGAGAGAGGGAGTATAGAGCGTCGGCTAATTACCGGGCTTGCGCGAGCGTAAACCCAATTTCCAGGGGAGCGAGAGAGAGAGAGAGAGAGAGAGAGTGGGGCCTTATCGATAATTACCCCCGGCCGGCATTGCTATACACCGCTAAGAGAGTGAGGCGAAATTAAGGAATCGGCTGCATGTGCAGCGGAGGGGCCCCTCCAATTTTTCAGCTGGATTTCGGCTGGTCTGCAAAGGGGTATATATACAATAGAGTCGTCCGATGAGAGAGAGAGGGGGGAGAGGAGGAGGAGGTTTATTGGTCGCGGAGAGACTGATAAATTAAGGAGGAGGAGGATGCGCCGCTGCTTTTTAGGATGTGCAAGAGATCGTACGGGTTATATAAGTATGCTTGGAAATGTGAAGGTTTCGATAAGGGAAAGAGAGGTTTGGGGTTATGTCGTTAACGAAGAATGATGAGGTGGATTGTAATTTGAGAGAAGTATATATGGGGCCCGTCGTGTATGTGCGTGAAATGTAATGTCGAAGCGTATTCGGGGGGGTCAGTGACCGGGTATGTGCGATCGGGTACCGGTAAATGGTGGCTATATTTCGAAGTATATCAGGATATTAATTTTGACATTGCTTTTGTTATACGTAGTTTTATTGTAATCGGCTTTGCTGGTTAGCATGTTAATCAATTTCTATATAGGTAAAATTAACATCGAAATTTAACTAAAACTAATTAAAACTATGATCATATTTTAAAGCATCTATAAAATATAATATTTTATTATTATAATATAAATATAGCTATTATTCGTCGACAATATGGCAACATAATCATGGTATGAAGTTTTTAATTTAAAAATTGGGAACCAGTTCGCCAACCGTTGATTAACATTTCTACCAGAGAATGTTTTCATTTTTTGATTGATTTATTTGACTTTTTATAGTAAAAAGATTATATAGATTTGGAAATCTAGTCCAAAGTCATTCAGCTAAATTAGGAATAAACGTTTCGTTTCGTATGTCTATATTTGACCAGACCAAAACCACAAGGAATTAATAAAATCGGTACCGCTCAGAAGAAATATGAAGCGAAGCACTGAAAACAATTAGGATGATAAATCGTCGCGTTTAAAACCCGATTTTTTTTTTCGTAAATCAACGCGACTATACGCAGGTAACCAGCTTCCGCATAAAAAATGTGCCGATGTTTATTCAACCGCTAGCTCCCAGCGCACGCTTTTGATTTATCGCCATAATCCCGCGCCAATTAATTACCCGTCCATACCAAATCCTCTAACTCGCTCTCTCACTCTCGCCTCAAATTGAATATCAATCATCCTTTCAACCGATCCGGACTTTTCACCGCCGCGTGATGTCCCATCCCAACCGAAGTATATCTAATTTTTCATCGGTTCGTTCACCGCGCGGAGCACACACATGTGGTGTCCGTATAGCAAAGGAGAGCAGCACGCGCCGCGGTCTGTTATATTCAAATTTATTAGAAACTCGATGACGTCCGCGCGCGGCTGGTCAGTCGATGTAACCTATATTTTTGAACGGCGATCGGGTGTGTATTCGAGATCACCTTTTTTGGAAGGCAGTGCGCGTGGGTATCTGTGCTCTGGTTTTGTTGGATTAGGTGATGTTTTTGGGTTTGGTATGAGGAAAACGTAGAGATTGTTGGTGCAATATTTTTTCGATGATGAAATTGTTCGTTGTTATTATCGGAGTGATTAGATTACCACTGCATACGATTGCTTTTACAATAATAGTTTGAAGAAGATAAATTTTAAACACACCGATTTATTGAAAAGGCTAAAAATAGGTTGCTAATTATATTTCTTAAGAAACTTTATTCATTTATTTATTCCTTTATTATTAAAATATTGAATGGACTGAAAAGCCGTGAATTTTAAAAAGAATTATAAAGAAAAGACAGCGCAAAATTAGTATTATGATATAACAATTAAATTTTATAAACTAACGATTTTGCGCTCCGCTTAAATTCTGGTAAGAGCTGTATGCCTTTTATATTTGCCTCTTTAATCTTATTGATGGTAGAGTGAAAATAAAAGTTTGAATAATAGGTTTTTTCACGAAGACCGCGGTGACACCCTAGATGATAAATATAAGTTAAAGAGTGCACCTTTAGCATCATGATACTATGGGTGTACAGTCATGTTCCATCCTGCTCATTGGACTATTTGACTTGATGGTAAAGTATCTGAGGATTTTGTGTTAAACTGATTCTAAAGTGTTGGCCATAGTATCAGTAAATGGAGACCAGATTTGTGACCAATGGGGGAAAGATGGCAAAAAATATACAGAATTTATTTAGAATTTACTTCACTTCATTGGGATTCGTTTGGCCAAGTTATAAGATTGGAAGTCTGATTTCCATTAGGATCGTTACATTGTCATAACATGACGAAAAGATCAGTTTTTCAAACCAGTAGTTTCATTGCATCTAGACCGAAGTCAAAATGAATCTTAATCACGAATAAACATCTTTATCATACAGTTTGTAGAGATTGAACTAAATATTTTAATCAATATAATGAGCAAATAACTTAATCCAAAATAACCGTACAAATATGACATAAAATCCAAAAAATTTAATTCCCAAACTATACACTGTTTCCCTTTCTAGAAAAATCACAAATTCATTTTACGACACACTAATCACAGTAATTAATCCTCTCACCTCCAACACCACAACCGTTCACCGTCATCGAGAAAGTACCAACCGTTCCACGCAAAAATCCTCATACTTATAATATATACTCCGCAGCCTTGCCGTGGCAACCAGTTCGACAGATCTCAAGCAACGCTCGACCAACCTCTCTCTCTCTCTCTCCTCCAATAAGACCAAAACGCTCCTCATAAAAAAGAGATCAGAGAGCGAGCCCACGAGCGCACATAAATATAATCCAGCGCGAGCGCGGGAAAAATGTGGGCCGGACGAGAGTTAGAGAGCTTTACAACGTGCGACGGCCGCGCGAATGACCGGAGGCTCCGATCGAACGGAACGCGCGAAAAAGAAGAGCGGGGTAACATTATGCAAATCCCGCAGTCAATACCTAATACGAGATAATCATTGTGATTATGCTTCCACGTCGCGTATCCTCCTCCGCACATGTATGATGTGCGCGAAGCTCGGTCAGGATACGTTGTTGTTTTTTGTTCTTTTTTTGTTTCCTAGAGAGATGGTTTTTTGTTTGAGATGGGAATGTGGATGGTTTTTTGGGGCGATGCCGGAGATAGATTTGCGGAGGCACGGGTGTATGAGGGATATTTATATGACAGATGTTGGTTTTTTGCCGCGCGAAAATTGACGTGGACCGAGTTTTATGATAATTTTTAAACATGGTATATTATAATAGAGGATTGTTCGCGGCAAATTTGTGAATTATGGGTGGGTTATACCTAATTAGGAGGGAAGGAATCTTTATTTCGGGAGATGATGGTTTTACAAGTGGGGCTGTTGCATTAGCGATTTGTGGAACGTATATGCGATCTTTTATAAAATTACAATAATACTGTACTCTCTAAATATAAATAATATGAATTAGAGGAATATTACTCAAAATCAACTATAAGTATATACTAAAGAGCCATGTATGTCTGAAGTTTCAGTTAATGGGAATATACTTATAACTGGATTACAGTAAAATTCACTGATTCGTTTTAACAGAAAAAAAGGCATACATAGAAAATATGTTGCTCCAATCGTTTTAAAAGTACATGATGATGTAATAATTGAGATTTCATATAACACATTCACAAGTACACTCATAATAAAAAATCTGCTAAAATAGTGTTAAAACCATTACATTTTTGTAATGTTAATAATATACTTATTTAGGCGAAATAATTGGAAATCAGATTAACACAAAGTTACCTCGGAACGATCAGTTTTCATACGAATCAAATCAATTTATTGAACACATTCAAATTTGTTAACTATATAAATGTAATATTCATTTATAGTGTTTAGAAAATCTTATAAACCAAAAACCTTAAACAATGCTTCTATTACGATTTGATATCATAACGAATTCCATACAAAGTACAGCGCAATAATTCACCAAAATTATTAAACAATCACTATTCCACAACCCATTCTACCAACCCTCACCTACAAAAATCCCAAACCCCCCAATACAAACTCTCGTCATCCATTTCCCTCCCTCCCAAACGATAACAATAAAAAAACCTCTTTCCTCTCTCTCACGCCAACTTTTGCACAAGAACAACCTCAGCGTTGTCGCCTGCGGGGGTCTAAACTCATGCGCGCGCGTAACAAAAATGCACCGCGTCGCTGCTTATCATAAAATATGCTCGCTATGCGCTCGCGCGCGCGCCGCGAGGACATTGCTGCCGCGGGTGCCACATAACATTATACGCGCTTCCTATACGTACATGTCTTGTAAAGCGCTTTCTCTCTCTCTCTCTCTCTCTTTCTTCCCCGCGGCCAATTGGAAATTGTCCCTAATAACAGGGGGACCGTGTATATGCGCGCGCGCGCGCGAGAGAGAGAGAGAGCGGGCCGCTGAAACGTCTCTTTATAGGCGACAGCCCGGGGCGAGCGGGCGAGGCCGAGCCGACGCGAGAGAGTGGTTTTCTTATTCGCGTGTAGGCGAAATCTAGGGAAAATAATAATTGGTATTCCTGCTTGCGCGCGCTCTCTGTGCGCGCGTATATGATAGATATCGCGGTGTGGTATGTGTATAATGGTGTGGCAGTGTGTGTGTATGGGTTTTCAGTTGGTATAATTACACAGAGGAGGGAAAGTTTCATAGGGGGTAATTAGGAGGAGGAGGGGAAGCTATTCAAATTGAAACGGTGTTAATGGGGGTATTGATAGGGCCGAAGGAGGAGGAGGAGGGAAAAGAGATTCGAGTTGGTGATTGGGGTTTTGGTGATTCGAGTATAGGTTGTGTAAATTGTGAGAGGTGGACGCGCGTTATGTAAGTATATAGAAATGGTCTATTGAAATCGATAGCTTAGGGAGGGCCGTAATTAATGGGTACGGAGCTGTAATTCTATGGTTTAGGGGAATTTACTTACTGTTATTGGTTTTTTTTTTATAAGACGGTTTGTTTATTTTCGAGAGTGTTTATATAAAGACCTGGTTTGTCGATAGTAGAGAAGTGAAAATACGATTAACGATGCATAAGCACAGTCAGCTGTCATATATTTTGCGAACAATCCTTAAATTATTATCATATTTTTCTGCAAGAGATTATGAATGAAAATTTTTATTCATGTATACCTATTAACAAGCTTACTATAGTGTTATTCAATTTTTCATTCAATTTTTTCGAAAATTATCAACACAACATTTACATTCACCTGAAAATGACACATAGACACTAAAATAAAGCATACCCATCACTTGCAAATCTATTTTTCACTCATTCCCTGAACGTTAACATCACTTCAATAAAAAATGTCCTTTTACAAATAAAATATCATTTCAACAACTCCACTCTCTAAATGTAAAATAGTGAAAAATCCGCTACCTAAGAGTTAAAACTTGTGCACTGCCGAAATAGTGCTAATATGCACTCCGAAATAGTCAAATCTACTAATTTAGTAGTATATATTAACTTCTTTAAAATAGCGAAATTTAACTATTTAAAAAAAGTTAATATACATTACTAAAATAGTAAATTTAACTATTTCGGAGTACATATTCATGATTTCGTAAGTGCACGAGTTTTAACTCTTAGATAGTGAATTTTCACCATTTTTCAATTAGAGAGAAGCTTCTCTCCTATACCTTCCCATACACATACCACCAGCACAACTCATCACCCATTGAGCAGCATTCCCCTCGACTGACCGCGAGCAGAGCTCTAAAAGCCGCGTACCATAACCGAAGTCGCCCTTTTAACACGAAAAACCCGGGAGATATAAAAAAGGCGCCTGCGCAGCACTCGCTCGCACATATAATGTATTCGCGACGGAAGCGAGGGGCGAACGCACGCGCCTGCTAATTAGCGCGCGACCAACGACTTTACCAAACTTGGACGCGTACGTATAAGAGTAGCTTGTATATGTCTACATATAAGACGTTCTGCGCGTTGGGTTCTTACGATGATTTCGCGTCGACAAATTGCGATAAATTTCGAAAATTATTGTCGCTGTGATGGACGCGACGACGGTAGTAGCGTTGTTCCTTTTTTTTAACGGTTTTCTTCCCCGTGCCGCTGTGTTGGTTTATAGTGTGTGTACGTGTGTACGTGGATGGTAATGAGCGATTTGCAATTCATGAGGGATAAATCAGGGCGGAAAATGGTTTATTAGGGTTTACGATGGCGCGGCTATGAATGAAGGAATCATAAGCACTTCCTCGAGCTTCTCATTTTTTTCCTTGCGTGTGTGTGTATTATTTTAGAATGCCGCGCTCTTGATGTTTGTATGCCGCGGTTATATATTGTAATGAGAATATTTACCTTGAGACGCTTGGAAGTTTTTTACTGGAAATATTTGACGAATTGTAAAGTTCATGCGCGAGTCGTGGATGTGAAAATGTAGTGGAGGGTAATAATAATTAGTTCAATATTTTCCACTGAATGTATGCAACTATTATAGGTATGTTTCTTAATTTGATTATACGTCGAAATTTTAATTTTATGATATAATGTGCAATATAATTTTGCTTTGTGAAAGCAACACGTGATATAACAGTATGACGAAAAATCCCATTATTTTTCATTCTTATAAAATACTAGAATTTCACTTTATATGTATTTTATGATCACGCTAAACTCTGACAGATTATATATCCCATCCAAAAAAAAAAAAAAAAAAAAAAATGGTTACTCAGACGCCTCACAAATAGAGCGTCCTTCTGCCATTTTGATTGCCACGTAAATTCCCATGATTTTCTCAATTAATTTATAGTAGGCCAAACAAATTCCTAATCGTGCTTCACGCATTGATTTAATACCACAATAGTTTTCACATAAAACGATACAAACATAACATTTTTTAACATCCGCCATAACAGGAATCTTTCGTTCCTTGACAGTCGACCTCAACCCACGAAACAACATCATTTCTACGCAACCTACTTCCACTTCTCTCTTCCCCATCCCAATCATACACACGCACACACATATACCTATACCCCATAAGCCCAGCCGCGTCACCCCCTCAAAAATGCCCCACATTTCCGCATACTTCCTTATACTATCGTCATACCACCCCACAGCACCCGGCAACCGCCGATTAGCAACGACCCCGGACTCGCCAAACGTCGCGCACTCTTTCGTACACTACAATATATATGTGTATACATATGCACATGCGGGGCCTGGCTGCGTTATATCTCGCTCGAGATCTGAGATGCGCGAGCGCGATATGAGCGTCGGACCGCGCGCATTACGCGACGACGGCGACGAGCAGATGCCAAGTTCGGTTGGCGCTCCCGCGGCGGTGGCGGCGGTTTTGCTCCGAAACTAGCCGTTTGAAGAGAGTGCGGACGGTGAGAGCTCCGTGTGGGAATACAGCGGGGTGGGAGGTTGTGAAGTTTCGGTTTTTAATTATGGACGCGCGGGGAGTGAATTTGATGTGTGTGTGTGTGTGTGTGTGTGTGAGGGGGTTTAAGTTTACGTGGACGGAAGCGTGAGTCGTGATGGATATATATTAGGATGTAAGGCGAAGTTTTCTAGGATTATTCGGAATGTTAAAGGTTAACAACGCACCGTTTGAAAGAATGCCATAATCGTTATTGGCCGTTTAATATAGACCGGTATCTTATAGGAATATTTTGTTTTGTGTGTGTGTTGTTTTACACGCATGCTGTGTCGGAAAAATGTATACGACTCCTATTGTTCCGCGGGCTTTATCTCTGAAAATCTTAATACGAAATATGAGTTGGTCTTTTTACGCGGAGGCTATGAAAAAGAAAAAAATACTTTTGATCGAAATGCCCGATAAATTTTTATGGCAATTGCGCAAAACAAAAGTTTTATTTAGCGTCGTTTAGAGAGAAACATTTTCAGCGATCGGCGTGCCGATACGAGGTGTATTATTTTTAAAAAATATGACAAGAATGGAGAGATTTTCCGATGATTTGCTGGTAAGTGGAAATGCAATGGCTATTGGTTCTATAAACTGGTATAATGTTAGAATATATCTATCGCCTATTATGTAGCTGCATATATGAAACAATAGTCACATACTCTCTAAACTATAGTGAAAAATAGTGAAAAATCACTACCTCAATAGTTAAAAGTTGTTCACTTTCGAAATAATTAATATACACTTCACTATTTCGGAAGTCCACGACCTTTAACTATCGAGGTAGTGATTTTTCACTATTTTACATTTAGAGAGTATATATATTTACAAATCGGAATGATTTTACAATAATTCATATAGTCGTTCTCCGCATAATCACACTCATACCTTGACATTACTTTCAACACCATGTAAAACAACCCATAACTCCGGCATTAACCATTCAACTCACCATCTTCCTTCTCTACTTCCACATCAATCCAACGAACTTTCTCAAACCCTACAAAAAAAACCCTTCGTTCCCTCCTCCTTCGCCTCCTTCGCACAAAGGCACACGAAAACCATTGAAAAATCCATTCGCATCGCGAAATTTCCGTAACGAAACGGCGGCGTCGGCGGCAGTAGTAGCAGCTCTGCGCAGCCGTCGGCCGCGTTATCGCGCCTGCCATCGCTCTCCTGCGCGAGCGCGACAATGGCAGTCGCTTCCTTGCGGCCGGTGTGCGCACGGGCCCATGAAAGACGGGTGCGAGCGAGCGAGGAAAAAAAGAGAGAGAGAGAGTTTTACCCCTGGCGGTGAAGGAGAAGGAGGGACGTATACGCGGAGAGTTGAGCGAGGTTCGGACCGATTTAAATGCGGAATTAATTGTTGAGGAGGTGCTGCTGCTGCTGTGTGCGTGCGAGGAAGGATGGTTGGCGAGGTATATAGGTGCGAGGTTCCGAGGTGTTTTAAGTTTGTAAGTGAAGGTTGCCGGAGAGTTCGGGTGAAATGAGGAGAGTTGGAGGATTGAAAAGCACTGGAATAGAAAGAAAATTAGTTTTATTCGTGGATAATGAATATTCGAGGGCTCAGAAGTAAATGAAATTGAAAACATTTACCTATATATAGAATAAAAAGAAAATCAATTTTTAGTTATTTTATTTTTACGTAGAATATTTTCAATAAAAGTCATTCAATTTTTCCAGAACGAATTTTTAGATAAACATACTGTTACCAATAATTAATTTCGTTCTCTGACAAAATTAAATATAATTATACACAACTCCAAGCAACAATGCACTAAGAATATCAAACTTTTAAAACAAATAAAAAAATACCCTACACCTCCACGTTTACATTTCATCTCGACCAATCACTCGAACAATCGCCACAAACCTACAAAGCACTTCCTAAACCCCCCGACCACCTCTATTTACATAAACCCGGCGTTCGCAGCGAATCAGCCCGCGTTAAATCAAAATTCGAGCGTATATCTTCTCTTTATTCCACTTAAAAACAGCACTCGAACAAACTTTATTAGCTAGTCAGACACACGAGCCTCTCGCGCAGGCGCGCACCGTACCACAGCCGCGCAGTAGTCGGGTGAGAATTGGGCCGATGATTACGGCACGCGAGAGAACCTACTCGCTTCCGTTATTATAACGCCAGCGCCGCCGCCTTGTCGTTTGTTTTCCGGCGATTTTTCCCACGTGCTTTTATTTTTTTCCCCTCTCTCTCTCTCTCTCTCTCTCTTCTTTATAAGCCTTGTTTTATTTTGACGCGGCGGACGTCGTCGTCGTCGAGCTGACAGGAGAGCAGGGCAATTATTACTGATTCTTTTTCGTGATTTCGTGCACGAAGAGGCCTGTGTGCCGCACAGTCGTTCTTCCTTTATTAGGTTTTTTTTGTGTTTGTTGGAGGGAAAAATAATGCGAATTTTTTTTTTTAATTACAGAGGAATTGATGAATAATTAGGGTTAATGTTGTGAGATAGAATGTCGAGTAAAGTAGAGTTCAATAATCAATCTTCATACGTTTAATATTGTAACAGAGTTAGTACTCAATAAAACTTTTATTCACGTATAAAGCTATACATCTAGATATGTGCTTGAAAATAAATTCGAACACCTAATTAGCGCAAGAAACAAAACTTATTTTTTCATGGCAAAAATCCAGATGAACCTTACCAAGAGACCAATCAAGAGTGAATTCGGCTGCAATGACAAAAATACTTTGAAAAGTAAATACACCGATCTTACAAATTAAGTTGTGAACAGCAAAAGAAATGTATAAACAACGTCAAAAGCATTTCGCCTCTAATTTAGTTACATCTCCGCGAACCACGACGCGGTAAACCCAACCCGTTTACACTGCACACGCACGCCAACTCTGTGAAAATATTTATGCTAACAAACATCGCGGCGCGAGGTGTTTAATGATCCCTTAACTGCGAAAACGCCGCGCGTCCTTCCTGCCTTGGACCCTTTATAATTAGACTCCTCTCAACGACAACAAAAAAACGAAATATTCCATTACCACGCGTGCGCGCACTCATGTTCCCGAACAAATTACGCGTCTACTGTCACTCCCGCTGCGGCGAATATTTTTTGCTCCCTCTTGAAGAGAGAGAGAGAGAGAGATAAGCGTTGATAAAGTCGTTAATACCGTTTTCTCTTAAATTAAAAGTAGAAAGACGAAGTGAGCGAGAGAAAAGCGGCAGCGCGCGGGCGTTTTTAACGAGAAATTTAAAAGTATGATGAGCCGACGCGCGAGGATTTAAGTGTAAAAGCTGAGAGCGCGCGGACTTCCTCCGTTTCTTTCCCTTGACTCTCTCGCTCACGCGCGCGCGCACGGCGCGACTTTTACGACGGGACGACGTAAAAACGAAATGAAGCCGTTTACGTGCAAAGCGAGAGAGAATCGACGAGTAGCACTAGTACCTACCTTTCGAAAGAACGTCAGATAAAGGAGCGCGGGCGCCATTGTGAGGGGTAATATACGGAACGGAGGTGGAGGGACAAAAAAAAAAGGCGGCAGGAGAGAGGGAGGGAGAAAAACGGAGAAAACAATAAAGGCGAAATAGACATTACGGATGACGGGCTAATCTTTATAACGCATCTAAAGTGCGATTTTTTCCGTTCGAAGGTGGAAATCCAGCCGCGCGCGCGCGCGCTGAGAGAGGCGCGCGGGGTAATAAAAAGGAGGCCTCTTTTTTGTTTTGCGCGCGTATTGTACCGACGCGCGGGCGCGCTTATTGTTTCGTTAATAAACTGATGATGAGGGTTCCTCTCGTTATGCGAGTGCGCGACTTCTTTTTCCAGGTTTCGCGGTGAGGTAATACGCGCGTTTATTTATTGTATATGTATGGGTAGACAAGTGATCTCTCAGCTGCGGAGGTATAGAAGAGGGAGAGATAATGGCCGCGTTTTCATAATTTTCTGCGTGTTATTTGTCTAGTGCGGTGCGGTAATGAGGTGCTTCGTTCGGTTATGGGCAGATTATCGTGCGGATGAAATTAATTTGTTTGTCGGGTACGATTGTGGGTTGGTGAAGTGGTATTTTACTGATTTCTCGCAGGATAATCTGAGAAATCATAACTGCTTTGGCATATTTTATTTTACGAATAAAAGTGCATTTTGGTTTTCGAACCGAAATTTCTGCTAGATCAGTTGATTTCTCGGAAGAAAACCGAAAAACTAATTAAATGTTACTCCGACATCGATACGCCCTCTCGAAAATGCAGTAACTTTTGTCGATGTATTTAGCATTTATCACGTTTATCCGGTTAAATCACTTGCGTATCCTTTTTATCATAAATCTAAGATCAGCTCTATACTTCATATCACCTCAACAAGCTCCCTCTATTAAAATATCCACAGAATCACCGTACACAAACCTCGACGAAAACAATGCAGCACACCTCTACCCACTTCCTCTACCGAAAAAATCCTTAACCCAAAAAACAAGACCCAACCGAAGGCGCGAGATACAGACCACGCAGCCACCGAAGATTTACCGTACACGCGGTACGCGTATAAAACAGTCAGCCAGGCGGAACGACTTCATTCCCTGGATTTCCGAAAATCCATTGTCGTATATACACACACTCACACTCGTTTCATAAATTCCGCCGTGTATTGAAAATCGCGACTGCGCGCTCGGGTTTGCGCGGGAATGCGGGACCCAGTACCTACTTTGTCGTCTTGGAATGCCGCAGGCGCTTTCCGTGGCAGGAGGAGGAGAGGTGAAAGAGGTTGGCAAATCGCCGGGATTCTGGTGTGTGTATATGTGCAGTGTTGTTGGGCGGTCATAGTTGCAGGGCGATTGTGGTCAGGGTGAGTGGAGCATATTGTTTTGGAGTGCTTTTGAGGTTGGGGATATGATTTGGTTGAATTTTTGGAGAGGAAAGTGCAATGATTTGTAGGGTACATAGGTGAGGTACCGAATATAGTGTCGTATAGAAATACCACAGGACTCGTTTAATTTGAGATGAGAAACCAATGTTTTATATAGTGGTGTTTATTAATAATTTCTTATTCAAAATAATAATTGCATTATCGTGTTGCAGTTTCTCAGGTGTTTATTGATCAATATTTATTTAAATTTTTCGAACGATAACACTAAGATACATCGGATATATTCAAAATATCATCCTTTTTAAAAATAAAATATAAAATTTTATTTTATGCAAAAGAACGTAACTTTTTTATCGTATCGGCAAACATTATATATATCGATAAAAACTTTTTACAAACGCTTCTTTAAAAGTTTCGATAAAAGAGTATAGTTGCAAAACATTATATACACATGAATACATATTAACAAAAATCGATTTATAAAAACAAAATATATACTTACCTAAGCCGGAAAATTCTATCGAAAATTCTATTAAAACATCATACGTTACACCCAAGGCTAAACTCAATCCCTATCCACCCACACTCTACCACTTCCACATTAATAACAATAACAACAATAATCCTCAACCCACCGACTAAATCACAGTACACGGAACCCCGCGCGCAATCGGTGTCACCGAAAAAGAAAAAAAACCCGCACCGCACCCGTCGAAATCCCCGCCTCTCGCCTCATTATACACATCTTGCACCCAAACCATACCAACCTCGAATTTGTCTTCCCACGTGTTTTACCTCTCTCATACACACACACACACACACACACACATTCGTCCTCTATACATCACTTTCTTTCCGCGCGGCGGCCGCTACTCGCTCCTGCCATAATTAATCTAAATTATGCATCAGATCCGTCAAGGAGTTGGCCGCGGATAAGATAAGCTTCCCCTGCATCGTCCGCGTGAGCGCGCGGATAATAAACGCATTTCTCCGTGTGATCGATCATCTCGTTCTCGCGCTCGCGCGCAAAAACACGTGCACGGGGAGAACACAGAACGGAAAAGCGGAACTGGACGCGCGCGTGGGCAACCTCGCGCGTATATTATCGAGAAATTGATCGGGTTTCTAATTATGGCGACGCGGGTGCGAGGATTAGCATGAATCTCCATAGGAGCTAGCGGTATAATGAATATATGCACAATCGGAAATGTCAGGTGAGTGTGTGAGTGTGTGTATGTGTGATTTGATTGGGTCGGGGGATTTTGATTGACGTTAATGATAATGGCTATTTGTTTATTTGTGTGTGGGCTGCAGGGTGGATGCGAACGTTTGAGGCAGGTTTGAGGATACGGAGGTGTTTTAATGTTGAGTGATTTTCGGAAGTGAATTGTTGTGAAATTTGTGTGTCGAAGATGTGATGGGACAAATGGTCGTTAGTGATAGAATTCGTGCGCTGGTTTGTAATTAGTTTTGTATGGGCGAAATGTTATATTAACGATGAGCATTCTGTTGTCTGTATTTATAAATGAAGATTATAACTATAGAGCCTTGTAATCTAGAGATTTTTATTATATAGAGTTTTATTGCAGGTAGCGATAGCATGTATCGATTTTAGACGTTTCAAACTTAATCAGGCAAATTTAAAGGCAACGGACGCTTTGGTAGATTAAATGTAAAGCATTCAAGCGGAAAAAAGTAACCGTGGAGTCTGTTTCGATCCATGTGTTATATTAATGATAAAACAATCGGTATACAAAACAAAACGGTAAGTTTATTATTTCTGATTCTAGCAATGTGTCTACCCTGGTAGAAAACTAACCGTATTTTATATCGCTAACTTGTTAATTAAATGGAAGCATTTTTAGCCAAAATCATGAAACAAAAGTAATATAATTCACCTAAAAGTTTTACTGTTACTTAATTTTAGGTTACCTATTTTATGAAGTGTAAATATACCATAATTTATTTCTGATTGGTACACAATTATGAAATAACAAGCAATAATAGCTAACTTATGGTTAACATTTCTACCAGGGTATATGTATACCTAATAATCACAGAATTCTATAAACCCAATCCCAATCCACATCCAACCGCCATCTCATCCCAACCACAAATCACACCGCTATTACTCCACTCTCATACACTGAGAAAAATTTTTTGGAATAATTATGAGATGATTGGTTAAAATTACTATACTGTACGCGCAATCTGACCACAGACTAGTAAAAGTGACCTATTTATTAGATTTCTAATAATTTTTACAGTTTCACTAAGAAAAACTACAAGAAAAGTATTGTAAAATTTAACATAAAAAAGTTGGAAAAATTATTAGACAGTATAGTAAAAATCACAAGTCATAAATTTTACCAGGCAACTGGCAAATATTCTTAGACTTTATAAGAATTTTTCCTATAGAGCTGACAGAATTTACAAGACAGTATAGTAATTTTGACGATATATACAGTATATGTGCAGGCTGCGCATGCACGCTATAAACAAAACACGAGGGCATGCGCGCTTAACTCGTCATAACCTGCAATGATGTAGCCCTAACAACTAATTTAAAACGATATAATTTCAGTATAAATAACTTTAATTAACACTCGTATAATTTATTAATTAATTAATTCAAATAATTCTCTATGTATTCATTACAAGATTATTTTAAAAATATGTGAAGAACGAATTCACTTTAAGAGTGTCAGTATAATGTAACATATGTAGACGATTCGGATTATCAACACGTAAGTGTACGCAGTGGCGCAGTCGGTAAGAAGTTCGCCTTTCAACTAGGAGACCCAGGTTCGATTCCCCGCCCCGGAGGTTTTTTTTCATCATAATATTTATTTAAAATTTATTTCTTGATATTTATTCATATGCGTTCTCTTGTGAGAAAGTATATAACAATTGGCTAAAAATAAATTTTTTTCTGTATTTTTCGGACATTTACAAAAATTACTATACTGGCTAATAAAAATTACTAGATGGACAGTCTGTGGTCGGATTCTAAAACTAATATAGTAAAATTTCTCTAAGTTCTTTGTAAATATTCCAAAAATCTTCTCTCAGTGTACCTATTACCCTTCTCTCCACATCAACCCTTAATACAATACAAATCACAGCAACAAACCTCTCTCCACACCACTCCCCACCTCGCTCCACTTGTATGGAAAACAGCATCGCCATCGCCGCACTCTCTCAAAATTAACATGTAAGTGCATCCAGCACAGCGCGACCTTGTGCATGAGCACACACGGCGCCTCGCGCATAGCACAGGTGTTGTCGGGCGACAGCAGTATAACGCGTTAAAGAGCCAATCGCAGCTCGCGCGCGACCGCGCGTACAATAAAAGCGCATGCAGGGATTGCTTGAATTATGGATGGCCGGCGTTGCCTTTGTCGGCGCCGCCGCCGCCGCGGCAAGTGTGAATAATTCGCCGGCACTGTCCGCCGGGCGATAATCTTAAAATGGAGAGCGCGTCGGTATGCGCGGGAGTTGTACTGGTAGCTTTCGATTGTGCGGCGCCGCGTTTGATCTCGAGAGAGTGTGAGGTGTCTATTTGTCGAGGAGAGAATAATGTGTGCGGAGACTTTTGCGCGCGTGCGTGGGTGGGTGGGTTGGTTGGTTGAGAGATAGAGGAATTGGTATGAATAATGGCCGCGGATTGAGGAGGATTGCTGTGTGTGTACGGTAATGGAATTGTAATTGTTGGAGAGTGGTGGGTTGTTAGGATGTGAAAAGGGGTTAGTAGCGGTGCGGTTGTAATGCTCGATGATACAGTAGATTGTTGCGAACTGGGTAGCACTAATGGTATATACCTACTTAATGGGTTCGTGTATTTTTATTGGATATGGATGTAGTATGTTGAATATAGTTAAAATTTTAGGCGAATAATATAAAAGTTTAGATTCTTTTCCAAATTGGCAAGTATGGATTGAATCAATCTAAATTTCCAAATCATATAATTATATTCAGAATTGACGTTGATTGTAATGCTGTCACACAAACATATTTTAAATGAAATAATTTCATGACAAGATCTATGAGGAACTCTAGTTTTTTCCAAAAATTTTATTCGAACTTAGAAATTAATGTCTTAACAAATTTTATTGCAATAAAATCAGGAACAAGAAATTTAAAAAGCAAGTCTTTCATCCCTTATTATTTTGGGAAGACGCACGTTTATCAAGAAATCGTCGACTTATCGTGATTCTCAATATGTTAAATAATTATTCTACGATCAAAGATTTTATAAAAACTTTTTGTCGCAGTCCGTAAAAATCCTCACATATTATCTCGGTAAATGTATATTTTTTCGACGCCTTGAAGTAAAGCGGTTCCACCCAAGAAAGTCTCAATACTTTGACTTCAATTCTATAACCATTACATTTCAACAACGCTGATATAATATTTCCTCTCGTACACTCAAATCCAAGATCCTCAATCAAACGCCACGCTCGTGCAATCGATGCAAAAAGTAAACCGTGCTACCCAAAATAACCGCACCACCACCACCGGCGCGCATATCGACTCACTCTACTTCGCGCTGCCGTCGGCCGACCGCCGGCTTTGCACGAAGGCCGCACGCTCTCCACTCCAAAAATACCCGCCTCTGCGATTGAAAATAAAGCAATTAGCGAATCACACCACACGTATATATAACGCGCTACTCCTCTGGGGCAATCCATTCACAAGTGCAGAGGCGGATCTACCAATGGGCACTCCGGGCACGGGCCCCAGGGCCCCCACAAACGAGGGCCCCCACAGAATGAGAATTTTTATATCTACTTCTTTAATTTTTTTCAGGAAAACGTCCAAAAATTGCGAAAATGAGGAATAATACACTGAGAATTATACTTTTTATAAACCAAGATGTTAAAGTTTTCTATATTTGTTTCAAAAATAGGAAAAAAAAATTTGTCACCCAAAAAACCCAGCGTGCGTGGAGAATCGAACCTCGGAACTTCGGATTGATAAACAAACGACTTACTAACTGTGCCATCAACAACACTTACGTATCATGATCCGAATCGTCTATGCGAAACTACGCTCATGATTGAATAATTGATTCCTTTGTATTTTTCCACTTTTTTTTACCCGATAAGATTTATTGCATTGCCCTCTTTTCATTGGACTACAATAATTCATCATTCAAATGAATAAATAAATTAATGGATGTTGAATCAACTATTGAGATCTTATTATTTCCGTCAGTAATGAAAAAAAAGAACTTTATATATATAGAAAATTAAGTGAAAATTTATGAATTAAAATTATATTCTTACTCGTCAATAAATATAAGACAAGCCGAGAATAATTTTAGAAAGCTCTCCAGCTATATTTACACGAAAATACAGTAGTCATTTTGAAATTTTGTATAATATTGGGATTTGACATGGGGACGTGGCCACTATATATAGGTATACCTTAGCCATAGCCAACATGGCGCAGACAAGCCAGTTCTATACAGCGTTAAAACCTGGCCAACGCTAGTTCACCGCGCCACCACGAGGGTCGGAAGGTCTCATGACCAACGTCAAATCCCAATAGCGCTCAACTTCTCTCGCTCTCTTTCTCTCTCATCGCTCGGTTTTTGTTTTTACGAATGGAGACTTGCATCGAAAGTTCAAACGTCTAGTGATAGATGTAAACATTCTGCCTCGACTTTTTATTAGTGTGACTTATTCTTAACTATTATATACTTAAATATATAATTTATTTGAACGTTCATGAAAATAAAGAATATTTATATGAAGTATCATGACTATTTTTCAATTTTCATCCCCTTACAAGGGGTCCCCACGTCATGTGTGCCCCATGGCCCCCACAACCTTTAATCCGGCGCTGCACAAGTGCGGAGCTCGGCGCATAAGGATTTCACCTACCATGGGAACATTTTCTTTCGGGCACAAGGTTTCCCGTACGCGCGCACGTGTCTTCTTCTTAATGAAGCTCCGCGCTCGCCGTTTTTATGAATTAATGCAATTATATATACGCGAGAGAGTTGGGCAACGGCCGTCGTGGCGCAACTATTATGATGTATAGTTTCGCGATGGCGCGTAGTACACTTACGGTTGGGCAACGGGGACCACTTGTGAATGGAGCAGTAGTATATACACCACGCGAAAAGTTTGATTGTAATTTTATTAATTAATTCGCGAGGGAAGTGCAGCAAGATATATTATTAGGATGTATACGTGTGTGTGTGTGTGTGTGCAATTTCCGTCGATTATAGAAAGACCCGCCGGTTTTCCAGCCGCGGAAAAGCCGCGTCGCTGTTGCGTCGCGCTTCCGTTTCGCGCGCCGCGGTTTTGAGGACAAGGATGATGCACTTGCGTGCGCGTGTGTAGTGTGCATCCTGTGTTGGGAAAATTTTCTCTTTTTTTATTGCGCGCGATATCGGATCGATCATTTTAAGGATAGCGTTTAATATAATGTCAGTTTGTTTTGATGGGCTTTTGAGCGTAATAGGGTGGAGAGGTGAGAATTCGTTGCGATTCGAGAGAGATAGAGAGAGGGTGTAGCGTTATCGTGGGTTGTTTGTCGACAAGAGATAAAGTAAATAGGCTCGACGGAGTATAGCGCGGTGGGTTGGATAAACTAACAGCGGTGTCAAACACGATATGCAGATATATCTAATGCCGTATCGATATCGTGGATAATCGCGCGGTAACCCTGCTATTCTATTTTTTTCTTTCTGGGTAGAACGTGAGCATGGAGAGGGATGAATATTTGAAGAGTAAACGATTGATTTAACGTGTGTGTTGAATAAATACATACTTCTTTTGTAATTTTTATACAGAGGATATGTATAGAAAATGGTTTTTGGGCTCATTACACAGTTAAAAATCGATTCCAGTTTTAAGAATATTTTTGGGTTAAAAACGGAACTTACACACGCTCTGTGCAATTATGTATTTCAACAATGAAAAATACACAAAATGTGCAGTGTAAAAATTGAATTTAACACAAAATGTGTGTTAAATCAACGAATTTAATGACAAACCTATAATAATAAATAAAGTTATCTAAACTAATATATTCTAGATCGTGAAAAGAACTGCGGGAGACGACACCTTGTGAAAGGGTTTGGTAATGGTGTAATAATGTTTGAGTAAAAAAATCTTGAAAAACTAGTTTTAAGACTTTTGGCACTAAAATCCGTCGTTTTTGAGAAATGTACATTATGACACTGGTGTGGAAGGTGATTATTTACCGCATGAGACGTTTTTCGCATGATCGAAGCGAGTCAGAAAGGTTGAATGCGGTAAAAATCACCTTACAAACCAGTGTCATACAGTATTTTATAATACGATGAGATCTTAAAAATGATGTCAAAGTTACGATTTGTAGGTTAGAGTGGTATAACAAAAATTTCGCGTCTGTGGGTGTGTATGGGCGATAACTTTTAAACCATTCGACTGATTTTCAGCGGACAAAGCTTATTCTCTTCGTTTCGGGTGATTTTTTAAAGGACATAGCCTATTTTTCGATTTTATGAATTTTCTTTTGTTTTATAACCAAAAAACGATTATGAATTTTTCGTTTTTTTGATTTTTGAATATGTTACAGTCAGTATTACCTAACATAATATATCTTTATTAAAAGGTCTTTAAATTACCAACATTTTCTTTTTTTAATATTTAAATTATTTTTAGTATATCATTTGTTACGCACGACCGCTACTTGGGAGATCCTTATAATTTAACCAGAGCGAAAATTGTCGGAATTCAAATACTAAAAATCTAATGTGTAAAAACCATTTTGGACTAAGAGTGAGTGTATTTTAAGCGTTTTCTGAGATGTATGTATGTCTGTATGTCCGTATGTAATCAAGTTACCTGATTATCTCAATGAATTTCCGATCGATTCCATGAGAATTGCGAGCAAATGCTCCTTTAATTGTACCTACCCGGTGGTCCTCTACTGAGGAAGATCGATGAAAAAGTTTAGGAATACGAGCACAAAGAAAAATTTCAAAAAATCGATTTCTAAGTATATTGTCTATAAAAATTAATTTTAAGTTAATATCTACACATCTATCTGCTAAAACTAATTAAAAGGCACCTTTTTTCTATTGGGCATTTTTTGCTCCGAGCAATATTTGCCAATACAACTGCGAAAAACAGCTAAAAAGGTTAGAAATAGATGATTTTCGGCTATAACTTGACAGGATTTAATTTTATACAAATATGTTAAATGTAAAAAGTTGTAGATTATAATAAAACTAAACTTTATTCCATTCAACATTTTCATGTACAGCCAATTCCTGAGGAGTTAGACCTATAGAAACGATTTTTAATGCTTAAATTCACCTGAAATAGTCGATTATCGCTTATTGTTCAAGGATTTGACTTCACACAAAAATGCAACATTTTCCTGAGAACTGCAGTCGTGCCTATAAAGTAAAAACGAAGTGTTTACATATACAGCGGGGGGTTGGCGTGCGATAGCGCGCAGGGGGTCGCAGCCCGTTATTAATGAAAGTATGGTTTATACTTCTTTAATTAATTTCTAAAAAAATATTTTATTTATTAACTCAAAATTTTAACCACTTATCGAGTACAACATTATGTTAAAATTTCAAGAGATTATCTTCATTTGTTATCTTCATTAATTTATAATATAATTACACTTTTAATAGTTATTACGCACCTGTATACATTTATTTAAAATTGGCAGAACTTTTGGAATTTAAGATAATATATAAATCATTACAGATTGAAATCATTGATTTACACATAGAATGTATTAAAATTTGTGTAATATTTATTTTTGTATAGTTATTATTAATAACAGATGAATTACACAAAACTTTATTCATAATGCTCATATACTACACAAATTTTGTGTAAAATATAACACACATCTTGTGTTAAAAAATTACACAATTTGTGTGTTACATTTTACACATGATATGGAACTCAAGCTATTCAAAACACAACATTTTTAACTATATACCCTACTAAAAACCGCTGCCAATTCATTGGCCCGTGGCTTCCTCAAACTTAATTTGCTTATTCCTTTAATTAAGTTTTAATAACAAAATTTATAATTTTTGCAACAATTTATGACATAATTATAATTAAATTCATTTATGAAGATTAAAAAGTATTAATTTTTAAATTATTTATAAAATATGAATAAAATAATAGGTATGATTTTTTTTTTTAAATTATGTGTGAAAAATACATAAAATAATTCATTGTAATCTTATCGTCAAAACCTTTTAAAATTCCTAAATAACCTTTACTTCAAATTACATTTTCTTTGTGAAAATTCACACATAGGGTACTTGTCTCTAGTAGTATGCCTGTCCGTATTTGTGTGCTCTTTCTGGAATTTCCGATGTAAGAAAAAGGTTCTAAACTTAAAAATAATAAATGGTTACTACAAAACACAAGCAGGTCCACAACACGCGCGCATAGAGCATAGCGCATGTCATTTCCGTGTTCTAGTATACATAAATGCGTTCCCGATTAATTGCGATTTTAAAAGAGGGCTAAAATAGTTTCAATCTCACATATCTCTGAAATTCATAAACGAATTCTTTTACACTAAGAACTCTTCTAATAAATAATATACAAACTCTACATTTCCACCAAATATCAAAGAAATTAAAACAATTTTAATGTAGTTATATTGTGCGACAACAAAGAAAGTCATTTTCAAAAATACTATAATTTTAAATATCAAATATCTCAAAAATAACCATATAATCTGAATGAAATTTTACACAGGTATTGCCTATATCGCATACAAAATAGTATATAAATTTCAAGCTGATACATGAAGTCGTCATTGAGAAATTACGATTTTGAAAAAAACCGTAAAAAAATTTTAACCTTAAATATCTCTAAAAATCATGAGACAATTCTTTTACCTAAAGGACTTATACGATAATATATCAACTCTACATCTCCACAAAATTTCAACATGACTAAACCAATTTTTGTTTTCTCTAGTTATCATGCGACAAAGAAAATGACTTTGTAAAATTCGAAAATTTTCAAAATCAAATATCTCAAAAATCGTACGATCTAGATGAAAACTCGCACACATATTATCTATATCGTATACAAAATTGCCTATAAATTTGGAGCTGATACATCGAGCTGTTCTCGAAAAATTACGATTTGAAAAGAATATTAAAAAAAATTTTAACCTCAACCGAGAGCTATCAAAAATCTACTTCTACAAGGAATTTAGAAGCGATTAAGTAAATTTTACTCCCATAATCATTGGACATACAAAATTAATTTTTTTATATTTCAATTTTTTTTCTTAAAAACTAGTCGACGAAATGGATTCAAATTTTTAGAGATGATAGCTATTTATATTCTGCATTATCATTTTAATTATCATTCATAATTTGTTCAGTTTGAATTAGGTATTTGTTTGGTACATCTTAGAATAATCTTCGACCAAAAAAAAATTAACACAGGGTTTTTTTTGTAGAAAGATGATTATTTAATAGTAGTTTTCGTATCAAGGATATAAAGTATAACTTTACCCACTCAGCAGGTAAGTGGGAATTGGTGGATATGATATATAGTAGTAGAAAAATCAAATACAGAAGGTAGATTTAGTGTCTCAAAAAGAAATTTTACACCATTCTAACCTCAAAATCATAACTTTAATATGATTATTCGGCTCTCGTGGTGTAAAATACGGTACGACACTGGTGCGTAAGGTGATTTTTACCGCATTCGACTTTTCGCACTCGCTTCGCTCGTGCGAAAAATGTCTCCTGCGGTAAATAATCACCTTCCACACCCGTATCGTAATGTACTATTCTTACTCGCCCACCCGAAAGTATGTACTTCCGGCCCGCATCTTCGGGCCGAAAGAGAAACTTTCGCATCTTATTTTAGACCAACCGCGCGCTCTGATTAGCTGCCGAAATTTCCCGGCATTAAAAAATTTATTGCATAATTATAATTAAATTCATTTATGAATATTAAAAATTGTGGCATGTTCTTGTTTGTGCACATAAGGATTGTGCACATATTTATTGTGCACAGATAGCATTGGTACAGATCTATATATATAGATATATACCAATGTTAAAGTGTGCACAATTAATATGTGCACAATCAGTATGTGCATAAACAAGAACACGTCAAAATTGTTAATTTTTAAATTTATTTATTTATCGGACAACGATTTTTTTCGCGCTTGAGACATGAGACAAGAGACAAGGCACATGAGATGCTATGTGGACAGTCCGTTAGTGCTCTGCACCCTCGCTTGACCGCACTGCGCCTCGCTGACTGTTCTTTTGGATCGCAGTATAATTGGTTGACATTTAATTATTACGGAAGCGCCTATACGCCACTTGTCGGCACTGATAGGTGCCTACCTAATCGGAGCAGCCCTACGCACGACAGCTCAGGTGCCGCACCTTTGGAGAGGTGCTTTGATAATTTGTCGCCGTATTGGGCTTAACCTAGAAGTGAACTTGATAAGGTAAATGCTTTATGGATTAGTTTGTCCCTATATTGGGAAATATAGCATTATCTTTTCTTCATGACATCGATTAACCGCAAGAAGTAGAACTGGACTTGATAATGTAAATGCTTTATGGATTCTTTATAAATTCTGCCGGGATGAACCTTTATCTATTTAATGAATGTAGAGGTACATAAATCCATAAATCATTTACCTTATCAAGTCCAGTTCTATTTCTTGCGGTTAATCGATGTCATGAAGAAAAGATAAATGCTATATTTCCCAATATGGGGACAAACTAATCCATAATTTCCTATGATATAATTTCCTATAATTTCCAATATGGCGACAAATTATCAAAGCACTAGAAAATTCCTTATATATACGCACAACGCACGACGCACCGCACCGTGTAGGCGTGTATGCAATACTGCGGGATTCGTGACTAACCCACAGCTTGTTGGACCCGGCCGGAATACATACTGCACTACACGCTACTCCGATCGGAGCGCCACCTACTCTTATACTATTTTAATTATTCATCAGTTTTGAATACTTAAACTCAAGAATTCAATCTTGAAAATTCAAACATATTACATTTTGACGCCAATACTATATACTTTTATAATATACTGATGATAACATCATTGGAGTTATGAGTTTTAAAAAAAACACGTTTTTGTTTTTGATGATAACTAAAGAACCATGATAGATAGAAAATTAATTTTTTTAGAAAATATAGGTATTTTAATTCTCTTTCGAATGCCACCCACCCCATTCAGATACATAGAGCCGTTCTCGAGAAATTACGATTTTTAAAAAATGTCAAATTTTTAACCTCAAATATCTCTGAAATTTATGGACCAATCATTTTGCCCAAAGAACTCGACCGAGAACTATAAAAAATCTACCTCTAAAAGGAATTTTGAAGCCATTAAGTCAATTTTACTCTTGTAATCGTTGGACATACAAAACTGATTTTTTTCATTTTTCAATTTTTTACTCAAAATCTAGCCTACAGAATGTATTCAAATTTTAACAGATTATAGCTATTTATATTCTGTATTATATGATTTTTTTTCAAAAAAATTGACCGTTAAGTTTAGGAGTTATAAGCTTCTAAAAAAAAAACACGTTTTTGTTAATAACAAAAGAACCGTGATAGCTAGAAACTTTTTTTTTCTAGAAAGTATAGGTATTTTAATTCTCTTTCGAACGCTACCTATCAGATTCGAATAACTCGATCCTATCATTAAAAAAAAATCAAAAAACAGTTTTGAGAAAATCGAAAATTTGAAAAAAAAAACAAAAACGCATCGCCTCAATCAAAAAACGGATTTTTGACCCGCCATCACGCAAAAAAAACAAAAAAACATGAGACCTGTCCGGTCAAAATCGACCCAGTAGAAGCTGAGATCCAGGCGTACACACACACACACACACACACACACACACACACACACACGCGCGCGCGCGTACACACACACATCCATACAGACATTTTTCAAAAACCATGTATTTTGATTCCTAATACCTCGGAACACAATTATAACATGTTTTTACAACAACTCAAAAATTTACTATCACAAAGCTTCCTCTAGGAGGAAGCAAAAATCTCAGGTGAGATCTCAGTTGACTTCTCAGGTGAGATCTCGTGTTATTTTTTGTATCAATTTTTCACCTGAGATTCTGCTCCAGATGTTGCGGAAAACCTACGTAAATAGAAAATCAGATTCTTCAGTATTGGAAATCGCCTGTTAGGATGTTTTACCCCCTAGATGAACTAAAAAATGCAAGTATAGAAGCATTTTACACATTTTTTCAATTTTTATAAATTTGGTACATGAGATATGAGCTATTTGAGATATCAGATGTCAGGTGAGATCTCAGGTGAGATCTCATGTACCAAATGTGTAAAAATTGAAAAATTGTGTAAAATGCAGAACCTCAGGTGAGAAATTGACACAAGAAATAACATGAGATCTCACCTGAGATTTTTCGGTAGGGTAGCGTACGTTTTTGTCATTTGTTCATCTTTTTCTAATTTAAATTTTGTTATATCACCCATTCAACCATATAAAGCTGCTATTTTCGTTTTGACTTATACAAGAGCAGAAATGGCTTTACAAACATAAAACCACACGTATAAATTCAATATCTCTCTATACCTTACTACACCAACTTAACCTCCCCCTTGTCACCTCCATAAAAATCTGATCGTCCACCAGCAACATTCAATAATCGCACCACACGGCGCATAACGAATTCCCAGTATATGTACACCCCCTCCAAAAAAACTCACCCACCACGTCCTCTCCTCCGCGAAATTGCCGCGAGCACCTCGCCTCGCTCTCGCTCACTGCATTCAGACGCTGCATACTGTCCTTCTCGAATAAATTCATTCATAGGACAATTGACCGGCGGCACGCACTCTCGCGCCGTATAATATCCGCGCGCGCCCTTCCCTTAAGTCAAAAGCGCACCTTTCCAAAATCCCTTATTGTATTATAATTTCGCGCGCGCGATATATACATATACATACACACACACGCTCTCTCTCTCTCGCGCAGTCACGTGCGCTTGTATTCAAATAAGCGAAGCAGCAGCAGCGGCAGCTTTAGCTAATTTGAATAAGGGATAAAGTAGGCGATCGGAGTCTCTCTCTCTCGCGCGCAAAAAGGAGGATTCGTTCGTTCGTTTCTTCTTTTTCATTGTGGAAGAGACTGCGCGGGTCTTATACATCTAATCTGAGCCGGCCGTTTACGGAGCGACAGAGTTTATACGCGCCCAGTGTTAAGGGGCTGAATGGGAGAGGCATAAGAAGACGCCCGCGGCGCGGCTTTTCTCGCGACTGTGTGTGTGGGTATGGCTGATAGCCAAACTGAGGACGCTTAATTGCGGAAAAGTGTGCGTGTATGTTTATGCGCGGAATACAATGCTAAATTTGTTGAGGAGATTTTTGTGGAGCTGTCGTCGATTCAATAGGGGGGATTTAGCAGTGAGTCGATTAAAGAGTTAGTGTGTATGTGTGGGAGGGTTTCTCGGTAAGACGAATCGGATGGATTCGTGGAATTATACGTGTACACAATATGTACATACGTAAAAGTTATAAATTCTTTGGTTTAAAATGAGTGTAAGGTATTTATGTAAATGTTTTATATTATAACATGGTATATTTGCTAGAAGAAATAAGCTAAGTATATGTACGAGCAGTATTTAGAGCATGTAAGGCGCAGTAAAAAGATAAAAAGATTTCTTTTAATTCATGTGTATTTATGGGCAAGTAAATTCCAGTATTTCTCGTATCCAATGTTTGTTTTTAATGAATACTATATAAACTTCATACCATCTGTATCATAATATCAGAGTTTTGTAAAAAGAAATGAATAAAAAATACAATGCTTTCGGAAATTTCGTAAAATTTTAAGCGCAAGTTTACTGTAAACAATTACATATTGCTTCACATATATTATAATTATTCCGTAATATAAGTTATATTATATATATACCTGGATGGGTCGTAGACAAATGTTTAAGGAGAAACATGAGATGTTAAACATTAAAATCTAATTCTAATGAAAAATAAAAAGTTGGTAAGAAGCGAAAGTAACTTTTTACTTGTTGAACAATATCTACGTGTTCGATTAACAACTATACTTTTTTTCGGTTCATAAAGTATTCGGCTCTCATACCCTTGTGTACTTACATTATTATATTCTAATAATTTATGACATAAAAATTAAATAATGAACCACCTTAATATAGGGTAATAACCCCCTTATAATTACGGATCAGTCTCGTTATCGAAAACGGAAAAATATCTCACATTCCATTCCTTCCTACAAAGATCAAACAATATCCCCCACAAAATAACCATCCATTCAAAACGCAAAGCCCGTCGTCCCAACACCCACAATTACCCCACCCGTTGCTCCCCATCATAAAAATAGAAATTTTCATTTCGTCCAGAACACACCGCTGCGGCCGCGACGATAACGGAAAAACTTTACTCCCTCCTACCCTCGCTATAGGTAGCGTACACACAAAAGCCACTATACACTACACACACATACGAGACCTCACGCGCACGCGGAATAACTTATCGTCCTGACCGACTAACGCGCGCTCGCGGCTGCGATCGAGTCGGCCGATAAAACAAATGGAAACACGCGCAACTAATATTGTATTAATAATGGCGACGCGGGCGTGCGCGCGTCGCGGCAAATGACCAAGAATTACGGCCGATGAATTGCTTTCTGAAAAATAGAGCGTACGCGTCGCGGTGCGGTTGGGTTCCCTTTAAAATGTGGTTATTCCGCCGCTGCTGCTGATGGACACTGACTAAATATAGAATATAAGCGTAACGCGAGCTGTATAGTTGAGAGTAAGCTATATTTCGCGGGGAGGTGGTTGTTGTTGGTGGTGCTGTTGTTGGGAGGAAGGCAAGAGTGTTTTTTAACGGTTTAATGGTATTGACAGTGCGAGTGTAGGTTTTTCCAACGGTGCTGGTGTGTGATGAATGATTGCGGCGCGTGGTTTATGACGTTTGCGTTGTCGATTAGCTGTATTTGTAATTTTTCTAAACTGTCGAGCGATAAAAGAGTTTATTTTTACAGCGGCGCCTTTATCTTTATCGCAATCTTCTTTGAAACGAAATGATATTTCTGGTAGAGACGTGCCGTCGTTCCATTGTTGAAGCCGGTAAATTGTCAATTAGTCTCTCTGAAGTGGCGGAAAAATGCTTATGAGGATTACGAAAATGTTTGCTTTCTCGAAGAGAAAGTTTTGTCATTTTTTTCGTTGTTCCGCGAGCTGTTGATTTTATTTAGGTGACTCATCTATATGATTGTAAGATTGAATTTTTTTGAGATTTTTATACGCAGATACTTTCTTCAGACTCAGAGAAACGTTTCGTAGCAGTACGAAGCTAATTGTATTTAGCACCTATTTTCGTTTTCTGAAAATGTCGATACTCCTCAAGCTTTTGAGGTTTTTAAATATTTTTGGACAATTTATTAACATTTCATTTTTCGAAAGTCATCCAAAAAAAGCTATTTGTTTCTAAATATTTTAAATATATATACTCAAAAAATACCTATATCTTGTTATTGAAATCATTAAAAAAGAAAGCTTTCTTGATCAAGCAATCTTCAAACATCTTCATCGGCGTATATACACACTCTACATTAAACTCAGCTCGACAACCTCGACAACTCCTCCTTTCCACTCATTTCCAAGCAGCGTCTAAAGCCAGGAAGCGAGCTACAAAAGCAGAACAATAAACCGACTGATGCCCCGGCAAATCAGCAACAAAACGGGCCAGCGGATAAATGCGCGAAACCGCAACGGCGCGCGCGCTCCTTCTCGAATTTACATGTGCAGCAGCAGCAGCAGCGGCTGCCTATCATTTCCATATTATTACGGCCGTGCCGTTTACCCTCCGGGCACCGTCGTCTTCGAATTCGGTGCGTGCGTGTGTGTGTGTATCCCGTTCGGCGTGGCACGATGTTTGCTAAGCGTGACTAATTCCGGCCTAGGAAGTTCGCGAGTCTGAGTTTTGGAGTTGTGGTGGAAGATAGAGAGGCGAAGCAGGAGAAGTTTCACGCGCGCGCGCGCAGCTGCTCTGCCGATTTTTGAAATTGAAAAGGCGGAGAGTGATTATCTTAATGAAGGAGAGAGAGAGGTTGAATTTTAAGGTTTAAGTGTGTGTGTATAAGGGGGAGGAGGGGAGGTGGAGTGTAAAACGAGGAATAAAATGTTTAGATTTGCGGTTGTATACATATAAGTATGATGTGGTTTGTACTTTTCGGACTTTATGATGTTTTAAGTTTGATGAGAATCACTGGAATGGTTAAAAAGCACTGAAGCGTTAAAAAATATATAATGTATTTTAATGAACGTGTTCCGTTGAAAAACTTTAAAACAACAGACAATTGCCAATTTTATATTTTATTTTACATTTTACTAGAGTCTAAAGCAGAGCGTGCTGCGCCTGTAGACACTAACCTATCTTACCTACTATTAGCCAATGAAATATTTTGATAACGCTCTGAAGTTGGCTCTAAGCTTCAATTCGATAATAAATCGCTATCTCTCTTTTACAATAGGAATAATATTTGAAAAAATCTAACTTTCCCGTGACGCGCTAAAATAGAATTCAAAGGTCAACTATCAATTTAAGCTTGATAATTCTATTTCACATAAACAATCTAAAACCAGATTTTGTTTCAGTTTGGAAGTATCTTGCAAGAAAATTTTTATAATTTTTCTATCCTGAACAAAACAAAATAAGTGTTTTGGATACTGAAAAAGTCACTCATTTTACAGAAAAGGTATCTGGGAATTCTCTTTTCTTTGTTTTTTTACTAATTACGATATAAGAAGAAAACAAAATTATCAAAAACTAACAAAAACTTATTAACACATCTGTTACTCCGTCACCCTGGTAGAAATTAGTCCATTAAAAATGGGAAGGAAAGCAGAAACTGGCCATTAGAAATGGCTAGTTATTAGACAGACATGTAACGCTTTTTTTCATCAACTTCTCCCATTTTATGGAATGGCCCTAACCTGAAAATCTTTACATTAAAATTTCATAACAATTTAATCATATATTTTAAAACTTATACTCTTAAGAGATAATTTACCGGGATATAAACAAAATTTAGTAGTCTTTGTACTATTTACAGCTTTATTCTATAAGATATAAACCAAAATCGTTATTTTGAGACGTGACTCTATCTCTCTTACTCATTGCCATAACAAATCGCTTATTACTAGATTTATAATGGCTTCATCGACTAGCTATTTTAACTAGCATTAAAATGCCAAATTAATAGATAGTACAAAATTGTGACCATCTTTGCGGCCAATAAATGTGAAAAATAGGTTAAAAAAATCGTTACACTTATGGAAGAAAACTGGAGTCCATTTTTTTGCCATTTTGGATCAAACTAGCCATTTACTGCTCAAAAAATGATTTCAATTTCCACCAGGGCAAAACCTCACTGATCCACAATTCCTCAACCCAACCTGATCAAACCTCACCTACCCGCACCTTTTCCAAAACCACACACCAACACACGCAGACGGCAATAGTATACCTCGCCCTCTCGGAACCTTTTAATTACGCGTGGAGAACGAGAACTTCGTTATCTCTCCTGCGTACTTCGTGTACCCGTTGCACGTATATATATATATATGTATGCAGCATGAGAAACGTGACGTCAGCTATTATTCGCACGCGCTACCGTTCACATAGCTGCGTTCGCGAGGAAAAAACAATGAAGACGTTTTTTTTCCTTTTTCGTGCGCTCGAAATTTATGGAAATTACACGCGTTCTTGCCTCCCCTCCCCCCTCTTTTTATCCGCGCGCATGCACGACCGTATATATACTCTCACGCGTTGAGAGAGAGAAAGAGCGAGAGAGAGGATTGAGAATTGCAGCTTATTAATACATCAGAGGCTTTTTACGAGCGATGATGGTGAAGTTTATAGCGCAGTTTCAGGCCGTTTAGACGAGATTACGAGATTGCGATGTTGGCAGTTTTTGATGGTTAATGGGAAAGGGGTTTGATGTGCGAGGATGGGTATATATGAGATAATTTTTGACAGATTTTATATTGGCATCGACGGTGACACTTTTGTGTGTGTTTCATAGAAGAAATCGGTTTCAAGTTGATAATAATGTATAGAAACTATAGCAAGAGACAATGAGAAAACAATAAGATGCGTGAAAATTTTGCTTGAATGCTATCTTTGAATGATGCATTGTTATAGATAATATCACTCAATATCAGCTCTGAGACGTGGATCAAAACATTGAGACTCAATGTAATAGTTATTGTGCTTCAATAAAATTGAAAAGATTATTTAAAATATAACTTCTGTTTTACGCACAAGGTACTTGTACCTTTTATAAAAACCTGAAAACTCCTTTATGTTTTGTAAAAAAATATTTTATACGTGGAACTAGAATCTTCTTATTTCTTGTAGGAATTGAATTTTACTCTTCATCTCTACTTTTCCAAATAGTATTTTATTAAATTCAAACATTCAGTATTATTCATCCCCTCAGCAAAATTTCTTTTTGGAGTAAACATATTATACTTTATAAACGACAGCAAATTTTACATTCAACGCAGAAATCGACAATTTCGAAGACCATATAAAATTTCCTCGCTGATTTAAACAACTCCCTATCAATTCTTTCCACTATTGAAAGCCCCACCACGTAACCCTTCCTCACCCACACGCGCTCCATACCAACCAACGATCGATAACGCGCGGCCATTTTAAAAGCCTTCCGCCGCCGCCGCGACCGCGGCCGAGAAAATCGCGCGGCCTGACGGCGTAACGAGCCCGCTCGCTTTCGGTGAAAGCGGAATAAGAGAGAGAAAGAAGCGACCCTTTGTTCCTGGGCAGTCTCGCGGCCGGCGGACAAGTGGCGCGCACCGACTCGCCGCGCGTGAAATTTCTCCATATTGTCCGTGGGAGGCGGCGCGTGTACACGAGAGAGAGAAAGAGAGAGAGAGAGAGCAGGCAAATCACGCGTGTGGCGTAGGTATAGAGAGAGAGTGTGGATAATGGAATGGCAATGAGGAGGGGAGGGAGGTACCGTGGATGTACGGTTGTTGGCTGATGAGTTTCTGAGTCTTGATAGGCTGCAAGAATGTTGCAGTTTATTTGGGATTATTCGGTTAAATATATATACGTATATAGACTTGAATACTGGAAATAAGAAAAGTTATTGTATAGCATTGAAAATCTTGTATCGACGAAGCGCTGATTTTAGATCAATAGATATATAAAACAGAAAATTTTTTGTAATACATATAGCTAAACGTTTCGACAGCGTTTTTAATTTTGCGAAATTGAATAAAATCATTTCTGTAACAATAAAATTTAAGATCGCCCGATAAGATAGTGAATTTTATTATTTATTCGAGCGTTAGAGAGATTCCGCGAAAGAACAATGAGATTCTTATCGGTACGAACCTGTCGTAAAAACGTGACACAATGAGTTTCGTGAATTACGAAGTTACTCGTAAAATTAATTCGCTACAATAAAAAACTGCGCTAATTTTTTATTGAGCTAGTGGAAAAATCACAAAAGTTTTATACTTAAACTTTATCGGAAGTTTTGAAATCTGTCTATATTCATCGCATTTAAAAAAATTGTCTCTATTCTATCTCATCATCCATCCATTACTTGAACTTTATAACATCAAAGTCTCAATTTTCATAACACAAAATAAACAATCCTATACACCTACAACATTCACACATCCCTTATTCGACCTCTCATCCCCACCACTCACCTCACAATTTACTTCCAAGCTCACCTCTCACCCACAAAAATTAAAACCTGTCCACCACCACCTCACCCTCCACCCATCCATCTTCCTCCCCAACTCCGCTCAATACCGCCACTACCTCCCCCTCCGAAAAAAAGAAAGCCCCGCGAACCGACGAAAACAAGGAGAAAAAGCTCGTAAGCTCGCTGGACTTTGAAAAATGCCTCGCTCGCTCGCTCGCCCCTCTGTAATCGCCGCGCGCGGATCGCGATGACTGCCCATTGGGCGCGAGTTGGCCTACATCGGCTATATACCCGCGCTCCTCACGCGATCTGATAACGCGCGTATAGCAGCAGCGGCGGACGCGCCAAAATAAACCGTCGCACTTTACATAATGGTCCGACGAGAGAGGGCTTGCTCGCGTGCGTGCGCGTTGGGGGAGGAAAGAAATGATGCGGAGAGGGCTTTTTTGTGGTGAATACGTGCGGGGGTTTTGGATTTGGGATAGAATTTTATAGAGTTAGATATAGTGAAGTGTGATTGTTGTTAAGAGGGTTTTTATATAAGGTTTAGGATTTATACATTTTTGTGGAGAAATATATTATGTTCTTTTGATGTTTTTACGCATAACCAGCTATAAAAATGGGACCACCGGAGGATAATTACCTTTCTTTTGAAAAAATTTTCATCCGAATCGGTCGAGTAGTTTCGGAATAATCACTGGACAAACATAAAATGAAAGACAGGTCGAATTGAGGACCTCCTCCTTTTAGTCGGTTAAAAATAAAGGTCTTCAATACTGCGGTTTTGCTGAACCAAAAGTTTTATAGGGTGACTATGCCAGTATTGGAACAGTCACCAGTTAATGAACATTTTCTATATATATGAAAATATGGAGCTTTCTATGTATTGTTTATCTAACATGACGATAATTTTCGAATCCTTGAAAATTTTTATTTCATTTTATATACAGATTCTACATAAAAGAAATTATCTTGTTAAGAATAAAATCATAAAATCGCCCCTATTAATTGTTTCTTCACTGGCGATGTATTCCTTCACTGGTGAAACATATTTAGATACTAAGATTGCGTGTTTCTTTACTGGTTTTTAGGAGATATTTACAGATTTTCATCAAATAAAATTTTTACTTTGATCCTTTATTCAAAATTTGCTCACCGACGTAAAGTTTGAACATTTTAGAATATAAATTTCAAAAGGGTTTCACTTTTAATCCATTTTTAAGCCACTTAATTAAATAACAAAAGTTACAGTTTCCTTATTCGTTCCTTTACTGGTGAAGTCAACCTATCTTGGGGTTAGAAGAAATATTTACGTCTCTTTCTTAAAATATATAGCTAAGCTTTTCCGCTTTTACGTGAATCCTAATTTTAATTATTGAAAGACAAGTGAAATAGACTGATCAAATGTCAACCGTGACCTCACTTTATAATCACTTTATGCATTTCTAAAAAATATTGCAAACTCTTTGTTTCCGAGTATCACCATTTATATAGAACAATTGAGGACTGTATCACTATACATGGTATAATAATAGGTATAATAATGGTATAATAAAGGTATAATAATATTATAATAATAATGTTATATATAATAATATGTAACAAGGGAGAAAAGTCGCTATTGACTCCAGGCAGTGATCACCTGAGGGAATCATTGACTTTCCTCCCGACTTACATAATTACAGTACTTTATTCACATCTCAACTGCGGCCACTTTTTTATTTGGAAAGTGGGACCAATGGAAAGATGGGGAGTGTTTGTAAACGCGCGCGGCGGACATCGGCATTATTTAGATAGGGTAAATGTGGGTATTACTGCAGTTGTGGATATTACTACGGTGGTATTACGGCTGTAGAATCTTATGGAAAACCGCAGTAATACCAATGACGCACTTTTTGAGGTTCTGCACATGCGCCAGTAATACCAACGCAGTAATGGCAGCAAATACGCGAAGTATGAACTTATTTCCTGCAAATACGGGAAAAAAGTAAAATTAGTTAAAAGAGGGAAAGAAGTCTAATTTTGGTCCCGCTTTTCAAGGAAAAAAGTGGCCATTTTTATTGAGATGGGAATAAAACCTATATTATTGGTATAAAAAATCCGAGGTTCTAACATAATTAGCGAACAACCACTCCACATCCAACCCAACGAAACCGCGACCGCCTCCAGCAACCTCAACCGGCTTCCAGCGAAAATCGCGAGCTCCTTTACCACCGATTCATCACGCCGCACTTTATTTGTACCCTTTCTATACCTCCTCCTCCTCCTCTTTGTACGAATCGGCATCGCACAAACGCCGCAAATAAACCCCACTCTCCTCTCCTCTCTTCCTTCGACAAACGCGCGTAATTAAACAAACGCGTAATAAAACATCTTCCCGAACATATACGCACACAACCACACGTATATAAATGCACGCGAACCCCCCTGTCAATTAGACCGGCCGATCGATTGACAGCATACGCTTGCCCGCTCTCTCGGCTTCTTTTCGGTCTCCTCTCTTTATGCGCTTCTTCGTTTTTCCGCCGCGTTCGTGACACGTACGTACGGAGAGGTCGTGCATGCGGAGAGGTTTATTTGCGCGTTTTGCGAGGAGGAGCGCGCAGACGCTGCGGCGTCGCTGTGTGTGCGTATATGTCGGGTGGAGGATAAAGGGAGAGGACAAGCGTCGCGTGGGAGCGCGCGAACGAGGAGGAGAAGAAGTAGAAGCGATGCGAAGGAATTCGGGTTGAGAAAGGGAATCTGGTTTGAAGTTTGTATATTAATTGTGGAGGATGGGGAAGCGCGTGGTTTTCTTTTTTTGAGTAATGATGTAACCTGTAGTTGGTGTATAAAATATTTACAGGTTTGAGGTAGCTATAGAGGAAATTTAAATTCAGGCGTGTGTTAAATTATTTTGGGATCAAATTAGTGCGGTGGATGTGAGCTTGACGTCTGAAAAGTAGAATGAATATTTAAGCGGTACATACGATTCTAGCCTAATATACATCACGTTGATGCTCAGCCAGTAGAAAGAATCCTGTATAACGCGCTCATTATAGGATATAATGAAGCCATTCAATTCGCCGTGATCAATCATCGGCTGGTGTTTTGACGACTGTATAAATTAAATACAGAAAACACGGAACAAAAGACGAATGCCTAATTTAATTAACTTGTTTTTCCGGTATACCAACGTTCATCCGGAGAAAACATCTCGTACGCACTGCAGCCCGTTTTCGAATAATCTCCGCGTCTACACAAATTAAGCTATTTTCCTTTAATTACAACACTGTTACAATTCCATGCAACCTCACAACAACAACATTTCACCGAACCAACATTGTTACCTTATAATTGATATGTACATATATACATAAACGCACTGCACACACGGCCGCGCTATATAATAAACCAACTCGGCACAACTCAACCGCGCCGTTTCGCTCGGCTCCGCTCTGCTATTTCAATCCCGTGTGCGCTTGGAATATTTATTTAGAGAATGCAAATGCGTTAGCGCGCGCGTGCGCACGCGCCTCGAATTATCATAATTTCATAATTAGCTTGTGAGCGTGCGCGCGCACCACCGAATGACCAGACACACGCTCGTACACGCGCTAATATATCTCGCTCGCGCGTCTGCGTGTTGTGTTTTTTTTTTTGTTAGAAAGAGAGGTACGCTTAATTTCGAGCACGAGAAGATAGAAATTTTACTTGTTAATGATGGGCTTTAATTTGACGGTTTGGGAGAATCGGTGGTTGTGGGCTTTGGTTGATGTAAGAGTGTGGCGAGGTCACTTTTTTTTTAAAATATATTTCGTTGGAACGTTCCCTATATATTATTAATGATTGTCGTCTATGAGTCAAGAGATACACAGTGAATCGTTCAGAAGAAGTGAAGAGATTTGAAAAAAAATCTTGTTTTGTCAGTTACCTGTCAAATCTTCTGATTATATTTCTAAAATAAAATATATCATAAGTGTTTAAAGTATATACTTTTAATATACGGCGACATATAATTGAGAATTCACAATCCCATTGAACATTAAAAACTTGGCAGTATAAGAGATCCAACTCCCCACAAAAAACAACGAACCACTTAAACATTCATTATGCATATTACGTATCCCTCCATTACGACAATCACATCCAGATCATCTCCGCGCCGTCAATCACCATCTGCCGAACCCTCCACTCACACGCTCATCCCTCCGTCACCGTCATCATCGTCATTCCCAAAAACTGAAAAGCGTGTGGCGCGTGCCGGGCACAGTCGCCCAGCTGCGCTAAAATCGCGCCAACCTCTATCTCTCTACGCTCATTATGCATACATATATATATTCGAGGAAAAAAAAACAGAAACCCTACGGCGGTGGTTCCGGTCGTCATCTGCCTCTCCTCGCACGGCGCGATAGCCATCGCCGTGTCCGTTTGTTTTACCGGCGCGCTTGCGCGCGCGTAAAAGTCCGGGCGAATTTCGCATAATTAACGGCAGAAAATCGAGGAGGAGAATAAAAGGTTGCGATTGCGAGTTGATAGACGGCTGGAAAAGTGGAAAGAGGCTATTGACGGCGAAGTCGTATCGGGCGTTGGTATCGTTTGACCATTCAGTGATTGCAGGTTCCAAAGTGTTCGATAGAATGCCGCGCTTTTGTTTTATTCTTGTAGTTTTGTAGTGGCTATTTGTATTTACCGTGGTTGAAAGAATCGACGATAACAGTTGTCGTCTAATTTTACGCTTTATTTGCGTATTTTCTTTGATTCGTTTGTTACACTTGAAATTGCCAAGATTGTTATCATTAAATTTTAATCGTATGAATACACTTTTAAATGCCATAAATAAAGCTTCATTAACAAGTGAAAACGGTAACTAACGAATGCAACACCACCGCTTTTTGTAAATATTAATGCCTGTCACTCACCTCCAGATCGCATCAGCATCTAAATGAAAAATTGCAATATCAAAATATCCATCAGTATAATACGTAAAATATAACTTTAATTATACAAATAACGCTCGAAACCGTCTCTTTATAAAATCGTCATCATCGCACACCGCGCAACAGCATCCACCACGTTATATTCGCCCATCCTCACCCCGTAAACGCCATCTCCCCGACCAATCAAACCCTGCACACCTTCACAAAAATAAAAAAAACACTCCGTCAACATTAACGCCGCGCTTCCATCACGCGCGCGTAAAAAATCCAATTTGAATTTCGATCAAAATAATCCTGTCTCGCACACCCATATTTGTCCCATACGAACGAATCAATCTATTTCTCTCTTTCTTCTATAGTCCCTTATCGCGCTCCGTATATACATGCATAAAAATGGAATCTGCTTTCGCGCGCGTATATAATACACCCGTCGCGCGGAACCTGCTACCTCTCGTACCGCTCCTTACGTATGTGTACAGACACACACACACACACACACACACACGGACACACACACACACACACACACAGACACACGGACACGGACACTTATGCGTATACGCGTCGTCTTATCTGGCATCGCATATCTAGCAGGGCACGAAGAGAGATTCTCGGCGAAGAGGAGAATATATATACGCGGGCGCGCTAGGAAACTCCAGATGGAAAACCGATATAGCGCGAGAGAGCGTAGGAGACGAATCGTATCGCCGGGCATTATTCCGCTACCGTGGCAATGAAAATGCGCGCGATGCGCATCTATTACTTTTACTGCGCGAGTGCAGCATACGGCGAGGTATGTAGGTAGGTATGAGAGAGAGAGAGATAAGGGCCGAAATATTTATCGCGAGAGGGATGGCAGAAGGCGATCGGTTGGGCGTGTGTCTTTGTGTTTGGTTTTGGTCGGGATGGTTTATGGGGGGTTAGATGGTTTGTGGTGGTATTAGAATGGGGATTTTTAATGGGAAGTGTATGGAGGGGGTTATTTTTTGGTGTTGGAGAATGTATTGGAGCGACTTATTTTATAAATTCGAATGATATTAGGGTTAACGATCCTATTGAATAATTATACGGATAACTTAGCTGATTCTTGGAAGCAAATACGATATTTATTTATTTTATACGGGGTTTTAACTCTTACATTAACAGTAAATAATCAGTTCACTGATGTAACGTCAAACCACAAAGATAAATATATAGATACGGATTAGTAATAGGATAATAATCTAGATTTTATATCGCTTTTAAATTGGTATGAAATGCCGTTATAGTCAGTTAACTTCAAATTAAGCAAATTCCAAGATCTATACACTCAGAAAAATGATCCTCCTGTCTTGAAATAAAATTTCCCTCCCCAGAAAATCTTCGTGCGACAAAAAAGGATTCCTCCTGCGCGAAAAATCATCATCCCGCTACAGGAAGCTTGACTTCCTGTTGTAAGATAATTCCTCCGTCCATAGGAAGATATCCTCTTGGCTCTATTTTTAGCGGAAATCCTCTTCCGACAGGCAGATTCTCATTGATACAGGAAGATCGTTTTCTGAGTGTATACAATCTGTTCACAGGGCTATGATAATCGGGGTTACATTTATGTGAATTCCCTTATTTGTCGCATATTCTTGATACCGTAAGCATTCGGCCTAATCTCAAAAATATCCGCTACATCCGGATGTTTGTCATTATAAATTAAAATTTTATAAAGAAAAAGAATGTCCTAAACATTACGAACAGATTTGATCGTATAAATGGCAAAGAAATTTAAGATTTGACTAAAATGATGATCGAATCTCTTCATAGGGATACGAAACCTATATATGTAAGCTGTCTTAGGAATTTATGCTGAACTGAACCGATATAAAAAGAATGTTTTTCTGGATAACATCTTTTGATGATTCTTGAACGATTTTTTCATTTCATTAATGCAATCGATTAATTTTAAATTCAAAAAGAAATATTCCGATTAAAGAACGTACATAGGTATTATATTAAGTTTTATGAAACCTATTATATAATTCGTTGTCACAATAAGATTCCTGCTGCTCATGCACTTCGATTCAGACTGCCAATCCTGCCAACCAACTTAAAATCCCTATACTTTTTATCAAACTCCAGCGGCCCTCTAACTTTTGCCCTCGCAGCTTCACAAATCGACTTTCCATACGACAAAAAATCAGCGCAGGTGTACGTCTCAACTCTCAACCGTGTCCCATCGACTTTCGCTTCCTCCCCTGACGAACAACCTCAACAAGCCCCCGCCGGAACCTTCGACACCGCGGCCTCCTCACCTCCTCCTTATAACAACGGGTCATAATGAAACCCGCGCGCTTCCTGCATCGGAGAAAAGACACGACGAAGTGTCCCTATGCATACATAACACACACATCCCCCGCCTCTCCGTAAAATCCATCCCTCTCCACACACATACTCCCACACACATACACAGAGTGAGAGAAAGAAAGAGCGAACTCGCACCTGCACAGGCCTCGATAGCGCATAAAACGCTTTTCAATTCCAGCGAGTGGAAAGCGCGCGGACCCCATTGAGCCGCGCAAGAGAGATACGCGTGCAAAATAGCCGCTGCCGTTCGACCATCGGCGCGACGTCGTCTCATCCTCCGAGAGAGAGAGAGAGAGAGACAGAGTTGCAGTTTTCGTCGCGTATCCCGCTCTCTCACTCGCGCGCTTTTTCCCTCCCGCGAGGATGCAGCGGTGGAAAAGAGAGAAAGCCATTCTTTGTGCGCGACTACTCCCGACGACTGGCCGATTGTGTGACGTGTTGATAATTTTAAAACAAAGCCCGGCCGGCCGCGCATTGTGCAAAAATCACGCGACGAGAGAGATCTCTCTATGTGTGTATATACGTGTGGGAGTTGGTCGGTGAAAACGTCGCGCGCGCCGTTCCATTTTCCTCTCTTTTTTTCCCTCTCTCTGTCTCTCTCGCGGAGAGATACGCGGCCGCCAGTTGTCGCGATGCTCGCTCGCTCTTTCCTCGGATCGGATATTGCTTTTCGCTGATATATACGCGAGAGTCTCTCTCTCTCTCTCTCTGGTTGGATGGTCTTAGGTATTGTTTCCTTATACCAGCGTGGACGTTCTGTGAAATATCGCGCGTATGTATACGTGAAGTTGCGAGGGCGAGTCGTTCTTTTTTTCATGGACGCATTTTTATGTGTGTGTGGATCGATGTGGAAGGTAGCCTTTTTGTTGGGAGCTGAAGTTTTTCTTCAGTTTAATATATAGAGTGTGGGTATGTCCGATGTTTTAGGTGGTTTGAGAGAATGTGTTTTAATTTTTATAAAAATTGGTTTGCTAGAGGGCAGCAGTCTGTGAAAAAATTTATTAGAGATTCGTCTAGTTGAATTATACATAAATAATGTTTAATTGTGAATTTTACGCTGTGCAAATCGAACAAATCATTTGAAAAGTTGATGATACAAGTATTCATTTTTTAGGTTTTTTTGTTATACCTGAATCGAAAAATTGATGTTTCGATACACGATCTTACACTTTCCTCAAAAGCTTCTTATTCTCCCATAAAATATCATTCGAATTAAACAAGATAAGTAAGATCCAAAAGTCCAAAAACTTGAACAGTATTTCTGTGGTAAAAATTATCAGCTAATGTTCAATTTTAAACTGACATCTTTACACTTGAGAACCATCAAACTTTTGTATAATTCCTACAAAAATTAAAAAAAAAAGTATCTCTTCCGATAAGTAATGAAATGTTTTCACTACATGACCAATTCTACTACCATCGCCAGCCCTATCAAAATCTCTCCTCTAAACAACGCATTTTTCGCAACTCCCCGAGTTTCCGGAGCAACACGTACCACGCCATCGAGCTTTCGATTACGCATTCCCAATCGCCGACGACCAATCCGCCCCGACAACTCGCGTATAAAAAGCTGCTGCAAGCACATCACACACACACACACACACACAAACTCGTGTACACGGCTGAAAGGGTTAATTCACAGACAAAAACCAGCCACTGCACAGAACAGCCACCACCGCCCGGACAAAATTCACTTTGATTCGAGCGCCCGCGCATTCACTCGCGCGCTATCAGCCCGCACAGCTCAAAAAGCTCGCGTCGCGTATCTCCCCAAAAACAAAACGCACGTATACCTACCCGCCTCCGACCTGAAACAAACAAAAAAAAGGTATAAAAAAATAAAAACAGCCGCGCACGCGGAAACAATATTGGCGATCATTCGCACACTCGCTCTCTCCTCGTTCCCCTTTTTTCCTCCCACATGTACGTATATGCGCGCGGGGGCGACAGACAGACAGACAGGCCGCAGAGAGAGAGAGTGCAGCATGAGCGTGCACACGGAGGCCGGCGTTTTTTGTCCCGCTCCCGTCGAGCGGAAATATCGGCCATTTTGAATTTTCAATTTTCAACGCTCTAGTAAGTCGCGCCCTGCAGCAGAGCGCACGAGAATCGCGCGTACATATACATACATACATACGTATAACACAGAGCACAGGCACTGCAGATGGATGCGTACGCGCGGCCGATGATTTATGTTCGCGCGCGGGCAAGAGAGTTTCGGCCGCGCGTTTTCCGCGTCAGGGAGCATAGCGAAGAGGAGGAGGAGGAAGTGTATGTGTATATATGTTTGTGTATATGTGAGTTGATGGCTGTGGGTGTGCGCGTTGTCTTAATCTTGACTATTTGTTTCCATTAAGATGTTGCGGAGATTCGCGGACGCGCGCGCGGCTGATGAGCATCGCGATGTGTGCGTGTGTTTTTTTGCGTTTTGATGCGGAGGAGAGCGATTGTGCCGATATTGGGGTTGAGAGGAGAGTAGACGCTGATTAGATGCGCGCGCTGCGCTCGCGGTTACACTGATTGGCGCGATGTGGGGTACGATACGCGATGGTGACATGGAATGCGCATAGGGGAACCTTGACATTACTTCAATTTATTGATGTTGTTTTGTTTAGATAATGTTGTATAATATCTACAAATATGTGTATTTGGTAGATCTCTGATGTGGTTAGACAGTCAAGATTTAATATTATATTTACTTTATCGCTATAAATAATGTCGTTTGTATATACTTTTTATATCCTGAAAGCTAGTTATGGCACCAGATTTTGCTTCCAACACGGAAAAGAAGATTCTTAAAATTCAATAATATTTTTGTTCAAGTTCAAAGCCTTTTTACCAGTGCGAATATCAATGACAGCATAATTCTTTACATAAATACATCTTCTTACGACGTTACATATCAAACAACCCTTCATCTCACCTCAACTCCCCGAAAAAAATTCTATCCATCCCCGCGCGAAATCGCTACCAATCAAACACCGCTCATCCCATTACACCAATGCTCACGCGGGTAGTACAATCGACGCCTACGATCAGATTACTTTGAAGGGTCCTCATCAGTATTGTAGCAGCTTATCCGATCAGGTCCTAATGTCCAGGCGGCCCTGCGCATATCTCACTGATTGCACGAATGCCGCAGCGCGTAAACACGCGGCGATCGTCAATGCTGCAGGTACGCGTATAGGAGCGCGTGTGCGTATATCTGGTATCTAATTTGGTCCTAAGTATATGGCGCCGCATGGCCTGGTTACATTGGAGATGTGGCCGGGGTGTTGGGATTTTCCGGGTAATTTTGTTACATGGAGAGAATCTTTGTATAAAAATTACCGTGATAGTTTGGTAAATGTTAAACAAATGAAGCGGTTGGTTGCAATTATGGGTGTTTCACTGTAATTTTTATCGGACTGCCCCAATAACTTTTTCTAACCCCTTCAACTGGTCCGCGTTTACCAAACGGTCACGGTATTATTTACGCGAAATATGTTTCCGTGTAGGTGGTGTTGTGATTTGTCTGGTTTTTAGGGTACTTGTTAACAATGCGTGATGAAATGTGTGAAATTTTGCATGTTATAATAATTTAAGGATTGTAGTTAGAAGAAGAATATTTGGTAATAACTATATTCTATTAGATATTGTTGAAATCGCGTAGATAATCCGATAAAGTGTGATGTTATGTATACGATTTGTTTCATAAAAAGATGATACAAAATTTTTTATTCATGAACAATAAACATTTTCAAATATACTTGGCTGTGCATATTATAAGAAAGAACTGGAAGTTGAAGAAAACGTTTAAAACTAAAATCACAAAGACACCTACATTGTAAAAAATTTAATCATCCGACATTTTTCTTCATATCCTGTAATTCCACATGATTGCGCAACATTATAATACCCCACCTGTAACAACAAAAAAACAAACGCGTTCACCAAACCAAATCCTCGCAACATTATATCAACCCGCATCTCACGCAACAAAATATATCAGCCGCGCCCAATCTCGATCGGCAATTTTTCCCCGCCAAAACCTCATTAATCACGCAAATACCAATCCACCGTCATCCTCTCCCTTTAAATTCCTCCATACGCACAGCAGCCGCAGCTCTACGCAGTGTCAATATTTGGTGTGGGAAACCGGCGCGCCGATAGATTCGCACACCGCGCGGCTCGTCCCTATCAGATATTATCATTTCGCGCGATAATTTATAAACCCCCTCTCTCTCCGCATCCCAACCCTATATATCCAGCGCATTAACTATCCCGCGGCGAAGACGCGCGCGCGCGCATATCCGTGCAGACTCACCGCGCTCGAGCGACGAAACGACCGTGTCATTATCGTTGATTAACTGCGCCGGGGAAAAATCGGGGGAGAGAGAGAGATAACGAGGCGGCGCGTGTATATGTATATATACGCGAAAGAGAGACGTTTAATCTGTATACGCGTGGGTATGTATATACATGAGAGAGAGAGAGAGCTGTTCGTCATTTTTCCTCGCGCGATGAGAGGTCGACGATGAATAGAGAGGTTTAATATACACAAGAGTTAGCTGCTGCTGCGGTTATTGGCCAATCAAGGCGCGTGCAGTGCTGCGTCTTCATCTGCACGGCTACGAGGCCGCGGATGGGTTATCGGAGCGGAGGATCAAGTGGAATCGTCAGAATTTCATATGCAGCCGGGTGGGGAATAGGCTTTGAGTGCATGCGTATGCGCGGATTGCGTAAGCGCGCGGCAAATTGCGCTGTTCCGCGGTGCTGGAAGGCCCGAGCGAGAACTGCGATGTGGGTTGAGTAGTATCATAATGATTAGCGGCTTTTTTTGAAGTTTCGGTTTTGAAGTTAGAAAAATCGGTTATCGGTAATCTACAACTTCAGGAATATTGTGGTTCAGGTACGTAGCAAATTGTGGTTTGTAGCTATGGAAGAAAAATGTATAATGCGGGGAAAATTAGCTAATGCTAGTTTAAACGTTATAGCTAATGTGCATATGCTTTCTACAAGGTATCAATACGGACATGTACTACTTATATTTTTACGATAATAGCCAATGACATAAGTTTCTTAATTGCAATAGTCTACTTAAACAAAAAAAAATCATCTTTTAATTTTCACTAAAATAAACTCTTTTCTATAATAGAAATAGAAAAAGATCTGTTTGATATCCCTGCACTTTTATTAAAAAAAATTACGCATATAAATTTAACTTCATTTTAATCGCCCATCAATACAACACTCAAAAAACTCTAAACGATCGTTTAACCTTCAACCCGCTCCACCGCTTTTACCGCATAAATTACATAATCCGCGCAATACCATCACCCCTGCCACTCTATCCCGTCATAATCGCCATATTCTCTCTCTCTTTTCCAACATCCAACGACAAATTAAATCTGCCTCTCTCTCTCACATGCCACTCTCAATTTTCCACCCACCCATCAGATAAACTCTTATACCTTCCCACAACTTCCCCCGGCCCAGAAATTGAAAATTACCTCTTTTTCCCTATCGCGCAGCCACTATCGAACAATAACCTCCTCCCTCCCTCCCTTCATCCATCCCACATCCATCCACTCCGCCGAATGTCAACGAACGTCCGGCACGTGCGCGCGGCTTGGCTGTCAATCGCGATTAATAATCGAAGCGGCGCGATACCGATCGGGCCGGTTATTAAATCGTCTCGCGCTCTCTCCTGCGGTTTAATTGATTCGGGTTAGATATACATGCGCGTCATTCTTTTATCGTGGGTATGATTGACAGCGATTTGGCGAGAGAGGGGGGATAATGATCGCGCTGATTTTTTGAGCTTGAGTAAGGGGTCGGGGCGAGTAGAGAGAGAGAGAGAGAAAGGTATTATAACGAGGTTGCGAGCAAGTGGGTAATGGATGGTTGGGTTTAATAGATATGTGAGATATACTTGCGCCGCCGACTCATTTGCATAGATTTGTTAGAGTTAGATTTTTTTAAAGAGGAGGAGGTGTATGTAGCTAAGAGATTTTTTTGATATTGTTAACTAGCTGACTGGGCTCAGCTACTGGAGTAGCTGTCGGTGTTTATCAGGTTATGGTTACAGTTGTCTCTGTTCGAATATATAAAGCATCTGAAACAGTTCATAGGCCTATGTGGCTTATCTAATCTCGAAAGTATCTTCGAAAAGTGGCTTTCTTTCAAGCTTATTATTTTTTTTAAATACATAAGCGCAATATCCTATGTCTCTATATAAAAGAGATGAAAAAAGTTTGAGTAAAAAATTATTATTTAACGATTCCAATTTACCTTTGTAAGATTAAAAATGTTTATTTTTATACACCGTCCACGTTTATTTTAATTACTGTAAACTAATCAAAACTACATACATTGTAGAGTCAAAATTACGAACCACGACGCCCAGTTTACTCGATCCCATCCAGATCAATTAATAAATTTTACAACCTCCAATACACCGTTTTTAATAACACCAATTACCACTTATAACAAACCTCTCAACAACATAATACTCGATCAATCTCACTCCGCTTCCCCGTCGAAACCATACACATACACTCTTTATCCCCTTTGAAACATCGAAAAATCAGTTACCATTACTTTTCAATTACCGCGTGGAACACGTTCTCTCTCTCCCCGTCAAGAAAGAGTATAACCGCAGCAACAACCAGTCAGCGATCGCCGCTCTCAATACCCCCGTAAACCTCCAGATAAGAGAGAGAGAGAGAGAGACTGCAAACTTCCCCTCTTTCGCGAAATATCGTTTCATTCACGTCACTCGCTGTGGTAAAAAAGCGAAGAAATCAAATTAAACGCGCTCTCGATAGCTCGACAAGATACACACACACACACAGAGTGGAGGGGGCCGGCTTGTCAATTAAAACGACTACGCGCTGTGTGTATAATCTTTCGAGTATCCATTATACACCGGAGCGGGAGAGGAGACAGAGAAGCCGCGGTATATCTGCGCCCTTCCATCTCGCTACGCTTTTCTCGGCAGTCGCGCCTTTTCACCGCGGGTGTAGCACGTATATCGACACTCGCTCGTGGACAAATTCTTTTCTCTCTCTCTATCCCCGGAGAGAGATAACGGAATTACGGGGCGAAATTATTACGAACGCAGTGGCAAGAGCTTTTCGCGCGGAGAGAGGGAGATAATTTTCGACGTTTCCGTCATTTTTACGGCCGCGCGCGCGCAGAGAGAAGCTCTCTCTCTCTCTAAAAGAGCGAGTAGCAGACCGGTTTCAAAAGTCGAGATTAAATCGACGCCGCGCGGCTGCGGCTGACGTTATCGACTGTTTTTCGATAGTTCAGAGAGAGAGAGAGAGAGGGAGGGCCTCGATTTTCGTTTGTTCTGCGCGGCCTGTGGTTTTGCGGCTGACGGTTGTTTTATCCTCCCCCCTCCCCCCGGCGAGTGTGCGGACTTGTGAAAAGTTTCGCGGACGAGCAAAAAAAAGAAAAAAAGAAGTGGAGGTTTTGGGGTTGGTGAAGCGGTTGACGGGCGACGGGAAAGATTAGGAGGGGGGAAGAGTTGCGGGGTTGAAGAATGGAGTGGTACAAGTTGGGCGATTGGAGAGCGTCTGAATGAAGGAGTTCGAAATATTGATGTAATTGAAAGATGTTTGTTTTGTCTGCGAACTGGAAAGGTTATATTAATTATTATTATGTATTGATGATTTTTGCGGATTTCGTTATCTAGGGTGTATTGAATTTTTTATTTCACGTATCTGGTAAAAATAACTTTTATTCGGAATTTCGTGCTGTGTGATTTTAGTAAATGCGTGTTTTTATTTCGAATAACTTAAAAAAAAAATTGCAGATCAACCGATACGTTTTTGTGTGTTCATTTTAAACGGCTGTATACCTATTTTGTAAAAGAGATGAATATTCACGGAATATAAAAATTAAAATTATTTTTGTATTGGTTTAAAAGAGAGGAAAAATATTCTTTTTATCTTTTGCAAATGATTTAGCGATTGCGTAAATCTGTATGTTGTTGTTCAATAAATTGTTCTTACGAATGAACAAAATCCTTTCATAAACATAAAGCTTGCTTTTTTCTGTAAGTTTTCTATCAGTAATTTAAAACATTCATGTAACACTTATCTCATGTAATACTGACTTTTTAAGAACTCTTATAATGCTTTCAGATAATAGAATAGAATAGAATAGAATAGTTTTTATTTGTAAATTACAAAATAATTAAGTTACAGTCTACCATCCCGCATTCGTCCAGGCTCATGTCTGTGAGACGGGGAAAACCCAATAGTCAAACCACGTGGGATAAATCCTATTAGGAAAACCCGCCTCAGGATGGTTCAAAGTATTGAACATAATTAACATTTGTGTACATATATCGCAATCGTATAATCATCACAAACATAGTCAATGGCAATCGCCAAGTCACGAAGTATCACATAATTGAACTTAGTTATTCTTCAATCTAGCGGTTACAGATTGAATTCATCACATTGCTTTATTCATACGATGTACGTCAGAAGATTAATCACAAAACGATTTTAGTACTGTTATAAAAATAGCAGTACACGTCTATATTCTATTTACACATATATGTGCAAATCCGCGGACTACAGATAACAACTGGGGTACAAAAACGGAAAAAATTTTTTTTGAGGGCACACCTACCACATAACGTTTTTTCGGTTTTCTGGGGGTCCTCCAACATGAAAATACTCGTGAACACTCATTATCCGTTGCCAAACTTTTTTGCCGACGAAATCAATTTTTCTTATGGAAATTTAACATGGGAAAAATGGACGAAAAGTAGTCATTGATGATTAACCAATAGCAAACTATTGAAGAGACCAAACCAAATTTCACAAAAAAGCGATTAAAGTTGAAGAATAGAGCTTTAATTTGAGATGAGAATCGTTAAAATCGGTCGATTCTGTGCAAAGCTACGTGAATTTGAAAATGGCGAATAATGACGAAAATGAGCGATTTTTTTCAAACCCACGTAATTCTTCAAATTTTTGTCATTTTTCGCCGTTTTCAACTTCACGTAGCTTTGCACAGAATCGACCGATTTTAACGATTCTCATCTCAAATTAAAGCTCTATTCTTCAACTTTAATCGCTTTTTTGTGAAATTTAGTTTGGCCTCTTCAATATTTTGTTATTGGTTAATCATCAATGACTACTTTTCGTCCATTTTTCCCATGTTAAATTTCCATAAGAAAAATTGATTTCGTCGGCAAAAAAGTTTGGCAACGGATAATGAGTGTTCACGAGTATTTTCATGTTGAGAGACCCCCAAAGAACCGAAAAAACGTTATGTGGTAGGTGTGCCCTCAAAAAAAATTTTTTCCGTTTTTGTACCCCAGTTGTTATCTGTAGTCCGCGGATTTGCACATATACAGTCGACATCGCATGACCTTTGCATCAAGTACTTCCTAAACGCCGCTTTGAATTTACTCGCCGAGGGAACATTCTTAATATCGCGAGGAATCGAATTCCACAGTCGCGTACCCTGGGACCAGAAAGAATCCAGCCCTACGTCAGTTCGTAATGACGGAACTATAAGTTCTCTGTAGTGAGTTCTACTCGACGTTCTATCTAGGCACTTTTGAAATAAGGAAGCTAGGTACACTGGTTGACCCAAATTTATAACTTTGTACATTAAAACCGCTGCAAAATATGCCCTTCTCTCCCTTAAGTCAAGCCACTCTAGCTTATTTCTATATGGGCTGATGTGTTCATCTTTCTTAGCACCACTTACATATCTCACACATGAATTTTGCAACATTTGCAGTTTCTTTTGAAGTTCATGCGTCACGTCAAGATACACTAGCGAGCGGTAATCTAAATGAGATAACACGAGAGAGCTTGCGAGCTGCTTACTTAAGATCTCGGTGGTGCAGGATCGAAACCGTCTGAGTCCGTATAGGGCTCTGTTAACCTTTCGGCTAACTGCATCCACTTGCGCTTTCCACGTTAGTTTCAAGTCCATTATAACACCGAGATTAGTTACAGTATCGACAAAGGGGACGAAAACGTTGTCCTGAATCTCAATGCCAGACAAATGCATACCCCGTAGTATGTTAATATTGTGGTTAGATCCAAAAATAATAGCCTTAGTTTTTCTTACATTGAGACTGAGGGCGTTGTCGACGGCCCATGCCGCCACTGCTCTACCTATAATCGACAAGTGTCGTATCCCTTCACATTCAGCTCGTCTATGGTTGTCTGCGTGTAAACTTGTAAATCATCTGCATATAGCAGGTGTCCGACACCACTCGATTGAGAATTATTATTAAAATCCAAAAAAATGTGCTGTAGGTCATTTATATAGAGACTGAATAGAAAAGGTCCGAGAACCGAGCCCTGTGGTACGCCGAGATTGGTTGTGAGCCAATCCGAGTCTCCATTTTGCTTCGTAATCACTTTTTGATTACGACCTGTAATATACCACTTTATCCACAGGACTACCCCCCTGGAAAATCCCATTTTGATCAGTTTATGCAATAATTTAGTTGGCGATATGGTGTCGAACGCCTTGCTGAAATCGAACAATAGGAGAATGGTAAGTAGTTGTTTTTCGTTGTCTATTCCCGCTCTTATATCCTCCGTCAATTTTAGTAGAGTTGTCTGCGTACTGTGACCTGGTCTAAATCCAGATTGAAAAGGATCGAGAATTTTCTTTGAAGCTAAAAATGCTGAAATCTGATCATGTACAAGCTTCTCAAGGACTTTGGATAGAAAGCTCAATAGTGCCACTGGACGAAAGTCCGTAACAGTCGATGGGATAGCTGTCTTTTTAAGTGGCACCAAATGAGCTTTCTTCCATGATAACAGACGAAACACGCAAAACAACACATCATTAATAAACTTAAAGACAAGAATATAAGTGAAAAACAATTCTATACGTTTATTGCGCATTCAAATTTAGTTACACCATCACACGTAACATTTAAAAAACTTCCCTACAAAATCACTCTCAAGCCCCCACACAAAAATCTCTTCAATCTCCTTCGACCCACGGCCTGTCACCGCACGCACCACCCCACCGATTCCTCCAATCAAACTCACCCACCCACTCCTCCCCTCTCACATACAATATCACCTCGCGGAAAACGAGACACAGAAACCCACCACCATCACCACCCACAACCACCCTACACACGCTTCCAGCGAATCGCGTGCTGCTGCCGGCCGTCGGCGCGCGGCGTCTGCTATCTCGCCGCCCATCGCTCGCTCCCGCTCGCGCGCCGCTTATCAGTAATTTATCTGAGCAGGCATTAGTGTTTGCTTGACGATGGCGTGCGCGTATAGGCCTACACACAGAGAGAGAGAGAGACCGGTCAGCCTTCGCTAAATTATTCATTATATGGAGCATTTCGTGCGAGCTACTTCTGGATTAAGGCTGCGCTCGGTTGACTTTTATGCGCGAGAACAAATTGCCGAAAATAGCGGCGGCCGCTGACCGGAAGTCCGCCTCGAATAATAAATAAGAAGGTGGGTGGGTGGAGGGATCGAAATTTATGCGCGGGTGTTATGGATTGGCCGGTGGCACGGTGGGTGTGTGTATTATAGAGGAGGAGAGGTCCGAAAATTTTCCAGGATTATAGAGAGAAGTGGCGGAAGTTTTGTGGTGGCCTAGTTTTCGGGGTAATGAGAGTAGAGGGTTGTGGTGATTGAGGTTTATGAGGTTGCGAGTGAAAATGAAAGTTTTGGGAGGTTTCAGAATTTGGGATTAGCGGGGGGAATGGAGGTTTCCGGAGGTAACGTTGTACAATGGTACGTGCCCGTATACTTGTGGGTTCGGGTGGATTTTGGTAGAAGTACTTTATTTATATTTTATTATTTAAGTTATTTTTCATTATAAGTTAATAACTTATTAATAAAATAGAATTTATTTTAATTGTAATCCAAATGAAATTAAAATTTTTTTCTGCAACATTTATTATTACTCAACAACGCGAAGCGCCAACCTTCTACATAAATTCTTCGTGCACTCCTATAATGCGCACATACCATCATCAATATCAACCTTAAACACTCATTACAACCCGAGAGCAATCATTATCTCACCTAGAGAAAATTTCCAATAAAACCCACTCTAATCGCTTCGAACCTCGCATTAACCAAGCAGCAAAAAAAAGGAAGCATAATCCCCCGTCAATACTCCCCGCCAAAAAGACCCCGGCATTTAAATGCCAGCCTCTGCCCACACAGCCGCGAGAAAAATAATTATTCCAGTTTAGATAAGATACCTTCCTATAGCACATCCACGACGGCCGCGTCGGCGGTGGCAAACAGATAGCCATCTAACGTGCAAGGGGCTTCCATTAGCGCTCGCTCGCTCGCTCGCTCTCGCCTATCTATTTATCATCAGATAATGCGCACCACGCGCGCGCGTTTATCTCGCGGCTAGATAGGCGAGAGGGAGACGCGCCTAATCGTCGCGTGTCGCGCGCTGTAGGTGGCCAGTGCCCGAGGAGGAAGAGGAGGTGGTGGCTGCATTTTAAATTTGCCAAACATCGCGTGCACGCGCGCTTGGTTCTTTAATTCTTGAAGGAGGAGGACAGGGTGACCTTTCAGGGAGTATAAGCAAACGGCTTTTGGAATTTATGAGAGGACGGGGAGGAGAGATGGTGGTTGATTGTCGGTGATGAGTAGCGTAATTGGAAAACATGACGGGTAATTAGTGGGGGGGAGAATCGTGGGAGCAAGTGGTCGAATTGGGAGACTATCGTTAAGTATTTTATTGAATTGTTGTCAATTGAAAATAAGTGATGCAAAAATGTAGATGTACCTACTCTGAAAATATGCATTAATAAAGAAAATGTTTCTATTTTTGTGAAGCCAATGATCGTTAGTAGCACAAAAGTTAACCAACAGTTAGTAGATAAGCCATTTTTGGTATGGGTATAATTTTTTACCGTGATTAAAAAACATTAATAATGATTGAATAATAAGGGAAAATCTGATTAATGGTGTAAAATAATTATAAATATTCAGCTCATTTGGTCAACCGGTTCCAGACAAAGTTTACGGTAACTGAGCTAATATGCAAAAAATATGTTAACATTAAGTGGTTATTAGAAACTTGCAAATCAAGATAGGAGCTTTTCAGGGCTTGACATTTTTCAATACTCTTAGTACAATTATTTTTATGGAATTTATGCAAAGAGTATTGGGTAGATTACATTATATGGATCTAAATACTGTTTAGTTTGTATAGACGGATGAACAAATTTTAATACATTTCTGAGAACAGTCATACAGTTGTTTCTGAGAGTTGTTTGCATTACTTGACTATCGATAATTGATTTCACAACTTTCGTTTGTTTGATTTGCAGTGAACAATTTGAATGTACTTACTTACATATAATTTGTTCAGCATACAATGACTCAAAGAAGTAAAAGACTTTTTCACGGGTATTTATTTGATTTCTTTTAAAAAATCATAATATTATTATTTTATAGATTAAACAGAAAAAACGTCTATACTTGCCTTATTTTATACTTTCTACTACAGAAGGTGCTTATTTAATAGATGAGATTCGAAGAAATAAAAGGACTACACAAAAATTGTGTTGTTAAAACGTACTTAAAAAATTATTTTTTTTTTTAAACGTGTTGATTGTATTACAAAAATATTTAAGCTCTCATTAAAGTTTTTGATACAGAGTTTGACGGATATTGAGAGAGAGGGAGAGAGGAAGAGAGAGAGAGGGAAGGGGAAGAGAGGGAGGGAGAGAGAGTGGGCGAGAGAGAGAGGGAAGGGGAAGAGAGGGAGGGAGAGAGAGTGGGCGAGAGAGACGGGGAGAAAGAGAGGGAGAGAGAGAGAGAGAGAGAAAGGGAAGGAGAGAGAGAGAGAGAGAGAGAGAGAGAGAGAGAGAGAGAGAGAGAGAGAGAGAGAGAGAGAGGAGGGGGGGGGAGTAATTTGTTCAGCATACAATGACTCAACGAAGTAAAAGACTTTTTCACTGGTATTTATTTGATTTCTTTTAAAAAATCATAAATATTATTATTTTATAGATTATACAGAAAAAACGTCTATACTTGCCTTATTTTATACTTTCGTAGAAAGTTTTATATTAACAATATTATTATTTGTACAGACATGAAAAAAATTATTACCATTTGCAGAGGGTGCTTATTGAATAGATGAGATTCGAAGAAATAAAAGGACTACACAAAAATTGTGTTGTTAAAACGTACTTAAAAAATTAGTTTTTAAAAACGTGTTAATTGTATTAAAAAAATATTTAAGCTCTCATTAAAAGTTTTTGGTACAGAGTTTGACAGATATTTTTTTTATACTAAATAAATAATAAAATGTACTTATTATTTAATAATACTAAATTTTAATGTAAAACTATTAAAAGTTAAAGTAATGCTTTTTTTTATTTACTAATTATAAATTTCATTCAACACCTAGCCATGACAGTAATTTATATAAACGCTTCATGCACTATAATGTTCACAGAACAGATGGAACATTTAGCGTCCTACACCATGAACCAATCAACACTTGGATTTGTTAAAATTTTTACACAAAACCACTTGAATTAATAACCGATCATTGCTACACAACTTGTGAAATTAAAACAAACAGTTTATGAATTAAGAAAAATTGAGAATAAAAGTTTTCACGATATTATTTTATAAAACATAACTTTCTTGAAATTCTTATTAAAAGTACTTGAATTAATAATAAAAGCTTTCTCGATATTCTTTTATATACATAACTTTCTTGAAATTCTTATTAAAAATACTTGAATTAATAATCTATTACATAATAATTTGATTGTTCCATGAGCAAATATGTACAACAGCTTAAGTGTATAAAGCACTGACATCGACTAAATTTGTTGAAGTAGAAATAATGCTTCTCAAACCAAAGGCTCAGATTAATATTTCAAATAAATGTCATAAACGTCAAAGGCTTGCAAGGATCGTAGATCCAGACACACTACTGCATCACAATCCACTTGCAAATTAAGATATTGATTGCAGATTCAAAACCTAGCCATGACAGTAATTTATATAATCGCTTCATGCACTATAATGTTCACAGAACAGCTGGCTTCTCTGAAACATTTAGCGTCCCACACCATGAACCAATAATTAATGACATTATTCTTAACACTTCGATTTCTTGCAATTTTTACACCAAACCACTTCAATTAATAACCGATCATTGCTACGCAACTTGTGAAACTAAAACAAACAGTTTATGAATTAAGAAAAATTGAGAATAAAAGCTTTCTCGATATTCTTTTATATACATAACTTTCTTGAAATTCTTATTAAAAGTACTTGGATTAATAATAAAAGCTTTCTCGATATTTTTTTATATACATAACTTTCTTGAAATTCTTATTAAAAATACTTGAATTAATAATCTATCATTGCTTACATTTTGTAAATTAAAAATAAACAGTTTATGAACTAAGAATCACTGAGAGAACAAAAACTTTCTTGACATTTATTTATGGATGTAACTTCTTAAAATTATTATATCTTAATTTTGTGTAGAAAAAAGTTTATTGTGGATTCTGAAACATTTTAGTGCCTCTTATCATGAGCAAATCATAAATTAAATTACCTTGCGCACTTTTATACGTTCAAATATTCACAATAACACATCATTTTGGCATTTTTCGGTATTTTAATTTTCATTATCTTCTGAAACTGTTTATGAAGTAAGAATCACTGAGAGAACAAAGGCTTTCTTGACATTTATTTATGGATCCTTCTTGAAATTATTATCTTAATCTTGTGCAGAAAGAATTTTACTGTGGTCTTTTTATTGTTTAAAAACTTCTGTCCCGCTAGTTTTTGCGTGGAATCCGCATTCTAGATAATAAAAAAATCTAATTTTTGAATATAACTTTAACTAAACTATAATGATTCTTCTTTTTGTACAATCACGTACAAATTCGGATCATATTCCTTATAAAATCTGAAAAAATATAAAAGAAATCAACACAAAGCGTCAATGTTCATCTGTAACTGATATTTTATATTTTTAAAATAGACATTTAGACATTTAATACTTATCTGATTATTTTTGTTGTTGATATACACAAATCTTGTAGTTAATATAGCACAGCCAAATTCATCAGCTAATCTAAGCAATAATCGAAGAAATTAGCCTGGCTAAATGCATTTGGCGAGCTGCCAATTCTCCTCTTCCAGCAAAATCTGTCCTGTATAATGCATCAGCACTGTCTACTATCAGTAGCCCATATCTAGATTCTGACATCATAGTACTGGCTTTTATCAAAAGCTGAGTTTGGTGGTCAGAGTTGTATGCACGGGCAGTTGCCACATTGTCAAGTACACTATCCCCACTGATGTTATACCTTTCAGCTACAGCAATTAATCTTTCAGGTCTGAAAGTACCTTCAGTATCAATGTATATGCACTTAGACTCTGCATCTCCGATATCAACAGGTAGTTGGCAGTTAACAGCTAAAGTGTGACAAAGCTGTGATTTTCCAGTCCTAAATTCTCCAAAGATTTCTGTAATAGATCCTGTTTCTATTCCGCCTCCTAAAAATCTGTCTAATTGTATTACTTGTAGCCTATGAAGACTTTTCCGATGTAATGAGAAGTTACTGGCATTACTACTGGTGCTGCTCCTTCGATAAGAATCTGTTCCAGAGCTCAAAGTCTGTGAGAATTCTATAATCTGAAAATGAAAAAAAATTTTCACAAAGTATCTATTTTTTATTTTTATTTTAAGTTATATTAATTTTTTACATGATATATACATAATACTTATCTACGTATAAAAGTATGCACATGCCATTCCATCAACTGATTGAAATTAATAATATCTGTTTTGTTTACCTAATTATGTATAAAAATACCATACGATATTTTGAGGTTATTGTAGAGTCACAATTTTGTTGTTGTTATATATTCCTCTCTCTCTCTCTTTCTCTCTCTCTTTTCGAGTGTGTGTGTGTGTATTCTATGATTTCTTGTCTATAAAATGTCTTGTCTTATCTTATATAATAATACCACTGGGTAATATGTATGGTATAATAAAAAATAGGGTTCTGCTTCCCCTTCTTGGTTAGGGTAGTTAAGTACACACACACACACACACACACACACACACACACACACATACACACACACACACATACACACAGACACACACACGCATGCACGCACGCACGCACACACACACATAGCCATTTAGAATGGCCGGAAGTGACTTTTAGAAGAACGGATGTACGTATATATACTAACTGAAGAAAAGAGCGAAGAAAAAAATTCGGATCGGAAATGACCTTAAAAATGTTTCTATATCTTTTCATTAAGACATTCTTTTCGAATGGAACTTTTTGATTTATATAGTTAATTAAAATAGCTTTTAATCAAGCCATATATATACATATCAAGTGATACATTAAAAGATACAATAATCTAAAAAATCTGGTAGCCCATTTCAATGAATGATAGGAACGCGGTCTCGCTCCTTCAGGCTTCTTCTATACTTTCCTTCGGAGCGCTCCCGCGCTCCTTGATATACACTCATTTTGCCTTTACAAAGTTATGTAAATGTTTTTATTAGCTGCCACTGATATTTGTATTTACATAATATTTTATTTGCTTTTTTTGTTAAGATGGTGTATAAGAAATGATAAAATCAACAATCAACCATATTTTATTGAAAATAAAAGAAGAGGATGACGAAAATTATAACGGACCATTAAAAAAATCAAAATTAGAAATATAATTTCAATTTTTATAATATGTACACAATTATTTATAGTAAAGATACACAATTATTGAATAATAATATATTTATAATGTAAAAAATATGCAATTTTTTAAATATTAATGAATTATTAAATCATTGAAAAACAAGTATAAATAATAAACATAAATATTTAAAATATATACTATACATATAGGAAGGATAGATTAATTTGGAGGAAGCTACATGCCAATGAATTGGCAGCGGTTTTTTTTTTTGCGAAAGAAAAAGTTTTATGTAATTTTCTGTTCAATTCGCCAGAACTTCGTTCAGATCAACTACTTCTTTCAGAAATTTTTACACAATAAATTTTGGAGTTTTAGGAATATTATAAACCATAGCGGAATAATAGAGATTGTTATTGAACCAAATTGCGAATTTTAAAACAATTTTTTCGCTGTTTTTTTAAAACCTGTATTTTCAAATGCAAAAGTTGTGTAAAGAATTTTCGAATTTTGCAATTTGATTCAAACTACAATATTCTTAAACGCCTAAGGAAGTTTTTTGAAAAATTCTAGTACTCTATACATTGTTGCTAAATATAGAATTTTTCGTGATTTTTACGATAAATGCTGTTGAAGGCCGCGCGCCACGGTACACGTATTACAATGTGCGCACGACACCATCACGAAAAATTGCACAATAATACATAGACTGCTAAAATTTTCCGTACATTTTATGTACCGTGGCGCGCGGCCTTCAACAGCATTTATCGTAACAATCACGAAATAACCAAGCTAATGATAGCACAAAAGAAATAGTTGACTCCAACACTCGTGTTTATTTTATTTTTTATTTATAATTCTATTAATGATCATTTGATAAGATCGGTGTATATAAGGAAGATTTTTTTTTTTTCATTTTCATTTATTGCAGTCATGAAGGTGTTGTGTATTTCGTTATTCGTCGCTTTCGCGAGCGGCTTCTATATAGGTAAAAGAGATTTTCAATAGTATTTTTGTCGATTAAAATAAATTTTTCCATTACAAATCGATTTGATAGGATGCTCGTTAGAGTTGATAGGGGTTTGAACATAAATGATCGCCATGAGCCAGACTCTTTCTTTATCCAAACACTTTATTTGTCGACGTTTCGGCTCTCGCAGAGAAGCCCTTTTCAAGAGTTATAAAAATCTTCGGTTAGATAGACATTCGCAGTCAGTTTAATGACGAGTCAATCTTTTTGACTATTTAATGTCTGTTACAACAATTTGACACAATAAGACGAATTGTATTTTTTTAGTTTGTCAATGCGGAATATTCCTTTTTTAACTTTTGTGACTGCGAATGTGTATCTAACCGAAGATTTGTATAACTCTTGAAAAGGGCTTCTCTGCGAGAGCCGAAACGTCGACAAATAAAGTGTTTGGATAAAGAAAGTGTCTGGCTCGTGGCGATTATTTATGTTCAAAACCCTTTTCCATTACATATTATATTTCAATTTCTAATAGATAACAATGGAACACATGAAAATAAAATTATTGGAGGAGACCCCGTTAGAATAGAAGATGTACCGTATCAGGTAAATAGATATCAACTAAATTTTGTAACATTTATTCCTTTGCAGCAATTTCTTTAATGTAACTGGTTAAAAAAATAATAGATTATTTGATAGATTTATTAATAGATTTATTTATTAATAGATTGTTGAATAAAATAGTCCATGAACGATATTAATAAACCTACTTGCTTTATCGCATTATGTATTGAATAAATTTCATACAAAACAGTTTATAGAAATTTAAAAGTTTTTTAAAATAATTCAAAAAGACGTTGAATCTGATTAAAGTTCCTTATATCCTTGTATATCAACATAATAATTTCAATATAATTCTTTAAGCCTATAGCTCTCTGGATGAAAGTATTTAAATATTTTTTTAGGCTAGCTTGCTTCGGTTCAGATTAGACTACTTATGCGGTGCAACTATTATACATAAATCTTGGGTTATAACTGCTGCACACTGTATCAAGTAAGATTTCATTTAATTTTTATAATTACATTAAGTATTTCTATATAATAGAACTTGTTACAAAAAATTAAATTAATCTCTTTATTGCAAAATAGAAATAGATCGCGTATAACAGTAAGAATTGGCACTGGATTAAGAAAAAATTTAGGTAAAAAACACAGAGTTGAGAATATTATAATGCATCCGGAATTTGATATCGACGCCAGAAGCAATAATGATATTGCTTTACTCATGGTAATTAAATATGTTTATTTTACCAGTGAATTACTTACAAAAGATTTAGTGTGTGTGTGTGTGTGTGTGTGTGTGTGTGTGTGTGTGTGTGTGTGTGTGTGTATCACTATTCATGACAATGTTAGTATTTCAATGTGTGTAATAATAGTTTTATACAACTTCGAAACTTTTTAAATAAATTTCTGTACAAATTTTAATTTTTGATTAAAAACTAAGAACTTGTGACTAACACGAATATTTTCATTATATTTTTTATCCAGCTTGCAGAGCCTATTCAATTTAATGATAGACAACAATCTATAGAAATTGCAAAGCCGCATGATATTCCCAAAGAAGGTGACTTGATGCAGATTTCTGGTTTTGGAGAGACATGGGCAAGTTTTTATCCTTCACAGAGAAAGGTTTTCTATTTTTCTAGAATTTCTTTAATTAATTAAATTAACTATTTTTAGCCACATTTTCGGAAAAGTGATTTGAAGGCTGCACACGTACATGTAGTGAATCAAGAACATTGTCAAAGAGTTTACAGGTCAGATCCCATAACCGATAATATGTTTTGTGCGGGCAATGGAAACCCTGATTTCGACAGTGGTGATTCCGGTGGACCTGGTGTTATTCATGGTAAACTCTATGGAATCATTTCCACTTGTGCAAATTGGGAATCGAGAATATATCCTGGAGTGTACACTAGGATGCACAAATACTATAATTGGATTGTAGAAAAAACTGGACTCACATTCTAAAATTTATAAACCTAACTTGTGTAAAAAATACTTGTTTTACGTGATAAAAATAAAAGGACAATGCCAACGACACATAGAAATCTGGCCTGAAAGATGATTGCATAAAACCTACTCCATCATGAAGTAGATAAAATTTGATGACTTTTTTTTTTTAAATCTGCTCCTATATCCATCTGGAAGACTGAATAAAAATAGATTAAAAAATCCACGATTTTTATTCACGTTTTCGGAAAAAATCATTGCAAGCGCTCAAAAAACATATGGTATTGACTTGAAATGCATATAAATCGAAAACTGTATTCGTAGGCTTTCTACTGAAACTTGATTTTTTAATAAAAAGTACTGTCTTCGCAATTTTTCCACCAAAATATCGAGTGTACAGTAGCAAAAACCTATGTTATTCTGATTTGAATGATGATTTTTTCATAAATAAGTTGATGGCACTGATATCAAATTTATAAGGATCAAAAAAGAGCTTTCTTTAAGCTATCAAAATTAAAAAAAAAATCGCCTACAACTACTGCCTTGAACATTTACCAATCAAAAGCTCTCGTTTGCCAGGAGCTGATATTACCTTTTTTCACTCTTATTTGCAAAAATATGGCCGTATTGAATAGTTGCACTGATTTTAAACCTACTGAGGGTTTCCGTATTTTTAATAAGCTTTCCAATCGTATAAATATTTTGTGCTAAAAGTACTGCCTTTATAGTTTTCTGAAGAAAATCTCGGGTACAGGTGAAGAGATTACTCTGTAGTTTGACCCATAATACCAACATTTTATCAAGGAAAACGATGGCATCGTTTTGAAATGCATACAAATCGAAAACTATATTCGTAGGCTTTCTACTGAAACTTGATTTTTTAGTAAAAAGTGCTGCCTTCGCAATTTTTCCACTAAAATATCGAGTGTACAGTAGCAAAAACCTATGTTATTCTGATTTGAATGATGAGTTTTTCATAAATAAGTTGATGGCACTGATATAAAATGTATAAGGATCAAAAGAGCTTTCTTTAAGCTATCAAAATTAAAAAAAAAATTTGCCTTAAACTACTGACAAGACATACAAGACATTTTAAAGCGATTAATCCAGTTTTACTCCATAAAACGTGTGCCATAGAAAACACATTTTTTCCATTTTTTAATTTTTTTCTCAAAAACTAACCAACAAAATGAATTCAAATTTCACAGATTAAAGCTATTTATATTCTGCATTATATTGATTTTTCTCAAAAAAATTAACCGTTTAGTTTGTGAGTTATGAGCTTTTTTAAAAAAAACACGTTTTTGTTAATAACAAGAGAACCATGATAGCTAGAGAAATATTTTTTTTTGGAAATTATAGATTTTTCTACGCTCTTTCGAATGCAATCCATCCGATTAAAAAATTCAAATTTGATCATTAAAAAAAAGCAAAAATAAATTTTTCGAAAATCAAAAATTCGAAATAAAACAAAAAAGAATCAGTAAATCATCAAAAATTATTTTCTTCCCGAATTCAGAATAAAAAAACAAAAAAAAATGAGACCCTGACTGTTAAAAGCGGTACAGACACACACACACACATACACACACACACACACACACACACACATACACATACACACACACACACACACACACACACATCTATACAGACATTTTCTAGAATCACGTGATTCAAACTTCTAACACCTCTAGTCATGTTTCTAAAGAGATTTAAGGAAACTTAAAATGTTACTATTAGAAAGCTTCCTCTAGGAGGAAGAAATATGGCCATATCGTATAGTTTCATTGATTTCAATAAATGTCTGGTCAAAGAACAAAGAACTTCTCAGATGCCTTCTAATTTTATACAGATTTTTTAGAAGATAAGTTCTGCATTCGTAGTTTTCTGACTATAAGCTGTAGTTTCTCATTGGTATATTATTTTACGGATTGCATGGAGATAATTACAGTTTTACATTTGTGTATTCACGTGAGTGTTGTAGCTTTGCACTCTGCCGAACCCAGGACCACGAACGGGGACGTGGCAAAGCATGATCCCATTTTTTTTTATTTTTTTTTTATTTTTTTTGTATTTTTATGATTTTTTTGTTTTTTTTCTTATTTTTTTTTATTTATTTATTTAGTTTTCGTCATCGCTTTCAATAGTAATAGCAGAGTCTCCAAAAATATTATTAAAAAGCGTAGCCGGTGTTTTGATAGAAGGTAAATGTCGAGCATAAGTTAAGAACCATAGTACAGACATTACATGGGCACAGCATCCGACTGTCCTATTACCGTTTTTGCATTGGCAATAATATAATATCGAATTATCATTTTCGATTTTGTTCTTGCAGTCTCCACTCTGGTTTGAGTTTCTAGTTTTATTATTGTTATCGATTAAAATAAATAAGAAATATTTTACGCTATTTGCGTGTTTTGAATTCATTCGAATTTTAAGTAAAAGCGGATCATTCAAGTTTAAGTCATACTTATTATAGTCTACTTTTTCATTGTCAATACATACTTGAAATTCATACTTTCCGTCAGCAGTTACATGCTCAGCATAATAAGATACCGCTTGTTTTAATTGGTACGAACCAAGACATATAAAATAAAATTCGTTCCACGTTAATTTTGTATAACTTGGTAACATTTCCGAATTCAAAGTTTGAAACATTGACTTTTTTCTAATTAGATTGTAGTCATTTACAATTTATGACATGATATTTAGTTGATGTAGACGAGATTCCATGCGTTCAGAGATAGCAACTGCATTAACACTGTCTGATTCAATTTTTATGAAAAAAGCATTGTACATTGCACAAGCAATGCGAAAATCATCGAACATATGTGGAAGACTGTTATTATTCCATACTATATCAAAGTATCGAAATAATTTCTTTATTTTACCATTAATTACTTCAATGATGAATCTAACTTTTGTTACAAGTCTTGTGGAATTCGCTTGTTCAGTTGTAAGTTGTTTTTTGTTCGTATCAATATAAGAGGGCACATGTACATTGAACCCTTTCTTTTCAATGGTACTGACGGCATTTCTAAATCCTCTGTCAACGATAAATACGTCTTTTAGCCTAAAAATTGTAGAAAAGTTGTTATTTTGTATTAGAGTATTTAGTACTTCTGCATCTGACATGTTTGCTGGATAAGGTCCCAGAGCATCACAAATATAACCATTAGACGTTACAACCATCATAGGTTTCACTAGATTTCTATATTTGTGCATACTGTAAGACTTTTTCTGGAACGTATAATTAGAACTTTTCTGAATGTAAATGTAAGTCCCGTCCCAGATAGTGATTAGTCCTTCTGCATTCCCACTTAAGAATAATCTTTTTGCTAAAAATGTTTGATTTTCTTTAAATTTTTCTCTTGTTGTATTGCTAAGTCCCAAATATAGTGGAACAAAATTATTCAGCAAATCGATACGAACTTGATTATAATGTTTTTCAATCGTAGATCTCGATATTTTGAAGAGATGGGAAATCATTTCATCAGTATGCGCATTTTTCAGTTTCCATAAATAAATCCCCAGAATAAAAGAGGAGGTTCGCTTTGCTGTTATATTTAAATGCGATAGTAAAGCCTCGAATGATTGTCTATTTAGATCAATTTGTTTTTTAGCATTATTTCATCAATATTATCAAAATAATTTTCACCCATAGTCGTTTCTTTTTCTTTTAGAGAATTGAAGAATAATACAATTTCATCACATGTAATGTCACAATTCTCTGTTTCAGGAATAAGTGTTATTATGTCAGCCTCTAATAACATATCTGTACTTTGGAAGTGATTTGCACAACAACGAGCTGTTTTTGGAACATAAATACCTATAACTTTAAATACTTTGATACGTGCTTGAGAAGGAATTATTTTTAAAGAATTTGGTTTTGAACAGCGAAATATACATCTGGATCCTGATATAATTGTTCTTTTGATTGATACATTGATAACCGATTCTTTTACCTCATTACTATTTTCCATCAGAGAATTATCTTTATTGTAATCGGTACATCCAACTTTCAAATAACATTTATCAGTTGTATTTAGAGAAGGCAGTACAAAATCGGTCTGTTCAATATCTGATAAAAGTCTTATTTTTTTATATGTCTGTTCAGATTTTGAACTGTCAGTAGATTCACCACCTACATCGACTTTTGTTAAAACTTTCGTATTCACAACCGACATTTTTAACTTGTAGCATTTTTTACAATAGAGACCGTCTTCGGATTTAACATATTCATTTCTTGGTTTCTTAGCAACTATTACATCACACATATTGCACCTAGACATTTTCGAGAATCTTTAGGATTTAAATATGGGCAAGTCTAAAAAAGCAAAACTAAAAAAATATTCAGAGTACTATCCTAAATTTACTGTACAAAATATTGCCGAAGGATTATTGCGAAATAAGACAGACAGAAACCTTAAAGCACAAGATTTGGAATTGTTTAAAAAATCACAAGAAAGTAAAATATATCATGAAAAAACTGCTTATGGGAACAAATTGTGATGGATATAGTCGGCAAATCTTTACATAGAATAACTATGAAAAGATATGTACAAAAATTGCTATGATACTTTTAAAAAAAAATTTGAGGAAGTAGAAAAAGAGTATATCAAACAACTGAAAGAAATGAAAGCTAATGACACAAATCAGAAAATTTTAGAAAATAATGTTGGAGTAGATAATACTTATTATGACTATGAAAAAACAATAGAAACAAATATAATTTCAGAAAATAAATTAGACTTTACAAATGTTGATGAAAATTTTTCCAAAGCGTTTGATGTTTCTCAAGCTATTACTGATAGAATTAGTTTGCCTGATTATATTGAAGAATGCAAGTTAGAAAAGGATAAATCATCAAGTATCAAAACAGATGGTAATGCTCTAAATGAAAATGTTATTGACTTGACTTGTGAATCAACACAAGATAATCTTGCATTCATAGAACCACTGATTTTAGTTGAAAACAGTATCACTAATCGACAGATACAATTTCAAAATGCAATTGACAATTTTTTTAGCCCAGTAGTGCCATATCCGAATAATTTTCCATTTTTACAAAACAATATAGCAGGTCTGTTGATTTCAAAAGAAAGTTTTGTAACATTGGCCTAGAACAATCAAGTTGATGATAATATCATCAATGCTTTCAGTCTTATAATGTGCGGTATTCATAACATAAACAGAGAAGAAAAAATTCAGCCTTTTGAAACTTTTTTAGTTAATATCATCTTGGATCAATCTTATGTTAGCTGTGGATATAAAAAGTGGATTCTTCAATCCAATTTGTGTGATGCTAAAATCTGGATTTTAGCATCACACAAAGTATAGGGCACTGGAGTTTATTTGTTGTATTATTTTCTAACAAAATGATAATTTATATTGATTCACTATATATGAAACCACGTCAAAATTGGATTAACCGATTATGTGCTTTTATCCAGCAATTTTTTGTAGATGAATGGAGAGATTGGAATGAATGGCAAGTGTACGTAGCATCAGACATACCATCACAAATATCGGAAGATGCAGAATCTACCAATAACTGTGGCATTCATGTATGCAGTTGGATTCGTGCCATTTGCTTAAAAAATAATTATCCATTTAGAGAACAAGACATGAATACAGCCAGAAAAGCATTAGCAACTGCATTATTTAACTATAATTCCACGAAACAATTTAATAAAAAAATGTTAATTTAAGAAATCTACTGTTAGACATACGTAGTCCAGAATATTTGAATGAAGGACATTATTCAATAAAAACAGTTGACAAAATACCTTTTAATTATAAATCTACAAGAGAATTAGTGACATCAATATAACATTTTAAAAAGTGAGAAATAAAAAAATAATTCTTTAGTAAAAATCACATTTTTTTCATTTATTCGCAGAATTAGAAAACTGTTGGAAGAAAATATTTACAAATACCATCGATTGGATACAATTATTAACACATTAACAAATCGCAAGGAAAATCACAAAAAAAGTTGAAGAATTGCAAAAAAATAAAAAAACAAAAACAAAAACATGAAAAAAATAAGAAAAAAAAAACAAGAAAATCATAAAATACAAAAAAATAAAAAAAAAATAAAAAAAAAAATGGGACCATGCTTTGCCACGTCCACGTTCGTGGTCCTGGGTTCGGCAGAGTGCAAAGCTACAACACTCACGTGAATACACAAATGTAAAACTGTAATTATCTCCGTGCAATTCGTAAAATAATAGACCAATGAGAAACTACAGCTTATAGTCAGAAAACTACGAATGCAGAACTTATCTTCTAAAAAATCTGTATAAAATTAGAAGGCATCTGAGAAGTTCTTTGTTCTTTGACCAGACATTTATTGAAATCATTGAAACTATACGATACGGCCATATTTTTACAAGCAAGAATAACAGTTGGTAAATCGTTTGATATTCTTAAGCATCCAACCGTAAAACCAGGGATGCAACTGACTCTGTATTTTTGCAAATAATAATGAAAAAAGGTAATACCACCTCCTGGTAAACGAGATGTGATCACCTACGTAACTCTAAGAGACTGCCGAGACTTTTGTCTTGATAAGGTGTTTGAATAAGAACTCGAAACGTCGACAAGTATCTACCTGGGTTGTCATTTTGCCATCCATGACCTACCCTCCTTTTGGACAGCACAACCGTCAAAAGCCTACATTCAGGTTACCAATATGCAGCTGTCGACAGAATCTTAACCACTATCAAGTTGAACGCAGTAGTTTTAGCCGAATTTTTTTTCGATTTTGATAGGATAAAGAAAGCTCTTTTGATCCTTATACATTTGATATCAGTGCCATTAACTTATTTATGAAAAAATCATGATTCAAATTCGAATAACATAGGTTTTGGCTACTGTATACATAATATTATGGTGTAAAAATTGTGAAGGCAGTACTTTTTACTAAAAAATCAAGTTTCAGTAGAAAGCCTACGAATATAGTTTTCGATTTATATGCATTTCAAAAAGATGCCATCGCTTCCCTTGATGAAATGTTGGTATTATGGGTCAAACTACTGAGTAATCACTTCATCTGTATCCGAGCTTTTCTTCAGAAAACTATAAAGGCAGTACTTTTTGCACAAAATATTTATACGGTTGGAAAGCTTATTAAAAATAAGGAAGCCCTCAATAGGTTTAAAATCAGTGCCACTATTCAATACGGCCATATTTTTGCAAATAAGAGTGAAAAAAGGTGATATCAGCTCCTGGAAAACGAGAGCTTTAAAGTGTAAAATGCGGGGGAAATGCCTAATGATGGCTTTTAAAAGCACTTGCTCCGAATCTTGCTTCCTCATCCAATGCATTATAGTAAACTGGCTTCCACACGCGTTTTTCCAAAAACTGCCGTGTTTAAACTTCTTTTTCTCGGTAAATTTAATTATTAGCCACAATTTAAAATTTGAAATCTAAATTTCTGACGGACTAAAAGTTATTTTTTTTTCTTTTCGATTTTGTTCATCTCAAAATTATTATTGACACCTATATATTATATACGAAATTGATCATTTTTTGGGGTACTGATCAGCATTAGGGTTTATGATGGTATAAACGTAATTTTTTCCACGCCGCAGTGCCATACGTACAATAAAACAATCTTACCGCCTATTCCTCAACATCTTTCTAATCTAATCTATAATCTCCCGCGCTTCACCGCCACACTTTCCCGCACTTATTTCCGCACCCCCAAATACCCCCTCTCGCAGCCCCCTGGCACCCATGCCACTGGCGCCAGTGCTCGGTAAAACTTCAAAAGTCCCATTGGAACGCCATGACTCTCGGAAGAAAGTCACTACTACCTTTCCTCCTCATCTGGCAACACCGATCCGGGCGCCAGTAAACGCGCACCCGCGCGCGACACCTTGTTTTTTGCGCCTGCGGAGGCCGCGCACAAAGCCGCCCGATGATTTAAGGGTCCCTAACCCCTACGCGCCTCCTCTGACATTGGATACGCCTCGGCCTTCGCTGCGAGACAATGGGACCCTGCGTGCACCTTGCGCAGGCGCCGCCGCCGCCGTCGCCGCTTTCTCTAGGCGCCTGTCTCTCTTTCGCGACGGGAGTGTGTTTTTTTCGTCTCCTCGTCGAGGTCGAGACTGACCGGATCGATTGCAACGACGTAGAGGTTAGGTAATGACGGGAGACCCTTTTTTGGCGCCTGTATACGTGCGCAATGGGTGTCGGGATGAGTTTTTATGTATACGGGGAGGTTTGTAGAAAGTTGCACTGGAATGCGGAGGATTTTGGATTACAGAGAGGGTGCTATACGGTGAAGTCGAGAGATGCGCTACTGGTTTAACTTTTTTTTTGGTTGTATGGTTGCAAATGATTTATTGGTGGGTAAGTTGGATTGTGTAATATATAAATCGACTTTATTTATTTATTCAAGTGGTTTAGCATGTAAAATATATGTTTAAAAATCACTTTTGTAATACCTTGTACATTAGTTGGCGAATGTATATAATTTTATCTATCGATTTTCGAGGTCTAGAAAAAACAAAACAATGTATTTTTTAATAAAAGTTTCTACTCGACCGATGTTATAATAAAAAATAAAACATTATGCTCGCATTAAAGTGAAGAAATACGAATCTGGACAGCGGTTCGCTGAATAAATTATAACACGTGCGTGCGCGACAAAATTAACCTTTCCTTGCAACAATATGGTCATATGCAAAACGCGCTTCTTTTTATTTTTACTCCTGAATAATGTGCCTACTGTGTTTTTAAATTCATAGCCGTCCTGGAGTTTCGAAAACAAAATCGAATAGACGTTAAAGAATTATTTGCGCGTTTTTTGTTAAATAACTAGAGTAGTTCATTTAATGCAATTATTTAGCATTATGGTGACGAAAAACCGTTTTCCAAAATTAATAACTTATTACGATCTATTTATGAGTTCTATTATAAACGTCTTTTATTGCATTTTACAATGTATTATGAAAATTTTCAGTAACGAACAGTATACGCTTATAATTTCAAAATATTTTCATTTAAGTTAAGGATCAATTTTAATAAAAAAACCACTGCCAACTCATTGGCACGTAGCTTCCTCAAACTTAATTTACTGATTCCTTTAAGGGGGCAAGCCTGGGTTAAAGCCTGAATTCAAATTTATATAAAAAACAATCTTTATACTTCAAAAATATACATAAAAAACAACATTTGAACACCTCCCTGGCTCCTCTATTTTGATTTGTAAGTCTGTAATAACCACTGGATTTCAGTATCAATTTTTGCATATCATCTGAGCGCACGTAGCGCTGCACTAGAGTGCCTCGACCAAATGAGCTCAAATTTGGTGGAGATCTTCTTTATATGTCTCTACACTGCTTAAGTGAAGTAGACGTTGAAAAAGTTGGACTCTTCCATTAATATATATCCTTGAATAATTTTTTAAAGATTTTTCAAAATGTTTTCACTTATTTCTGTATGTAAAAATTGATTGGATGCCTATTTTCAAAATCTGCTTCACTTAAGTAGTGTAGATACATATTAAGAAGATCTCCTCCAAATTTGAGCTCATTTGGTCGAAGCATTCCAGTGCAGCGCTTCGTGCCCTGAGTGGCCAGCGTTTTTAATACACTGAGAAAAGGATTTGTTTACTGTTAACATGGCAATGTAACTGTTAACATGCGTATGTTTAAATATGACCAAATATAGGCATTGTAACAGTTATAATGCCATGTTAACAAATAAGTTACCACGTTCTCATAAACAATTTCAATATGTTACCTGAGAACATTGATATTGTAATAGTGACAATATGCTTATTATAGTAGTTTTTTAATCTGATGGCCAATTTTTACCAGAATGATGTTTTATAACAAAAACGTTTGAAATAAAAACATCATTTATTTTTTTACTGCAACGTTTCGGACATTCTTATTGCTTATCCTGATGAGGGACATAAACAATAAAAATGTCCGAAACGTTGGAGTAAAAAACTAAATGGAGTTTTTATTTCAAACCTTTTTGTTATATAACAAAATCATCCTGGTAGAAAATTGGCTATTAGATTCAAAAACTACAATTTACAAGAACTTCTGCCATCAGCTACTTTCAAATCTGAATATGTCTATTAGTTAATATAGATATTGTAATTATTACAATATCACATTTTATCCTTAATCATGTCAAATAGTTGTATTTCAAATAGATAAATATGTTAACAGTATTCTTATTAATATTCTTCTCTCAGTGTACCGATATCTCAGAAAATATTTGATCAATTTGAAATTTTAACCAATTACTACAATTATTTATTACAATGTGTTACGTGTGAAGGGGTATCTTTTTGTTCCCGGCCACTCTGGGTTACGCACCCGGAGAGGTTGATTTTACGTGAAATAAGAAGTCGAGAAGACAAGAAGTATAATTAAACTGTGGTATTTATTCAATACTCAAATGCGCGAGAGAGAGGTGTCCTAAAGTGTATATGTATATATGTGCGCGGCGTGGATGAATCGTCTTGATCGTGGCTTCCTCGTGGATTGATGGCTGAAGACTCCGTTGTCGTCCTATCTCGTTTCGGAGTCGTCGTGTCGTTTATACCTCTCTCATAGGTTCCCCGTGACTAGTAGGAGCGAATCGCCCGCCGACACCGGATGCGTCGCTTTTTATATCCTCGATGCAGTGTCTTCCGCTTTCCTAATTAATCATAGGTGGGTATCGGCTGCACGTGGAACTTCGTTCTTCCGCTGGTCCCGATTTCGCATTTTTCGGCCGCTCGACTGATTTGACCAATTCTGGTTTCCTCGCGCCACAGTCGCCGCGCAGTGCCGAATGTTCTCGATGCTTCGAATGCTGAATCGCGTCTTTATTTGTACTGAACTCGCGTGTGGAATGCTTCCACACGTAACAAATATTTAGTTAAATTTTCAAGAAATTATTTTTATTTCTTTTGATAAAAAAATTATTTAAAAAAAAACTTGCGTTTTTATTAAAAAATGTTTTGCATCGATAACGGAAACCACCACAATACTAGCAGCGACCGATACATTTTTATTCATGAATTGTGAAATTTGTCTATTGAAATACCTTGTTGATATTGAAATAGCTCAAAAAAACAGGTAAGTTATGACACTACAGCTCAGACTTTCAAATTACTAAAATATTTATTGATCTAGAAATGATCAATTTAATTTAAGAATGATATTTTCTGGAGATCACATATATTTCGCCGATCGCAATGTCTTAAAAATATAATTTATTCTAAATTTATTCAAAATCTACTTTTTTTATAAAATAATTTTTTTCTCAAAAACAAATGAAGATTCGTTGTTCTTTACTGTCCGTTGAACAATTTGACAACAAAAAATATCTGTTTCTCTGCTCGTTTGTATATCTAATATAAATATTTCTCTATACTCAAAATGATAGCATTTATTTTTTAATAATGTCTATTTACGTGTATTATTGTATGCTATATCTCTGCCATCGTGCGACAACGAAAACGCAAATTTTTCTAAAATAATTTTTTTCTCAAAAACAAATGAAAATAATCTCTTAAAATTTTAAACAAATATAGTTTTCAATGAGTTTAATGAGTGATTAAAATTTTAAGTCGATAAATCAAGTGTTCTCGGAGAAAACGCGATTCGAACATTTTTTTTTTTAATTTGTAACCCCAAATATCTTTTTTCTTAAATACCATTTATTAATGTATTTAAACGTATTCAAGTAACTTTAATAGTTCAAGAATAATTTAATAATTTAAAAAAATTACTGTGATTGATTAAATACTACTGATTAATGTTTATTATTTAAACATATTAAACGACTTTGTAAATTTTATTATGAAAACGTTATAAGAATAAAATACTTAGTTTATTTAAAAAATGATTTATTTATTTCTAAAAAATCCTTAAATATAAAAATATAATGTATTTATTCGAAGTAAATTAACTAACAAAAATTTGTTTCATAAATTATGTGTTATATTTTCCTGTTAGTTTCTATTTTTTATTATTAATTCTCGTTTATTTCTATATGTTAAAATTTTTTTCTATATATTCAAATTTTTTTCTGTGTATTTTTATTTTTTTCTGTTTATTTTCGTTTTTTTCTATTCCTATTGTTCCAATTCGTACTAAAAAAAGCAAAACAAAAACAACTTGGAATAAAAATAAATAGAGAAAAACAACGGTAAACAGAAAGAAACAGAAAAAAGCAGAAAAAAACAGAAAAAAACAAAAAAAAAATTATAAAAAATAGAAAAAAACAAAGAAAAGTAGAACTATTTTCCGCCAGGGTTCTATTTACAAAGATTCATTTCTATAATTACTCATTTTCGATTACATATATCGTCGTTCTTGAGGTACACCGCTGTTTTGCACGATGAGTGCAGGCAAAATATCGCCGAACTTGTCCATCAGGAAATCTTCGACGCTTTTGAGAAAATTCGCGCGCCGTTTCGCCATTTGAAACTTCGCCATGAAGTCAAAACTGTATATATTCAATGATGCCAGGCTCGTCTCGATTGCCGCAACGATGTTTTGGTTCCTAGCTAATACTGCGAGCTTCTCTTCTTACCATCTTATTAATTCTGTTTTTTTTTTCATTATTTTGCCTGTTATGAGACTTTCTAAGAAATTTCCGATCGAGACTTTATATCATGAGCGTCTAATAACACTTCTTAAATTAAAAACTTTCAGTTTCAAAAATAATGAAGAGTAAGAAGACGAGTGAACAACAAGGATCTGGAAAAGGTCCTCAGCAAAGACCTGCACAGTCCAATCCCGAATGGAAAAAATTTACAGTACTGTAACGTAAATTATCGTACGTTCCAGCAGGCTTGCGTATATTCGCATATGCTTTCGTATGTTTGCGTACGTACGCGTACGTTCGCGTACGTTTGATTTTCGATTCGGACATTTTGTACAGTATTATACGGAAACGTACGCGAACTTACGAGAACGTACGCAAATGTACGCGAACGTACGCGAACGTACGCGAACGTACTCAAACGTACGGAAACATACTTATATATCGACGGCTGAGGGGAAGAAGAACGTATCTCGGCGCGCGGATGAAGAACGACGTATCTCGCCGCGAAAATGAAGAACGACATATCTCGGCGCTCGGTTGAAGAACGACGTATCTCGGCGCGCGGATGATCTCTTACGGCCAATGCACGGCCAGTATAGCGGCGAGATACGTCGTTCTTCAACCGAGCGCCGAGATACGTCGTTCTTCATCCTCGCGCCGAGATACGTCGTTCTTCATTCGCGCGCCGAGATACGTCGTTCTTCATCCGTGCGCCGAGATGCGTCGTTCTTCATCCGCGCGCCGAGATACGTTCTTCTTCCTCTCAGCCGTCGATATGCTGATATGTACGGCTTTATACATTTTAAACATGAAATAAAGCTTGATAAGTAAATAGTTCTGTACGCCAACGTACGCCAACGTACGCCAACGTACATTAACGTACATCAACGTACGCCAACGTACGCCAACGTACGCGAACATATGCCAACGTACGCGAACGAACGGAAATATACTTATATATACGCATATGTACGGCTTTGTATATTTTAAACATGAAATTAAATGTTGATAAAAAATAGTTCTGTACGCCAACGTACGCGAACGTACGTGAACGTACGTAAACGTACAGAAACATACTGAAAAGTATGGAATTACATAGAAATGTAAAGTAACATCCCAAAATGAATGATCGTTAATTTTATGGTTTATTATTATTATTTTTTATTGTAGCGATGTACATATAAAGGGATATTAGGAGACTAGTAGGGTATTTTTAATATATATTGATAATTATATTATGCAAAAATATATTTATTTATCTTATCAAAATATATTTATTTTCATACAAAAATATATTTATTTGCCATACAAATTTAATTAATATATTTTGCAATTGTTGCTTTTGTCAATGAACCTATAAATAGTTGATTGTTTGTTTTCATTAAAATGCATGGCCTGTATTATTACAAGACTTTTTTTCTAGTTGACATTGATGATTTTACATCCCATTTAGTTTTTGTGCTTCGCAGAGCAAGCTAATAGCAGTAATAAATTACTTTAAAAAAACTCGCCTATAATAGTTAAAAGTATTGCGGATTTACCGATATATGTTTGTATAAATATTATTTATTGTTGTAACATTGTTACATTGGATTTAAAATTAAAACCTTTCAAGGCATATTTGTTAATTAAAAAAGATATTATATACGTTTATTTACTCATAGAAGTATTTTGTAAAGATTTGTTTTTTTTCTAAGTCATATGTTACATTAACATATATATGTACATTACATATGTTTCTATGAATATTATTTATTGTTGTAACATTGTTACATTGGAGTTTATAAAATAAAAACCTTAATAGACAAAATATAAAATGCGTTTTCATTTATCAATATATTTAATACATTAATTATTAATAAGAAATACTTTCAAAATAATATTTTAATACTGATATACTTACCTGCTACTACGTCTTGGTAAGTTACCATGCGAAATAGATTATATTAATTATTTTTCTGTTAAATTTAGATAGGTGTCTGTAAAATATTGCACGATGCCCTTCATTTCCGTACTCTTGCATACGTTTACGTACGTTCGCGTACTTTGCTGTACGTTGAAGTATGAAATTTTGCAGCTATACAAATAATTTTATTCCACACTCGACCAAAATGGCCACCTTTCACCTCCGAAAATCGGGGCAAAAGTCGCATATATTCCCCTAAGATCTCATTTGCGGGGCGAAAGTAAATATAGATATTTTTTTTACAATTTTTACAATAATAATATTTATGTTGTAATAAATCCATGAAAATCTAGTGTAAAACAAAAAAAAAACGTGTCAGCCCCGCTTCTCAGAGTTAAACGGTGGCCACGATCGAGTGTGGAATAATAGTATATTACGCAACTAGGGAGGTAAAGAGTTGGCCAGTCCAGAGCACGTGGAAACATGTCCTCTGAGGTGGTCCTCTTTATCCCCGTGTTGCGTATACGATTTTTCACCATAGCATACCATAAATGATGAAAAATACTATATGTAACACGAGACGAAAGTAGATTTTTCTCTTTGGTGATTACTCGCTTCGCTCGGGCAGTAAACGCACGCTTGTGAACTATCTTGTCGCTCGGGCAGTAAACTCACCTGCGGGAAAAATCTGCTACTTTCGCCCCTTGTTACACAATGTACTATTTTGCGTCTAAAGTACGTTTTCGTAGTTTTTTACTCGATACTGTAGATTTCTGTACGTTCGCGTACGTTTTCCGTACGTTGTTTAATAATAAAAAAAATTTTGTTTAGCAAATGTACGTTTTTGTAGTTTTGTACTTGATACTGTAGATTTACGTATGTTCGCGTACGTTCGCGTACGTTTCCGTACGTATCCGTACGATGGCGTACGTTTCCGTACGTTAAAGTGTGAAATTTTTTCATAATAAAAATAATTTTTTTTAGTAAATGTACGTTTTTGTAGTTTTTTACACGTTACTGCAGATTTTTGTATGTTCGCGTACTTTCGTGTACATTCACGTACGTTTGCATACAAAATGTCCGAATCGTAACCAAAACGTACGCGAACGTACTCGAACGTATGCATACCTACGTAAATGTAACAGGATCGTACGATTTTTATTTCCATTCGGGATGAGACTGGGCCGGGTGCACCTGTACAACAAGCCCCACTAACCAATCAAGCAGCTTGGATCCTTGTAACTGGACGAAATGTATCCGAATTGCAAGGCTTGCCTTGTTTTTGATATTCCGTTTACAACAGGGGAATGGGGACTCAAAATTATACGCCTTATCTATGTAAAATAAATATCTTAAATACTAACGTTTCCTGTATACTAACGTTAAGGGAACATTAACAAATATGGCAAATATGTCGAAGCAACATTAAATATTGCTCCAATATTGAGTGTTATAGGGGAATATATTGAATGCTCCTCTCGTATCGATAAATCTTGTACGAATATTGCTGCAATACTGCTTAATCGATGAAATATTAGTGAAACTTAATTATATATTCGTCTAGTATTAATTAATCTTGTACGAATAATGCTGCAATATTACAATAATAGGTAGCCTACCTGATCATTTTAGAAAAGGAAATCGAAAAACGGTCATCAAGTTTGTAGGAATATTCCCTAAGAGTTTCTTTCATGTTTATTAACGTTGAGGGAATATTAGCGAAAATTGCGAAAATGGGAAATGAATATTGAGAGAATATTCCTCAAATATTCAGTACTATAGGGGTAATGAAATCTAGTTTTGTTTACCGAGTGGCCATTTTAAGAATTTAAGATAACTGAATAAATAAACTCCTTCTTCTTGACCCTACGAACCAAATCTTTATTTAACTTAACCCAACGTTTCGGACATGTATTATGTCCCTTTTCAAGGCTATATAGAAATTTACAAGTTTTAATTTACAAGAAAATTTTTTTACACTTTTAAATGAATAACGATTTACACTGCTCACCTCTATCAATAAATTAATAGGTTTATAAAACCATCGTTAAAAAGTACGTAATAATGTCTCACAGAGACCCGTCTGCCGTCAGTTCTCGGAAATTTAAAGTCCAAACCGAGCGATAGCTCGTATTTATATTGTGCCCTCGAGTAGTGCGGAGCTGTTAGTGTATTTGTAAGCTAACGTAAACCTTTGATTTTATGTTTGTGTTTTTTCTTTTTTTCCAGCATTGAAAGTAATACATTTATATTATTTTTGTAACAATATTTTAAATTAGCAATGTCAGTTTTGCGATTTATGTTATTCGCAGTGGCATAAATATTTAGCATTTCTGAAAATTCTCGTTTGAATTTATTTTTCTCAACATCAAGAATCGAAACATTTTCAAAGTCGAAATTATGTTTTGTGTATTTGCAGTGCATGTATAAGGCAGATCTTTCGTCCGCATTTTTTATGCAATATTTATGTTCATAGCATCTTTTCTTTAGCGCTCTACCACTTTGTCCGACATACGCAGCATGACAATCATTACATTTTATTTTGTAAACAATACCGGTAACATCTGATTTTTTGATTGGATCTTTTCCTAATTTAACGAAACTTAGCTTGTTAGACATATTGTTTACATGCATGATACCATGTTCTTTGCAAATCTTATTGATAGACTGTGATAAATTATTAACATAAGGAAGTATAATTAAAGGATTTTTTGTATAAGCTTTTGAAATATTATTACAGTTGTTACTATTAAAAATGTGACAAAGTCTTTTTTTAATATTTTTTTCAATAAACTGCAACGGAAATTTATTATTTAGAAGAAATTTCTTGACCAAAGTTAAATTATTGTTATGAAAAGAACGCTCCCCACTACTCGAGGGCACAATATAAATACGAGCTATCGCTCGGTTTGGACTTTAAATTTCCGAGAACTGACGGCAGACGGGTCTCTGTGAGACATTATTACGTACTTTTTAACGATGGTTTTATAAACCTATTAATTTATTGATAGAGGTGAGCAGTGTAAATCGTTATTCATTTAAAAGTGTAAAAAAATTTTCTTGTAAATTAAAACTTGTAAATTTCTATGTAGCCTTGAAAAGGGACATAATACATGTCCGAAACGTTGGGTTAAGTTAAATAAAGATTTGGTTCGTTGGGTTAAGTTAAATAAAGATTTGGTTCGTTGGGTCAAGAAGAAGGAGTTTATTTATTCAACAATCACCAATACGAACAATCCTCTAAACTTTCACAAAATCATTGGCATTCGACCACAAAAATGCTGTACCAACCTACACTTCAAATGAATTTGCTAGACAACGAGACGACCTTCATCTCATCTCAGCTCACACGGAAAGAAATCAACATTGACTCTTCGCAAAAAAGCCATCATATCTATGGAGGTAATAGTGTCTTTAAAAATGCACAATCATGTTGCCTGTTATCAGAATCTGAAATTCTCCGAGAATTAAACTGTAATTCTTCTTTTAAAATTTCAACGTGGTTTTCTTTTATCAATTATAATTTCGATAATAATGTAATAAACAAGTGTAAATTTCTGATTAATTCGTTAAGGGGCCTAAGTAAAGTAAAGTCAGAATTAATATTTTTATTACGTTGCAGGTCGTACGACCTTTTACCAAAACACATAATAGGCCTTGAACGCAACATGAACAGTTTCTCCTGGCACTCTCAGTCATGCTCAAAAGAATTTAAATGTTTATACAAAAAGTTTTATAAACATATTCTAAACTTAGAAATAAGTGATCCGAATGTGCATATAAGGTTTTTAAAAAGTAAGATCAACTCTTGCATATCGGCCTTAAAATTAATATTAAGCCCAACACTTATTGACGGTTTTCTCAGTTTTTATCGGAACACAATGACTAATATAAATAACAAACATAATTCTCGATTAAACAGTAAGTTTGATGTCTTAGAAAGAAAACAACGTAAGGTTAACCCGTCTCCAGAGAGCATTGACCAAAACAAAAGCAAATGGCTTGTCAATCTCACGGACGTTGAACTACCGAATGATGTGTTTGAAATACTCAGCTTAGGCGATAAATATAACTATACTGGGAACATTCAAAAAGAAAGTTATTTTTCAATTTTTAAAGAAGTAGAAAATTTTATTAACATACATGATTCAGATAGTTTCGACCACTTGAGAAATAAAGTTCTTATGACAATAAATAAATTTGTGAATACAGATAGACATAAAGAACGAAGAGAATTCGAGTTTGAATGCAAAATAGAAAACACAAAATTATTTTTAAAAGAAAATTCAGATTTAATATGCACTAAAGCTGACAAAGGAAATTCTACTGTGTTAATGTACAAAGAAGATTATATTAACAAAGTTGAATCTTCTTTACAAGATCCGACTTTCTATAAATTATTAAATAAAGACCCTTATAATGAGCTTATTAAAAAAGTTAAAAAATTTTTCACTTCATGGAAAATGAAAGGTGCTTTTGACACAGCAGAATTTTCCCGTTTATCAAATTTAAAACTAGACAATACTTTACTATCACGTGCTTATGGGTTAGTGAAAATCCATAAATCAAATTATCCTATAAGAATCATCGTTTCTTCAATTAACAGTCCGTTTTATGTCTTCGATAAATGTCTTAGCCTTTTTTTAAAAAAATACATACCTAAACCAAAATATTCTGTAAAAAATAGTATGGAAGTTAAGGAAAAATTAGGTACTATAACAATTCCTCTAGGATACATATTAATTTCATTAGATGTTGTGTCTCTATACACAAATTTAGATTTCACTCTTATTTTAAATGGAATAAGAAAGAAATGGAAATATTTTAAAGATAAGATCAGTCTTTCTTTGATTGAGTTTTTAAATTGTATAGAGTTATTATTAAATTCAACTTTTTTCAAATTCAATGAAAAATATTACAAACAACTTATTGGTTCTCCTATGGGAGGCAGCTGTAGTCCTCGATTTGCTGAAATTGTCCTTGAGGAAGCTGAAGAAAATTGTCTTGAAAAGTTACGCGACTCCATACTATTTTACTGTAGATATGTAGACGACTGTTTATTAATTGTTAAAGAAACTGAAATTGACAATATTCTGAATACTTTTAATCAGTACAACGAGTATTTAAAATTTACTATTGAGAAAGAAATAGACAAGAAACTTAGTTTTTTAGACATGCAAATAATTAGAGTTGATAATAGTTCTCCATTAACAAATTGGTATAGAAAACCTACCTTTTCTGGTAGGTATATAAGCTTTGATTCACACCATCCTATTTCACAAAAAAAGAGCTCTAGTCTTTTCCCTAGTTGACAAAGCAATAAAATTATCCCATCGTTCTTTTCATAACAATAATTTAACTTTGGTCAAGAAATTTCTTCTAAATAATAAATTTCCGTTGCAGTTTATTGAAAAAAATATTAAAAAAAGACTTTGTCACATTTTTAATAGTAACAACTGTAATAATATTTCAAAAGCTTATACAAAAAATCCTTTAATTATACTTCCTTATGTTAATAATTTATCACAGTCTATCAATAAGATTTGCAAAGAATATGGTATCATGCATGTAAACAATATGTCTAACAAGCTAAGTTTCGTTAAATTAGGAAAAGATCCAATCAAAAAATCAGATGTTACCGGTATTGTTTACAAAATAAAATGTAATGATTGTCATGCTGCGTATGTCGGACAAAGTGGTAGAGCGCTAAAGAAAAGATGCTATGAACATAAATATTGCATAAAAAATGCGGACGAAAGATCTGCCTTATACATGCACTGCAAATACACAAAACATAATTTCGACTTTGAAAATGTTTCGATTCTTGATGTTGAGAAAAATAAATTCAAACGAGAATTTTCAGAAATGCTAAATATTTATGTCACTGCGAATAACATAAATCGCAAAACTGACATTGCTAATTTAAAATATTGTTACAAAAATAATATAAATGTATTACTTTCAATGCTGGAAAAAAAGAAAAAACACAAACATAAAATCAAAGGTTTACGTTAGCTTACAAATACACTAACAGCTCCCCACTACTCGAGGGCACAATATAAATACGAGCTATCGCTCGGTTTGGACTTTAAATTTCCGAGAACTGACGGCAGACGGGTCTCTGTGAGACATTATTACGTACTTTTTAACGATGGTTTTATAAACCTATTAATTTATTGATAGAGGTGAGCAGTGTAAATCGTTATTCATTTAAAAGTGTAAAAAAATTTTCTTGTAAATTAAAACTTGTAAATTTCTATGTAGCCTTGAAATGGGACATAATACATTTCCGAAACGTTGGGTTAAGTTAAATAAAGATTTGGTTCGTTGGGTCAAGAAGAAGGAGTTTATTTATTCAACAATCACCAATACGAACAATCCTCTAAACTTTCACAAAATTTAAGATAACTGTCGAGTTATCACAACAGTTATTGAAAAAAAGGAAAATCGGAGGCTTTCGGCTTGAAACCGAATTAAGAAGAAGTATCCTGAATTCTTAAAATGGCCTAGTATCCTGAATTCTTAAAATAGCCACTTGGTAAAAAAACTATATATCATTACCTATAATTTCAGACCTCGTTGACCTTCATCGGTTAACATGAATTTTGTGCAGAGGTGGGGGAATACGCTTGACAAAGAATGTCCGATATATATATTGTTATGTATTGGTCTATCATCTAACATGAGAAGAACGAAAGCGTTGCTGAGAGCGATTAGTTTGTTGTTAACCAAATATAGTCTTCAATGAGTTTAATAAGTATTAAAATTTTGAGTCGATAAAACAAGAATTCTCTGAGAAAAGACGATTTTAAAATTTTTTAAAAAAAGTTTTAGCCTCAAACATCTTTTTTCGTAATGGCCCGATTTTTTTGGACAACGAACTCGATCTGAAGGTGTATAAAAGCTACATCTGTGCAAAATTTCAGGACGATTGAATAATTTTTACTCTCGTTATCGTGCGACAACGAAACGCAAATTTTTTTCTAAAATAATTTTTTTCTAAAAAACAAATGAAGATAATCTCTTGAAATTTTAACCAAATACAGCCTTCAATGAGTGTAATAAGTCGTTAAAATTTCAAGTCGATAAATAAAATATTTTTTGAGAAATTAATTTATGAAATATAAAAACGTTTTCCTTAATAACAAATGACAGTCAAGATAATTTAAATATTAAAAAAAGAAAATATAGGTAATTTAAATACCTGTACACGATTGAACGTATACGAGAATTTATATTATCAGGGTCTGTCCACGAGAAGAAATAAAATGGAAATTAAAACTTCCAGAGTCTGTGCAACAAACTCTACTCAAACGATTGCAGAAAATATGAACGTAATGCGTTCGAGAAAATAGGCAAAGTTTTAGGCAATAAGGTGTCTTATTCGCAAATAAGACTAAGCAATTACAGGCAATGTATCTATGTATGTATAGGCAAAAGGTATATGGGTCAGTCGAGTGGGTGCCGCAGGCCCCTACTTGTACACTCGGGGTGACGTTTTTCATTGAAGGTAGCGCGTTGGCGCTCGCCATCTAGCGGCTCGCTCGGATACTACAATCCCGAACAATACTTTTTACACCACTCTAACCGCAAAATCATAACTTTAATATGATTATTCGGCTCTCGTGGTGTAAAATACGGTACGACACTGTTGTGTAAGGTGATTTTTACCGCATTCGACTTTTCGCACTCGCTTCGCTCTGCGAAAAATGTCTCCTGCGGTAAATAATCACCTTCCACACCCGTATCGTAATGTACTATTCTTACTCGCCCACCCGAAAGTACGTACTTTCGCATCCTATTTTAGACCAACCGCGCGCTCTGATTGGCTGTCGAAATTTTCTGACCCGCGGCGCTTCAGCGCCCGCGCGCATGTCCGAGGAAAGATGTTTGTGCGGTGTGAAGGTTAGACACATACGAAATAAACAGAGGAAAGTGCACGGGGGACGAGAAAAAGTTAGTTGAAATAAAAAGTGGTTTTGTTTGATCGTGGTTATTGTTTTTTCCTCTTGTTTTCTACACGTACTTTCGAATCGTGTAGAAACAATTAAGTAAACGTATGGACGGGAGCGTCCGAGGAAAATATGTTTGTGCGGTGTGAAGGTTAGACACGTACGAAATAGACAGAGGAAAGTGCACGTGTGACGAGAAAAAAGAGTTAGTTGAAATAAAAAGTGGTGTTGTCTTTTTTTAATGAATGTGTTTCTGATGCCCGCCCCGACCAGCAAAACCTCGGCTTCGCCTCGGTCTTGCAAATGTCGGGCGGGCATCAGACCATCTGTACAATAGCGAAAGTAGCAGATGCCCAAAAAACCAGCTCTCTACGCCGGGCCGAAAGAAAAAACAGTCGCTAATATCGACCGAGCTACCCAAAGCGGCCGACAGAGGTACTACTATCGAGCGGGCCGAAAGAAAAACTAACACTCAAACACAGCTAGCAGACGACAACGCAATTTTATCAATTATTTAACAATTACAGAATGTACTTTCGGCCGGGGAGTAAGAAAAATAGTATACAATACTTGGACCGGAAATCCAATTTCCGGCCCACGTATCGTAATATACTATTTCCGCCCTTTAACCTCAAAATGCCATCTTAAATGTCATTTTGCGGCCTCGGACGGAAAAATACGTTACTGAAACGTGGACGTAAGAGAATTTTTACCTCATGCGACTTTTCGACCTCGCTTCGCTCGGCCGAAAAACGTCGCATGAGGTAAATAATCCTCTTCCGCCCGCGTTAGTAATGTACTATTCAAGAAAAGTTCATTATATTACATAATAATGGCTATAAGATATAAAAAAATCAAAAAAACTCAAAATTCAAAATCGTTTTTTGGTTATAAAAAAAAGAAAATCAATAGAAACTCAAATCCGTTAGAGTACCGAGTTTTTTTTCGCGAGACGAAGAGAATAGTTTTTGTCCGACGAAAATCGGTCGATTCGTTTCCGAGATGTAAAGAGTTTACACACACACATCAACGAAAAAAAATTTTCTCAAAATCGACATATATCGTTTTAAAACATCTTTTTGAACATTTTTTGTCTCGAAAATATTTTTCACCATTACAAAGCTTCCTTTATGAGGTAGCAATTAAGAATATTAATAAGCTATAGCTCTCTAAAATGAATTTCATTCGTAATTTTATCATTCACCCTAAGAGTGTTCCCTCGATTTTGAATAACAAAGCAGATTTTAATAAAATTTGTACGTAACAAAACGTACGTAACCCAAAATACTTCCTACACTCCTCACATTCTACAATCACCTCAACCTAAATCCCTCCTCTTTTTTACATATCTATACCTACCAACACACAATCACATATTACTATTCTACCTCCACCATCACGAATCCTCACCGCAAATCCCTCACCTCCGCAAAATCACGTACCACACAACTTACACGGGAATGATCGATCCGCGCGCTCGCGACTCCGCGGACGCAATGACGCACGCTCGTTCGTCCAATTAACGACTCTCTCTCTCTCTCTCTCTTGCTGGAGAGAATCAGAGCGCGGCGTTTAAACCCGGGGTTCGCCGAGCTTCCAGAGAGTGAAAGAGAGAGAGAGAGAGAGAGAGAACGGGAGACTTGTCCGTGCGAGCGGCTCACGCTAACCCCTCGTTAAGTCATAACTTAGCCCCGACACGTATACGGCGCCGCCGCTGCCGCGCTTTTTTCCCGGGTGTACGTGTATGTGCGGAGAGGAGAGAGAGAGAGGAATGGTCGGCGACGCCATTGTGCGAGGCTTTTCTTTTCCTTCGAGCTATAGGCGAGTGTGGGTTGTGTGAGAAGTCGCGGATAGCTGGGGTGTCTGAGGGTTGCGAGGTTTTTGCAGGAGTTGAATTGAGTTTTTTCTTAGTTGTTGGGGTTGTTGGTCGTTTGGTGGAGACGTTAGTTTTGCTATATTAGAAGTGCGATTAATTGGAATACAATACTGTTAGTGAAGATGATTCTATTACTTGTTTAAGAATGTATGTTTCGATTTTCATTTATACATTTTATTCGCAGAGAACGATCGAGTCTTATTCAAAACTTGAATATACAATACTGTTCGAATGAAGATAAACGTTTGAATGCACATATTTTCATTTAGCTAAGTAAGAGTAATAATCTTTACAACATTTTCTTACCGTACAGAACGATAATTTTATTATAGTAGAAACTTAAATTTTTTTTTTTTCAGACAAAAAAATAAGTTTTAAATAAAGAAAGTGATAAATCTATCGTTATCTGAGCTATCAAATACTTTACTACTGATTTTGAAACGAATATACCAGCTCCTCATTTAATTTTACATTCCTATACTACCACCGATTTTAATTTCGAATCACCATTACACCCAAAAGTATAGAACAAAATGCTTCCTTATTAGAACACCACCGTTATTTTCATCTTTGACGCCTCGACAGACACATAACCGCTACAATCCCGAGCAATTCGCCAGCCACTCGCGCCATCTAATCCACCAAAAAATCTCCCTGCTGATAATCAGCCGCTATCACCTTACACATCGCACAACCGACCACATCATCCACATAAAAAACAGAAACCTCCTCCGCGCGTTTACATTATTCTCGTCTTTACTCGCCGTTTCGCATATACACTCGCCATTTAAATATGTGAATCACATAATTAGCGCGCGCGCGCGCTCGCATTGTTTAGTTTCCATTACTCCTCCGCGCGCAGGGCTATCGGCCGCTTATATCTCTTTCACGCACTGCGAGTGGCTCTCTCTCTCTCTCTCTTTCTCTCTCTGGACTTAACCACGCGCGCGATCGTTAAAATATGTGCGAGCCAATGCCGCGCGAGCTTTACGGCCTTAACCGTCGAGCATGGAAATCGCGCAGCGGGGCTGTGAGGGCATAAGTGGGCGCAGTTGGTCGGTGCTGATTTGTGAGCGCCAAGTGGTCGTTGGCTGGTGCAAATGAGGGAGGTTTTAGGAAAGTGCTATGTATACGCAGAAATTTTCAGAGGAATTATTATTGCAAAACGCGCGGGAGAGATAGGCGAGGTGGGTAATTTTTGGCGGAGGTAAGTATAATGGCTGGTAATTAGTAGTGAATGTACGTTTGTTTTTAAATTTGTGGTGTGTAGTGTGTCGCAAACTTTATTTGTAGATGTTAGAACGTGTTTAATATATAGTTATAATTTAATGAAGACGTAAGGTAAAGTATCCGAAAGAGGGAAACATTTTGAGTCCAACCATATACAGACAGTGTCTTCAGAACCGACAAACGACATTTTTAAAAACTTTTTAATCTAATTATTGATATACAATCTTATCTTACTAATCTATGCAAAAATAAACCTAATATTTAAATATATTTTTATAATAGATAAGTAAGTTTGAAAAAACATGTGTATGACTGATATTCCTGGAGATCCTATGTCGATCTGGGACCTAAATCGGGACGTTATTCAAACCCTATATCGGAACAATACTTTTAAATGTGTCCCGCTTTCGGATATAGGGAACTATATGAGAGGCCTAAAACTGGACTAAGATTTAACTACTCACGCTACTGAAATATAATCTCGAAAAGTTTTTATGCCGTTTGCATTCAATTCAAAGAGTAAAGTCCCATTTTCAGATTGTCCCGCATTCGGGTACTTTACCTTATAGGTAATTGATAAATAAAAAAATATTTAAACAATCAAATAAGAAAGAAATAAGTTCAATCGACTGTGCGAAATGACTTTAATTAAAAAAAATTGTACGTTCAAATAAAATTGAAAAAGTAATTATTTTCATACACTTTAAAATTAATATCACCATAATAATACCATCTATATATAGAAATTTCCACCACTTATATGCACCAGGGTCAGAAAACCATTACCCTTAAACCTATCAATAATAAACCGCCGCCAAAAAGAAAAGCTGCCCCAGGATTACCATAACTTCGACTTCAACCAAGCTTTCAAGTTTCCCTCCCTCCCTCCCCCCAATAAAACAGCTCGGACTTTACGACGCAATTATCCCCCGAAACCAGTTTACCGTACCGCCGCTGCTCACCGAAGACACACCAAACACCTCGACTCAATTTTCAATCTCAATAACGAGATTGCGCGCTTGAACTTCAGCGCGGCAAAGAAGAAAAAAATGGAATAGCGTGCAGCTATTTTCCGAACGGAGCAAACAGGATTAAGGAGCTCCCTATAGTCACGCATAGACTCGGCCGCTTATGAGGGGAAATACGGTCGGCGCGTGCCCGCGAGAGTTAACCGACTCATTGTCGCGTTCTTCCTTTTTTTTATCGTTCTTTCGGCCCCAGAAGTTTTCCGCCATGCAAACGTCGTGAAATTATGCGTGAGGCGCGGGCTGTACCGTCGCCGTCGTCGTCTATAATTAAAATAAAAGTGGAACGAGAGTTGATAGGATGGGAGAAAGGGATGGTATAGACTCTCGAGGCGGTCGGGGCGATGAGAGAGGAAAAAAGCGAGCGAGATTATGGTTATAGGGGGGAGAGTCTCTGGTTTTATTCATATTAAGTGGAAGATTAAATTTTAAGGCGATCCGCGGGCTCTTTTCACTATGAGAGAGTAGTTGACTTTTATTAAATTTTTTTTTTCGTACACTGCACAGGTTCTTGCGTTTTTAGAGTCAAATAGTTCAGTGGTAAATATTGCAGGAGAATGTAAAAATTTGTTGAAGTATTACGTTTCCTGTGTAATTTTATATTAGATTGTAAGAATTGGACGTATAATCCGGTTTATTTGAACTATCAAGTTTACGATTAATTAAAATAATATTTTTCTTCATTCCTATAATAAATTTAATATCCTTTCAAATTACCAAGTGCCATACTTTTTCGAAGCAATACCATCAGGGTCTCCGATAAAACCTGCATCAGACCAAAATTTTAATATTCATAAACTTATACAACTGCATTCGAAGTTGCACCCATATTCGCTGCCAAACCTTTCCATACACATCGCACACCACAACTTATCTCTCTCTCTCTTCCTCTTCGGGCACCGCCTCGCCATCGTCCATAATTAAAAAGCAAAAAGGCCTGAGCCAAAAACTCGCTCATGCGCAAAACAAAACCCTCTTCTTCTTCACTCCATACGCAGACTCTTATAACACATACGCGCGCCTTCGAAATTTCCTTCGTGCTCTCGAGATCGCACTCGAGGCGAGAATAAAGAAAGAGCGAGAGGGAGAGAGAGGAGAAATTTCGGAGCCGAACATTGTGGCCTTTTAATATAATATTATTGGCTATTGATAAATTGTCGATAATGACGGGTTAGCGGGAGAGCGCGCGCTTGTGGGAGGGAGGACCGCGCGCGGGGATGCCCCTGAGCTCTGTCAGGTATATATATGTATACGTGTATACGAGAACGCAGATGCGCTGAGCGTATGGACCGAATTCCTGCAGCTTGCAGCGCGCGCCAGTGCAAAAAAGTGCAGCGAGACTGCGCCGCGGAAGGAGGAAGGGTTATAGAGATCAAAGTGCGGCTGGCGGGTGTATTGGCGCGGTTTTTGAATGGCCTCGTTGTTGCTGCGAGCGCAGTGCAGGTTTTTTTGCAGCTGGGTGTTTTTTGTTGTACGATGTGGGTGTGTGTGCGTGTATGAAGTCTGCGGCTGGCGGTGGTTTGATGTGCGTGATTGGAGGGAATATGTTGGTGGAAAAATATGTTAATACTGGGGATTTGAAATATTTTGTTGGATTAGTTAAGTGAAGCGAATGTGTAATCCTGTGATTTAAGTACTTGGATTTTTGAATAGCTGTATTGATAAACTTTGGAAAAATTCTGGAGGAGGAGGAAAGTAGTTAAACTGATCTATTGTTTAAGAAGAATCATCGAATCGAAAAAGGCATTATATTATACAATTAGAAAAGGCACTTGAATGTGTAGCCTACTAGGAATGATTTTCCGTGTAAAAATATTTTTAGTTTTGTCCGTGATGAGATATTTAAATGAAATGGTTTTATTTTTAAATGAAGAAAATAATAACTGATTTGTATTTTTCAAAACGATGTAATTTTTTATTTTTTATACATTATTTTTCTTATTCTTCAATATATTTCATAATGTATATATATGAAAGATGTTCAATAATTTTACTTCAAACATGAATGATTAAACACGAATTTTAGTGATTTAATGTCGATGTCTTTATAAATTGAAAAGTTTGGATATTTCTAAAAAAAAAATTTTTAATGTGTATCCAGATACGGCAATTTTCTTCGTAGGTTATGAACTGCAAGCGAAAAACTTCTCAATTTACAGAGAAAAAAATCCTATTTGTTAATGCGCTTTATATATGTGGACGCTTCAATCGTATAACTTATTAAATAACATCGTGTGACTTAAATAAAGGCTACAGCCTCTAACCTCAAAACTAAGCCTGAAAATCGCATTTTTCATTTTTCAAACTTTCAGCAAAATCTTGGCAAAATCTCAACCAATCGGGATCAATTTCTTTTAATCGAAAGATTGTTTTCAATGCGCATCTAACGGATCCAAAATTAATTGTTTTGGCGCAAAATTCAAAACGCTACAGAGGCTTGAAAATTTAGAATTTAATTTTTTAAGTACTTTTTGACAATATAACACTCTGGAAAAAATTTTTTCTTACACGTTTTTCGATTTTTTTTAAACTACGCTCATGATATATAACAAACCCACCCGCAAAATACTAGAAAAAAAATAATTAGAGGTAAAAATCGTCATAAAACCTTGAGTTTCCCTATTTTCAACCTACCAAAAATTGTTCTTACTTTGCTATTAGATGAAAAAGTTTTTTTTTTTTAAATCGGGGCACTTCTTCAGCTAATAGCAAAGTAAGAAAAATTTTTGGTAGGTTAAAAATAGGGAAACTCAAGGGTTTATGACAATTTTTACCTCTAATTATTTTTTTCTGGTATTTTGCGTTATATAGTATGTGCGTGAGCGTAGTTTAAAAACAAAAAATTGAAAAACGTGTAAGAAAAAATTTTTTCCAGAGGAGTGTATTGTCAAAAAGTACTTAAAAAATTAAATTCTAAATTTTCAAGCCTCTGTAGGTTCTTAAATTTTGCGTAAAACAATTAATTTTGGGTTCCTTAGATGCGCATTGAAAAAATCTTTCGACTAAAGAAATTGATCCCGATTGGTTAAGATTTTGCGAAGATATTGCTAAAATTTTGAAAAACGAAAAGTATTATTTTCAGGCTTAGTTTTGAGGTTAGGGTGCTGAATTTTTCAGGGATTTCATATATTTCCAAACCCTTTAAGATAGTCCAGCTCCAGAAAAAATTCGGGACAGAACCATTTTGATCTGCTTATCCAACTATAGTATAGCCTTTTGTATTTTCGATTTTGCTATATACTATTTCCATTTTTTCCTAAGTACATTTTTTCTCGAATAATATATGAGTAAACGATCCGGTTTCCTCATATCTACTTGACATAGACATAGACCTCGACAACTAATTAACTTTTCCACGAAACCGTCATCAATTTTCCAACCACGGTTGCAAAGATTTACACCACAGTTAAATCACCCACCCTTTAAAAACACTCCGCAACCCACCAATCATATCGTGCACAACACCCTTCTTAAACTTCCATGTAAACAAAACAAACTCACCTCCCACTAATTGAACCCATCAACCACATCTAGATACACCCCTCCACCCCCCGTCATATCAACAATCTCTCGCTCACCTCGCACCTCCGCGTGAGAAAAAGTCCATAACACAACATATCCCCCCGGGAAAACAAAGCGAATCTGTTTACCGTCATCACGGAACAAAAGTGCGCGCGCGCCGCGCGCGATCGGAAGGAAGGATTCCCCGTATTCGATCTCACGCTCCGACGGGGGTGGAAGAAGAAGAAGCAGCAGCGAGCGAGCGAGCGAGCGAGTCCGCGATCGGTCGATTACGATAAAGAAGTGACGAGAGTTACGATAATCGCGAGCGCGCACCGCGAGAGGTGAGAAAAAAGGACGGCTTTCGGAGGCGCATATTGTTCGTTGAATTACTGCACGGACGTGGTGTTTTTTTGCCCTGTTTTTTTTTATGGCGAGGGAGGGCGTCTTTGTTCCGCGCATATTCATTAGGAGTAACAGTTTCGAGAATTACGCAAGTTAATAGTTCGTTTATCGGGGATCTCTCGTGTGGCGGCAGCCGACAGGAGGGGCCGAAGAGGGAGGTATAACAGTGTTTTAAACGAGAACTTGCCGACGCATGAGAACTGAAATTTTTTCCAAGTGTTATCTGAGCGCGCTGCAGTTGTGGGGTTTTTAGAAAATAATTTTTAGGATTGGGAATTGCGCTGGAACGCGACGGTCATTGTTTGGAAATGATGTAATTTGTTAAGGAAAAATGGTTACGGTTTCTCATTGGTTACAGGTAAGTTGAGGTGGTGCGCTTTGCATTGATTGCATGATCCTTGGAAGTTATGCAACGATGCTATTGTATTTTCTACACTTTTTATAATTGTTCTAAATAATTAAATGTCTGAATGGACGAGCAAAGTACAATTTCTTACGCAAGCGTAATACAAGCCTAAAGATATCTACATAAACTTTGGCTTTCTATTTACAATGTAGAAGAACCAATTGGAAGCGTGTGTCTAGCAGTTAACAACCATAGACGATGCTACCAAGCTCCACTTTTACCAAAAACTACTATATAATAAAAAAAATTCCAAAATATCATACTTACCAATGTCACACCATCTCCTTAAAAAAAAAACTACTCAATCCTAATCGACTAGCAGCAGCAGCTATCAAACCGCACCCCACACCTAATCCATTATCCGTCATCGCACGCGCAAAAAAAAGTCCGGTAGCTTGCGCAACCGGCGAACCAGCAATTACCCACACATATAACAGTAAACTCTACTTAGGCCTCGTTTCGTAAATCCACTCTCCTCATCTCTCTCTCTCTCTCCGACGACGACAACCTGCACTCACACACACACACACACTCCTCTGTTTAACCATCCCAAAAGCGCAAAAAAGAAAAGAAAATCGACGAATCGGAAACGTCCGTTGCGAGCGCGCGCGCGCGCCTTAATTTACAAGTGGAGCTCGATCGCGCGGAGATAAAACTCTCTCTCTCTCTCCGGCGATATAATTTAGCGGTAGTCGCAGCGGAGACCGCGATCTCCAATCAACCACTTAGCCCGACGATGTATTTACGAGGTGTTCTGTAATTTTCTCTAATTCGAAGCGCACGTAAAAGAGGGAGAGAGAGAGAGCGCTTAACGCGACTGGATGCACAGTATGTACCTACGCGCGTTATGTATAAGAGCTCGGATATGTTAAGTAGAGTACATTAAGTCGATCGGGAAGTGGCTTTTTCTGTCGCAGCGGGTATGCCGGGAATGTAGTTGATTTTTGTTTTTGTCATTATACGGATGATTTACCGATGTTATAAGGTTATTTTTTAGGATATAATGGGCTGGCGAGTAGAGTAAATTGCTTAATGTTATTGATAATGTTTGGGTTAATCGAATGCGGAAATAGTGATTGGAAGAAGTATAGATTAAAAATTTTTATCAAAAATGCCCATTTCAATATATGGGCCTATTTATCAGTATAGGGTTTAACAAACTGATTTGACCGAGGTCCGAGAATAGAGAAAAAGTATCAGAAAATCAGTTCAATAGCTCCAATTAAGGCTTTACCTGACAAGACGAACCGATATAGGATAATTCACTCCATAATACCTATATATAAATCTCATATTTAACCCTAATTTATTGGCAATAAATAAGGCGCATTACCCAAAAGATAAACCACCGCTACCAACCGTCAAAAAGAAGCAAAACACCGAATCATCATCATTATCATCATCCACTCACATCGGTTCACTCAACCCGTCTCACTCTCCTAGAGCAGCGAGTAGGGCCCCGGAGTCATCTATTAGCGGCGTCAGTCGATCTTCATTTGTCGTGGGTCCACACCGGGGCCCGCACGTGCACGCGTTGCTCGCCTCGGGCGACTTATTCCTCGCACACTCGAGTTAAGTACACCCAAAAAGCAAACGATTACCGACGTCTTCGTTCACGGTGCACGTGTGTGATATGTCGTAATGGCGCGTGCGCGCGAAGGTAAGTTTTTTTTTTGTTGTGGCTTTCAGGCGAGTGCAGGAATAATATGGATATACTAGGAAGGCGGATGGTGGTAAAAAGTTTGGATAATAGATTCGTTTTCGTAAGATCTGTCTAATTTAGTGGGTTTATGGGTGAGCGACAATGAGGATCTCGTGAAGATTCATTAGTAGCAGAGCCGAATGATCTCGGTAGCAACGGATAATGTGGTTTAATCTGTTATAGATGTCGTCGTTATCTACGAGTTGTCATCAAAAGCTTTGTTTTTTGTGAAAGCAAAAGAAGCGGTTGTCCTTGTTAATAGGAAAATATTCGCCCATCTTGTCATGATATATAATGTTGTCTTGTTAATTAATATATTTGGCATCAAATAGAAGTATATCACAGAAAATTTATTGCATCACCTTTTCACTATGAAAACAATAGAGTTTTTATCTAGTTCCATACATTATACCTTGACATTAGCTTAGTAGACAACCAACTGCAACAAATACAACTTTTTTAACAACCAAACTTCCCCAGCCCCCCCCCCCAGCATCTCTTTGATTGCGAGAACAACACGCCACCTAGCGTCAGTTCCTCGTCCTCGCCGCAACCTACCGACACAACGGATCAGATCAACCACCACACACCATCCTCCCATACCACTGTTACCAATCCGATCGCACTCACACCGACTGCACACCGCTGCACAAAAAGATACTTCCTCCTCCTCAGCCTCTCTCTCTTTTTCTCTCTCTCACTCTCTCGATGCCATCTTTTATTCAGACCTTAGCACAACGCGCGCGCGGGGGCATATTATAAGTGTCGATACGCCGACGGCGGATCGTTAATTCACGTCGACGAGCAGCTCTCCCGCTCGCTCGAATCCGTTTGCAAATTCGAGGCGCGCAAAAGGCGGGAAAAGAATATCGCGAGCCGCTGCCCTTATCTCCTTCCGATACGCTCCCCCTTTCTCCCCCTCTCTCCCTCTCTCTCTCTCTCTTGCTATTACTCTCTGACCTCTCTATCCCCTTTTCATATCTCCCCCTTCTCTCTCTCGCTCTCGCTCGAGCGAGAGATTTAGAATAGTACAATGCCCATTGGCGTTCGCTTCGCGTACACACGTACATCTACCTACGTACATTCGTTCGTTCTCGCGCGAGCGAGAGAGAGAGAACGATATCTCAGTGGTGCGGACATAAATCCCGGCACCGCGCACACTCGCACGCCCCCACAGCACGCCCCCCATTAACTTTTTAATCTCTGCCGGGGCCCCGGGTCCACGTATATATACGAAGAAGAAGGGGAAGCGCAGTCGTTGCTGCAGCGGTGAGAGAGAGAGAGAGAGAGAGAGAGAGAGAGGAGACTTGTTTTTAGGACGCGAGAGGAGAGAGTCTAGTTAGCGATGATCTCGGGAGGAGAGGAGGCAGACACGCGGTCTGCGCCTCGCGAGCGTGCGTGATTATCGTTTCGCTTGCGCGCGAATGAATATTGAGACGAATCGAGCGAGTGTTCGGTGGTATGGAGGACGGAGGTTTTTACCAGGGTTGTAGCGTGCGCGCGATGGGTATATGATGGATTCTGGTTGCGTATATAGAGGCGAGGATTGGGATGTGGAGTTTCTCTTTCTTGGCTTTCTCTCTGGATATGGGAGAAGGATTTTTTTATGGAGTTGGTCGCTGGGTTTTTTGTGTTGGGCGAGGTATTGTCTAGGAGTTGTGGAAGTTGACCGATCATTTTTAAACGGGTGAGTGAAAATGACACCTCTGTGAATACAAGTTTTGTTTTTAGCATTTTATGGTGTATCTGACAATGGTGATGGTCACTGCGATTTGTTTCAATTTTATATGGGAAATTCAAGCGAGATAATTAACTTTCTTGACAGTAATGAAATGTTCTTATATTGAAGAAAAATAAATATATTGTTATCATGATTTAAAAATATAGAAAAATTAAGAAATACTCGTTAACGTACAACATGTAAAAGTAAATTATTAAACCCTTGTTTCCAAAAATAAAAGCCAACACCTGACTTCGCAATACCGCGTCGCCTCCTGTCTCATCTCGTTCCATCAAAAACCGCACCACACGGCCAATAACTTCGCGGGGCCCCCGAAATCTCATCTCCCCCTGTTGTCCCCCCTCAACCTTTATTAATCGATCGCCCTTCCAAACTTCGCGGCGACCCTCTCTTCCTCCCTCTCCTAAGGTAAACGATCTCTCTATGGTTACATTAATCCCGCGCGGCTCTCATAGAAACGAGCCAGTCGATCCACCTCCTCCTCCTCTCCCTTTTTTCCTCCTTTTAATTGCCCGATATAATTTATATACGGGAAATATTAGAATCGTGCGAAAGCGCATTAAAAGCGTCCCGGCCATATACGCCGGCCGGCGACCCTGTAATTATTGCCAAATATGAAAAGCGAAGAGGGAGAGAGAGAGAGAGAGAGAGAGGTTAATTCAGAGAGAGAGAGTGAACGCTGCGCGAGATTGATGCGAGACGCGTCGCTCTCCCGCGAGCGATCGATTCCCGCCCACCTTAACGAGATTCCCCCGGCCCGTCGGACCTCGATTCCCTCCTCCGGTCTTCCGTCACTCGCGAATTAACAATAATAATACGTCGATATTGGCTAATTACGGTGCGACGCGAGGAGGAGACTCTCTCTGGTTGCATGATGATGATGATGCGGCGGGGATGCTAAGGTGGAGAGGATTAGGAGACTTCCTCTGCCGATTTTTTAATGCAGTTTCGGGGAAACGAAGATGGGTTCATGGGTTTCTGAGGTTAAATCAGATGCAGCGGCGCAGGTTGCTTGTAGGGCGGGGAGGAGACTTGTTTAGAGTGGATTTCGTTGTGGTGTGAATTTTTCGTGGTCGCGGTTCGGTTGTGTACGATAGATTAGTAGAGGCAGTTGACATGTAGTGTGTGAAAGATAAAAATACTGAAAGATTTCGTAGGTATGCATCAATGGTACATTATTTGATTAATTGTAAATGAATAATTTATTTAGTACAACGAATCAGTTATGATTTACGCAAGAAAATTTTATTCATTCCTATTTGATTCCTCTTGAACTTTTGTTTCAAAATAATGCACCTAATCGTATAAACTTATCTACTCTTCGAAAACGATCGTGGATAATTTAATATTCTTTTTTTTGTCTCGAGTTACTTCACACATGGACTATTCGTATAGGAACTTTTCCGGTATACCTACATAAAGATACTTATATTCCCAATTTTTAATAACTAAATTTAATTTCTATTCAATTACTCACAGTGATTTTCAGACTACAAGGAAGCTGAACCTACGAATCAGAAACTCCACCAATATAATTGTCATCGCATTTTAACTCTAAACTCCTCATTTTTCATATCCCTTCGGCTATTCCTCTCGCACCACTTTTCTCCAACGATCCTCACTACCAAACCCACAACCTATCCCATACATACACACCTCGCAAACCCACAACTCACAGCGTACTACTATACCACAACATCACAGTCACGCACAGCATTCGCACGCAGAGCTATATCAATCGCGCAATCGCTATTGCTGCTGCAGTTCCGCCCCCCGCGCGCGCGCGCCATACCGCGCATTCCTGCGAACTCTCCCCTTTTTCGCGAAATCGCGCGCGCGCGTGAGAGAGAGTGAGAGAGCGAATAAATCGAAGGAGGAAGATGCCCGATACCCTCTCTCTCTCTCTCTCTCTTTCTCACGCGGAGAAATTCATCCGTCTTTCTTTTGCGTCATTTTTGCGGGAGCGGAAGGTAGAGAGAGGAAGAGCGTACCTTAATTGGGGAGGTATACGTTCGGGGAATAACGATACGAGGCTGGATAGGAGCTTGCGCGCCGAGTGAGAAGAGAACACGAGCGAGTGGTTAGAGGGGGGAGTGTTCTGTGAAGGCGAGAGTATGCGAAAAGTGTAATAGGGTGGTGGGTGGAGGTGTGAGGTTGTGTGTCCTGTGATTTGATTCGGATATATATGTTTGGGAATGAGGATTTAGTTGTGGAAATTGGACCGGGATATCATTTTCTTGCGGGTGTTTTGGGAAAAAGTGTGATTATTTCAGATCATCGCTTTAAATGTATCTTACTTGAGTAAAGAAGCTTATAGATTTATTCATAAATTATCCAGTATATAAATAATAAGTTTATTCTATACTATTACTCATATTATAACAAAAAATATATATTTAGCTAAAATACTACTTAGACTCCTTCTACAAAAGTTGTATAATTCTTGCATACAATAAGAATCCTTCTCTATCATAGGGTCATTTAATTAAGCGTTTGCTATATACATCCTAAACGTACCATTAAAATTGATTTTACCCGCGTGTGTTGCAACATAAAAGATCGCAGGGGCCTCCGAAAGCTTAGCTTTTTCATTGTTAATGTGCTTGCTATACCATCTACGCCGATAAATTACTTAAAAAAAAAAAAAGAAAAACCGAGAGAAAGCCCCGCTAAAACGTCCACCAGGTAATAAAATCAGAAATTTACATAAAATAAATGTATACGAGCCACTTCTTGAAATTAAAAGATCGCCAGCCTGATACCATTACCCACACCACCATGATCACCGCAACAAACCCCAAAAATGTTCAAAAAAATTTCACAAAACCCTCCGCAATCCATAATAACCGCAATATCTTGCCAAACAACCCCCCGGTCCCCCTGCCAAACAAAAACTTCGCCCTCGTAACAGCTCTACACATACAAGAGCGAAAAGCATAAGTTCGTAATGAGCGAAGCGGGCGACGACGAAGTCGGCTGGCTAGGTATAGCGTGATGAAGCGGCGTTTTAAAACTCCTCTCTGTATATACAAAAGCCCCGGCGAGCGGGAAAAGAAGCGAATATGAACGCGCGGACGCGGCGAGTCCTTGTGTTATGTACACGTATGTATATATAAAAGTTGCGCGCACGCGAGGCCGCCGCTGCTTACGATCGATATGCCACTCTCTCTCTCTCTCTCACTTGGAGGGTAAAAATGCACGAAACAGCAGCGACAAAGTGCGCGCACGCGGTTCTGGAAAAATATCGGCTTCGTTAAAACAAACATCGCCGACGGTGATACACGTGAAAGTAAGCGGTTGTATGGCTGACCAGGCCCCGGTTGTAATGATATGTCGTACGCGCAGAGTGTGTGAGTGTACGGACGACCGGAGGTAAAAAAATTCATGTAAAAAGCGCGCGTGTGTCGTGCGCCATTTAGAAGTGAAAGTTCGTGTTGGGCGCATGGGTTTGAACGCTGCATTCGTGTGTGAGTGAGAGAGCGATGTGTGTGCGTGAGGTTTTTTTTAACGGTGGTGTAGTTTTTGTGGTGGCATGGTAATAGGGACAAGAAGGTGGCTTTTTGGATGTGTAATTTAATCGGGGTTTTAGGGACTATTAAGTTTCTTTTGGCTTTATGTAAAGAGTTGGATTACTGTTATTAGAATATATGTTAGTGTATTGGTAGATGCAGGAGCGAATGCGAGAGGGGATTTTGACATTCTTGGCGAAGTACATTAATCGAAATTGACTTTCTCAGTGAATGGGTTGTTTTTTGATAGCGCAATATAGAAAATAATGGTTTGGTGTCTCATCAAAGGATATAGAAGTCAATAACTTTAGTGATGGACCACAAGTGTCAATGTATTAATCTGTTTCCTCGTAGGATAATATAATAATTTTATGGCATTTAAAAAAGAAATGTAGTTTACGTCAAACTATCAAATTTCATTCGATTTTGTTAACAAACTTCATGATTATGAGCAAAGCTATCCAGCTGTTGAAACCTTACATAAATGTATTAAATAAAATAAGGTGAATTAGCATATATTATCAGACTGGCAAATATTAACAAGAATTCGCAAAATACACAAGCAATATTGTAAATGCTCCAAAAATGACGACAAAAAAAGATAACATAATTTCGAAAAACACATTCTCAAAAGTATACAAATCCTAAATTCAAACATTTTCATCCCAAACACACCCATTAACCATTTCACTCAATTTCCTCCACACCGAACCCCCTCAACACCGTTCCAGAACTTTCCTATACACACCCGCGCTTATCAAATAACACACGGGTTCACCTTCTCCTCGCATCCTCGTCCAGTCGAAGAAAAGCCCATACCACGCCACCTCTCTCTCTCCGCAACCTGCCTCGGAAAAAAGTGTCGACGCTCTTGCCGGTGTACACACACACACACATATACACCTCACCTCTTTCGCGCTCGCTCGCTCGCTCGTTCGCATACTGACAGGGGTAGAATTTACACGGGTGACCATTAAGACAAAACCCGGCGCTGCCATAACTCTCCATAGATTTATAGTAGCCACGCGAAGCCAGTACTATATACGCGAGCGCGAGAGAGAGAGATAGCAGCGCGCAACCGAGAGAGGCCCATCTCGCTTCTTTCGCACGTATGGGCTTTGTTATTTATGTGCTGCCGCGTCGTTGACACTCGCGCGCGCGCGCCAGCCAGCGAGCGAGCGTTTCGATTTTTTGCAAGAGAGAAAGAGGAGAGGAGAGAGTTTTTGAGGAGCGCTGGGAGTCGTGGTTGGATAAATAAACATGGGTGAGCTGCTGTGTGTGTATACGTATATACTGCGTGACAATTCAATTTGGAGCGAGCGCGTAAGGTTGCTTTGCGAGAATAAAGCTGGTAGCAGTGTATATTATATGGATGTATTGTATAATAGTTTTGTCTTTTTTTTTTTTATAGTACGTGTAGATGGTTTTTGATAAGAATTCTTTTTTCTTTATAAGAAGATTGATCGAGTACAGCGAGGTCGAACAAAATCTATAATTTTATGGATTTTCGCAGAAACCCCGGAGATGATATTCGGCAATACATCCATAAATACATCAAAAATCCAGAGAATCCCACGCCTCTCGCCAGAACCGTCTCATTTAAATAAAAAACTTTAATCGCCCAAAACAATTTTTTTTCTCCCTTTTCTATTCCAGCAGCAGCTCTTCTGGGAAATCGAGGCGACCCCGGCAAAGGACACCTGTTCGGAACCACCGAAAACCACCCAACCCCATTACTCACGAAGAAGCTACCCGCGACAAAGATACCACCAGCAGTTCTTTCTCTCTCTCTCTCTTCCTGCGGAGCAGATTTATAAAAGGCCGCCTCGGCTCCCTCAGCCCCGCCATAAATATCGCCTTATTTACGAACACTCGCGCGGACATACACACACAGAGAGACGAAAAGAAAAAAAAAGGAGAAGTCGAGTCCTCGCGGCGAGTGGTGTCGTATGAGGATAAATCCAGGACTCCGAATGCCTATTTAATTAGCGGCTTATTTATTGAGACGTCGCGGGGGCTTGCGCCTCGGTCTCCGGCGTTATACGTGAACACACGCGAGAGAAGAAGAGGAGGATATACGGAGACGACGACGCGTGTGCGGAGGAAATGAGTCGTTTTGACGTAAGCAGCGATTGTGCAACGGCGGCGGTGGCTAAGTGCCCGATTATCTCGGCGGATAGCGTGAGAGAGAGAGAGAGAGAGAGCGGGATTTTAATGCGGTAGGGGAGAGGGGAGAGAGAGAGATCTGATTGACACGGAGCGCGCGGGGGATTGATGGAGTGTGATTGAAACGGTTTGCGGTGTGTATATAGGAATTTTTGATAAGGAGAGGTTTTAGGTTGTCTTTTGTGGATGTGCGGCCTTTGTGACGACTGATGGCGATGGTGTTAGATGTCTAACACATGTTTAACATGGGTTACTGTATACAGGGAACAGATATAGGGAACAAGATTATCTCGTATATATAGATATAGTAACCCATGTTAAATCCTATATCTGTGCGCTGTTTCTTTTTCTGTGTAAAAGCCCATAGTGGGTTGGATAGAAGCGGTAGGTTGATGGTTGGGACGTGGAGTGGTTTGTTAATATTTTTTGTGTTGGGCGGAGGGATGTAATAGTGGAAAGTCTTATGATGTTCGAATGGATAAATCAATTTGATAGAATTTGAAATGTGAGTTTTGAATAAGAATACTTATTATGCTACTTATTGCAAAAATTTTAAGAACCTTGTATATTTTCGCCGTATATTTTTAGAAATATTTATTATATGCTGATATCTACGTTAAATTTTCACGTATTTTAGGCATTTATATAAGCGAACGTATCGAGGTCTTGATAAAATGTTTTAGTATATTTTTTCTATATATATTTTTAGGCACTGCTAATGCTTTTTATATAATTATTTATTTATAGAAACTGGTGAATGTCTATACAAACCTTACAAAATTAATTTTTCAAAATTAAATTTGCTGCTTTAACGGATTTTGTTAAAAAGAAAAGTTGTTATAGACGTCTAAAAACATTTTTAGACAAACGTTATGGACAAAATGTACGTAGTTGATTTATCAATTTCATCAATTAATATTTAACTTTCTACCAATAGAACTTGTCGCTTACGTTCCATTATAGAGTTCACTTTTGAGCTTTTAAATATTACCTATTATAATTCAGATATTACCGATCGCCATAAAAAACTCTCGAACCATGAAAACTTCGACAACCACATCAAACTGTCACCTAACCAAAACCCTCGCCCACCCATAATCATACTTTTGACAAACATATTCAACCCCACACTCACTCTGCCATCTCTCAGCCCCGCACATCGCATCCGCGAACAAAAAGCTCCAGCATCCTCCTATAGCGGCGCGCGAACCGCGGAATGCCTTCAGCTCTGTATCGCCGCTCACTATCTTCCTCGCTCTCGCCTATTAGACCGATCTTGATGAATGGCGCAGGGAGGCAGAGTGCCACTGGCGCGGCGAGTTTTCGCGAAATCGGATCGGAGAATCGCGAGCGCGAGCGCGCGTCTCTAATCGGCCGCTTTAACAAATGCCAGCGCGAATAAAACGATGTCCTATCGCTCTGTTTCCGGAGGCGCGAGAGAGGGAGAGAGAGAGAGGTTGGATTGTGAAGAAGGAAGCTTGTTAAGGGGTGTCGCGATTTGCTGCGCTGAGATGTCTCGGGAATTTATAATGGCGCATGCGGCAGCGGCGGTGATGGTGGTGTTGTGTAACTGTAAATGTAAATAAAATTATAATTTAATAATATTTGGTTTTTTTATTTCTTTTTGAGAGTTTTATGGAAATTATTTGAAGTTCGGATATGAGATTTAATAAATCTTTTCACTGGGTTTACTTATATCTACTATTTTACTTTTTCAGTCTTTTTATTCTGCAGACATGGAATTTCTTTCTAAACAATTATTTAAGCATTCTCATGAATCAATTCAGATAATCACGTAACACATTTCCTATACTTAATTAACTGTAGAATAGAGTCCCAATAGAGTTTTAGAATATTTTACTTATTGTTGTATAATGACTTTTTACGCAACTCCTCTAATTGCACTTATTTCACACATTCATTTCCTCGAGTCTCTACATTTGCTTGAAGCGATTTTAATTGCACCGGATTTTATATTATAATTTGCTATTTAGATTGAACATAATATAATGCATCAATTTAACATGTACAAATATGGCACGGAAAAAAGTAATTATTTAAGATTTTTAATACGCGGGGTTCTCATAAATATTAAAAAATTGAATATTTCATCAATTAATTACTTTATCAATTAGTGTTTCTTCTTTTTATTCTAGTTATTAAAAATGTTACTCTTAATAACTAAGGTAATCAAGATACACAGTATGCATACAAAATTAAAAACAGACAAAAATAATATCGATCAACGAACACTCACAAATGGAACCTTTTTCAAATGATACATAAAAAAATCTGCTAAATCCACTTTCTAAGAACGACAGACAAAAAAAAAATGTAAAACCAAAGAAAAAACTCCGCAGCCGTAACTCAGACACGAGATTCGAGATGTAAATCGCTAATATCAAGACCTCGATCTCACCTAACAGAGAAATTATCTCGAAGCACGTGAAAAACATTTCGCTTTAGCGCACCGGCAAGCAGTTCAACGCCCCGCGACAAAGCGCCAATTTCAAATACGACGTGATAATTTACGTTCGGCGAGCACGTAAGAAGCGGCCCCCACTCCACCTACATATATATATACACACACACAGAGAATAATTGAATTCCTCCACCACCAGGCGACCTTATCATGTAAATATTCTCTCTCGCTACATATATGAAATTACCTTACCCATAGCTTTACTCGAAAAATTTTCGCTACCTGCGCGCGTTCTTGAATCGAACTATTATGCGCTCGTATATAATTACACGCGAGCGAGTGCGCATTTTAAATATTAATACGTTTTAAATGCGCCTTCCGCCCGCGCGTTAATGTGCCTTGACTGATCTCTCTCGCTCCATCCGAGAGAGATCCTGGAAGAGCTCAGAGTAGCTATATATACATATATATACGTATAACTCTGTTCTCGATTTTATCGCGAATGCAAGAGAGATGGGGGGGGGGGGAGAGGGACGCGATACGCGGAATGAAATTGCACGCGTCGGGGTCTAAATCATAATGAGTTATTGCCGTAGGAAGTCTAAGCGATGCGTAAGCGCGAGGCTCCTTGTAATGGGATAATTGCGCGCGAGCGCGCAAGGAGGAAAATTTGAAAATAGTAGTTGCCACGCCTTCCCGGCCGAATCGCGTCGGAAAAATCTTGTACGACTGTGTACGTATGTGTGTGTGTATGTGGATATACGGTATGGGATTAACAATGTAGATGGGTGAGGAGGAGAATGCTAATGGTCGTGTAAGGAGGTGTTACAAATCAGTCGTTTACTGTTATTGTTTATAATATATTGCGTAATTACAGTGTGAGGAAGAATTATATTTGAATATTATAATGGTTATGAGGGTGTTCGTGTGGAAAGTTAGTTTTGTTGAAAAACATTTAATTTTATGGGATTAAGTGCTTTGAAACAATTGATTACAAACTTATTGAGTGCAGGTCAAAATTAACGACTTATTTCCCGTAAATTCATTAATTACTCAAAAATCGAGAAAATATAATCTAGTGTTCTGAATTATAGTTACTTCTGCGAAACTAATGCTCTTAGGATTGTTATGAATAAAAGAAACAATATTGAGCAACAAGCTAAAACATACTAATAAATTTTTAAACGAAGTTTTTGTAAATACTATTTCGAAGCAAGGTTATGTTACAGTTACGTTTTTATTGACACTACCAATACATATTAATATACAATGTACGTACTACATTATATTTACACCATCAAGACACTTCAGTCTCGTATCCACGAGTTAATTATTTCGCAGCTGCCTGTGACTTTTGCTTATACTATTGGGGAAAAATATTATTGAATTAATGCTTGATATTAATTCCCGTATCACCGTGTCATTGCAGGTGTACTCTGCGAATGACTCAATTAAATTTAACGAAGTTTCGCTGTAAAACGAATGTTCTATCGCAGATGTTCGAGAGTATACATATGCATGGCGATATCGATATACGTAATACTTGTGTAGCCGAGTGTAAGACTCATATGTTTCTTATTTTATTATATGTGATATTTGACTCTTTTCGTGTATCTTTATGTAAATCACTCTTTGCTGTTAAAATAATTGTCCAATTTTTTTCTAGAAATGGTTTTTCACCTGCTGCTTTAGGGAAAGTTCGTAAATCTGTCATACCTTCTTTCTATTTTTATTTTCAAACGTATACACATGTAATCCAAAAACATAAAAATAGAATTCAAAAACTCCCTTAAACCAAAGAATCAACAAACTATCCCCAAAAAAAAATCAGTTTCCTCATCCTCATATATATACAAACTGCTTCCCCGTTACCGTTATACCATACACGTACCCGTAATACCCGCGCGCACCTCTATACCTCCGCAAAAATTACCACACATCGCCGCATCCAAACACTGTACACACACTTACCTCTCTCTCTCTCTCTCCCTCACTCTCTTTCTCACACAATCACACAATGGCGGGCGCGCTGCACTTACACCGGAAGCTCCACACACACACGCTCCATCGAAAAAACGCACACACGCTGATGCATATTCAATGTCCTCTTTCTCCGGCTCCTCGCGCGAGCGAGCGCGCGTTCTGCAGAAAAGCTCTCCTCTCTCTCGGGGCAGGTGCGTAATCCTCGCCCGGCGCCCGTTACACGGATTCTCCTCTCTCATTCTCCCTTTGCGAGGAGTCGCGGTGCGACGAAGGACGCGCAGGGCAGCTGAAAAGACGCATGCACCTGAGGAGAGAGAGAGGGAGTACGCCGTCGGGAGGCACGCGCCCGACGGCTGCGGTGTAAATGAAGAAGACAGAGGAGAAGAGAGAGAGAGAGGGACAGGAAAGCGTGTGTGATGGATTAGGCACGGCGCGATGTCCGGGAGGTGGTGGTAGTGGTTTTTAATGGGGATGTAATTGGGGGATGGTGCCGGTGGGTTCTCGGAAAATGAGGGAGCGATTGACGTTTTTCTTTCTTCATATTATATAGTGTTGTATGTTATATAGTGGTATTGTAAAAGGGGGCACTTGCTGATGTTAGGTACAGTATATGGGAGTTAGTTTCTAATTTATTTAACATGTGTAGTGTGCTACGGCGAAAATGACCTTTTTTTGGAAATTATTTTACTTTGGTTAAAAAGCTTGAGAAGGTAAAACTTTCTTTTTTTTGCGTTTCAAATTTATAGAGAATAAGTATGGAAAATAATTCACGCGATTACTATTTTTTATAAAAGCGACAAACGCTCGCGAGCAAAAAAATCCTCTCACCGACATTACGAAATCTTTCTCTTCTAGCCCAAATATCCTAATTTCATTCTACACCCCGCAAGCCAATCATCGCACTCTTCCCCGAGAGTGACACAAAGGGTCAAGCGCGAACAAGGCCGCACCGCGACGGGGTTTCCTACTATATACATCCCGGTTTCGCTTGCGCCAAATCTGCAAAGCGCACGCGAGCCGATCGCAGGAGATAGCGAGTATAAGGAGGCGCTCGCTCGCAACGAGTGTAAGTATAATTCTAGTTCGCGCTCATTGAGGGGAATGCGCGAGTTATGAATGGGTAGATATGTACGGTGAAGATTGTGGATTGAGTGGAGAGAGGTTTCGAGGAAGGCGATTAGACCGAGTGAGGGGTTGGCGGGGAAGATGTGGGACATTCAAATTGTTGAGCATGTTTTTTTTGTAGCGTACGAAAGTACTTTTGTTATTGCGTACTTGTGATGCATAACAAAATGCCATTCCTTTTACGATGGCGGTGCTCGAGGGGATTTTGCTGTCTATATATGGAATTATAGCCATTCGCGTATAATTTTTCTATTTGTACTGTGTATATACTCTTTTCCAGGTACATTTAAAACCGAACAGGATAGAGTACAAACAACGCCGACACACTGTTTAAGGTTTTAATCAATTTGTATATATTTAATTTAATTCTGTTTTTTTTCCTTATTTCATAATTACATCGATGTATATATACAAATAATTAATACCGAGAAAATTCGATGCAGAAATTCATAATTAACAACGACATCCCCCTTAACTTTTAATTGTAATACCCTTGTTAAAAATACTCGAAACAACTAGGAACACACGTCGCAATTGTCGATGTTTCAGCTGCCTCGTACATTACATACGCGGTCCTCGTTAAGCAAATAATTCTGCTAATACACTCGCGTATATATACCCTATATTGCACGCGAGCTGTTTTTGCGAATTATCATTATTTCTTACTTAAAAAGTAATTAAACATCGAGTTTTCTAATTAGCCTAGAAACCACATATAATGCACACAGCGCACAATGCATCGCCGTGTTCCACTTTGCGCGCGACATCTGAAAATTCACCTTTGCGAAACGACTCGAAAAACCGCGCGACCAACGCGAAAACCCCCCCCGTTCCAAAAACAATATACTTTTACAACCTCTCGCTATGGGACTTTTCCCTCTGCAATTACCGGCGAAAAACCTCGCATTGTACCTTCCCTATCCCTCTCTCTCGTCCAAAACGTAAAAATCCCATCCTCCTCTGAAAAGGAAAAATCCTTCGGCGTATATAGCCATACGAAAAAAATCGCGAACCTCTTCGCACACACGCGGCCAACAAAGTGTATATGGATACTCATTAACGGAACACAATGGCGAAATAAACTTGTAGTTAACCGGTGCTCGCGCGCGCAGGTTTCGCCATTACGCTAAACTGCGGCGCATGAGAATGCAGCAGCAGCAAAAGTGCACGACGCACTCGGCGGCCGCGGCGTGTATGTGTGTATACAAGGTGAAAACGGACGGATCCTAAGGTGGATATAATGAAGAAATAAGAAAGCGCGAGCGCGCAGGAACGAACGGGAGAGTTTTTGGGTCACCGAGCGCGCGAACGCGCCAGAGGAGCAGGTTGTTGTTCGTCGGAGTTTTTTTTGGTGAGGCGAGGTGCGAAAATTTGGTAGGTATTTTGTGCAAGGGAACACGTGAAACGTTCGCTGCGCCGGTGCGCTATGGGAACCGTTGGCTCGCAGTGCGGATTGTGTGTAGTTGCAGCTGGACTTTCTGGTTGATTCGGTGCTGCAAGTAGATTCCGAATGTTGGCTTTTCGTTTTTTGTTTCTTTTTTTGGCGTTGTAGTGCGTAATGGTACCGTTGTAGCTGTCAGTTTCATTCAATAAATTAACTTTTATCTGATGTTGCATTAAATAATTTGTATTTTGAGATTAAAAATTATGAAATGTAACTAACGCAATTTTTGGTGTGAATTATTTTTCTTATGTAAAAATAAAGATACAGTATTCTATTAGAGTATATTATACAATTTACACACTCCTGATTGCATCAATCCTTGACATCCTAATCACAATCCTTATCACCCTTTTCATTTTCCACATTCAACCACCGCATTAAAAACAGTCCAGACTCTCCTGCAATCCACGTCATCTTATGGTCCATTACCAGCCATTACAACTTTCTATACTCTCTGTCATCTCCCTTTGTATGCAAATCGCTCCCTCCTCATAACGCACCGCGCACAATACCTCAAACACCCAGCAGCAGCGCTCGCGCTTATTACATATATATTCCGCATTTTCCTAATTAATAGCAATTAACGCAAATTAGAACAACCAACGAAAAAACAATATGCAACAGCAACAACGACGACGCGCACGCCTCCCCCAATTGAAACAATCCTCATTACCATACCCTCCGCTTCGTGGCATACCTAATTCCCCTCGTAAACAAAGGAAAACAAACCTCTATCCTATATACATTATACCTCGCTCGTTACACTGCACACACACACACACACTCTTTCGCGCGCGAAACTTTCATCCGCGTGTATATATATATAAAATCCGCGCGCGCTTACATCCGCCGCGCGACGACGCGTGAAAACGTATGCGTTTCGCGTATACACACACACACACACACACACACACACACACACACACACACACACACACACACACAGAAGAAACGGACGGTATATACGTACACACACACGCAAGCGAGCGAGCGCGAATTACACCTGCGCAGCTGCGGTAGCAGCAGGTGAATCTCTCTCCTTCGTATATACACGAGAGAGAGAGAGAGAGAGAGAGAGAGAGAGAGAGAGCACTCACCTGATCCCCGATGATCGACGGAGGAGGAAAACGCGCGCGCGAGGGGCGCGGAGAAGCGAGGCAGGTGATGTGTGTCGATCGCACGAATTATGGTCCACAGTGGTAATGCGAGGGTTTTTTTGCGAGGAGGAGGTTTTCTACGTGGCGCGTGCCCGAGCGCGGAGAGTTTTGTGGATCGCGTGCGAGGTTGGAGGGGGGAGAAGGTTTGTTGCGGTTTTGGATGATTTTGGGCTGCCGGTTGAGGCTTTTGGAGAAGAGAGAAAGCTGAGATTTGTCGATGAGGAGAGAACGATGTGGTTACGAAGTTTTGGGTGAGAGAGTGTTTTACGTTGTTGTTTAATGAAGCGTTTGTAATTGTCTGTGAAAGACATGTTTTCTGTCAATTTTAGGGTTTTGGTGGTAACGTTGTAAGGATTTGATATATTTTTTGGTTTATCATTTCTATAGCGTGGTTTGACCAAGTTCAATTTTATAAGTAATTTTTTTTTATAATCATACATTGAATGCTCTCTTGTATAGAAATTAAATAAATATGGGCTTATTATGTTAGTTTTACACTTTGTAAAGAATTTTATAAAAGTTTTTTTAATTGATTCAAAATCATTAAAACACCAATAATGAGAATGATAGATACCCGCGCCTAATGATTCGTCACAATGCACACTGAGAAAAATGTTTTGTAAAAATTACCATACTGTCTGATAAAGCTACCACAAACTGTAAAAAGTCCAAAAAATTACCATACTTTACAGTAAATTTTACAGTACTTATAGTAAATTCTCCTATCTTTCTAGCAATATTTCTTATAAAGTATGGTAATCTTTTGAGTTTTTAGGCACGACCGCTTCTCGGGAGAGTCTTATATTTTCGTCAGGGCAAAAATTGTAACACTTAAAATTTTGAAAATGAACAACATAAAAACTATCTTCCACCCAAAACGAGTTCATTTTAAACGTTTTCCGAGATGTATGTATGTCTGTACGTATGTATGTGATCAAGTAACCTGATTATCTCAGCGAAATTTCCATAGATCCAGACGAACTTTGGAGAAGATACTCGTCTAATTATAAATAATTGACAGTTCTCAACCGGGCCGAATCGATCGACAAATGAAAAACCACCAGAGGAAATAAAAATTTGAAAATATCGATTTTTGGACATACGGTGAACAAAATTAACTTTAAGTCAAATACAACAATTGCATCTGCTAAAACTAATTAAAACCCGTCTTTTCTACATTGAAATTTTTTTTTCTACGAACAATATTTGGCAATAGAATATCGACAAAACCGCTAAAAACATAAAAAATAGTGGTCTTTTTGCTATTACTTTACAGGATTTGACTTTACACAAAAATGTTAAATACAAAAGTTGTAGATAATATTTACACAAAACTTTTTCCCAGTTAACATTTTTATGTAAAATCAATTTCTGACGAGTTAGACCTATAAGAACGATTTTAAACGCCTAAGTATACATAAAATGGACGATTTTCGGCTATAACTTGACAGGATTTGATTTCACGCCAAAATGTTACATACAAAAGTTGTAGATAATATTTAAACAAAACTTTTTCCCATTTTCATACAAAATGAATTCTTGACGAGTTAGATCTATAAAAACGATTTTTAATGTCTCAATACACCGTATACAGTCAATTTTCGCTTATTATTTAACAGAATTTGATTTGACACAGAAATATTAGATACAATAGCTATAAACAAGATGATCACATCAACAATAATCATATCAGCAAGAAATGATCATGTGATTATAAAAATATAAACTAATATCGAACAAAATGGTTATCTGAATATAACAAAGAATCAAAATAACATAATGTTATAAATACATATTAAAGTAATATTATTTTTACAAAAAAGAACTCTTGTATAATGTACGTGTGGTATTTGACAGGTTCAGTGCTACATGGTGCATATTTGTACAGCAAGGTTTTACAAATCTATTGACATTTAGAATTTTTAATGTTAAAATGAAAATTAAACTGAACTAATTCAATACAAATATTTTTGTAAACCTTGTTGTTTTAGATAATAGAAAATAACTAAATTTTTATAAAATTTTTAGAATTTCAATGAATTTAAACTAAATATATAAAATTGTTTGAAATATGACCATAATCGGTTTAGCACTGAACCTGTTAATATAGATATTGTAACATGGCAAATTGTTGTATACAAAGAATGTAATGTATATACTAACTAACTCAAGTCTTACAGAGTAGTAGAAAACAATTAAATAGGTAAGTCTTGCTAAGTAGTCTTTGAAATACATAATGATATATTAAAATATTAAAATATATCATTATGTATTACATAGTCTACGTAGCGGAACTTACGTATATAATTATTCTCCACCACTGTATATATTACAATCTTTGTATAGGACAATTAACCATGTTATATAGTAGATTATGCACCTAGGGAGTAAAAGTAAAGAATGCCTCAGATTGCATATAATTGTCGCCCGAGCTGAAGGCGAGGGTGACTAATATGCGTGCATATACTAATTTTCTCCACCAGGAGCGTAAAATGCGTAGGCTGTTTTTCGCCCGCAGGGCGTACAGTACGCACTTTACGCGCCGTGTGGAGAAAATGTATATATTAAGAACAACACATATATTACACAAGAGTTTCTTTTTATAAATATTAACAAGTATTAATATACAACAAACCCCCTGAGCCGAGTTCTTACATCCTAGCTAAATTTATTATAAATTAATTAGACCTACACGTAGTGATAACTATACATCGCTTATTGCCTATCCCCTCACATTCTAAAGTGCTGACACTTAAATCACTGCTGGAACTGTAGAGTAACAAAGTAAGGCTAGTCGGTCCAGGTTGGCGTTACGCGAAGAACACCAGTCTATCTAGAATGGTAAACCACAAGAACGATCTAAGAAATTGTTCACGGAGTCTTCGATCGAAAAAAGACTCAACACCAAATACACCTACTCTCATCCAACAGATTCAGATGTTCATTTTCGAATTGATGAAGTCAGCACTCCATAATGCTGACGAAACCTCGCTTTGATAAAAAAAAAAAGCAAAATTAGAGTTTTTTCAACACCTAGCTCACCTGGTCCTACAAGATCGGAAAAAAATCTACAAATAACAATCATCATCGTAATTTTCCAGTTTCATAACAACTTCGTTCACCCCAGCAGCACTTCACCACAAAAAGTAATCCTATTTTATTAATACCCCAAAACAATGGATGAATAACGTTCGACTTGAAAACGCATTTCTACGAGTGATAAGAAGAGGTAGCCATGCGCGCGCTGCTTTTGCCGTTACTTTTGTTCTCGCATAGAGGATAATAAATGAGCCTGAGATTCTATCAAACGTGAGTTGTGTACATGGATGAACACGATAGCCCCATAAAGTCAAGCAGAATCCTACAATCCTACATATACATACATACAGCTGAGACTACGCGAGAGTCAAGCGGAATTTAGCGCGCTGCGGCGTCTTTTTATTGCAGTTAAACACATGGCTAATAAGTCAATTCGTAAAAGTTATTGTCCACTTCTGCGCGTATATACGCGTACGCGCGCGTGTTAACAGCGCCTCGCTTGCGCGGGATTTTATGGGTAACTGTTGTTTTAACGCGTATATAGTTAAATTTCGTAAGTGCCCGTTGTAGATTTGCGTATATATGTGCAGGTAGCTTAATTTGACGATGATGTGTCTCTGTTTTTACTTCTGTTAACAATCATTTAAATATACGCTATAAAATTCATAAAAGAAAAAAAGAATATTTTTTTCTTTTTTAGTGTACACGGTGACTTTCAATACATTTAATTTTAGCATTCTAAGATACACATATTATATACGGATATAATATACCAGTTTACTTTACCGCAACAACTAAAACGTAATAAAACTGCCAAATAAATCGCGCGAAATTTGAATACAATAACTCATGAATAACAACTAATTCCGCCACATAAACGTCAACCCCTACCAACGTCATCCACAAATCGTCTCCCAATCACACCGCAGAATCCCGCTCGGCCCATCCGCACATGCTGCGCGCGCGCAACTCTCTCTCGAAAAAAAAAATCAAAGTTCCATTACTCACGCGCTCTATAGCCATCATGCAGCGTTGGCCGGCCTTCTGCGCCCGTCGAAAAAAAAGCAATCGCGAAAATATATTTACGACTCAAGGATCATTTCCAATTTTCTCGAGTCGTTAACGAGGTTCCGAAGGGGGCCGATACGCGCGCGCGGCGAGCAAATAAAAACTCTCGCCTGTGATCGACTCTCTCTCTCTCCCTTCCTCCTTCTTATCTTCGCTCTCTTGCAGCGAGGAGATTTTTGTTTTATATATGTATACGCGCGAGCGCGCGGGGCAATCTTTGTAATTACACGGTGCGTCCCATTAGACGCCGCCGAAGGTATCGGCTCGCCGGGCCTGCCCTCCGATCGTTTACGCGTGTGTGTGGGTAAGGGGGAGGAGATAGGGTGATAGACGCACAGCGCGGGCTTCTTAACGTGAGAGAGTTGACTTTTGAGTTGACGAGAGAGAGGAGACGAAGGAGGAATGCCGAGACTGGGAAGAGCGAGGATTTTTCCGCGGTAAGAGCGTGTAGCATATAAGAGGGAGAGAGGAGAGTGATGGATGGGTGGCGGGGGAGTTGCTGATTGCGGCTAGAGAGATGAGGGAGTTATATTTAATTGTTTGGAAAAATTGCGCGAGCGGTTGGGATTTTTGAGTACGCAGGGTGGTAAAAATTTGGAGCTTCTTGTGTAGTGGTTGTGTCATTGAATTTAATGTGTATAGTTGCTAATATATATTGAGTTAAAGTGAAAACAATTCAAAAAAAGTAATTATTTATTCAATCTTAATGAGTGGTGTATAAGTAAGAAATCCTTCATAAACTTTGATTTATTAACTGAGGAATTCTATTGAATATGTATGAATAAGAGTTATTAATTAAACCGTTCATTAGCAGGAATAAAATAATAAAACGATGGTAAAACCCATCTTTATATAAACCGGTTTATACAATATTTTACGGAATTTTAATTACAGCTTTTAAAAAATATATTTTTTCGATACTTACGTCAATGAGACACTGAAGGCGATTATTCAATAAAAGAATTATATTATCGTGATATTATGGGTATTTCATCTGATTTTTCTTACGTATCACAAACCACCGCCAAGACATATCATTCCCTGATTTTCACTAAATATTTACCTTCAAAACCATACTACTTTAAAAAAAATCCTTAAAACGCCGTCCTAATCTCCATCACACACGCACAGCTCTTGAATAGAGGAAGGTGGGGCTATACGGGCAGTGAGGCAATATGGGTTTCTTCAATATTTAAAAAACTAATTGTTTCAGTAAGCAAAAAATTTGTTGGAATATGTTATGTTAAATAATAAAATTAAAGATAGTTTTTACCATGAAAATGAATTTCATTATTAATGTGAGGGAAATTTTCTTTTTTTTTAGCCTTATTTCAAAGCAATAATAAGAGAATAAAAATATAACTGGAATCATTTTCATCAGTTGATATATTTATATTCTTTGATACCCACACTTTATTTATAAAGCAAGATTTTTGAATTTTGACAAATATTTGATCTTAGTGATAAAATAAAAAAAGTGTCCTTTGAGGCGAGATGGGCAGTACAAAAGGGGCGATATAGGCGCGCTGCCAAATCGGTTACAAAATGCTTGTTATTCAGTTACTTATAATATCTCTCACGATTTTATAATTATTTCTTTTCGGCTGGCTTATTCTGTGCATTTTTCATTGAAAAACATCACTTCCTTTACACGGAGAGAAATTTTGTAGTGAAAATTACAAATATTCGAGACAAAATTACCAGTTTCTATGGTAATGGATGGATAGACTGACAATTTCAAACTTTTTACCAAAGTGCCTTGGTAAAATTTTTTTTTAGTTAATTTAAATTAAAAAAATTAACTTTTTTTATCCATATTGATGGATATATAGTATTTTAATATAGAAATAGAAACAGAAACAAGGATGAAACAACATTAAACTGAAAAAAAATTTTTACGGAAGCGGGATTCGATCCGACCATCTTTGGGTTGAGAGTCCGACGTTCTACCGACTGCGCCACGGAAGCTGTTATCAACAGTCATTTGAATCGCCGTTATTACTTACTGAAAATATGTGTATTGTTTTCATTTTAACGTCACGCACGCCTCTAGTATCAATCTTCTGAAACACAATAATGCGCAGTGCGCATGCGCGAGTACACAAATACCAGGTTATTTGGTAAAATTTATCAGTTTTCTTAGTAAAAATTCTTAGGTTATCTTGTAAAAATGACTAGATCTCAATTTTTACCAGTGTGTCTGGTAATTTTTATTCAGATAATTTGGTTTTTTTTTTAAGTGGTTATGGTAGTTTTTCCTGGGAAACTTATAAATTGTATTAGAAACCTGGGAATAACACGGCTTTTGACAGTCTGTCCATGCGCTACCAAGGCACCTTGGTAATTTTTACTCTAAAATTTCTCTCCGTGTACTTACTGACTATGGATTCAGAGATATTTGTAGTTATAGTTTCATAAAAAAATAGTGCACAATCACAATGAATATTAAATTTTGTGCTGTATATTTTGTGTTGTATAAAAAATGCCACGTGAACCAGAGATTTAATCAGATTATTCCACTCCAGTCCGAAGCGAATTACTTACGCGAGTCGGTCGCAAGAACGTGAACTTCATTCAACGTCCCCATCGTCGTCGCTTCCCCGTCGTGTTCGCGTCAGTGATGTCCTCGAGAAAAGTGATAGCTGCGTCGGCCGTCCTCGAGGAAACTAGAATCATATGAAGGCGTGTAGTCTTCTACAGGAGCTCTTCGCCTTAGGCAGAACAAAATATATTAATAACGTGTCAAACATTAGGGATGAGGAGAGCAGTATCAAAATGCTAGGAATAAGGGAGCAGATGAAAATTTGGAGATTAGGTTCAGCTATGCTACGTACATAATAAAGTTTCACTCCAGTCCGAAGCGAACTACTTACGCGAGTCGGTCGCAGAAACGCGAACTTCATTTAACTTCCTCGTCGTGTTCGCGTCGGCGATATCCTCAAGAAGTGGTAGCTGCGTCGACCGTCCTCGGCGAAACTAGAATAGTATGAAGGCGTGTAGTGTTCTACAGGAGCTCTTCGCCTTAGGCAGAACAAAATATATTAATAACGTGTCAAACATTAGGGATGAGGAGAGCAGTATCAAAATGCTAGGAATAAGGGAGCAGATGAAAATTTGGAGATTAGGTTCAGCTATGCTACGTACATAATAAAGTTCCACTCCAGTCCGAAGCGAACTACTTACGCGAGTCGGTCGCAGGAACGTGAACTTTACGTGTGCGTTTACGTGTCGAAACGTATCCAATACATACTACGCGTTTGAGGTCGCCGATGATTGAGTCGAGGAAGTGCGCTCCGTAGGTTTTTGCCTCTAAGTGTCGAAGCGTACCCAATGTGTGGTCAAGGTGGTCGAGGTCGCCGATGATGGAGTCTAGGAAGTTCGGTCCGTAGGTTTTTGCATCTAGGTGTCGAAAGTTATCCAATGCGAGGTCTAGTTGTTCAGGGTCGCCGATGTGGAATCTAGGAAGTGCGCTCAGTAGGTTTTTGCATCTAGATGTCAGAATGTGCACGTCCCGACACCTAGACACAAACACCTACGGAGCGCACTTTTTAGACTCCATCATCGGCGATCACAAACACCTAGACCACGAATTGTATGCGTTGCGACATTAGACGCGAAAAACTACGTTGCTCAATATATGCTTTTGTACTGCCCGGTTATAATTTATTTGTGAATTATGAACTTTTTTAAAAAAAAACATGTTTTTGTTAATAACAAAAGAACAATGATAGCTATAAATTTTTTTTTTCTTAAAAAATATGAATTATGAAATATAAAAAAAACACGTTTTTGTTAATAACAAAACAACCGTGATAGCTATTTGTTTTAATATAAAATATAGATATTTTACTTCTATTTCAAATGATAACTTTATTTATCAGCTCAAAATTTATATAAATTTGATATAAATAAATAATAAATAAATAAATAAATTTAAAAATTAACCATTTTTAATATTCATAAATGAATTTAATTATAATTATGCAATAAATTTTTTAAAAAATTATAAATTTTGTTATTAAAAATTAATTAAAGTAATCAACAAATTACGTTTGAGGAAGCTACGGGCCAATGACTTGGCAGCGGATTTTTACTGTTATTGTTTTCAATGTTTGCACTATTTAAATATTGAGCAATTATGAGCAAATTAAATGACATTTAGCACAATTTTTTTCTTGTCTGTTGATTATTTCTTTAGTAAAAACCGAAGAAATCGGCTCGGTTGGGGTAGCAACGCTCAAGGCAAGGCACAGCACGACACAGCATGGCACAGCTCTTATGTACATTGTCCCTCAACTGCTCGCTTGCTATGCTTACTATACCGTCTCTCGACCGCTGGCATCACGCTGTTGCCACGTCGCACTTCATAACAATCGCGCTCGAATATGACTTGGCGACGTTGCACAGGCACGAGAGCGACGCTTTGTTGCGCTGCGCCGTACGCCGAGTCGTCGGATGCGAGTATTATGGTTTAAAAAATTACCGTACTTGCAGGGTAATATGATTTTAGTGTATGGTTAGTGCACGTCAACGAACAAAAAAGACAAAATTTGAGCTTTTTGACAACGTTTCGAAAGATTTGTCTTCTTTGTTCGTTCACGTCCACTAATTATACACCAAATTATACAAAATAGCGAACACTTTTATTAATTAATAATATGATTTTAATTCTAGGTTCTTAATTTTTTTTTAAACAAATTTCTCTAACTTTGTGTAAAATGATTTGTTGATAATTTCATGCGGTGAATTTATCGAGGAACGCTCGAGAAACAAAATAGTGTTTTTAATAAAAAAATCGAATAAAAAAAAATAATTCATGACTTTTTGTGATATTTTTCCTTATTTAGCAAATTTTAGGCTTTAATGTATATAATTTATATTTGAAAAAATTTTTCTGTTACTTAAAGCAACCTACTTTTGGATTTTACTATCTTGTAATATAATATTTGAGTAATAGATTATATAGAATACTTTTTTAACGATCGTTTTCTTGGGTAAGAACTACCTTAAGCGATACTACTGGCGTTAGATGCAATCATCGGCCACAGATCAGCACACTCTTTTGCAACTGGAGCAGTAATCGCCGATCCTTTCATTTCGCCCTTATTGTTAACAATTACACCAGCATTGTCTTCAAAGTATGTGAAGGACGGGGTCTTTATATGAAGAGCTCAGGGCAACAAACGGTCAGCTCACATTTCCAGATAGCCCCTGAATTTGTTGTTCATACTGTTTATCTAGGGGCCAACTCGAAAAGTGAGCTGACAGTTTGTTGCCCTGAGCTCTTCATATAAAGACCCCGTCCTTCCTGCATAACTAGAAAGAAAGTAAAATTTTTTATTAAAACTTTGAATATTTTCATACAAAAATAGTATTTTTTTGTAACAAAGACGTAAAATGCGATTTTTCCGCTCGAGTTGTGATTGGACCATTGCAGAAGGATCTAAAATTTTACGCCTGAGTTGCAAACAGTATTTAGTAGGGGTAAAATGCGCATTTTAGGGATGTAAACTACGCATTTTGTTTTCTACTAGAAAACATTTTTAATCTATTAAAACGTACCCTTTTTCCTGAGTTCAGGAATAAAAAGAGCATAGATGCTTATCATCTACCTCTAATATTTCTGTTTAGTTAGGGTCGCTTAGGAATTCCCCTCCGTAGGCAACCTCTACTAGACCCATATGCTTTAATGAGTGTCTTTTGGTTTTATGTTTCAGATACATAACTTTTTCTAAAGTTTTCAAGGACCCTCTCTAGAAGCTATGGCTGCAAATCCAACGAAGGCCAAAGTTGTTGGCTCAGATCTTACTGAAGCCGCTGACGCGAAGTCTAAAGTTGTGGAACCTCAACCATCGGAAGTGTTACCTACCCTTCCACCTTATTATGATGTTCTGCGCGACCATCTGCGTCCTAATTGGGCCCCCCGATTTGCTACCCCAGTACCAATAGTGCCGGTGATTAATCTACGAGTTAGTGAACATAGCATGCGTCGATTCTTTCGAACGGTGTATACCACACTTGTCAAGAGTCTCTACCCAGACTTATGGTTTCGTGAGGCCAACCTTATCACATCACAGAACTTCGAGACTGTGTGCCGATATTTAATGGTTGCGCGATGCGATTACGTATACCAAACTATTAACTGTATCCGTCTAAACGATGCGATACCTTTACCGCTGGAACTTCGAGTGCCTAAATCATTAGCGCTCGTATTGAACGGCCTAGGCTGTGTTGAAACACATAGTCCAGAGCTACGATAATATGCCCAAGACGTGAAGAGCACGTTGATTGGATCCCAGCTGAACTACAGGATCTTATTTATAGATTCAGCCAACTTATACAGTGTGTAGAACAGTGTGGTCTTATTCAAACCGAGTTCTTATCACGTGATATTAAGTACAGTAGGGTGTGGAATTGGAGCCTTCCAACTTCGTGACCACAATACCCTAGCCAACTCGGATAACGATGTTTATCTCTGCAGTTGCATCCCAGAAGCAACTACCGAGGACTACGCCCTTGCTGGAATCGTTCAACGCCAATTCGACGATGTAATAGTTGAATTAGATACTGAAGCTCAGTATCAAACTGAAATGTATGGAGCACTCGCTGCTCGTTTAGATATGCTACTTTCGCATGATTCTTTCCTTTTCCATGTTTGTTTCCTATTTCCCATTTCGCCTTTATTATACATACAATATGTGTGTTTTGATTAATGTGTATATAGCTTACGCTTTTATTTAGATAACTATGTTTTGATTGCACATCAACTAGTGTAATTAGTACAAATAAAAGTTTGTATTTATTTATCTTACAAAAAAAAAAAAAAAAAAGTATAACACTCACTGTTTTATGCCGTCCGAAATTCTTATATGTTAAGTTAGCTAGGAATGACCCTTCTAGGCAACCTGTTCATAATTCATGTTTGATATATCGACGCTCTCTACGAACCTACGAAAACTAGCACGATTCAGATTGCCACGAAGACTAGTCCATTTCAGCGTTGGCCGCGAAGACTAGCACGCCCCATTGATTTGCGTTGAAGACTAGCCAAATCCGCTTGATTGCGGCGAAGACTAGCACATTCCACTGCCTCTTATGTAAATTAACACGGTGACGCAAAGTGCTAGTTTTCGCGGCAAGCTTGCGAATCGTGTTACTTTTCGTCGCCAACTCGCGAATCGTGATACATTTCGTCACAATCTTACGAATTGTACTATTATTCGGCGCAAACTCGTGAATGATGCTAGTTTTCGCGGCAACCTCGCGAATTGTACTAGTATTCGCGGCAAAGTCGTGAGTTATGCTAGTTTTCATTGCAGTTTTCTGAAATGTGCTAGTCTTCGTGAAAAGACCAAAAAAGGTGCTAGTTTTCGTAGGGAGCGTCGATATAATCTATGCTTTTTTCTGCTACTGTTTCAGATAACTTATCATGAGTTTCGTAGTTAAGCCCTCCATCCCCGCTGATGTTCAGCCGGAGACTGCATTGTTAGAGACGTCGAAACCTTCGACGACGAAACAAGATGCCAAGAGACCAGCGCCAGATTCCACTCCAAGCACAAGTGAGCCCAAACCGTTGAAAGACCCGACACCATCCAAGAAGAGGAAGACTGATGACGTACGCCCTAATAACGCGGACGATTCACCATTCAAAGCCACTTCTAGAACTGGAGTCCTCGCTGAGATTGCTCAGTAAATTCGACCTCACATCGTCCATCCAAGACGAAAATTCGTAATTGTTACAACTATCAATTACACCCGCTATTTCACAGCTATCTGAAATACACTCGTTCGCACACTACATCCTTACCTAGGAGCGAATCCTGCTGGCATTATCACTGTTGGCAACTTCATCTTAGTGTGCCGCTACATACTCAAGTCTCGTGTTGACTTAGTTTATGGCAAGAACACTGGCCGACGTACAGATGGGAGAATCCCTCCCTCTACCGACCTTATGATGCCAAAGTGCTTATCAGACGTTGTAAATTCTGTTGGAGAATTCAAATTCTTCCCTTTTTTGACTGTGGCAACAATCATGTCACCTGATCCGGCAGCTGGAAGCCGGTTCAGGTGACCCTTAATACCCTGAACAGCAATGACATACAAGTTCTTGGCACCTGTAAAAATTAAATAAAATTAGAGTTTTATTCATCTGTTTATTAATTTAATATTTACATTATGCTTAACAAGTTCTTTTAGACACTTGAAGTTGTATGCGCGCACTGGTAAACCACAATCAAACATATCTATAGATATGTTTGATTGTGATATGTTTGAAAGTTATAAGTTTCATTGGTAAATCTAATCCGCTTGTTGACTTATGAAGACATACACCTAAGTCAGCACTTGCTAATATTTTTGGATAATCTTTATTTTTTAACCATGATGTAATTACTTTGACATACTTCCATTTTTTCTTGTCTACTATAGCCTTATAAAATACTTTCAATAGATTTTTACCAGTTATAACACATATTAAGTTTGGTAACTTTAAATTCTCATTTGAATTATATTGACTTTCATAATCTTGAAGTCTATCTAATAAAATAGAAAAATCTTCATCTTCAGTCCAGCTAGTACTTGACACAATTAAACCTGGTCTATTATGAAGCAATTCTATTTCTCCATTCATCTTTTGATTTGTAAATACAGTAGCATGTTTGAATAACCTTCAAAAGAATTATATGTTTTACTCAGTTGTAAGATTAATTCATGTTTTGTTTTTCCTTTATAGAAATTGAATGGAATTCTTCTGGAGGTCGATCATATAGCACCTTAGCTTGAATATTCCAGTTTTTATATAGATCTCATTGCTTTAGTAACGCAAAAATTGTGTTTTGCCTTAACCAAAATATGATTCAATAGAAGTTGCTAATTTCACAAGAAAATGGTTATTCCCTAAAGTTGGAGCTGAAATGGTATGTGCATAATTATGCCAATCAATACAATATTGAACTCTGGTGGAATAACGATAAAACCAACATATTGGAATAGATGGTATCGCAGGAGGATTTTGTAACAATAAAAATCTTGAGTTGCACTTAAAGAATAATATATATAGGAGGTTAACAGACTGCCATATTACTTTAATTATATATGAAATTATTATATTCAGTCAATTTCGTAAATTGGGAACATTCCAAAGTTAATAAATTTTAACATTTGGATGTTCCTCAAGCTGTTTAAGAGGCGGTGAATCTTGGTAACCTATCAACTCAAGACCATATCCTTCTTGTCCCCCTTCATTTCTTTATTTAAATTCACTTCCCAAAGTTTGACGTGAATTGGTATTTTGGTTTAAGAGAAAACTTTGAACTACTGAAATAGAAGGTAAAACAGGAATCTTTGTTTCCATATACGACGTCCTCTTAAGCAGTTCCTCGAGTGTGTTTATGAGAATTGGTGTGGTGTCTCCGCCCGCCATGCAGAGTGGCACCGTCAAAGATATCAGTCACACGATAGGTTTCGTTAGGAGGTCGTAAATCTCCAACGAACTTACTGGTCAAAGGAAGTAAATCTCTGGCAATAGATGAAAACACTCAAAGAATTTTATTCAGTTGTTTTCCAAGTATTTCTCTCGGTTGAAAACCCTATCCGACTCGAAGGATCACAAAAATGTATACGATTGAACGTATACGAGAATTTATATTGTCAGGGTTTGTCAGCGAGAAGAAATAAATTGGAATTTTAGAGTTTTTGTACCAACCGTTCCCTAAGGTGAGATTGATAGCAAGAGTAATAATATGGTAGATACGAGAGCTTCTCGTATTATAAACAAGGTATATGTAAAATGTAGTAAAGGCAATGTAACGTATAAGTGTAGACAAAGCAAATAATTGTTGGCGATTAGGCCGAGTGCGTGCCACAAGCCTCTATATGTACACTCGGAATGATGTTTTAAGTAGCGCATTGACGCTCGCCTGGCGCTCGCCATCTAGCGGCTCACTCGGGTACTACAATTCCGAACAAATTGAAATGTGCTCTTTTGTAATTTAAGTGTCTCACGTTCAGTTGAGTCTCTATTATATATAACTTTTTACTATTTACTGTGATTATTATTTTATATACCATAAATAATGTAATTGTATTAGTTTTCAATCTATCTACTATATATTAAGGAGATAAAATTCAGTCTTTTTTGTTACGACCCAAACTTCTCCGTCCAGTACGTAAACATCTACGATAAAGTATTATCTATTATCTACTACATCCACGATATATTATTATCTATTTACTACTGAAAAAAATCAGCTGATTTTTCATCTGATTTCTCATACCAAAATCTCACCTGAGATTCTGCTCCAGATGCTGTAGAAACCTTACGTAAATTAAAAATCATCTCCTTCAGTATTGGAAATCGCTTAACAGGATGTTTTACCCTCCAGATGAGCTAAAAAATGCACGTTTAGAAGGATTTTATACAATTTTTCAATTTTTACAAATTTTGTACATTCATTTATATTAATTTTACCACAAAAAAAATTATTTTAACAAAAAAAAGCACCTTAATAGTACATAATGCAACTAGGGAGGTAAAGAGTTAACCAGTCTAGAGCACGTGTAAATTCGCCTTTGGCTCGGTTGGCAAACATGTACTCTGGGGTGACCCTCTTTATCCCCGTGTTGCATATACAATTTTTTTGGCCGAAAATACAACCTTCGCGATCGGGCACCGGGAGCAAAAGTGGTACTTTCGGCCCGCTAGGCAAAAAAAAACCTATTTTTAACGAGTGCCTATTCCTCCCCATCGTCGAACTACCGCACTATTGCTTTAATTTCCAAAAAAAACCTCATTTTATCCATGCAAATGCATCACAATTACAATTTTAAATATTAATGAAATGTCGTAAACATATTTTAATATATGTGTTGAATATTTGCATTGAAATACGATAGCTTAGAAAAATGCTCGTCTCGCCCCATTCTCCCCTATTTATACATCTCGCGCCTCTCGTTTCCCTAGAAACACACGGAACCGATATCTCCAAAGCCTCTTACGCGATCGAACCTTCTTCTCTCTTTCTCTCGTGGGGGCATCAAGATCTTCCCTCCTCGCATCCTCTCTCCTCTCTCTTTCGCGCGAGAAATAGAGATTTGAGATATTGATTTTCCCCGCGCCGAATCAGTGTAAAATCGCGCGCTGCGCGTCCAATTAACGCGACGTAAAGCCTCCCTCTCTCTTTCGATCCTAGACCATTAGAGGAGAGGATTATTGGGCCGCCTAATCGCGCGCTGATCGGGCATAAAATTGCGATTTAATAGTATAGCCCCTCGCCGCTGCTTCTTCTTCTTCTTCGTCTTGTGCCTCTTCGAGGAAGCACCTGTCCCGCAACGAATGAATTAGCGGCGCGCGTGCGCCTGCGCCGCCACATATATTTCACGTTCTCCTTCCGAATTCGACGCCGCCGTGCGCGCGCGCCGACGACTTTACAATGGTAAGAGCTCATTTTGTGTGCATATGTACGTATTCGAGTGTGGATTAACATAGGGAATGAGGGAGAGGGAGAGAGAGAGAGAGAGAGAGAGAGAGAGAGAGAGAGAGAGAGAGAGAGAGAGAGAGAGAGTTGGGTATATATACGAATTTTCACGTGTAAGCGAGCGTTTTGTACGTAATTAAGTGGTCGCACGAGTGTTTCTGAATACGGCGAGCGCATCTAATTGGAGCGCTGCGTTTTGAATAATACATTTTTATGAGTGATGGGGCTGGAGAGTTTTACAATAGGTTGGATAATCAAATTTTTCGGGTGGGATAGGTGAAGTATGGGAGTTAATTGGACACGTTCGGTATAGATCGGTATGAAGAGAATAATTAGATTAATAAGTTTTGTTGGTCGTGTTTTTAATTGGGAAAAGCTGTTCTGATGTTGTTTTTTGTTGTTTGCTGCTTGATATTTACGATCGCATAAACATTTCGTGGTCCTAGTACGGTACCATTAGAAATCATTATAATTGATTAGCTAAATTCAAATGCACATCCTATTTTACTAAATCCGTTATTCGAGTCATTCACTCGGCTCGCCTTGTATAATTTTGTATCTTCAATAACAAAAAATAAATAAAAATTTGTTCAAATTTTATTTTAACCATTTTTGCGCTTCTAACGCAGATAATCAATTACGAGAACTTTCATCATGCCTCACCTCTTTTTGTTATGACATAATTGATTTCAGCTGACCCATTAAATCCCCAAACTATGCCAATCTCGCATCGATTCGACCGTCCAAAAAAGACATCACCAACCCAATCTAACTAACCAACCAACCAACAAAAAAAACCCCACGCCGATTGAATACGACCATTAAACTCCGCTTAGAGCACTTATTGAATCTAAAGGCCATTACACGCTAGGCCCGACTAGACACACACGAGGTCGCTCGCTCCGCGACTACAACCGCAAGGGTGGCGGCATCGTCTTCTCTCCTTCTCCCCACACACACGCGCACACATATATAATGCACGCATCCTTCTTCGCAGGTGCGCTCGTTCGACTTCGATTAGGAAACAACGGGGCAGGTGATTCCGGCGCGTGCCGTTGAACCTGCCCCTCATAAGGCGGCGAGGCGCGCCGTTGACACTTTAATAAAGGCGGCGGCGTTGGCACGAAATTTTTCGAAAAACCTCTTTAAAGGGACGCGCGCCGTGTAGGTGATAAGGGGACAAGCGGCGCGTGCCGCAGGTGTGTGGACAGTCTCCGAGCCGTTTGAGCTGTGGAAGAATTCGGCGGCGAATCGACGCTTTTTCGAGAACCCGGAGAGCGTTTAATTCGGAATCGAGAAATCCGGGAGGAGTAGGTTATTAGGGAAGTTTTTATGGGTTTCGTAGCGAGGATGTAGAGGGTTTGGTATAGGGACGTGCAGTTCGTAGAACGTTCATTTGAATTTTAAGGGTGTACTTTGTTTGGTTAGAGCGGCGAGGGCTCATGGTGGTTTTAGAAATTAAGTGATCTATGGTTATTGTGGGTTAGGTGGAATCGGTTTTGATGATTATAGATAGATAGATAATACTTTATTTGCCTTCCCGGCAAAATTATAAATATACAAAAGTACAAATGTAAAAAATAGTTTACATATTGGTAACAACACTTTACAATAAAATACAAATAGTAATACAAATATGAAAATTGTGACGAGGAGCACGCCAGCAAGCTGTGCCCTCGTCGAGTCGAGCCTCATAGCACCCGCTATGACCACAATCCGTGCCTACACACATTGTTTACGTGTGTAGTAACACGGCTGTGTATTTGTTTTCAGAAATTGGCAGCGTTGCGGAGAAGACACGCGCAGATCATAGAGACACACGTAAGAGCGAGAGAGAGGGAAGAGAGAGAAGAGAGCAGCCGGCAATGATGCCACGCGAGGTGTCGCGAAAAAGTTAACGCTAAGTAGCCCTATCTCTCTTATTTTCTGTCGAAACTGTTCGAGGTGCCTAATGGAATGTGGAAATTTCACATGGTGAGACCAATTACCCGTAAATCTTTAAACACTCTCCTAAATTTTGAGGAAATACATTATTAAACATCAATAAATATGCTTCCTACAAGTACTAATTATTTCAAATCATTTATAACTTATTTTGTAGATAAATATAAATAATCTCATTTAAGAAATAATTATCTTTTTAAAGCGATAATCCGTAAAGCTAAATCAAAAGCTTATCAACTATACGTAAGAAATGACAAAAGAGAAAAAAATTATGATAATGAAGAAATTATTAAAAAAATTTGTTTTACCATTACTACCACCAGAGAAAGTGGAAGACGGCTTAATTATTATAAGAGAACTAGTAGAAAATAAATTTGATAAGGACGATACCCAAAGTAAAAAATGGAGAAAATTTCTTACATATTTTCAAAATGAATGGATAAGCAAGATTACGCCAGATGTGTTCAGTGTCTATAATCAAATAGATCGAACAAACAATTATGTTGAATCGTATCATAGGACTTTAAATGGAATGCTAAGAACGAAGCCCACAACCTACAATTTTATTTGTACGTATCTATAGATAGTAACTTTTCTCTCATACATTCCTACAAAACTATCAAAATGATAGAGTCGTATCAGAATCGTTTTTAAACACCTCTGTAACCTGCTGATCGTGAAAAATAAATTATAAAATAAATTTATGAAATATTTATAGTCAAAATATTATTTTATAATACAAAATATATAAATGTAATATTTATATGCTCGATTTACAGAAAGCTTTGTTAAGGAGGTACTAACATTTTTATTTTTTTTTTTTATTCACCTAAAAAATAAAAATTTTGATTAGTAATGATATTATATATATATATATATATATATATATATATCAAATATAGTTTATTTTTGAAGAAATAGACCCTACCAGAGGTCTGTAAATCCATTTGATCCAAAAATATTGAGATTTTAAAATTTGTATCCTGCCGTAACCTACAAGCTGAGCCATTTGATATTTTTTAATGGGATACGGGCCAAAATCTTTGATTTTTATATCTCCTTTGACTGAAGCTATTCGCATCCATTAATTTTTCCAATTAATATTTTTAAAGTCAAAAATTTGATTTAAAATCCACCATTGTTAAAAAATTCCTTTAAAACTATATTTGTATAATATATATATAAAATATCATTATCGATCAAAATTTGTATTTTTTAGGTGAATCCAAAAAAGAAACCGCTGCCAAGTCACTGGCCCGTAGCTTCCTCAAACTTAATTTGCTGATTCCTTTAATTAATTTTTAATAACAAAATTTATAATTTTTGCAACAATTTATTACATAATTATAATTAAACTCATTTATGAACATTAAAAAGTATTAATTTTTAAATTATGTATAAAATATGAATAAAATAATAGGTAGGATTTGTATTTTAAATTATGTGTGAAAAATAAATCAAAAAATTGATCGTAAAATTATCGTCAAAACCTTTTAAAATTCCTAAATAACCTTTACTTCAAATTATATTTTCTTTGTGAAATTTCACACATAGGGTACTTATCCCTAGTAGTGCGCCTGTCCGTATTTGTGTGCTCTTTTTGGAATTTCCGATGTAAGAAAAAGGTTCTAACTTTAAAAATAATAAATGGCTATTACAAGAACAGTAAAAAGACGATTCATCCCATAAATTTCCTCGTCGCATATTATGGGACACCGAGTCCTATATGCCAGACATTCGTGAATTAGTAAAAGTATTTTTCACTGAATAGGAATGGTTTATGATGGGATAAAGAGGGTATACCTATCGATTCCAAATTCTAAACCGTACCATTGTACCAGGTCAATGTATAAAATTTTATTAGGTGGTAAACTTTCACTTTCGACAATTAGGGACAGCCGCCAGAAATCGTACCTAGACTCCCAAAGGTTGTATCCGAAAAGTCGACCAATCAGAACTTCTCGTGCGAAAACAGAGCTACCCTCTATAACAGCGGGCTGCGCTGAAATTCTCAACTCATTTCTGGATCAGTCAGGTGCAAGCAAGAGGCACCACAACGCGTCGATACATACCGACTTCTACGATCTACAGAGACAGATCAGCTTGTGCAAAAGTTTGAACGTGACGTATTTTAGTTTCGAAGTATTTCCCTGTTGAGAATCTCGATTTAAAAAATGGCTTTCATGCAAGTGCGTTATTTGAACAAAATTCTTAGTAATGAAGACGATATTTATATGGTGGGGTCTCTGGAAGCAAGCATAATCCCATCAAATCCATTGCCGACCAACAGGGACGTATTGAAGTATTTCTTTGCCCTGGTAAAAGAAGAAAATATCACACCCTTGGAAAGGGCGAAAATAGTGGCCTTCGACGTAGAAGACATTTGCAACAAACTGGGCGTACCCTGTGAACCACGCAGCTCCATTTCGGTAATATTGCTAGAGCTAATTAAAGAATGGCATGCAGTGCAGAGCAATAGGTATGGGCGATCTGCAGAACAAGAATTAAAGAGATTGCAGTTCCAAAGAAAACTCGAGGAAATCTTTAATAATCCGAGGCAGAAAGAGCATTCGAAACCTGAAGATGCCGTGGAATCGCAACGGCGAAGCCAATGGTACATGCCTGGATGTATGCGGAAAACAGAGAATGGTAACTTCTTGAGATTTATTCTTTAATTTCTTATGACCTTTTGTCGATTATTGCTTTACGTATTTATGAAGTGATAAATTGTTTTGATCTCTTTATTGGCTTTATGTATAGAACATTGAGCTATTTACATTTGGTGATTAAATTTCTTTAATTTCTTATAACCTTTTTCGACTATTACTTTATGTATTTATATGAAGTGATAAATTGTTTAGATTTCTATTGGTTTTACGTATAGTACATTACGCTATTTACATTAGGTGATAAATTGTGCTAGAAGGAAGAAGGGACGACACCATCTAGTGGTAAATCATAAATAAATAAAGCAATGATCGACGTACCACTGTGCATCTGAGTTAGAATCGCCTGCAGACAATTTGAAATAAAAAGCACAATTTTCTTTAAAGTTTTGTCCATTTTTTCAAAATTTCTATATAATTACTATCTTTGAAAATCTTTTGCAGCTCGCGAAAGCTAGATACATTTCAAAATTAAAATGTTTAACACTGCAAAACGATATATTATATTAATTAAATAAAAAATTATATTGACATTCCTGACATAATTGTTTTTTTGCTTCCTCATAGAGGAAGCTTTGTGATAATAATTTTGAGTTGTAAAAACATGTTATAATTGTTTTTGGAGGTGTTAGGAATCAAAATACATGGTAAAAAAAGAAAGAAAGAAGGGCTAGTGGGGGCCCCCTTCGTCGCCCCCTACCAGTGAGGTACAGCCTGCCCGGATCACCGTCCAGGAGCTCCTTACATAGAAATGAATCCACGTAGGAGGAGTCTGGGCGATTCCAGTTACCTCTCCTTAAAGAAGGAAATCAAAAAGAGGAAGTTGTGCGTTGCCCTGTGAGGGCATTTCCACACTATCAGAAGTTATAGAGCAAAAACGGTTGTATAGCTGAACTACTATGTGGAGTGTAGAATGGGGAAAAACCTCGCTAGGAGTAAAAACCCATGATGCATGGTTTTCGAAAAATTTCTGTATGGATGTTTGTGTGTGTGTGTGTGTGTGTGTGTGTGTGTGTGTGCGCGCGCCTGGATCTCAGCTTCTACTTGGTCGATTTTAACCGGACAGGTTTCGTTTTTTTTTGTTTTTTTTTTGTGTGATGATACAATAAAAAAAATCTGTTTTTTTTATTGGGCCGATGCGTTTTTATTTTATTTCGAATTTTCGGTTTTCGTAAAATTTATTTTTGCTTTTTTTAATGATAACATTGATATATTTGAATCGGATGTGTAGCATTCGAAAGAGAATTAAAATACCTATATTTTCCAAAAAAAAAGAAATACGGTGAGACTATGTTAAATGGTTTGTGACTTTTTATTTTTACTCTTTCAATTTTTTATCATTAAAAAGCAATTGTTATTATACAATTTTATATTTTACAAAAAAAAAATTCATTGCCCATAAAAAACAAAAAATGACCATCACTACCAGATATTCGAGATTAAAATTTTTTTTTAATGTTTTTTAATACTGATATTGCAGAGAATATTATCCTTATTTCTTTTGATAAAAAAGTTATTTAAAAAAAACTTGCGTTTTTATTAAAAAATGTTTGGCATTGATAACGGAAACCACCACAATGCTAGCAGCGATCGATACATTTTTATTCATGAATTGTGAAAGGACCCCGCACACAATGTATGGGAAAAAATCATTCGGTCAAATTTTGGGGGGTTTTGCCCATGAGAACTTTTGTTCAGGACCTCAAGATCTATCTTTTCCCCAAGTTTGATCCAATTTGACCGAATGATTATTTTCCATACATTGTGTGCGGAGTCCTTTGTCTATTGGAATACGTTGTTGATATTGAAATAGCTTAAAAAGAACAGGTAAGTTATGAAACTAGAGCTCAGACTTTCAAATTAATAACATATTTATTGATTTAGAAATGATCAATTTAATTTGAGACTGATATTTTCTGGAGATCACAGATATTTTGCCGATTGCAATGTCTAAAAATATAATTTATTGTAAATTTAACCTCAAATATCTTTTTCCGTAATAGACCGATTTTTTTGGGTAACAAACTCGATCTGAAGGTGTATAAAAGCTACATCTGTGCCAAATTTCAGGACGATTGGATAATTTTTACTCTTGTTATCGCGCGACAACGAAAACGCAAATTTTTTTAAAATATTTTTTTTCTAAAAAACAAATGAAGATAATCTCTTGAAATTTTAATCAAATATAGTCTTCAATGAGTGTAGTAAGTGGTTAAAATTTCAAGTCGATAAATAAAATATTTTTTGAGAAATTAATTTATGAAATATAAAAACGCTTTCCTTAATAACAAATGACAGAGTGAAGATAATTTAAATATTAAAAAAAGAAAATATAGATAATTTAAATATTAAAAAAAGAAAATATAGATAATTTAAATACCTTTCAAAAAAAGTTCATTATATTATGTAATAATGGCTGTAAGATATAAAAAAATAAAAAAAAAAATAAAAATTCAAATCCATCCCTTACGAAAAGATGCTGTAGTTATATGACACTACACAAACGCTGTAGTGACAGTTCTGTAGTAGTTACTATACAATAACTACTGAAAAATACTGTAGTAATTTCGGACTGTAGTTATGACCACACAAAATTACTACAGGAATTTTGTAGTTACTACTACACACAATTTTCGTGAAAACATCTTATTTGGTGCTATGCCATCGCACAGCAGAGTCAGTGGCAAACAATCCTAGGTAAGGAGTTGTACCCGGGGGACTGCCGTGCACGACTGTCGGCGCCTTATCGATTAAGCCCAGTGAGCTCAGATATCAAAATCAAGATAATCCTTATCACATTGACTCTTCGTAAAGAGTCGTTTGAACGGAAAGAAGGAAGGGATGGTGGGGGCCCCCTCCGTCGCCCCCTACCAGTGAGGTACAGCCTGCCCGGATCACCGTCCAGGAGCCCCTTACGTAGAAATGAATCCACGTAGGAGGAGCCTGGGCGATTCCAGTTACCTCTCCTTAAAGAAGGAAATCAAAAAGAGGAAGTTGTGCGTTACCCTGTGAGGGCATTTCCACACTATCAGAACCGTTTGAACGGTTGAATCTCACGGCTATACATACCCTCGCGGTTCCAATGTGTTTATGAGAGTCTCGACTGCTGCGCTGCTCTGCGGTATGCGGCAGAAGCTTGCTTGTTCAGAGCCTGTTTATGTGTGTTCGCTGCTATGCCGCTATGGGGCGCAGCAGTCGGCACTCTCATAAACACATTGGAACCACGAGGGTATGTAAAGCCGTGAGATTCAACCGTTCAAGGTGCGTAGGACGGGAATCGCAACCTTCTATGTATTTAGTTATTGATCACGTAGTATGTAAATAATTATAATAAAATGGTGATAACAGTTCAAGAAAATAAATATATTTCGATATTTGACTAGAGCAAAACTTACACAAAACTTGTTCGTTATATAATGTTAGAAACAAGCATACGTAATATATAGATGTACATACGCAATGTAAAAAAAAATATTATTATCTTACTATAGAATTAATAATAATTCAATTTGTATAATGAATTTGTACAATGAAGATATTGCAATGAAATTATAATGAAATTATAATTATAGAAATTATAAAGATTGATATAACATTTTTGTAAAATTAGTAGATATAATAGATAGATATAATATAATTGAAAAGTTTTTATAAAATATAATATATAAATCTTATTCCAAAAAATAATGATATAATAGTACATTTCGACACGGGTGGGGAAGTCGATTATTTAGCTGGTGTGACTTTTTGCACGAGCGAAGCGAGTGCGAAAAAGTCATACCAGCTAAATAATCCACTTACGCACTAGTTTCGAACGGTATTTTATACCACGAGCGCCGAAAAATCATACCAAAGTTGTGATTTTGAGGTCAGAGTGGTATAAAAATAAATATTTGATAGATTACCTAAATACTACAAAACGATGCGTCCGGCAAGTATCTTCTGTCTTTAAAAGAAAATTTCCCAAAATTTAAAAAATTACATTAACAGTTTAAGAAGATGTTTAATTAAAATTCATATTTGCAGATAATAGGTAGATCGACTTGTGTAAGAAAAACTTACATGAATTTATGATGTATAACAGCTCATGGTTAAACTATTTTACAGGGTGGTGACTTCTATGATCTATACTTCGAAAATGTTTACGCAAAAATTTTTTAACTTTTTGTATTTCAGTTACAGTTATTATGTTTTTTGTTTTTTTTTTTTTTTTTTTTTTTTCCGAGGTACTAGGTGAATCTTCCTAGGCCCCCGTCCTTGCTTACAGCATGGAAGGGGCCCCACTAAGACTATCACGAAGCGTCGGGCTCCGCGGTGTGAGGGATTTCTACCCCCTAAACACCCAAAACCTTTCCCGCGGCGTTCACCGGAATCCGGCCCGGAACTGTTATACACATTACTTCGGGCCGGTCGGCGTTTCTATGCCCTACGGCAATTTTATATATCTTGTCTGGTCTGTCTATTTTTCGTCTTCTGTATCAGTTTTCAAGGCAACCGTCAGTCTTTTTGCCTTGTAGTACGTGAGTCACGTAGCGTGCTATGTCGTCCCAGTTTTGTTTGCTTCATAGCATCAGTGTCACAACGTTATCCGGTGTGATGTCACCTGTCTTCGTCTGTAGTCTGTGTCTCGCGACTATCCAGCGGGGGCACACGAAAAATGTGTGCTCCGCGTCATCTCTATTATGTCCGCAGTACCTGCAGGACGGGGTCGTTACCTTCCCCATCCGATGCAAATACTGGCGGAAGTATCCGTGTCCGGATAGGAACTGGGTCAGGTAAAAGTTCACCTCCCCAGCTCCTCTCTTATGCCAGAGTCGCACGTCCGTTATGAGGCGTCTCGTCCACTTGGTATTGTCGCTGTCTGTCCATCGCGTTTGCCAGGATGTCAGCGTCGTCGTCCGTGCGTCTATGGAGGCCCTCGCTCTTCCCCTTTCTTCGCTGTACTCGTAGATCCTCTTCCGCTCGAGAGCGAGACGGTCTACTGGGACAACCTTTGCGATCACTAGTACCGCCACCTCTGAGACGGTGCGGTACGCGCACGCTATTCGCAGCGCTCCCAGTCTTTGTACCGCCGCGATCTTTTTGCGGTACTTCTCTATTCGCGTCGCGCAGGGCTCGATCCTTGGCCCCGATATTTGGAACGTAGGTTACGATGAGGTGTTGGATTTTCCGATGCCGCCGGAGGTCTATCTGGTCGGCTACGCAGACGATCTGGTCATCATCATCACGACCAAGGATACACGACTGGCTCAGATGAGGCTGACCCAAGCCACAAGATGGGTGGACGAATGGATGCAAAGTCGGGGACTACAGCTGGCCATGCAAAAGACGGAGTTACTATACCTAACTAGGAAACGGATAGACACGACGATACCCATGACGGTGGGGACGTCCGTTGTGCATCCTGGGCGGTCCGCCAAATATTTGGGGGTAACCCTGGATACGAGGATGACCTTCTGGCCGCACATACGTGGCGTCGCTGAGAGAGCGGCGTTAAAGACCGCCGCCCTCGTCCGCCTCATGGCAAATACGAAGGGACCGAGACCGAGCGTACGACGACTGCTTATGATAGTGACCAACTCGATGGTCCTTTATGGGGCCGAGATATGGGCGGACGCGACAGTTATTATGTTAGTATTTTTGTAATATCTTTTGTTAGACGTAATTACTTTTTATACAAATTTTTATAGTAAATATATATGAAACAAATTTTATTTTAAAAATTCTCTTTATTATAATAATTGACTTGCCTGCACTTAATTGATTCCACCAGTTACATGAGTTTATTTTTAGTAGTACTTACGATTTTTTGTTATAAAAATAATTCCATATTTCTATGTTACAAAAATGTACTTGTCTATATAAAATAATAATTGATTCCACTTCTTTCATGTGTTTGTTTTAAACTATGATATTCTTTTGGGGGAGAGAGGGGGAGAAAGAGTGAGATGGAGAGAAAGAGGGAGAGAAAGAGAGAGGAGGAAAGAGAGAGAGGGAGGAAGAGAGAGGGGGAGAGAGAGATTACAAATACACTTATACTCGCCAAAGTTTTACTTTTTTTAAAAAGTGTTATTTTAGGGAGATTCCACAAGTTTCTAAGAGCTTCAATAATAATTACAAAGTTTTATAACGGTAAAGGATGATGATACCATATTTCATAGATTTAATTTTCGTGTGGGTACATGATGATAATTGCATCGTGTGAGACTGCTGTATTTGTAAAAAAAATGGAATAACACTTTCATTGTATCAAGAAATCCTTTTTGCTATATATAATAATAGTATATATACTCTTCTTTTTATAGACAAATTAATTTATTGTATAGAACCGGTAAGAGATAAAATTGTCAGAAGAAAATAATTATTTATTATTAGAATTCCTTTTCATAGAGTATAAGTTTTTTATTCATATTTTTATATATTACAGAAACACCTTATACTTGCCTTATATTATACTTTCGTAGAAAGTTTTTTTATAAAAATAAACATTGCTATCTTCGTAATTGCAAGTAAAATAAAATAATTTGAATTTTTTTCCATATCTGTTGTAATGATTACTTTTTAACAAATGACTTATGGAAATAATTCATTCCAGTACAACTTTTCGAACCTATGATTAAAATGAAGAACTATAAAGAACTATATGATTAAAATAAAGGACTATTTGTTTCCATTTTTAAATAGTGTATTATTATATATTTACCTCAATCAGCAATGCAAACAAGTAGAGGTATTCCTCTAACTGTTATACTTATTAACAGTTTGGATTTTACATCCCTCACCCAATTAGTTATATATCAAAAGCCATATATTGAAAATACCTTACGGATACATTATATGGTTTTAAGAATTAATATCTATAGCTGTTATATTAACAGCTTTGGATTTTACATCAGATATCCCCTTCAATAATGAAGAAAATATATAGTTAGAATTAATTGCAAGTAATTTGTCACATTTGACATTATCTCTCATAATGTAAGCTAAGTGAGAAGCTCCAAAACCTATTTCATTGATTGTAAAGGATTTTCAATGTTTTATGTTTGCAATATGACCAATCGGGTGATAAGGCTTTTCTTGAGACAAAGTTTATATTCTTTGTATAAATGGTTTATAGTTATGATTTGAAAAGTTAGAAAATATAAAAATTTATTGTGAAATGGCATTGTGAAAATAACTTATTTTTTAAAATAATTAAAATTAGAAAATTTTTATGTTTGATACTTTTCAAATCATAACTATAAATCATTTATACAAAGAATATAAACTTTGTCTCAAGAATCACCCGACTGGTCATGTTGCAAACATAAAAAATTAAAAATCCCTTACGATGAATGAAATAGATTTTAGAGCTTCTTGCTTAGCTTATATTATGAGAGATAATGTCTTTGTCACAAATTACTGTAAAATAATTCTAAATATTTTCTTTAGTTTGAAATCAATGATCAAGACGAACCAAGTTTCGTTGCAATTATTTATTGTCGACGTTTCGACTTTTTTATTTAACGTCCTCATCAGGGCTTGTTAAAAAAATTGTTAATCAACCCATTGTGTCTTTATCAATTTCGTTAGAGAGATTGATGGCCAACAGTGCCAAGTCAGATAGATTTTTCGTACTGGAAGTTTTTTTCCTCGTTATGAGCTTTCCATCATTATGTTCTCGAACTGATAAAACTTCCAGTACGAAAAATCTATCTGACTTGGCACTGTTAGTCATCAATCTCTCTAACGAAATTGATAAAGACACAATGGGTTGATTAACAATTTTTTTAACAAGCCCTGATGAAGACGATAAATAAAAACGTCGAAACGTCGGCAATAAATAATTGCAACGAAACTTGGTTCGTCTTGATCATTGATTTCAAACTAAACTAATACCTCCACCACGAACGTTCGAGACTTCTACTTTCATATAAATATTTTCTTCTTTTATAAAGGGGTTATTTGATGTAAAATCAAAAACTGTTATAATCCTCTAACTTGTTAGCATTACTGTTTGGTAAATATATATAATACACTATTCAAGAATGGAAACAATGTCCTTTACTAAACTCAGCTTACAGTCCCCTTATATTTAATTTATAGTTTTGGTTCAGACAGTTGTACTTGAATTAATTATTTCAAGTAAGTCATTTGTTAAATGGTAAAAGCTTTACCAGATATGAGAAAAAGTAAAATTAACAAATTTTACATTTGTTATTAAAGACATTATCTTCCATAATATAAGTTAAGCGAGAAGCTCCAAAACCTATTTCATTCATCATAAAGGATTTTCGATGTTTTATGTTTGCAACATGACCAGTAGAGTGAAGGCTTTTTTTGAGACAAAGTTTATCTTCTTTGTATAAATGATTTATAGTTATGATTTGAAAAGTTCCAAAAGTAAAATTTGTTAATTTTACTTTTTCTCATATCTGGTAAAGCTTTTACCATTTAACAAATGACTTACTTAAAATATTTTATTCAAGTACAACTTTCTGAACCAGAACTATAAATTAAATATAAGGAGAGTGTAAGATGAGTTTAGTAAACGACTTTGCTTCCATTCTTGAATAGTGTATTATGTATATTTACCTCAAACAGTAAGGCTAACAAGTTGAGGAATATAACAGTTTTTGATTTTACATCAAATAACCCATTTATAAAAGAAGAAAATATTTAGAATTATTTTCAAGTAATTTGTCACAAAGACATTATCTCTCATAATATAAGTTAAGCGAAAAGGTCCAAAACCTATTTCATTCATCGTAAAGGATTTTCAATGTTTTATTTATGCAACATGACCAGTCAGGTGAAGATTTTTCTTGAGACAATGTTTATATTCTTTCATATAATGGTTTATAGTTATGATTTGAAAAGTGAGAAAATATAACAATTTATTGTGAAATGGCATTGTGAAATAACTTGTTTTTTAAAATAATTAAAAAAATTAGAAAATTTTTATGTTTGATACTTTTCAAATCATAACTATAAACCATTTATACAAAGAATATAAACTTTGTTTCAAGAAAAGCCTTCACCCGACTGGTCATGTTGCAAAGATAAAACATTGAAAATCCTTTACGATGAATGAAATAGGTTTTGGAGCTTCTCGCTAGCCTACATTATGAGAGATAATGTCTTTGTGACAAATTACTTGAAAATTGTACTTATCTAAACTCTTGTATTGTAGTAGCCGTATAGTTGGGATAGATTCAATTTCTAAGATCTGATTTGACAGTACTTAAAAAGATAAAAACAGAACTACATCTTGATCACTCATCCTTTTACCCAACATTCAAAATGCAAAGATAAAGTTGCGTACTGGACTCTTGCCAGTATTTTCAACGATTACCAGTTTGTTTGGTGATCTTGGTTATATATTTGTGAATGCAATTAAATCAATGGTTCTGTCGACGTTCTTGAACAAAAATAACATAAATAAAAATATTTTTGGTTGACAGACAACATAACCCTCTCTCTCTCCGCAATCACACACTGACACAGACTCTCTCTCTCTCTCTCTCTCTCTCTCTCTCTCTTTCTCTCTCTCTCTCTCTCTCTCTCTCTCCATCTCCCCATGATCAAGAATCAAGCGCAGTAGCGCCGCGCTTCGTACGCCGTTAGTACTAAAATATAACTATATTCTGATACGATTTGACATCAACTACAGCCAGGCTGTCTTTCCCCCAGGCTGCGAAAAATTTTCACTAGAGGCTGAAAGAAAAAAATATTTTGATTTCGCGGCGACGAAAACTTTATAGCTTGATAGCTTCAATACGAAAGCATCTTTCACGAAGAAACTTTACAGGTAGAATGTAAATGAAAAATGCTTTCTAATTGAGTACCTCATGCGCGGTATCTCTGTATATAAAAAATGATAAGGTAAATATGACAAAAAAAAAGTAGGGTTAGAACATCACACCAAAGAATAAAGGGTGGCCCCGCTTGCTCGTCTGTCACTTCGTTCCTTATACTCGCCAAGCAGGGCGCTGCCGCGCCCTTTGATGCTAAACTTCTATAAGATGTTTTCACGAAAATTGTCTGTAGTAGTAAATACATCATTCCTGTAGTAGTAACTACAAAATTCCTGTAGTAGTAACTACAAAATACCTGTAGTAGTAACTACAAAATTCCTGTAGTAATTTTGTGTGGTCATAACTACAGTCCAAAATTACTACAGTATTTTTCAGTAGTTATTGTATAGTAACTACTACAGAACTGTTACTACAGCGTTTGTGTAGTAATAACTACAGCATCTTTTTGTAAGGGATCCGGGTACCGAGTTTTTTTTGCGAGACGAAGAGTCTTTGTCCGACGAAAATCGGTCGATTCGTTTTCGAGATATAAAGAGTTCACACACACACACACACGCACACACACACACGCGCGCGCGCGTGCGCACATACATACATATGGACATTTTTTAAAAATAGTATATTTTGACTCCAAATGACTCATAACATCTTTCTAACATATTATCTTGAAAACTTTTTTTTTCAGCGTCACAAAGCTTCCTCTATGAGGAAGCAATACTTCGATTTTGATATGAAAATACCTAGGAGTTAGCCCTCGAAAAGGCGCAGTGTTGAGTCGTACAGTTAATACTGTATACAAGGTGTAATTCTGTACGAGTCGCACTTATTTTTCCGTGTAGAATTATCCACTTATATGAGGCAGAATTAATTGAAAATTTTATATATGACAAAAGTTTCCTAAGCGCCTACATTGATTAGGACTTTTTGCATCACGTCACGTACATGTGCTCGCACAATCGCTTGCGAATTTACTCACGTATCAGCAACAAAACGTCAGACAATCTGACATCTCTCGCAGATCGCCAAGAAAATAGCTTACAGTGCTAGCACAAAATACAAATATTATGTATGCGATATTGTTTCCATTCCTTGATACTCTTATCACTGGTCGTTCATTATTATAGCATATATCGACGCCCCGTACGAAAAAAAGCACAACTCAGGCCGATACGAAAACTAGCACCGCTCAAAGCTTTTTAGAAAAAGAAGCCACTTCGCGTCTCCTTTACACGAAGACTAGTACAGCTCATGCAACTCTTAGGAAAACTAATACGACTCGCTTTGCTCGGACGAAACTGTGCTTCTTTTTCTAAAAAGCCTTGAGCGGTGCCAGTTTTCGTATCGGCCTGAGTCGTGCTTTTCTTCATACGGGCCATCGATATATGTATAAGAAAACTGTATACGTTTGATTTATTGGAAAATCAGTTAAATATTCATCTATTTCAATTAAATCTCTTAGGAGGCCGCGCATCTACGGTCTAGCTAGTTACAGCATCATTCTGCTAACTAAAAGCATTCAAACAAGGGGCGAAGAACAATGCCGTGTATGATCCTTGTATCTTCAGCAATCCGCTGTAGTCCAGTCATAGCGTTATATATGTTGCTAAAGCTAATTTATTTTGTGCAGTATATTTACAACTTATTTACAACCTTAATCTAAAAAAATATAAGTTTTTAAGTTTTTATAAATCTCTCATGAATTTCTAAAAATAATCTTCTATAATAATGTTTTAGTCTGCAAAAGAATTGAAGAAACTACAAACCCTGACAGTGACGATGTTGATGACTCCCATAATGAAGATGAGGAGGTGGACTTTGAAGACTTCTCTTTCAATGAATCACGAAAAGACAACATAAATACTATTGCATCAATAAATGAAACTCGTATTAACGATGCAGCTTCCGCTACATCTCAAATTAAAAGAAAACAAGAAGTGAAAAAGTCAATACCAAAGACAAAAAGTAAACAAGAGGTAACAAAATCAGTTTCAAAGAAAACAATTAAAAACACGCCTAGAATAACTGGAAAAAGGATCCCTCGCAAAAAACAGAATCCTAATTTTATTTACTCATAAAATTTAATTATCAAACGCGCGCGCACGTGTGTGTGTCTGTCTAGTTTATGTGAGTGTGTACCTACGTATCTATTACGTTACCTTGTACTTATTTTATGTAGCACAGTAGTTTTCTCTGTTTCTTTTAAAAATTTAATAATAAAAGCAACTATAGATATTTTGGAATAATGTTCTTTAACAATAATATTCTTATATATTTAAATTATAATAATTTGAAATAACCTTTTTAATACTTTGTTATTATTTTAAGCTCTAGTTAGGCTTGCATTTTGGTGCTAATCAATGAGGGAACCTTGCGGTGAACTTATTTTACAATATCTTATCTTAATGTTCTCGCTGATACTCCCTTCGTATTACCGCGGAACTTTGCTTTTGCCTGGAATAAAAGTGTCGGAAACGATGTGGCTCTTTATTGCTTGCAGTTGTGATATAACCAGCTTAGCTCTTTGGTATCCTAGAGGGTGGGCCATGCAATAGCTTAGGGAAGCGTGGGGTGAAAGGGGTAGTAGGGTAATATGGGTTTTGGCGATATTTCAAAAATGAGAAACTATTTTTAGCTACAAATTTTTTACGTTATGGCTATCTTATGGCTATTCTATCTTTATTCTAAAGATAGAACAAATCTATTGGGTAGAAACTGAAAGAGTCGAGTATAAATAATTAAAAAAATAAAGTAATCATATTGAAATAAAGTACCCCACTTCAGAACTGCGTAGGAATAATATGTTTTCTAAATGAGTAATTATTATAAAATAGTATTTAAGTAGTGATTTAATTAATTTTTTAAAAATTATAACGACAGAATAATTATTCCTTACTCTAATTATGCACTTGATTCTCATTATAATCATTTAATACTTTGATTTAAATTTTTCGTAATTCATTCCTTCTTGGTATATTAACTCGCGTTTGTACGCTCAGTCGCTCACACGCTCATTTATTCGCATGCCTGCAATATATATTTCTATTTAAATCTCTTACAAGATATAAGTAACTTAGGAAATAAAGAAATAACTTAAGAAATACTTTAAGCAATCACTTAAGAAATATTTTAAGCAATCACTTAAGAAACAAAAGAGGTACGACGTTTGCAGTGTGAAATGAGTTCCGATCAGTGTTCATTTCCGTTGTAGCTGTTTGCGATTGGTGGGTCTTGCCAAATCACCTTGCTTCTGATTGGTAGGTCGGGTGTCAACTGGGGGAGCTGATATGGACTCTTCTGGGCATTCGATTAAAATGTGTCTTACCGTCTGCGGAGTATTGCAGTGTTGAGCCATGCATTGCTGAGTCGCTGTAGTGTAATCTGTTGCTCGATCGTTACGTCTGAATACACCACGGTGCAGTAGTCCAGATGTCGTTGAACTAGAGCTTCAACTAACCTTTTGCGGGGAGTCTCAGGGGTACATGCCCTAATGAACCGGAGACTGTAAAAGGCTTTTCTTTGCAACTCGGTCAATATGCGGTTTCCACGTTAATTTGCTATCCGGTGTAACACCAAGACTCACTACTCCGTCACTGAGAAGGATAAGCGTCCCTGACTGCATCTCAATGCCTGGTAATTTCATCTTATTAACCGAATTAACATTCTTTTTGGATCCAAATATAATAGCTTTTGTTTTACCGGCATTGAGGCGCAGGCCGGAGTCCTCCGCCCAACTGGACACAAGTCGTGCCGCATCGGTCAGAGCAATAGCCTCCAAGATTTTATCTTTGGTGGTATGAAGATAAATTTGGAGGTCGTCTGCGTAGAGTATGTGTGTTGACTGTGTTTCTGTCTAGTGTGCCTTATAAGTCATTGATGTAGAGGAAAAATAGCAGAGGGCCGAGGACGGATCCCTGTGGAACTCACAGATTGGTTCCCGACCAATCTGAATCTCCTTGTTTGTTCGTATTCACAATTTGGGTTCGACCTTGTAAATATGACTTAATCCACAGGAGAGCCCACCTGGAGAACCCCGCTTGACGTAGCTTACTCAGAAGTTTCGTCGGTGAGATTGTATCAAACGCCTTGCTGAAGTCGAAAAAAAAGTAGTAATGTCAGTATTTTTGTCGATAGCCATTCGTATATCGTCAGTCAGTTTTAGCCAGGCTGTTTGAGTACTATGAGGTTTCCGGAATCCGGCCTGGAGGGGGTCAAGTAACTTGTTATTGTGGAGATACTCCGTGATTTGGTCGTGGGCAAGCTTTTCAAGCACCTTGGAGAGGAAGTAGAGCACTATCGGACGAAAGTCCAAGGCATTTGATTGGGCCACTGTCTTTTTGAGCGCAATCATCTGCGCCTGCCTCCAGGTGCTGGGAAAGATTTCCTAAGCGAATGAGGTGTTGCAAATTCTAACCAAGTAATCTCAAATAACAGGGCTTCCACTACCACACTTTGAGGAACTCCGTCAATCCCCTTTGCCTGCGAGGAGAAATGTGATATGGCAAGGTCCACCTCATTTCACTTTGGGAAGAGGCCGAGATTGCGCATTTCCTTCCAAATATCTTTATTATCATTAAGAGCATCCGTAAGATGACTGTGAAGGAAGAAATTACGCTCCTGAGTGATACTGAAGTCGAACTCGTTGCTGAGCCGAAGAAATTCATCCAGCAGCTCCGCGCGTCCAGTACGTTTATAGAGTCTATGGGTCGCTTTTCGCTTATCGATGAACTGTCTCAGCTCAGGACTAATCCAAGAAGCATATTTTTTATTTGGTTTTACAATTTTTAAAGGTCCTAATTGATTTATGATGAGATTTAAATTTTAATTCAAAGTATTAAGGGCTCCCGACCTAGTCGCAGCAAACCAACAGATCATTTACCGTGGTGGGACTGATATTCTTAAAATTTCTGTAAGAGAAAGAGTCCCTTGGCATGTTAATGCTAATACTGGGCAGGCATTCATTCTTATAGTCCATAATTCTCAAGGCAATTTAATAACTTAAGAAACAAATAAAACAAATAATTTAAATATAAACTCATGTGATAAATGGCTCAAAAACCATAATGACGTAGTCATACTTTAAAAGTGGTCGAAATAACAGCTCTTGATCAAGTCACCTGCTATGTAAACTTAATATAAAGTTGTTATCGATTGTATCAAATATTTCGAAAATTTAATACATAGTATTCAAGGGAATTATTCTGCGCAAGATGATTTTACTGAGGAACGTTGTATCCATTTAGCGATAATGTTCGATTCAGGACATATGAGACTTCTTGTACAATAAGGATGTTGATATTATTGTGGTATTCAGAGACGCTGCGTAGCGGAAGCTATCGAAACTAAAATTTAACTGAATTACACTCGAGACAGGCGAGAATAACCAGACTTCGTACCTGTTTTGTACCCGTCATTATATACTCCGACAGTATTACAATATCGCCATTGTTGACGTATTATTTTTTTCAGTTCTCGTTGACGCGAAATCTACATATTGCAAGAATTCTTCTCGTAGAGTTGAATACAGTTTATTAACGAATGCAAGATAGTACTAAATGAGGAAAAAGTATTTGCTACGAAATAATATTGTTTGACTGTATATGAACGGCTGGTAAAGTGTAAAATTTATTTTTTCTTTTGTAAGATTTATCTTCTACTTAATATGAATAAATTTCGCAGAGACCATATAATGCTACGACTCAATTTTTATTGAATAAACTTGTATAATTCTCTTCAAGATAAACTTGCACTTATTTCTGTACTCCTGGTAAATTTTGAAAGAACCTGATGGTATGCCTTTATAAAAAAAATGACCACTTCTGAATATTCATTCACGCATTTTTATAATATCTTTGTAATTATTCCTGCGCAATCACAGTCCGCGAACATATATAATGTTATAACTCAAGTTCTTTACAAAGCACATAATTGAACAAAAGTTCAATAGATTCATTTTTCAATATAGGAGTAAAAAATTCTGAGAAATGGTGGAGGAAGGCTTTTTTACGAAAAATTACAAAAAGAGCGAAAAATTAGTAATTTTTTGTCATTTTTATGTGTTTTTCGATTTAGAAAAAAAGGTCACTTACTATCATTGCCAAATTTTTACAGGTTTTTCTTTATATCAAAAGCTTTAGTTTAAGCCCTGATAGATCGATGTGCCATGAAAAATAGCCCAGATATAAGAGTTTTTATTTTCCAATATTCAAGAAGTAAAAAGTTTCCTTGAAGATTTAGATATGAAAATTTGGAGTTTCCAAAAAGATAAAAGTTCCTGAGATATATTAAATATGTTAATATGGCTCATATATTAAATATGTTCAGAAAGCCGACTTGAAGTTATAATTTATTTCAGATAATTATTTTGTAATATCTAGTTGCAGATGTTTTGTAATTCCAGCTCTCACGAAAACAAAAACTAATATAGAACTTATTATATGATTAACGAAAAATGTACTAATAATTATTATATTAATAACGCTTATACTACGAGTAACAGACAAATTTTCTATAACTTTTCTAATTCAAAGCATCTTCAAGATTATAAACCATACTATATTAATTTTATACATACAATGCAAAATATACCCTTGTAATACTAAAAGCACTTACATTGAAAACAGCTCGCTCGCGAGTTGTAAAGTAATCCTCTCCTTTGCAAAACCAACAGCCGCTGTAAATGCATTGTGTAATTGACATCGAGCCGTAAACATGAAATTGACGCTGTACAAGCGCCGAGCGTCCACCGTCCACTTATACAACCCAATAAAATGTTAAGAAGTACAAACTACCCATAAAACCAGCCTCTCTTTCTCTCCCTACAAAAAGCCATCAGCAACGTAAAGACGTTTTCGGTAAACACACACACATATACACATTGTTTTTCTTCTCTCCTCCTCTCTCTCTCTCTCCTTCGCATATCCGCGCAATAAAACGGCAATCATCATATACGTGCATTTAGCGAGCGCGCCGGGGACGACGCGCGCAGGTGCAACTGCGGCACGCGCGCTGCAGCTGAACTAATTACGCTCGCTCGCGCGTGTGCGTTCGTATATATATGAGAGAGAAAGAGACACCCACCTTTCCAAGGGCTTTCCGCGTCGCTCGCGGCGAATTCATTGATAGCAATTACAGCAATTTCCGCGCGCGCGCGCCGTCTCGATGATGCGAAGAAAGGAGAGGATAAAAAGGACGACGCGCGTGCGCCGAGTAAGAAGGTGACTCGTCGCTGCGCGACGGCGGTTTATGTAACGGGCGATGATGGGAGATAATTGCGGCGAACGCGCGCGCGCGAGGAGTTTTTTTTCCTTATTGAATTATTGTCGAGCCGGGGGGAGAGTGATGTGAGGTTATAGGTGTCGTTGAGTAGCTTGATGAGCGAGTAAAAGTGGATGTGTATTTATTGTGAGTTTGTGCGATATGATATTAGTCTAACGGTCTCGCTGTTGGGGGATTGTAAACTGCCCGTGAAATTGTGGATAATTTTTTTTTTATATTAGGTGTTATAAGTATAATTACAGTAATGCAAGTTGTATTATAAATTTTGTTAAAAAAATAATGAAATAGAACCGCAAAAATATTTTTCAATAAATTATCCGACTTTTAGAGAAATCTCTGTAGTATTTATTGAAAAATCTATCCCCCTGTCCCTATTAATTGGATGAAAATTTATACCAGATAAAGCACTCCCGATATACATCTCCGCAATGCAAACAAACCTCGATTTTACCACTTCCGATATAATATACATGTATATACTCTTTCTCTCTATCTCCGGCGGCTCTCTCCACTGTTAAATTAACACCCAGCCCATAAATAATTTATCTCGCGGCTAAAATTTACATAATCACGTCCTCCTTTTGTCTACTTTGCGTACATACCCACACGCTTGCGCGCACGTTTATATCCTATCGCCATCACGCAACTTTTCGCGCGTATATAATACGCGATCGATAAATCGATCAATCAATATTACGGGCCGTCTAATCACACACTCGCGCGGCGGCTGCTGCTTTCCCGCGCAAAGCGGCGAAAATGCATGATTGATGGCCGTTAGTTGAAAATATAATTGGCGCGGCGGTATGTGTGTGCGCGCGTATATGTGTGTGTGTTATCCGTCGCGATCTATCGGCCCGGCCTCGCGTGATTTCCGTGACGGGACAAGAGCGCCACGCGCGCGCGTATCTTTTTCATGTAATGGGCAATAAATAATATGTTTAATTGAGACGTACGCGCTGCGCCGATATATGTTTATTGATTTTTGCAATGCGCGCCGGTCGTCCGCGCGCAATTAAGAGGCAAAATGGGTAATTAAGTAATGCGCTTAACGACGTCTTTTCAGATCGAATTTAGATAGATCGGCGTGATAGATCGTTGGAAAATTTATGGGCTTTCCGTCGATTTTGACGTTGACGCCTGATATGGGGTTAATCTGGTTGCTCTATATAATAACAGTCATAAAATGGACCGTTCGTTGCTGGGTTAGTTGGCGATTTGTCTATTTATTTGTAAAATATGAAACTAAATTATTTTAAAATTTTATATATCTATTGGTACTTAGTGTGTACTTTTCTTTGTCCTCGAGAATCAATATCTGTATCATGCTTAAATTTCAAATGTTTTCCCTTCTCTCAACGCCTGTAGTTACGATTTTCTAAAATTTTAAAAAACATGATATAATATTCAAAGAACTCAAAACAAAAATAATACAAATAACTCTTCACGTATAGTTACTAAAATACACAAGAAATATTTTCGATCCTCCCGGTTTCTTAAACTACCTTAAATTATACATTTCCCCGCATTAAATCAATCCACACACCGGCACACTCTCACAATGCGCCCATTACCGACAGACACCTTCCCAACCTCCACCTTTTCCGAAAAAAAAAAAAAAAAACAGAAGAAGCACCTTTCTCGCTTCCCTCCTTATACCGAGACACACATCCTTCTCTCCTCGCAGCTGCTTTCTCTCTCTCCCTCCTCCGCCTCTGCCTTGCAACGTACTCCCGATTTTCGCGGCAGCCTAACGGTCCCCGGTCACGCAGCGCCTCGCGTGCGCTGCACATGCAGATTTGCCGATCGATTCCTTATGCGCGCGCACGAGCGTAGGTACGAAAACAAAGCGCATGAGCGTGCGCTCTAATCGATTCCGCGCGCGCGCGCAACGAGTTGACGAGTTATTTTTCTTTTGATAATTGCCTACTCTGCGCGAGGCCTTAGTCGCGTTCGAGAGAGAGAGAGTTGCGAGGAGGGTGAGAGAAGGAGAGGCTCTTGGGTTATTGTTTTGTGGGGGAGAGGGAGTTGCGTTGTGGTATGAGTGTGTTTAGAGTCCTGTTGAGGGTTCTTCTTGTGGATAGCTTAAATTGGTATTTCTTTATGAGGATAAAGCGATAGGGTCGTTTTTATTTTCAAATTTTATACATTTATTCGGTCTTTTATTATTTTTTTTTTATTTTATGAAAATATCGATTAAAAACGTGAGCATTAATTATTATAAAGAACTAATTAAATGCAACAGAGACTGTTGTATTTAAAATCTTTGATATGCGTAATCATATAAAGTAATTAGTACGCTGACATTATTGTAGTCATAATCTGTAAAAATTAAGGAGGAAAATTTTGCTTCGTTTATAAAAGAACTTTATATTGTTCATTCTCTAGAATCTAAATTAACAATTTTTACGGAAAATTTTTAATTCCATTATTATCTTGTTCGAACAATTACTTTAATTGTGAGAAAATTGTGCAATTTTTTAATTTAATATTGATGGAAGATGTTAATTGCTATTTTAATGCTAATATAAATCAAAATATATAATTTTTAATTATAGTATAATTTGTTAGTTTTACTAAAAATTATAGTTATCAAAGTTTCTATAATTCAAACGTAAATTTTGATATTGATTATACTAAACAATAAATGCAGTATAATTCATGTTAAACCACACACACACACTTATCCAAATTCAGTATAAAATCGAAAAATTATTATATTTTCACCCTCGACGTCGATGCATCATGTTTCCCTTCTATTTAGAATACACAAGCAATTCATCGCGAATTAATATAGATCAGTCTACTCGGCTCTCTTGCGTAACCCGATCCCCATTCCCCCGTTGCCGACGCCGCCACCCTCCGAAAGTTTCCCTATATATATACCCGCACATCTTGACGTGACTTTAAAGGAATAACACGATGCGCGCGCACGCGCTCACAGGAGATTACAGGTTTAGAGGCAATCTCGGGCCAATCTCTTCCTATTACCGCTCTCGGAACGGCCGCGCTCTGTGCAAATATTATGTAAATATTTTTTCGATAAAAATGTTTGTTTTCGTTATTGAAGCCCGCGCGCGAGAGTACAGAGAGCTGATATCAATCGCTTTACATAATAAAGTGGCGTGTGCCTAATTGCGAGATTGCAAAAAGAGCGCGAGCCGCATGGAGGTTATTGCGAGAGATCAAACTAGATTGCGCCAACAATAAGGAGAATGCGTATTATGTAATTACGAAAAATGCAGTTTTTTTTTATAATTCCGATTGTTGGTGTGGTAGTGGGGAATGTAGGTTGCGAGGTGAGCAATTTGTAAGGAAATTTGAGGATGCGAAGATGCGAATTATGGAAGATTTAGTTGTGTATGTATGTGCGTGTGTGTGTATAGGCGGAATGACTGTGATTCCAGGAAGGAATTTATGTAATTTTTGTCAATGTACGTGTACTTAAGTGTAATGTACTTTACTTTAACTGAAAATGTACTTTAACTTTTCGAGCTATTGCATGATTCACTAAGTTGTTATAAAAATGTAAATTTATTTTTTTTTGCTTCCTCCTAGAGGAAGCTATGTATGAGTAAAAAAAACTGCCAATTCATTGGCACATGGCTTTCTCAAACTTAATTTACCGCTAATTCCTTCAATTAATTTTCAATGACAAAATTTAAAATTATTACACCAATTTATGACATAATTCTAATTTCATTCATTTATGAAGATTAAAAGGTAGTAATTTTTAAATTATGTATAAAATCTCTGGTAGAAATGCATCTATATGAAATGGCCAAGAAGATAGAAAATAGCTAGTAAAACTGCAGCTGTGATGAAACGATTTTTCGACTATTTATTAGATTGACGTCACAACAAAATATTCGTATTTGATTTTCTTACTAATTCTATCGTATATAAAAGAGCATTAAAGTGCATTGGATGGCTTGCCAAAATATAAATAAATAACATTAACTAAAAAATCTTTTGTTGTACTCCTTCTATGAATAATTCAGCAAAATTTTTATTTCTCCATCTGATTCTGTCTCTCTCACTCCTTGTCATAACAGTAAGCCTTCTACTAGCCATTTCCAGATTAAAAAAGCTGATTAATTTTAATACCTTTAAAATACTCAAGAATAAGCTTGTGCTTGTCTTCAAAAACCTCATTCTATTTATCAATCTATTAAATGGCCATATAATAGGGGAAAAAGCGTTTCACCGGGAGCTACAAAACTGGACAAGAGAAATTCCCATTTTATAGCAAGTTTCTAAAATAAATAGTCAGTTATTAGTTATAAAATGTTTTGGATTTCCACCAGAGATATGAATAAAATAACAGGTATGATTTAATTTTTAAATTATGTATAAAAAATGAATTAGTATATTGTGTATACCTAGGGCGCAAAGTGGGCCTTTTTAGTTGAAACGTGTACTATTATTTTCCTAAAATCTTATTTGGCTTGCAATGTTTCTGAATTGTTTTACATAATTTTAAAAAGGATTTAACTGCAGATAATATTTGGTTCAAGAATGTTTTTTATTTTGAAGATTTGTATTTTATATAATAGTTTTTTGACGGGTATTCATAAAAAAAATATTGTTGTGATAAATTAATTTTTGGCATTAAAATTTAACGAAAAGAATCAATAAATTAGTTTAAGGAAGCTACGGGCCAATGAATTGGCAGCGGTTTTTTTAGTTTTGCCATTACAAGACTCCTTTTGTGCAAAAATTATTTCCTCAAAATCTAATATAATTTATATACGTCAGCAATATTTCAATCATATTAAATATATTTTAGGTATATTAAAATTAAATGAAATACTAAAGTAAAAATAAAAAAAAATTTAACAACATTCTTTATTACACTGTTTCACTTTCCAAACCAAAAATACTGTGAAAAAAATTCATAGATTCAAACCAAAATACCCTCACCTCCATCACAAACCCCATCGCATATCAGAAACCCTAACTAATAATCACACATCCCACTCGTCTGTTAAAAAGCCCCGCGCTTTTTCTCAGCTACATATTATACTGCATACCACCGTCCGACGTACACTTTAAGCATCCTGCTCGCGGCAGGTGCGCAGAAGAGGAAAAGGAGGAGAGAGAGAGAGAGCTCGTTTCGCCTAGATAGACTTTTCTTTATTTTACTACCCGTAATCACATTTTGAAAACGGCCAATCTTCAGCTGCCCGCGGTAGCTGCGCACACGTGGCAATTACACCCCTCGACGCGCGTGTGTGTACACAGCAAGAACTTTTATTGCCGCTGAAATGAGAGCGAATATCATCGGGAGTAGTGTACAGTTACGCAGGGTATATGTAAGCTGGTGGGCTTTGGGTTATGAAGACGTTTTTATTGACTAAGGTGTATACCAGTTGGTTGTTTTATGGAAATTAGTCAATCATGCGGATTGTGTGAACATTTGGTTGTAAACATTTTTAAGGTTTTTGAATGCAATGATGGGGGAATTTTGGGGTTGTTGAAGGAGGTATTTTGTGTAAGAGTAGGACATTATTTTTTTTTGAAAAATGTTTTTGAAGAAAAGTATATTTTATATGATTATTTTATTTTTAAATGCATCTTTGTTGAACATTTATAAAATACGTGAAATCAATAATTGTCGCCACACGAGAAAGCAGGTAACGTAGAAAGCATAAACGATAAAATAACCACAAATTAAAGAAAATCTAACTTAATATCGTGGAGATTTTCTAGTACCAATGTACTTAAAAAATATTTTGGAACATGTTCGTATCTTTAATATTATTGAAGAATAAACTAAAACTTGTTTTTTTATAATCTTGAAATGCTACTTAGGCTCGTTTAAATATTTTTTATTTCATTAAATGCTAGATCGCATTAAATTCAACCGTCGCAAAATTAATCTAAAAATCCTCCAATCCAACCACAATTTTCAAGGCATAAATTTTTCAACCCGCACCACCTGCACTTTGCACCAAATCCATCCACCTCGAGAAGGCCCGGGTGAAGGAACTGCGCACGACTCGCTCCGCATATCAACTACCTCTTCCCCACACTCACTCACCTGCAAACACTGGCCCCTCCGAAATCTCAATACCCAATTCAGCCTCTTCTCCCCATTTTCGTCACACACACCACCACCACACGATCAAAGATTTATATCCTAGCCTCGAATCACGATCTCTTCCCTTTCTCAGAGTGGGCTGTCGAAACAAATCTTTCCCCATCTCCGCGAGATCTGACTTCCGTTTACGGATAATCGCGCGCGTTTACTTTGCGCGCCGCGCGGCCTGCATGTATATAAGGCAGCATATATATATATAGCATAGAGTCGGCGGCGCACTGTGCAATCCCCGGGAAATTTTCAGACTTTTAATTAATGGCCTTTTAATGCAGTCGTCTTAGTGCCGCCGCTACCGCCGTACGGCTGCATCCTTGAACCGAGGCGAACTTTTCCTTTGTTTTGCAGGAGGAGTGTGGTGTACAGTGGCGAGTGGAGGGAGAGTAGGTAAGTAAGTACGCTTGCTACTTGGGCCGGGAGATTATCGCACAGCGACTGATAAATTGGCCGGAGTCGGTGTATTGTGTAATTAAGGGAAATTTGCCGATTCTCGGGGTTAAATGCTCTGTTTCTTTTTTTCATGTAGAAAAAGTGTGATCTAATTGTAATGGTTTAATATACTTTACGTGGTACTTGTTTAGGTGTATTGATCGATAAAGGTTTTTTTATTGAAAAATTTAGTACCTTGAGAAAGTGAATTTTCTATGTTCAAAAACAGACAATCATATTCTCATATTGTTCAAAAATATAATTTTATCTGATCCTATTAGAGTGTTTAATTTAAATATGCTGTACAACTATTTTTGTGTAAAACAAAAATATATAATATATTATGATACCATATATTTTCGACCTACAATTTCTGTACATTCATTCATTCATTCATATGTACACGTCCTATTGACAAATAATTACTAGAAAAACTCATTTGCGACACATCGAAAACTACACGCAGCTGTACAAAAAAAAACTTATACACTACTTATTAACTCGCACTAAATAGTAAAATCCCGCATACACTCGTTACCCAAGCCAAAACGCACTCGCAACCCACAAGTCACCGCCACTTTCCTAATCCCGAACAATGCGCAATTATTACATATATCAGCGTGCCCGCGAGCCAAACAATGAAAACCTCCTAATCACTCGCACTGCGGCCGCACACCAATCGATCGATCCTCCAAGGCGAGAAACACCTCGAAACGGCGCTTCTCAATAACCCCATATAATACACATTCGCTCTCCTTTTCCTCCGTGTGTCTTCCCTCTCTCTCTCGCGCGCACGGCACCTGCGCCGGTAAGGACAGCCATGTACACACACATACACACATAAAAACAAGAACAGAACGAGCCCATTGTTTTACACCGCTCGTAAAAGGCCGAACGAACGCGCTGCCGAATAAAATATAGTAGCAATGAGCCTCGCCGCTCGCGAATCTCGGAGAGGCCGAATTAATTCTCTTCCTATTTCATTTCTCTCTCGCGGCGATCCGAGCCCCGAGATAAGGGCAAATTAAATTTATACCGAGGGAGACCGTAAAAATGGAAGAGGGTTTAGGTCTCTTTTTTTTCTAGAAAGAGGGAGGGAGGGAAAAAACTCGTGTCGTCGTTATACGCGGGACCGCGGGAGAGTTATGTCTCCGTTGGTATACGCAGGCGCGCTACTACCACGCGCGAGAGTGCGGAGCGTATACATAGCTGTCGCCGGGGTCGTATATTACGGGGAAGGAGGGAATAGGAGTTTTTAAGGAGAGGTTGAGGTAATTTAGGGAGGGGAATAGGGAAATGGTGGATGTGGGGTGAGGAGATGTAGAGGTGGACTGTTGTAGAAGTGTTTTTGATTATGAGTGCGTGGGTAGAGTTTATTAAGATAGATTTTACCAACCGGTTGGTAAATAAACACACAATCAAGAAGATAGTTAGATTAACGGACAAATATTGGTTGTGTTAACCACGTTCTGTATTTTTTGACCAATTTAGATGGTTACAGTATAATTTTTTGGTTACTGGAACAAACCATTTTTGTGTGTGTTGTTTGTAAATGTTGAGTAATCGACTGTGGCAACCATGAAAAAATACATTTCTAACGATCATTTGAGTTGAATTTTTGTTATTTTTGTGGAATGCTACAATATGTTAAGAAGTTTTACACGCACTTGATCATTACTGCATTAAAATTCACACATATATCGGCAATTCCACAATACTTTTAACTATAGGCAAGTATTTTTTTTCAACTTATTTATTGCTGATATTCGCTTACCCTGCGAAGCTCAGAAACTAGACTGGATGTGAAATCTTCAATGTAAACTAGAAAACAAGTTCTGTAATCGATATAAGTGTGCAGCGCAGGGCGTAGCCTGGGGATGTACAAAACTGTCTAAAAGGTACACTTTTCAAAATGGTTGTAAATTCACTTAGTTGTAAATTCGTATAAGTCTTAATAATTATATCCAAGACTATGCACAGATACAAGGTATATGCCTCTGTAGCTTTTACTACGTGTTAACCACTTTAATTATTGTAATAACTCTGGATGAATAGATAAATCAATTAAGTACAAATTAATTACTAAGACTCTGAATCATGATTTAAAAGTCCTGATGTAAGTTATTTTCTAAAATTTTAAATGAATTACATATCATTTTCTATCCGACTTACCATAAATTATGAGCTACATTATAATTATGACATTTATAAATGCTCTTTAGCTATATGTACAGCGATCTTAATCGATCGACTGGTAATTTACATCCGACAAATTCGCATAAAACTAACTGATATCACATAGATAAATCGGTACACCGATTGATACTCAGCATATAATCGTTCGACCGGACACAAACCTCATAAAAAACCATCTCGTCGCTAATCCCGTCACTAAACTCAACGACACACCCGCCCCCCTCCCCAATCTGCCACCATCCAAATCCACGCCGTTACACTTCATACACCAGCACTTACGCGCCATCTTCCCCTTCTGGTCTGCATTCTTCCCCAATCCGCTAAAAACTACTCACCCAAGCGCATGACACACGCGCATCGCTCCACTGTCCCTTCGCAATCGATTATTGAATAAATTACGGCCTCTCCATCTCTATACCGATACCCATCGTATATAGCGACGAATCGAAGAGGGGGAGAAAATCCGCGCCGGTCAATTTTCCAGCCGCTGACCGCGCCGCATTGTCCGCGCGAGAGAGAGAGAGAGAGAGCTTATCCTTCGACTTTTCGTTTTAGTCGAGCGCGCGCGCATCGAAATTTAATCGATTACCGAGGCCGAGCGCTATCTCTCTTTTCACGAGCGAGGCGCTGCCCGATGCGTATAGACATTGGCTGTATCGGATTTTTCGATGGGATGGAGTCTATATATATACAGGACTTTCTCGAGGTTCTTTTTTTGCCGAGAGTAAATTGAATTTTGTATATTGGGAGAGGTTTTTTTGGGGGGGAGGGTTAGAGATTTTGGGTTTTGATGGAGTTTGAGGAATATGTGTCGAGGAAACGGGGTTTTTCGGATGATTTGATTGGCGATTAGAATGATTGTATAGAAAAAACGGTGCCGCGTATTGGGACGAGATTAATTGATGGTCGATGAGATAGCCGGTTGTAACTGTCAGTCGTGGGCATAAATGTGCTGTCGGAAGGAGAATATAGACGGTCAGTTATTATAATATGAATGCTAAATAACACGAGCATTGTCATTTCAGAAGTAACAATATAAATATCAATGAGTAATGTCGAATATTTATACCCTGATAGAAAATAGACCAATTTCGTTGGTTAACGTGTCAATCAAATAGAGGCATTTCTACTGAAGTTTAACATCGACATTTAATTAAAACTATTTAAAACTATGGTTATATTTTAAAGCATATATCATATGTATAAATAGTTATTCTTCGTCGACAATAGCAACATAATCATGGCGTGACGTTTTTAATTTAAAAATTGGCAATCAGTTCGCTAACCGTTGGTTAACATTTCTACCAGGGTAGGAAATAACAATAAAAATACTTATGATTCTTTTCTACCACAACAACCTAGTATAAAATCGTAAGTGCCTTATAGAAATTAATTTCAAATCAAGGCAACTGAAACCTTATCTCATCCGTTACGCAATCTTCTCCGTCAGTCATAAAATCGCTATATTCACGCGTATCCACTACCACAAACACGATTTCCTCGCAATTCCCATGTTAACCTCCATCCTCGCGTTACCACGTCAATCCACCTCGCAACCCCCCACCCCATTCAATAATCATTCCTCACCACCACATCTCCAACGAAAAACCTCATCTCTCCTCTCATTGTTCCTCACTCTCACCCGAGGTGTAACAACTTGCCGGCCTGCTACGGCGCTAGAAAAAAAGAACGCCGCGAGTCCCCCACCTCTCTCACTCGCAAAAAGGAACTCAACGAGGCACTCGCTCGCTCACTCGGAATCGTGACTCTCCGAACTCTCTCTCTCTCTCTCTTCTCGGCATTTAATCTCGGTGTATCGCGCTTGCTCGCTCGCGAGAGGAAGAGAGAGAGAGAGCGGCGCGGGGGCGTTACGGGGCTAATATACGACGACGCCGCCCCCGCGGCCGCCGGGGCTAACGAGGACTGACTTTAACGGTTAAATAATATTGCTCTCAGGTATAGAGAGAGAGAAGGATATATGTATGTGTGTACGCGCCTCTGCTTCTCGCGCGGGCGCGCGTCGGGAAGAAAGATTGCCAAGTATAAGAGAGAGAGGTGGAATGAAAAGGGCCGCGCGCGATTGGTTTGGCACACACCGATGTGTCTGTGTACGTATGTATGCGCTTCCTTGAGGTGGTTGTCGATGCTGATGCTGAGAGGGTATATGCCGAGGATCCTGTAAATTTATATACTTTCGGGCCTATTGGCCGAGCCGTGATTTACTCACCTTGGCGCATACGCGCGGGGATTTTTTGCGCCGCTGATAGGTGATTGCGGTGCGCTGGTGATGCTGGTGGAGTGCGATGTTTGGACGTGGTTTAACAGGATTTGTTTTTCGAGGGGGGACGATTGTTTTTGGCGCGGCATCGGTAAAAGAGTTTAAGTATTTTAGTCTTGATTTGGTATTTTTAAGTTTTGGGGAAGAGGCATGGATGAGTCACTGAAGGAAATAGGTGCACCGTACGTCGTTTTGTATTTATATTAGGAAGGCAAAAAGAAGTAATGTTTATATTTATGAGATGATAATACTCCGTAGTCTAGTGTGGATGGATCGTTTCATGTAATTAAAAGCATGATTCATGAGTTTTTCCACGATGGACCTTTAGGATGATGTCATTAGATTCTTGTTTTCGTTTTCGCAAAATATTGCATCCGTGTTTGATCACCTCTTAATTCGACCTCTACTTTTATCATCGTTAGTAGGTACCGTGCTTTGTTTTTTCTATCTTTTGAGCTCGTTTATTCTTTTAAATATTAAAATATTTAACTTTTCTTACATTAATATTCAAAGGATCGCATTTTCAATTTGGAAACGTTATTAATACCGTTAAGAGAGTTTTTATAGCCGAAGAATAAACAAAAGAGCTTTTCTCCAACTAGGTCATATCAGATGTTATAAAACCATTCAACATATCTTCCGCTGCCTTAGCCCCCGCTGAATCCCCCCAACTTCTTGATTTTTCTCCACAAAACCTAAAAAGTCAATAAAAACCAGCACCTCTAAACCCCCCGTAATCCCTTAATTTTCCACACCACCCCAACCTCCTTACACCGCCCAAGCAAAAGGGGGACACGCGTTTACAAGCGCGCGCTTTCGCTCACGACGGCCTTCTCTTTCTAAGAAGGTTAATCGAAGTCCAAGCTCGGCCGCCCCGTTAACTCTAGAAATCACGCACACACACATACAGTAACCATCCGAGCGTGCGCGCGCCCTCAAGACGCATGACTTCCAGGCCCGGCATCCGGGCATTTGTCCGGGCTGGCAGGCCGCGAGCGCGATATATATATACACACTGCTCCGCGCGTTGGGCTAATCGCTGAAATCACGTAATCCGCGGAGATCGGAATCGCGCAAGCAAGCGAGCGAGCGTGTTATTCATCACCCCGAGCGGGAGGCCATTTATTTGCGCCCTGTGTGTTGTAGTCGATGGTGGAGGAGGAGGGAGAGAGAGAGACTAAGGGCTTCCTTTCAGGGTGATTTCGAGTTTTTCGGAGTGGGAGGGAAGTGTCCAACACACGCGAGACAATAGCCCTGAGGCCGGAAGGTGCGGGACACGAGGGTCACGATGTGTTTCCATGTCTCGGGGAAATGGTTGGCGATGTTGACGCGAGCGCGCAAGTAGGAGCTTTTTCGACGGGGGAGTGCGAAAATTGGTTGCTGATGTGGCTATTGTTTAGGAAGTATATTGTATTTTATATGGTGTATGTTTTGATATGTAGATGTGGCTTTTTAGTGAGGTTCTTAAATTTTTGGGTCTAAAGATTGGTTTGATAAAATGGTATTTTTTGTATAAATTTTTACTATAACGTAGTTCTAGCTTGCAACTATAATTTCTATGATTTTTTTTCTAAAACTCTTTGGTTGATTATCTATCAATACCACAAAATACCGAAAAGGTTGTTAAAGTGTTAAAAATTTTCTAATTTAATGATGCCGAAAATTGTTAATTATATTTCAGAGAATCAACAATACGTATTAGAACATGTATATCCCTACTATCTTTTACCTTTTTATTGCTACATTATTTCTATTGAATAGCTATCAAATATCGAGTAGCTTCTTAGAAATAATCATCGTAATAATTAATTTCCGAACGAACCGAATGAAGTCATACTTGTTTTGTTACTTCATTGAAGTACACTTTATTTTCCTCCTTCGCTATCACAACAAACCGCGCTCAATTTTCACCAACTCACTCCTATTTCTCAACCCAACTATATACAGTACGCGCAGTCCGTACACCTATAACCATCGTCACACTTCGGCCACCAAAATCTCGCTTCACCTCACACCTTTCACAACAAAAGCAATTTTTTTTTCAATCGACAATACGTCTCTTTGTTACACACACCTCCCGATCAAATTTTCCTCTACACACCAACTACGTTACACCACTATATAATACACCACGTCGTCTACCTCGACTCTACACGCGTTCTTCAATTTTTTTTTTTACTCTTCGTCCTCGCTTACGAAACGCATTCATAACCGATCATGTCGAAAGGCAATAATAGGCTCGCCAAAAGGAAACTCACTCGGGCAATTAAGAGCTGGCCCACTCGCACCGTTAAGTAAAAAGCGAATTAACCGAGGAGAGGTTCGGAGAGGTCGCCATGGGTGGCATCGCGCTTAGCAGCCCATCCATTTTTCTGATTGCTCGTTGTCTCGCGCCGGGGGTCCGAAAACGAGATGCCCCGCGTGCCATAAGCGAGGCGTTTTCCTTGGCTTTCTCTTTTTCGAGGTTGGTGGTATATATGGGACTTTCCGGGGGATTCGTTAAAATTCTTCATCGGAGGGTATAGGGGGTATGTGGAGTTGAAGGTTGATACGATGATGATGGTGGGATGGGTTTGGGAGGTTTTGTGGTGGGAATATGTCTGTATTAAGTGTCATTTGGGAAAACTGTCGCGGTTTTTGGACTGTTGGGTGATGGGATTTGACGTGTAAGTGGTGGGAATGTGACTACACTGATTAGCTTCAAAGTTTTCGACAAAGTTTAATGCAGCGTGATAAAAGAGGTCGATACTGGTGTTGAATTGTACGAGCGTATAGTTATTTGAAAATGAATTTATTCGTAAAATGCGCTACCAGTTATGTCTGTTGTACATTCGATCGTTTTATCGTAAATTAAAATATTTGTATATTTTTGAATTTATAATTTGTCTTATAAATATTTAATTCATTTTTGAATTAGAAAAATATTATACTGCAACCCACATTGAAACAAGATCCATCACAACACACACTTATGTATCTCCTACTTCTCGGATTTTCGATGTCCACTAATGAATCATTTCAATCGTCCATTGTTCATAAAATCATACTGCTATATATCCTTCCAATTCCCTAGTAATTCTACGAACGTTAAATGCACCAGCCTGAACGTGGCCGATTGAGTTTGAAAATATCCATCGAGGATAATTAATTTATTCCCATTAACTTCGAACCGAATCAAATTACGCCGATAAGATAAATCTGTACACACGCGCGTGCGCGCGCTGATCGCTTTCTATACGAAAAAAAAGCCTTTCCTCCGCGTCCAAAAAGGAGCGCAAAAACGCAGATAATCACGTAAGGCTGGACTCTAAGTGGCCATTAAATTCCGATGTTCCGGGCATCAAACCGTCGTCAGAGATTCATCTCTCTCGCACTCTCTTTTCCTTTCTTTCCCTCATACCTTTAAACAAAACCATCTTCCCATCTCGGCCGCACCTCCCACAACAATCCATCCCCTCCCACCGCAATCTTACACTTTTTCACGTGATTTCTTCCTCGAAAAACGGCGTTTAAAAACGCGACTTTAAAAAAAAAAACTTCCACGTATACATATATATATACATACGCTCGCGCCCGAGCGCACGCAGCTTCGACTCGTTCCTTCTCTCTCTCTCTCTCTCTCTCTCCAGCGGCGAGAAAACGCGCACAGTCATGCCGCCCTCATCAATCTTGTTCGATTATTCCGTGATGGGCGCGCGAGCGAGCGAGTGAGGAGAAAAAAACGAGAAACGAGCCAGCGAGAGAGAGGAAAGAGAACGAAACAAAAGGAGGAGAGAGAGAGAGGCTATTTACTCGCGGGCCGATTTTGATTTCTATTACGGGCCCGGCGGGCTATTGTGGCCCGCGTCGCGGGGGAGTATACAGTCCGAGAGGGTGCGAGAACTCGTGTTTTTTGTGCGTGTCGCGAGCAGAGGTTAATATTCGGAGTGATTGTGAGTTATTGTGGTGGGTGACGCGAAGAAGGAGAAGAGAAGAGAGAGAGAGGAGATAATTTATAATCGTTTGTAAATAGGAGACGAACTTCCGAGAAGTATGTGTTTGAATATTCATCGTGTGTGTTTACTTTCGGGTGTATAATAAGGAGGGACACGTGGATGAGATTTATTTCACGTATAACCGATCATTTCTATATACCGGGAGGGGATGTGCTGAAGTGGCTTATTTGGTTTGGTTCTGTAAAACAAATATTCTTTTTGATAGGTACGACTATTGTGTGACTTACAAGCGGTGTATAATAGTTACAATAGGAGCAATCGCGTTGTATAACAGAAATGAAATGCACGGCTTTGAGAAGCTTATACAATGAATAAATTTGTAAGAAAATGTCGTGTGCTGTAATTTTGACCTTTTTGTAAAATATATTCTACTGATACTAATTATAACTGTAAATTAAAAAAAAAAATCAGAAAACACTATAAAAATTAGAATTAATCATAATAACCAATTGGTTTTTTGCTTAATAACAGTATATTATCACACGCATCATGCAATCATTATACAACGCCAAAAACTCATTCCCAAGTTAGTGTTCCTTAACATTTTAAATAGCGTTTTATAATTACCCTGCTCTACACCACAACATTTCATTATACAACAGTGACCGTGCGATATTCAAACCCAAATTCGCGCTATTAATCATCTCCTAATACAAAGCTAATAAGATTTTCATGCACCAATCGTCCCAAACCATTTCCATACAACCATTACCCCCACCGCCCGAATTCCGTTAATAATATAAATCCCATTCCCGGACAATCGTCCGCTCTCTGCCTCTAAAAACTCCCTGTATATACACCTCTCCCCATCTATCCATACTCTCTCTCGCTCAGGGCGCATTGACACACGGACAAAAGTGGCTAAAGTGGCCGGGTCTTCTCGATTTCTCTCGGCCCTGCCTCCTCCTCACAATACACACTCTTGCGCACAAAGGGAAACTTAGAAGCGCACGGAAAATCGGCCGGATTACGTGGAAGGTATGTCGCACAATGTGAAAGAGAAAAAAAAAACTAGGGCGCATAGGTACGCGGAGAGACACGAAATTATAGGTGCTGGAGATCCGGAGGGTAAACAGGAAGCGAGTCAGTTCATGCGCAGGAAATCGCGCGCGATGGTTGACCTACACAGGGCGGCGAGGATTAGCGGCGACAGTGGCAGGAGATTTTGAATGAGGAAAAAACGCTTTGCAAATAAGATTTCGCGGGCACCGTGCCAGCAGTGCCGGCTTTTCAAAGTGGATCGCTGTGTGTGTGCATTGGGATCTTTTGTGAGCGTCTGTGTGGTGCGTGAATTGGGAGAGTGTGGTTTAGACGAGAATGTCGCTGGGATTTTTTTTTTTCTGTCACTGCGAGTGGATCATGTGTTTTTTTGTTCGCGCGAGTATAGAATTTTGCTTACACATTATTTATGACGAGGTGAAAATTATAGCGTCGTGTGTTTCGAATTCCGCGATACTGTGCACCATAACTTAGCTAAATGAAAGATACACGCGAAAGGAATATTAAGTGTTAAGTGTTCGATTGAATAAATTACGATTTGTGGTTAGGAGTATAACTCGTTTTGACAGAAATTTCCAATAGTAAATCATACAAATCGGATATTTGAATACGCGCGTATTGACTTTTCGCTCGTATTTAAAGCCTTTAAAATGCAAATTTTCGACAGCACGCCGCGAGAGACTCGAAGTAATTAGCGATGCATACAGGCAGCGCTCGCATGCGAATATGCAAATTTCCCGCTTAATTAATATCCACCAGGCACACGCGCGCGTTCCGCTCTACGCTTAAAAACACAATAAATATATCGGTAAAACAAAATCGACTCTTTTACACCGTCAATTGCGCAACGCGATCATTATACCGTACTTACGCTGTATATAAAACGCGGAAAAACCGAGTGAAATATCCCCGGCGCCGACACTAAATTTCGCGCGCTCGGATCAATCAATTATATGCGACTCGTTCGCGGAACGACTTGTAGGATTCACGGAAATTCGTATGTATGTATATAATATATAAGCACGCCTCAACACCGCAATGCGCGCAATCTGCATACATTAGCATCATAGACCGAGCGGCGACACCGAGGCTCTAGAAAATCTAATCGAGCGGTCGCCGCGACAGAAGTTGCCGCGCGCCTGATCGGCGTATATACATATAGATATAAAAGTTGCCCATAGCATATTATATTCTCGGGTCGAGTTTTTCCCTAATTAAATAATAGCGCGAAACCGATTTATATTAATTAACAAAATAGCCCTAATCACCGCGCTACCTCGAATTATACATCTCCAACTTCTCTCTATCCCTCTCTCTCTCTCTCTCTCACACAGCACCATAATTATGATTTATCTACGGCCGGCAAAACTCGTGTAAATTACCCGGCCGCTCTCTCCCAATCGTCAAGACAGAAGTCCTCCTTCAAAAAACGCGTGAGTATGAAGACGTCTCTCTCTCTCTGATTTTGCGCGTAGGCGTCTCTCGCGTAAATTATGCTCTCGTGTTTGCTCGTCCACCTCCGGCCGTCGACGCCCTCGCGCATAGCCCACCTGTTCTCTGTAAATATTGTTTATTGAGACGCCAGAGCGAGAGTGGAAGTGAGGTGAGGGAGAGAGAAAAAGGCATTAACGTCGCCGAGCGCCCCGACACGCCTACTGCCGACGTTTCCTCTGCAGCGCGAGGTAGAGGAGAGAGAAGAGGGTTGCTGAAGAGAGCGAGTTTTCGCAAGAGAGGAGAGAGTAAGAGCGAGGTGAAGGATTTGTAGTTCGAGGTTGAAGAAGTGTCGATGGTGGGTACGAGGATGAGGATGGTATTGCGGTGGGGTCGTGATACAGTTGATAGTTTCGAATTTATTTATTGATGTGATTATGCATTCTAGTGGAATTTCTTCATTTTTACATTACTCTTGAGCTTGTAGTTTGTGTTAAAAACAAAAGTTACACTAATTTTGATCGTTGAGTAACAAAATTCGCCGCATTCGAAACATCAAAAGAGTGCTCCAGTCATCAAGTGCGTTTCTATATCTACTTATAACGAAGTCATTTAATTTGTTTTATTTTTAACTGTTTATACTCCTCTCGAAAGAGGTTTTATTCTGACGGGACTATTAGCTACATTGCAATCAATCAATGCACATTTACGTTACATCAATCATTTGCAATTATAAATCGTCATTTATCAATACATTAATCACCGTCGTCTATTAAATCACAATCAATTTTAAATTTATGTAATTTCACAGTATAATATCATAATTACGTTTTTACATTTTCCAGGACAGGTATATTATACTGTTTTTGCAATGAAGTATCTCAAAAACTGGCGCATCCCGAGAACAAGTATATTACATTTATGCAAGCATCGAAATCTCGATCGAGCTTTCAAAATAAACATCTTTACAATTAATACTGACTTCTTTCGCTACTCTATTCACACCCATACCCCGCATTCCCACATTTCACACAGACAATACTCATAACCAAGTTCAAGTTCAACCGTCAGCTCCCAAATCCTCTCCACCATAATTGATTTTCACATCCCACAATATCCCTTCGCAAAACCCCCACTACGCGTGCGTCACAGCAATTGTCCTTTCAATTTCGCATCGCGCGCAACAACAACAACAACCCGTGACCAAAAAAAAAAACAACCACAACGAGAACGTGGCGCTGCAGAAAAGCCCCGACCCCGCGAGAAAGGCGGCCGGCTAATACAAATTAACATTTTAACACCCGAAAAGCCCCCCGCCGAGCGCGCGCGCGCGATCCCATCTCTTTCTCCCGAAGAAGCCTCTCTCTCTCTCTCTTCGACGCTTGCGAAGAGGTGGAATTGGATTAGCGGAACGCGAGCGAGCGAGCGAGAGCGATGTGATTAATCCCGTCGCGTATCGGGCCATCGGCGCATTACTCCTCCTCCTTCTTCTTCTTCTCCTCTCCTCGCGCAAACACGCCCCGCAACAGAGAGAGAGAGAGAGGTGAGAAATATCGCGCGCGGGCGCGAGGGGCATCGATGGGCCGACGAGATAGTACAGTCGCGCAAGCGGCCGATTAGTAATTTTCCCGCGCGTGATTTTTCGCGGGGAGGTAGAGAGAGGGGCAAGAGATGTGTATAAATTGTATAGTGAGTAACTAATTGTCGAGTTATTGATGCGGGATATATTGTGTGCTGAGATCGCGTTGTCGTTGGTTATTTCGATATCGTATATATATGCGAGAGAGGTTCTTATATATGTGCGGCTGCGAATTAACGGCGAGAGAGGTATATATACGCCGTGATCGATTAAGTTTTATTTGCCGTAAGTGCCGGCGTTTGGGTTCTCTTTCGTTTTGTGGAGTGAGAGTAGAGGCTCTTGGGTCGGCGGCTTTTTGTGACAGTTTTGATTGATTGGGGAAAGAGTTGAAGGTTGGAATGTGCACTTTCTTTTAAAGTATTCGAACTCAACACGCTATATACAACGACACGTGTCACGCAGTCTCTACGGGAGAATGTTTTTGTTTCTCGGTTGGTCGGAGATGTGAGAGAATAGAAGCGCGGTCGTTTTATTTTGAAATTTTTAAAAAAAGAAGTCTAGCGCACACCGTTACACGCTATATTCAATGAAAAATCAATCTTCAAAACTTCTGAAGTTTCTCAAACCGAGCCAGTATACCACATGCACGTATACACCGATAAAAAAATGTGGATCGTACCGGATAAACCCCTCTACTCGAAAACCAACCCACAGCAGCATGAAAAAGCAACAGCAGTAACAGCACCAACCACCAGCCCTTGGTAATCCAAGAAGCTCTGCGCACTGGAGGGGGTCATCATCCACAACGCAGCACCGCCGAATCCCAGTCTCTCTCTCTCTCTCTCTCCCGCTTTCACTCGCGCGAAGGGGGAGGCGTTATTAATGAGTACGATTACTTGGCGAAACTCTCTCTCTCGCTCGCTCGCGTGTTCCCTTTACACCTGCGCGGCTCGCGGAGAGTCTAACTTATGCATGAGATCCTCCCACAGAAACAATGCACACGAGCGAGCGCGCGCCTCCTCTTTTTTTTCGTACTCGGCTCTTTGTGGCGGAGGAGGTGGTGGTGCGCGCGAGGCTGGAAGTGCAGGAGAGAGAGAGAGGGAGGCGAAGGAGGAGGGAAGGAATGCAGAAGTGCCGGGACTCTCGTTGCGAAATACAAATTATTTAGCGGGAGTTGAGAGAGAGAGAGAACAAGGAGATGCGCCGTTGTGAGGGAGAGAGAGGGTTGTGGAGTATAGTGGATTGTTGGTGTTTAATGGGAGTGTGAAGAGTGGCGTTGGAAAATAACTTTGTAACGGGCCAAATGCGTTAAGTGATGCTGAAGAAATAGGCTTCGATTCTCGGTTGCTTACTACAATACTTTTCATTATTACTTTCTTTGAAATTACACTCTATGTAGCATAGTATTGAAGGATTTTTAAATATTAATATATATCCAGTCAATAAGCAAAGGAAATATTTGTTCTTTTAAAATGAGACTACAGTCGATATATTTTATTTATTCAGAACTGGAGTTGATTGCATTTCATCTTCTGTAATATAAAAATATTAAAAGTAAAATATCGAATACATATTGAGTAAGCTTCAATGTGATACACAAGAAAGAGTTTCTATTAAAATGACGTTAAAACATCCTGAGAAATAATTGAACAATAATTACTATAACGTCGGTCAGTGTTGTAAACGCGTGAATTGAGATATCCGTGACACGAGTGAAATTCATTAATCCACATTTTTACGTAGAATATTTATTCTTTATTTTTTTTCTACGGCTAAAAATTACTTGGAATGATTTTTTAAACACCATTATCATGAATCAGAATTTACCGCACAGCTCGAGAGCTCGGAACAATTCAGTTTATTACCACTCTCAAGGAAGTAAAAGTCCTCGCGTAAGTATATTTGCCTACTCAACCCAATCATGCACAACAACACACTCCTCGTATTTACAGACTAGAACGAACCCCATTACACAGCGCATTAATTCCCCATTACTCTCACACACCTCTACCCTCCCCCCAAAAGAAAGAAAAATAAAACTCAACAACCCTAGCAATCCTCTAATCCACATCTCGCTGACCCTCCCCCACCCTCTCCAAAATCAAACACGCAATCGAAGACCGATAGCCCCGCTTCCAGGCGACTTATACAAAAGGCAATTTTCCAGAATCCCGGCACATCCAGATTGATTCCCTCGAAAATCCCCAGTTTCACACTCGACTTGACCCACGCGCGCGCTGACCATCGAGTCATCGGCACCGAGCAGAAGAAGGAGACTATATATATACGTAAGAATAAAAAGGAGGAGAGGTGATCGAGCACCGCGCCAGCACGCTCCAAGGATTCTTATATAGGTATGTGTAAAGGCTCGGTGACAGTCACGCCGAGAGATTTCGACCGGCTCCGTGTGTTTTTTGGTATACGGCTGAGAGGGAGAGAATGATTTATGCGCGCGCGAGCGGCGGAGTGATGCTGCTTCTGCTGAGGTAGGTAGGTATATACGAGAGAGAGAGATGAGGTAAAGGTATATGAGTGAAGAGGTGAGGTTGGAATTGGGTTAGGGGAAAAAGAAGGTGATTCGGATGGCTTGGGTGTCGCTGGGTTATTAGTCTTTGTGGAAGTGAACGGTGTTCTCGACCAGTAAGAAGTTAATTGTTTCGTTGTTTTGCTTTTTTATTGTGAATAGATTGTGGTGGTAAGAAGGAAATTAATAGGGAATTGGATTGAGTAAACGAATTTTTTATATGAAAAGAAGAAACTGTAAAGAAAAGAACGCTACTGAATGTATAATATATGTGTCATAATTTTATGTCCAGTCGAGTTTATGTATTCAACGAGTATTGTGTTGAGTTGTGAAATTAATAAAATCTTATATATATCGGAATGAAATGAACCATGTTACTTGATCGAAACCAAAAATTCTTCAAATCCCCTTTATTTCTTGATTACCTGACATGTATATCCTCTAAGCCATCATTTAATCCTGCATAAAACTCTGATCTACAATTAATTGATAGAAGGAAGCTAGCTATCTTAAAATACCTTATTTCATTAATTAAATCGAGAATTAGCCTGGAGATCATTAAAAGTATAACGGTCGTATGAAGAATTCGTTTAACGAAAATTGAACGCGCTATTACGCGTAACCTACATTAATATTAAAACAAAATCAATTTAATAAGACTACAAGATTTTAAACATTTACGTTAATTTAACGCTCCAGCAGCCTTTCGCTCCAATATCAATTTAGATGTTGCTTCGATCCTTTTTGAAAACAATCTTCTAAGACCATTGGGACGGCTTGATTGAGAAATTAGTTACGTGGTATACTTAAAATATATAGGCTTCTTTCCAGAATATATATATACTGTTAGCAATTTATTAATAGAATGAGATTATAAAACAAAGTAAAAACATAAATAAATATTAAATGCTGTTACAATCGCTCGGAAGCTAAGTGGAATAATTGATCTGAGAAATTATGAATTTTATCGCTTCAATTTGCTCAGAATGCGAAACATTTATTATTAAATCTATATAATTGATTTTACGCGAAGTTGAAATGCAAATGAATAAACATTCCGACTCATATAGCTTTGCTAGCAAACATTTACGTCATTTAAAATTACACATAAAAAGGCTGACCGATGAAATAAATAATTTGAATATTATTCATTGATGATTAATGCAAATAGCTTGTAATTTTTGCCTATAGACTTTTTCCTCGGCAAATCGCACTGACTGATGTTTTCTGCAAAAACGCTTAATCTTCGTGATTGCCGTTTGCTACTAGTATTTCTTTCCTATATATGCGATTTATTAGCGGCGTGATTAATAAAGTCCAGGACATAATTATATACATTTTAAAACGTTTTATTGAAATGTAATATTTATCTTTCCCGAAGTTGGTAATGACAGTATCGACTATGCGGTGTAATAGGTCTGCGCATAAAAAATTATCGAGGAACTAGAGAATAGCCGGGAAAATGCTTCTAATGGTAATATGCTTAATTAAAAATGTAGTAGTGTAACCGCAAAATACGAGCGTTCAGTTTACTTACAATTTTATTGCTATAGGTAAAAGCATTCGTAATGCTGGCACTGTGTATTATCGAACAGAACTTCATTATACCTCATCTAAATCTGTATCTCACTCATATAGTCATAATAAAAAATATGTTGCTATAATCATTTACAAGCAAGTAAACTCGATATTGACTGCCTATTACGAATCCATAGAATTACATTTATAATTTTATCGTCTCATATTCACATCGATCGATGAGTATTAATACCAAGAAAAAAGAAAATCACTTCAACGACATTTAAACCATCCAAACGTATCGAGTACATCATGCAAATAATTTCCCAAAGCTATATCGCATCCCCGACACTCGCCCCTCTAATCCTTCACCCTCGAGCTCTCTCGGAATTCCGAAAAGTCGAACTCTCTCCCTCTCTCCCCCGTGAGAACCTCTCCTCGGGATTACGCAAATCCCGGTCACTCTCTTTTCCATCTTCCACACACACGCGCGCGCTCTACTCGAGAAAAATTCATCGCGCAAAAGGTCAGCGACGGCAGCTGCGCAAGCGAGCGAGCGACTTAACTCGGCCGATGCTGCGGCTTAATTCCCCGTGAAATGAAAGCGACTCGCGACTTGCGGGGATTTACGTGGCCTCGGATTTGCGGGGATCGCCGCCGCCGCTTCTCCTTCTTCTTCGACGCCGCCGTCTGTCCGTCTGATTTCGCCCGCGCGAGAGGAGAAATGTGTCCCTGCGTCAGAAGTGTGTGTATGTGTGTGTGGAGATGTATAAGGGCATTTGGGTTGGCTTCTCTTTTTTTGTTGTCGCCGGATGAAGGGTATTCGGGGAGTGACGGTTTTTTTCTCTCTCTCTCTCTCTCTCTCTCTCGTCGAATGACGCGCAAGTAGGCGAGCGTTTTTTTTTTTGAGACGTATGTATTTAATGGTGAAAGAATTTTTTATCATTTCTTTCTTTTTACATTTTTTATATAATAAATTAGTTTTATTTTTTTTCTTTCGTGCGCATATATTACACCGTTATCAGATCATCATCGGCAGATGATTAAGGTGAAATTACAATAAATTATGCCATAATTGACGTTAATATGTATAAAAATAATTTATGAAAGACGCGCGTAAGTGACTTAATTAAAGGTGAAATTCTTATAAAAATTACGATACCGGACCCGACGTTCGTTCGTTTTATTTTTCTCGACGTGTGCATCACTCTCGTAATTACATTTGTATAGACGGTCTTAAAGCGTTTGTAATTATGCATCTATTTATGTTACAAATAACCTTTCTAAAACACTATAACAATGAATAATACAATCAAAAGAAAACATTAATAGGTACACACTAAAATTTGCATACTGCAACAACGAAAGCCTCTAGCACCACCGCGCTACCAAAATTACACTTTGAGCATAGCTAAAATTCCCCTTTTTCGTGCGCATATCGCCGTAATAAACTACACACACACACACACACCGCGGCGTCGACAAATTTTTTCTTTTTCACGCTGTGGTAACGACGAAGGCGCGGGGAATACGCTGCAGCGTGAAAGAGAGAGAACACGCGAGGAGACGAGAGGGAGGATATAAATAAGAGGCAACGTGCAAAAACTCCCTCCCTAATTTATTCGCATTTTAAGTAATCTCGCGTCTCGCTGCACACACGCATTGTACGCGCGGGTCTCGTCTCTTATCTCTCTCTCTCTATATATATATATACACGCTATTTCCGACCGCTTACACGCACGTATGTGTGTATGATACAGAGGCACGAGGCGCCTCGGAACAGACACATTTCGATAATAATCGGCGCGAGATATATCGTTAATCGGAGCCGCTCGCACGCGGGGCTTATCTTTCTCGCTCTCTGATTTACATGCGAAAACAGCTAGTAGGCCGCGATAAGGCTTTAATTGAGTTACACGTCTTAATTAATACCGACGCGCGCGATCGATCGATCTGTTTTGTTTTCGCGCGTTGTATATATGTGTATCTGTGTGAGGGAGAGAGAGATCTGGTCGATCGGCGATTGAGATAGCGAGATTGGAAAACGAAGATGCGTGAGTGTAAGGGGACACGCTGTGTATGTGTGTGTGTGTGTGTGTGTGTGTCGAATGTGAGGGAACGGAGATTGCGAAATGGGGCGAGGCGGAATAACCGACGCACGCGTTTATTTTTGGGGGGAGAAGTGTTTTGAGCATTGCGAATGTTGTTGATCGCTCGTAAATTCGACGTTTGTTGAGTTGATTTTGAAGAGAAAAGTTAGGTTTTTTTTGCTAAATATATATTCGATTGTTTCGAATTTGATAAAAATGACGTACACGTTTGAAATCGGATGAGAATTCGTTAATTGACTTGGCGAATGTAACGGTACTTTTGAATACAGACACGTTCGATGTAGCCATAAAAGAACTGATCACTCAAATACATCGCAATATTCAGCAAACATCCCGCGCGTATATTCATAGCCATATAAATTAAATTTATTCATTCATCGCAATGACCTTTGGCTATTATACACGCATACGCAACATCCGCTTATATGTATCAAATAAAAATTCATCAGATTTTATTACACATAGAAGCGCCGTAAAAACTAATACATATTCAAACGCTCAACACGTCGCCGCACCGCGAGCCCGTAAAAATCAATTTACCGAAATATACGACTCCATTCGGGATCCATCAGGAGAACGCCTATATCATATAAACCTCCCGATAAAAACTCATCGCTCGAGCATATACGATTTCGGGACGATGCTTTATGAGCGTCATCTCTTCGCTCCTTCTTTCGAGATTTATGGAAATCGATTCGACTGCATTAACCATTCAGCGCGCGTATACCAAAAAGGTATATAAGTAAGCGTATTCGTGTGTATATACATACGCACGCGTTCCGCGACAAATTGCAGGCCTCCGCAGAGCGCGAGCCGACCGATCTAAACCCGACGTTTTAATTACTCTATGGATGCGCGAGTATATTATAACGGCGCCGCTTGCGTATATAGGTAGTTATTATACCCCAGAATGTTTGGTATTCAGATATTTGTGCGCTACTAGTCTTTTAATACGTGATTTTATTAAAGGATTCGTTTTTTGTTTTTTGTTAAGAATATGTGTGAGCACGTAAACAAATAAATCTCGGACTAAAGTATCTGGTTCTGCGGGCCGTTTATTATACGCTTCAGCGTGGCTGTAAACAAGTAAATGTATATACGCAGCGCGATACGTTGAAATTTCGCGCACCGCGAGTATATTCAATACGTAATATATATACACATGCATTATACTTACATTTTTGCGCTGCTCTCGTCAGCTGTATAGAGGAATACACGAGGGAATGAAATTCTGGTATCGTTGATTATGCAGCCACAGTACGAGTGAATAAATAAAGAACACAGAAGAGCCAATCCAAGTATGGTGTGTACGATTTATCGTTTAATTTATTTTTAAGTTAAAACTTTTTTTACAATCATATCTTACATACATTTTTACACCGTGTATACGTTTGCGCTGCCTGCACTGTCGCCGTCGCGCGGCGCGCTCGCTCCGCTTTCTTTTCTTTTTTTTTTCTTTTTTGTCTTCAAGCAGCGAGGCGCCTCTTCGCTTCAAACAAACTTCCTTTTTCTCTCGCGCTCTCCTTTTCTCTCTATCTCTCTTTCGCTCTCCTCGCGTAATGTGTGTCGCGATGAAAAATCAATATTGGATACGGACTACACGCTACTCCCTAATAATACTACGATAGATACCTGTCCACATGTGTATGTGTGTGTGTGTGTGTGATTTTCATTATCTGCATGTATGTGTATCTCTCTCTTGATTCCTTTCTCTCATGTGTATGTGTGAGTGAGTGAGTAACCGATCGAATAGAATCTCCCGTCAGCACAGAGCGGTTTCCTCAGTCTTTTGGATGGGGGGAGGGGTCTTGTCGTGTACTAACTATGCAACTTTCCTTCGCTACCTCGATTGAAGAAATCGAAAAATCACATGCTACGCGCAGAAAAGGGGGGAGGGGGATAGATAATTCGCTCGCATAATCACACGCGCGCGCATCCGTTCGCTCTTTCTTTCTCTCACTTTGTTTTCTCTTTAATAATGATAAACGTTCTCTTAATACTTTTGACTATCTATTGTTTAAAACTTCGGAGGATATTTTTTGTTTGTTTTTTGTTTTTATGTCGATACTTCATGCGCCTGTGTCACTTAATCTTGCTTTGCGTTTAATCGCTATAGTTGAAATTTTCTTCTTCCATCTTCTTCTTCGTCTTCCAAATGCGGCACTATAACCACCACATCACACTCGCTAGTAATGTTTCTTTATTCTGCTTTCTTTTTTTTTATTTCGCATGTTTTGCTTGACCATTATACAAGTTACAACGTAATAACACGATACACAATCTCGAAGATACAAAATTTACATTGTTTTCACTTTTATTTATTTATTTATTTATTTATTTATTTACCTATATATCATTCGTCTTACTTTTTTTATCGATATCACCACGCATTCTCGTGCACCGCGCGCGCACGCACACAGATATACGTATACACCCTCGCGCCTGACTATATAATCTTCACCTCTATATACTTCGCGCGAAAGATCATCTCTCACATATACACACACACACACACATACACGCGGTCGCCGAAGAGGAGAGATCGATATAATTTTTCATTATATAAACGTATAGGGTTTTTGCTTGCCTTTTACATTATTTTTTTCCTTTAAAACGCTATCCATTTACAAGTATAACACGCGCACACATTCACAGACATGTATACGAGAAACGACTTTATTCTCCGCCGTCGGACGGCCGATGGTATGTTATAGTGACTGAGCTCTGCGACTTTGGCTTTCCTGCGCCGAAGCCGCGAGAATCTTGTGGCAAGTGGGTCCCCAATCTCATTAAATGTCCTAGAGGATTTCCCTTCAGAACGCAGCGATCGCGGAACACTAAGATATGTTCCCCGATTGAAAGGGACGTCTTCTAGGAGGTGTTAGGATTTGCCACACCTTTCGCTCGTCACTCGCGCAGGCGTTCACTCGCTTCATAAAGGAAATGAACGCTATACTGCTCTGAAGGTAAAAAATCGAAAGTTTGTAATGTCCCGATTGTAAAAACCCTCGACCGTCCGAATTAAAATCGCCATCATCGTCGTCGTTTATTACGTTTAAAAATTGCACGATTACACCTTTTGACCAAAGGAGGGGTAAGGGAAAAAAACTCTAACGCACGCGCGCGCGTATTATCGTTAAAAATCGGGCATCACACACACACACATCACCTCGGTTGCTTTAGAAACCGAGACTTTGGACTTTTCGCGCACCGAGGAGGGGGAGACAATAATTTATTAAGTAGCCTCCGTCGGCAGAAACGTAGGGATTTTTTTTGGTCGGGTGAGAGTAATTTAACTAAGCGGCTAGGGTCGACCAATAGCAATAAAAGCCCTGCAGTCCTGCCAACCAAAGCTATTGATAAAATTGTATTTAACGTATAACCGCGCTTACCCTCGGTGCGTTGTAAGCTATCGCGCGCTCTCTTTCTCTCACTCTCCTTCCTTCCGCCGCTCGCCGTCGAAACTAATAAAAACTGTAAACAAGGATAAAAACAGAGGAACGAAATAAAAATGTGTGTCGCACGCGCTGCTCTATCTATCTGTCATACAATAATTCCCTTGTACACACACACTTGTATCTTTAATTATAGCTATGATCATAATATACGATATAATTGTGCTTCTATGTACAAGTAGTAGAGTCCTCCTCTCTCCCGCTATCTATCTCCTTCTCTCTCTCCCTTTCTCTATCTTTCTTTATCTCTTACATTCCCTATCTCTTATTCTCTCGATTAAAGACTCGATACAAGAAATACGCGATTAAGAGCTGTGTGTGACTTCGTTTGTACTTGGGGCCGGGGCACGATGGACCCTCTAAAAACATCTTTCTTTATTTTTATGCTTTTCTCTTTTTGTCCTTCATCCTTCGTCCTTCTCTCGCCGCACCCTCTCGTTTTCTTACACTCTCTCTTTCTCACTTCTCTCTCGTGTAGCTCTCTTTCTCATACCACCTGGTATACTTTACAATATGTACAGTGTGCTCTTCGCTCGCTCTTTCTCTCTCCTCCCCGACGCGCGTCACTGTGTACGCTCCGCAGCCTCATAGCCTCGAGAGGAAAATCGGAAAGCCTTCTCTCTCTCTCTCTCTCTCTTTCTCTATCCCTCTCGCTTCTCAGGAGCAAAGAGCAGCAGGAGTGTGTGGGTCTACGCAACTGCCTGGTTCTGTGTATGTATGTCGAGTGAGGTGGGCTGCGTCCTGAAGCTGCCGCCGCCGTCGTTGCCGCTGCTGCATGCTGCTGCTGCTTTTTAGGGCGCGACTCCAGAAGTTCATGTGTATTCGGATCGCCAGCCCGACTGCAACAGAAAGAGAAAAATGACGTGCCCAGGTCAGCAATGCTTCGTAAACGGAGGTTTTGGGGGGGGGGGGGCGGTGTGATCTGAGATCGATAGTAGGATATCTAGTTACTTTTTTTTTTAGGCAAGGTTTCATTTGGAAAAGACTCGATGTATAGCGACTTTTAAGGAGAAATTTTCAAAAGTTGGTTCAATATTTAGTTACTATTTAGGGAATTTGGCGGGGGCTTAGTGACTGTCATACAGACTTGATAAATATCTATATTTAAAGGCATAATCGCAGAGTTCAAAAAACGAAGCTCAAGATTGCTTTATATCTCCTATTATATTACAAGGTTAACCATGACGTAAAGAACGTAAGGTTTGTTCTTCCCAACGTCTCCCAACATCCGACATGTTGAGCTCATGTAATTTTAAATGGACTAAATATGGCGGATGTTGGGAGACGTCGGGAAGAACACACCTTATGTTCATTACATCATGAGGTTAACGGTCTGTGGTCAGTGATGTGAGCTGGTAAATTGACCGTCATGACCCTGACCTGACAAAAAAATTTTCACCTGACAATTGACCCTGACCGGTCACACTTCTGCGTGACAATCAAACCTACATCTACATAGAGTATAGGGTAGTGGTCCGTATTAGTGTACCTGTCCATATTTGTGTGCCCTATTATTAAAACATATCCTAGAAATAAACGAGTAAAAACGTAACACTAAAATATTCTTTTTTTTTCATAAAGTATAGTTAATTAAGTTTAAATAGAATTAATTACTTAATTTGTTTTCATTTACTAAAACATTAAAAAAGAACTTTCAAAAATATGTTTCACGATTTGCGGTGTGTCACGGTGTTTCCTTGTCCAAACTTGCTAAGAAATGACATTTTTAAAAGTAACATTAAATAATGTTTCGGAAGGATTTTAATGTAGGATACAATTGATTATATCATAAAATAATATTATGTTACATAATAAACCTTAATATAAAGGTTTTCAATTGATTGTAATATTTAATTAATGGTGTCTACTAATAGACAGTGAAAAACGAATTGTCCAGATTTGTGTGTGCACAAATACAATACGAGCATGCTCGTATCGGCGCTTGAACAGAAAAGTTAGGTTAGGTTGTCTGCGCACAAACGTTGTTTCATATCGCATTGACGACCTTCAGCAGTTTTTACCGTATTGGAATTAATTAACATTCAATGTAAACAAGGGTTAGAAATTGATTATAAATGCACTACAGTTAACAATAGTATATTGTGTACCAAGGGCGTAAAGTGGGCCTTTTTAGACCGAGTGGGAAGTTTGCAGTACGAGCCGAAGGCGAGTGCGTCCGCGAGCCGTAGACGAGTACTGCAATCACACGAGGTCAAAAGGGCCTCTAAGCCCTTGGTGCACACCATATTTTTTGTGACACAGGTATTGATTTTCGCGTTTTTCCACTTATATTTTATCAATAAGTTGTGTATTATTTATACGTTACAAATTAGATAGTAAAATATTAAATTAATCTAAAAAAAACTAAAATTTGTAATTATTAAAAACATAAATAATACATTAAAACATGTAATTAGTAAAAGTAAGACACGCGGATAAAGAAAAAAAATAGAAGAACGATTATTGAAAACGGTTACTTTTGCGCCCGCTTCGGCTACTTTTGCGCCCGCTTCGGCTACTTTTGCGCCCGCTTACCTACTTTTGCGCCCGTTGGTCTAAAACCGTTCACTTTTGGCCCTACTTTTAGGTTTAAAAACGCGAAAATCGTGCCTGTGTTAGAAAATAGTTATTTTCGATACAAGTGTGCGAAGTGGGTCATTCTCGCACGGGTGTAGTTTGTCGCCCGAGCGAAGCGAGCGTGACAAAAACACCCGTGCAATGATGACCCTTTTCGGTCACGTGTATCGAACTCTATTTTTTTTAACGGAGTGTGTGAAACTACCCTTGTTGTTTGTTTTGCGTACGCGAAGTAGCTGTTTCTCGCATGGCGTGCGCGAAAGTAAATTGATCTGCGCATGCGCGACTTTCGCGCACGCCGTGTGTAAAACAGCTACTTCGCGCACGCAAAACAAGCACGAGAAGGCGAGTTTCGCACACTCCGTTAAAAAAAATAATTTTGTTGGCAATGATAATATTATCAAGACACACTAATGTGGGGCACACAAACGTGTACACCCATGTTAATACGGGGCACACAAAAATGTACTTTGTTGTCTGCTAGGGCACACAAATGCGTACAAAATTTTTTTTTTGTAACACAGGCACGATTTTCGCGTTTTTTAAACCTAAAAGTAGGGCCAAAAGTGAACGGTTTTAGACCAACGGGCGCAAAAGTAGGTAAGCGGGCGCAAAAGTAGCCGAAGCGGGCGCAAAAGTAACCGTTTTCAATAATCGTTCTTCTATTTTTTTTTTCTTTATCCGCGTGTCTTACTTTTACTAATTACATGTTTTAATGTACTTTTTATGTTTTTAATAATTACAAATTTTAGTTTTTTTAGATTAATTTAATATTTTACTATCTAATTTGTAACGTATAAATAATACACAACTTATTCATAAAATATAATGTTATAAGCTAGCAATATACATAGTAGTTGGTGTAACAGAAATTCGTTGATGTTGTTTCCCGTTTTAAGGACGTTCTCCGAGTTGAAACAGCAATCTTAGTTTTTATATTTTTAAATAATGTTTTATTAATTTGATAATCCAAGAGTAAGTACATGTAACAAATATATACTTGAAAGAACATATAAGACAATTTTTTTCAGACAAATTCAGGCAATAGTCACTATACTATTGTTACAATTAAAGACAAAAACTTCAATAAGTTCTTTAAATTTTTTTATTTTTTATCCGATCTTAACGAAATAAAGCTTATTTTGTTCGTTAAGAAATTTCAGGGGGAGTATCGATGAGAAAATTTATGATACGAGTTACCAGTACGGCGCAATATCAATTTGTTTAAGAAAGTTTTGATGAAAACTTGACTTGCTTTTCGTAAATAAATTGATATTGTGGAAAAACGCGAAAATCAATACCTGTGTCACAAAAAATATAGTGTGCACCAAGGGCTTAGTGGGCCTTTTGACCTCGTGTGATTGCAGTACTTGTCTACGGCTCGCGGATGCACTCGCCTTCGGCTCGTGCTGCTCGCCTTCAACTCGTACTGCAAACTTCCCACTCGGTCTAAAAAGGCCCACTTTACGCCCTTGGTACACAATATACTATTTTTATATTGCTTGTAACTTTCGTAAATATTAATATTTTTCTATAAAAAAAATTGTTTTGTGTAGATTATTACTTTTATTATCTATATAAACCTGCCCGGAATCTCGGATACAGCTTAAATAGTCTATTATTATGCGATAAAACTGAAGAGTTTCTTAAACCCACACTAATACGGACATCTACCCGATAGTATAGACGAACGGGGAAAAGTATGGTTTTGTCGTTTTCTTCGAAAAGACTGCTCTGTAAAACATATGATAGAATAAACTGTATCATCAAAGTTTTGATCGTTTTTTTATTCTTTTAAACTTTCTGATCAATTACCGGTCAGAAAGCTCACTGACGGTCATTTTTACATTCAGGAATTGTAAGTTCTGACTGTCAATGGCGGTCATCTTTTTGTCAAAATGACCGTCTGAAAATTTTGTCTGACCGGCCAATCTACATCACTGTCTGTGGTTGGTGGGTCTGTGGTCGTCTATCCTCCCCTTATATGTCATATATGTGTGTGTGTGTGTGTGTGTGTGTGTGTGTGTGTGTGTGTGTGTGTGTGTGTGTGTGTGTGTGTGTGTGTGTGTGTGTGTGTGTGTGTGTGTGTGTGTGTGTGTGTGTGTGTGTGTGTGTGTGTGTGTGTGTGTGTGTGTGTGTGTGTGTGTGTGTGTGTGACAGATATAGCACACTGATAGAAAGGAATATTTGAGCCAAAGCCCTGTGACTTTTAGCTTTTGCCAAGAGCCTGAACAGTTTAGGCATGAAACTAAAATTAATAAAAATAGGATGATATTGTTAATAAGCAAGTCAAATTTCATTAAGTATTAACAGTTAGAGTATATCTACAACTTCTTATGAAGTTATCATTTTGTCATCGCTTGTCAACATTTTGTTTAACGTCTAATTCACATATCTGATCAATAGTTATTATATTGTATTAAACAATTTGAAACGTATAAAAAGTATTGCAAACACTATAAATTTTGTAGAAATACTCTAACTTTTAATACTTAATGAAATTTGACTTATTTATTAACGATATCATCCTATTTTTAATAATTTTAGTTTCATGACTTAAGGGGACAAGCCATGGTTGAACCTGAAAAAAAAAGCTATTGTATTAATTCTTTAATAACAAAGCCAATATATAATTTTAAGAGTTCAAACTTTTTTTATTATTAAGTTATACAATTACCTATAATTTAAGACTACATCATCCAGGTGTTTAAGATTTTGGTCTTGCAGTCCATTAGATTAAGAAACCCTTCTGAATTAGAAACTGGCATGTCATTGCCGCAGGAAATTTTTTGAACAAAGCAAGGCAGGGGTCTGGTTACTTAGGAGTACCTTTGTAGTTATACCAGTTATAGAAAATGTGAGCTACTTTTTTTTTTTTTAATTTTTAAAATTGTTTTTTAATGAAAAATCTAATTTTTTTATTTTTTTTTTATTAAAATTTCAATATTTTTTGTAATTTTATTTTATAATTTTTTTCTAAAGCCTTTTTCAAAAAAGTACCTCACATTTTCTATAACCAACACAATTTTAAAGATACTCCTAAATTTCCAAACCTCTAGCTTGCTTTATTTAAAAGAAATCCTGCGGCAAAGTCCCTGTAAATACAAAAAACAAGTTATTCAGAAATTCAATTCAAAGTTTTGGTTTTCTATAACTTTATATAAGTTTCAAAACTACTTACCAAAAATTTTTTTTTCATTCTGTATGATATACTTTAGTGGAAAAATGAAACAGATGCCAATTAGATGAAAGTAGTCCTGGCTAAATCATTTCCCGGTCAAAAATATCCAGTTGGGAAATCCAACTGGATTTTCCAAGAGGGAAATCCAGCTGGGGAAGAGTGGATTCCAGCTGGATTTTGGTGGATTTCCCGTCGGATTCCCAGTTGATGATACCAAATATTCCCACCCATTTTTAACTGGATATTTAAGTGGATTCCCACCTAGATATAACAGGATTCCTATGCATTATTAACTGGATTTCCATTGAATAGAAAAGCGAAAGTTAGATGGATTCCCATCTATATTAAACTGGATTTTTACATGGATTTCCGCCGTCACGCTGGGATTCCCATTTATTATTAAGTAGAATTTTGAGTGGATTCCCATTTAATAGAAATGCGAAAGTTAGGTGGATTCCCACCAACATTTAACTGGATTTTTACATGGATTTCCGCCTTCGCCCAGGAATTCCCATTTATTATAAGTGGATTTCCATTTAATCCAGTTAAAAATGGGTGGGAATATTTGATATCATCAACTGGGAATCCGACTGGAAATCCACCAAAATCCAGCTGGAATCCACTCTTCCCCAGCTGGATTTCCCTCTTGGAAAATCCAGTTGGATTTCCCAACTGGATATTTTTGACCGGGTTTAACTGTTGAATAAACCTATAAAAAAGAATTTCATTAATTCAACAATATTTTTAAATTTTTTAGATTAATACATAAATGTTGTATTTATTTTTTTTTTCGTACTAGGCTGAAAACATTGTTAGTCATAAATGTTATTGACAGTAAAAATAACCTCAAAATAAATTAATCCTTTTATGAGAGCCAATAACACACCTGTAAAAAGAAAAAAATTAATAAATATTATATTAGCTATTATCGCATAAAAATAACTTTTTACCTACTCTAGTAAGAATCTGGTGCATATGACTCTTCAGGTAAATTCAATTGCAGTCTCCTTCGTTTTCTCCTATTTTCTAAAGTGTTTTCTTCGGCATTCCTCTCAGCATGAAATAATCTGATGTCATTGCTTTTCTGTGCCCACTCAATTGCAGCTACTCCAGGTTTCACATCAAAGGCTTCCATAATATTCAGAAAACCAACTCTTCCATCGTTGAAGCAAGTGACAGTAATACAAGCACCTGCTGTGAGCACATGTACACCACTGAAGGAGGTCTTGGTTACAATCTTCCAAACTGAATTATTAAAACTCTCATTACTATTTTGGGTGTAACCGCCTAAACATCTGTGAAGCAGCTCCTGTTCAGAGAGATCTTTGTAAATTGGTTTCAACTGCTCCATAATCACTGCAGGAATACTGCCTTTATGATGAAAATCTTTTAGTTTTTTTGAGCCTTCGCTTTTTGCCACTTGCACCAACTGCTCTGTCCTGGTGGGCATAAATGATGTTGAGGATTCTGGTCTGTGGAAATCTTGTGGTAGTACGTAGCCCATATAGCATTCAGCATTTTTTCTACAGAGTCCGTGTTGTTTCTGATGGCATTACCATAATATGTGGTGAACTGATCAATTACTTTTGCTGTTAATCGTCCTTGGCCTCCAATGGTTTTTCCATCGTCTAATAACTTTTTTCCAAAATTTTTCTTTAAATTCCTGAGTCTGGTTCCCATTCGTTTCTGGACGTGTCCCACACACTCCTTCTTCTCAACTTTAACTTCATCTCCATACGGTTTGGCCTAGAACAAAGCACTGTACACTTTCGAATCTCCATCTCCAATGTAATGATGGTATTTTACATTATACTTTTCTTGAGATCTTCTAAACATTTCCACAACTCCATCGACTTCCATCTTTCCAGCACTTCCTTCATGGTTTGCTGCACATTTATCTTGATGATCACTGAACCAGTCTTCATATTCTTCTGTGCCTTTTCTATTTTCCCACTTTAAACATGCTTTACAAAAACTGTTCTTGATAAATATGTCAAGAACTTGTTGAGAACGCAAGCCAATCAAACTTGAAATTCCTTGCAATGAAGAAAATCCTCTTTTTCTCCATGACCCATCACCAGATACATCTAGGCTTTGATTTTCAGCTGGTGTTAATGCTGCTTCCTTTTTGACGGCTTCTTGCATAGAATTTTGTGCTACCTCTTGAGTCACTTTGCTTAAATCTTCATTGAACAGGTGGTGGCAAATCCATGATTCCGCAAAAAGTTTGCAATGCAGCATATCCTTGCCCAATTGCTCTTAGTGCAAGAAGACTGCGTCTGTTGGTTTCATAAGCAATGCTTTGAGCTCCAACTTGCTTGCTCGTGCTTATAATTCTTCTCTCTGAACAATTTTTGCACATAATGTTAAATTTGGAGCCAAGTCCTCGAATATCTTCTTCTATAATTTTAACTTGTCCTTTACATGTTGCACATACAAGAAATTTCTCCAGCTGTAAGAACAGAATGTTTATATCTATTATTCTGTTTGTGACGCTTCTACAGATATATCTTTTATTTTCCCTGAAGTTGTACTTCTTTTCCTTTTGTTCGTGATTTTTTGTTGAACATTCTCTGAATTTTTGTTAAATCCTTTATGTTTTTTTTTTCTTCCAAATTTTCTCTTCTTTCCTGGAGCTCCTGATGTTCTATTTCTCTTGTCAGAATCCATAGTGGCTAATATCTAATCCTCTATAATGTTAGTTATTAAAAAACACAAATAAAAGTCACTCACTGAACTCACTAAATTAAAAATATTAACAACACTTTGCACAGTGCAGTTAACCTAAAATCGCTGTCTTCTACACTCTCAGTTAAAAGAGTTCTACACAGCACTTTATTTACAAAAAAATTTTTTGTCAATACTGAATAAATTCCATTGAAAAATGCAGATTCAATTATATTCAAAACACTTTTAGTTTAAATCCCAACGACTATGGCGCTGACAGAGCGTAAACAGATGAGATTTTAAACCATCTATATGTATTGTACGTATTATACTTTTGTATAAGTAGAGTAAAAGTAAAATACACGAGGTTTATACCTCGAGTTAAGGGGATGCCATACTCGTACCATTACCGACCGAGCAATTCACACAGTTTTAAGCTGATTATAAAAAAAGTACGTCGAATCATAAAAAATCAAGAGAACACTCTTCTGTGTTTTTTAACGTTCTATCACCCAGTCAAAGTTTGGAGTCGAAATATCAAGCCGTTTTTTCAAAAACTTTTCTCATCTGTTTACGCTCTGTCAGCGCCATAGTCGTTGGGATTTAAACTAAAAGTGTTTTGAATATAATTGAATCTGCATTTTTCAATGGAATGTCAAAGTTTGGAGTCGGAATATCAAGCCGTTTTTTCAAAAACTTTGAACGAAATTAAATTTAATTTCGTTCAAAGTTTTTGAAAAAACGGCTTGATATTTCGACTCCAAACTTTGACTGGATGATAGAACGTTAAAAAACACAGAAGAGTGTTCTCTTGATTTTTTGTGATTCGACGTATTTTATTTTTAATCAGCTTGAAACTGTGTGAATTGCTCGGTCGGTAATAGTACGAGTAAGGCATCCCCTTAAGTTTGCCTACTATGTCAATGTACATTTACGTTCTAAATTCAGTATTGTATGCTGTGAAGCATAAAATAATATAAGATTAACAATAGTATATCTAAAATGGATAATTTAAGAAAAATCACTAAATATGCAAAAAAGTGACTTCACGGTTTTAGCTGTATTTTCTAAACGAAATCGAATTTGGAAATGCGGTTGGAAGCATAGTATTCAGCGGAAAATTTGCTATCAAAATAGTACATAACAAAAAAATCGATTTTTCGACTCCCTAACCATGGCTTGTCCCCTTAACTGTTAAGTCACAGGGCTTTGGCTCAAATATTCCTCTCCATCAGTGTACATATTGAGTAAAGGGTTAAGTAAAGGGTCAATGTATTAGAACAATAACTTTAGGTTGAGGAAGCTAATTTGCAATGAATTGGCATCGGTTTTAATATTGAAAAAACTTTCATAATATTTATTTATTTTTTTATTTTATAGTTTTCTTTTTTATTTTCACAATTAAATACAATTTTTCATTTATAAAACAATATGCCGAGGGAGCGTTGGCGAGTGAGGATTTATAGCTAGTATATTATTACTAGAAAACGCGTAAAAACTATAAAACTTTGGAGAAACAGGGCTGTAAACATCTAATAACATTTCCTATGTACACTAACAATATTTTTTTATTCCATACTTCTACAGCCAGGGAATAAACTCGTCGAAAGCGAGTGGGACTTCATCTTTGACACTCACCATGGCGTTCGTCGTGGCGGCGAGCTGCAGACCCTGGAGGCTCGTCATGTGATGCGAGTGGGAATGGGAGTGCGAGTGCGGGTGGATGGGCGGCGGCGCCGGTGGCGCGAAGCCCTGATGCAGCGAGGAGGTGACTCCGACGCCGACCCCCGTATGGTACATGTAGTGCTGCATCGCCGGGTGCATCGTGTGGTGGTGCTGTGAGGTACCTGTTGGCAGAAGAGCAGAAAGAGATTTTTCTCTTTATAGATTATATAATATATGACTTTGATTGGGATATTTATATAGTGGGTGGGGTTCTTTTGTATTGACTCTTCTTCACAGTTTTTTTTTGGTTGGTATGAGTGTTGCGTTATTAACTGTATTAAGAATTTAATTTGTTGGAGATGCATTGCCATTTCGGAAATGAAACTGTTAATAGAACAAAAGAAAAACTATATTTTTTCTTTCAAGAAAATCTCTATAAGAGCAAACGGTGACCCGATAATGGTAACTTTTTAACTACTAAATTACGTATATTATAGTACTTTCATACGTCGTGAAAAAATTGTTTTCCCATAAAAATTCCTAAAACTTAAATAAAAATACTATCTCCCCGCTAACCTTACAAAACTTTGCTGCTCAACTTTACACTGCTATTCCTTATACAATACCCATACATCCCAAAAAGACTATATCCCAAAAAACTCTATCCTAGGACAAAATTCAAGACCCTGTCGCGACTCTCGAAATCTCCCACAAAAGAGATCCACGTTACCGCGTGGCCAAAGTATCGCTTTCCTCCCGGGCAATTTTCAAAATCGGCCCAGCGACCTACATGAGCATTAACCGAGCCAGCTAACTCGCTCGCGCGCTGACCCGCGGTCTGGTCCTTTGACATTGGATCCACTTACTCTAGGAGAGGAAACTAGAGACAGAGAGAGTCGTAACATAATAAGAGCGCGGCGCTAGGTATACAAGTGTATATATATATATATATATATATATATATATATATATATATATTCTACTTACGGTATTCGCCCATGGGCGCGCCGAATTGCGAGTGGAAGGGCTTGTTGTCGAGGTCCAGGTGGCCGGTGGCCTTGATCATGTCGCCCATGACGCCGCCGAGGCCGAGGCAGCCGCTGGCCTTCTTCTTTTTGCTCTTCGACGAGAGCTTCCGGTTGCGCGTCTGTATGCCCTCCTTCTTCATGGTCAGCGGCCGGTTGACCTGCAACAATCGTAGACAACAAATTCGTTGAGAAGCTGGTCCCCCTTATAAACTATTCTGTTTCTTATCCTCAAAACATACACGCAGATATACTTTCAGAAAATATACGCTATATATATATATAAATATATGTAACATGAGAGATATATGGAAATTTGTACAAGTGCATCGAGAGGATAATAGGCCTAGATACATGTCGAGCGCAAAAAAAAGAAAAAAATAAACGATAAAAGTCACATTACACGCAGTAACTTTATCAAACTTTTACGATCCAGTTCACGATCTATATAACAACCATCATCATCGTCGCTCATAACCAGTTCAGAATTCCTCAATCACCGGCAACGGGTCTCGAAACAAAGCGCTAATCCCAAGAATTCCAACGATCCGCGCCCCTCTCCTCTTCCTCCTCCTCCCACACCCCCACCCTCTCCAATCCATCGTAATAATCCTTTCGATACAACCGCGCCGCGCTGCCGCGCATTACACACCACTCGCTCGCTCGCGCGCGTGCGCACAACTCTACTATCCTGCTACACGAGATCGGCCGTGATTTATCGCGTGTAAAAAAGATCAAGTCGTCGTCGTCGTAGTCATGGTACATACGGCTAGATTGAAATAGTCCCCCGGCCGGCGAATAAAAGAGCGGCATTGTGCGTTTATCGGGCGACGCCATCGCGTTTTATAAATATAAACGCACTTGCGCGCGCAGGAGCTGCTGCTGCTGCGAAAGTTTATCAGATCATCAGCTGCTGCTGCTGCTTCGAGCTAAGCTAGCAAAGGGTTAACGGCCGGCGAGCGGGCGAGCGAGTGGCGGCGGTTGCATTCTTGAAAATCATCGCGAGCGGTGCCCGCGAGAGAGTCAGTCAGTCCGTCGGTATGGTATATTATAGAGGGCAATTAAGCCGACCAATCGCCGAAGCGCGCGGAATTTTGATGTATGGAGAGCGTATGCGCGCAGAGAGACAGAGATGGAAGATGTCGGGTGTGTTGGAATAAGGTGACGTGCGGAGGATGCGGATGTGAGGATAAAAAGTGAGAACTGACGTTGTACAGCTGAATTTTGAGGTATTAGAAGTCAAATGTCCGATATCAGTATTGTAATAACGTTTATAACAATATCTTTTTAGCGTTGCAACTATAAATGTGCAGACAACGTGCACAATGCGGCCTGAAACATTGTTCTCCCAATGTTCCATTCTATACTTTTCCGCCTCATTTTTTTTCCCTCGCAGCTCGCACCACCGTGCGCAATTCTCCTTATGAAACGGCTTCTCTCTCGCTTCTGCAAAAGAGAACGTACACGAAAGCCTCCCATCGGCAGAAACAGAACGAGATATGCCGGCTGCGCGCCGAGTCTCTCTCTCTAACACACTAGCACAGACAATAGGAAAATTCCAATACAACTCCCAACATTGATATGAATAGTAAAAGCCGGTAATTACAGGATTAACACGACCATTATTCAGCGCCGGCTCGCTCGCAATATCTCCCGTACGGACTTATATACGCGTGCGACACGCTTCGCCGATTTCTATTCCGCGCAACTTGTCTCCCTCTCTCTCTCCCCCTCTTATATACTTATACTCTCGATATAATTACCGTACACTCTTTATATAGATCGATCCGCATTTTTTCCAATCCATTTTTCAAACTTGGCGCGCCGCAGCTCTCGCGCATCGCCGAGAGCGCGAAAAAAATCAGTCAAGGCCGCGTGTGCGCGAGCGGGATTCATATTGCTGAAACAATGCTCGTGACGCAACGCTGCGCAACGTAGAGAGAGAGAGAGAGAGAACACGCAGCCGAACATGCATCCGTCGATCGGCTCTCGTGTGTACAAACACACACACACATGTATATACGTATTATTCGTATATATGAGAGAGGCAGTGAAATTTATGTTTGCGCGCAAGCGAGCGCGGATTTCTCGAAGACGAGAGAGCGAGTGGAATTCCGTATGATGAATAGATGCTGCGCGCGAGAGAGAGAAGAGAGGAGAGGATTTATACGAGCGGTTAGGCAAAACGCAAAATGGATACGTGTATGTACGTGCGGAGAGCTGGTGAGGAGGTATAGATACATGGTGTTTCGTGTGTTTTAAGATTGGAGATACAAAGGATTTTTGAAAAAGCGATAATTGAAAATATATCGGGTACACTGTTAAAATTCTGCATGAAAATTAATGTATGTACTGGAAGCAAAATTACATCGTAGTACATTAAATTTAATGCAACGTAGATTAAATTTAATAAAATTTACATTAAGTTTAATGCAATTTACACTAAATTTCATGTACCGTACATTAAATTTAATAAAATTTGCATTAAATTTAATGTACTGCAATGAAATTTTGCTTCCAGTACATACATTAATTTTCATGCAGAATTTTAACAGTGTAGTTTTACGGTATGAATAATAATGCACACTTCTACGGCTGAAATTCATTGTTTTCATTATAAAAAAAAACGAGGTTTTCACATTTAATTTATACTAAAAGAGCTGCGCTTCTTCAATTTTCCAAAGTTATCTACCTTAATCAGATATACATACCCGGCTGATAATTAGCGCAAATGATTACCACAAAAAACCACGCAACTCCGTTATAAATCACACGTTTTTCTCTCCGCGCACGCGCGCATACATATATACATACATATACACACACTTCGCGCGAAAGAAATCCTCTCTCTCTCTCTCTCTGTCTTTCTCGTCACGCCCGACGCTATCCAAGAAACTTTCTTTTCACATCTCCCTCAAGATTCACTTTTCGCACTCGCACGCATCGTACATTATACGAGCTTTTCACGGGCGCGCGCGGGCGTAATACCGTGACTGCACGACCGCGAGAGCGAAAACTCGGCGCACGCGCGGCGCATTCCGCAGACGGCGGCGCAATTAAGGAATCCCTCAGATTCTCGGTATAGTCCGAGCGAGAGAGAGGAGCCGGCGCAATTATAATTAAGGAATCGACAGCGTCGTCATCGTCGCCGTCGCAGCTGCGCTGCTGCAGTGTAGTAGCAGCTGTTGTGTGTGTGTTTTTCTCGCGTGTCCGCACGCGGAGGCAGGAGAAATTCAAATCGCCCGGCTATTTCTTTCCCTCTCTCTCACTCATTCCGTATTTTACATTATTCACGGAGTTATGAATTATACGGAAAGAATAGAGGTTTGGATATCCAGGGCAGAGAGCGAGCGACGAGGTACGACGCTGCGGCAGCGGCGGAAAAGGCGGAAGAGATTAAACGAGTCCGCTCTCCGCTCCTCGTGCGGCGAATCAAAATAGCCGCGATTTCGTTAAGTACAGTGATGAGCCGAGGCAGCGAGCGAGCGAGCGAGCGTACGTGCCGAGAAAATAGACAATGATAGCAGTCGAGAGGCCACAGCCCGCAGAAAACTGGCTCGCGAGTATGTGTATTATAACGTTCGACGGGAGGCGGCCGCGGCGGCCTGCGCCTTTTTTTCGCCTCTCGTTCGTCCGTCTTCTTCTTCGTCTTCGTGAGGAAACTACTATAGTGCAATATGAGAAGAGGGAAGAGAGAGAGAGAGGTATATGTGAGAGATTGGACTCGTAGAAGGCCTGGTTATGATTTTGAGCGGGGATTCGTTCGTAATTTTTCGCCAAGTTGCGAGAAAAATTTATGTAGTTGTAGAAAATGCTACGGAGGATGTGTTATTACGATACAAAGCTTGTAAAGTAGAGAAATGGTTGTTTCAATATTGTAACAATATACTTTTACAATACATTTTTCGCGGAATTAACTTTTATAACCCCGGCATTACGAGAATACGATTATACGACGTACCAGAACAGCTCTTTATAAAGGAAACGCTGACCCATCCCACAACCAGCTGTGTATTTAATAAACCATCACCCACCCACAGTCCACAGCGGCTTGCCAATCCCCCGCGCGATTTTTTTCAGAGCGCACCGCCGCCGGCGTCGAGTGCATCTCCTGAATCCGCAAGCCCATGCGCGCGCGTATAGGTATGCAAGTGTCGGCCATACGCGGCTTCTACACTTTGTAGTCGCCGCGACGTGACGCAACTGCCAACGCGTATTCCCGGTATATCGCACAATACTTACTTACTTTCCTACTCCTCCTCCCCATATCGCCTGCGCATAAATCGCGATGACGTCCGCGCGCACGCGCGCGCTTGCGTGTCGTTGACCGTTGCCCGCGCGGCTTGCTTTTTTCGGGAATTATGCAATTGGCCGAATTAAAGGAGGAGCTGTGCCGCGCCGGCTGCTACTGCATTTTGTGTCGTTTTCTCTCGGCCGGAATTGAATTCTGCCTCGTTGAGGGAGAGAAGAGCTTTCGTGACTGCGAGAAATTGGACTGGTGCCGAACGAAATTTCGCGCGGCAGAGATGAGACGACGACCCCGATAAGCAGCAGTGCGGTGCCCGTGTGTATATCACTCCGCTTATATGTACCGTTTTGTTTTATTTCGAGAGAGAGAGCGCCTAGGTTTTATTCTTCTCATTTTTATAATACTTCTGCGTTGTATTACACGCGGCGTTTAGGACGGAGACAATGTACGACCGTTACGGGGAGCAACAGCGGCGCGATGCTATCGCGCGCCGTTTAAAACGCAGTATTTTTTGCGCGCATGAATTAACGTCGCGCGAGAGCGCGCGGAGATTTATGGGTGACATAACTACGACGCGATGTGTCTGTGTGTCTGTGTATATGCAAAAAAGCGCCAAGGTGTTGTCTCTCTCTAGCGCGAATTGACGTTAATTATCAATCTACGCGACGGCGGTGGAGTCGGTTCGTTCTTGAAATATCTGTTATGTGCGCGGTGTATACGTACTACTCGAAAACGTGACGGTTTGCCGGGGAAATCGTGTAGTATATGGAGGAATCTGTGCTACGAGGTACTTTAAGAGCTAAAGGTGATTAAGTGCGTTGAATTGGCGCGCAGAGGAGAGTGGAAGTTTTGAGAACAGAGTGTGATTGGTGGAAATTCAGACGATTGTTGTAAATTTAACGTTAAAATTGATACACGGCGAGGATTCTCGTTCTATATCTATAAAAGTTACAACACAATAATGATATAAATCACGCTAATTTCCTCTGGATTTCAAGAACTTTTCTCCACACACGCGCCTTAACAAAGTGATTAGTCTGTCCGGGACAAAGACTCCGGGGCCCCCCGAAAACCCTTACAATTTGCTAACCCATGTACAACCTCGGGGACCACCACCAAACCGCAAACCTCTCCCTCTCCCACGTACAATCGTTTGTCGCGGACGCCTTATCCCGCCGCCTAATCTCCTGCGCTAACGAGAAGTCGGAGCAGCAGCGGCAGCGATGAATTTGAATACAATGCGAGGGAGAGAGAGAGGTTTAATCGCGCGGAGGTGCAAACAAAAGAGACGAGGCGAGCGGTTCGCGATTGATGCGGCGCTCGCACACGACGACGCGCCCCGCTGCATGCGAGATGATGCGCGGTTGCTGGAGTAGCAGGGACGGTGAAGAGAGGAGAGATGAAGGTGGACGACGTGAGACTGGATGAGGGTGAACGGGAAGTTGGTGAAGTTGGAGAAAAGGCGAGAGGGAGGTGGAGGTGAAATTTTGTGGAGATGAATCGAATGGGAGAAAAAAGTATATATAGTGGTTTCATTTTAGTTTCGAGTTTGCTAGGAATAACAGATCCTCTCGTGTAAAACTGCTTTGACCCATAATAATAATGCCAAATCCACATTCTCTACACTGAGGTAAAAGTATAGTAAATATCGCTACCTTATTTTATGGTAAAAATAACATATGGTAAAATATGTTACAGTTGCATTTACAATAGTTATAGTTGCAACTATACTATAATATAGTATGTTTTACTAAAAAAACATAGAAACTATAACTACACGGAGAGAAATTCTCTAGTAAATTTTACAAGGTACCATTGTAATTCTCTCACAGACTGCCCACATTGGCATTTTTACAAGAATTTTTTAGAAAAGTTCGTAGGTTCCTTAAAAAAAGTCACATGTTCCTTGAAAGAATTCGTAGGTTCTTTAGAAAAATTCGTAGATTCCCTATAAAAAATTACTGTGTAAATTACTAAATTTGTCAGATTAGCAGTTTGTGAGAGAATTACAATAGTACCTTGTACAATTTACTAGAGAATTTCTCTCCGTGTATAATTCGACAATTAAACGACGCAGTAGTAACATCTACGCATATTTTTCTCAGTGTATAAAAACTTTCCAATTCAAAACACACACACACACACACACCTTCCTACAATGAAAATCACGCATCACTTCACCTCAACGAAACAATCATCCAGCCATAATCCCAGGAATTTCCATCGACCGGCGCTCGTCGAGATATCCAGTCATATACATACGACGAAGAAGTTCGCTCACTCGCATATACTCGCCGGCGGCGGCGGCGGCGGCGAGCAAAAGGACGCGCAGCCGCCGTCGGCCATAAGTGGAATATGTGGCATGTCGCACGGCGCGCGGCGAATACTAATCGCGAGAGAGAGAGAGAGAGAGAGAGAGAGGCAAGGGCGCCTGCCTCCGGCTGTTCTGCGTATTTACGCGGTTTTATAGCTTCCGCCGGAAAAATTCGCGTATATATACGAAAAGAGTCGAAGAGTGAGAGAGAGTGAGTTTGAGGAAGGTCTAAAATGGTGGCGAAGGGTTCTTCGCGGTTATCGCGATGAAACGCCCCGCACACGTGTGTGTATTTGTAGCGAGAGGAGATTGAGGAGCGATAATAGCGTCGCCACGGAGAGACGACGACGACAGGAGGAGGAAGATTCTATTCTGGATGGATCAATTCGGTGTGTGTGTGGGTTAGTCTCGACCGGAACCCCGCATTATCGTGTGTACGGAAAAAGCTCGGCGCTTAATTGAATGCAAGTGTGTATATATGCATGAGAGGAGACGTATAATTGTAATTATATAGAGATGTATATGTAGGAGCACACCTTTTGTACGCCTAATCGTCATAATAAAGCGATTAATTATGGTTTTTCCTACGCGTGTTGTATATATATACGTAAAAAGCACTGTGCGCTCTCTCGCACGCGCGGCAGCATAATGGAAAACCGCTTAATTTCTTCATTAAATCCGTTTCCACGCGGCTGCTGTGAAATAAGTTACTCGCGACCATTTCGCGGTTTCGTTAACGATTTATATATATATAAGTACGAGGGATCAGCTTAATCGCGGCTTGCAAGTATCGAGGATTATTTTTCTCAAGGGACGAAGAGAGGACACGACAATGGAATTTCGTCATGGGAGATATGTACACGTGGAGCGCGGTTTATCTCGGCCGAAACTTGATTGACAGCCTCTCGAGCGACGTCTGCCTGACCCGAAATCGTCTCTCGCGTGACGCGCGACATAGTTTCTCGACGGTCCTTTATTACCGGACGTTTCTTTTTGTTTCCCCCCTTCTCTCTCTCTCTCTCTCTCTCTCTCTCTCTCTCTCTCTCTCTCTCTCTCTCTCTCTCTCTCTCTCTCTCTCTCTCTCTCTCTCTCTCTCTCTCTCTCTCTCTCTCTCTCTCTCTCTCTCTCTCTCTCTCTCTCTCTCTCTCTCTCTCTCTCTCTCTCTCTCTCTCTCTCTCTCTCTCTCTCTCTCTCTTGACAATGTTGAACCGAATTTTTCGGAAATCGAAAGTGAAGGTTTTGATGGAAAATTAAGAAAGTATATGGATATATATTAGTTGGGTACGGGATTATTAAAAGCGTAACGGTCTGTCATTTAAATACGACAAAAACTTATATAGACCTGGAATCGGGCAGGACGAACGTTCGAATCGAATTATAAAACCGTATGATTTCACCATCCCGAGCCGCGGAACACAGCGAACGAGAATTTCTAAACCAGCCAACTGTGTGCAGACAGCTATACGAACACACACGCACACACAAACATAATCTCCGATTCCGAAACAAGTCCGCGTCCGTTCGCTTTTCTAAAAAATGGATCGCGTTACGAATTTATGGTAATGGACTTTATACGTATACTTACGCATACAGACACGTTCCCCCCGTTCTCGTGACAACGAAACGAAAAAAAAAAAAAAAAATAATCGCCCTCCGGAGAATAATAATAACAACAACGACGACGATGAGGCTCGCGTGCATTTTTGTCGTGCGACGAAATTAAGCGCGCGAGAGCCGGAATTCCCGGCGAAACGCGGCATTTTTCAGCTGGACACGAGGAACGGGGAAATTTAGTGTCGACGCGCTGGCGCTACGGTGAGTATAGTATAGAAGCGAACTCTGGTAGCAGAGCAGCTGATTTGACGGCCCGATATAAGGCGGTGTATTTATTTCGACGCCCGCGTGTATGAGCGAATGCCTTACTTTTTTTTTTCGGCGCGTGTCAGGCATACAGGGAAAAAATATCGGCGGTGCTGCCGAGGGGAACAACAGTTGGATTTATACGTTCATGCTAAAATGTAACGATTTTCGCGCGGGCGAGCGGTTGTCACTTATGGGTGTTGAATGGGCCGCGCAGGTGAGCGGAAAATCTGGTTAATAGGCGCGGTTCTTGTAATAAGATCGACATGGGAGATACGCCGTTTTATAGACGTACAAAGTTTAACATTGATATTGATTTTCCAGGTCGGGTGCACATGTTATACGTTTGAAATTTTCCTATTACACGTTACAGGCCCACTTCTGTCCTCATTAATCGTTCACGATTATTACACGCTCAATTATTATGTATGAACTTGGCGTTCGCTTTGGCGATAAAAATAGCTTTCTACTTTCCTACATCACACTACAATGTTCCAAAGGCAAATACGAATCACTCCACTCGTAACTTCCAGATATCCAACACGGCATTATTTCCCATAGTATAATAATCAAACCCCATAGCGCACCATCTTACCGCCTCATCCCACGACCCCCTCTCGAATTTATTCGTCGCGGGGCTCGCGCTTAATTAACGATTACCAAGAAAGAACCGTGAGCTCTCTCTCTCTCTCTCGTTCCCGAATTCCCTCTATATACACACTGCGACGCTTGTCGCGCGATGCAGATCGCCGCGGGATAACACTGCAGGCTCTCTCGCGGGGGCGTTCGGGGAACGCGGGGGATTCCGATGAAACTGTTGCGAGAAACCGGGGCTAATTAGACGATTAATTGATTTTACCTGCGCGCCCGCGCGAGCTGTATATACGAGTGTATACGGAGGGAGCAAGAGATGGTTTTTGTTTGAAGGGGGGAGGAGGAGGTTATCTGATTAAGGTTGTTATGTTGGTGATATCATTTTTAGGGGGATGGTGGTATAGTGGGTTCGTGGAAGCTGGGGTGATAGGGGACGAAGGTTGCTGGTATAATCGACGTTACCATGGTGGTATGATTGTTTCTTTATTGCCTGGGTACCTAGTTGAGACGTCGTGAACACTTGGATGATGTTTTTTCAAATCCCTTTAAACTACGACGGTTTATTAGAGTTACGCGTTATTTTAAGCGCACACTCTGACGACTAACTATACATATAAATCATTCGAAACACGGTCAACTTTTCCTCGTTCATACATATAACAAAAATCCGATTGATATTTCAAAAACACCTAGCCGTCGTTCTCTCAAGCCCGCGACTTTTGATTAATCGAACTAGACCGGCTCAAAAAAGAAACACACATACACTGATAGCAATTACCACACATCGCCGTGAATAATTCATAACCGTCATTCGACAAATCAATCACTACCGCCGCTCCTCTCCCTCACAGACACGATCACCAAATACCTCAAATAATTCCCCAAACAATTTCTTTCGCCCGCGCCTTAACCTCGACCACCCGCGCGGCTTTCTCTCTCTAACCGCACAAGAACTAGGTATATATATACGTACACAGATCGCTTCCGCGCGATTTTCCGTCCCCCTCCTACCACACCGTGCGCGATAATCTCTCGTCGGTTAATTGGCGCACGCGGCCACCGCACAAGGGAGTTTCTGTGTGCTCGTTCCCCCCGCGCTGTAAGCATGCAACAAGGCGCGCGACTGTTCCCCGGCAAATCGTCCATTCCGCCGCCGCCGCCGCCGCCGCCGCCGCCTTTTTGCAAAATGCTTTTTGCGTTGCGCTGCTGCGCTACTATATCGTTATTTAGCGACGGCCGCTCGTGAATGTATCATTTGCAGAGCGGTGTTGTAAAGAGGAGTGTGGATGTGGTTGTTCGGTCTAAATAGGGCGGAAGAGGGAGAGAGAGATTGGTTATCGGTGGCGATTAGGTCCGTTCTAGTAGATTAAAGCGAAGTCGGAGGAAATAGACGGTGTAGTGAAGGTTGGTGTACAAATTGTCGTTTCGATACAGAAAAAAAAACTTTTTCCATCAAATTTGCTCGTCCTTTTCCAACACACTTCACTCCACCGTACCTCCACACTGAGCCTCGAGTACTACAGAGACACTCTCGGCATATATCCCAGGCCCCGTGGCGCGCGCGCGACACAAAAGAAGCCGAGGGGAGGAGAGAGAGAGAGACGATCAGCGAGCGCTTCCGTTACCTCCCAGGATGTTCACGGGATCGGTAACAGATACCCCGGCGCACAAAGCCCGCCCGTAATGAGCCCCCGAAAGCGAGGCGGAATATCGGATTGCCATTGTCGCGAAGGCGGAGGGAGGGAGTTGTTCTGAAATTGAGGAGGAGGAGAAGGTCAGTCTCTTGTACCATCGACGGGGGGATGAGAAGCTTTTTGGATCGTCTTTCCGCCGACGATTAAGTGGGAATCGTTTGTCATTGGCCCGTGTGTTTCGTCCTTTATTTTTAGTGTTTTATGGTACGCATCGAAGGTTCGTAATAACAAACGTTACAAAAATAACTCACTTTGCCATAACGATCGTCCACTCGCGACAATCGCCATCCCCATTACGACCGGCGATCCATCACACCCACCCCCCTGGCTCTAATCCAAAGCCCATCGTATGTGACTCTACCTCGCCGGCGAGTATTTCGCGGAAGCTACATCTCAGCCATACATCACCCGACGCGACGCGACCCCACGCACACGCGCGCGCGTCAGCGAAACCTCCTTCCGAGGGTGAATTCGCGAGCTTCCGGCGCGCTTCCTGTGTCACACGCAGTTGAGCACGCGTTTCCCAGTGTGTAGAGAGGCCCCCCCCCTGGAGGGCGAGGAAAAAAATCGCCACTTAATTGCAGCCGCCGTCAATTACGGATGGGAAAGTGTCTGAGAGAGGGAGAGAGGATTGTGTTTCGCGTATGTACAGAGGGTTAGAAGTGTTTTTGAGATGTATATGTATGTAGTGGGTGGCAGAGAAGGGATGTGGCGTGAGATATGGGAAGAGACTCGAGTGGTTGTTGTTGTTACACGGGTTGTTTGATTATACTTGAATTGAGAATACACTATAAAGCTCTTAATTTTTATATACGAAAACCCGTAACGAAACTAGAAAGCTATATATACCCAGCCTATTACGCAATAACGCACTGATCGCGGCTTTTCAAAATCTTATAATATACACGCACTTTTCTACACAATCCGTGGCCGCATTAACATGTATCTAGGCCTTTTCGAAAGCGCGCCTTTTTTTTAACACGCTTTCTCAACGCCGCCGATCGGCGTTACAATAATAATAATCGAGTGATTTGGAAAAAAAGGTATGAGAAAGAAAAAAAAAATATGTATATATAATCCATGTATAAACTTACGTTGTGAAGTTTGTAGTAGAGGCCGCAGGCGTTGCAGACCGGCTCGCCCGCCTGGTTCCGCCGCCAGAGCGTCGTCGTCGCGGTCTTGCAGTTCGCGCAGCTCGTGCCCGCCCGCCTCGCCGCGCTCTGCAGCGACTGTAAGAACAAAAGTGAAGAGGAAGGCGGTTAGTTTGTGTATATGAAGTGTCTGAAGTCGAGGTATGTGAAGGGAGTTGATCGGATCTCGCTGATTCTGGTACGAGATTGGTTCGGTAAGGTGTATAGTCGCAGGTGGATTGGTTATAGCGAGTGGGTCTCTTAAGGCTTTTAGTATGTTTGAAGATGGAATCCTGGACGGGAATGTGAAGCCCAAATAAAATCGTTACGATTGGTCAAGTCCGTTTAAAAGGAGCCCGTGATTGGTCGACGGTGACATTAGCTTTTCGTTTAAGGACGCTCTTGCGAGTACAACTGAAGTCAAATATTATCTAAAAATGAACGAAAATATCTATGCGTGTCTATAGGCTTAAAAATCAATAAATTATTTATACATATTGTTAGAATAAATATTGAATTTGTGGTTCATTGTCTATCTTTAATTAAAATAAACAGACATCAACTTGATCCCTTCTGAATTGACGATATAGATATACTGTAGTACTAAAATTACAAGACAGTGGTTAGCTTCTGCTATAGGAAGAGGTTATGTCGCGTGATTCGTACAGTTGTTAAAATTACTTTGACTATAATATCTCAATATTTTCCACGGTTACGAGTGATTTACGACATATGATCTGAAAGAGAAAGCTTTTCTCTCTTAAGTCATATATTTTTTATTAATCAAAAAATTGTTTACGTTCCGCAAATATTCGGCTTTACTAGTTTTTTCCTTTCGCCCCATAAGAGCCTATACAAAAAGTCAAAATTTAAAACTTTAATTTCATCAAATTTTGCACGGTAATCGGTTTAAAAAAGGACACCATCAGATTCAGCATATCGTAAATAATTAAAAATGATGCTTCTGAGTTCATAAATTTTCATGCAAGAGCGTCCTTAAGGTCTTATAGCTGATTGGTTCAAATAAAATCCACAGTTTGGAATTATGAAATATTTAAACTAAAAATATAAGACATACATAGTATTAATGACTTAAAATTTGGTTTTGTATAGCAAAAAAGTATTAAAATTTTATCTATACTTAATTAACAATGAAGAACTATGAATACTGTTCTGATTACAGTTAAATTTCTAACCTTCAAATTTTTGTATTGTAGGGATAAACTAAAATAAATACAATTCAAGTTTCAGTAAAAAATATTGAATAAATTTGTGGATGTTAAAAACGCTAGTGATATATTCTAGTGAACAGGGGCTATGCTCTCGCTCTCTCAGTGCTGTGTGACATGATTTCATGAGGCACAGTGTTGAGGTGTGAGAAATATCTCTGTCACTTCTGAGAGAAGATGAAATTTATGCACTGATTGATAGCCTTTTCTTTTTATTTTTTCAATAAACTAAGATATTTCCTTTGGAAAATTTAGTTATTTTGTTTCACGGATTATTTCTCCCTACCAAGAGCCAAAAGAATGTAAATTTCTTCTCTCCTAATCCTGTACCAATTGAAATTAATTTATTCTCAAGAAATCTTGTCTATCACAATATAAATAACTTTTTAAGCAACGAAAAGACATTTAAGCGTGTCCAACGCTATTAACTGAGAATACACACAGAGTATAAGGTGTATTCATATGTATTACAAAACCAATGCATTCAACCATGTTACCAAATATCCCTAATTCCCAAAACCCCTCTCTCCATTAATAACATCAACATTCCCTTCAAGTGACTCTCCACTCTCTCTCCCACCCCCATCCTCCCGCATTGTTCTCGCACACCTCCATTTCCAAAATACGCTAACGATATTCCATTGTCCACCACAACGACAAAAACTCCGGCTCCACCCCCCGGAAAAATCGCGCATTATAACCTGCGCACAGTATCGGTTTCGCCCCCGCTTATGTGTGATTTATGGCCAGCGCGCGCGCGTGACAAATGAAGTCGCGTGGGTCCCGGGGGGATTTACAGAAAAAAAAGGGACCGACGAGAGGCCTTTAATCCCTTCTCGAGAGTATATAGTATATGGAGAGGCTTTTAGGGCCCTGGGAATGGCGCCGGCCGACACCTGCGAGAGAGAAAGAGCCTCGAGTGGTGCTAGACGTCATTTTTCACGTCGAATTAACGAGCGCGCAGAGGCTGATTGAGAGCGATACATGTGCGCGGGAGTGAGTGAACTGTGTTTATTATTATTTTTATCGGCAACGAACTTACCGGATTAGGGCCCTAACGCGAGTTTAAAAGCCCGTGCGAATAATAGATCGGCTCTTTATGTCTGTTTATATAACACAGACACTCGAGACGGAGAAGAAGCGCCGCGATGGTAATAATAGCCGCCGGCTGTAACCTACGGACCACTTAACCAGCCTCCCCCGAAAAGAATGACACACGCGCCGCGCGGCACTTCTTTCTTTGAACTCGCACCGGGGACGTGAATTTTTACTTTACGTGTTCCTCTGTCGATTCGCATTTTCCACGCTCTCGCGGATAGGGAGAGGAGAAGAAAAAAGAAAGCGAACGACGACGCTGCACACAGGCTTTCTCTTTTGGGACGCTGCGGATTAATTCTCGGATAATGAAATGCGTATGCGCATGCGTGCATGCATGCATACGCGCTCGTTGGCGAGAGACTGTGCGCGTGCATTGATGGAAAATGAATTTTCATGAGGGTTATCGCGGGAGCGAGAGAGAGTTGGTTATTATTTTTTATGAAGAGGTGACGGGGATCGTTGAATTTTCATTTAGTTATATTTTTTTTTCTTCTTCTTTTTTCAGTCTGAGAGAAGGGTTGTAGGAAAATTTACTATAAATGTAAGAGAAATTACTATATTCTATCATAAAATCTACTACAATTTATAGTAAAAATTGCTATATACATAGTAAAAATTACTCAAAACATAGGAGTTTTTACTATAAATTGTAGTAAATTTTATGATAATTTGAGTCTGTCCCACGGTTACTATAAATATAGTTATTTTTCCTAAACCATTTTTCCCCGTGCATGAAAGTTATGAATGAGAAGTGCGAGGGTATATATACTGCGAGTGAAATTTTTCTCATTGTAATATTGCTGTTATGGAAAATTCAGTGGGCGGAGCAATCCATTTCACCCATGAATTATTTCACTTACCCTTATACTCTCTCCCAGAAATTAGTTTTTAATATTAATTTCATGACTCACCCCAACCATTTCCCACCTACACCCATCCACCAATCATTTTCCCTTAATGACTCACCACACCGTACAACCCCGTTATCTATTCTCCCATCTCAACCGGCAGCAGCACCAGGAAATTAAAAAACTTTCCCTTATACTCGAGGACGAAAAAAAGAGAAGAAGAAACTGTCAAAGCGCGAGCAGCAGCGACGCCTGCGCGGCTAAATTAATAAGGGCGCGTGCCTTATCGCCGGCATCTTATCGAGAGGGCGCGCGCGTGAAACACCCTTGGCCGCTCGCTCGCGGGAATCAATACCGAGAGCCTCCATCGGTGGCCGAAGGTGGTGTGCACACTATGCGAGTATTATTATATGTACATGTACGTGTGTGGATATGGATATCTGCTCTAGATCTCTGCCGAGGAGAAGACACCCGCCACGGCGGCGGTCGATTTTTCGGCGTAAAGGTATATAGCCATGGGAAAGTTGTTATTATAATTGCGCGATGGAATTGGTTTGGAAAATTTTGCCGATCAAGGCTGAGAAAGTTTTGTAACTAAGTATATTACGATCCAACCAATGTTCTTCCCAAAAAACACGCGCTATACACGCGCGATTGTAACCAATTATAACCCATGTTTAGCATCGTTTTTACGACTCCGACCGAAAAACCATGTCACTGTTCCTCGCAATAGTAGCCGCGCGCGCCAATATCGCCGCTAATTAATAGCCGCGGCGATAGCGAGCTGCTGCCCTCTTCCATACCGAAGAGATCTCCGCTACCGTGAGACCGGCGATTTATTATGCAAATCGTTCCCCCTCCTTTTCCTCTCTCTATCTCTCACAATGCCATCTCTTCTGCGCGCTGAAACCGGTTACTCGTTCTCTCGCGTATATACATATACACACATACAGGTATATACCTATATACACGCACACGTGACGGATATGACAGTTCTCGAGTTCTCGCCCGCTGCGAATCGCTGCTGCTACGCGCAAGTGACAATGCAGCTTCTTCTCGGTGCGCGCGCAGGAGTTAATTTATTTAGTTGATTGAACACGTGGATGAGGGACGACGATGACGCAATGGTTGGTTGGAGAGCTCGAGGCTGTAAGGTTGTAAAGTTGGGACTAATGCCCTGGTTTAAGAGAGGGAGGATGTATGGAGTGTAGCTGGAGAGAGAGAGAGCGAGCAGCCGGCAATTAGCAATAATATAAATCAGGGGTTGGGAAGTGGATGAGAGAGGGAGATTATTAGCGGTGAAAAATCGCGCTCGGTGATTGAGTTCTTATATATATATCGAAGGGAGAAGATAAGCGCGTGGTAGCGTCGTTTGTCACCCGGCGCGTATTGCTTTTGATATAATACAACGTAACACAATATACGCAATGCACAGTGTTCCACAGAGTATAAGAGAACCACAATGATTGAAGAGAATATATAGCGGTTTGCGTAACGGGCCGAAGGTCGTTTCCTACACACAAGAATATTCCAAGCCTAGAACCATATAGGAAGAAAAAAAAAGGTACAGAGCTCGAGAAAGGAACATATATAGACCTCAATCATATAGCCACATACGCGCGCGCGTATAAGACGAATGACAACGTTTTTCCGAATAATTAATGAACGAAACACACGCGCCGCGTTCCGTGGGCCCCTCCTTCCACGAGGAAAAACGAAACGAGAGGTCTTTTTATCACCGGACAACCGCGCGCGCAAAAAGGACCAGAACAAACGCGGTGCCGCGGTATAACTCGTTCCCCCCGGAGAGCGAACTATCTCATAATATATATATACATATACACTGCTTATAAACCTACCTACCGAGCGTCTCGGTTATTAATTACTCACAATGACTCTCGATAAAAGGGCATTTAATCGATTCGATCGAGAGCAGCAGCCGCGCGCGATTGTTCCCCCCTCTCCTCTTTATCTCCCACAATCTCTCTCGTTCTCTAACATATACACATTATACGTAGACATATACAAAGAGAGGTATAACTCCCGCTTTTCCCCGAACGGCCGCCGCGTGCGGGGAATAACGTTGCCAGGAGTACGACATTTTTGCGTAGGAGAGAGAGAGCAACTGCCTCGGGGAAGTGTAATAATAAAATAAGTAGCGGTCGTCTCGACGAAAGTTTAGTCCTCTCCTCGGTTCAGCGATGTTTCTTCGGCCCGGGGGCGCGCGATTGAAATTCAGCGCGGCGGAGTTTTCCGAGCCTGCGAGCGCGCGGCCCCGTGTAAACGAGCGTTTACGAGCAAGGCCGAGATAAGTATCTCCCTCTCTCGAGAGAGAAAGAGTGTGTGTGTGTGTGTATCCTTGGTTAAGTCGTGACTAGAGGAGAGCCCTCGCGAGCCGATCAAGGAGACTCTCTCGCGTTGTCGTTGTTGTTGAGAGAAGCCTATGTGTATATATATATATACAAATTGGAAAAGTTTATTTTGAGGTTACAGAGCCAGTGTGTGTGTGTGTGTAAGAAGCCTCTCCGGATCGTAGTTTGTATGCAGCATCCGAAGTTACATTCCGAAAGTGGGTCTCTCGCGAGAACAGTAGCGTATTATAATACTCGTTCTCCGCGTGTATTATACCTCGGAAATTGTGCAACACACCGCACGCGTATGTATATACATATTACACGAAGATCCGTTCACGCGCATTTCTTCAATCACATGTATCCCAATTCATTTATACGCTCCATTTCCATATTCGCGCGTATCGCGCGACCCTCCGTTACAAAAATCCTCTCGCCTATGTATAATCTATACGCGCACACCAATAAACGCGCAATTATATCCACGTCCGTTACAAATATATCACACCTCGCGGCTCGTCATCAGCTGGTAACGTATATACACGCACCATATAACACGCGTATGTGATATGTGTAACGAACGGCCGACGCGTCCACCCGCGAGCGCGAGCGCATAAATCCATTACACACAGAACCGCCGCTGCTCTTCTTCTCCGCTTCACGCTTCCAGCCATATTCTCTCTACTTTTTCCTATAGACGACAAAGACACGGCGAGAGAGAGAGAGAGAGAGAGATTTACATCCGAGAGATCGATACATAAACAAGCGCACAATTACGCGCGTCGCCGCGTGTATAGATATTTCGGTGTGCCTCTTCTCTCTCTCTTGTATAATATAAGACACTCTCCGAAGAGAGAGAGAGAGAGAAGCTTGTGTGAGTGAGTGTGTGTGTGTGTATGTGACTGTGACAAGCAGTGGTACCACATTCCTAACACTAGCGCGCAAAGTTCTCTCTCCTTCGGTTCTCTCTCTCTCGCGCTCTCGCTCTCCTTCGTTCCTTATTCGATTCCACACGCGGCTCGCGCAGGACCCTCGGCCTCTATATGTATACAACACACACCGAAATCCCGACAACTTCATGCACACGCGGTGAAAGTCGCGCGCAGTACGTGTATAAGAGAGGGAGGGGGAGAAAAGTCGCGCGCCTCGTTGTTTACGGCGCGGCTACCGAATTTAATGTCGCCCCGTAAAACCAAGTATTTACGGGGGTAGTTGCACGCATTGTTTTATATACGTCGCGGTACTATATAGAATCGTTAAATCCCACGCCTCAGTGATATAATATATAATATAATAAACGCACTATACGTAATTCGCGTACACACGCGCGCTCCTCTAATCCTTCTTCCTTTAGCGTATATATATATATACACACCAATCGCGCCGCGAGGCATCATCATCATCATCAGCATCGTCGTCATGATCATCGACGAGCCGAGGATATATATGCGCTCGTCGCGAAATCGAGAAATCGGCCGTTACTCCGAGAGAGAGAGAGAGAGAGAAAGGAGATGACTCGCTCCAATCTATATGATAAACAGTCTAGTTATACACACACATACGTATACCGGCTGCTGCATCCGTGTCACTTGACCGTTAAAGAGAGGAACGCGTGCGCACACCTACACGTATATATGTACATACATAGCTACCGGAAATTGCCGCGTGCACGCGCGTGCGGTATTTCCCTTCTATACTCTCTTTGTCGTGCGCGCGTATATATACGCGTCTGGAAATCAGCGACGGACGCTAATTGGGCATTAGCATATACGAGCGACGACGGTGCGCTATTCTCTTTCCCCCTTTTTTCCTCGTTGCTCGAAATTTCGGGGCTGCGAGCGAGTTCTTTAATTGGAGAGAGAGCGATTTCGGAATTTCTGATGAGTTTCGTCATCTTAATATCCCATAAATATTAAAGTATCGTGTATATGTATATATACGTACAGTTGCCGGGCATGTATATACTTATGTACGTGTATATATATACGTACAGCTTTTGCGCGTGTAAGACAGTCAATAACTCGCGCAGTTACACACCTCGCGCTAATTGTATTTCGGTTTAGGGGCGTTGCGCTGTTACTTCTCTCGCTCTCTGGGGCGCGAGAAAATATGAGAATTTGAATGATGATAATGGCGTCGAGGCGTGCGAAGAGCGAACACAGCGGCCTGAATTTATTTAAATTGCGAGAGCGATGTTACCCGCGTGTTCAGCAGCCTCCTCCACCTCCTCCTCGAGACAGAAGACAAAATCGAACAAAGAGAGAGAGAGAGAGAGACTATACCGCTCCGCTGCCGCTGCTGCTTCTGCTGCACCGTCCTCCTCTTATTCTCTTTTTCTTCGCGAGCGACAGCGACTTTATAGGTAGGACACACACGGCCGATTTTTTTCGTTCTCTCTCTCTCTCTGTCTTTCTCTTCGTTCGCCTCGTCTTCTTCTCTCCTTTTTTTTCTTCATCTCTTCGTCGAGCGCCTGCCTCCCACGAGCCAGCGCGCGCGCGCGTGTGTGAACCGCCGGTTTCTCGGAAATCGATCCCACTAAAAGAGAGTGAGAGAGCGAGAGGTGGGTCGCGCTCTCGAGTTAATTTGTTTATTTATGACGTTATTAAAATGAGGGAGAGAGAGAGCAGCTCTCGGTTTCGTTTGTTTGCCCCGGCTAATTGAATCCGACTTTTGATGCCCGGAATGAGGCTGTAAAGGTGTCTTCCTCTTGTTAGGGCCAGACACATTTGCCCACGAGTGTGTATATAATATATGCGTATATGTGTGTGGTATTATAGGATCGGAATTTATCGAGCTCTACCACTGTATAAGCAATATATACTATTATAATACTGTAACAACGTTGTTCCAATACCACTGCAGTATTGTTTCATTATTCGATTACGATTTCCCATCATAACCCACTCCTTAAAAAAACTTATCAAGCCCTCCTCCTCCCCTCTACTTACAAGGACATCACCTGTGCACGCCTTCCCGCAACCTCTCCTCCACCTCCTCCTTAACAAGCTTGCGCTTGCGCGCGCTCGGCACTAATGAGCCCTAACGTTTTCATCGACCATACGACCTCGTTAACAGGAGAGCGGCCTTACTCTCTTCTCCGAAAAGTTCGCGCGCGAGCGCCGTTTGCGCTTCCGTATAATCGCATTTACATGCCCCGGCAATAACCGGCCCGCGTAAATCATCCGAATAACACGGCTGCTATGCTACCTCGGCGCAGAAAAAAAAAAATTCCGCGCGCAGGCGTGACTTATATATCGGCCGGACCGTTACGCGCACGCGCGTATATATAAGCGAGAGAGATATTCACCTGTTAATTAGGGGATGAGGTTGGTAAATCCGCGGCAGCGGGTATATTATTACAGTATACGCGCGAGGATGTAATCCAGATAAAGCTAATCTTACCGCGTGTGTGTGTGTGTATAAAGATAAGGATGAAGGAGCGGGTGTATAAATATAATACAAATCAATTCACGCGCGCGCCGCGTTGACGCACGCGCAAGAATGAAGACCTCAGATGGGGGGCTAATTGAAAAGGTCTCGGGGATGCTTAATAAACACAAAAGCGAGCGTAAAAGAGCCTCTATCCCCGGGGCCCACAAATCATCCTCCCCGAATATTATTAAGCCGGTAGCTGCTCTCCCTCTCCTTCTCTCCTTCCTCCTTCCTTCTCCTCCACCTGCATGAATGAACTTTATTCATATACACACACACATACCAAGAGACACCCGCAGCGCACCCATATATATACACGCACTTCGATTGTAAATCCGCGCGGCGCTTTAATGGAATCGATTTTTCAATCTTACGCGCGAATTATCCGGTTATTAATCGCGCGCGTCGATTCTAATCCCCGGGTATGGGACGTCTTCCGCGGAACCGCTAATGAATTTTCGCGCGCATATATGCACGTGTCTATAATCAGGGCAGGAATGCGGATCGCTGCGCTGCTGTAATTTCCCGGTTGATAAGTACGCGTGTATACATACATACATACACAGATAATTTACGAACGAAGAAGATCGAAAATTTCTATATACTCGACGGTGGCTTTCTAAAGCGCGCCGTAATTTTTCGCCTTTAATTGCGCGCAAGCCCGGTGGATATATGTATCAAAACGAGCATTATGAGAATATATATGTGTAATATGTATATATACATACGCGAGTACATACGAAATATAGGTGTGGAGTTAATTAACGGTATCGGCCGTGGGTTTTACGGCATGTACAGACTCGTGTAGTCTTATAGAGCGCAGGCAATAAAAAGACGGAGACACGAGGATAATTCGCGTATTGAAAATAGCTCGATAGCATATACACTTTATACGTACGCGTACATATACATACTTGTATTACAGTGCGGGCAGCGCGAACCGGACTGTTATATTGCGACTATTGTACAGCAGCAGCATTATAACGAACCTTTTGTGCTTGCTTAGAGATCCCGAACGATCCCTACTTTGCATTTCGCGCCTCCTTGCGCACGCGCGTTCTTTTTCGACGAGAGCTCGTGTACGTGTGTGTGTATAATTACCATACGCCACGCCGTTGAAAATCAATTTTCATGTATAATACGCAAATAGCGAATGATTATGTTACGAGCGCAAAAGTCGTTGTAATTAAGCAATTACCGTTTATATACATGTACAATCGTACATATATATATATATACACACACACACACACACACACACACACACACACACACACACACACACACACACACACACACACACACACACACACACACACACACACACACACACACACACACACACACACACACACGTAGTATGCATAAACGTGTGTAATATACGTATATATACGAAAAGCCAATGGAAATGTATATATCGCGAGCCCCGTAAATCAAAAGCCGGGTAGTGGGCATAATTACCGGACGGCAAAAACTTAATTCTAAAATATGCGCATAAATATAAAGCAGTGCCTGGCTGGCGAGTAGACACATACACACAGCGCAGCTGAAACGGAAAAAAAATGCTACAGAGTATATAAGCGCGTGTATTGTGTCAATGTGTGTATATACGCGCGCGAGTAATTAAAGAGCCTATTTTTTCCAATTTACATCATTGCGCACCGACAGACACATACGTATATACCATTGTTTCGTGTTTTTCAGCACATCCGTTTATACGCGGTTATATAACTCTCCGCGGCTCTCGCACTCGCGCGAAATAAATCCTTTCGCGAAAAGCTACGGATTGATTCTCTCTCTCTCTCTCGCTCATTCATTCGATATATACGTGCGGCTGTGTATATAAAAATGCAAAGCGCCGGTCGTCGATTGTATGGAGATATACCCGTAGAGAGTGCGCGCGTCAGCGGCGTCGCATTAATGAAGCGCTCTCCGCGCGGATTATTTCAAAGAAGTAATTTCCACGATTTATGAGATCTCTACGTGTATAAACGCGTAATTTTATCGTAGCAGCAGCAGCAACATCGCTATATATATATATATATATATATATAATAAAATTTATCGGCTGAATTTGCGCGTATACGGTTTTACTATTGCAACGCATAGTGATGGTAATAATGCGCGTTATTATTGAGCGCGGGAGAGCAAAAGCGCGTTATTATTAAACATTGTCGTAAGCGTTGTTTATGCTGTTAAAGCGCGCGTGCAGTGCTGCGGGCTGCTGCTGCTGCTGCTGCAATTGTAATATTATTTCATTATGCGCGGTTGAGCACGTCTCGTTTGATTTATCGCCGGTACTGTAACCGCGACGCGGAAAAATTACGCTGTATTATTAGCCGCGTATATATACGTATAGATATTGGAAATCGACGATGATGTGTAATCGTTACGTATATATACATAAATACATGCCCGTATATATACATATTTTAACATCGAACTTATAATCACGCTAATATTCCGGTATACATAACATTCCTTTATCGCGATAATTCCGAAATCTCGCGCGGATTCCACGCTACTGGCAACTTCATTCCGCTCATTGTTGCGCAGGTTGCAGCAGCAGCGGCTATCTATAATTCAAACCGTTACAGGCTAAACGGGCGCGGGAGAGCATAAATCTCGGCCGGATCTTTCAATAGCTCTCGGTGCGCAGCAGCAGCAGCAGCAGCAGACTCCGGTTTCCGTATTTCTCAAGAGTTCCGCGTATATACGCGGGAGGAAATTAGTCGCGAGAGCTGTTGTTCGATTTTTCCAACGCGAGCTCCGCTGTCGCATTGTTTGAGGAAGGCGAGTTATTGTTATTATTATCTATCGGCAAATATGCGAAGTGAGCGAGAGAAGCTGTTGTGCCAGTTTTCTTGATTTTTGCAGACGCGCGTCGTGGAGTGTGTGTGTGTGTGTGTTTTTATTAATTTTCCGCGAAGAGATAATAATATATATACGCGCACTGGTTATCGGCTTTTATCTGCTGCATTTTTCATATATATATACACACACGCGCAGTCGCAAACAGAGACGAAATCTCGGTAGCTTATCTATACGGTGACGAAAAAGAAGGAAAAAAAATTTGAACGAGAGAAGACGCTTAAGAAAACGAAAATTACAATATTGAGATGGCCCGGTGGCATTGTTGTCGTCTCTGTATACACGCGGCTGCTATATATATATATACACACACTCTACGAAGGATTATAAATTGAAATGGGTTCGCTGTCCTCGGCACTCGTAAAAACTCTCGCGTGCGCTCGCGGCGCGCGAGAAAAAAGGAAACTCGTCCGAGTGCGCGTGTACGAATGATATAACCCGCCGCAAGGGAGGACCGAGGTGGAAAAAAGAGGGCGGCGGTCGCGGCTGGGGAATAAAGCGAAATATTAGAAGGGATTATTTGTACGGAGTGAGTTTTTGTCGCGCAGTTTCCGCGAATACGACGAGATGTACTTTTTACGTGCTCTTGCGCGCGCGCACGAGTACAAAGTCGCGCTGCAGCTATATACGGATTTGCATATATATTTCTCGGCGTTGATCGAGGGAGCAAAAACAATTCGAATCTCGCGCGGCTTATTTTATATAAATATGCTAATAGGTGCGCTATCGCGTCTAGACGTTACGCAATTACCCCCGTGATATGTACCATTAAGCCGCGACTATATCTGTACAACTGAAGTGTGTGCACGTGTATTATTTTTACGAAGCCACGGAGAGTAGTCTGAGAAAGGCGCACGCGCGCGAATTATTAAAAAGTGAAAGCAAAGAGTGAAACCGTTCAATCTTCTCTCCGGGTTTTTTTTTCACTCTCGCGCTCACAATAATCGGCGAAACTATGGCGTTTTCCTAGCGATAATGGTATAGGCGCGCAGACAGGATTCTAATATACGCGCGCACGCGCGAGTCTGTGTGTAATGCACAATCGCGTAATTGCATTAAATTCCGTAATTGTAAAGCGGCGAGGTGCGGTGTATATGTATGTGTATGTGTGTGTATATAGGTACGAATTACGGCATTAAGAAAACATTAGTGTAATGGATCTAAGTATGTGCTACTCCGTGATATTAATGTAATTGCCAATGTACCCTGACAATCGAAGTTCTTTCCTCGTTATACCCACCCAAATGATGTATCAATCGCGTATTTAAACAATACACGTATACAATACGTATTTTGTACGTACTCGCACCTTATTTTGAAAAATCTAACGAACACCAAAAATAGAACACACTTCCCGTCTCCCCACACTATATAATATTCGCTCGTAACTAACCCGTAATGAAACCATAAGCCTCCACCTTATTCCAATTTACACCCGAAGAATCTCTGCGCGGGCTCCGCTAATGATCGGGAAAATCGCGCGCTTATTGAAAAGCGTTAAATCGCCTTCTCCGCTCAGACGTGCGTAATTGCCGACGCGCGCGTTATACTTGCAGCAGCGCGGCGCAGGAGCAGCGGGATTATTACCATAGTCGTTAATGGCATCATCCTCTCTCGCTCTCCTTCGCGTACATATACGCACGCGTATACGCATGTAAGTGCGCGCGGTTACATAGTCTTCTGTACGGGTTTAAGGAGAGCGCGTTTAATATATGTTTAGCTTAAGATATCGCGCGCACGCGTATATACATATAGTCTCGCACTTTTTTTCAAAGGAGACGATTCGTGTTTTGCTACAGGGAATATAAGGAGTCGCGTTGTGGGACAATTTTCGAATATTATATAAAAGAGGATAAAAAGATGGCTGCTGCAGGGGTATATACAGTTAGCCGCTTAAGCCACACACATGTATATACACGTACACGTACACCTATATATACTTATATATCTGGAGCATGCAGGCAGGCAGGCAGGCAGGCGCGTTAAGTGCGCTCCGCTGAACTTTTAGTCACGGCCACACCCAGACACACACATACTCACACGTACACAGCCACCTGGTTAGTCCTGTACACGTATACGTATCCTTATAGCATCGCGCCGCTTGACCCTTTTTCTCTCTTTCTAGATTGCTCGCATATACATATACGCGCGTGCAATTTGCTTAAGGCTGAATTCGGTGTCGATTCTATGTTTATGCGTTTGAGAAGTCAGAAATGACGGGGAGTGTGTGTGTGAGAGAGAGATGTATGTTTTCTTTCAGCGAATATCGCGAGGAATGTGCCGTAACCTACTTGGCTGATTAAGCGAGCGAGCGAGCGCATGTTATCCTACATATATTTGAATCGTGAGGTTTGTGCTGTAAAGAGACGCTAAGGCCTTTTTTTGCTTATTAAATTGCGTTCCCGAATGCTTCCAAGAACGGTTTATTCTAAATCACACGAAAACAGTACTGTAACAACGCTATTAAGATATTACAACAACGTTGCCAAACTTATAAATCCTCCAATTTACCGGAGAGTAATCGCGCGAACACGACAAAAATCTCAAATCCTCACGACACACCAGCACCTCCATTACCATAACTATCCCAACCTCTCGCTGTGTCCCACACTCTTAAAATAAAGAAGAAGAGAAAAACAACATCAGCTCGAATGGGAAAAAAAATCCTCAACTCTCCTCTCCACTTCGTACACCCATACCATAATTCAATTTCATTTCCAAGAATCTTCTCATCATTGTTCGGCCGGCGCGGTACACACACACGCGCACGCTCGCTTGCGCCTGGCTATCACAATAAATTGCCGGCACTCGCTCGGCTCTCTCGTGCTATTTAAAATAGTCCCTCTCTGTACGCTATATACGCTCGCCTCGGGCCTGTTGTGCAACGCTCGCTATATAGCTAGCGCGCGTGCGAGAGAGGCGTATATAGAGACAATATAGCCAGGCGCGTGCGGCTGCTGCTGGTGTACAGTGCTGTATAGCGGTGAGTATCCTGTTCGGCTTATTGGGGCAAGGTGGCCAGCCTTGCCAGCACTTTGATACCGCGCGCGTGGTATCGATGATAGTGCAGAGAGTAAGAGAGAGAGAGGTTAAGAGCGTGTTTTATGTTGGGTGTGGGCATGGGTGAGATTGTATAGCTCATGCTAATGGTCAGTGGCGCGCGGATTGTTAATGTATACACGTCGTGCGGTGGGGCATTTGAAAAGCTGGGCGTATGGAAAAATTTCAGTAAATTGGGGCTTGTATATGGTGTATTATTGTGCATAACGTGTTTATGCGTATGTTATATAAAATATCGCGTTAGATTAACGACGCCTTAAAGATGACTACTTTATCTGACGCAAAAAAGTTATATACGACTGCCACGAGCGCCTACTCGCATACATTTTCCCTCAATTATACATAAACCAGGCGCTGCAAACTTTTCAAACCACTCATGCACTCATATACACTTCGATCCTCAATATATGCATACACAAATACACGTACACAACTCTTGATTTATGTTTAGTTTAATTAGTCAGACCAAACACTGCATAATTCATCCGAAAGCTGCTGCTTTGCATTAAAACACGCATTCGCGCAACAACTGGCCCCAGAATCCACTTACATGTATATATATACACCCAAGAAAATTCCGCTGCAGCGCCCGGCGTACTTATAACTTTAATAAAACTGTCGATAACTCGTAGCGTCGCGCGCTCGCACGCGCGAGATATTATTGAAAAGCCCATTCAATTTGTCTAATTAACGGCGCTCACGCATATACATACACACACACACACATGCACGCGCTAACTCTATCCATAAAGTCGCAATTATGACGCGGTTTACGAGCCGCCGCCGCCGCGCGCTTCGGCCTTTCGCTTCGAGCCGGCGGCTTATAATTGCCCGCGAGAGCTCGCGCGCGCGTGCGGTGTATATATGAGTATTATGATAAGCGCGGCGGCGGCGGCGGCGCACGTGCGATGAAAATCCGACAATGGGAAAAACGCTTATAAAGGTTCTTTCCCGTGTATGTGTGTATATATATGGCGAAGTCATACGCGGAGAAGAGAGAGAGAGAGAGAGAAGCGCAACGAGACGAGAAACAATTAAAAAGTCGTGATTTATGGGTCTCGGGTCGTCCCGATCGCACTGTGTGTAGTTTGGTATTGCTCAACTGCTGCAGGTGGAAACATCGCACAGTACGCCGGGGCTTTCCATTAAAAATCAATAACCACGTATTGTTCAATTAAAGTAAACACATACCTATAAGCGATTTTTTTTCCTACTACCACCGCTGCCGCCGCTCATCGCTATTTCCAACGCGAAAATTAACACCTCAGCGCGGCGACTTTCTTCGGCCCGATGAATCACGCGAACGCACTCTACTATATAGAAGGTATATATACATATAGATACGTTGGTACATGTACCGCGTGTACAAGCTCGCGGCCGTGAGCGCGGAGAATAATTAGCGATAAATCACCGGCCGATCGATACTTACTCGCGCGAACGAGCGAGCGTACGCTCAACGATAATACAAGTATTTAGAAAGCCATTTGCCCCGCGTATAACGTGCGAAAGAGGGATATCAGTCTGCGAACCCTTTCGACGACTGCGTCTTATCTGTACTTGGAAGCGTATATTACGCAATTGTGGAATGCCTCACCGTATGCAGAGTTTTTGAAAATTAATTGTCCGTGTATATGTGTGTGTCTATGTTAACGTTCAAAGTGGAATCGATATACGGCGTTATGTGTGTACAAAACTATTGCCGGCGCGCACGCGCGTGCGAATTCCATAACCGGGTAAAACGCAATTAAACCGATGTTTCGGTATATATACACGATATAACGCTCGCTCGAAGGTCTTGATTCTCCGTTCGCACTGCGTGCTATCGTGCGTATATCGCCCCGCGAGATTGCCCAACTCATACGCCCCATTGATCTTTCGCGCTCGTGCAAATGTGTATACATGCATATATATATATATATATAGCGTATATGTAGTAGTAGTAGTATACCCTTAAAAGATACAGACGAATAAACGCGCGTCGGAACGCCTATTAAACGGTGCTACAATGCTCGCGCGCGCGAGGGAGAGACAGCGGTATTAGTATGCTAATGGGAACACGCGTATATATACATACCTATATGTATACGTATATATAAATGCAGACATACACACATACACACACACACGTACGTATAAATATGTAAGCGTGCGCGAAAGCCAATAATAAATGTTTCGAGTTCTTTACACAGTCAATTTGTATTTTACGAGTGGAAACGCGCTCGCTCGCTCGCGAAGCTGAATAGACCCGCATAAATCTTCATTATTCGAATGCGAGCGGTTATACACACGCGCGGGCGCAAGCGCAGTAGGTATGTGTATAATAAAAAGGAGAGGAAGTGTGTGTATATAATACGTATAGAGAGTTTAATACGCGCATACAGTGTATGCAGCGTGCGAATTTTTCGGAAATCCGTTGGAGAGCACCACCCGAAGCTATATACGCACGCACTATCATTACATCCATACATACGTGCACACACACGCGCGTACGTATAAAGAGAGAGAACGAGAGAGAATCAAGCGTTGGTATTTATTTATAGGGCCATTACGCCGTCTCCATTGTTGCGCTCGCGCGCGTGCGCGGCTCTAATCGGGAATGCGTAATTGCCATTACGCGCGAGCAAGAGAGGGAGAGAGTACTACTACTGGAAACCGGTCGCGCGCGCGCGCACGCGCGGAGGCAAGTGAGAGAACGCTAATTTCTTATCTCCGAGTTGTCGGCGGCGAGTCGCGTGGAGAGTGCGCGGTGTTAGGTGGTTTATGTATGCTGCGGAAGAAGGAGAAGGAGTGAGAGCGCGGGTGATGTGGGGCGGCGTGATTGATGCGCGGTATATATAGTAACCGTGCGTGCGTATGTGTATTGTGATTGAGCGAGCAGGGTTGAGCGTGATGAAGGGTTGGAATGTAGGTTTTCTAAATTTTTTGAAATTTTTTTTTGTTTCTTTTTTTGGTATTTTGTTATTCGATCCTAAAAATGTGTCACTGCTGTATTAAGAAGTTATATCTTTGAGACAGCCTTAAAAAAACCGCTGTCAATTCATTGGCATTTAGCTTCCTCAAACTTAATTTGTAATTGTACTATTAAATAAATTATTTGCGTTAAAAAGTACAATTAATGATAAACATTTATTAAAAAAAAAAATAACAAAATTCTCTAATCAATAATTACGTTTTTTCAATTAAATGTTTTTAAAATGCTTTTTTTTATGATTTGAAGAACGATTTATATAGTCGTTATTTTAGATTTAGTAGTGTTTTTGTACGTCTAATTCTTGTTCTTATATTATATAACTTTAGGCTTTTAAGATGACCAATGATTGTTACATTTCACCAATTAAATTTACATAGTTAAATCCTATAGAAGTATACATAAATACTTGTACGTAGGTTGGCACATTACTTAGAAAATAAATACTTAAAACTAAAAAAAATCTAAGTATCTTTAATTTCGCAGTAAGAAATATTCGTATAAAATTGTGAACTTGCAATAATAATTTGATAAATATTTTAAGAATTTGAACATCGTAATTATATCTCATGAAAATTTTCAATCTAGTTTTAATAATTCTCTTATTACTAGATAGAGTTTTAAACTCATTTGGAAGATCATTGAAAGCATGTATAGGTTCTACATAACTTCTCTTATCACTGACAGCTTTGTTCATTGGCGATAATTGAATTGTTTTATACCTAGTGTTTCTCGCTGTTTTTATAAATACTTCCTTTAGAGTTTCGTAATGATATAATAAACAAGTATACTTATAAACTTGGTTAATACTTAAATGATAGTTTTCCCCTAGAAAATTTGTATTTATTAATTTAATAATTTTATTCTATTTTTTGTACTAGGCGTAAAAGGCTTTTACCAGCTGCACCCCACACAATTATCCCATAGTTTATGAGACTATGATAGAAAGCATATAGTTAACCATGAGAAGGGTTTTGGTATCCATTTTTTTTTTTCTAATTTTATCAAAGATATTTGGTTTCTTTATAATATGTTGTACTTCCCGCTTTTCTCCTTCAATTTTAAACTTTTTGAAAAAAACTCTGACACGTTTTAAGTTTAATAAAGAACTATAACGTATCAAAGAGTTTTTTTCCTTAAAATCAAAAATTGAATGAGAAAAACGGGAACCCAATTTTGAGTAATAGCGCGGGGGTATCGCATGATCTTAACGCACTCGACTCGTTTTATTGGTTGATTTTTAATTTTAATAGATAGATCTTTGGGCACACTTATACAGTAGATACCAAAAGTCATATGTACAGTTTTGTTTACATTTAGTGACAATTTATTACAAGCGAGCCAGTTCGCAACATATTTAAAATATTTGTTCATTTTGTCTTGAACTGATACCTACGTGTTGTCACTTGATATGACAACAGTGTCATCAGCATGACATTATGATCTCTTTTGGCAGATCTTCCAGTAGATCATTTACATATAGAATAAATAGTAAAGGATCTAAGATAGTTCCTTGCGGAACACCAGTTGTAACTAAATTATAAGGGGTTATGTATTCTTCAATTTTAACATTTACCTTATTCATTAGTTTTTGTGTAAACTTTTAACAAAATTTAAAAGTGGAAACAAGCCTAAATGAATGTTTTGAATTGAAAATTTATAATAAAACCTAAAAAAGTGTTTTTAGTATAATAAATTATTTTTTTTCTCTCTTTTTTGTATTTTCTGAGATAAAAATTATAGAAGAAAATGACACATTTACCTTAATAACCAATGAAGGAAAATAGATATTCGCGAATGTTTAAAAAAAGAAAATGCAGTTATTTCAATGGTCTTTCAATTGCATTTCAAAAAATTGAAAAAAAAATTGCCCTATCATATAAAAATATATAAAAAAGTGAAATTTCAAAATCTTTTTTTGATCATAAAACAAAAGAAAATCGGTAAGTATTTAAAAACTACTGTGGATTTGAAAGTGGCATCAAAATCGAAGAGAATAAGCTTTGTCTCGTCGACATCGATCGATGTATTCTCGAGATATCTTCTGTACGCATAGACGCACACTCACTCACACACAGGAACAAAAAATATTCTCAAAATCATAAAATTTGTATGCCACTATTCCTAATAAATGTATTTAATACTTTTTTGTCCGAAAATTTTTTTTCACCGTTACAAAGCTTCCTCTGTGAGGAAACAAAATAAACACTCCTATAACAACTAACAACCTGTATACCACATAAAAACCATAAAAAAACTCCCATACCAATCATCAACAAATACACCCACACGCCTCCACCTCACAACTATACATACAACGCTATATCCAACCCATACTCACACACACACACACACACACTGTATTTCTCAGAAAGGTAAAAGTACCGTGCGAATGAAAATCGCAGCGCGCTTGGATTTTCTCACACAGCTCGCCCCTCATATACACACACCTACAAACGCACCCGCACGCGAGACGTAATGTATATATGAAGAGCGCTTGCGCTCGCGAGCCTCCATTTTCGCTCGTGACTAATTAGCGCGAGCGAGCGCGCGCTCGGAGGTAAATTAATCGATACGCGACTACTACGCTCCGCGTCGACGACGAGGGGACGCGCGCCGCGCGTATATTTCTGGCTCGGCTCGCGAGCGCCATTTTCTCTCTGTGCGACGCGGGTATATAGGGTAGGGTAGGGCTGCGGGAGGGAGGGAGTGAGTTCTAGGGAGTGGTGCCCGCGTGTACGGGATATGGTTGTAATAACCCTTTTGGGCGCGTGCGGCTGGGCGACGAGAGGAGTTGTTGAACGGTATACATGATTGAGTTTTTATGATGGTTATAGCAACGTTTTAGTATAACGTTAATAACAGTTTAATGTTTTTACAGTTTCACGCTGATTTGCAAGTTATTCTTGCTTATTTATACACTTAAAGTTGCATACACGCTTTCCGTTTGCAAAGTTAACACTGTTCGATCAATAAAAAATAAAAACGTGCCTACATTTATATTCTTCCACAAAATTGCCCTAACAGCAACGCACAATTAAACCAACAATCCAACACACTCACTCTCTCCTATCTCCCAAATCTCCAGCGCACACTTATACCACCACCACCACCACCACAGCGATGACTCAGCGGCACCCGAATTCCCTCCGAAATTAAATTACTCCGAAAAATCGACTTTCACCCCTCTCTTTCCTAATCGCGACGTGCGGAATTGCGCGCCTGCGTATATTTATGCCCGGCACCGCGGCAGAGCGCGATAAATAACCCAGCCGCCGTCCGTCGCGTTCCACGGATATTCGTGCGTTTACGAGGCGCCGGCAGCTCGTTAGCCATCACCGGTGCGCCATTACGCGCCGTCGTGCAATTCCAACTGGTATATATACCGGTAGTAGCAGTAGTTAGTCGCAAATGTATTAGAAAAAATAGGGAAGAATTGTCGAGCTGGGTGTAGCTCGTAAGAGTATAACATAAAAAAAAAATGATAAAACTCGGTGGTGTTTTTCATAAATAAAGTGAGCGCGCGGCGAGTGTGAGAACCGCGCGCATCACGCGAGAGGAAACGACGTCGAGAAACAGCAGCAGCCGGGGCGTATAAGTAACCAGACGAGAAACTTGTTTGTATATCACTGTCACACGCCGCTCGGGAGTGAGAGAGAGAGCGGGGGCATGAATAAAACTTTCAATTAACATAAATGTAAATCCAATTATGCACTGTAACGAGATAAAGACTGGCATTAAATTATTTATACGCGGCTGACGCCCGAGCGAGTGAGAGCCGAAAAAGTATGTGCGAGAGGGGGTTCAGTAGCTGCGGCGTGGGTTGGTGGGACTGAAAATGTGGAATTTGATATGTCTATTTCGAAAGTAAGGACTGTACAAATCTCTTTTGTCTTGTTGAAGAATAAAGAGAACGTTCTAAAATTCACTCGTTGCTGGTATCGATTATAATGGTTCATCAAACATCCCAAAAGTAACTAAAAATATACTAAAACAGTTTATATATTAAACAACAAACTTAATTTTCCTCCCCACCTTTACCACCTCATTTTCCAAACACCCCACTCCACCCACCACCCCGGGCGCGTCTTACCTCGCCGGAGGAATGGCAGCCAACGGCTCTTCGCCGCCACCCCTCTACCCTCGTCGCGCATGCGCAGCCACCCTGAGGTACCTCCCGCGCGCAGGCGCGCCAGCCGCGGCCGTATTGACTTTATACCGGCGGCGCGCCGAAACAAAGACAGAGAGCTACGTATATATATATATATATCTACCTCTCTGCGAAAAGAGCGAGAGGAGCGAGAGGCGTCTTACAATTGATTTTCACGCCAGTTTGATTTATTCCCTCCCTCTCTTTTTTCCCTCGGCAATCTCTACTGGCGAGATTTATGGACTGCCGCGCGGACGATTGCTACTGCAGCTTTCCTCTCACTCTCTCTCTTCTTTTTCGGAGCGCGAGATAAGCGCCTACGGCGAGTTTTCTTCTGCGGCCCGAGCCGGAGAGGCCATTTTTCACGGGTTCAGGGGGGGGGGGGTGAAGTTTTGGTGATGGTGATGTAGGCTGAAGTGTAATTAATATCCGGGCCGGTGGCTTTAATTCACGTGGCGGCCGATAAGGACCGCCATGGAACGTACAGTTTCGGCTCGCGTCCCGCAACAACGACTATTACCAATAATTTCACGGTACCAGAACCCTCCCTTACACACGTACACACATACACATATACCGACCCGTCATCATCCCTATTACACGACGCGCGGCGGAACACAAAGACCACAGCCTATATCGTCTCCCTCTCTCTCTCCACCCCGAAATCCGATCTCTCTCTCTCTCCCTACGCACAGCAGCAGCATCCCCCGAAATTTTCGCGAACGCTCGCACACGCAGCAGAGACACGCAACGGGGGGAGACGAATGGGATTGGTCCGGAGATCGCGACCAATGATAGTCGCGGCAGCGCCAGCTGTGCTAGTTGAGCCCTGGGAAAAAGGAGGAGCGGAGAATCCTTTCTTCTTCTCTCTCTCTCTCTCTCTCTCTCTCTTTCAACCCCCCACCCCGAAGAGGGAGAGCCTTTCTTCTCCCTATCGATCGCCCGCCGAGCTTTTCGCAGGGGACAGACAGAGCTTTGGGTGCGTTATATTTTTGCCCGGGAGGTGTGCTGACTTCTTCGTCGCGAAGTGTATATATATACACGGAGAGAAATTTTAGAGTAAAAATTACCAAGGTGCCTTGGTAGTGCATGGATAGACTGTCAAAAGCCGTGATATTCCCAGGTTTCTAATACAATTTATAACTTTCCCAGGAAAAACTACCATAACCACTTAAAAAAAATACCAAATTATCGGAATAAAAATTACCAGACACACTGGTAAAAATTGAGATCTAGTCATTTTTACAAGGTAACCTAAGAATTTTTACTAAGAAAACTGATAAATTTTACCAAATAACCTGGTATTTGTGTATTCGCGCATGCGCACTGCGCATTATTGTGTTTCAGAAGATTGATACTAGAGGCGTGCGCGACGTTAAAATGAAAACAATACACATATTTTCAGTAAGTAATAACGGCGATTCAAATGACTGTTGGTAACAGCTTCCGTGGCGCAGTCGGTAGAACGTCGGACTCTCAACCCAAAGATCGTCGGATCGAATCCCGCTTCCGTAAAAATTTTTTTCAGTTTAATGTTTTTTCATCCTTGTTTCTGTTTCTATTTCTATATTAAAATACTATATATCCATCAATATGGATAAAAAAAGTTCATTTTTTTAATTTAAATTAACTAAAAAAAAATTTTACCAAGGCACTTTGGTAAAAAGTTTGAAATTGTCAGTCTGTCCATCCATTACCATAGAAACTGGTAATTTAGTCTCGAATATTTGTAATTTTCAGTACAAAATTTCTCTCCGTGTATAGAGAGAGTCGAGAATTCCTCATGGCCGGAGGTTCGTTAATTAAGGGATTTCCTACGATCGCCTTATCCGCCCCGCGAAGGAAGGCAGTTTTACTATATAGGAACGTGTGTGTATATATACGTAAGGTCCGCGACGACTGAGAGTATAAACCTGTTTCACGACTCCGACGAAGCTCCTGTTCTCTCTCTCCTTCTTTCCTCTCTGCTTCTCCCTCTATCCTTTATCAGCAGCAGACTGGAGAGTCACACAGACACGCATACGTACCGCGTAATCTCGGCGCGATTATATTTCCCCCGAAACGAACTCCTCTCCGATATACATACGGACACTCGGAGCGTTTTGTTAACACGCGCGCGCTGTTGCGTCACACTCCAGTGTCTTTTTTCCTCTCTCTCTCTCTCCTTCTTCCTCCTCCACCTCCTACTTCTTTTCGTGCCGCGGGCGCGAGCGGCCCGTAATTTATTAAGACACGTAGCCGGCGAACGTGTCCTGAAATATTCAGCTGTGTAAGTATATGTGTGTGTCTGTGTGTAGGGAGAGCCTGTAGGAGAGACAGACAGAGAGGAAAGCGCGTGCGCGGAAAATAGTTGTGTAAGCAGCGTTGGTGGTACATATACCTATACGTATACAGAAGGGACGAGAGGAAAAGTTCGGGGCGCGTGATGTCCTCCGCGCGCACGTGCGGCAAATTTATGGCGGCTACGCCGTAGGTGTGATTCGATTGAGAATGCCATTATATAGAGAGAGACGCGCGGCCGCGTAAGTTATATACTCGTCGTAGTCTATAACGTACTGGTAAAACTATATAGTCGGATTCAAGAGACCCACACACACACTACTTCCCGAATATATATAACCCCCTTCTGCGAGATTCTTCCTCTCGCCTCGCATACCACGCCATCTGCCATCCACAAAAACTCTCTCTCTCTCTGCGATCGTGCGAGAAAAAAAAATAAAACTGGCGATGCGATCTCTCTCTCTCTCTCTCTCTTCAGGTAGCTCCGCGCCCGGGGTTATCTCGCGCTCGCATCTTCGCCCGGAAAATGAATAGTTGCGCTCGCGAGCTCGCTACCGAGGCGAAGAGGAGGAGGAGGAGGAGGAGCGCATTGTCTGCTGCTTGCCGGCCTCGAGGGGGCATGCACACATACACAGACACACGTATGTGCACGCTATACGCGCATTGTCCGCGAGGCGCTAAAGGCTTCATATACATGCCAGCGGACGCTTTATGGGGAGGGATATGTATAGGAGAGGGGTATGTGTGGTATATATTCGTGTGTACTACCGTTGGGTGTCGCGCGGGAGTAAATCTTGGGAGGGAGATGGTGAGGATTTTTGGCGAGTGTGATGTGTCGTGGAATGCGGAGGTTGGGGAAGTGCTGAGGTATATGGTGAAGAGAGAGAGATATGTGTGATATGTGCGGTAAATTATCGATAGTATTTTATTTTATATAGGAATTGAGTGGATTTAGAAAATTTTTATTTATAAAATGCTAGTTTAGAGTTTTATAAATAAAAATTTTTGGTGTGGTTGATGTTATAATAATTCCGATCTTGACTTTCTTATGCGAAAATATTACGGAAATTTTGCATAAAAGACGGTTCTTATAAGGCACAATTAGCAAAACGTTCTTAAATATTCTCCAATTAACAAAAACTCCCAAAACAACCATGTACGCAACCCCAACCATCATCATTCCCAGCGCACCAACAGCCGCGCTTTCTAGGACCCGTCGAACCTCCTCCTCTCCCCCACCTCGCGGCGGCATATTCACGATACACACGCGCTCGCGCGCAGACGACGTCTGAATTATGTACCAGATGCAAATCCCTCGTGCGCGAGGCGCATTGTCCGGTCGGTGTGTCTGTGTGCGCGTGCGCGCCGACGGCGGCCGCGCGCTCCATCCATCTTTCAGCTTCCTTGAAAATTCTCCTCGTGAAATCGGAATTTGCATCGTTCACACTTTGAATGCGACGTATGGAGTTTACGCGAAAGAGGAGAAAGGAGAAGGTGCGGGGGGGGAGGGGAGAGAAATATTCTGGAAGCGCGATTAATTGCCGGTGGGAGATAGGGCTGCCGCAAGAGTCGATATAAATATCGATATCGTATTGATATTGTACCAATATCAATATCGATATCGAGACGATATTTTCTAAATCTTCGCAATACAAGACCAATATTATACATATCAATAATCAATACAAGACAAAACTCTTGCGCCAATATATCGCGATAATCTCGATATTGAATATACTTCTGACCAGGGGCGAATTCAGTCTTGGGTCATGGGGGGGGGGGGGCGAGTATATCCCATGACCTTTTTTTAAGGAAGTGATGCAAAAAAAAAACAAACAATTTTTAAACCCAAGTAGCCGGGGGATATGAGGTTCACGCATATACGGGAGTCATGTAGACATGAAAAAATAAGTAAAACGATTATTTAAAATAATTTTTAAACCTAAGTAGCCGGGGGATATGAGGTCCATGCATACATGCATATAAGGGAGTCATGTAGACATGAAAAAATAAGCAAAACGATTATTTAAATAAGTTTTAAACCCAAGTAGGCGGGAGATATGAGTGCCACGCATATGAGGGAGCCATGTAGATATGAAAAATAAGCAAAAGGATTATTTAAATAATCTTTAAACCCAAGTAGCCGGGGGACGCGAGGTCCACGCATATTAACAAATTACGTATAGATTTGCAACAATAAGCAAAACCAATATTTAAACAATTTTTAAACCCAATTAGGCGGGGGATATGAGGTTCACGCATATTAGGGAATTACGTAGATCTACAACAGACAATTATTTATAGTATCCCCCGCCTACTTGAGTTTAAAAATTATTTAAATAATCGTTTTGCTTATTGTTGCACGTCTACGTAATTCCCTAACATGCATAGACCTCATATCCCCCGCCTACTTGAGTTTAAAAATTGTTTAAATAATCGTTTTGCTTATTTTGTTATGTCTACATGACTCCCTCATATCCCCACAATAACTACTTGCGTGAACCTCGCGTCCCCCGGCTACTTGGGTTTAAAAATTATTTAAATAATCGTTTTGCTAATTTTTGATGTCTACATGACTACCTTATATGTGTGGACCTCATATCCCCCGCCTACGAACTCGACCGAGAGCTATCCAAAATCTACAAGGAATTTCGAAGCGATTAAGTAAGTTTTACTCCCGTAATCGTTGGACATAAAAAACTTATTTTTTTCATATTACAATTTTTTTCTCAAAAACTAGTTGACAAAATGGATTCAAATTTTTACAGATTATAGCTATTTATATTCTGCATTATCATTATTTTTTTCAAAAAAATTGTTTAGTTTCGGAGTTACAGGCTTAAAAAAAACACGTTTTTGTTAATAACAAAAGAACTGTGATAGCTAGAGAAATTTTTTTTTTTAGAAAATATAGGTATTTTAATGCTCTTTCGAATGCTAGCCATTTGATTCAAATCTCTTGGTCTTATCATTAAAAAAAAGCGAAAATCAATTTTGAGAAAATCGTAAATTCGAAATAAAACAAAAACGCATCGGCCCAATCAAAAAACGAATTTTTGACTCGCCATCACACAAAAAAAATAAAAAAAATGAGACCTGTTGTCTGGTTAAAATCGATCGAATAGAAGCTGAGATCCAGGTGCACACACACACACACACACACACACACACACACACACACGCGCGCGCACACACACACGCACGCACGCACACACGCACACACGTACACACACATCCATACAAACATTTTTCAAAAATCATGTATTTTGATTCCTAACACCTCGAAAAACAATTATAACATATTTTTACAACAACTCAAAAAATTACTATCACAAAGTTTCCTGTAGGAGGAAGCAATTATATACTTAAGGTAGTTCTTACCCAAGAAAATGATCGTTAAAAAAGTATTGCGTATAAGCTATTGCTCAAATATTATATTACAAGTGATAGTAAAATCCAAAAGTAGGTTGCTTTAAGTAACAGAAAAATTTTTCAAATATAAATTATATACATTAAAGCCTAAAAGTTGGTAAATAAGGAAAAATATCACAAAAAGTCATGAATTATTTTTGTTTTTTATTCGATTTTTTTATTCAAAACACTATTTTGTTTCTGAAACGTTCCTCGATAAATTCACCGCATGAAATTGTCAACAAATCATTTTAGACAAAGTTAGAGCTATTAGTTGCTAAGTTTTTGTAATTTTTTTTTAAACAAATTTCTCTAACTTTGTGTAAAATCATTTGTTGATAATTTCATGCGGCGAATTTATCGAGGAACGCTTGAGAAACAAAATAGCGTTTTTAATAAAAAAATCGAATAAAAAACAAAAATAATTCATGACTTTTTGTGATATTTTTCCTTATTTAGCAAATTTTAGGCTTTAATGTATATAATTTATATTTGAAAAATTTTTTCTGTTACTTAAAGCAACCTACTTTTGGATTTTACTATCACTTGTAATATAATATTTGAGCAATAGATTATATAGAATACTTTTTTAACGATCGTTTTCTTGGGTAAGAACTACCTTAATTATTTCTCGAACCTTTTACACCAGATTCGTAATAAAAAAGTTTGTCATTAATAAGTACAATTCCTTTTACGCATTTGTTTGTTTTATTGTAATAATTGTAATAAATTATAGAATGATATTGTTAAAAATGAAGTTATAACGAGGTTTTGTGGTAGTAAATTGTCGACATCGATATTCTCGGCACAAGACCAATACAATATCGAGACAAGATCGATATTCTCATTAACCAATATCGAACAATATCGAGACAATATTTTAATTTACCATTATAGTGCGATATCGAGACAATATTTTCCAAAATGTCGTTTTGTCTTGTATTGCGGCAGCCCTAGTGGGAGAGAGAGAAAGAGTGAGTGGTGAATTGGCTGTAGTTGGGGAAATTGTTTGAGTGATAATTTGATCGGTAGGACAGTTAATTGAACGAATATTTGATTGTAAAACGCGGAATATGTGTTATATAAATTTAACTGGATTAAATAAAATTTAACTGAATTAAAGTAACTCGGGGTAATTCGGCCATTTTTCTAGTTCGTTATCTCCACTTATCCGAAAGCTTAAATAACCAATACCGGCAGCTTCGAAAGGGGGGAGGTATTTTATCAGAATGGTAAAATGTTAGATGGGTATTTTTTCAGAAAATATACTATCGTTTAAATTATTTTTCGAATCCGATACTGTTGATTCCGAACAGGAGTTATTCAGAATACACAAGAAATTATTTTCGAAAAGAAAATATCAGAAAAATTTGTGTCTATAAAAATTGAAAACAGATTGCATGAAATTATAAAAATACTTTTTACTAGAAAAATAAAATTCCGAAAAATCTCAAACGTTCATTCCTATACGATTTTCAGCTCATTTGTCGACATTTTAGCTTTTCTGAATCACTGCATTTTCTACAATTTAATCGTTAGGTAGAAATGGCATTCGAAAAATTGACATGACATATCATATAAAAATAATTTAATGAAGATATTATGGCCTTCTTGCCAAATTTTTTCGAATTTTTATATATTATACATTTTTAAACATTCGGAAAATTTACCCTTCTATCATAAGATATTCTAATTTGTTTTTTTACCTTTCTGAGAAAATATCCATCTAACATTTTACCATTCTGATAAAACACCTCCCCCCGCTTCGAAATATGAAAAATATACTTTATAAATTGTTTTTAATTGTTTGAGAATGATCACTACATTTTTATGTAAGTTTCTATTTTCAATTTTCAGCGAGTCGCGCGTTTTATAAAGTCAAAAAAGCAACTGCTTCCTTTATAGTCGAAATACAAGCTAAAAAACCCAATTGAAAGAGGTACGGGCAGAAAGGTGAGGTTTTTTCCTGGAAATTCGTATGGAAGTAATATTATTATTACTTATTTTCTCCCCTTGCTGCACAATGTTCTATTATTTATTTATCGAAACCAGTAATTTACAAAGTAAATCCTACATAGGTAAATCTATTACCTGAGCGTAGGTCTGGTACACAAAAAACTTACTAACTAACTTAAATATTATTTTGACAACTGTTGAACGTATTTGAACATATAGTTAACAGGTTACATAATTATATATAACATAATTATATATTTTAGCAACCCGATATTTGAACTTTTTCTTAATTGTAATTCTATTACATTCTAAATTCTTTAGATCATTTGGCATAGAGTTATAAGTTCTGACAGCTACTATGTAGCAATTTTTGTTACTTACTGCTAAATTTTTTGGTATCTGTATACTTATTTTTCTTGTAGGTTCTTAAAAATATTTTTTTATTAATTTTTAGAGTTTATGAGTTTCTTTCTACTATTTTTTCAATATTGATCGAATTAGGTAACGTGTCACCTAATTTGACCAAAACGCACATTTTACACTTTTGCACCCTACAAAGCCAATATCATATCTGGGGCGTTCTTAATTTTTTTCTTGATAGTATATTTAGCATACTTTGAAGCCTTGCTTATAATTTTTTTTTCAACGCATTTACAGAAGGAGATAGAAAATATTCCGCTTAAGGTGGCCAAATTACCCCAAATTACCTTATATTGAATAAAACTAAATGCACTTTACGCGGTAATAACAATTTTCATATAAAAAGATAATAACGAAAAATACGTTAAATAACAACACCTCACTGCGTTAATACGTACATTTTAATATAAATTCCTAGTGATTTTCTTAATCGCGCACAAAGCACAACTTCTAACACAAACTCAGCCGCAGCGCATTATGAACGAATCCTTTAATCAAACATACCGGTAATATATCCCGTCGCAATTATAACCGATACACACCGAGTAAAGAGAAGAAAAAAATCACACCGAGAAATCACAGCCACTCAACCTCATTTGCATAATTGAACAATAGACATCGCTCTCGCCTCTCTCTCAAATCGATTACCATAATACCCAATAAGCTACTACCACTGCTACAACAACTACTACCGCTGCTTCTCTCTCTCTCTCTCAGCTCCCGCAGCATCTTCTCTCTCTCTCGGCGGCAGCCAATTAGATGGGCGTACGAAACTTCTCCTTCTCTCCGCCGAAATAAATCGCGCGAGCTACCGCGCGGGCATATAACCTATTAACTTGTAAATTGCTTCCGACTGTGGGCGCGAACCGCAGTGGCAGCGGCGGCATAAATTCGCGGCGTGTAAAGCTGCTGCTCTCCTCGTCGGTGTACATAAATACGAGAGACGCGCTCGCGAAGATGCGCAAAAATTATACGGCCAGCTGTATACAGCGCCGCGCGAGGCTGCGAATTAGCAGGCCCCGGTTATGTTTTTTTTTCTTCGCGCGCGCGCGCGCGTGTGTGTGCGAACGATTAATAATTGATTCGACGCTCCACTTTCGCCGCGCCGACGAAATGGAAATGGCATGTATAAATAAGCGATGAAAGAAAGTGCGTGCGTATATATATACGTACGCACACGTACATACGTATATTTCAGGATATTCAATCGCTATCGCTCTGGCAAGGCGTCAAGTATATTCCTCGAGCGTAAGAATGAGTCGTTGTGGATGTGTGTATCGATTTGTCAGGGAGAGAGAGAGAGAAAAAAGTGTCAGTCAGCTGATAAATAGCGAGAGAGAGAGAGAGAGAGAGAGAGAGAGAGAGAGAGAGAGAGAGAGAGAGAGAGAGAGAGAGAGAGAGAGAGAGAGAGAGAGAGAGAGAGAGAGAGAGAGGATCTGGAACGACGACGACGACGACCGGCGATGTTAATCGGGAGAGACAATCGGAGAAAGAATATTTCGGCGGTACCGTTAGGTGTGTGCACGCGAGTAGAGTGCTCCCGCAGCGTGTATACACCGTCGATCGATCATCGGTAAGAGAGGTATGTGCTTGCGCGAGAAAGAGAGGAACAATTGTTTCGGGGAATGCAGGCGGAGGTTGGGTTCTTCTTTTTCTGGGCGTTGTTTTGTTCTTGTATATAGTGGTAACAAAAGGGATCGTCTAAGGTGTGAGATAAGTTTTATATTTAAGCTGGTTGCGAGATAGGTTGATTGGGTTGAGGTAATGAGGCTGCAGTCCGGTAATAAATTTATACGCTTAAGCGATGTGTGCGGCTGTATAATTAAAAATCACCCTGACTAGCTAGCCTTTATTATAAATTCCTATTCGCTCTGTACCAACGACCAACGCGCGTTTATATCCTTGAATTACACGGTACAACGGGTAAGCATCTTCCTCTCTTTATATATACAAAACTCACAAAAGATCGCTAACGGATAACCGCGCGACGCCTCGACAATTAATCCGCGCGGCGATACAATCGATCGATCGATTCCCGCATTAAAATTATGCAAAAGGAACTGGCTAAACTCGCCCCGCGTGTATAAATTATTACAAAATCACAGAGAGCTATCGATACTTTACACGCGCTTCAATTTGCTGCCTCGATAAATATTCATTCCTCCGTATACGTATATACATAGACGAAATACAAAGCCGCCATGCTATATACATACCCCCCCGTTTCGCGATTGGCGAAAGGTATATACACGCGTCTGTGTGTGTGTGCGTCCCCCGAAAAAAGCAAATAAAGGCGACGAGGGACGCGCGCACACGAAATTTCCCAGCTGTTCGCGCGTTATCTGCCGCGGCGATCAAAGATGGCCGACGCTGCTGCTGCTTCAACCCTTGCTGTTATATACCGCCGCACGGCTATCTGCGCCCCATCGGGAGGATGCCGACATAATGGGAATGCGTATGTGTAAGTGGTGGTGGTGGTACGCCTGACGCGTGCGGAGGGTTTTTTTTTTCGTGCGACGCGCGACGAGGATGTGAAACTAAATAAAATGTTTATTTTTGCTAAATTAATTTCTTTTTAAATTCGATGACACTAATCTTATAAGGAAAATAACTATATATACGTAAACGCTCATCTTACATCATCGACGACACGACGCAACGTCTGAGAAACAATGTCACCCTTACTGTCACTCATCATATATTTTATGGGCCCCCGGGAACGACTCAATTATATTTCTCTCAAAAACCTATCCCTTAATCGTCCGTGCCCATTTACATTTCTATATACCCCACATACACACACGCATATAAGCGTCCCCGAAAAAGCGCCGGTTGCAAGATCGTATCTTCCGCTAGACTACGGACACACACATCTGCGAACGCGCGTGAGACGACGACGTCCCGCCGCGGCACGTGAAAAAGAAAAAACGAAAAAAGTGTTATACAGCGCGCGCTAGTATATTGTGCGAAAGACATATGTCACCCGCACGTGTATACACACACACACACACTCACCGGCGCCATTGTCTCTATTAAAGCGCTTTCCGAGATCGCCGCGTTGAGATATATACGTTATAAGCCCGCGTACAAACTCAACGGACATCGTGTTTTCGTGCCGAAAAATGGTACCTAATGGAACCTCCTAATTTCCACGATGTATACGCATGTATGTATATAAAGAGATCGAAGTATGGTGGTGGGGGCCCGAGAATATTGTGACGAGCGCGGCTGTCCGCCCACCTATCAGTCAAACGCGCAGTCGGTGAGAAAAGTCGCGCGCGCTCGGTCTAGGTGTTTATTATAACCCGCGCGCTCGCCCTTTTTCGTTGGAAATTGCTTTTTTCTCGTTAATGAGGTACACGAACGCTATATAGCTTTGTCAGGGAAAAATAACTCGGACGTCAACGGCGCGCGCGATGTCGTACGCCGATAATAAACCGCCCCCCTCCGCTATATACAATATAATACACACAAACCATTCCCCAAATTACACGACGCGTATATACACGATTCAGGAGAAGAAATCGCGTGTTTATTTTTATTGACTGCCGCGATCGATACGATGTGCCGGGCGCAGTTATAACGTTTGCATTAAAAATGAAAAACAACATACACGCGAGAGCTGTATGTGCGCAGGTCGGATTTCTCGCGTGCGCTGGCGCTTTATTATTATTCCGCGCGCGGGATAAATCGAATTCTCGCCGCCTGCACCGCCGCCGCCTTCGGTGTATTATCGACCAATCCGTTGCTGCGGCACTTCCGCTTTCCCGCTCTCGCTCTCTCTTGCACCCGAGCCGATGCATTTCGAATGCACACGGTAGTGGCGACGGGGGTGGGAGAGGGTCATATCGATTAATCAAGGGCGCGGGTGAGAGAGAGAGAGGGGCGAAGCGATTTCTTCGGGGAGCCGAATGTTGAGGTGGGTAAGTGTAGGTGATATGGCACTCGACGATAATGAGTATATTTTTTTTTTTTTTTTTTTTTTCAGCAAAATTCTTAGACATTCTTGTAGAATGAATGAGATTATTTTTTTTGGAGTTTCTGTTAATGAGGTTAATATCTTTGAAATAAGTGTGATACATTTTATAAGAATAATAAAATCAAGGGGGGAGGGAGGCACTAGTGGTTCCTCTTTAAAAGCGCAGTATTCCATCCTCCGCGACGGATTTTCGGCCAATCTCCCTGCTATGCTTCCTCTCTAAGGCTCTGGAGAAATTAGTCCATGATCAAATGTACGAATATCTAACGTCACATAACTTATTAGATCCACACCCAAGACGCTTCAGATCACGCAGCTGAACACGAACAGCACTCCTCAAACTTACAGACGACATTCGCACAGGTACAGATAAAAAACTAATCACAATACTGTACAGTTTGACTTCAGTAAGACGTTCGACAGTCTCTCCCACTCGACTGCTCCAGAGACTGAGAGTGAAGGGATTTTCCAGGGCTGCACTCATGTGGCTAAGTTAATATCTAACAAATAGGAAGCAGCATGTGAAAGCTCGCTCTGGCGATCAATCAGACTGGATTGATACAAATCTAGGTGTGTCACAGGGCTCAGTACTGGGTACCTTGTTGTTCTACCTTTACGATCTACAAGAAGTACTCAGCGACAAACCAACGGACTACATACTGAACGCTGACGACTTACAGATATACTTGCACGTGAACAAGGAACGTCTTGATGAGGGAACAGCACAACTCAGTGATATCGCGAAAGAAATATCGACTCCGGCTCAATGCTGGGGCTTTAACGAGATAAACGATATCTCGAAAAATCGAAGGGAACATGGCTGTTCAGCGTACTGTGGCCGTCATTTTTTCCGTTGTCTTTCGAGATATCATTTATTTCGTTAAAGCCCCTGGTAAGACCAAGGCTATTATTTTCGGCTCGCCGAACATTATCAACAAACTCTCAAGGTCCAGTCTTCCCGGCATTGAGGTTGGAGGAAAGGCGACTGTGCCCTACTCCGATATAGTGACAAGTCTCGGTGTGACACTCGACTCTAAACTAAACTGGGAACCGCATCTTGATGCGTTAACTAAAAAATTTAATAAAGCGATTTGTAGCTTACGATTCTTTCGCAAGTTCACAACCGAGAGCTTACGTAAGAGACTTGTAGAAGCGCTGCTGTTTCCCCATCTTGATTACTGTTCCGTAGTTTATCTCGATGCGTCGACAAAACTGAAAGCCAGACTACAACGATTACAGAATACCTGTGTACGATATGTAACGGGTGCTAAGTGAGATGATCACATTTCCCCCTACAAGGAGAAGCTTAGATGGCTCAAAACCGGAACGCGGCAGGATTATCTTGCGTTATACTAATAATGTACAAAATTCTACGCATGCGAGCGCCTATCTACCTCACGACACGCTTCAAACCACACGTCTCTCGAAATTCATGTAGGGGGGAAATGAAAGAATTGGCCATTTCACATGCGCGTACCGAAAAATGCCGGCGATCTTTCTACATCTATGGTGCGCGCCTGTGGAACTTGCTCCCATCTATGATAAGAAATTTACCGAGCTTTACTAGATTTGAGTTAGCAGTGCGGGGGTATTTAAATAAGTTGGACTAATCCACACAGGGAAAGCAGTACGCTACACATCTACTCCTCAGGACAGGTAGCATTCGAAAAACTTTATGTGTTTTATTGCATGTACTGTCCCATGTATTAATGGGGTGACTGTAATTTATTGTATGAATGACAGCATGAATGTAGTGTGGATGTGGATTTGATTTTATTTTATTTAGATTGGCAATACTGTGACATTTTTACTTTTAATCTTAAGCTCTCTGTGATACTTACAATATTATACGACTTATTCTTAGGAATATTTAATACGACAATTGACTGTGACAATTATTTCACTTTTTAGTGTTTAGATTCAAACACGTACCCGAACCTGATTACGTGGAGATGTATTATAAAATGTATTTACACATGTATAATTTGCGTTTTTGTAATTAATTGCAAATAAACGTTTATTCTATTCTACTCTATTCTATTCTAAATCATTCTCAATATTAGTTTCAAAATTTTTACCTATATCGAACCTATAGTCAAGTATATAAAAATATTTCTAGAGGAATTTTTGACAGATTTCGCATTTCTTCGGGTTCTACAGTTTTTTTTTATAACTAAATGAACTTTTCTTTATTTATCATATACGCAACCTATATCCAAACCTACGCAGAACCAGCGAGATCCTCAATACCACTCTTAAAAAACGATGGCTGGGTGTTGTGAAGCATTTAAAGATTGACTTGATTGGTCTGTATGAAATAGACGCGAGGATCCGCTCAAAAACAAACTAGTACGTTTGAATTTCGCCAGTAAGACCATAAAAAAAAGCAGGAGAAAAAAAGCATATGAGTACTCACCAGTCGTCGCTTGGGCTTGATGAGCGGCCGATTCTGTCCGTTCATCTTGTAGTAGAGTCCGCAGGCGTTGCAGAGGTAGTGACCGGTGCCGTCCCGTCGCCACAGCGGCGTCGACGTCGCGCCACAGTTGACGCACTCTCGACCCTCTGTGTGTGTACATCCCCCGAAAGAGAGAGAGAAGAAAACGGTAGAATGCGTTAGTTCGTTCTCTCTTGTGTATATGTGCACGCGCGTAGTATACTTTTGTCTGGGATAGGGTGCAACACTACACACGTATATATAGAGGCGGGAGATAGAGATAAGATTGTATCGCGGGAAGAGAAGCGAGAGGTGAAGGTTTTAGCGTTCGAGAGGGGTTGACGCGGTGGTGTTTCGTTGTTTGAGCCGGGGGATGGCTTGAAGGCTTGGATCTCTCAGTTTTCTTCCCGTGATTTTCTCCCTTTTTTTGACGGCTTGGAAGGTTGATTTTGAGATTTTGGCGTGGTTCCATTATGTAGATTGAACAAAAGTGTTGAAATTGCGATTAATAATTATGTTATTTGAGTATTATAAGCTTAAAAATTAGAATACAGAAAAGCGAGTTTATTGAGCGGTTTGAATGAAATCAAACCTCCAAGCTGATATTGATATTTATTATCAAGCACTCACAGTAGCATTTTTCTAAACTTAAATTGAGCACTTTCGAAAAAAATATTAATGTAAACGAAAAAGGTAATTTTTCGAAAGTACTCAATACTCATTCAACAACTTTGGCGGCCATAGTGTCCTGCCATCACCAACCATCACCAGTGATTCATAAATATAATAATAATAATGATAATAAAATTAGCATGCAACAGCGGACAGACCATCAAGCAGTTACCAGAGCAAAAGCAGAACTCCCACATATAATATAGATTATATAATTATACACAATAAGTATATAATCAACGCAGTGGCTGAACTCTCGGATTCACATAGTATAACCCCGTGGCCCAAGGGCTGCATTTTGACCCGTAAGGTAGATACGGGGCGAGAGGGATAGGAAATGAAGGATTAGTGGTTTGATCTCATCTTGCCCACAGACACAGGCACACAGACAACAAACCGTGCGCTGAATGGACCACTGCTCTCGTCCCCTTCGCTTCTCGTGTTCGTCGGCTTCCTTGGCTCTGCGGCTGTCGTGTGTCCGCGCGAGAGATAGATAAAGCGTTTCATTGAATTATCACAGATAGAGAGAGAGAAACGCCGGGTCATAAGCGTCCGGCGTAATCGAATTATGTGTCCCTGCAATGCCCTCGAATCTGTTTTTTCGATTAGATAACCCTATAGTTCCTACAATATGTTTGTTCCCATATTCCTTCGGTTTATGCAAAGACCTTCCAAGACACTTTTTTTCTCTTTTCATTTATAAAAATCATCCTCGTAAAACCTCGAAACCAACTCGCCGATTAATTAACCGAAGAAGAAAAAGAGAAACGAGCGTTATTAACGATAATTCCGTTATTTTTTCCAGCCGACTGCGCGCGCGCGTCTTTATTTCTCAATGACGAGGCGCTCTCCGTGCGCACGTCCATTTTCAGAGTCGCGCACGCGATTTTTACACACAACAACAATCACTTTTGATTTCTCGCGCTCTCAATTTTTCCCGGAAAGTGTGCCTCGCGCGCACTTGTATCTATATATACGGTTTTCCTCTCGCGCTCGCGCGCACTCTCGTGTGTCGCAAGGAAATTTAATTAACCGCGGCGGAGCGAACTTGAGGAGGGAGGGGGGCACTACACTGTGTATGTGTGTGTGTACCCATTGTTGCCGACGTCGCCGCGAGTGCGCGGATTTTCGCGGAAACGAGCTGCTATACAGCGACTTTGTTGCGACAGCTGCAGCTGGTTGTGCGACGGGGAAAAGTCGGCCGCGATGTTTCGGCGTTGTGAGAGGCGTCCGAGTTTCGAAAAACACGAGCGAGTTGGATTTTGTAGAGTGTTACTGGATATGTTTGTTGTTGCTTTTTTTTTTAAGGAATTAATTAAATTTAGTATATAAAGTTTAATTATGGGTCGCGCGGTTGTGTAGTTATTTCGGTATGTCCTCGTAGTTCTTGGTAGCAATTAGTTGATTGAATGAAAGGTAAAATAATGTATGCTAAAATAAGCTGACCCTGTTTTAGTACAAAAATAACTATATGCATTTTTGTTTTACTTTGATTTTAGAACTAGCCTAAATTGAAACGTCAATGTTTTTGAATAAAAAGTGAATGTAACAAGCGATTTCGTCATACTTTACCTTTAAGGTCATCTTTGCTTTAATACGCCGATTTTCGCTTTAAAATAGAAATTTTTGTTTTAAAAAACATTAGTCACTCGAAGATATTTTCACGCTATTGCACGCGAAACTTTTTTAATCGACAGCCGAACGTCGAAACATCATCGATATTTCGATATTCCGGACACGCGCACGGGCGCGACTACATATCGCTTGCAGAAAAAAAAACTACGTTATCTCGAGGTATTATCGGACCGGAAGGCTGCAAAAAAAGTGTACACCATGATTCATATGAATGCGCTTGCGGCTGTGCGTCGAAAAAATGGTTTCACCCAAAAATCAAAAACAAAACGTAGCCACACCACATTGAAAAACTTATAACGCAAAAAAAATATATATATAGATATATACTCGTGCTCTCGTGTGTGAGTGTATCAACTGTGTGTTTCACTTTCACGTCCACATAGGTGCGCGCGACATTATTTCGTGGGTGCGCCACTCCAAAAAAATATATAGTTCAGTGTGAGGCAAAATACAAAAATCGTGAGTATACGTCCTCTCTCCTTCTCTCGCATTTATGAAAAACAACAGCGTAGCCGACCGAATAATGTTTTAGTTTTTTAAAAATCAGTTTCTTTTTTTTTGCTTTTCTTTTCGTCGGGCGAGAAAACGAGAATCGGTCAAACGTGTGGTTCAATAAATATAGAGGTACGTTCATAATAGAGGTGTCGTTGAATAAACAGACGTATATAATAGATTACTGTAAGCGTTGGACGACCGCCACCGAAAGCTCAAGGATAGGATTAAAATAAATAATAATTGTTAAATGAAATAAAGTAAAAGAACCCAAAGCACCAAAAAGATGTGTGAGTGTAACTAAAGTAAAACTAAATTAATGTAAATTAGTAACTAAAATAAATTATGTGGCTGCGGTACTAAACGTCTGAAAATCTAGAATTTGATATTTGTCCAAGCGACTAATTGTAAAAAAGTATAGTTTAACATTTATCTAATCAAAATTTAGAGTTTATATATAAATTTCTATTAAAAAGTATTTTTATATCACAGAAATCTAAAAATGACTATTCGCCATCTAGCGGTTAAAATTCAAAACTGAATAATGTAGTTATAACAATTAAGCAACTTCAAACTCTAGGACATAAAGCACGCCGAGCCACTAACAAAAAATCATAAGCGTAAGTGAATATAGGCAGAACCAAAGTTGTTAATAAAAATCATAAACTCAAACATATAACACAACCAAAAAAGTAAAGAAAAAATAATAAAAAAAACGAGAGGAGAGCGGAATGCTTGGCGGGTGCCGCTTACCGGCGGACGTCCTGGACTTGTTCCTCGGTTTCTGTTGCTGCTGCTGCTGATTCGGCGATGTCGGCTGATTGTTCTGTCCCACGTGACTACCGCCCAGCAATTTCGAGTCCGCGGCGGAGCCTAAACCAGGTACGACGGCACCGGCGGCCGCCGCCGCAGCTGCTGCCGCTGCGGCAGCCGCGTGGTGATTCGTCGTGGAGGAGAAGAGGGATGCGGGCCCGTTGTGCGCCGCGGGATGGTTGTGGGAATGATGGCTGGGATACTGTAGGTGCTGGGCGTACATGTTGTACGCCGCCTGGGCTGCGGGGTCGTACTGGGAGCTGTGGTAGCCACTGCCCGCGTCGCGACACGACGGCGAATTAGGCGTCTGTTGCTGCTGTTGCTGCTGTTGCTGCTGATTGCTCTGGCTGTAATCCTGCTGATTGCTGGACTGTTGCTGGGAGGGAGCGTTGCCGGACGTCTGGTTGTTACCTTCGCGCTGCTTGACTTGACCGCCCTGGGACTGGCCGGTGTGTTGCTGATGAGGAGGCGAGGGGGCGCCCGCGTGCTGGTGCTGGCCCAGCATCACCGACGGCTTCACGTCGCAGGAGCCAGCCGATGAGCCCAGCTCCTGGTGGTGCATGAACGCGCCCATAACGGCGGCGTGCGCCACCGCCGCTTGGTACTCGCTGCCGGCGCCACCGCCGCTACCGCCCAGACCGCCGAGCGTGTTGTTGTTGCTCTGGCTGGTGTTGTTGTTGCTGCTGTTCGTGCCGTTGGTCGTGCTCGAGGACGTCGTGATGCTGTCGGGCGTCGCGTCCTTGGGTGGTGTCGGCGGGAAGGGGAACGGGTGGCCGGTGCCGCCGACGCCGTGGCTACCGACGCCGCTGCCCGGGGCCATGTTCGAGCCCAGCGGACTCTGGGGCTTCTCCTCGCCGGCGCCGTTCGTCGAGGCGGAGGCGCTCGTCGGGAAGCCCCACGGGTGGAGCGACGAGGCGAAGTGCGGACGGCAGACCTGGCTGTTAGGGGCGCCCAGCATGCCACTACCCGGCATCCTAGCTGCTGTAAAGGAAAAAGCAAACGATTAGATACATGGTTGTATAATAAAGATACCGCTACAACGCTCTAACAATATTGTTATAATGTTACTTCAGTATTATTCCAATATTGCATTAGTATTATTACAATGTTACACGTCACGGTTAATGTTATTCAAAGAAATTCAGACATTCGGCCTCGGCAATCAGCGAATTCGAGTCACTCGTTCATCCTACATTTTCCATGTACGCCTACTACACCACACGGGAGGTAAGGCCGTTGATTAAGCAATGAGTATTCGGTATATTTCGCTTCCTTAATAATGATATTAGCATACACATGCCTCGCGCTCGCCACATATACCTTCACCCCCGCGCGCGCGGCTCTCGATCGATACACATCGAGCGTTCGCTCGCTCGCGAGGCTTTCGTGCGGCGGACGAATTCGTGCCGAGGAATTATTCTACTCGATTTTCCTCGAGGCGCCTGACAGTATAACAACGTGCCTCGCGGTGTCGAGTCCAATTTTCTAAATTGCCATAAGGGACATTTCGTGGGCGCGTTTTCACTCGTTTTCTATATCGATTTTCGGTCGCCGCGCGAAAGCGAGAAAATTATGCCGAAAACGCGCGCACATGCGAAAAAGGCATCAGACTGGCTGTCTTTCAACCGAAATTGATTTTTCGTGCTAACCTCGCCGCTTTTTTCATATTATGTGTAGCTATATACACACACCTATATATATATACGTGTGCCGGAAAATATAAAGGAGTAGTACAGCGAATGGAGAAATAAAGAGCGCCTCGAGGCAGGGGCACTCCGTAACTCGCGCACGCGAGCGCCATTTCGAAGTGCGCGCGAGTGAGCGGGGCGCGAAAATTTACGAGTGAGAGGAGGAGTTCGTTCACTGCTGTCGCTGACGACGACGACGACGAAGCGAGAGAAAAAAGGAAGTCGAGCGGTAAAAAATTGCGCGCAGCCTTCGCCAGCAAGAGAGAGAGAGAGATAGATATTTATCGGGCTTTCTCGCGTGCGCGTTTCCGCAAAAAAGTTCTCTCGTCCCGAATGAATAAAGATTTATTCGCCGGCGCGATAAAACATTCCCTTTCCCGCGCGCGCAGAAGCAGCAGCAGCAGCAGCTTTTTCTCGCGGCTCGTGCACGTGTGAAATCGCATTTTTTTCGGGCATATCCTACACACATATATAGATATACACTCGCGTTTTTCGGTATAGATTTTAATTGAAAAAAGCGAATATATATATCGTATCGGCTCTACGCGCCGCTGAGTAAAGTTGATTCGATGCTATCGGCGGGCGACGCGAGCGAGCGTCGCTTTGCGAAAATATCGAAAATTAGAATTGCGCCGCCGTGTCCGAAGTAAATTGAAAAAGTTGCTGCAGTAGGTTCATAACACCCGCTATGAAATGTAACGTTCCTTAAAGTTCCTCCGTTTCCCTCGATAATAATAATAATTAAAAAACATTTGTATATACCTACAATACACGCCGACGCATAACAGACAGCGGGACCGGAGAAAAAAATCGGAAAAGGGACGAGAGAAATAGCCGAGAAGAGTCGTCGCTGCAGCGGCCGCGCGCGCGCGCATGAATATGTATGAAAAATGCAGATAGTCGCGCGCGGTTATATCACGCGCGTATACCGCGATTTCCAGCCTAGATAGCGCATACTACACACACATATACACGCCCGCCCTTTGCGGATGCCCGTATTTTTTATTAGCGCTCTGTGTTCGCCATTTCCGTCGCGTTCTCTCTCTCTCTCTCGCTCTCTGACGCATTTTTTTCGCCTATCTCGTCAGGTCTTTGTGTTCCGTGCGTGCGTGCGCGTGTTAGAGTGAGTGCGTTGTGATGTGGACTATGAAATGAAAAAAAAAAAAAAAAAAAAAAAAAAGCGAGGATTGTTCGTGTAGAATCGGCGTGTGCGTTGGTTTATGCGACGAATATTGGTTTATCGCGTGTCGTATTGTAATTGTTGGTTAAGTTTGAGTGTTTTTCGTTAATTTATGTAGCTTTGTAATATTCATAATCGCTAAGAAAATCCTTGCTCCCAGAACTCATTAATATACCGTGCCTCATACACCCACTTGCGAAAAAACCCGCGTAATTGCCGCGAGGAAAAATCTTCCGAGAGCAAATGACGCTCGTAATGGCGACAAGCTATAGCGGCAGCAGCAGCTGGCGACGATTATCGCTCGCTCAGCGCGCCCCGCACGGTAATATGCTAATCGATCGCGGGTGCAGCCATTTTTCACCCCGCGCTCGAGGTTATGGATTTCACGTGGTTATAAGGTCGTATAAGCGGCTGTGGGGCTGCTCGTAAATATTTTCGCGGAGTTGCGGGATTGAATTTTCGCGGACGTATATACGCGAGGGAAGATGTATACGGGTTTTTGATTTTATGGGAAGTATGATGAAAAATTTGAGTCAGTCAAAGACACTGAAAATCATGGAAAACTAAAAATTATAACTGAAATTTGTTAAAGTTTAATGATAAATAAAATAATATTTCGGTTAATCTTCGACTTAAAAACTCGAAAGGCACTCATACCCATCTCTCAGAATTTTTCCAAACACTGAAAGCTTCAAATCTTTACAAACCCAAATTCCCTATACACACACTAACCAAAACGCCTGCAATCACTCCGCACCAACCGAACGCACATCCTCCTGCCACTTATCATCATCATCATTGGCCGGCGGCTGCTCGTGTATGCACACACACAACACACACATGCGCGTGCGCACGACGGTAAGCGACGGCCAGTCTACGCCTTCTTTACGAGGTCGCAGCCCGCGGAATGTCAATGATGCGTAGATATAATACCTCAACAAGCCGCGTCTGGCATATCAATGATTTTTATACACACGCGCTTGCGAACGAACGAGCGAAAGAAAGATTATTATTACTACATTAGACAGCGGCTCAAAATCGAACGATAATAATTTCGTATATAGTTAGTCTTTCGCAGCATACCAACAACGATCCTTCCGCCAAGAGCCATTCGCATTCACCGCGACGAATATAATATAAACGTATAACAACCCCTCGTCGTTCGTTATTCAGGAAGAAGTCGAGTGTACTTCTCGCACGGATCTTTGTACGCGATAAGCGCGCGCACACTCGTATTTATACTCGCGCCCCATAACGATAATTAGAAGCCCATCGATCGAAAAAGGCGCCGAAGCACCGAAGTAAAAGACGCGCGTTCGGCGTCAAAGCCCTCACTCCGGGTAATTATCCGTATACAGTATAGGTGCGAGAAATCGGAGCGTCGCATCTCGTCTGCGTGAAAGGATTCAAAGGAAGGATTTTCGACAGATCGCATCGCGGTTCTCCGACGAGGAGCCCCTTTGACACCTACTCTCTCCGTCGGTTCAATTTCGCAAATTGAGAGCGGGCGCAGTGTCCTCTCGCATGCGTATATATATATATACCCAAATGTGTCTGCGTTTAATTAGAGTAGGGAATGAAGATGTGCTAGGTGTCGACGTGTGCATGTGTGTGTATGGAGGGTCGCGTCTTGAGTTTCTTTTTCGAGAGGCGTTAATAACATACAATTTCGTCGTCACGCGCTATGCGTGTCCGGAATACACTGCGCCGACACGAGGAGGGTGTTTCCTCTTCCCAGGAAGACGTATCTGACGTTTCTTTATTTTGGTATATGGGAAGTCGAGGCGAGTTGCAAAAGAATAAATGATGATTTTTTTTGTTGGAATGTGTATATATGTATAAGATTTTGAACGCATGAGGAGAATCGACACGCTTTATCTTAAAATACCAAGTAGCTATAACAAGATAACTTTCGAAGTATAACTCTCTCTCTCTCCAACTTGAGGCACATCAGCCCTCTCTCCCACCCCGCAATCTTAATACATCTCTCCTCTCTTCGACTTCGCCCATCAGCGCGCGACTTGGCTTCGCGGAAGTCAGGCCATTCCCGATCGGAAACTACTACTACTACTACCAGCAACCCTCCTCCTACTCTCCCAGGCAGCGACGAACCCGATAAGAGAGTCGGGAGAGCATCTCTCTCTCCCCTGCCTCTCTCCGCGAAGAGTGATAAAGGAAGAGGAGAGAGAGAGAGAGAGGCTTGCGCTTGGCTCCGCCTTCGGAGCTCGCGCGTGCATTTGCAAGATGGCGGCTGCGCGCGCGGCAGCGCCGGCCGTATAGAGGGAGAGAGACGCTCCGCGCGAGCTACTCGCGAAAAAGAAGGTCAATCGTGTGCGAGCGCGGAGCGAGAGAGAGAAGACGGTGAAGAAGAGGGAGAGAGAGGGACAAAAGGTCAGGGGAGAGGAAGGGGTCTCTCTCGCGCGGTGTATAAGTGGACGGATGGCAGCGGCGCATAAAACAGCAGGCTGCCGCCGCCGGCGACTGTATATAGCGTAGCCCTCTCTCTCTCTCTCTCTCTCCCTCTCGGCAATTACGTATGCACCAGAGAAAGAGCGAGAGCGAGCGAGTACAGCTTCGCGGTTGGCTGCGCTTCCTTCCTGTCTGCCTGTATATGCCACCGCGCGCTCGCGGTGCTCTCTGGCTGCAACCACTGCTGCCAACCCACACGTGCGCGCGCCTTATCGATTATTTCGAAAACGGAACGACCGTTGCCGCGTGTGTGTGTGTGTGTGTGTGTGTGTGTGTGCAGAAATACGAGGGTTTTTTTTTCGAAAAGCGTGGAGAAAGAAATGTGAGGTAGAAGCCTAATCCTTCGCCCAGGTGTGTGTGTGTTATATGTACGAGGATTTTTCGGATTTCGAGAGATCGAGCGGGACGATTATAGGTTTTTGGGCTAAAGCACGGTCGATGATGGCGGCACCGGATAAGCGGGAAGTGTACGGGGAAAGATGACGGGGAGGAAGTTAGAGAGAGACGGAGAGAGACGGAGAGAGACGGAGAGAGAGAGAGAGAGAATTTTTAAGAGAGCGGTGGGTATATATATGCGCGTTTGCCTTGGAGATGAACAATCGGAGCTATATAGCGCGAGCGCGGAAGTTATTCATTTATACACTTGCGAGAGGGAATGTGTGTGTGTGTACGTAAGTTGATATGTATTCCGCGGATTTCTCTGCGCACTTCCCGTTTTATTCGAGTGTGGTGTGTAGTGTGTGTGTGTATGTATGTGTGTTATGGGATTCCGTTGTTTGGACTCTCGAAGGTTCAGCGAGAGATAAGAAATGTTTTTTAAATTATCAAGTATAATAATACTATTCCAACATGATTTGTACTTTACAATAATAACTTGCCATTATAACCATATCATCCACACCTTTGATTTTATTACCCATATACACAATTCCAACCCAAATCTACAACTTCTACTCGCACGAACATTTATACCCAAAATTCTGATCAGAATTTTAACCACACTTGCAATACCTTCCAGCATTTCTCCGACTCCCATAACCCTTCCCACTCCCCTTACACCCGAAAAAACAGCATGTCCCGCGGCTATGATACCCTCCTCCTCGTCCTCCCTGCAACTCCTCTCTCTCTCTCTCTCGCACGTCGGCAAGAATCAGGCGTATCAACTTCCCCGCCGTCCGTATATCGAGTTTCTCTCCAGCACCAACACTCGCTCGCTCGCTCGCCTCACTTTTTTCTCGCTCCCTTCTCTCCGACTCCCGCCGTCATTTTTTATCCTCGCGCTCGCGCGCACAGAAGCGAGTTGCAAGAGTTTCTTTGTACACGCGGGTGCAGTATATGTATATATATAGTTGCACTTTCTCGCCCTGTGTGTGCCGGTCATTGCGCTCGCGATGGTTCATGTGGATTTTTCAGCGCGCGTGATGCGGCGCATGAATGGTGCGCTTTGGTGAACTATAGGTAATATTTTATTATTACTTCGAGCATTCTTTTTACGTTGTATATATACAGCAATTATATATACTTGCTGAACTATTTTTCAAGAGCCAACTTTTCACCTCGACACAGCCATTCCACATTCCTTCCATACTTAGAAGGGAGAAAAAAAATTCTCGGCGCATGCAAGCGCGCACGCTATTATTTCCCTTCCTCTCTACACACACACACAGGCAGACCGGAACCAGCCTTACAGAAAACTTCTCTCGGCTCCCCGCTCACGACACACACAGCACGGGCAAAATTTAGACACGTCGCAACACCTCCGCGAATAAATAAGGCAAATTTCGAATTTCAAATGACCGCACGCGCCGCGCTCGGCAGAGAGAAAGAAAGAATAGGTATATATGGACTCCGAGAGAGAAAGAGAAAAAAAAGAGGCATCGAACGGAACGGCACGCGAGCGCTCGCACACCATACAAAACGCGCGCGGGAGGGGAACAACAGCATATACTACCTGTGCGCACCGAAACCCAAGGACTCGGCCGCGCGCGCGATGAAATATTCCGGACAGCATACGCCTGCGCGCGGGGGGACGCCGATAAACAACAACGAATTTTGACGACGACGACGACGACGTAGCACACGTGCGCGTATATATAAGTGTATTCTACACGCGCACGCACGAGCCAGGGAGTGAAAACTCGCGGGGGCGTGAAATTTCGGGATTTACGAGGCCTCCGCCGTCGCCGATGATACTTTTTCTGTTTCCGTGTAACAGCATATATATATAAGAGCGCGAGGTGTCTCATCACCATTCTTCTTTTTCGCCCGCGCGCGCTCGTGTGTATATAAGTAGGGAGTGGATTTATTGGGTTCGGAGAAGCGCTGCCTCTGTATGTTTATGGGCATAAGGTGTGTATGTGTATGTCTATAAGGTTTGCTTAATTAACGAAGTGTGCGAGCGGCGCGGTTTATGTCCCCATTATGTATATTGATCGCCCGTTTCGAGAACGAATATTATTCACCCTCGCGTGAAAATGTGATGCCTTTTTATCATTCAATTTAAAGAACAGTCAGTCGCCGAATGTATATATATATATATATATATATACATACGGCAACGGTTCCCAAAATATCTAAAAGAGAGACTTTGCATTCCTCATTACCTGGACGCAAATACAGGCGCGGGCCCGGCCATTTCCCGAGAGCTAACGACATCTGCACGAGAGCTATATCTCTCCCTCCCGTCCCGTCGCGACGAATGAAAAGGCTCCTCTCTTTTTACATCGCGCAACCTCTCTCTCTCTCTCCCGGTAAACACAGACAACCCTCCCCGGGTGCATCAACCCCTCCCTGAATAATTCACGCGGACTCGCGCGCGCTTTCACGAGCTCCCTCTCAAAGAGACATCGCATACACGCACAAAAGGCTTATACATGTGTGTGTGTACTTACTGTGAGCGTAGTGGGCATGGTGAGTGGGTCCCGCGTGGGCGTAGTATCCCCGGTAATCGCCGGGGTTGCCGACGACCCCGGGGTTATTGCCACCGCCGGCCGCTGTAGGATTCGAGCCGGCGGCCGAGCTGGCGACTGCGACGTCGAGGCTGCTCCTCGGCGGCTCGTACCAGCGCGCCGCGCTCGACTCGCTGCTCATGTCCATCACGTAGTCGAGAATTTTCGTGGCCGGGGGCGGGAGGGCGCGCCTCGAAGACGCACCGCTCGCCGGGGCGCGTACGGGTCACGCCGCACACTCGCTTTTAGTGAGGTTGAACCTGGCTGGGGGGAGGGGAGAAGGTGTGAGTGGAGGAATGTGTGGGTGTGGGGCTATGCGTGAGGGTTTGGTTCAGGTGCGAGTGGGTGAGGTATGAAGATGGTTGGAGATGTTGGTGCCGGTGGTGGCACGGTGGTTAGAGAGACGACGAGGTTGATAGCATATCGGGGTCCGGGGTGCTGCAAAACAAAATATAGAGAGATTAAGAGTTAGTTTTTTTTTTTCGGGATGGGTAATGTGAGGGAGAAATTTTTCATTTTCAAATTAAAGCAAATGATTTTTTTTTTATTTGCTTTACTATAAATACATAATGTTATTCGGAATATTTCTAGGTATTTGAAATCCCGAACGTTCATAATGAACGAAATATTAACTTGTAGTTTCTATAATTTTGGTTAAGTGGTTTTAGTGTGGTGACAAAGCAAGAGTGACAAGTGAAATGGATCTGAAATTTGCATCGTTGGAATGCAACAAAATAATTTTTTACAATTGATTAAAGTTATTAAACAATGGAAATTTTATCTAAACCTTTGTTTTAAAGTTATTTTATACTATAAAACACAAAATCTACACGCAAAATTAATATTAGTAGCATAAATATGAAGTAAAATGAATAATTTTTTTTATTTCGTTGCACTCCAACGTTGCAAACTTCAGACCCATCAAGTGAAGAGATACAGTTATTATCATTTTTGAAATATATTAAGTAGCCAACTTCGGCTAAATTTGAAAATGGCAATAATCTTTCGTTCGCTATATGAACGTTCGAAATTTCAAGCACCTAAATTTATTAAACTCTTGAATTCCTGTTTCCATTAAATATTTCGAACTGTAAAGAGCGAATATTTGAATGTTAGTCCAACAAGAAAAAAAAATAATACTTTGATAATCATCAGCACCTAAATTTCTTAAACTCTTGAATTCCTATTTCCATTAAATATTTCGAACTGTGAAGAGCGAATATTTAAATGTTATTCCAATAAGAAAAAAAAAATAATACTTTGATAATCATTTTGTAGACTCGTGAAGTTTGCAACGTTGGAGTGCAACGAAATAACAAAAATAATTCATTTTACTTCACGTTTATACTAAATAATAAAAAATTTACGTGTAGATTTAGTGTTTTATAGTGCAAAATAACTATATAAAACAAAGGTTTATATAAAATTTCCATTGTTAAATGACTTTAATCAATCGTAAAAAATGATTTCGTTGCATTCCAACGATGCAAACTTCAGACCCATCATTTTGTTATAATACTGAATTATAAAAAAAACCTTATATTGACATTTATTGAAAATCAAACGTCTCTCTAAATCTCTCCCAACTTCTATGTTCCTCAAATCTACAACGTCTCGTTCCTAATGGGTCTGAAGTTTGCAACGTTGTAGCGCAACGAAATAAAAAAATATTTGATTTTACTTCATGTTTATAATAATTAATATTAATTTTGCGTGTAGATTTATTGTTCTGTAGTATCAAATAACTTTATAACAAAGATTAAGATAAAATTGCCATTGCTTAATAACTTTAATTAATTGTAAAAAATTATTTCGTTGCACCCCAACGATGCAAACTTCAGACCCATCGTTCCTACTCCTTATCCGCAATCACTCGAAGCAACATCAATCGCAAATTTTTTATCTACATCTCAAAAATCAGTCAACTCCACGACTCTTTCAAAGTGACTCCGAAAAAAGCGACAACACGTTACCCACATATATACGTATAATACACACAGGTAATGGAAGTCTTTACGCCCGTTAACAAGACACTAACGATCTTATGTAAATTCGGCGTTATAATTCACCAAAAAGCGAAAGAAAATCCAAGCCCCCGCGCCAATTCAACTAAAAGCACGTACGTACACATACACGCGTGGTCGTCGTAAAAATTGCCTGATGTATTGGGTATGTAACGCCGCGGAGTGACGCGTATTATACACGTATACATTTTATTATCGCTCGCTCACGCGTTACGTAACCCCTTCTTCGTCGCTCCGTCGTAGAATATTCCTGCGGAAATTTCTGCCGAAAATCTCCTACTTTAGAAACCTTTTCGTACGCTCGACGAGCGCGTGCACTTTTTTTCCGAACCATCTCACGCGCGAAACACACGTGTATATATAACATAAGCCACTCGAGGAGTATATACGCGAGAGAGTAGATCGGTTACCCGAAGGGCGAGATCGAGTGTCTCTCTATACCTCAGTGCGTATAATACGCAATACACGCGTGTGTGTGCAACGAATATTGTGTGTATATCGGGTGAACTAATTTCGGAGAATCTCGGATACCGTAAGATAAGCGCCATATGGCCAGTGTATGTAAGACGTTAGTCGAGAAAAATCGCCACTCAAGTGGCCGTCCCGTTGCTGACGTGGACGCGCTATTTATCGGGTGCGCATCACGCGGTACAATACGATTAGATTTTTCGTGCGGTTTTTATAGATCCAGATGGATCTCCATATCGATCGATTTTACAACCTGAAAACTACCTTATCGCGCGAAAATCTACACCTTTTCCTGAAGCTTTCCATCCCGTCTATATACACCCGCCGTTCGCGATAAGCCACTCTGCCCCTCTCTCGCGATTATATTATATTTCTCTACGTATATCTGCAGGAAATGGAATAATTCGCGTACATCACTCACCTGTTTCAACCCTAAATAAACGGAAACGTACGACGGAAGAATATTAGATGACCCAATGATTATATACGACAAAAAAAAAAGAGAGAATCAAGACAAGGCGTCCGCTGATGATGATGCGATCTAGCACTCGCGCTCTCGACTACTAACTCGGGTACACTGAGGCCGGGCCGCGGGGCTCCAAATTATTTATCAACCAAAATCAGCGCCGATCAAGGTCAGCCTGACGTAACCCCGCGCGCCGAAAAGCCATTATCGCGACCGTCGCGCGCGTAGGTGGCCGAATCGAAGTAGAGGGAGTGAGAGAGAGAATATTGTTAACACGAAAGAGGTTCGTATATACGTGCACGTATACATAAATACGGAATTTTCGCGAACGTCGCGGGAAAATGAAAAAGCGAGTATTTGTATATATGAGCGAGTGGGGGGCTGTAAAAGCTGCGAGGTGATTTACGGCCACTTTTTTATGGATCGCGCGCGGGCGGACGAGCGCGAAAAATCACTGCGAGGATATTTATGTGTGCGATATGGGTTTTTGAGAGTCCGATGGTGATGATTTTGCGCGTAATGTAGGATTTTTTTTAAAGGTAAGAGTGAAGGACGGATATATATTGGGAAAGAGACGTGTCGGCGATCGGCAAATAAAGCACTCGAGAAACAATAGCCGATAAGGCGAGCGGGAGAGCGCCAAATCGATAAGATTACAAAAAAAAGAAGAGAGACGCGGAATGCGGAGCTCTAGCTTGATTGTAAGAGAATTAATCGAGAGCTCGCTTCGCGTAGGTATATAAGTGTATCGTATACTCGTCTTGCGACGGCGGAATGTTTTAGGCGCACGTCAGAAACACAAACACTGATTTTCTCTCGAACAAAAGCGTCGACGGCGAGTCCTCGCGTACCAATAATAATTACCACGGCGCCGCTTTTTATCGATGCCTTATCACACGAAGGAGACTGAAGGTGATCTCTCTCCCTCGCTCTTATCGCGCCTGGTTTCTCGAAATTCGAACGGGGCAGCGATGATTTCTCGGCAATAAATTCACCGCGACGGCGGCAATGATCGATCACGCGCCCGAGCGCGCGGCTTATCAGCGCATGTATGTGTATGGCCGTCGTAAAGGGAGTCGAGGAGAGTGAATCCCTGAAACGCTAAAGTCATCGCGAGATAAGAATCGAGCGGGAGCTGCGGCTGTTTTTTTTACTCGAGTTATAAGTTTGCGGAATGGTGGAGCACTGATTTCAGGAAAATTGAAAAGGCGCGGGAGGAAATTAATGTGGAGAGAGCACGTCGCGATAGTTTTTATAAAAAGTTGAGAGATGTTGAGGCGTTATTTCTAAAAGTGTTTTGTAATCTAAGGAGATAATGATTATAATACAATGTTGGTATTTTTAACGGAGAGTCATTAAAAGTTGATTGTGATCGACTGTTTTTCAACTGTTAATTGAGATACTCGAATGTCGGAAATTTTTTTTTTGATGCGCCCGTGGATAAGGAGAGAAATATTTTAATATAGATTACTTAAATGTACGATTTAATTTTAACAGACTTGTCTCGAAACAGTAATATTATTAATCCTAAAAATCCCTATGAAATTTTCTAAAAAATATTTTGAATAAAGATTACTCGAATGTACGCTTTAGTTCTAACAGGTTTGTTTAAAAACAGTCATTATTAATCCTAAAAACCCCTATGAAATTTTCTATAAAAAAATTAATAATTTATTTTTGTAAAGAAATGCAGTATGTCCCAGAATTACACTTACAATATACTTATACCATTTTTCACGCGTAAAATTTTAACCAAATACATGTATATTCACATAACGTGATTCCGCCCAAGAAATATTCATCTACGCAAACGCGAAAAAACTACCTTCACGAAAACTTCACGAAAAAAAATCTCAGCTCTTATCGAAAGGCAAACTACCTTTCGCCCTGCGCAAGTCACCGCACATTCCTCTCTCTCTATATATCTTATCAGAATTCGGCGCGATTCGTGCGCGAGAAGCGCCGTACACGGAGAGAAATTTTGTAGTGAAAATTACAAATATTCGAGACAAAATTACCAGTTTCTATGGTAATGGATGGACAGACTGACAATTTCAAAATTTTTACCAAAGTGCCTTGGTAAAATTTTTTTTTAGTTAATTTAAATTAAAAAAATTAACTTTTTTTATGCATATTGATGGATATATAGTATTTTAATATAGAAATAGAAACAGAAACAATGATGAAAAAACATTAAACTGAAAAAAATTTTTACGGAAGCGGGATTCGATCCGACGATCTTTGGGTTGAGAGTCCGACGTTCTACCGACTGCGCCACAGAAGCTGTTACCAACAGTCATTTGAATCGCCGTTATTACTTACTGAAAATATGTGTATTGTTTTCATTTTAACGTCGCGCACGCCTCTAGTATCAATCTTCTGAAACACAATAATGCGCAGTGCGCATGCGCGAGTACACAAATACCAGGTTATTTGGTAAAATTTATCAGTTTTCTTAGTAAAAATTCTTAGGTTACCTTGTAAAAATGACTAGATCTCAATTTTTACCAGTGTTTCTGGTAATTTTTATTCAGATAATTTGGTATTTTTTTAAGTGGTTATGGTAGTTTTTCTTGGGAAACTTATAAATTGTATTAGAAACCTGGGAATAACACGGCTTTTGACAGTCTGTCCATGCGCTACCAAGGCACCTTGGTAATTTTTACTCTAAAATTTCTCTCCGTGTATGAAAAGAGATTGCGCGACGTTACAAAGTTCACGTTTCAAGCGCGCGACGACGCAATTTTATCACCGGAGGGATTACTGTATGTGTGTGTGTGTGTGTGTGTGTGTGTGTTGTGTGTGTGTGTGTGTGTGTGTGTGTGTGTGTGTGTGTGTGTGTGTGTGTGTGTGTGTGTGTGTGTGTGTGTGTGTGTGTGTGTGTGTGTGTGTGTGTGTGTGTGTGTGTGTGTGTGTGTGTGTGTGTGTGTATTCAAAGCGCGCAAAACATGTCAATTATGTCAATAGCGTGTGAGTGTTTATCTTCTCTCAGCGAGAGTCGCGGAGGAAAATAGCGCAAATATACGAGGGGATTTTTACGCGAAAATTGATAATCCCGCGTGTGTGCTACTATTTTATCGGTAGCGACGATGATGCATTGCGTATATTTAACGTGTAACTTTATTAAGAGTCATAAATGTATATTTGTTCTTTTTGCTTTGGTTGAATTTTGATTAACGAATTTTTACATTGCACTTGGAAAAATATTCACATAATATATGGGTCTGATGTTTGCATCGTTGGAATGCAACGAAATAACTTTTTACAATTAATTAAAGTTACTATAGACAGTAAAAATTTTTATCTAAACCTTTGTCATAAAGTTATTTTATACTATAAAATACAAAAGCTTCAGGCGAAATTAAAATTAATCCACATAACTTTGAAGTAAAATCAATTTTCTTTTCATTTCGTTGCACTCCAACGTTGTGAACTTCCGACCCATCATAATATAGCTACAGTTATTATACACGATTTAATTATAACAATATATTAACGATTTTTAGGCATTTTAGTGACCACACTGTATAATTGCTTTTCGAACTACCACTACAACAAATCCAATTATATAACCCAACTATCGCGCCTCTAAAACGCGGTTACAACAATACTAGGTATTCTATCTACATAACAACACTACCTACCCCATCATATTTTCGCTCACTATATGGATCCCACAACCCGACCCCATAAATTCTCGCCGTTTTCAATGCTCGCGTCCATCAATCGCGCACACCGAAATTTAACGCAACTCTTATTCACTCCACCTTCCACGTACACATATATAAATTTCCCCCCGGCATTCTTCGCCGCGCAACAAAAGAGGCCTCCGGAGTATGCGCCGCCGCTCGAGATTCACGACTTCTCCACTCGGCAATGAAGAAATTAGAGTGCCGTGCAAAATTGGGCCGCGCAATTAATTCGTGCTCGGCGGCGCTCCGAACAAAGACAACGCGCTCACGACTCTTTAGCTCGCGAAGAAAGTGGCCCCCGCGCCGTACAAGTACCTACTTATTATTATTTCAACTGTTACTACCTCCCGTTCGCGTATACAAGTGTATACGCTGCTACTGTCGATGCGCTAATTAATGTTTCGTTTATTACTTATGAAGCAGTGCTCCTCAAGTGGCCTATACTAGTGGGTATATGTACTTTTATATAGGTATACATTGTACCGAAGTGGCGCACAAAAGTGTTTTGACTCTCGGGGACCCACTGCTGCGGGATTGAAAAGGCGTCGAGAGACGATCGAGGCGATTCTGAAAAGCGTCAGAATTCACGCGCACGGCGATGCGACGCGACGCACAATAGACTCGGTGGCCCGTGACACGCGCTATATATGTGTGTGCTTGCTGTGTGGAGAGAGAGTCCGTCTTGTTTTGAGGTTAGGTAACGCGATCGCACTCGCGCGCGCGCCCGAGGCTTAACCTCGAAAAGGCAGAGAAGATCTCGGATTTTTTCTGAATGCGGAGGTTATTGTGGGCGCGGATGAGATTTTTCGCTTTGAGAAATTGAAGTCGCTGAGCGGCAATGTAGTGAGGTGTGTGTGTGTGTGTGTGTGCAGGGAGCTGTGTGACGCGCGGCGGATGATGGGTGCTGCTATGCCAGTTTTGTTGTGGTGAGTATAATGCGATTTATAATTTGAGATTTGTGTGGATTTGGGTTCGAAGTTTAGATAGAAGTACTGGGCGACGTTATTGTTAATGTGTATAGATGAGCGAAATGCTAATGGCAAGATAGAAAGCTAAGGTAGAGAAGTACTAACGATGGATGTTTTTCGTATTATTACGTCGATAATTTCGTATTTTCTTGGCACAGCGAAGCCTCGAGTGTTTTAGCGTGTTAAAATACTATTGCAATATTTCAGAAATCCTATTATCACAGAAACAAACGTCAACGGGACTTTAATGCAGCAATATTCAATCCGAACCTTCTCAGCTGTTATATTAACTCAACGAGGACTATTTGAGGAGCTCAGAGCAAAGACGGGTTAAGTTGTGTGTATGAACATAGAACTTAACCCATTTTTACTCTGAGCCCCACATATCAGTCACAACGAATATCACTAACTTAATAAAATGCCGAAGCACGAGAAAAACCGTCCCGAAATAAACCTAAACGTTAACTGTAATACCTAGTATGCACACGACGTTTCCCACATTGAGCATATTAAACCATCCTAAACGAGTTATTGCTCTGGCGCCAGTTCCCCCATTTAGAAGATAATCCTAGCACAGAAAAGTGTACCCGAAATCGGCCCAAGACCAAAACCTAATGACTACTTAATATCCGCCCTCCCACAGAGAAAACCTTCGGGTTTTCCTGCCCGCCACCATTCACATACATAAACTCGGCTCTTTACCCTCGCTCGTAAATGTTTCACTTATATGCACCGCCGAAATTGCCGCGCATGGGGCTTGTAATTTCATACCGCGACGATCAGGAAGAAGCTCGCTCCGCCGAACATAAGAAGCGAGATGTACAAGTACTATTATACCCGTCGCGTCGGGTATTTTACTTCAACAAGAAGTTATATAGCATTCGAGTAATTAGGCGAGTGTCTTGCTCAGTACGGTATATACACTCCGCCTTACTTATCCAACGACCAGTCGATCTTACCCCCCGCGCTCGAATCCCCATAAATTGTCCCCTAAACTACTCCTCCCCAAGAATTACACCTCGGCCGCAACGTATACAGCAACCCAGCTAATACGCGCGCTGCCGTCGGAATCCGACCGACCGTCCGCGCAACCTGCCTCTATACACCTATAACCTATCAGTCGCGGCAAACATTACGGCATCTTGCGTAAACGGGCCGAGATATCGATGCCGCGCTTATCATAGCTCCTAAATATAATAATAATAATAATAATAATAATAATAATATATTTATTTCGGACTGTACCAAAAAGAGTTACAAGAGTTACATTGTTATTGTGTTCATACATATTACTACTGGTACGCACAAACATTGGAGAAGACAAGACGTTACATGAATATCACAGAATAAATATAATTAATGTTACAATTACGACACTGTTTATATAAAACACACACTCGCGACCGATGTGTGTTGTAGGGGGAATTCCGGAGACCTTATATACACGGAGCGGTTTCGCAGTACGGTCGCGATGTTTGCCCGAAGAAAGGAAGAACAATCGTCGCGGTTATCTTCGTGACACATAGCGCACGTACGTATACGTACGTGCGTACATGTATCTATCTATATCTGTACCTATATAGATCGGTTATCTATGTGGGTCGATACAATACACAGATTTCCAGCGGATCTATCTATCGGCGTTCCGCGAGACACACCGCGGCGATGCACCTGCCGTCGCTTCCTCACGATTCTCTCTACCGCGCACTTTTATAATAAGCGTATCCCTCGCGATCTGAGCACTCTTTACCTTATCTATATCTCTCTCACTTCGGGGAGAGAGCTATAAGTAATACTATTACAGCGTCTCTCGCCGATCGCACGAATTCACACGCACTACTCACGAGGCTTTCCTCTATCTCCTCTATCGCTTCTCTATATTTTGTACGCACTTTATTATAATTATTTGTGCATCCTCACCAAGGGACAATATTCCTCTTCGCGGTGTGTAGGTGTATATATATATATATATATATGGATTATATCCGCAGCCTTAGGAGCCGTACTCCTCCTCTCGCTCGCTAGCGAGCAGTCGTACGCCTCTGCTGCTGTTTCTACTCATCACCACGGCACTGACAACACTGTATATCATCATCACACACACGGCACATCTCTATCTCTCTCTTCTTGTCCACAAAGTGCGTCTTTTCTCTGTCCTCAACTCCGGGCTGCTTTTCTGCGTTACTTACACGTACGTATGTGTCCTTCCTCTCTATGAGCGCGCACTCGCGCACACGAATAATCCACACTGTCGTTCGGTACGTATATATCCTTTACACGTGACTGTGTGCTGTGTATTCTCTCGCGCGTTTTGCTGTGATTTCCGAATGTATATGTACGCAGGCGCGCGAGGACTCGTCGAGAGACAGACAAACGGTGCGCGAACGACGCTCGGCCCGCTCTCTCGATGCAACTATCGTGGCACCCGGCGCGGAACTAAAAGCCCCCGCGCGCACGAAAACACCGCCGCCGCCGCCGCCACCGCTGTCTCTTCCCCTCCTTTAGTTCCCCCTCTCTTTCGCCACACGCACATATATGTACTCACACAGAAAGGATCTCGGGAGCGTTCGTGGAGGCTCGGGGGTGTCCGTCGACAACGCCTACACGCCGTGGCGAGGAGCGCAGAACCGGCCGGGACAACCTACCGGCGGGCGTTAACTCCGAGCTGTCTCTCTCTCTTGCTTCCACTCGTGCGGGTATTGTATGGGCTGCTCCTATCTCTCTCTACTAGCCCCTTCCACTCGAGACACACACACACACGAACTGAATACGTGTGAGTGTGCGTGTTGGAAGAGAGAGAGGGAGATCCTTTCTTTCGTTTTGTTTCGAGTTTGCGGAGCTGATTTTTTGCCCGGAATTACCGGCGAGCGAGCCAGCGAGCAAAGCGCTTTGTGCGAGGAGGATTCTTTTATGCCAAGAGAGTATATGGGAAGTTCTCTCTCGTTTACGGTGTATATATGTGTATGTGTGTCTGTTTGACGCTGTTTTTGAAAAAGCGAGAGGTGAAAGGGTTGAAAAGACCGCCGGGGATGTTGGAGTTTAAATTAGCCCGGATTTAATGTACGTCGATTGTCGGGGGGTTTGTGTAGTAGGATTTTTGTTTAAATACGTTACACGTCTAATGAATGCTGGGTTGAATTTAATGTACATTGGTGTAATGGAAGACAATTTTAAGCAGGAATATAGAAATTACTTCTTGCCATATAATCACAGTTTTTATTGTTGAAAAGCTGATATTTAATACCAATTTGCGGTATAATTAATGGTGCAAATTTGTTATGAAAAGTAAGGTAAATTTCATATTAAATTGTACGCAAATTTAGTTTTGTTATAAGTTTATTGAATTCAATGTACGTTACTTAAAAATGCATTTGTACAAACACGACATAAACAATTATTAAGTGTTTTGAATATTATAAACATTACTTTACATCATAACCTTTATATTATGTGTACGTTTTCCGTAGATTATATATTACTGTTAAGCGGAATGCGTGGAAAGTGTGAAAAACGTGGGTAAGTTGTTCGTGTCCCGCAATCGAAAACACATGTCTCGTATTGAAACATATGGGTCAGAATTGTATTCGGAAAAATGCATTTTGGAGTGTTTGAGCGCCGAGCAAAGGATATTTTGCTCTGACTAGTCAATCCTTCTGCGAGTAGCAAACGAGTAACACGCAGTTACTCCGTTATTGTATTAAAACCTTATTGTATTTCTATACTAATTCCATAAAATAATTTATATCATTATTATAAATAGTCTTGAGATATTAATTTTTATCAAGGCAAAACAGCATTAAATTTAATTTTTTTTACAGAGGAAGTATAAAATAGAAAATAATGTATATTTCTTTAGATATTATTCTATAAAACTGCAGTCGCAAATAGCGGAGTATTTGTATCGTACTGTGTTATAATAATCGTTTAATCGATATATTAACAGCGTGATTCCAGCTAATACATAAAACATTATATAAATTGTACGTGTTAAAAAATCCATTGCGAGCGGATATATAAAAGATTTTAAATTTGTCTTCATAAATAACGTACAGCTCATCGATCCGTTTATGTATAATGTGCACATACACACGCGCGCGCGCGAATAAATAAACGTTTGCTTTTATTTTATATTTGCGCAAGCGCGAACAATAATAATCTCTTTATATTATATATACATAACACGTAATAATAATCATAATAGAATGATAACAACAACAAAATTGTAATAATAGCGCGGCGATCTTATCACCCGTTTATTTCACCAGTTTACAATAAAATTCACTTATCGATTTTCAAGGATAATACGCGCAAATATTAGCGAAAATTAATATTATTAATCTATATATACATATAAAGAAGTAGAAACGCGAATAACAATTATACCCGATAAATTTTCATCGATTATCATCATTATCAGCGCCAATATATATACCAAAACATAACACACTACTTGCACATTATACATATAACACATTCATTTAATAGCACTTATACATTTTCTATTATACACCAAATATACGCATCATCATGACGCGTCAATGTATTCCATCACAGCAGCAGCGCTATATGAAAATCCTCCACATTTATATCGATCATTCCGGCCGCGCGAAATTACCCTCAATCGCGCGGAGACAATCGCCCGCGACGCGAAGATAACACGCCGCAGCGTTTGTCATTCGACGTATGTGTGTGTGTGTGTGTGTGTGTATAGCGTCGGAAAAAAATCTGGCACCCATGCAGTGCACACGTCGTAAATCAGTAGTGTACGTATATACATATACATATATAATTTACGTAATAAGCACGTTCCGTCGAAAAATCACTTGCGCATATCTCAAGCGCGCGCGTGACATAGACACATGCACAATGTACAAAGCGAATTTCTCTGCGCAGTGTACAGTTTTTTTTTTAATGGTACGTTGCATGTGTCTGCTAAATGCCTCCGTGGAATATTTGGCGAGTGTTATCGACGGTTGTTTATGCAATATAAGGTGGTCAAGGAATTCATTGGCGTGCATTGAGATGAATGTATGGACGAGTACGAGATTTCGTATAAAAAAATTAAATTTAATTCAATTAGGAATCCGCATTTATACCTGCGCCATAAATAACCATTTTATGATTCAATTTGTAAATAAAACAGTTTATATAAATAATTATGAAGAGATTTTTATCAAAAAATTAAATAATAGCCCGTACATAATATAATATATCATAAATGATAATTCCGTTTTGACAAACACAGGGTTTACATCATGTTTAACAGGAGCATAAATCATTGATTCACGCGTGTGTGCGTAATTTTATTCGCAGATAAAAAATTTATGAATATAATATAATAACGTATATAAATATATGTTACACGTCCCATTTTATGATGTAAATAACGTCGATAACTTTTCGCTTTCGATTTCTGCAGCTGAATTGAAAATATTGGCAAAACATTATACCCATTTAGCATAACTGCAATCAGATAACCCAATTGACCCGAAACATATTATGATAATATTGAAACAATAATGAATCTTTAAGCAGTATTTACCAACCCATCGATCCCTTCATAAAAGAATTAAGCTCTCTCGCCCCATTGCTCCAAAAACCTATACTCAACTCTCGCCCCATCACCGCCACAAAAATAATATCAACCACCCCAATCATCATCATCCTCTCTCCCAAACAAAAAAAAAAAACAATTCGCAGCCTCGTCAGCACAACACCTCTCCGCCCCGATAACACTATGCCACCACATACAACAAACGCGTCCCTCTTCGCGATCCCGTCAAAAACCGGAGGCTCGCGCGTTGACGCGCGGATCGCTTTTCCTCCTTTGCGCGCGCGGAAGCCACCGCACACTTCCAGATCGAATCAGCCCTATATACACTCGCGGCGGCCACGTGCCACCTCCGCGCGAGATTACGCCCGAGATATATTCCTATTATATCCGCTCTCGCGTATTATAATACGGGATCTTGATAACCGAGCTCTGAGAGCAAGAGAGAGAGAGCGCTGGCTGGCTACTGGTGGGGCGGCTTATCTAGATGAGATACGCCGATTAAGATACGCCCCTATCTGAAATCCGAGCGCTCGCGCGCTCGCGCGGGGCGACAATACGAAGACGAGACGTGTATGTATATGTGGCAGGGACTGCGTTATTTTGGCGTAGGTCGCGGTGGTACTGGTATGGTGAGGTTGATCCGCGGTGTTATCTTGCAGGTAGCTGCCGATTATCGTTTTTCGGGGTGCAAGAAGAGGAGAATGTGGTGGTGCTGGTGGTGGTTAGCGATGGGGAGTCGGGCAAGGGTGCGGACTGTGCGATGGAATTGCGGACTATATATGCGTATGGAGATGGGAGATGACATTTGTTTTCATTATTTTGGGGTTTTTAATTGTTGGGATGTCGGTTTTTGTATCATTAAAGAGTTTGAATTGTATAAATATAAAAAATATAATGCTAAAATTTGATGTATTTCTTTTTATTAACAAATGTATCCATTTTATATTATAAAACATTGCAGACGTTATTTGAAATCTAAGAAATCATTTTTCTTTGAGATTCGTATATTGCATATATATATATATAAGGTAACCATTGAGTTGTTTTAAATTTTATCTACTTCTTTTCTCATATAATAACTGAAAGATTTTATGCTCAGGAGGAAAATTTTTTCTTATTGATACATTAGCCTTGGTTGAATTTAAAAACAAATAAATACTATGAAGTTTCGTTATGTGGGTCTGAAGTTTGCATCGCTGAAATGCACCAAAAAAATTTTTTACAAATGATTAAAATTATTAAACAATGGAAAGTTTATCTAAACCTTTCTTATAAAGTTATTATGTTATACACTGAGAAAACTGTCGTAGGAAAATTTACTGAAAAGCTAATAAAAATTACTATTTTTTATAGCAACGATGGGATATCATGGAAATTTAGGTACTTTTGCTAACTAATATAGTAATTTTTGTAGCCAAGCTTAAACTTAAAAAAAATTGATTTTCATGATTTTATATCTATAGGATACCTAATATTTATACAATATTTAATATATTATTAATTAAATTTAGCTATACAAGAAATAAATAAGGAAATAAAAATTTTTTTTTTACGGTGGTTGTGTATTCGAACCCTGGACCCTCCGCACGCTAGGCAGACGCGCTAACCTCTTACCCACGTGAGCTTCTTGAGTACAAAATTTTGGAACTGATACATTGGCTACCTTCGCTTACGAGAGAACTTTGATGATTATTTGATAGCAATAAATAACTATGATAATATAAAGAAATAACTCATAGCTCACCTGCACAACGTAAAAATAAAACAACTGAATCGATATTGTCGATGTTTTTGATAACTTAAAAGGAAGATAATCTCAAATTGCGGGAGAAACATAACCTCAATCAGACACATGCTCCCGGCGTGCACGCAATAAGTACTACATGTAGAGGGCACTTTTTGCTATGTGTAGTAGTAAAAATTATTAAGATACCTTGTAAATATTCCTGAACTATAGCAAAATTTTTTATAATTTGCTTATATCCCCGCGTTGTTATCAAATATAGTAATTTTTGTTAGTTTTTCAGTAAATTTTCCTACGACAGTTTTCTCAGTGTATATACTATAAAACGCTAAATATACATGCACAATTAATATTAATTAGTACACTGAGAAAAATGATGTATTAAAAATTACTATAATATATAGGAACGTGGGGACAAATCTCAAATACTAAAATTATTACTATATTTTATAGTAAAAATTACTATGTACATAGCAATTTTTATTATGTATATGTCAATTTTTACTATAAAATATAGTAAAAATTTTGGTAGTTGGGATTTGTCCCCACGTTTCTATATATTATAGTAATTTTTAATACATCATTTTTCTCAATGTATAAACTTGAAATAAAATGAATTGTTTTTTTTTTTTTTTAATTTCGTTGCACTCCAACATTGCAAGCTTCAGACCCATGTTTCGTTTGTGCTTTGTTACTATAAGGTCAATCAGAGCGCGAATAAAAATTTAACTTTTATAGCCTTCGATTCAAGATATAAAAATGGACAATCAATTTTGAATTTCCAAATATATCTTTATACACATTTTCTTGAAAACGGAAGTAAACAAAAACCCTGCAACGACGACACATCATTCAATCTAAATTTTCATAATTAAGCTGTTTAATGATTCGTAATATCCCGGGCAATTATACCATGCAGAAACACGCACGGGCAGAAATTATACATTCACAGCACTCAGCGAATGACGATACTCGCGCGAAAAAAAATGACACGGAAATCTCTCGGCAATCTCGCAACGTGCGAACATAATAATACGATTTCCGAAACACGGCTCCCGCTCCCGCACTTACAATCCCCTATATCCATATATTCACACACATACATATATACCCACTCTTGCACACCCTTGCATTATACTTTACGTTAAACGCTAAAAAATAACTTTAAAATCCGGCACATCAGCATCAGTCATCGCGAACGCGCGCCGCTTCCCTAAAAAATTGCCCGTGCATGCAGCATGCACATGTATACACAATCGCAGACAAAGATTCTCGTTTCCCTCGCGCGCACGCAAACGAGCCTCTCTTACTCTCTCTCACATTACAATAAAGAAGAGAGACGCTACATACATATAATAATACAACGCTTATGCGAGGCTCACGCTCGGCTCGTTTCGCGGCGCGTCGAATATTCCTTAATCTCGCGATCCCATGAAATTTTTGCCCCCGGGGCGCGTACGTACGTACGTACATACATACACACACACACAGGGGAAAAAGGAGCAGCGCGTATAAACGAACTAACGGCTGGGAAGAATGCGCGCGTGCGTATATACACTCACACTCGTATATAGCCAGACACACAGTAGTGGCAGTAGGGGGGGTGGGAGGGGGTGGCGGAGGCTACAAGGGAACAATCTGTAGGAGCTTGTCCGCGCGCGTATAGATCAGCCAATCAGATAGGCGGTGGCGCCCCTCCGCCAACCCTCCCCCCGGCCCATTGTCACAAAATGGCGGCTCTAAATCAGCCCGACTCCGCCTATCGCCTCCTCTCTCGCTCGCGCTGCAGCGCTCGCTCGCTCGCTCCCGAGCGCTCTGCGATACCCCCACCACTGTCCCCGGCGAAAAACTCCGCCTATCGATTCATTTTTAACGCTCTTGTTTCCCCCATCTCTTTCTCTACTGTATTATACCTACTACACAGAGAGAGAGAAGCATTGCGCGCTTTCTCTTCGTCGTCGTCGTCGTTTTTTCGAGCGGGGAGGAGGGGAGGCATTCAATTATTGACTATACCAGCGCGCGCCGAGCGGAGCAGAGAGCGAGCGCTTTCTTTTCATTATTCCGCCTGTTATTGGCCGTTTTCGCGGACAGAGAAGCGTGCCCTGTGTATATAGTACTGTCTCTTCGTGTATATAGCCTATAGGTGCGGCGAGTTAATTATCTTGTCGTAGGACAAGCATTTCATCTTTTTTTTGCTCTGCGAGATGGCAAGTGTATATATAAGGATGTTAAATCTCGTCGATGTGAAAATTGAGAGGGAAAGAGAGAAGGGCAGTGGGAAAAATAATGCGGACGGGAGAGAGAGAGAGAGAGTGATTTTCGAGTTTATATACCGCGCGCTCGTAAAGTCTCCTTTAAAGCGATGAGGCTGTTTTATCTCGCCGCCGCTCACCCGGGACTCGCTTCGGTTTATTGACAGTAAAAGCGTCCCCGCGCGCGAGCTTTTTACGCTTTTTAGTACGTTATTACAATGAAGTTTTACCTTTACGCCGAAATAAATCTCCAGAGGCGCGCGCCGGGGCTTTCGCGTTTATGCCCGGTTAAGAGTTTGTTTTTGACTCGATATATCTGTTACATTAAATAATTAGGTTAAAGGGGAGTTTAGTGTCCAGTATTTTAAAGTGTATTTTTATCTAGTTAATGGGATGATAATATGTTAAAAATCGTACGGTTATGTAGCTTGTGTAAAGTACTCTTTAAAACGAGTGTGATAACAGTTGGTTGTAGTTTCATCGCTCACGTATATTTTTTATCATGGCAATACAAGATAATTGAGGCGAAGGAGAATTTAATAATCCTTTTTTAAACAATTTCATTCTTAAGTTCGGTTATGTGTTTTCCTGTGTCATAGCGAATCACTAACTAAAACTCAATAAACATCAAAGAAACTGACTTCGCAACGCATTTCATTTGTCATCTCTGTCCTATTCTTTTTCATATATCATATTAAAATCAGTTGTATAATATGTTTATACGGAATAACAATAATAAATTATTATTATTATTATTATTGCTATAGCAATAATAATAAATGTTGTTATTATTTTCATTCAAATAAACTGTTATAGCACATTACAACTCGATTAAATAAAAACATCAAATCATTCGACCTATAAATACATTTGTCGATGCACTTCGTGTATGCGTTCAAGTCAACTCCAACGCATAAATCTTCCATCAAAAAAAGAGCCATTCGACACGTATACACTTCACACACTGCACAACCTTCTTACCCAACACACACAGTACTCTGTGCGCGCACGCAGCCTCTCACAATTCCCTCGAAACAAAAATACCTATCCGCAGACTCCGTTTCGCGCACGTACGTATACATACGTATATAAGTGTACAGGAGCTCGCGCTGCAAATCGTCAGATATAAATTCAAGCGGCTCTTGCGCTGGACGCACTCCAACTCGATCGCGCGCTCTCGAACAGAGGAGATAGCGTGTTTACTTAATACTCCGGAGCGCTCGCGCAGCTACTCCGACTTCCGTGTCTCTCTCTCTCTCTCTTTTTGCCCTCGGGAAGGAGAGACAGAGAGACTGTAGACTCCGGGACTCTACTCTCGCCACGGAACGTGTGCGCGTGCGCGCGCCCGGCCATTCCTTTTCCCTTGACCGGCGATAAGAGAGCCAGCGCGCGCTCCCGCTCGGATAAAGAAAACGACGTCTGGAAAAGTAAGTAGCTCCGTGCGCGCACAGTAGGTACATGTATGTGTGTGTGTGAGGTTTGGGAAAATCGAGGGAGAGAGAAACGCAAAATGATTAGGGATCGTCGAAAAAAAGAAGGGAGTAATAAGAGGAGAAGTGCAGGAGAAGGAAAAAAAGGAAGAGCGAGAGAGGATAGCTCTGGGTTCCTTCCTCCGTTCTCTCTTGGGTTTTCTCGGGGAGATAACGGAGAGCGCGCGCCGTCTTCTTTTGTTTCCGGCGGACCGAGCCAAAATGCGAGCGTGCGCGCGCGTGCTGCCGTCCCCGGGAGAGAGAGAGAGAGAGAGAGGGAGAGGGCCGAACTCAAATTTGCCGCGATAATAACTTTCCCTTTATTTTCGCCTCGCTGACTTCTTCGTCGTCGTCGTCGTAGTCGTTTCTTCCGAGGAATGGAAGAGGAAAAAGTTTCGGGGCGATGCTGCGCGCGCGCTCTCGTTGGTCCTTTTTTTTTCTTCTCTCTCTTTCTGGCTGCTGGGGTTTTGGAGCCTGTTTTTTGGGCGCGAAGTTTCGCTTTGAAGATTGAAGATTTAAGAGATTCGTTCTAAAATTCAGAATTTCAGTCGGAGGTTTGAAGTCTTTAGGAGAAGTTTTGCGAACATGGCAATAATAATGAAAGTGGAAGTTGAGGAAGAATGATTTGCTTGGCTAGGGGAGTGGCGTTTAATAAAATTTTGTCGGAATGTTATGTGAACCGTTATTGCAAGAAAATAAAAATATAACATTATTATCATGAATTTTTTAATAATAATTCTCGCGTAAAAAAAATTAGGATCTACAACATATTTCCCATAGTATATGCAAACTACCCACGTAAAAAAAATTGAGATCACAAAAAGATCGCTTTAAGATATGTCTCGATTATGGCACTATTTAATACTTTTTAAGATGAAAAGTCTCAACGAATAATTAAGATGATTTTAATATTTTTTAGTCATCGCTACATTTGGCCTTTTAAAGCATTTTTAAGATGGTTTTCAGACATACAAAATTCATTATTTAATATCATTTTAAGATAAATTTGAGATGCTTTTGAAATGAATTTGAGACGAATTCGAGACGAACTTTCGTACTAAATTTAAGATGATTGTGAGATTTTTTAAGATGATGATAAGATTAATTTGAGACAAACTTTTATGACAACTTTAAGATGTCTGAAAAATGAATTGATTCCAAAATTAAAAAAAAAATTTTTTAATCATTTCTTTAAACCCGATTAAGGGATTTATACCAAAAGCAAGGCAAGCCTTGAAGTTTAGACTCTTGTTAAAGAGTGATTTAAAGGCTGAATCTCTCGGACTTATATACTCTCAACCTTTCAATGTGTTTAGGGGTGCCCCGATCGATGCGCCGCGTAGCGTTTAACGACGGTAACAACCGATCGGAAGTAACCGAACTCATGGTTGTCATTTGCCGTCGCTACGCGGCGCATCGATCGGGGCACCCCTAAACACATTGAAACGCCTCTTAACAAGAGTCTAAACTTTAAGGCTTGCCTTGCTTTTGGTGTAAACCCCTTAATCGGGTTTAAAGAATCGATTAAAAAATTTTTTTAATAAATTTAAAAATTTTCGAATCAATTCATTTATCAGAGATCTTAAAGTTGTCATAAAAGTTTGTCTTAAGTTCATCTTAAAAAATCTAAATATCATCTTAAAGCTCGTCTCGAATTCGTCTCAAATTCATTTCAAAAGCATCTCAAATTTATCTTAAAATGATATTAAATAATGAATTTTGTTATGTCTGAAAACCATCTTAAAAATGCTTTAAAAGACTGAATGTAGCGATGATTAAAAAAATATTAAAATCATCTTGATTATTCGTTGAGACTTTTCATCTTAACAAGTATTAAATAGTGCCATAATCGAGATATATCTTAAAGCGATCTTTTTGTGATCTCAACTTTTTTTACGCGGGTATGGGTAAAATGTGGACCATAGAAAGCCAGATCTGGGATACATGTACAGAAACACTTTTTCAATATATAGGGTGTGTGCCAGTTACTGTGCCCCTTAAGGCGATGTCCATAGTATTTAATCAATTACTATTTTTTTTCTTCAATTTTTAATCATCTTAAGACCTTTATATAATAATTATATATTCTGTGAACAGAATAAACACCTTTTTAATACAATATTATGTAAGGAATATTAAATAATTAATAAAATAACAGCATAAGCCTTTGCATCAGTTACTGTATCATTAATTTAGTTACTGTGTGTCAGTTAGTGCACATTGTTTTAATTACCGTGTGTCAGTTAGTGTACATTGTTTTAATTACTGTGTGTCAGTTAGTGTACATTGTTTTAATTACTGTGTGTCACTTAGTGTACAGTGTTTTAATTACTGTGCCTTAGATTCTGGACACTGTATTTAATCCTGTGTCTTTTTTTCTCTCTCACCTGCATCTGCATAAACTATATAAAATATATTTAAACATGAAATTTGTTTTTTTTATTATATTTAGTAGACTCCCTGCTGGAAATCATCCATTTCTTTCCCATTGGTGAAACGATTTTTCGAACCTTTTCTAGTGTTTTCACTCAACTTGGCTTTCATAAAATGGGAGAGAAATGGATGATTTCCAGCAGGGCTATGATTTACTACGTATAGAAGGACTTACTTATTATAGAAGAAAATAAAATAAAGATGGGAATAAAATATATTATTTTTAAATATATTAAAAACTGTGTTATTTACTCTGTGGGTAAGCAACGAACGTCAAAGTTGACTTGCACAGGCGACAAAGCATGAGAAAGTAAGGTTAGCGTAGCCTACCGCGAGGGGGCACAGTAACTAAATACATTCACGAAAACTTGTCCAGTTACTGTGCACAGTAATAGAAACATGCCGAAAATTTGTTTTAGTTACTGGATTATATTAAATTAAACAATAATATTAATCAAAACTACTTTTTTATTGTTCTTTTGTCAACTAGATGGGTTTTATAAACATTAAGTGTATTTTTTTATTATGAAAAATGTTATTTTAATAGTTTTTCAATCACTTTTGTATAGGCATATTCTTAAGCGTTTCTATAAGAAAATCATAGAAATCGCGATGAGAAATTTAATAAATTATTTTAAATATATTATAAGAATAATTAAGTCATACTGTGGGTTTAATAATAAAAATCATGAATTAAACTGTATGTAAAAATTTAGATATTTATGATTAAATATGATTATACTCTACTATAAATGAAAATGATTTTAGGGCACAGTAACTGAAGCGGGCACAGTAACTGGCACACTTACCCTATATATATCGTATTTTGTACATAATCGTATTTTACCCATATGTGGGGAAAGGGTTTCACAAACCTGGGTCAAGGCTGACCCACATGTTGCCCAGATCTGACTTTCTATGGCCCACATTTTACCCATAGTTTGCTCATACTATGGGAAATTTGTTGTAGATCCTAACTTTTTAACGTTCTCATAGTTTACCCGGCTGATTTTCAAGCCGACAAAAACTACCTTCGTTTTTGTTGTTATGCAGAATTTTATTAATCTTATTTTTGCTTGGTATTTTTTATATTCTTTTTTGTTATTATAAAACCTTGAAGAATATATATATATATTAATATTTTAATATAGTTTTTTTATTGTTTATTAACGTATTCACTTAGGTGTACCGTCTTGCCCGCGTTTCCCCTACATAAGTTTCAATGTTGGACAGTTGAAACTGTTTTTAATACGAATTTTGTGGTACACCCAGATCAGCAAATATTCGTAGTTTGAATGAAATATGTCAAACTATCAGATAAATGATTTTCACTCTAAAATATCAACGAGTGCGACGTCAATCCAATCCAACCAATTAACCTCAAAAATACTTAAACTCACCCCAAAACCATTAATAACCTTCCAATTTCCCCAAAACAACCACACAATTGACACACGAGAATTCCTCCCCCCAAAAAAAGGAATCTCTCTGACATTCACAAACACACATGCACAGACAAAAAAGAAGGAAGAGACACATCCGCACACAGAACCTCCAGGGATGATTTATGCTCGTCAGGAAGATTTTTGTGGTACTCTCACTGTCGAGTGAGCGATGACGGCACGGGGTCAGCCTGACATGCAGCAGCGGCAGCAGCACCGTAAACGAACGGCCCCCGCACGCGCGCCGCAGATTATGCGATTATAAATCGGGGCCCGCCCGGCTCATTTGCTCGCCACTTTGTCCCGGAGTTAACGAGCGCCTGTCTCTGTCTCCGTGTATTATAGCTTTTCCGTCATGGTATATAGCTGCCGGCAAGCGTAAATATATATACAGAATACACAGTGTATACCTAGAGGTAAATACAGGGGACACTGTTTAGGGGCTGTACAGTAATTAATAGTAGTTAGGGCCCCGCAGAGGAGCTACTGTCACCGGGGGGTCTTTATAGTGGGGGTGTAAAGCGGCTGTTAATGAGAATCCCATTTTATGGGAAGCCCGGGGAGGCCGTCAGGTGCCCGCTGTTGTTTGAGGTTAAGTGGTCTAGGTACAAAGTATTGTAATAAACCAAAATTGCTTCGTACTCTCTAAAGTTGAATTAGTGAAAATTGATTCACCATTTCAATTAGTAGAAAAAACTACTAATTTATTAGTGAATATTCCCTATTTCATTAGTGGTTTTTTAAAAACTACTAATTAAATTAGTAAAAACTACTAATCAAAATAGTAGTTTTAATAAACTACTAAATGAAATAGTGAATATTCACTAATAAATTAGAAGTTTTTTCTACTAATTGAAATGGTGGAGCAATTTTCACTAATTCAACTTTAGAGAGTAATACCTGAAATTTTTCGTCGAAGCAGATTTAGCGACATGAATTGCGCAACGCGGCTAATACACATACCTGCCGTCGGGACGCTACCGTGGTCCGCACTCTCGATGTCCCTCGAACCCCCCCCCCCCCCCCCAGACTCACAGCGTCTCTCTCCATGTTTGCATCCGGACTTTCACCTTCCCAGACTGTGCCCCATTAGTCTCTGGCGCCAAGCAATGTCATTTTCAAACTCGAGCTGCAGCTCTATGTTGCTGGCGAGCATTTACTGCCTGCAACCTGCATTACTTCTAATATAATGCGCACATTAGTCTGACGCCTGGCGGCAGCGGCGACTGCACTCTGTGTCTACGCAGAAACTTACTGGAAGAGAGAGGGAGAGAAAGAGAGTAGAGAGAGAGAGAGTAGAGAGAGAGGGACGCTGCAAATATGAGAGATAGTTTGGAAAGTTTAAGACGGATGACGTATTTAAAGAACGATTATGCCACTCGGGGAAATTTTGGGTGATTCCGCGACAATGAGAAACCGACGGCACGCGCGTGCGACAGCGTGAGAGAGAGAAGCTGATCTGATCATCTGCTCTTAGAGGTACGAGTTTTCGTAGGTTGCGGGTGCTGAGATTTTGTTGCAGGTGAATTTGTTGTTTTGTTGTCAAGTGCTAAATAAAAGAAAATAATTTAAGTAATAAAAACTTTTAATTTTGTTTAAGAATATTTGCTAAATTGTTAATAGTTGAATATTTGTCTAACAAAGAAATTGTAACGATTAACCAATAACGGGCGCGCGTATCAAAAAGCTTTTTTACACCACTCTAACCTCAAAATCGTAACTTTAATATGATTATTCGGCTCTCGTGGTATAAAATACGGTACGACACTGGTGCGTAAGGTGATTTTTACCGCATTCGACTTTTCGCACTCGCTTTGCTCGTGCGAAAAATGTCTCCTGCGGTAAATAATCACCTTCCACACCCGTATCGTAATGTACTATTTCTCTATTCCTCGGGCGAAAGTACGCGTTTTCGTCGTTTGTTTACACTAGAAGAAGAAGCACTTTTGCCCACTGCGTGCGTCACTTGTTTCACGCGCGACCGAAAGCTCTGTGAGCAATTTTTTGAATAGCCTAACCCCATATACGATACAGCGGATTGTGACTTTGCCGCGCGGAAGTCGCGAAAGTGTGCGACTTCGGCGCGGAACTGTCTCGCATCGGGAGCGTGGTGCTCTCAAGAAGGATGTTCTACTATGAATTCATGTTTATTTATTTGGAAATATCCTCTCTCTCTCTCTCCCTATCTCTCTTTATCTCTCTCTATTTTAGCCTATTGGCGGAACGTTATGATATTCGTATAAGTATTTTTATACATATCTTATTTACCACATGTTCTCTTATTTGGCCGAATCCATCTCAAATCAGACAGCCCGCGTATGCCTATTTCACCTATCATGTTGAAATAAAAACATTTATGTTCTACTCGAAAAAATATTTTACACGTGTTTTTTTATTTTTTTGTTTCATCAAAATTTCATGCGTTCAGCGATACCGAAAAATTCCGAGAAAATTCTTTCATTGAGAAAAAAAATTTTCAATGTGATTTTCAGACTGCTATTGTTTCAGCAGTTTTTCAAGCTTTTAAACGTGTAACACATAATTTCACTCAGTTTTGAGCCCTCTTTAACGGCCTTAATGTCATTTTCAAAAAAAAATAAAAAATCCACGAGCTATGCACTTTTTACTGAAAAATTCATTTTTTAGAGAAGTGCCTTTTTCTCGAAAACTCCATGTTTTTTTTGCACAATTTTTGTTGTCGTGATAGAGGACGGTAATGCCTAGTTAGACGTATTTGTGAGATTCGGTACTTTTTTCCTGGGATAGCGATCACTAATGAGATAACACACAAACAAATTTTTCACGCTTAACGCTTATATATAGTCAATGATATTAGAGTCAATGTAAAGGTATTTATCTTTGTGCGTATGTAATATACATGTACGTGCGCCTACTTATAGGAGTATATGTACTAGTACATTTGTCCGCTAGATGGATATGGTTTGACTTAACATTTACAAAGAAAAGTTCGGTTTCTGCTATATATCACACATCTCGTCTTATTTAAAACCATCATCTTTTGGAAAATTATTACATATTTACACCTTATCAACTCAACTACGATGTCTCAATATTACTCAACAGAGAGAATCAAATGTGCAGACTTTTTAGACAAACACAAACAAATTATTTACAAATCTAGTTCCGTACGTTTAAAACAACTTGAGAATCTTGCTCATCCATTGAAGCACCTCTATCCTCATTTACCTTTGACACCTTCTACATATCTGTGTCAACATTGTTACAATCGTGCTTTAGAATTGGTGAGTAGTACTGACAATGAATTTATAACGGATAATGAAGTTACCGATAACGTAGTTGATAGAGATGAAGATTTTTTACCAAGTACTCCAGAACGCATTGAAGAATTTAATAATGAAATAAGTACATCTTTCTTAGGTTCTGTATCGCCTCTTAAAAGAAAAAATCTTATACATGAAAAATCAATTGAAAATTACGTAACAAAGAAGAAAAAAAATACTTTCAACATTGTCTAATACCCTTGATGTGAAGTTGAACAATGTTTATGACGTTTCTATAACAGCAAATGAATCAACTGTATGCCATTGTACAGAATGGATACAAAATCTTGGTCTAGCCTTGCAAAAGTGTTCTACGGTATCAGAAAAAATAAAAATTCTGACTTTGCTACCTTCATCCTTTACAAAACATGAAATTTTATCTTTATTTCCAGAAATAACAATGTATATGATCAACAAATCGAGAAATTTTGTTAAAGAAAAAGGAATTTATTCAGAACCAGATGCATATTCAGGCCATCCGATTGATGAAAACATGGAAAAAATTGTTATGGAATATTATTTAAATGATGATTTTAATTGTTCAAGACAAAGTCCTAATAAATGTGACGTTGTTACAATTAAAGTTAACAATAAAAAAGAGAAAAAAGTTAAGCGTTTTCTTACTCGAAGTTTAAAAGAGACGTATAAAGTATTTAAAAATGATTATCCAGAATTGAGAATTGGAAAATCGAAATTTTATAGTTTGCGACCAAAGTATGTCTTACTTAGCCCCATCAAAGAAGTTTGTCTCTGTATCTATTGCGCAAATTATGATTTATTTCTTACGAGCTTAATTAATTTTAGAGGGAGTAACGTCACAGAGTTGGATGAAAGTCGGTCACAAATAATAAATGCAACAATGTGTTCTGAGCCATCTGATTTATGTTATTTACAAGAATGTAAACTATGTCCAGGGATTAAGGGAATTACGTTTCATGTTTTAAAACTGCAAGATGTAGAAGGCACAGAAGAAATTACATATGCTTTGTGGGATAATGGAAACCTGATTAAAAAGACACTATCAATTTCTGCTTTTAAAGATGAACTTTCGGTTTGGACCATGAGGGTTAGTACTCACATGTATGTAAAAATATACAACGCAAAGCTATAAAAACAGAAAGAGAAAGTGCTAAAAAGACTCACATCATTTAGTTCTTCAAATAGACTTCGCTGAAAACTGGGCTGTGATTCATAATAAAGCTGTTCAAGGAAATCATTGGGTTAATGATCAAATTTCTATTTTCACAGCAGTCTCTTATCAAGGGGATTCGACACAAAGTTTCGCAGTTATAAGTGATGACCGAAAACATGATTCAGCGTATGCTTTGCTAGCAGTACAAAAAATTATAAAATTCTTGAAAGAAAATTGTTGTGATTCAATTAAAAAAATTACCATCGTATCAGACGGCGCTGCGAGTCACTTTAAAAATCGCTTTCAATTAGATGAACTAAAACGACGAGCACCGTGTGATAAAAAATGGTTGATCTCTGCTACTGGGCACGGCAAAGGAGCTGTAGATGGTGTGGGTGGACTTATAAAGCATTATGCTACTTCGCATAATCTTCGAGAGCCCCTTGAAGAAGCTATTCAAAACGCAAATGATTTTGCAATACATGTTCAAAAATATACTGATGCTATTAAAATAATACATTTACAAGATGCTGAAATAGAACAATTCAGAAAAGAAAAAATATTGATTGGCTTACAACTCCAAAGTATCCTGGAATTCAAAAACTCATATATGGGTTAAAAAAACATCTGACGATAAAATACATTGTTTGACAGCAAAGACCGCTGATCGTCCGCTTACTGAATTAAGAACAATGAAGCAGAAAAACAAAGGTAGTAAAATAGGTATACAAATGAAAAAAAGGTATAAAAATAAAAAATCAAAAAGACGCAAATAACAAATAAATACATAGTTATGTGTACCTGTATATTACATACACACAAAGACAAATACCTTTACATTGACTCTAATATCATTGACTATATATAAGCATTAGGCGTGAAAAATTTGTTTGTGTGTTATCTCATTAGTGATCGCTATCCCAGGGAAAAAGTACCGAATCTCACAAATACGTCTAGCTAGGCATTACCGTCCTCTATCACGACAACAAAAATTGTGCAAAAAAAACATGGGGTTTTCGAGAAAAAGGCACTTCCCTAAAAAATGAATTTTTCAGTAAAAAGTGCATAGCTCGTGGATTTTTTATTTTTTTTGAAAATGACATTAAGGCCGTTAAAGAGGGCTCAAAACTGAGTGAAATTGTGTGTTACACGTTTAAAAGCTCGAAAAACTGCTGAAACAATAGCAGTTTGAAAATCACATTGAAAATTTTTTTTCAATGAAAGAATTTTCACGGAATTTTTCGGCATCGCTGAACGCATGAAATTTTGATGAAACAAAAAAATAAAAAAACACGTGTAAAATATTTTTTCGAGTAGAACATAAATATTTTTATTTCAACATGATAGGTGAAATAGGCATACGCGGGCTGTCTGATTTGAGATGGATTCGGCCATTTATTATTTCAAAGATTATCTTTTTACTTTTCTTTTGCACTGTTATGTTTTTGATAAATTTTTTATATCTCTTATGTTCTTATCTTCGGCTAAGCCTCGGCTTCGCCTCGGTCGTCATATCACGTGCCTGCGAAAGTTCCATTTTCCCCCCTTGTAAGAAAATCTACTATTATTTTAAACACAAATGATAATGTTTGCTAAATCATTTATGTAAAAATATATCTTCTATACTTATTTTTTGGGAGCAATTATTGATCAAAATGTCACCACAATTTCTAATACATCCAAAGCAATATCATAATTAACAAGAAATGATTTACATGAAGTTTTTATTTAGTCAGTCGTTGTTTTAGCAGCCAGTTTAGTTTCACAAAACATTTTTAAGTTTTTCTCGAAATCTCTTTCTCTCTCTCCCACTCTCTCTCTCTCTCTCTCTCTCTCTCTCTCTCTCTCTCTCTCTCTCTCTCTCTGTCTCTCTCTCTCTCTCTCTCTCTCACTCTGCCGCTCTCTTACTCTCTTTTTCTCTTTCTTTCTCTCCCTCTCTCTGCCTGCCTCTCTCACTCTCTTACTCTCTCTATAGCTCTCTCTAAGTATGTTTACATAAATCCCGACATTAGTCTGTTCAATCTTCTAAACCCTGTTTGGTTCAGAAATCGTATCCCCAAATATCACTACGAACCAAAGAATGCCCGCATTATTGCAAATCCTTGGAGAATATAAAGTTTACAAAATATAAATAATCTTTATCAAGTAAACATTATTTACAAAAAGACATTGCACCATGATTTTGTGGCAACTTCTACCATTTCGATGGTAATTTTTACTACAAATCATGTTATTTAAATAACTACGAATATGTTATTCTTACAGTATAATGAATGATAAAAATTTTTACTAAAAACAAAAACTTCTCTCTTTATACATTTTTATCGAATTATTGAATTTCAGAACACCCGAACCGAGAAAATGAAGTGCCCGAGCATTATGCCGCAGAAAAAGAAATTGTTAAGGCGGAATCTATGAACGGAGCCCTTGAGCGGAAAAAATATAAGTCACGCGTAACGAGAAAAGTTTTTCTCTCTCACCGCCGCGCGTGCGCCTGGGCTCTCCTCTTACCGAGTCTCTCTTACCGCGTCGCACACACACACAGAAAGATCTACCCACGAGAGAGCTAATAAATCCTCCGGGGCGATTAGAATTAATGCGAGATTAATTCCAATGGCCCTGATAAAATCCCTATCTTCTTGTAAGCTTATTTCCCCGGTAGTCGGGCTACTTCGGGATGAAATTTTTCTTTAGCGGAAACGACGCGGAGAAGCGAGTAATTCTCGTGTAGTTAGTTTTAAAGAAACGCTGATGGAGAGTTAATGCAAGAGAATTCTTTTCTTCAGCACAGTCATTTATTTATCGAGGGTTAGTTGAAAATAAGTATAATTTATTACTAAGTATTTTTTATAAAAGTAATCAATATGCATGTTGGGTATATAAATAGTGAGGTACAGAAAAAGTTTTGTAATTTTTACTTTATGCGCAAGTGTTTTTCTGTTGAGTTAAGAATTTAGAAAAAAAAATTGTGTTTTTTTGTAGATGATATCTTTGTTAAAGTGAAAATTATATGTTTTGTAAATTTCGTTGATTATAATATATTTTTATTATATTAGTATATTCATTACATTATACTTCATAGGTTAATCAATAAAATACCATCAACAATAAAGTTTATAAATTTTAAATTGATTTTAAGGAAAACATAATATTATTGTCACATACACTTTATCTTGGATTAAAACTTTTATACACGAAGATAAATTTCATAAAAAGACAACCAATACTTATATTTCAAATGATTTTTACAAATAAAAGTTTTGATCGATTTAATATCTGGCTACGTTTTCAGGAATTTTTACTGTTTCAATTGTAGTAAATTTTACTTAATGATTTCAAACGGACATCAACGAGCAAATTATCTTCTCGTGAGCGAGTCGTTTTCATTTCTCAAATCGAAAATGCTGTACTATAACAAGCAATTTTTACTACTCGACTAGAAATTTTATGAAAAGACGTCAAAACCCACTAGAGGCAAGATGTAGTATACGATATAGTAAATTTTCTTGAATAATCATCCACCGACCAAAAAATAGTACATCTTTTCTTAACCAAGCACCCTCCATCCCCAAACTTTCGTAACACCCCAAACGTCAGTACACGCCAAAACTTCATTCCAACATAATTAAAACCGCAGCCCAATAACCCACAACGATGCTCAACGCCCAATCTCGCGATTATCATTCGCCTTGTAGCCTCAAAAAAGTCATCGCTCGCTCCCAATCTCCCCGCCCATACATAATTCTTCAGCCACACGTACCTACCCACACACAGAGACTCTCGTCCTATCGCTAATTAGGCGCGATAAACGAATATATCGCTCTCGCCATATCTCGCGCGCGAGAGCAACACGTGGTTATACACTCGCTCGCTCGCTCGCTCGCGCGGGCCCGATAATCGCCAAGATAATCGGCGCGGAATGGAAGGGTAGCTTTTGAGGCTCCTCGTCAAAAAGACGACACGCGGCGTGTATAAGTGTGTGTACCGAAAAAACGGCCGCGGCTAAGAGTATAGGGGAAAAAAAATGAATTTCTTGCAGAGTCAGCCAGCCACTTAAGACACCGCGATCTCTTTTTTCGGGGATAGAGAAGCTGCCGAGAGTGAGAGAAAGAGGAGAGGTTAGGTGATGCCTATAGTCCTTTTAGCCCGACGGTTATATTATACACACGCTTTTATCATTCGTGCAGCAGCAGCGCTAGCGCGCGGGTGTCAAAGATGATCTTCTCTTTTTCTCCATGTGGGTCTGTCTGCGTGCGCTCTATATTGGTATTCATTTATTCCGAGAGACAGCGACGCGCGTCGGGGATTATTCGGATGGAAATGTACTGTACATCGCGCGGCGCTCTTACGTCGGAATGCGGGCGCGCTTTTGTCATTCCGTCCCTAGACTATATCACGAACTTTTGAAGTTTCAACTTGTATAGCGCACGAAAAGTTCCTATATGCCTATACTCTGTGTGTTATACAACGCCGAGCTGCGACGTAATTAAAAAGGAAAATCTTCCTGTAATTACACGTAGTACGTCTATATATACATACGTATAGATGTAGCTATCCGAAACGGTAGCTTAATTGGCTCTATCTCAGCGCGAGACGGCGAGGCGCGATTAGGTGAATTATGCGCCTTGGGACGTATCAAAACAGGCGCGCGGAGAGGCGAGAAAAAGGGTTCGCCGCGCGCGCGGGAGAGGACGAAAGTGAAAAGGTGTCCCTACTCTCGCTCTCGAAAAACGAAGAGTCACATCGGAGCGCTTTGGGGGCTCTACCCTTTGATTAAGTTAATGCACCGCGCGAGCGCGTTTCATGTCGGATTTCTCCTAAATCGTAGTGTAGGTCTGTTCGTATCGCTGGTCGTGCGAGAGGTTTGGTGCTTCTGTGTTCTGGCGGCATTATATAAAATATATATAGTTGTATTGTGGTTAATGGAAAGAAAGGGCGTTTTTAAGTAATTGCTTTGCTTGTTTTTGAATGCTAAAAATTTCGAGTTCGAGGCATTGATGTATGATGGTAAAAGGTTCTTATTTAGCAGCTGAAAAACTGAATTATCTTCTTTTTCACTGATCAATGCCCTTTTCTGGTGTATTATTTTCTAAAACTTACGTAATAACTAATTATTACGGTGAAATATACTTTTAGAATTGTACAAACGCGACATAAATTGTTATTAAGCGTTTTTAATATTATAAACATGACTTTATATCATAACCTTTATATATGTGTATGTTTTTCGTAGATTATATTACTCTTAAGTGGAATGTGTGGACAGTGTGGAAAGCGTGGGTGAGTTGTTTGTGTCCCGTAGAAAATGCATGTGTCGTACACATGGGTCATTGTATTCGAAAAAATGCATTTCGGAGTGTTTGAGCGTCGAGCAAAGGATATTTTGCTCTGACTAATCAGTCGAGTAGCAAACGAGTAATGCGTAGTAACTCCGTTATTGTATTAAAATTTTATTCTATTACTATACTAATTCAATAAATTAATTTATATCATTATCATAAATAGTTTTGAGAAATTCATTTTTATCAAGACGAAACAAAAGTGATAAAGAAATATTACAATTATATTCACTAAAAAGCATCAGTTTTGTTTGAAAAATCGTTAATCATTTTTATGCTCGCGATTATGACTTAAAATGCAGAAAATATACTGAATAATAAAGTATGATGTTAGAAGGAATACTCCTAAAGTATTGTAACTTACGATAAACGTTTTTAAAGAATCCAGAAGGTTTTACAAATAGTATGTTATTTTATATAATATCGATGATTCCGAGCGGCTCTATCTTATGTCATAAGATAGAGCCGCTCGGAACCATCGATATATTCTTAATGCAGGCTTGACATATTTGTTTGAATTAAAAATACATGACAAGATTTACTTTAATGGAAAAAATTTTATGCGTTAACTTTACTATTTTTATAAGAAAATTTACTATTTTCCACAGTAGTGCGCTGGGACGCACACTTTGATGTGATTTTTACTTTTTGAACAGTAATTTTTGTGATTTTCGTGGTCAATTTTACTTCTTTAAATAATAATTTTGATTATTGCTGAACATCACGGTATCATAAAAATTTGTTACAAAAATCATAAAAATTACTATTTAATAAAAAGTAAAATTCAAAAATGTTGTTGTGGAAAATAGTAAATTTCCTTATAAAAAAAAAGTATAAAGTCGACACAAAAAACTTTTCTCGGTGTAATTTCACCTACAAAAATGCAAAAAGCCCAGCATTCCTATACAAAGAAACTCTCCATCACCTCTCACTCAGCAACCAATAAACCACGCGAAATCCCCATCGCGGAAAATCAGAAAGCACTCGTCGGCATCCACGTCCGCAGCCATTATATGTGCCCACTGCGACCAAGTACTTCTCCCATATCATTGCGACAACCAAACTCTCCCATTGCGGCGATACTTCGTATAATAAGGTCTCTCTCTCTCTCTCTCTCTCTCTCTCTCTCTCTCTCTCTCTCTCTCTCTCTCTCTCTTCCTCGTGTCGTGACTTTCAAGGAATACACGTGGCGAATGCAAATTTCGAAGATGCCACTCGCGCGATATTACGCGAGACTCGCGCACGCGCGTGTACACGTGTGTGTGTGTGTGTGTGTGTGTGTGTGTTGTCGCTGCGAAATATTCTCCGAGGGGATTTATAGATGCGCGCAAGCGATGCGAGCTGAAGTGGAGGTAGAGTATTATTATTATTATTGTTGTTGTTGTTGGGAGGTTGGGGCGATCGGGGTGCTATTGGTGATTTTAATTGCAAAAAAGGTTGCGCAGATGGTTTCAAGCTGCGGTCGTATTTTTTACGGGTAAAGGAAGTGCATATGGAAGAATTTAAAGTTTATGTAGGTACAGGGTGATGAAAGTTGAATATACGAATTACAAGATTAATCGCTCTTTACTTTGTTTCCCTCTAAAGTAAATAACCGCAGCTTACCTGTACTGCACGTTTTCGATTTTGAAGAGATAACTTTTCTCTTTGTACACCTCCCACTAAAAAAGCCTTTAAAAGTAGCGCGCGCCTTCTTCTGCAAACCCCACGCGCCTCTAAATACTAACAACTACCGCGCAATCTCATTCACTTATTTATTTTAGCAAGCACTCGCGGGCAATTCCGGCAAACAACCGTCGTACCAGCTCGCGCGCAGATAACAAAGAAAGTGTCACAGCAGAAAACAACATTACCCGGACAAAAAGACCGCACTTAACCCGCGTGTATACATATATATAGGCGCTATACACTTCCCTGGAAAAACTCCTTCTCTCCGCTCTTTCCCTAATCCGATAGATCTCGCGCGCTTCCACGCTCTTCCCAGAAAAAAAAGGACAAACGCCTATAAAAGCCGAGGAAAGAGAGGTAGAGGACATTAACGATTCCCGACGTTCCTATACTACTACACGATCGCTCGAGTGCTCCTCTATATATAAACTCGCGCGAATCCCTCCTCTCCGTGTACCTATATATATAACCTATACACACGCTTGTCCCCCGTAAAAGTCCGTAAACTGACGCCTCTCGATAACAATAAAACGCGCTCGCTCGCATTATCCCCTTATACATACAGCAGCAGCAGCGTGTCCACTCGAAACTGTCACACACACATATCGAGGGACAGAAAGGAGTAGTAGAGTACACGTAGCGTAAGTCAGTCAGCTATATACTGCAGAGACAAAAGCGCCGAAAACTGCTGCTGCAGGTATAACAAAGAGGGCGGAGGCTCTGTATCTTGATGCTGCTGCTGCCGGACTCCCTCACTCGAGAACAAGGAAAGATCTGATACCGCGCGTGCGCACTTTTCCTCGCCTTTCTCTCCCCCGCCCGCGCGCGCTAATGCACATAACGCGAAATCGCGCGACGACAAAAAGCCGCGTCGTGCGTGTGGGACACGATCCGGGGGCGAGATAAGGAGGAGACGAGAGGGTTCGAGGAAAAACGAGGTGACGGTGCGCGAGTCCTTGAGAGAGAGAGAGGAACGGGAAGGATGATGGCTGTCGATCGAGGGAGGCAAGGGCGCGTGTATTATATTGTGGACGGAGGGAGGGAGGATTCTGCAGGTGAGATAAGGTAGAGCGAAGGGGATTAGGCGCTTTGTGGGAAGGGAGTGGAGAGAGCTGGTTGTAAGTCTAAAGTGTTATATGCGGTGTATTGGGGGAGATTAAGTGGGCGCGTTTTTACAGGTTCGCGGAAAATGAGAAGGAAGCGGTTGTCTGGTGCGCGCGTCTTGGGAACGGATTGAGCGTGGGTTATGTGTGGGAGAAAGTGTGGGATTGTTTGGTGTGGATGTTTGGTAGTAAGTGTGTGTTATAGTCGGTTGGGATAGTATTTTCCGTTTATTTACGGGTATGAAAGGTATACGCATAGGTTTTCTGTATGAAAGTATACGGGAAAATAATTTTGCCGTATACTTTCATATCTTGATTTTTCAATTGTCTATAATTTGCTACTAAAAAAGACTACTAGAATACCTCAACAGAAATGTATTCTTACTCAGCTGTAAGCACACACGGAGAGAAATTTTAGAGTAAAAATTACCAAGGTGCCTTGGCAGCGCATGGATAGACTGTCAAAAGCCGTGATATTCCCAGGTTTCTAATACAATTTATAAGTTTCCCAGGAAAAACTACCATAACCACTTAAAAAAAATACCAAATTATCTGAATAAAAATTACCAGACACACTAGTAAAAATTGAGGTCTAGTCATTTTTACAAGGTAACCTAAGAATTTTTACTAAGAAAACTGATAAATTTTACCAAATAACCTGGTATTTGTGTACTCGCGCATGCGCACTGCGCATTATTGTGTTTCAGAAGATTGATACTAGAGGCGTGCGCGACGTTAAAATGAAAACAATACACATATTTTCAGTAAGTAATAACGGTGATTCAAATGACTGTTGGTAACAGCTTCCATGGCGCAGTCGGTAGAACATCGGACTCTCAACCCAAAGATCGTCGGATCGAATCCCGCTTCCGTAAAAATTTTTTTCAGTTTAATGTTTTTTCATTCTTGTTTCTGTTTCTATTTCTATATTAAAATGCTATATATCCATCAATATGGATAAAAAAGTTAATTTTTTTAATTTAAATTAACTAAAAAAATTTTACCAAGGCACTTTGGTAAAAAGTTTGAAATTGTCAGTCTGTCCATCCATTACCATAGAAACTGGTAATTTTGTCTCGAATATTTGTAATTTTCACTACAAAATTTCTCTCCGTGCACTATTTCCAAAAATATATCAACACAATCCTCGCTGAAACCTGCAACCACATACCTCTACCTCCCCAAACTAAAAAAGAAACAAACGACTTTCCTATCTCGCTAACCTGCAACACCCGCGCCAACCCCCGATAATAACCACCAGCTCTTACCACCAAAAAACTTTCGCTCCTCTATACCTCCCCTCTCCGCGCCATCTCTTCGACCCCTCACCCTCCACGGCAAAAAAGAAAGCAAGATAAAAATCACTCTTGCCGCCGTCTCCTCTCTTCACAAGGTCGAAAGGGAGGGAGAGAGAAAAAAATCAAAGACGTTACGCGTTAGTGCCGTCGGCTCCGAAGTGTCGCCGCCGAGGAGGAATATTTTCGGCGACGTATATGTACAGGACGGAGAAAAGGAGCGCCGCTGTATGGTCGGAACTAATGAGCCGCGCGCGCGCTTTTTTTGGCCGTCGCCAGGCGCCGTCACGCGTCGGGCCCGGGATTTTCTCGAGGAGGGAAGTGAACGCGCGCTCGTGACCGAAATTATTATTGGTTCGGTAGCCCCCCCCCCCCCCCCCGAAAACAATCCGTAAAATTTCAGAGGCCCGAGATTAGGATCGTATACGTAGGCGACGCGGTTGGCGATGGATAATTGATGTGATGTCTTTAGGTGGATGTATATATATATGTATCCTGTGGTTAAATGAGATGATATTGTTTGGGAAGGAACAATCGTGAAATCTATAAGATCAGATATAAAGAAACGTATTTTCTCGTTTTGGGATTCAATCCTGTTGCATCTCGTTCGGCAAACACTTTTACTTGTCAACAATTGACATTAAAATTTTCAAACTATATAATTTTTCATCTTAATTAATTTACTATAAACAGCTAAAATTTTGCAAAAGCAGACGAAACCAAAGATAATCTAAAAAAGCTACAAGTATATAACTTTCGAAAAAGAAAAAAAACACAAATCTTCCCAAGACTTTCTGCCATTCGCCACACTTCGCCAATCCACCACTATACCATCCTATCCTCCTTATCTCCAACTCCCATTGTCAGCCTACTGCCAGGTACATACCAGCCCATAAATCAACGCACCGCAGCCTTGCATCCATCTCGCCAACAACCAACGACCACCTCCCCGACTCATAAAAAAAAAAAGTTGATAATCAACGCGCACCAGCCTTCCTTGTCCCTCCCTCGCAGATACCCTAACGAGGTAATTACAGGCCGGTTCGTTAACTTCACGCCGCGCGCGGTCCGAAATTTTTATCTCCGCGGAAAAGCCAATAATATGTCTATAAGTACCCTACACGCTATATCTCTCTCGCTGCATCTTCTTTCTCCTCCGCGCGCTGCGCGCATGGTTATCTGCGCTGGAAGATAGCATTGTCGCGGCGACGTTTGACGATCGTGTCGTCGAGGTGTGTCGGCCAGATAACAGCAGTCTCTTACTTCTGTGGGTCTCTCCTTCGTCGAAATCTGTGTTTCCGGAGATACGCGCGCGTGTCTGTCTTATTCTCTGGTTATCTCGACAAGATTGTCGGGCCCTCGTGTTTTCGTTTATTATGTGCAGGCTGCGCGCGCAAGCGGATGTATAATACATATACTATTCTTTTCTTCTGCGGGCGATTAGGCGCGCGCGGGTTCAATTATACATATATCCGCGGTAATTAACTCAGAAGCGGTGCGCGCGGGCGCCTCGTTTACATATTAATTAACGCCGCAATCAGGCTCCCATCTGGCAATTTATTTGATTAAAGCTTATGCATAGATATATGTGTATAAATGTGTGTATGTGTGTGTGTATGCACGCGTACGTATATACGAGTAGTAATTACTCATAATTTTATTTTCATATACATACATGTATGCGTATAGGTAATTGCGCGAGCGAGCGAGCTATATAGTGCGCACCGTAAATTGCGCTAGAGGGTGCTGTAATAATTGTTCCGTCGTTATTTCTTTCTTAAATTACGATCCATTACGTTTATTACAGGTATTCCGCATTGTTTATATTCGTATACACAAGCGATATCCCATGTTATACAGCGAGACCGAGACAAGGCCGCATTCCAGACGTCCAAATATTCGGAAGGAATAACTTACAGGACACGCGACGTGAGACTATGCGCCTCTTGTACCCTAACGAGGAGCATCATCGTCGGCCTATAAATTCTCTCCTCCTCGTTCCTCCCCCTCGCTCTCGAGAAAACAACGCTCGCACAGAAATCAGGTGTTTTGTAAGCATCCCCCGAGCGAGCCGCGCGTCATAATTCAGACCCTTTTTAACTGTTTCTGTCGCATGCCTCGCGACATACTTTTTCCCTCCTCGACGCTTTCGGACCTTCTTTCTCTTACCTGCTTGCGCAGCAGTGCAGTGCAGGGAGATGTATATATACCTGAGGTCCGCAGGCGCCGCGTCGTCCCTTTTTCTCCCCGGCGCCGGTCGAGAGACTTTTCCTCCCCCGGTGGTGCAGAAGGGAGAGAGGCAAGCAGCGAAGAATGTGTTTAACGACTTTTTTATATTCCTGTCGTGGAGCGCGCGGGGATCTTTTTTTTATAGGCCGATTGAAGGATTCATTCGCGACGTGAGGTATTATGTTTATGTCGTGTGTTTTATATGCTTTTCCGAGATTTTAGAGGGATATATAGGGGTCGGATGTATGGGAGGGCCTCTTTTAGTTTTCAGAGATGCTTGTTGCCCGTAACAGCTTTAATGATGGGAATAGAGCGTTTTTCATATTTTGGGGTAATAGTTCTTACAGCTATTTTTCGACCATTTTTCCAAAATAACTAGGAAATAACTTAATATATAAAGTATAGAGAAAAGTTGGTTTACAAACGGAGAATATGTATGATTTTTATCAAGTATAATATAAGTAACACAAAAAATTAATGCGATAGAGGATGTTCTTGTTTACTTTTAATAAATTAAACAAGTGTACAGAACATTATACACGTAGTTTAAAATAAAATTGTACAGCTCGATGACTTTTATTTATTCGTTTCATAATAAGGAAACGGCCAACTTATTAAATACAATTGTGTAAATTATGACTTTGAATATTATTTACATTTCGTATATAATATAATTAAACAAATTCTTGCATTTCTATATCTTTCTGAACATCAAAAGAAGAGTGAGGTAACTGGAGGTAATTCGTCCACTTTTCCAGTTCTCTACCTTCACTTATCCGAAAGCATAAATAACCAATGTCGGCAGCTTCGAAATGTGAAAAATATACTTCGTATATATCGTATTCAATTATTTGAGAATGATCACTAAGCAAGTATTTCGCTTATAGTCGAAAAATAAGTTAAAAAAACCGAATCGAAACTGGTACAGGCAGAAAGGTGAGGTATTGAAATTCGCATGGAAAAAGAGATTAAATTTTTTTTTATCATTTATGTAAGTAAAATACTTTTTTGCCTATAATTCACCTAAATCGGCCACGTGCACACACACTTTCCGGCGAAAGCTCTCACTTTATGGAAAAGCTTCATTAGACATATAAGTAGCTAGAAAATGTGAAAAATATAGCTTCTAAATTATTTCAAAATAATCCGAAACATTTTCACTTGTTTACAAAAGAATTAATCCAAAGTGTCCGTATTAGCTACACCCGCTAAGGGCACACTTATCCAGTTTTTCTTATTTAGCTCATAGCAAGACTGATTTCATTTTTGAAGTGTCCAGGATTTCACCGTAGCAGAGGATGGATTGTATTTTAATGTATACTATAAATTTTTGTCGATTTTCCTTGAATAAAAAGTAAATAACTTGTTCGGATTAAATTGGCCGAATTAACTAAACATGACGGAGCATAGTCAAAACGTTTTTTTTATAGTTTTGCTTCGTGTGAATTCAATACCATTCTTAGGGTGTCCCCAATCTGTTTCTTCGTAGACGATATACAACATTTTAACGCTCTCCCGACAGTTTTATCTAAACATGCTTGCAGAAGCATACAACAAAATTTTCCTCTCGAGGTGTCCGAATCACCTTTACTTACCTTACAACACCGAAGAAACATATTTTCGAATCCATAAAACCAAATCCTACGCCACTCTTCTCAACTCAACTCTCCGCAAAAAAAATCTCTCCTCAAGTCACTTCCCCTGGCAGTTGCAGCAAAGCACCACCTCTCTCACGCTCAGCTTCGCACACTGCCAAGTGGCCGCGCGGGCCACGTGACTCGACAAAGAGAAATTTCTTTCTCTCCTCGCGCAATGAACAAAAAAGTATACCTATAAAGACTTGCTCGCGCGCGTATTCGACGTTCTCTCTCGGGTTACCCCGTCGTCGTCGACGCTGCATTATACGGGAATCTGCCCTATCGACATCTCGGCCACTCGAGCATTTTCAATTGGCGGCGAGTTTCGAGGGCCGTTTAGAGAGCGCAGTGTGCTGCGGCGACGGTGCATCCTCGCCGTCGACGTCGTCGTCGCGAAAAAAGAGCTAGCCGTAGGGTGCGGGGTGTGAGAAGTGGTGCGCGCACGGAGTGAGTTGTGCAGTCTTTGTCTTGGTTGAAAGACGGTGTGCCGGTTGAGAATGAAGGGGAGAGGGGATAGAGAGGAACTTATATGGGAAAATCCAGAATTAATTTCAACTTTAGGCGTTCTCATAACCGGTCAAAATGTTTTTTGAACGCACACCTTCCGGGAGCGTTTTTTCTTCTTTCTTACGTCACAAAGAATACGGGAAAAATGGTGTAGAATTAAAAATGTCTTTGTTTCATATTTTTTTAAAGGTTGAAATTTTCGAATAAAATAACAAAGAAACCCTTTTCTCTAAATCTGAGCCATTTAGTCCAGAAATATTTTGACACTAGAAAGAAAGAGCTTTCATTGCCTTTTTTGAAAATTAAAAAATGTTGAATCCTTCAAAAGTTATAAGAGTTTGAAGTTGGACGTCAAAAAGGCATAAAAACACTTTCAAAGTCGGGGTTGTCGATACTTGCGATTTGTGCATTTTTATACCTTTTCGATGTTCAACTTCAAACTCTTATAACTTTTGAAGGAATCAATCTTTTTTTAATTTTCAAAAATTAAATAAAAAATTAGGGTTCTTTCTTTCTAGTTTCAATTTTTTTCCAATTTTTTTCTTTCCCGTAAACTTTGTGAAGTAAGAAAGAAGAAAAAACGCTCCCGGAAGGTGTGCCTTCAAACAAAATCTTTACCAGTTTTGAGGACGCCTAAAGTTGAAATTAATTCTGGATTTCTTCAGATATCACCATAAAAGCTACATTTTACAGAAGCTGCCAGTGTGTCCAACTAATTTATTGTATAGAAGAATAAATACCCATTATTTGCGACACGCCAAATAAAAAATTCAAATTCTAAGTAATATTTTATATAATAATAAAAAAAATATATGATTATAAGCTTGATTACGTTACCATTTTCGTGACTAATAAACACCAGATCTTGTGGCAACCTCGCCCTACCATTGCAATACTCGAATCTCATCACGCCAACCTTAGTTTTCTAAAATCAACAGTATTTCCAAAGAAGAATCATTTCATAATCCCATATTATTCTCAATCAATAACAATCATCTCACAACACACTTGCCCCACCCTTTCATACATATACCCTCTTCCTGTAAAAGCATGAGAAATCCTTCAACCACCTCTCGCCGACTCATCCCCGTAACACACCACGTCTCCCATACACACGCACACTCGACGCAAAGTTGATAATTCCCCCGGATTAGCAAAGAAGAAGAAGACGACGTGCGCAGAGAAAACCCGTTCCCCGGAGAATCTCTCTCTGATCCTCCTCCTCTCTCTCCGAAAGAGTATAAAGTCAAGTCAAAAAGGGAAAATCCCTGGGCTTCGTCCCCGGGGGGATAAGGCCCGCCCCGCTCGTTATCGCTCGCCGGAGTATATAGTCGCCGATGTCGCTCCACCCCTTCTCCCTCGAGCTTTTTAAACGGCTCGCTGCACGTATCCACACATACCAAGTAAGAGGCGATTTATCAATATTGCGTGCGAGATTGTGTATGTGTGTACTCGCACGTCACGTCATACGTAAGGTGATGGGATCGCGGTGGATACGAGGCGACCTTCGCGAAGGTAATGAGCGTCGATGATGACGGAATGGGTATAAAATTGGACTTGCTTATAGGTGGCGATTAACGTTGTCGATGGTAGTTATACGGTGTGGTGTGTTGGAATTTTTAGTTTTTGAAGTTCGATCTTCTTTCATCTTGCCAACTATGTATACGGCTTGCTAGCCGTATAATGCGTTGAAAAATTAGATGTACCTGTAAAACCATGGTACCTGCTATACAGACAACATTTTCAAAACAAAACATACAATTAGACAATCCAATTACCGTAAACCTATCATAGCAAAGATCAACCTGCATCTACACCGCACTGTTTACACGCAAACGAATGAACAAGCCCAACCGCAACCTTCCTCGTCCTCACCCCCTCTCCCAAACCTTTACGGCCCAAGGTATGTATATAACCTCGCTCCTCGCAAAAACCCCGCACAAAGCGACCCCCATAAATTTGCTCCTCCACCCTCTCCCGCTTTCTCCCAATACCTGCGCTAGCATATCCTCGCGGCGCCAACCTTCACCCCTCGCTCACACCAAGGATACAAAGAGACATCGAAAAAAAGGAAGATGAAGAAGAAGAAGATACGGATACCTACGTACATAGGTGCATATAGCTTTCAAGGCTTTTCGAACTTTATTTACGGCGCGCGTGCAAAAAGTCAGAGGACAAAAAAGAAAACGCCCGCGAGCGCTAATGCTAGCGCGGGGGTACCCCGCATCGCGCGGACATGGATACCTACCCCGTGGCGTGGAGAGTTTCACCTCTCGCCGCGGGAGGTATACGCTGCTGCTGCTGCTACGCGCCGTGGGGGCGGCAGCGGTTGTCTCTTGCAGAGTCAGGGAGAGATGCGAAACGTTTACGGCCCCTGAAATCGATACCCTGAGGCAAGATCAATTATGAAAGTGCCCGCCTGTAAGAGGAGAAAGGCGATCCTATAGGGTTAGGAGCAGCGTATATAGAGGATTTGCACGGCTGACTTAGCTGCGTGACTTTTGACGTTTGCTTGCGAGATAGGCCTGGTTACACACAGACCCAGAGAGAGAGAAGAAGATGGGTCTGCTGACATAGTTTCTAGAAGGGGTGTGTATGCAGAAGAGGCAGAGGATTTTTCGCTCGGCAAAGGCAAAAATAGTACCTGCGTTGGAACGCGCATCAGCCGTGTGTTATGTACACGCGAATAGTCGAAACTTCGGGAAGTGTACGGGACGAAGAAGAGGAGAAAAAAAAAGACAGACGCGTAGGAGATCGTCGGAAGACGGTTGCGCAACTCTCACCCCCTCTCGCCCGTGAAAAGCAACCCTCCGTTTCGATTTCACGTGGGCCAAATTTACGAGCCGGCCTGAAATCGATACCCGGCGAACCAATGATGGAAATATAGTCCTTTCTCTCCCTCTGTCGCTCTCGCTTTCCACCTTAAAAGACGCTGCTCGACGCTATATACGTAGCGCGTGTTTTTACCGCCGCTGTAAATCTTCGGGCGAGCGCGGGGGGTCGTAAAAGCGGGGGCGACTCGTCGTCGTCGTGTTCTGATCTGGGAACAATGGGCGGCCTGTGCGAGAGACGCAAGCTTGCGTATTTCTGGAGTATATAATGTACCTGGGGCCCATAGGCGCCTGTAGCTCGTTCGGGGAATTCGTGCGTGGATGTAGGTACGTGTATTTGGGTCGCGAGTGAGTGAGGGTACAGGGTGGTGGAGAGAAGGAGAGAGAGAGAGGTGTAAGGTCGATTTGGCGAGAGTTGGAAGGAAGAGGGAACAGGTGCGTGAGGTTGACGGTCTAGTTTTCTCTTTCGAGAGGGAGCAGAGAATAGTGGCGCTAGTATGTAGGCGGTGGACTGGTTGGGATTGGAGTTGTGCGATTTCGGAAGTTTTGGGGCGCAGTCAGATGGTGTACGTGGAGATGGATCTTTATTAGGACTATAAATGAGTCTCTTTTCTACTTTTGATGAGGTTTTAGTTGTTGTGATTATTTTTAAGAATTTTTTATTTCAGTTACTTTACGATTAGCCATAAGAAAAAGTTAAAAACGTCGATTGTTTAATTGAAAATATCAAAATTTAAAGAAAGCCGTTTTCTTGTACACGCGGAGAAATTTTGTGGAGTTTTTACTTTTTAAATAGGTATTTTCAAATTAGGAGAGCTAATTGTTTGTTTCAAACATGTCAATAGTTTTCAAACAGTCAAAATCGAATGAGCGCGTTTGTTAACGGCGAATATAATAGCGGCCATTATTGTACATAAGTATTATTCTAGTATCAGTACAAAATATTTTGAATACTCATTTGTTTTGATTAAAATATATTTTTATTTAGTATATGATAAAAAATATTTAAAAACTCAGAAGTTCCTAATATGGACCACTCCTAAAATCCTTAGTATGGACAATGGGTATTTTTTCTTTTATTGCTAAAATAGCATTGTTTATGAATTTACGTATATTTATTATAGTATTTATAGTAGAAAAATCATTTATAGTGATATTTACATAAAATCTTTGTATTTATGATTTTCTATCACTTTTTTCATATAGATAAAAATTTTTATAGATAAATGTACAATCATACAATATAAAGCAGATTTCTTGTTTTCTTAAACAAATAAACATGTTTGAATACCGAAATGTATGTTTTTTTTTTAAACATTTTCTACGATTTTTTAAAGTGGCCGATATTAAGAATCCATTTTTCAAAATTGCCAAATTTCTCTTTTTTAGTTATTAGGTAATATTTTCTTTATTATTTACGTAATCATTTAGAAACTTTAACATATATCATTTTTAACTCATTTCTCTAAAGATTGATCACTTCGAAACCTTAAAATAATATTTTCTTTAATTTTTATACACATTTAAATTTGGATGGGGATATATTGAGAGCCTTTATCCCTATAAATAACACTGAACATTATTAGGCACGACCGCTACTCGGGAGAGCCTTATAATTTCACCAGAGCGAAAATTGTAAGAATTCAAATACTGAAAAATTAATTTGTAAAAACCATGTTCCACTCAGAGCGAGTGCGTTTTAAGCGTTTTCTGAGATGTATGTATGTCTATACGTCCGTATGTACTCAAGTTTCTCGATTATCTCAATGAATTTTCGACCGATTTCATCGGGATTGCGGGAAAATACTCCTCTAATTACACCTAACTGCTGGTTCTATATTGAGATAGATCGATGAAAAATTTTTCAAATGCGAGCACAAAGAAATATCTCAAAAAATCGATTTTTAAGCCTAATGTCTAGAAAAATTAATTTTAAGCTAATATGTACAGGTCTATCTGCTAAAACTAATTAAAATACAGCTTTTTTATGTTGAACACTTTTTTGTACGAGCAATATTTGCCAAGATAACTGCGAAAAACGGCCAAAAATGGTCAAAAATGAATGATTTTCGGCTATAACTTCTCAGGATTTGATTTTACACAAAAATATTAAATACAAAAGTTGTAGATAACATTGAAACAAAACTTTTTCCCATTTAACATTTTTTTGTAAAATCAACTCCTGACGAGCTGAACTTATAAAAACGATTTTAAACGCCAAAATAAACATAAAATGAACGATTTTCGGCTACAACTTGACAAGATTTGATTTTATACAAAAATGTTAAATGTAAAAGTTGTAGATAATATTTAAACAAAACTTTTTTCTATTTAACATTTTCGTGTAAAATCAACTCCTGTCGAGTTAGACTTATAAAAACGATTTTAAACGTCAAAACATACATAAAATGGACGATTTTCGGCTAAAACTTGACAGGATTTGATTTTACACAAACATGTTCAATACAAAAGTTCTACATAATATTTAATCAAAACTTTTTCCCACTTAACATTTACATATAAAATGGATTCCTGACCGCTTAGACATATAAAAACGATTTTTAATGCCTAAATACACCTGAAATAGTCGATTTTCGCTTATCATACAAGAATTTAACTTTCAATAAAACTGTTAAATACAAAGCATGTAGATATAGTTTAAACAAAACTTATTCCCAATTAACATTTTTATGTACAATAATTACTGGATCATCTAAACGTATAAACATGATTTTTAATACCCCAATACACGTATAGTTAATTTTCGCTTATTATTTCACAGAATTAGATTTACACAGAAGTAGTCGATACAATAGCTCTAAATAAGATGGAAAAAATCGACATAACATTCCAAAGATAATATAATTACAAAAACATAATAATAAGGTACAAAATTACATTTGATTACAATATTCAATGGGATAAACACATTGGAAGAATAATTAAAGAAACAAAATATCTATTTCCCTGTTTTCTACAAAAAGATTTTTAATAACAAATTTAAAAAATTTGATATAAGATTAACCCCAGCTTAACCTACTATGTTCCCAGGACCTAAGCGATTGAACTAAAAGAATCAAAATTGTGTAATATTATATAAGTACATGTTAAAGGAATATCATATATACAAAAAAAACTTTTGTGTAATGTATGAGCTATAAATGTTGTAATATGGTAAATTTCAATACATAAAGAATGCAATGTTCTAGCTGACTCAGTCTTACAGCATGTAGAAAACTATTAAATAGGCAAGTCTCACTGGGTAGAAGTCTGCGAAATACATAATGATGTATTTTAATACAACAGATACCCTGAAGCGAGTTCTTACACCCTGACTAAACTTAGAAATTAAATAGACGAGCTAATATTACCAGGGACAACTACCTACCCTTATCGCATTTAACAACACACACAGCACTTATATAATATTTCCCAGTTCCTATCCCCTCACACTTTAAAGAACTAACACTCGAAGATCACTTAGAGCTGCAGAAGTTGCAAAATAGGGCTAGACGGTCTAGGCTGGCACTACTCCATGGATGCCAGTCTGCTGAGAATCATCTAACAGCGATCCACTGTGTCAGTAACCACACCACCTAGGAGGAAAGTACTGACAGAGACCGTCAATTGTGTTTTAATGTCAGGGAATGCCTCAGCCTAGGGATCAGCAAAGCGCATGAACAGCAGATCAGTTCCTATTCTGGGGGACAAGCGAGGAGAGTTGAGCACCTAAAAACCACATATGACTAATAAATAGATGACTCAAAAAAACATACCATACAAAAGAAAAGTCTGCAGCAATGGCTGTTGTTCACTCACTGTACCAGCTTCCTGTAACAACTAGAGGGGAAGAACTGGTGGAGACCTTAAACCGTTGTTTCACTGAAGACGCTGAAGACACAAGCAGCAGCTTAACTGTACACATAATCACTAGTGTAAGAGCCAAACAAGGAAAGTTGAGCACCTAAAAACCACATATAATTAATAAATAGATGACTCAGACAACATTTACACACCCAAGAAACAGTCTGCAACAGTGCCCGTCGTTTACACTACTCTCGCTGCCACAGATACGTGCAACAAGCGAAAGTACCATCAGCTCACCCACCAGAGAGGTTAGGAACGAGAAAATGCTTACTAAATCTGCTCTCGCCGCTGACACACTGCCTTCCCATCTCCGACGAATCATCGACAATCGACGAACACGATGAAAGGGCGAACACGATTCACCAGGGCGGCATACTACAGCAGCCACAGTCATCGCTGGGGACGCCGGGAGTCAGACGATTCGATTGTTTACAACACACACCATGGACACATGTGCGCCACGGCTGACGGCACGCCGCACTACTCAGCAGTAGCAGAAAGCGCGCGCGATCATATATATAGATATATCTTATACCTCGCGGTCGCACGAGTCGCATGTGTTTTTCCGCTGTTCTTGGTGTGCGAACGCAGCCTAGCTGAAGCACGGTAGTATACATAGGTCCAGAAAGTGTGTACGACCGTGAGCCGAAGTACCTAGCGTAGCCGTTACGACTGCTGCAGTATAAGTATTCATGCACGCAGGTCGCAGGGCTAAGCCAGATTACCGTTGCCGAATGCATCAGTATTGAGCATTCTCCTTCTGTTTTTCTCCTTTTCGCGGTATTAGTGTATATATATGCATATGTGCGCAAGTATTTTTTTGTAATTGAGATTGTATAGGTATATGTAGTTAGGAACACCCGTGAGTCCGTGAGCAGCTAGTTTTTTATTATTATATATTTAATTTTTTTTTTTATTATAAATATCGGAAGTGTTGCAATTTTCGCTTTTATAAAAATATAAGGTTCTCCTGAGTATTGCGGTCGTGCCTATTATGTAAAAACGAAGTTTTTACATAGGGAGGGGGCGGGCGACGAGCAGGTGTGTGTGGGGGCGGGGGGGATGGCATGCCGAAGGCACGCTGGGGGGCGCAGCCCCCCTAGTTAGAGTTTATAAAAATGTTGTATAACTATAGTGCAGATTGAAGTTTTATAAAATGTGTAATTGCAAAATAGATAGAAATCAATTGCATTATTTGATAAAATTGATCAATAAACTAAAAATTTACGGTTTTTCATATTTTAAATATCTTTTAGTTGAATTAACACAATAATAATTTTTCAGAAAAAATGGATTTCGCTCTTTGTCGTCTCCCCAATCACTTATTTACACTTCTTAAAATCCCACCCAACTCAAAGCATCACGAAGACACCAAAATCACCTCAAAACTCCCAATCAAATCAATCCTCGAACCTCCGATCACGCATCGCCCCATCATCCGCCATTAACGGGATTCCATAGTCCTACCATTACCGACCGAGCAATTCACACAGTTGCAAGCTGATTAAAAATAAAATACGTCGAATCACAAAAAATCAAGAGAACACTCTTCTGTATTTTTTAACGTTCTATCATCCAGTCAAAGTTTGGAGTTGAAATATCAAGCCGTTTTTTCAAAAACTTTGAACGAAATTAAATTTCGCTTTGTTCAAAGTTTTTGCAAAAATGACTTGATATTTCGACTCCAAACTTTGACTGGATGATAGAACGTTAAAAAATACAGAAGAGTGTTCTCTTGATTTTTTGTGATTCGACGTATTTTATTTTTAATCAGCTTGCAACTGTGTGAATTGCTCGGTCGGTAATGGTACGAGTATGGCACCCCCTTAATCACACCTCGCACAGCGCGCGCAATCAGCTCGCCAGAGCCATTATTCCTCGAAGTGTACGCACACGCACATATACCTCGCACACGAGCCATCACTCCAAGAAACGTCAGCTGCCAGGCGACGAATTAGCCCTGATCGAGAGTCACATCGTCCCCGATACAGATTATCACGAGCAGCTCGCGTATGTACATACATATAATACACGTGCGATCGTCCGACGCGGCTCGCGCGTATTAATTAATGCGTATTTATACGGGCCGCGCATTATGTCGCGGGGGGATAAGACACTTTTGCCACGGCGCCGGCGCCCGGCTAATTGAAACGCCACTGTCGGCGAGATAAGCGTACATGGGTGTGCGAGTTACGAGACGATATACTCTATGCGGGAGGGCTAAATTAATTCCGCAGCGGCGGCGGGATCGATTACATCGTCGTATCGAAGATTTTGCCCGAGGTGCGGTGTCTTGCACGCACCGATGACGCGAAATGTGATGTTTGACAGGATGTATGTGTGCGCGGGTGAGGTATGTATCGTGTAATATGGATGATGGGTGATTTATTGGAGTATGGACATTTGCATACGCGATGTTTATGCGCGCGCGCATATTGCGGGGAGGAATAAATTGGCAGTAGAGTGCGGGAATGGCGGAACGAGTGTATCGTTTTCGAGTTTCGGTTCAACAAGTTTGATTCTTTCGCTGATTTTGGATTTATCGGGGTTGAATGAGAAGGTGCTGTTTCGGGGATTGGTGTTGTTATTGGTGGTGGACGAAAGGTGAAAGGTGGAATGTGAATTGAACGTTTTTGTTATACCTACGTTCTAATATTTTTAATGCTATCATATGCATAATTGTAGCGTACAACGATTTGCATCTTTTACAAATTTATATTTTGTGTAAATTTGATAATTCTGAAACATTTAATTTGAAAACTAATTCAATTATAGATTTAATTTTGTATCTTACGATAGTAAATGCAAAAAAAAGTTTTAATAATGTAAAAATAAATTTATCCTTTTTTAATTTAAAGTGTATCAGATTTTTAGAAATTTTGTCCACTTACATTGAATAAAAAATTACAATTATACACTGAAAGAAGTGTAGGGCAGCATGTACCCGAACCCGTGTCGCTGCTGAATTAAACGACGGGCAGCTCCACGCTGCTGATTTCGGGCAGCTCCTGCCCGAAAAGAGGACTGTATATATCCGAAAGATGGCACTCAGCACATTTGTTTGGTGATTTCGGGCCGCTGTTGTGCGAAACTCGTGATGTTGCTGTACGAAACCTTCGAGGTGCTGCCGTCTTACGAATTGTGCGGCACGTGCCCAACACTTCTTTCAGTGTACCTTTGCAAAGTACCATAGTGCCTATAAATACACGAAAAAAAATTTGTAGTTTATTAATTTATCTAACCATTTTGTTAGATCAGATAAACCAACTGATTTGGGGAAAAACTAAAATGGTATTATAAGAAAAGTAAAAATATCTTTTTAATACAGTGTGCGTAAAATGCGATTTTACACATTCTGTAAATTTTTAAAATTACTTTGACGCCTCCTGTATCGAAAAATATTGTTCGATACACGTGCGAAAGATGATTCTACCCTCGTGCTCGAATCACAACTTTCGCACTTGTATTGAAATATACTATTTGTTTGCTGATGTGGATGTAACGTTATATTTAAAATTTAGTTTTCATTGCATTTGAAAAAATAAAATTTCAATGAAAAAGAAGATGGCCTCCTTTTCAAAGTATAGTATCCCGTCCAAAAAGTCCTTTCTAAACGGAGAAACTTTTTTTAGAAAAAGTTAAAATTCCATTTCCATTTTTTAAAATTTAAAGCTACTTTAATGTATTACAATATAATGCCAATCCCACTTTAACAAAACGAAGATTTTACTTGTTTGTAATGCCAGTCTTATCGACATTCCTTCAAGTAAAATGAGCCTTGCATTCTAATTTTTAATCAGCTGTGTAAACAGTAGAATTATAGCTATTTATTTTTTTCACTGTATAATATATATTATATATATTTTTTTTGTTCATTCAAATGGTCTGTTATTACCTAATTTTTTATTAGCCAATAATATTTTATTTTAAAAATTTCCTTTTCCATAATCTATTCTTTTAATTTTTCACTTTCAATCCATCTCTTCCCAACTAAATCAATCGTCATTTCCCGAATCACCAAAATTTCATCTCACCCACAACCACCCACCTACCTCCCACCCTCCTAATCTCCCTCCTATCCATAACGCACTCCGCGCCAACCTCCACCACAGAGCAGCTTGAACGCCTCCTCCCTCACAAATCAAGCCAACCGGACAATTATTGAAATACACGAGGCCGCGGCCTGATTAAAGCAGCCATCCACCCACCTAAACACACACTCCCACCCACCCACACACACACACACGAATCGTCGCGGCTTATGCAATCAGAGTCCGACGAGCGGCCGAGAGTGCCGCGCATTATGCGCCGCGCCGCAATCGCCCCGTTAGGCTGATTTGTCGCTTTATTAGATCTTAGTTTGCCAGAGCTAGCGCGCACGCGCACGCCGGGAACATTAGCGACGCGAGCGTGCTGCTACTGGTAGTCGCAATTTGCGTAAATTAGACGATTGCGGAGTGCAGTATGTGTGTGTGTGTAGAGGTAGAGAGAGAGAGAGAGGACTTTAATGGCGCGTGTAATCGCCGATGATTTGCGCGGCGGAGGGAGGAGGCTACTCTCTTGTAGCCCCGTAAATTTCGCCTTTGTGTCATCCGCGCTAATTGGTCCGGCCTCCGGTACGGCCGAGTCTCGCTTTCTTACGTTATCCGTATAGATATGCGCGCGACGCGGAGGCATATGCATGAGGATTGGTCGAGGTGCATAGGTTGCTGCTGCAGTGCGGAGGTATTATCGCGGGTGGTTGCGAATGGATCTAGACGCAATATGGGCGATAAATGGGTGGGTGGGGTGAAGGTGCGGTAAGACGGGAATAAGAATGTATTGTTTCGATTGTAGTATTGTACTAAGAAGTACATTTATTACGTTCAGATTTCAAGATTCAACGAGGTTATAGTTTGATTTTGGTTGTAGATTAAAAGTAAAGGTTGCCGGTAAATCGAATAAGATGTTTGAGAAAAATGTTTATTTACTTTTTTTATTTATTTTATAAGTAAATGGGGTTTTAACTCTTACATTAAACAGTAAGTAATCATTTTACAGATATTATAACGTAAAATCACAAAGATAAATATATAGATACAGATTAGTAATAAGATAACAATCTAGATTTTATATCGCTTTTAAATCGGTATAAAATATCGTCGTAGTCGGCTAAGTTCAAATTAAGTAAATCTAGCAAGATCTACGCAATCTGTTCACAAGGCTATGATAATCGGGATTACATTTATATGTCAAGTCCCTTATTTGTCGCATATTCCCAATACCGTAAGCATTCGGCCTAATCTCAAAAAGATCCGCTGCATCTGGATGTTTGTCGTCATAAATTATTTTCTTGTTGCATTTTTATGTTCATTATCTTCTTCAGGTACTTTTTAATTTAGAGTTTCTTATATATGAAACTAAGTAGTATTCTAAAAATATTCGAATCTAATGACGACAAATTATTTTTTCTTGCTTGAACTTTAATTAATAATTTCCATTTAAAGGAATATCAGTATACTTATTCAAAATTATGTACGCATTTATCTGTATCGGTATAATCTCACATTTACCATTAATTTCTATAAGAATTAATTTTATTTACTTCTTATTTTTCATCTTACATTATACTTATTCGCTTATCTTCCCATCCTTCCAAACAACAAATAACAATGAATATTTCAGAAGTCTTCAGCTTATACCCCCTTAAACAATAAAACTTTTATCACTCCATTATTTTCATTTGAATAGCTTCTAATATAACGCTCGCATATGGTTCCAACACAGGCCCGAAAATTACAAACCTATTTCAGTACATCTAAAAGTGCCAACACTTGCTCATAGCCTCCCCAAATCAGACAACCCAACTATACACACACACCACACCAAACATCAACAGACTGCTCACTCGCATTAAGCGACTAAATAAAAATGCTAAACGCCGCAGCGAGCGATACATCTCCATTCTCCACTATATATATATTTACTACACACACCCGTGTCATCGGCCATATCCGCGTTGCACTGACTCTACACTCTGTCTCCCCTCGAAACAATACACACACCAATCAAACCCCAAGCGCGCGCGCCGACAAGTGCAATCGTCCGCGCAAACCTCAAAAGACTGGCAGCGTCACGCGTCTATATATCTACATATATCCACACACACATGTCACCAGATATAAACATCGTCCATCGGGGAAGGACAATTAAGATCGGTTTCGAGACAGCGCGCTGTTTCACCCCTGCGCCGTCGCCGCCGCGGGTGGCCGCATCTGCTGCTACATACGCGCGTGACGCAAGTGCACATCTTTATTGCGCGCGGAAGTGGTGCTTTATTGCGCGCCCCGTGGACGCGTCCATCTGCTGGTGCGGTTTCGGGACTTTTGGCTTTTGGTGATAGATATACGCCTGTGGTGGAGAGAGCATGTGTTGTTGCGGTAGCGGTGTATACACGCGCGAAGAAAGAAAGAGCAATCGAGAGGGACTGAATAATGCATCGGGGGTAATGAGCCGGTGGTTCTGGGTAGAGATTTAATGCTTTGGTTTTAGATAGGTGGTTTAATTCGGGTAATTACGTGAGTAATGAATTTTCATGAATGTAAGGTACTGTTTGGCCGAAATAAATATGTATAATAGAGTCTATAGAGTAAAAATGTTTCTGTGTGAAACTAATAAATTGTGAACAATATAAAGCTCGGGGATTTTTTACTTTATATTCGGAATAACGGTTGCAATGGAGAGCACACTGAATAAAAATAAAGCTCAATCGTTGTAGGACTATATGCTAACATTTTATCGTAAACCATATTTAAAGCCAGTTTGATTTGTAAGCCCTTTTTTCTGTTGGAAATACGTGTATAAGACTTAAAAATAAAAAAGTATATTGGAAATGTTACGTTCGTAAAACTAAACTTTTAGTAACACTATAGATTTTTTATATTTATTATATCTATACGCGGGCACCATATATATTTGTACACCTCAATTCTTATCACGCGGTTTATAGTTTCTTCCTTTTGTTTTTTAAGAACTTTTATAACCGAATTATTTCTTTAGCTAATTAATATTACACACTTCACGACTCATTCAGTAAAATTCCCTTCATTTTTATACGATTCCGTATAATATCACCATTGTAATACTCCGATTCCCGGACACACATGAACTCGTAAACCAAAAATATCTTCCTCCGCCAATAAAATTCAATCCTCCAAACCCATACGCAAACAGACCAGCAGCAGCAGCACTCGCACCCTTCCACCTTCCACCTCTCCCCCCAGGCTCATCCATCACCAAAACCACGCCAGCACCGCAAAACGAAGGGTTACCACTGTCTCCTCTCCTCGCAAAAAGAAAACGCGCGCGGCCCCCGTAACGCTCGCGCACTTTTACATTAGCGAGATAACTCGCTCCCTCGCCGAGACTATTTTTTTCACCCCTTTCCTCTCACTCCCTCTCCCACCCTCCTTCGCGCAATAAATCTGCTCGCGGGAATTAGTTTCGAGATAAAGTATAATATCAGAGCGGAGGGAGAGAGAGAGAGAGCTGACGTCTCCCCGGTATATTTATTACCCCGATAGCGTCACTCGCGCGCGCACCCCTCCGAGAGCTAAATTATTGGAAAATAGTCGCGAGAGTCTTCGTTTTTCCTCCCCCGCACACAACGACGACGACGACGACGAGACTGCTCCCGAGTCTTTGCTTATTCTCCGCGGTGGGGGCTACAAATCTTTCTCTCGCTCGTGGTCCCCTGCTTTGCATTCGCGCGCGGGAGGAAGAGTTTTTTCCCTCATTTATCAATGTTTGTACATGGGAGGAGCGGGAAAGGGAGGCAGTGTGTGTGTGTGTATGTGTGAGAGTAAATGCGTGTGGGTAAATACGTGGGGGTTGTTGCAGTATAGGGAAGGAATTTGGAAAATGGGGTGGTTAAATTGGGAATCGATTTTTTGGGACACGGTTGTTTTGAGATTGAGGTTGTTTATCGGGTAGCGGTTGGGTTATTTACATATCTTAATTCGAGTGAATGAGAAATGAATATTTATATTGCATATAAGTAGGGTGAATTTTAATTTTATTAGTGATATTTTTATAAAAATAAGGGTGTATTTTGTATAATATCTGGTAACGTTTTTATTGTCGAATAATATTTCTTTCGGATATTTTAATATTGAAATGTTGTTAAATGGCTACCTTGGAAGTTAGAACTATTAAGCATCATTAATAGGTCTACCGCATTTTGTTTTACTAGCGGATTTTACGCGCGTGATACTTGCATAGATTTAAAAACAATAAACAATGTGAAAGAAGCTAATTTTTCACAGGATTGATCAATCGGAGCGCGAACAAAAGCATTCTATTCGAAATTTATTCCGTTAGTTCTTTCATAAATTTGGGTTAGAGCAATATAATGGTTCTAGTCAATCCGATACAAAATAATATGTCTAAATGTCAGGACGATTACTTGATCATACACAAATACTAAACCGTCTACTTAACGCAATACAAATTCTCAAAATTCTTTACGATTCCCTTCAAATATATTCATTCCACAATCTCCAAATCCACAAAAAAAAGAACAGTTCTTCATTCGCAGCCGACCGATTTCCAACGGCCGCGCACCTCCATGAATATTCATCGATCCACCCTTGCAAACTTTTCCGCGCACACCGCCGCCACGTTCTTATTAATAAAGACGATCGGCCACCCATATTTAATAAATTTGTCAAAACAACGCTGCAGCGGCCCATGAAATATTCATGCCGCAACCGCACGTGTGTAATCTATACCACCCCATCGACCGCGTGCCATAACCGACAATCACAAAACACACACACACATGCACCTTCTTCTACGGCGTTAACCGCGAATTGCAAATTTCTCTCCGATACGCGTGTCACTGCGCGCGAAAAATATACATTTTCATCGAGTGCACCTGCGCGAATGGATCACCTGCGCGTGAGTCGCGTGCCATCGCCGTATGGAGTGTCGATTGCCCGAATAGCGCGCGCGAGGTTTATCGGGAGGAGGACGAGGTGCCGCGGGCAGTCGCGTGGTTTTGGAATGATTATATGGTAACGTGTGCAACGAGGAGGTGGGATTGTGAAGTTGGGTAACGAGAAGCGATTTTTTGGGGGATTCGTAATGTCATGTATTCATATAAATGTGTATGGTGGATGTGTGATGATGATTATGGGGTGTGTTTGTAATTTTGATATGTTAGAAGGAAACGAGTTGTAATAGTTATTGGTAATATTAATGTTATACTTATTGTGAAAGAGTTGAGTATATTTCTAAAGAAAAAATCTCCTTTTCTAACTGATAATAAAATTAAAAAAAATCAGAAGTTATTTGTTCTTGACAAAGAAATGATAACACTGTTCAACAAAATTTTACCCCCTGAGTAAGACATACCATTTAATGTAGATTTTTAGGCGCTGAATCCAAATCGGCTGCAGAATTGCTCTAGCACGTTGGTATTTCGAGATATCCTAACCTCAAAGTGCTAAAAACATGGTTTTCGGAGATAATTGAGGTTATGTTATGAGAACAGCGAATTTTTTCATTCATTTCTGCTTAGGGCATCATTGAGTACTACTCTATCCTTTCTAAATCCATTTTTGTTTGTTTCGAACCGATTTTTCTTTCTCGAGATATTCCGATTTCAATCTACAGTACTTCACGCCCAGCAGCCATCCTGAGACATGATGCAAGCCTACTGGAAGACTAGGCGGCAGCCAACACCCAGCCTTGCTGCACATAGCAACCGACCATCGATGACATCTGGCGGCCAATAATCCCCGAGAGCATCAAGAAAGCCCGACCATACTTGGCCGTATCACCTCAGCCGGACGGTCCTACGGCCCGTGAACTCAGAGTCGTCCCCCTTGGTATTCTCACCAGAATTTGTAACCTGGTTCTGTGGTGCGAGAAGCTGTCGAAGCATCTTCTAGTCTCCAGAACGATCTTCATCCCGAAGAAAACCGGAGCCAACCAGCCGGGAGAGTTTCGACCTATCTCTGACTCCTCTGTGCTCACTAGGCTTATCCATAAAGTCTTAGCACAGAGGATCGACCTACTCATCCAGTTGGAAAGAAACCTACGACGCCATGGATTCACGGTATACATCGAGCCCCACATATCAACCATCGAAGAGACATGGAAGCCAGCTATCATCGCTGTCATGGGAACCCTGGAAATGGTGATTGAAGCCCAGGTTGCTAGCGAACAGTCTGATCTTGAAAGAGCTTGACGGCTTAAGATCCAGAAATACGCCGGCAACCCTGACGTAGAGAGGGCGATCCAACACCACTATGGGGCGAGTAATATACAACACTATCCGGCGATTCTATCCTGCAGGGGGGTCTGGAGCAGAAAATCAGCAGATGACCTTCTCCCACTAGGAACTGTGAATCGTCGTGATCTCGCCGTCATCACGACCAGGATTCTAACAGGCAGGTTTATAGCGAACCGAATCTTCAACCGAAGTACCGCAGTGCAATTCGTGTGTCGCAGTGCAGTCTAATTGTAAACCTTTCTTAGTGCTGCATGCTTTCAGGTATAACATTCTCGATACTTTTCGAAATGCATAAAAATTGTAAATATACATTTGTATATGTGTGTGTGTGTGTGTGTGTGTGTGTGTATGTGTGTGTGTGTGTGTGTGTGTGTGTGTGTGTGTGTGTGTGTGTGTGTGTGTGTGTGTGTGTGTGTGTGTGTAAATTTGGTAAATAAAGAAAACATTTTATCTCGCAAAAGAAAAATCGGATCAATACAAACGAAAATGGATTTTGAAAGGGAAGAGTAGTACTCAATGATGCCCTAACTAGAAGTGAGCGAAAAAGTTCGCTGTTCTCATAATGTACCACAAATATCTCCGAAAACTGTGTTTTGAGTACTTTAAGGTTAAGATATCTCGAAATCCCGACGTACTAGAGCAATTCTGCGGCCGGATTTGGAGTCAGCGCCAAAAAATCTACAAGAAATGATGTGTCTTACACGAGTGGTAAAAAAAAGTCAAATTTGGTTGAACCATGTTATTAGGGAAATGCCTGAACTTTTTCAAAATAATTTTTTGTTTGTCTTTCTGAAAAAAAAATTCAATATTGATAATTACTAAAAAATATCAAGAGTTCATTCTACTTTGGCAACTTCAAAAAATCGTTTTTTCGATGGGTTTCGAAAGTATGAACATTCAAAAATATTGGGTTAAAATTGTATAAAGATCGAAGTCTTTGTATATTCCGAAGAGCGCTGTTGAAGTGTGAGTAACGCCAATCTCAAGCTGCTTAACCCTCTAGAAAGCTAGAAACATTCACTTGCTTTTGCTAATAATGTGCAAGATATTTTGAAAGCAATCTGTGAAAATTTGACGAAAGAAGGATTGTCTTGAAAGATACCTAGGGGAAAGTACACAGAATGGTAATGAAAGATTCAATCAGTACGTATGGAGTGTGGGGCCGAAACACATTTTTTGTAGCAAACACGTCACTGAAATAACAACTGAAACAGCATCACTTATATTCAATGAAGGTTTTGCACTAGTTCAAAAAATGAAATCGTCGAAGTACCGAAAGGTATTCTGTATGGTGCAAAGACCGCCAATTAATTCTAAAATTTGCTAGCCGCTTGGGTCCATTTTTTAAAAAACTATTTATCCGATCCTTACACAATTTCAACCACGTATTTGTCACACCTATAGCTAACTCTTTAATTCAGAATTTTAATTTTTACTATCTTTGTAATCTAAAAAATGTTTAAGTCTAAAATTAACAATCTTACTAAGATAATTACATACTTTTACTGAATTTAATTCTCTTTGGTTTTTGACTTTCAGATAATTTTTCATGAAAAAGTGATCCGCATCAGGGGTACACGTCTACTTTCCGAAACACTCTGTTCGTCTCGCTTTTTCGTGTACAAGAACCATCCCGCGTAAACATCGAAAATATGACATGGGAAATGTATTGGAAAGAGCTATGGGACATATGTTGGTGATTCATTTATCAGTGTCTTGCGGACATGTCTGCAAATGCGCTCAACCCAAGCTCTCCCCCAGATATTGCAAATTTTTTTACATTATATATTTTAAGAGCATGGCTAAGTAGTTGTTTGCGTCTACTCTCTAAAGTTGAATTAGTGAAAATTGCTCCACCATTTCAATTAGTAGAAAAAACTTCTAATTTATTAGTGAATATTCACTATTTCATTTAGTAGTTTATTAAAACTACTATTTTGATTAGTAGTTTTTACTAATTTAATTAGTAGTTTTTAAAAAACCACTAATGAAATAGTGAATATTCACTAATAAATTAGTATAGTTTTTTCTATTAATTGAAATGGTGGAGCAATTTTCACTAATTCAACTTTAGAGAGTAGGTGTCGGAATGCATCGAATGCGTTGTCTAGGTCTTTGGGGAGGCCGATGTGCTCCGTAGTTTTTTGCGTTTTGATCTCAGGGCGCATCTAATACGTAGTCCAGGTGTTCACGGTACCGTTATCGGCCACCCTGAATACCTGGGCCATATATTCGATGCGTTTCAACACTTAGAGACAAAAAACTACGGAGTGCACCACCTACACATCGCCATCGGCTACCCCGAACACCTAGACCACGTATTAGATGCGCCTTGAGATCTAGACGCAAAAAACTACGGAGCGCACCACCTAGACATCGTCATCGGCTACCCCGAACACCTGGACCACATATTAGATGCGCCCTGAGATCTAAATGCAAAAAACTACGGAGCGCACCACCTAGACTCCATCATCAGCCACTTTGAAACTCTGCGCCATGAGTATACTTATGCGCGTTTGCTCTCGCAAACATTGGTAATTATTACGCTTAGCCATGCTCTTAAAATATATCGACGGCTGAGCGGAACAAGGTCGTATCTCACCGCGTGGATGAAGAACGTCGTATCTCGGCGCTCTTGCGTCCAGTACACGGCCAGTATACTGCGAGATTAAACGTTTTTCGTCCGCGCACCGAGATACGATGTTCTTCATCCGCGCACCGAGATACGACGTTCTTCGTCTGCGCGCCGAGATACGACCTTGTTCCGCTCAGCCGTCGATATAATGTAAAAAAATTTGCAATATCTGGGGGAAAGCGTGGGTTAAGCGCATTTGCAGATATGTCCGTAAGATATTGGTAAATGAATCACCAATATATCTGTGGCTTCCAGGAATAACGACCTAACCCACTTGGGGGTCAAAATTGAATTAGCACCGGAATTTATACCTTCTAACTACCCTTTTTCATATAGACTTGGTCCGGAAATCTGAAACGCGTTCAAAGAGCAAATATCAGCCTAGTGCATAACCACTTAACTGCACCTGTGCCCGGAAAAACCACTTAACTGAATATTTATATTTCATTAAAGCACCGTTTTGAAGTTAATACTACGCAATAAACAGATTATGACATACCTATTTTTATAGCAACAAAGATCAAAGGTAATAGATAATAGAAGGTAACACAACAGCTTTGATTGCCGGGCGATGGGGCGAGTGTGCATAAACAGTAACCGAGTAACGTTCGGTATACGGTTTACCGAATTCCGTTGACTTTACGCATATTCCGTTGGGAAGCACATGCGTGCGAATGAATATTTAAAAAAGAATTCGTATTCTATGTTTTAAGTGTAGAAATAACTATGTTATTTATCTTATTTGAACAATTTCGCTAAACCACTTAACTGCACAGTTACCGGAATAACGACTTAACTGCATTGTTTTGTTTGTTTGTACAAAGAATAAAAATGTATTCTAGCAGCTGATAGTGGGGTTCGAAAGATATTCGATATCTTTGTAAATGTTTACATTGTTATGACTCATCTCGCGCATTTCGATCTTACATATGAAGTGTCATGACAGAAATTTTAAAACGTCGATTTCTCGAAAACACGTACAAGTGGGTTAGGTCGTTATTCCGGGAAGCCACAGACATGTCTCATAGCTTTTATCAATATATCTATATATCTTTTATCTATATATATTTTATCAATATATCTATAACTGGAATCGTTTCAAAAATTCGGAAAAACATCTTCTTTTCGAGCGTCCAAAGTAGAACCAACCCTTAACGTTTTATTTGCTGAGTTATTCTCAAAATCTGCCATTGTATGTTGTTGTAACACGAAAGACGTTTTCTTTCTCAAGGGCATATATTCGAAAGTTTAAAATAATATTTACCCCAGGTATCACACAAATTGTCTCGCTTCTCAAGGGCAGACGAGCACATACGATTCAGAAAATTGCACACGTCATTTCTCTTCGATTGATTTATAACTCACCACTCCAAACACTATTAGTTAAATGCACCCAAACTGAAGGTATTAAAGCTAAGTATGGCGCCTGTTCCTTAATGAAGCTCTTCTAATGAGATCATTAAAGGCTCCTTCGAACGAATAAAAAAAAATATTTTCCCATTTACGAAGGTAACCAAAAATTTTATGTTTCGCAAAGAGATCGAAAAAAAAAAAATTCATGCTTTAAAATAACACAGCCCATCGCAATCCTTTTACACTTGATTAATTTTCTATTTCCCATTCCTGCATCCAAAATCGTCCCCTACGCCAAACCAGCTCCGCGACTCCGAACTCAGCGTCCTCTCTCACAAACCTATCTCCTCTCGTCCATCGCTCGCGTTCGAAAAACCCAAAACAAAGCTCCCCCCTTTTCCCTCCCAAATACACACACACACACAGTCACATGTATTCACCTCTCTCCACTCGTGAAAGGAAAGCGCGCTAGTACGAGCGCATTTTCAACTGCACTCCGCGGAATGAACTGTAAAATATGTGCGCGGGATCGGATAGCATCTGCGCGCATTTTTTTTCAACCTCTCTCTCTCTCTCTCTCTCTCTACCGAAAAATATAAACAGGCCGAAAAAAAAGAACACAGCAATAACAGCGCTCGTGCGCGCGAGGAAAAAAAATGTGTGCATTGTGCCCGCCGGTGCTTTTCTCATAAAAATTCCCCGCTTGCGCGCGCGCGCGTGTGTATAGTATAAAAAAGTAGCGCGCGCGCGCTCTCTCGCTATCGCGGCCCGCGATAACAATGATATCTCTGATATATTATGGCCGCCGCTGCCGTGTACGAGCGAGCGAGTCTTTCGCCTTTTTCCAACGCGCTCGCGAGCTCTCGCTATATGGCAAGCGCGCGCTATCTTTCTCGCGCTCGCGAGAGAGCTCGCTTCGCTTTTTATGCATCTACGCGCGGGGATCGGAAATACGAGGAAAAAGCGGTGGGAGAGAGAGAGAGGTTGGTATCACTCGCTCCATTTGCGATATACGCCCCCCACGCGCGCGTGTGTGTGTATGTATATATGGGTGTTCATAAATAACCGAATGAATATACCTAGTTTTCTACTTTTTTCGCGCTCGCTCGCCCCCGGAGTGGAGGCTCGGGGTGTGAGGGCATTTGTTCGCGTTTGCGAATTGTGCGCTGCTAGAGGCTGGTGTACGACTGGCTCGGTGTCGGAGAGAGAGAGAAAGAGAGAAAAAGCCGCATAGAAGTTTCGTGGAAATGAATAGGTAAAAAGATCGGCATTTTATCGCGGCTGATGGTATGTGTTAGTGGTTTAATATTGTTAAGGTGTGTTTTGAATATATATAAGGGTCGTGCAGAAATTATGTTTTATAATATTTTAAGACGAGGCCGTTCCCTGCTGGAAATCGTTCATTTTTCACCCATTTGTGAAACGATTTTTCGAACATTTTCTAGCCATTTTATGGCGAATTGACGGAGATCGCCATAAAATGGCTGGAAATGTTCGAACAATCGTTTCACAAGTGGGAGAAAAGTGGATGATTTCCAGCAGGGTTGTAATTGAACGTTTTATGTAAAATAAGGATGAATAAAACGAATCATAATTTTTTGTATGTACCAAATAAAATATGTTCTGTCTTAAGTTATACAACGTTTTTTAGATATTAAATATCTTATGTTTAAATCTTACGTTTTGAAACATTTTAGTAGTATTTTCATTTAAAGACGAAAATAAATATACCAAAACAAATGCTTCGTTCAATAATTCGTCCTTAAAATGTTTACCACTCCATTTTCTCACAATCACACTCGCACATTCCCTCCTAATTAATACCTCCTTAGCAACAATTCCAATAACCCGCACCTTCCTTCCCTTATCATACCTCAACGAACCATCTCTACACAATTTACACTAAAAATGCCGTTCCAACAAAACCCTCTCAAAAATTATTCAAAACTTCAAAAGAAACATCGCCGCATAAATCCCAGCCACCCTCTCCGCATTCATACACACACAGACAGCACATACACCGCGGGGGCCCATCGTATACTCGCCCCGCGCGCCATCCGCATTCACATATTCACCCCTCCCCGGAGGCGAGTCGCGCGTTTGCATTTTTCTCCCTTTTTGCGTCGGGGTTGCTGCTGCTGCTGGTGGTGGACGCGCTCGCCCCTGCGCATCGACCGCGTCTCTCTCTCTCTCTCTCTCCGGCGTCCTCTTTCGCTCCTCTGTATTTCACATTCAAAACGAGCTTGCAGCCGGGCGCGCTATCTGCGCGCAAGAAATAAAACAAGATCAAGCGCGCGGACGCGACTCTTTTTCCCTTCCTGGTCTCTCTCTCTCTCTCTCTCTGTGCGAGAGAGAGAGGGGGAGAGAGTTTTCTTTGTGTCGTACAGAGAGAGGACTGATAACGTTTGTTTCCCGGAGAATTTTTAATCTTGCAGATTGAACGTGGCTATGTGTGTGCGAGTGGATGGAAGTTTCTTTGAGAATGGGTTTTTTGAGAGAGAGGGAGAGAGGGCGGATGGAAAATTCTTTTGCCGAGTTATCAGGAGATTTGTTTTCGCGTGTTCGTTTGGAATTTCGTTGGGTGATGGTAGAAAAGGTTTTTATGCGCATTTTCGCAATTGGGGGATTTAGGACAAATTTTGTTGTAAAAAAAATGATGTAGTCGTTCGTTGGAATTATGGAACATTGTTGGATTTCGATAACAACTAATGCGATCTGTAGTAGAAAATGGCTCATATAATAGTATACGCGATAACGTCTATATGGAGTTGAAAACGAATTGTAATTATCTAAACGCGACCGTAAACAAATTATTTTCTCTAAAATTGAAAATGGTGATACGTATTGTAAATCTATACATAGTTTAAAAGGTTGTATTACTATTAGTCCTTTCTAGGGGCGTCTCTATAGGCATTTCCTTGCACGTTTCACTAAAAACTACTCTTTCGTTCACTTCCACCATACTTAGATATAGCAATTCTTTCTATAAATTGATAATTTTCATGCAACCCAGATTATGTTACGTTAAGCATATACTTATTTCCAGTAAAAAATTTCTTTGTAACAATTTTACATTCAAACGAGTTGTTGCACACATAAAAACGCACACACATACACACACTTCGGCTTTTGTTTATTAAATATAACCAATAAGAATCCCCGATACGTGACACTTTTCCCGAACGCGCATTGTCCCGTAATACAGAGTTCAATGTTACAAACGCGAGATTCAGATTTAGATTCCAGACGCGTATATACACGCGCAGATGTAGATGCAGATACGGATACTAAATTTGACAATATAAATGGATGTATATAGGAGAGCGAGCAAGTAAAAGAGAGAGAGAGAGAGAGAAAGGCTGCGTGAAAGGGTACAGGGGACACATCAGCTAAATGGCGCGAGTGGTATACCTTTGTATATAAAGGTCGTCACGTAGGACCCAAAACAAATGAAGAGCTTATTCCTCTCTGCTGACGACGTAAATGATGATGGCTGGGCTGAAATACGATGTTTCGGGATGAGATTTGTAAAGTCTATGAGGTTAGGGAAATTCGAAGCGTTTGTTTGCTTGCAGTTGATAATTGATGGAAAATTATGTTAAATGATTGGTTTAAACAATTTAGATGTTTGTAAATACATGTTTCCGTAAAAGACATATATATACTCTGCGTTATAAATAATATTTTTAAAATGTATATCATGCAGATACCCCAAGATATAGAAAGAGCTTGATGAAAAGTAATAAAATTTAACTCATGAATACAGATCCAATAACTTCGACACGATGCATCTTATCATAATACAAACCGAACTCAAAGCTAAGATACCTCCAATGCAATCAGAAACGCATCTATTAAAAATCCGACATTAAACCTACTAATAACATCAGCCAGTCCTAACCACGTATCGTCATTTTGCATTTCCCGCACACCCGCGTAATAAAGACACGCCGGAATCTGCTTACTCTCCCTCCCTCTCTCATTTGAATCGAAACCATCGCTGCACGAGTCAGGGAGAGAGAAAAGTTAAAAAATTCCGCGGCTATATCTCGGGGAAAAAGCAGAACGTAAGCGGACGCGGGGGCAAAAACGAAAAGGAAAAGAAAAGCGAAACTCGCGCGCGCACTCTCGGTTTAATTTAAAAAATAATTAAACCGCAAAATTAAACCGGGCCCTCCTCTCCCTTTCCGACGAGCGCGCTCATTCGTTCCTTTCGTCCGTACGTGCGCTTTTTCTCTCGCGCGGTCGACACACCGAGAGCGCGCGGAGTGGAATTAAAAAAATTTTACTTCTGCCTCGGAGTGTGGGGTGGGAGTGTAATTTCGCGTCTGGATTTTTCAGTATGCTACCCGTCGTATATGTAGTTTCCGCGTAATAAGAATCGGACGTTACTTATTTGAATGGCTAATTCTGCTCGAGCGGGAAGTCTTATCGGAGCCGGTGTATATTTGGGTTCCGGAATTCATATTTACAGGGTACGTTTGATCTTGAGGATTGTGGTGAGAATCGTAAAATTAATGTAATTACAAACCGTAAAGATTGAATTAAGATGATAATTTCTATATAATTTTTTAACGTGTACGGAGAAGTTTTTTCGACTAAAATTATTTTAATTGCTTGCGACTCTAGAATATACTGCGCAAGTGTAAAAAAATTTTCATAATTTCCTATACAAGCTGTTATTTTGTCACAATTTGTATGATTTTTATAGAAATGTTGTCTTTAAGTTTAATTTTTTAAGAGTTTTAATTGCTCCTGGAGGTGCAACAAATATATCGTTATTTTTTCCAGGAAAGTTTCCTGTGTAGGGGAGAGTGGGGCACAACGGGATAGGCGGGTGGAACTGGTACTCGTTTCATAAATAAACTTCATAAAATGCTTTTAATTGTAAATTTTTGTACCATTTCAAACAAAACATAACAAATAATTTTTCGGAAAGAGAAATAATTATTTTGGAAAAATTATATGTAATTGTAAATATCCTGAAGAAATTTCGAGGTATGAGAGTAGGATTTCTAATGGTGCTTAAAATACGAAATACATACAAAATAATTTTTCTTACGTCATTCTCGTTGGTATTAACTGAAAGTATAGTTTTTCTACTTTAATATTACAGTTAGATTATTTTTAATACAAATTTTCATTTATTCAAAATCATTCCAAAGGTGGGGCATCACGGGCTGCCATAACAGACTATCGGCGCCGGCTTAACCTTAAACTACACTCGCCAACAACGTACTACTGTTACTAAAGTTGAAGAGTTACATTGCGTGAAATTCGTTTTGAGAACAATTGCGTTCATATTAATTTGCAATAAGAAAAAAAGTCCTTTTAAGAACAAAAATAATACTAAGTAGTAAGTCAAAAATTGAAAATTAGTGCCACTCGCGCTAATAAATTACATTTAACACTGCAATTAATAAATTAAAATACAGAAATCGCCCATTTTGTGAGTGGTTTCGTCGAGATTAAGAAAATAAGCTCTCAGAGGCCTGTTTTGAATCTCCTGAGGGAAGAATGATTTCTAATCTCAGAAGGCAGAGAATTCCATATGTACCCACCTCTTATCTGGAATGATTTTATTCCAGTTTCGGTACACATCAGAGGCACTATTAATTCTTTAATTTCGCCTCCATTTGCGGATCTGGATACATATCTGGAGAAGACTCTCAAGATAGTCCGGAGTATGCATACGCTTGATTTTATACATCAGTATTGCCATATTTAAAGTAGTGTCTCCTCGAATCAGTGCGTAGCCAGCAGATCAAAACCGCTAAAATTAAGATTATACTATTAGAAAGTAGACGATACCTATTCGCCAAAAACAATATTTTAACACTTCCGTTTATATGCTTTAATATATCATTTATATTATATATATTAATAAATTTATTTAATTTCAAGTGATAATAAGGGATATATTTAAATATTTGTCTGCAATTAACCAAATCAAATAATTTTTATTTCACTTTCTATTTCTAAATATTTCTAAAGTTGGTTCAAAACAATCACATTTTAATGAACAGAATAAAAATTTTCATAGAAATTTCGATATTTATACTAGAAATATTGACTAATATTTATGTTTTCATTATTCATTTTTTAGATCAGATTTTGCTTCGTAAAAATGTTGCTCTCATTAAAAACCGATGAACTTAACCTGAGCTACACAAAAACAGTCTGCCACTTGCAGTTTATTTGCCATAGTAGTTCGTTACCGATCCACATATATTACTTTCTAACGTTCACCCACCATCAAAGACAATTCAACAAAAAATCTCGACGAAACCACTCTCATTAAAAAATAGTTTGAAAAAATACACTGCAACCCCCTCACCTATCCCCAACTCAAAAATACCCACTATGTCAATGGTTATCGACCCAATTACACACACGCGCGCGTCACATTCTCCAACGTCAACGAAAATCGTCAGCGTTACAATGTAAACAACACAGAACCATGCGGCCAAAAGTGGGACAAAAACGCCGTCGTCGCGCCGCCCTCTGCGCATTAGCCAGTCTCTCTGCCTGCGCGCGCAGATACTGCAAATAGATGCCAAGTGGCCGAACCTCCCATTCGCATTGTCCGCACGCAGCTGACAATGGGGCCCGCTCGCTCGCCGTCCATTCAGCTCCAAACGAGATTTGCGAACCGCCCCCGCACTCACACACAGCACAAAGAAGGTTAAAAACCGCGCTCGTAGATATATACACGTGCACGCGAAAAAATGTGTGGACGCTGCTCTCGAAAAGTGAAACGTAGCGGAAAAAAGGAGAGCAGGAAGATCGAAGAGAGATAGAGGCGGCGGCGTGCTACAGCATTGTTGTTTGCCATTATTGCGTTATATACGCTGGCGCCAACTCTTTTTGTTCGGGGCCCGGATTAGCTCTCTCCCTCTAAGCCCCAGCGGGACGCTACTACTACACCCTGTTTTCGTCTCTCGGAACCCCGGCCACCCTCGCGCTGAGACAATGAGGGTCGAGCTTTTTTCCCTCTCTCTACAATGACGACGACGACGACTCGTTACGGTATCGCGCAATCTTCGCTTGCGTAAGCTGCAGAAGAGCGATTTGGAGCAGAGCGATTTTTGCGCAACGCAAGCGCGCCTCTGTGTGTGCGTGCGAGAGAGAGAGAGCAGCTTCGGGGATAAGGAAAAGGCCGAGGAAACCCGCGCAATCAGATAGGGCGGAGAGAGGGTATAATGCGGACGCGCGCGCGCGGTTTGCCCGGCGTTAATGCGCCAGGTGTTATGTAACTGGAGTGTGCGCGCCGCGTGGATTTGGGCCGTCTCGTCGGTCTGAGCTGTCGATGAGTGCGTTGGAGATTTTGGGTTTGGTTTGGGGGCGGTGCTGAGCTTCTGATAACGGTGGTGCGTTTTTAGTTTTTCTTTTTTTCAGCAGTTGGTGGTTGGTTTGATACGTTGGTATATGTATGGAATATAGCATTTGAATTATTTTTTAATTAATTGAAAAGACGAGATTAAGTATGTTTTCAAAATAAATATAATCTTTGTTTAGTGGGAATTCAAATTGCATATTTTCTGTTTATACTTTTTATACTTTTGGGAATAGATTCAAACGATTTTGCAAACCAAGATAAATAATTAGAATGATGTCAAGTCTTTTGCGATTGAAACTATTATTTAACAAATTAAAATTATCGACCGTCTATATAGTAAAACTGTCGGTGATTAATAAATGTCTCAGTCATATTAATGGTTTAATTATTTAAATAATTTATATCCTTATGTTTGATGACTTCACGCGATTGCTGTTTCACGAGTAAACAAATTTTATATAATTCAGTTTTTGTTTTATCTTTCGTAATATTACGTATTGAATATTGAACTTGAAATACATCAAGTTCTATTGTGGTCAAGTATTATTTATATTCTCCACAATATTAATCGTCGTTATGTAATGATCTCTATATTTTTTATCTTTCAAATTCAGTTCACATTTCAACGCACAAACATTTCTTCCGTGTAACTATATATTTTAACTAAAAAATAAAATACAATTCAAGATGTACCTTTACAGTTAACCCGAAACCAAGTAACACGTATCAACGAACTTCCAAAGCATAATCAGCATAAACATCATTTCCAGCGAAAAATAATATATCATTATTGCCACTGCCGATTTATCACTGCTTTATTATGCTAATTCGCGCAAACCAGGCGCGCGCACGCCCCAAACACACGCCGAATCATCATCGCATCCAATCGCAATTTTCGACTCGCATACACACGTATCTCGATCTCCGAACGGCGCGCGCGCGCGCCTCTGATTAACTCACCTTTTCTCTCGCATTAACAGTCGCCAATCGAAATGTCAGGTGTAGTCTTTGGCCGCATAGCACCTGCGTCACTCGAATATATATATATATGTACCGGCACCTGCGACACAAAATTGACACGCGCGCATATTATTGCGCCGCGCGAAATCAGTACGTGTGTGTGTGTCTTTTTATTGCCGCGGCACCGCGACTCGGTTATAACGGACACGGAGGTTGCAGCGCGTCAGCTGGTCCCAGACGAGGAGAGAGAGTTTAATTGATTTCGGCGCTCGGTTGGTGCGCGTATATTATAATCGCGATAATGACGCGGCTTCGTTATATTTTTTTGTGAGCGAAGGCTATACGTCGTTAATTGCCGGTCGATAATCTTGTACATGCGGATTGCGTGAATTGAATTTTTGGATTATTAGTAATATCGTAAATTGCCGCAAAAATTGTAATTTTTAATCAACTTTTTCTTATCTAGAGAAAAATGTTTTTTTTTTTCTTTTTTTTTTCTTTCGTGTACTTATACGGAACGCGTACCTATATATATAATAATTGACCTCTTATCAATAGTGAGTTTCTTGATCGATGACTTCAGTTCTGCGAAAGTAAGCTATAAGATTCAACTCCGATAATGTAAACTGGCTTTAATTACGCGTATACCGAACTATTTCTTCTCACAAACCTATATACCCGACAACAAGCCAAATAAATTACTAGAGCGCCGTGGCATTAGACACACTAATTAAATAAAATCTCCGCGCGCAATCTGGCAAATTTATAATTTCACTCCGTTTAAACTACAAAATACAATCTTTTATCCGCTCCTTTTACAATCGCCAACATCCATCACAAAAAGCCTTATCCATTAATTACGGAAACTCTAATCCAACCGAAACCCCCGCGTACATCGAACCCAAATAAAAACAAAAAAATAAATAACCGCGCAATATGCACCTGAACGCGCAACCTCGTTAAACCCGTCTGTACGCACACCCGCCTTTCTCTCTCTCTCTCTCTCTTCCATCAGCCATTGCAAACCATATGGCGGCGATGATGCGCCGACGCACTGCTGCATTAGGAAGCAGCGACCCTCTAAAGCAAGAGAGAAAAGAAAAATAAACGTCCGCATCTCCCGGATGAATCTCAACTCGCTCACTCGCTCGCTATATAATTATTCCGGGTACAGGATGCGCGCGTGTATTATACGTACGAAAAAAGAAATGGGGGGGGGGGGGGGAAGGCTTCGACAACGTATCCACTGTGCCTATCTTTATGGCTTATTGCGCATGAGGCGCTTTGGGCAATTTCGCGATCGAAGATGCGAGTATATGCAGGATACTTTTTGGCCGTACAGATAGATCGGGTATATGAAAAAAGAAAAATCGACGGACGGATGGACAGCTGTGTGCAGAGGCTACGTACGTGTGTGTAGCGTAATTTTTTCGTACGCACGGTTTGCGCTTATAAATATGTGCAATAGATAGCGATGAGGAAGGGGGGAGATGCGAGGGAGATGGTGGGTAATGTGCACCTGACTTAGAATGGTTTCGGGCTATGGCGTATGTGTACAGCCGATTAGTATTGCGTAGAGTGGAGGAGAAAAATGATGGCGGAATGTAAAATTTGGTATTGTTTATGGGGGCGTGCGCGTTGTGGGAACAATGATTCTTGCCGAATAATATCTTTGTTATTATAAAAACGAAATGTTTCGATTGTTTGGGTTTGTTAAGCTTGTATCTTGAATTAAAAAAAAAAGAAGAAAAATAGCTAGCTTTCTGTGTAACGTATAATATTTATTATTATATTAATACCAATATATTATTCGACTATTTTATGTTATCAATCGAGAAACCTTGCACCATAAATTTATGAAAAATTGTAATGTAAAAGTATATTATGTACATTCGATCTACGCACGATCCTTACTTAAAATTACAATCTATCATCCCTTTCTCACCTTCAAAAGTACATTTTGCGTTATACCTCCCTAAAAACCTTAACAAAACCACCTATATCATACGCATACCCTCCACCTCCTCTCCAAAAAAGCCCCCACCATCTCTCCCCACATTACACCCACCACCCAAAGAACCCGGCATAGATTTGCCCGTCACTCGCTCTCGCCCCGCATCCATCCTCGCGCTCGAAAGAGTTCATCGCGCGCGCGCAGACTCCACACGCACACACACACGCACAATGCCCTCATTCACGGCCGCGCGCGCAAGTCCGAGAGCAGAGGTTCGCTCGAGACTCGCTTTATTGAATTTGCAGAGCTCTCTCTCTCTCTCGCTGAATGCTATCTATATTATCGCGGAGCGGTGCGCGCGCTGTTTGGCGTAGATCGAGATTATCTCGCCGAAAAGCAAAGTGCGCGGGTCGGAGGAGAGAGAGATGAGCGATACGTTTGTGAGCGAAGTTGCTGCTGCTGCTGCCGGGAATCTAATGTGACGTCTCTGTCACGTAGAGCCCGAATTACGGAGAGAGGGTTGGATGTGTGGGTATTTACCTTTGCGCTTTTGTCGTTGGCGCAGAGGAGGAGTGGGGTATTGTCTTTGGGCGAGGGATTTTTTTTTTAAAGGAGTCTTTTGGGGTGTGTCGCGGTGCGTGATGGATTCTGCTGGTCCGCTTTGATGTGGCTCGCTGCGTGTAATGTAATTATATTGAAGTTTTTAATTCAATTAAAGAGAGAGAGAGTATTGTGTGTTGAAGAAGATGTTGTGTGATACGTGAGAAATTAACATGCATTATAAATGTTTACTAGAATGAAATATTTTACTGTATATGATGATTTCGATGTATTTTAGCTATGTTTTATTGTTAATTCTGTATAAGGTTTTTTTTAAAGTGCTAAATTATTATATTTCTAAAAAGTTAAAAATCAAAAATTAAAGCAAAATTGTAAACTCGTCACTATTTTTTTTAAATCGTCAAAATGCACTAATTTTTTTCACGTAATAACGATTTAAAAAAAAAAAAATAGTGCCGAGTTTCCAATTTTGTTTTGATTTTTAAAGCTTATAATATTCCAATTGCATTAATACATTGATCGCGATAACTAAAAGTTGATCAATTGCTTTACATAATTATTTATCGCAGTTTTAACGTAAAAACTCACTTTTGGCAGGGACCTTGCGACCAATACAACCTTTATTTTGATTAAATTATACTACAGATAAAATATTGTCATTTCCGGTAAATCCAACTTGACAATAAAGAAAAACTTCCTCCCAAAAACGAAAAAAGAAAAAAAACACTTACGTCTCTCTCTTATCCCTCCTCAACACTTACGCAACCACTCGAAGCGCATCCGCCACGCCGCCACTCATTTAGCGAAAACCCAGCAGTTTCTCCCGCAGCATCAACACACTGCACTTAACAGCTCATAACGAGCGCCCAATATAATCTATCCCCAAACAAAATCTCCTCGCTTTCTCTCTCCTCCGTCTCCGATCATCCCTCTGACGTAAGAGCCACGGGGCCATCCCCGGAAATCCGCCGTTGCATAATCCACACTGCGCGTAATCTCCTTTTGTTTCCAGCCCGCGCGATTTGGCTACCGAGCGTTCCCCGCGCGAGCCATTACCCGAAAGTAGAGCGGATTTTCTCGAGAGCCATATACCTGAGGATTATTCGTTCGTTCTCGACAGAGAGAGAGAGAGGGAGAGGCTGAGTATCGATGACTCGGCAGTATAAGTGGACAGCGTGCAGTTCGCTTCTTTTCCGGCTAAGAGTGAGTGATTGTGGAGGTACACGTGTAATGCGTAACGAGGTGTTGCGCGGAAAAACATTGTTGGGAGGATAATTACGTAATTTAATAACAGTAGTGGGGGATGGTCGGTTCGTCGCTGCAAAACACGTCGTTCTGTTGGTCGAGGAATGGCTGTGGGCGGTGTGGTCGAGGTTCAGAGTCGTCGTGCGATGAAGAAATTTTTCGTGGAAAATTTTAATTATGATTTTTTTATGATATGAGTGTAGGTAATTGGTCATTTATTTTGTAATGATGACATGCACATTTTAATTGTTTCTTGGAATACACCGATGGTCAACATTTAGAGCGAAAATGTTGGAACAAAATTTTACATTTATGTCTGGTTTTTACATTATTATTTTATTCTGAAAATCAAAATGTTGTACAAGGTTAACGTAACTTGCTCTAATTGAGTTATAACGGAGAAATTATATGTGTAATATGTGTAACATGCCCGCGTTCGACTATCGTATATACAAATTGTCAAAAACTGATACGTATAATAATATCCAAATTTCTCTAAAATGAAGTTAAAAAATCTTTACAGAAATAATTGTTTTAAAAACGCAAGACAGAGTAAAGAAAATCGTTTTTATTGTGTTTAACTTGCCGAGAATTGAATTTTAACTCTGAACATGAACTTTTTCTAAATTTTTTTTTGTTACTTGTTTTTTCGCGACTGAAATATTAATAAATTCTTTATATTCCTTATATTTTGAGAAAATAGTATTCTCTAATACATAAAAAATGTCACTTTCTACATCACATTCGAGTCCATCTCGATTCAGCAAACAACAGGCCACCAAAACTTCCGCGTACAGAGCAGCACAAAAACTTTGACGATCGCGACTGGCGCCTCTAGATCGCATCACATCAAGAGGCAGATATATACCGAATCGTAGAATCTAGAGAGACACGTGCGTGCAGCGATTCCGCGTTCCGCGAAGGGATGCGGCAGTGCACAAGCTCAACGAGCCATGCATAACGAGGGAGGGAGCGGGTTCCTAGAGACTTCTCTATGGCTGCTTGCGAATAAATGTTTTGTTTTTATTTTGGGAAATTTTTTTTTTAATAGTATAATATACTTACAAATTTTTCATTTTTGTAGAAAGAATTTTACGTATTTGTATATGTTATTAATTTTTTAAATAGGATTGATTATATAGTACATTTCGATACTAGTGCGAGGATTTGATTTTCCCCTCGTGTGACTGTTTGCACCCGAGCGAAGCGACGGTGAAAAGGTCACACGAGGAGAAAATCAACTTCTCACACAAGTGTCGAACCGTATTTTTTGACACGACGTGCGAGAAGTGAGATTTTTGCACGCATCGTTTAACGCAGCGTGCGAGAAATCGAACTTCTCGCACGGAGTTTAAAAAAAGAAACGTTACGGTGTGCAATGTTATCGATTCTGCATAGAATATGTTTTCTATAACAATTTAGTCATTTGTAATAATTTTATATAACAATGTAAAATAAAGAAAAATTATACTTACAAAAACAAAATTTTATTAGAAATATGTATTTACTTTGGTACATTGCATGTCAAACAAGTTCTAACATTCTAAAACTTACAAAATCGATAAAACAACAACCTTCACATATTGCTATGAAAGTCTACGTGTATTTTTCTACCACAGGCAATGCATAACAAAACTTTTTATTCTCTACTTTTTATTTATCTATAATTATTATCGTTTCATTATATTTTCGACAATAAATGCAATAAATGACAACATATATCCACAAACCAAAATTAAAATCAGTTGCGATGAGAAAAAGTCATCTGAATTTTTCTCCTTTTTCCGGTTTTGCGTTAGAAATTCAGTTTCCCGATCGAGCTTCATCAAATGCTGGTCTATCCCAGACTGATAAACTTTGCGAATTATTTTATGAAACCGCGTACTGAAAGGACACGACTTTTCAAAATGGTACGTACGTTCCAGACAGCTGAACACTGGTTTGGCAATCTTCGCTTTTTGCCGATTCGCAGACTCGTGGTTTAAATTGAAAGCGTTCGCCAACCCTTCGAATACTAAGCATATGCGATCTCTGTGTTTAAGCAATTGTGCCATACATGTAAGAATATCCGTTATGTTTTTTACATTCCTCTTTATGTTTCTTACGTACTGGTTGTCATTGAAAAACGCTTCGTTGTAATTTTCTTCGAATATGTAAATTTTCAAACCCGATTTGTCAATATTTTTGAAAGTGTCAAATGGAACTTCATTTATTAGTGCTTTGAATTCGACGAAACTTGAATAGAAATAACTCGAATAAAATAACGATGAGAGCATTACGTATACGAGTATTTTTCTGTCTACTGACTTCTTGGAAATAGCAATTACAGGGATTCCAAAGAGGATTTGAAGGACTTCAAACCACGTCGTCCACTTTTCTTGCAAAACATTGAAGAATTATAATATACGAAAAATTATTACGATGACTAATGGAATTATCAATAAGAAAAGTAAAATAGTTTTTGGGATATTGAAATTTATAGTACGTATTACGGGTACGATTGCGACCAATTTTTCACACTCCTTCTCCATATATATCTGAAGAACATCATGATGTTGAGTTAAAGAAAACGTATCTGGAATAGCGAGCATATTTATTTCTCCTCTTTGCAATCTTTCCCGCAGAAATCGTAGTCTATCTTTATACGAAAGTTCAGTTCCATCTTGTACAGCTTCATTTGAACCAGCTTCGCTATAAACAATCGAAAAGTTGAAAAAGCTGAAGATAAATGAAGTCATTGAAATCCAGGAGCCCTTGATTTCGGTGATAATTCCATTTTTCACTGTGGTTTTTATCTTGACATCTTTAATTATAACTCCCAGTTTGAATTTGTACCCGTTAACGTCAAGCAGTCTGTTCGGGAATAAATCTGTAATTGCATTTAGAGAAGTTTTGATGATTCTTTTGTAGAAAGGGTTGTAATATTCTCCGATACAATCATTTTTATGTGATATAACATTATACTCGTATTCTATTATTGAAAAATCTAAAAACTTGTTTAACCACGCATATTCAAACATGTCGTTGATTATGTATTTAAGTTCTGAATTTTCAGCAAGAAAAAGAACTACAGTTTTTGGCTTCCTGAGTTTTGGACACATTTCCGAAAGAAAGCTAATAAGATACTTTAAAGCATTGAAAAGTACAATATTTTCAACTTTCAAACTGCCAAATATAATTGCATTTAAAGATGGTCGATAAGAAACGTTGAATTTCGGTGAAGTTGATTTCACCATATAACAGACGGAATATCTTGTAACGCTGTCTTAAAAAAGATATCCGATTGTCGTGAAATTTCTTCTTCTTCTTCATTGTGAATGAAAAATGAAACTTGATGAGGTTTTATATTACGTAAAATATTGTCTTTCATTAAACTAAAACACTGATCGCTCGAAGCACTTACCACATTTTCGTTTATAATGACCAAAATCAAAATTAAATAAAATACCCACATTTTCAATAAAAGATATATTTATTTGTACATGAAGTGTAATAATTTTTTAAATTACTTAGATGCTATTAATTCCCAAAGTATCTGTTTGAAAAACTCCTATTCAAGAATATTAAATAAGTTTATATACGTGTATGCAAGTAATACACGACACAGCTCTACGATAACTGGTACCCAGTTGTTTCATTTTACGAAAGCATTCTACTATTGGTATAACTTATAGTAAAATAAGCTATATTTTGTTATTCTTATTATAGGATCCTCATTTACTTCCTAACATTATTTTAAAGTAATACATTTATTTCTATGGCAGAACAGTGAACATTTAGCTAAGTTATTCTCCTAGAAAGAATATTGCAAATGATTTCAGTTTTTTTGCTTATACCTATTTTGATGACTCATTCAATGCAGTTAAATGCTTTCATCTATATAAGGTAACATTATTAAGTATATAAAATACGAATATTTTCTGGCCTAAAAGAAGAAGCACGATAAAAGAGTCTGTAATTAGTCAGTTACACGAGTCATTTTATATATCTGTGGCTTCCAGGAATAACGACCTAACCCACTTGGGGGTCAAAATTGAGTTAGCACCGGAATTTATACCTTCTAACTACCCTTTTTCATATAGACTTGGTCCGGAAATCTGAAACGCGTTCAAAGAGCAAATATCAGCTAAGTGAATAACCACTTAACTGCACCTGTGCCCGGAAAAACCACTTAACTGAATATTTATATTTAATTAAAAGTACCGTTTTGAAGTTAATACTACGCAATAAACAGATTATGACATACCTATTTTTATAGCAACAAAGATCAAAGGTAATAGATAATAGAAGGTAACACAACAGCTTTGATTGCCGGGCGATGGGGCGAGTGTGCATAAACAGTAACCGAGTAACGTTCGGTATTCGGTTTACCGAATTCCGTTGACTTCACGCATATTCCGTTGGGAGGCACATGCGTGCGAATGCATATTTAAAAAAGAATTCGTATTCTATGTTTTAAGTGTAGAAATAACTATGTTATTTATCTTATTTGAACAATTTCCCTAAACCACTTAACTGCACAGTTACCGGAATAACGACTTAACTGCATTGTTTTGTTTGTTTATACAAAGAATAAAAATGTATTCTAGCAGCTGATAGTGGGGTTCGAAAGATATTCGATACCTTTGTAAATGTTTACATTGTTATGACTCATCTCGCACATTTCGATCTTACATATGAAGTGTCATGACAGAAATTTTAAAACCTCGATTTCTAGAAAACACGTACGAGTGGGTTAGGTCGTTATTCCGGGAAGCCACAGATATCAGCAAGTTCAAGCGCGCTGCGCGCGCTCTTCCTTTACCTTCAATTATGCAATTAATATTAAAATATTACGAATTCAAAATTTATTTTACTTTTTAACATACGCAAATTTATCCAATGTTTTTTATTGAAACTTAGATTGTATTTATTTTAGTTTATTCCTACAATACAAAAATTTAAAGATTAGAAATTTAACTGTAATCAGAACAGTATTCATAATCTTCCATTTTTAATTATAAATAAAATTTGAATACTTTTTTTATTATACAAAACCAAATTTTAAGTAATTAGGTTAAATATTTGATAATTCCAAACTTTGTGGGTTTTATTTGGACCAATCAGAAGCGAAAAGCTACCGTCACCGTGGACCAATCACGGGCTCCTTTTAAACGGAAACAACCAGTTGCATAGGTTTTATTCCGGCTTCACATTTCCGTCATCACTTTTTTAAGAGAGGTTTATGTTGTAAAATGAACTTCAGAAGTAGTAATTTAATGATCTAAAAACCGTGTTGTACAAATCGAACAATCACCCCATCCCTATTTTTTCACAACTTCATACCCACCTCGCCTACATAAACTTTTATCCGCACTTACCATTCATTCAATCCCCTCCCCCATCATTACTCAATATCAACATCCGCACCCCTAATTCACCTCCATCATCCAACCAGCCAACCAACCAACCCTAGCTCGGCCTTATCAACGTTCCAAATTAGACACCCGTAATCGGACGACCTCGGCCACTCTAGACATGCACACACGCACAGTACTAGGCAGCAGCCATTCTACAACTACACACCACTCGCTCCCGGTGCGCTTGCGCGGATGCAGATGAGATGGTTATCTCAATGCTGCTGCTGCTGCTGTGGCTGTGTAATCGGCCGCGGATCTCTCTTCCGCGGACAATGCGCGCGGCCGACAATGGCCGCGACAGCTGCCTAACGTTCGCTCTCGTCTTTTTTTTTTCTCTCTCTCTAGAGCGGGAAATGGAGACATTAATCCTCGTTCGAGCGGTATTCATATATAGAGGCGCGAGGGGGAGGGAGTACGTATTTTGACAAATTTATGTGTGTTGCGACGGCTGTTTTGAGGCTGCGGGATCGTGGCGGGATTGAGTTACCGGCGGGTGTGATGGCGGTTTATTGGAGGAGACGCGCATATGTGTGTGTATACATATATGTATGGCAAAGGGAGGAGAGTTGTAAGTGGTCATGGGGTATCGATTCGCGGGAGGATTCATGTAGGTGCAGACATTTTGGAGGGAGGAGAAGGGAGTGTGGAAAGTGGAGAACGGAAGGGATTGGGTAATGAGGTGTTTTGCAAGCTAGCGTAATTGTGGATTATGAAATATTGCTGGGGATAATTAACAGTTATTTATAATGTGTGAGTCCGTACATTAGATGTTGTAATAATGTGAAGTGTGTAAGAATTAATAGATAAGGCTTAACACAGCAAAAATATTCAATATTGTCTTATTTTCTAATTTACACACACACACACTATGTTGTTGTACATACTTAGTAACCGTCATATTTTTTGCATTATGAATTCTATCCCGAATACGAATTTCTAAAAATATACACATAACCACACCGAACCGTCATTATCGTCACGACAGCTAGAAAATAAATTTGACCACGCAGCGATAAGAAACAACAAAGACGACGTATCCTATAATAATTTCCTCGAACCACAATAAAATGTCCTTTTCACATCGCCAACCTATACATACACCCAGTAGTCCTGCCGAAATATCCATTCGGCAATCTTCCACCGCAATCACCGCATTCATCCATCTGCACGCATATTTGTCATAATTCTCCGTTCTCACACCTTGGCGGCATTCACGCAGCCTCCGCGCGCCAACCACGCGCGATGTAAAACTGAAACCAAACATTATACACACGAGCTGGGCGTGAAAAGAGCCGCGCGGCGTGAAAATCCCCCTCGGAAGATCGCCGATCGCCACCGATAAACTCGCGCGCCGCGGGACGCTGCAGCTTGCGCGCACGCGCCGGCCACACATATATATATATATATATATATTGACTGCCGCCGGCTCGCCGCGTAATTTAGCCCGCATAGAAAAGAGCGGGAAATTTGTTTTCCCTCCTGCGAGAGCGCGACTACAATGAAAACGCGAAGATGCCCGCGGTAGATATAGCGGCCGGTAGAGTGTCAAAATGAAGAGAGCTTCATTGGGCATTTGAAAAGAGCGCTTTTTTCTCTCTCTCTCGCTCTCTCGCTGCGCCTTCAATGCTCGTTTCCGAGGAAATCACAAAACGGCCGAGAGCCGAGAGATACGATCGAGCGAACGCGCGCGCGTGCGGCTGAATTATTCAAACGCAAGCGAGGGTATTTTTACCGGGAGTCGGACGAGGTTCTTAAAATAAAGAGAGAGTGAGACGGACTGTGGGGGTTTTTATATTGTGTGAGGCGCGAGGACAAAAGGTTGACAAAAAGGTTTGGTAATGATTTTTTTGAAGGAGGAGCGCGCCGGAGAGGAGTGAGTGTAAACAAATGGCCGAGGTTGACAGGACTTTTTGTGTGCGGTTTGTATACGAGTTCATAACGGCTGTTCTCGAGGTTCTTTTTTTTTTGATTGGATTGATATGTATGAAGATATTTCTTTTTTGTTTTGTGATTTTTAATGTTATAAGAGCGTTATGAGTAATCGTTGAAAAAAAAAATATAGGTTTTCTATAAGGATGCAGTTGCGCACTCGAGGCGCGTTCAACGGCTTTCACATCCGCTTACGAAAGTTGTAATTGCAGTTATTTGTTGTAATTATATTTCTCCAAAATGTAATCTGTAATTGTACGTATTACCGCGCAGATGTTATAAGTAATGCCCTCACTTTGCTTCGAAATGATACTATCGATTACGAGGAAATTATTTTTCGATAGAAAAAAATTAATCTGCACTTATCCAATCTATAAGTAGCTTCGGTTTTTTCAAAAATAGCAGTAGAAGTGCTTATTATTTTAGTTGACTCATTAGTTCTCGACTTTCTAGCTATTATGTTATCGACAAAGTATTATAGTTTTACAAATCTTTAAAATGCTTTTTGAAATTTCACAAGATTGTTTTTTTTTTGTAAGGAAGATGTGAGAACGTAATATAAGAATATTAAATTTTTTATTATTTATTTTTTATATTTAGAGATTCATATGTAAATATCATGAATGTTATTACACGAAATATATCAATATTTATTGTTGATTGAAATCTATAAAAACTTTAATAACAGAAAATGTATAACGAAATATAGCCAATTCTTCACTACATAAATAAACTTATGCAATCAACCAAATCTAATTTCAACATCGAAACTAGCTAATTTTCAACCAGCGTTCGTATCCTCACTGTAACTGATGAAAAACATTTCCAATCCCACCAACTCCCATCACCCTCTCATTATAAGCCCCCATGACTCGTCCAACTAAAATACATTTCCAATCGATCCCCAGCCACAATTTTTCCCACATCCATCTCAACCTCCTAACATCATTACGCAGTCCTCCGATGAGCCAGCAACGGTTTCACTCTACTCCCCAAACGCTCGTCATCCATTACCATATATACCTCTCGCTCCTCTGAGACCAAGTAGCAGAAGCATCAGCTACGGGAGGCAAACGGGGTACATATCAATCTCGCCACCTGGACGTCTAAAAAAATGCGCAGACGAGGCGTTGGAAAAGCGGGGAGGCGGCCACCCGCGTCGCCTTGTTTTGACTTGCATATAATTTCGTTCCTCCGAGGAGAGCTACGATGATCGCGGACAGTCGATAAGTCGATGCGCCATATTATGTAAGAGAGAGAAACGAGGTTTGAATGATGTCGTAGTGTCGCTTTCTTTATGAATGACAAATAGGGATGAATTAAGCGGCTATCGAGCTCAAAGATTCGGGGAAGTGGATAGTTCAGGGGTGGTCGTATTGTTGTGTAAAGGTTGACGCGATGAAATCGCCGGGATTTTCCGATAGATGGTCCCGGGGTGATTTTAGAGGAGTCTTGTCGAAGAGGTTAAGACGGTAGCGCGCGCGTTGACCGCAAGGGGTTGGTGTGATTATCTCGACCTTTGAGATGAGATAGGAGCTTCTCGGAGTTTGTGCTGATGTGTGTTTTCGTGTGCGTGTGGTTATTATGTCTCTTTTAGTATGGAAATTTTGTACACAATGTTATCTGATTTTTTGAAGCCCTTAAAATGATTTTTGGTCCTCATATGGTAAGTTTGTGTGAGATTAGTGTATAATGGATGAATCTTTGACGTCAATTTGGGTATAGAGTAGGAAATAGTTGCCATTTATTAATATAGTACCTCACGTCATACTCAAGTAATATCGATATACATCGTATGTGGCTATATTGGAAGCGCTATAACAATTGCAAAGTTATTGACGATTTTTTGCTCTTGACTCAAACAAAATTTGTTTGAGTGGATTTGAAAACAAAATATGTTTGAGTGGATTTGTAAACAAAATTTGTTTGAGTGGATTTGAAGCAAGAATCCTTAGCTATTAGATTTGCTCGTTATCCACTAACACTAAGCTGTATCTTTGTTTATGTCAATGAATCAAATAAATATTCTACTTCGGAACAAATAATTATTTGTTTCAACTTTGGCCTCCGCCCCGAACAAAAGTAAAGTCAAGATGAAATCAAGCCTTGATCAAGATCTTGAGTGAACTGATCAAGTTCTGATCAAGATACTGATCAATGCTTATGATCAAGATGGTAACGCTTTTCTATATTCAAGCCCGGATTAACCAAATGAATGTAGTTGACTTATCTAACTTCAAAAATAAAAAGTAAAAAGTGATATTATAATTAAATTGTTTTCTCGTTTATTTTATGTAGAGATTTATAACTTGTTAAATTTTCAACATTGCTCTTGATTCTTTCTATAGAAAAAAATGTAAAAAAATAGATTTTCTTTGTTCCTTGATAACTGAAGTGAAATTGATTTAATCGGTTTAAAAATGTTATAGAGAGGTAGAGTTTGTAAATCTATTTGATGAGCTGGTATAAGAAAGATTTGTTCATAAATTTCAGAGATACAAATATATTCAAAAAGTTAAATTTTTTCCATAATTAGTTCCGTAGTTTTGAAATCGTTATTTCTTGAGAAGGGCTCTGTGTTTTGACCCGAAATTCCTAGGAAATCTAGTATATAGTATAGATAATATTGTGTAAAACTTCATTGAATTCCGACAATCGGTTTTAAAATATTTTAAATAAAACTATTGCCAATACATTAACACGTGATGGCGGGTTTCATGATCTATCGTTGTAGCAATATAAGAGTATACAAAATAGTTTTAATTTTTACGTGAGACAATTATATATTTATTTTTTGTACGAAAAGATTATTTGAAGTATTATAGATGATTACACTCAACTTAATTTAGATTTCAAATAACAATTAGAGCATTTGACTTTTTCGTATTATACACAGCTATCTGAATTCGCATTGCTGCGTTATAATAATAAGCATTTTGGGCAAACCAGTTCGGCTCTCCACAACTTACATTTACAGTGAGATTATTATATTCTCAAATTCGGCGATATTTTGGAAAATATAAACATCCCGAAGCGTTAGACGATTGAGATTGACCCACATCAGCTCTATAAATATTTACTTAAATTACATAACCGGGCAATAATGGCTAATCATACACTAAACATCTCTCTACCAACAATCCTTCCCAATTCACACTCTCCAACTAATCCCCCTGTTATCAGAACACCATTGTAAACCAGCCGCGATACACCCGCGCGATACATCTCAATCCCCGGCCACGAAAACACAACTCCGCGTTCCCCTTCAACATCCATCCCTTTAGTAAACCTCAAAAAAAAGGAAGAACCAACAAAAAAAGCCGTCCGAAACAACATCGAGAATGAAAACGAGTCAGATAAACCCAGTCCAGTCTCCCTGACATTCCGAAATTTTCAGCTGCGGCTATAAAATCCCTCGCACCTGGCCAGCACTAAAGACACGAGACCCGCAGCCTAAAAAAGAAAATAAAAAAAAAAGAAACGACTCGTTCGTTAGCATCGGCTTCGCGATTCCCGCTTAGAGTCTCTCTCTCTGTCAGAGACAAACGAGCGCGTGTGCGCAGGCGCGTGACAAGGGTCGTGGTTGCGCGTGACCTGCCCGATTTCGGGAATGGAATGTTGTCTTAATAGGCGCACGCGCGGAGTAATTTAATTACTCGCTGCGGGTTCGAGCTCTCCCAACTGATTAATCAGCCCGTGTATATGTCTGCGCGTATATGTATATATATATACGCTTACGGAGGTAGATAAGTCATCGATCAATTAATTTCTCAGCGATCGGCCGGTACATAATTTTTCTGCCTTATACATTTTGCCCCCTCGTTCTTGCGTTCCTCCTCCTTCTACCTTTCTTCCTTTTTTCGTTACTCTTTTCTAAGTCGCATGGTCTATTGTCGATATCTCGCTCCTCAAGAAGAAAGGGCCCAAGCGCACACTTGGACACTCGAAAATATTCATCAATCTGTCATAGGCGAGAGACAAAGGAACAAAACGACAACTGGAGCATGTACGCATACGCTATGCACTCTCAGACAGTCGGACGGCTCATTATCGGCTATCGCCGGGCCCTGCCGAGATGTCATCCGCCGACTGATTAATGGACGTCTATTAGAGCCGAGCAGCAGCAGAGCCTCACTCCGCTACCGAATAATAAGCAGTAGCTGAGCTGTAGACTCTTTCCCGTGAGTATATATCTATCGCCATTGACGGCCGAGTGAGATAGGCGAGAGCGTGGGTGGGAAAGGGTGTGGCTAGAGAGTATATAGCATTGTGAGAGAGAGAGAGGAGGCTGGTCCCCGAGGAGTAGAACAGGATGTCTCGAGATTATCGCGCGCGCCGTTGGATTTCGGTGAACGGATGTATGAGATGTGACGAGATCGCTGCGAGTGGAAGAGGTTGTGAGTTTTTGGGCGACATAATTAGAGTATAAGCTGAAGGTAATCGTACGTGAATTTCGCATGATGAGTGAAGCGTCGATGTGATATGGAATGATTGTATAGTAATGGTGGATTTTGTGGAATCTTCTGCTGAAAAAAAAGTTTTAAATAATAAGCAGGGTTAGTTGGTAAAAATGATTGTTGAGCTTTAATCAAACAATTAAAGGAAAATAGTACATTACGATGCACAAAGTTTTCTGTTCCCAAAGTTTACAAATAGTTCCGTCAAATATTTGGGAAATGATAATTTCCCAATTTTTTTCGCGGCCTCGAAATTTAAAAAAAATTTATTTTATAATATTAATCCTGGTGGAAGCCGATTCCATTATTTAGTTAATAAAGCTTGTTTCCCCAATAATCGTCAAAAACTAGACACTTGGTCATTTCTATCCATCGATGAAACGATTTTTCCGATCATATTCACCATTTAATATAGGCAGAATAATAGAATAAGTTTTTTCACAGATTTACATTAGCTTATTTATGAGTATTTAAAAGACATTAAAGTTGGATAGTCTTTTTAGTTAGAAACTGGCTAGTAAGAGGTGTATTATTATAGCGAGGAGTGAGACAGACACAATCAAGCGGAAAAATCATTGGTTACGTTTGTATCCTCTAAAACAGTACTATAAACGAATTAAATACCAATAATTCGGGTTTACGTTTTGGTTAGCTATCTTTTTTTAATATTTGCTTTTAAATACATGATCAAATTATAATTTGTAGTATACAGAGAAAATTTAGTAAAAACATTTTAAGGTTGTGTTATCTCCATTAAATAGGAAATATGTCCGGAAAATCGTTTCATCACTATTCAGAAGTTAGATACTTTTACTAGCCATTTATTATTTTTCTGGTCATTTCCGATGGAGATATTTCTACCAGGGAAGCTCTGACGAGATTCGAGAAGCGTGGGCGCCTTTTACTTTATCCTTTCCACTGCTGCACCAAAAACGTGCACCATCGAAGAAGGTTGCAAGCAGACTAGTCCAGGGAGAGTCTTCAAGTCAAGGGAACCGTAGATTGAGGACATTTTCTCTTAAAAAAATCAGCCGTTAACTGCCGTTACATCACGCACAAAGCTGATGAGATGCCCGTTCCGTCGGCTGTTGTCGCTATACGCCTGCGATACGTCTCGACAGTGATGTTGCACAAATCTTATTATAATATTTATTTTGTATTTTAGGTTCTTTCAGACATTGATTTTTCATCTGCACATCATACTAAATCAATATTAATGAAACTTCGTAATGAAATAGAAATTTTTAAAGATCGACAGAATGACATACTGCGTCCGAAATCTTTCAACCATCTTTTATGTAATACTGAATTTTACGAATCCGCCAAGCAATCAATCGATAGCAGTCCCGCCGAAATTATTTTAATGGTCTTAAAATATTGTATAAAGAACAGAGGCACATTAAGCGCTATGTCAGAATTACTAATATTGATCAACAGTTTATTCCCAGAGCCAATATTGCCTGAATCTCGTTACATGATCGACAAATTATTTAATCTGAAAAGTTGAGTATATATTATATGTCCTAGTTGTGGCATGTATATAGGGAAACTTAAAAATTTTAAATCCAATACAAACTGCGAGAATTGTAATGCAAACGTCAACATACTATTTTGGCTGATAGACAGAATGGGCATCAAATCAGCTTTATGCGCTGATTTTTTTAGTAGGAAATTTTCTCAATCTGCGCTTTCCTGAACTTGAAGACTCCCCCTGGATGAACTTGCTTGTAACGTTCTTCGATGATGCATGTTCTTGGTGCAGCAGTGGAAAGGATACAGTAAAAGGCGCCCACGCTTCTCGTATCTCGTGCGACTTTAGTATCATAATATAGATTTTTTTTAAATAATTCGAGGCCGCGAAAAAAATTAATTTTTTATTGTATGTTTGGCAAAAGTTTACCTGAACTTTGGCAAAACTTCACATCAGAAAATCATTATCACTAGTAAAGTTTGCCAAAGTTTATCTCAACTTTTGCCAAACTTTGTAATCATTATTTTATGATATAAAGTTTCACTAAAATTGGGGTTGAGTTGCCCCAAACTTATTGAATTGCTTGCCAAAAGTTTGGATAAAGTTTCGCCAAATTTTGCCGTAACATTGGTATATTTGTTTTATAAGTTTGGGCAAAGCATGTCCCAAATTTGGCGAAACTATTTGCAAACTTTGAGGACAGCAAACTTTGCCACAACTTTCGCCAAGCGAAAATTTTTTTACACGGGATATAATTTATTTATAATCTATACATAAGTTTTTTTACTTGGGTGCACAGAGTAACTGTTGGTACATTTTACCTTTCTTCTTGACTTCAACACAACCTTGTATATAACCTTGTAATATTGCCTCGCAATTTTCCTACAAAAAATTTTCCAGCCCCACGAATCCACCTTTTTCCTACCTCTTTTTCAACCCCGACGTCGAGTTTTCACACAGCCTACTATCCCCGCACATTTCCTTTCACCGCCATCCTTCCAAACTCCCAATTCAATTTTCCCTCCGATCCCTTATACACCTCAAACCCGCCTCCATCCCTCCTCGCCTCCAAAAGACACGGAAGCTGCCCTCGCAAAAAAAAGAGAAGAGAGCCGACGACGACTGCGCGCCGCAATAATAAACCGACGAAAAATTCCGGCTGGTCATTTACTCGACGAACCCCTACTCTCTCTCTCTCTCTCTCTTCACAGAGAGCTGCCGCGCGCGCTCGGCGATACGCCCGGAGATACGTTTGAGCCGGAGCAGCGCGCGAGATAGAGCCGCGATATCATTCAGCTCTCCCCGCGCAGGCAGCAGCAGCAGCCTCGACGCCGTGCGCTAATTCCATTCAGTCGGACGGTCTGCGGAAAACCGAGAGAGTGAGAGAGAGAGAGAAGACGATGTGTGTGTGTAAAAGGAGTACGGAGAGGTTTGGGTGTGCAGGAACGGGTTCTTTTTTTTGGGTAAGAGAAAAAAAGAAAGAGAAAGAGAGAGAGAGAGAGAGGTGAAGAGGTTGTCGTTGAGGTTCGTGGTCGGGTGTAGGTATAGGGGTTTTCGGAGGGAGTAGTGTCCCTTGGTTGATGTGGCACGAGGAGGTTTAGTACTGTGTGTGTGTGTGTGTGATTTTTAATGTAATTAAGGTCGCTGAGAGAAATTCAGTCTATGGCTGATTTTGGAACATAAAAATCATGCGTGTATCTTCGAGCTATATTAAATGTATGTATTCTTTTGAATATTTTATTCATTACAGTACTCAATAAAAAACTGAACTATCTTCGTACGAAATTTTTCAAATTGACTAACCACGGAGAGATTTTTCATAAAAATATAGGTTTGAAATTACTTATAGTGTAACACTTACAATAGAAAATCGTCGTTCTAACTATTTGATCAGCATCTTCGCGGTCAAATCGCCCTAACTTACATCAACGACTTTCGAAATCCTAATCACTCTCTCCCCATCTCCGCGCAAAAACTCCAATATCCAAAAACCGCTCGCAACACGCATCTTCGAACAATGAACCAACATCTCTCTCTCTCGCTCTCTCTCTACCTCTCTCTTTATAATAACCGCCTTATTAATCACGCACTTGCTCGCCTGCAAAGCATCGTGCACACGCGCGCGACTTATTTTTCGACCCCCTTCTCCCCAAAAAAAGAGACTCGCTTTCGAAAGAATCTCCGGAATGGCGTATGCAGAGAGAAAGAGAACGCGAGAGAGAGAGAGAGAGAGAGAGAGAGAGAGAGAGAGAGAGAGAGAGAGAGAGAGAGAGAGAATGGCCGGTCGTAATAACAGGTATGGACCGAAAAAATCGAAGGAGGGCCGTTAATGTATTCGGATGGGCGTTCGTATTATATATATATATATACACACACACACACACACACACACACACACACACACACACACACACACACACACACACACACACACACACACACACACACATACACACACACGCGCGCGTTGCAAAGTGCTGAACGCGCGGCGGTCCTTTCCCTCCGGGCTTCAGAGTTGCGTTCCTCGTTCCTCGCCTTTTATCGCACTTGGCACGAGCGGCGCGGTAACGTATTCGTGGTCGTGGAATACTTGGGATTTTACATATTTTATAATTGGGTGATTATAATAATGCGACGCGAGGAGTCAATTTTTTTAATAGGGTTTTGGCTGATGGTGTTGGCTGGTGGATCTTTGTGGGAATCTAGGGTTTTTCGAACTGAAAAATTGGTGATTTGAATAATGGTCAGTGCAGTGTTTACGTGTACTTGGAAATAAAGATGAAGTGTCATTGAGGAAGATTACTGCAGTTCCAAGTTTGAAAAATCTTTTTTTTTTATATTGACATAAATGGATATATGTGCGTGTGTGTGTGTGTGTGTGTGTGTGTGTGTGTGTGTGTGTGTGTGTGTGTGTGTGTGTATAAAAACTAGTAAGTGGGACAGTAGTATCATCGCAGAGAAAGAAATGTTGTAAGAAAGTTTACTATAAACACAAGAAAAATTAATATATTCGATAGTAACTGTGGGACAGACTCAAAAATTTTCATGAAATTTAATACAATTTATACTAAAAATTTCTATTATTTTGTAATTTTTACAAATAGCAATTTTTACTAAATTGTAGTGAATTCACCATGAAAATTTGAGTCTGTCCCACGGTTACTATGGAATATAGTACTTTTTCGTATAAACTTTTTCTTCGTGCACACAAAGTATTGACATTTAATAAAAAGAAATTTTTTCAAGAATAAATAAGTATATTTTCATTTTTTATAATAATAATTCACTGGTTTCGTTCACTATTTCAATCATTAAAATATTTGTAATAATAATAAAATATTCACAATAGTGACACAAACTAATAGAAACGATAACTGTGTATCACGGAGAAAAAGGGTTAATTAGAATAACGGTTGGTTACTAAATACACAACCAAAAAGATTAACGAACAAATATTGGTTCCGCTAACCATTTTTATGTCGCCATAACTATTAAGTTACTAACTATCCTATTGGCTGTACTAACTATCCTGTTAGTTCTGCATTTTTTGACCAATGCAGATGCTTACAGTACCCATAATTTTTTGGTTACAGGATAACCAACCTTTTTTTCCGTGTGTCCATTCACTTACCCTAATAATGACATACAAAATTATTGTGCCAATTATACCAACACATTATTTCATCAACCTATATTTGATTGTATGGATAATTTTAATTAGTTGGAACAATCCAACTAAACAATTAATCTCGTGCATCATCTTCTCATCGTTAAAACAGCCAAATCAAATCAAAATCATGTCTCATTACAATACTTTCGTACCCTTTACAGATCTATTAATTCAATTGAAAAGCAAAACACGACAACAAGATCCTACACCCAAAACTCACCCTCGCCGCGTATACACTCGCGTTAATTCAATCTCGCGGGGCGTCGCGCGCTCAAGCGACCATCGCGCGTCGCATCGCATCGATCAGACACCGAGCGAGACAAACGAAATTCGGGGGTTCCCGCACCTATCTATATATAATAACACTACCCCACTATACACACACGACTAAACAACTCTGTCTGCGCTTGGTGAGCTACTCTCCCTTTCTCTCCTCTCCGCACGCTTGGCTTCACGACGCCAGCTCCTACGACGCCGTTGCTATATGTACTAGGGGTAGCAGCTAACTCGCCTCTTCCGCTTCGTTACCCCGGCGAATATGTTTTAGACTCGCGTAGAGGAGTCGCTCCCGATTAATCAATTTACGTGCGCGAGTGCGCGGATATATAACGTTTTATCGCGAGAGCGGTGAAAGTTTATTAAGCGCGCGCATATTTTGACGCTGTAAATCTTGCTATCACGTGGTAGCGTGCGCGTGTCTGTGTGTGTTTGAGAATCGAAAATCAATTTTGATACGCTCGTCAAGCGCGCGGGTTATCGGGGGAAAGAGAGGGTGAGATTGAGGGTATTTTGCGAGGAAACAGATTTTACGGGAGGCGGAGGTGAGTGGGTGGGATTGAGAGATGGAGATGGGGATCTGGATGGGTTTGAAGAGTTCGGGAAATCGTTTCGAGTCGTAATTCGTGTAAGAGTCTTGATTAGGTTTGATGGGGTTAAAGGTAGAGGAAGATGTGGGGTGTCTTTTGGATTTTGTGAGGAAATGTTGATGGTGTACGTATAGTTAAATGAATTTTTAAGAGATGGATCGAACAGAGAAAGGATGTTTTATACCATGCAATGAGCGAAGAGCTCATACCGTATAATGAGAAGATAAAATAACAGTCAACGACATAATGTTAGTGATTTTCCGTTAAGAAAGTTTAATATTATATATTAATTTCTCAGTGAAGTTTATCCATTTTTCTTCCATTATCTACATCGAACGCTTGTTCTTGCGATTTTCACGAATGGAGAAAAAAATCTTCTTTTTTTGTACCAGAATTTATACAAACTTAGTTAAAAGATTAACATTAGAAATGGATCAGTATCAATTGTCTGTTGTAACAATTACACAATGACACATATCTACCCTCTTTACCCCATTAAAACCATACTACACATATCCTTCAAACATACCATTTCCGAACACATCCTCAACCTTCCTTTCCAGCCCGAAACCTCCCCCTAAAAAAAATGTTTTCAACCTCCTGCCCCCACCCACCGCCTTATAAAATAACCCCGAAAACCCTCGAAAATCCCGGCCATCATCCATACACTCTCGCTTCTCTTCCATCCCCCTACGGCGCTCTCATCCAACGTAACGCGGAAGCAGCATCGCATCGCGCCGCATATACACGAAGACTATCCTACACCAGCATCAGCAGCAGCTACTACACTCGCGTGAGACGTCATAAGGTCGCCCGGCGGGCTGTGACTCCCTCGTGAAAAGAGACGATCTTCCCCTCCCCGCCCCGAGGCCGTAAGAATACTGCAGCGTGGAGATAAGTCCTTATCGGCGCGCGGCGGGCTCCGATACGATAGAGCGAAACGAGGGTGCACGCGTACGTGTACGTGTGTGTGCGAGCGAGGGGTGAGGGTGTTATGAGCCATTGTTGCTCATGATGCATCGCCTCGTAAATATTGTATCGAGGCGGAAAGTATACAGGGCTAGCGGCGCGATAAAGCGGCCTTTTTTGGTGCTGGCTGCTGGTATGGGTGGAGGAATGTGCGGTATATACAGGTCGTGCGCGAATATTCGGGAGTTTCGGGTGCCGGTGATATGGAGCAGGAAAATAGTTTATTTAGGGGGGTGGAGAGAATTGATTGCCTTTTCTGGTGGTGATTGTTGTTGTTTTTGGTGATTGGGGTGATGGATACATATTTGGTTTGAAATGAATTTAGTGTGGCCGTTTATCGCTGGTAAAATGTATAATGGAACAAAGTTTGCCGTAAACAGTAGATATTGGAAAAAGTATACGTATATATAAATCTACGTTCGAAACGAATCGAATATACTCATTACATCAGATATTATATATATTCCCCCACCATTTCATCCACACCCAAACCATAAGCTGCAACCACACAAAACCTAATATACACAAACCGCCGCAACTCCGCAACCTCCGTTATACAAACTGCTCACCTCTTACCCTCTTTTACGCGCCATCGCCTTATTCACCTCGCAAAAACCAAACCCACTTCTATCTCTCATAATATACGAACGCTTGCCGCGGCTACACAGAATCTCCGCCGCCTCTATTTCTCAACTTCTTCCATTCGCTCGCTCGACCGCACTACACACGCTTGCCCCCTTTTGAACACGCGCAAAGTCGATCGTGACAAATGCCCTCCTCTCCTCTCCAGCCTCAATACACTAGCGCACACACACATACACACAGGTATACACTCGGTCGATGCTATCGGAACCCGCGCGCGTGCGCTATATAATTACACGACGGATCCCCGAGCCACTGCGCCCGCGCGCGTGTATACACACACATTATTATTATTATTATTGTTATTATTATTATTATTAATATACTTATGCATCACGGTTGCACAATGCCGAGGGAGCGAGCGAGAGGGAGAACACAATGGTCGCCCGGGGCCGGGGGTGGAGCTCCGCGCTCGGCTTGCGAGAGAAAAAGGAGGAGGGAGAGGGGTATGGGTATGAACGAGAGAGAGAGAGAGAGAGAGAGAGAGAGAGAGAGAGAGAGAGAGAGAGAGAGGGTCTTATTTGCATGCGAGGCTAGATTGCGCGCGTGCGGAATGTCGAGGAGTGGAGATTCGGCCTTCCGAATTGCGTTTTCCGTTTTGTAGGAAGGCTGAGGTTTTGTTTTTTTGAGTGCGCCAGATGGGGATGGAAATGAGGATGGCTTCGGTGTGAGGTATAGTTGGAGTCGGTGGGGATATTTATAGAATTGGTGGGGTTGGGTTTAAAATGATATTGAAATTGTTTTATCTGTAACGATGTTTTTGTCATATATTTATAGTATAGAGATATCAATTATTAGTTTAAATGTGTTACAGCCTTGGTAGAACATTAAGCATAGTTTATAGCTAACGTGTTAATTAAATGGAAGCATTTTTAGCAAAAATCATAATGCAAAAATAATATAATTCATCTAAAAGTTCTACTATTACTTAAAATACATATTTTATGAAGTGTAAATGCCATAATTTATTTCGGATTGGCACATAATTATGAAATACAAGCAATGATCGCTTTTAGACATAAAGTTCACTGATAAATAGTTAGCTTCTGGTTAACATTTTTACCAGGGAGGAGGACTGTTGAAATGATACTCGAAGATTATATTCAATGAAGAAAAGTAATCATTCCACCCTGAGCACGAAATCGCTACTAACTTTAGATCTTCAAGTAAGGTATAAAAAAGTCAGTACTACCCATTATTCAATATTTTCTAATCGAATACATACAATCGTTATTAATCAGGAGTAGCATGATTCTCATTTGTTGCTTTAATGTAGTAGAAAAGCAGCATAAAAGGCCTTGATTATAGTACTATTTATGCATTCAGTGATCGAAAGTGAGTGATGAAATTTTTCAATGCGTTTTCCTGTAAATGGAATTTCAAAAGCGCAAAACAAAGCGAATGTGACCTCGCCTATCAAGATACTGGCATAATAAAGGAATTTCAACACATTCACTTCAAACATTAAAAAAGTAACTGTTCTGCATTGCAATCCGTTCAGGTATTAGGTGTTTTAGAAAAGTATGGAAAAACGGAATTCCGAACAATGTTGAAGCAATTAATTAGCAAATTATAAACAGGTGGAGCTTAAAATGCGATAATGGCTATATGTATATGGGCAAATCTATAACGGAAACTTGAAAACAAGCCCTATAATTGGTATGAGTGTGCAACGTACGGCGCAAAGCGGGGTTGCATAAAACTGTCCAAAAAAATATCGCTAAAATCGGTTTCAGCTACTTTTTTAGAGTTTTATGTTTCGTATTGCGCCGAATGTTGCACACTAATATGAATTACAGGGCTTGTTTTCTAGTTTCCAGCCTGGTTCCTGTGCTTAGCACGGCAGGCTAATAGCAGCAGTAAATTACTTAATAAAAAAGGTCACACAAGGGTTAAAAGTATTATGGATTTTCCCATATGTCTAAAATATATTGTACACAAGTAATAATGGATCGAATAGCACACACTAGAACTCTAAGATTTACACGAATAGAATACAATTCAGTAAGTACTAAAATACGACTGTACATTCAAATCTCACGCGACACTTTCCATTTATATAATGTCGATTTCATCTTTAAAAATAACATTAATTTTCTAGAAGTTCCAGAACTCAATCCTATCAACTTCCACATTTTTTCGCAGACTTCATGACGCACTCCCATTACGCATGTCCCTTCCGCATTCAGAGTAGACTCCGCGCTCGTCATAACGCGAAAGAAGAGCCCTTCCCCGAGATTAAATCCCAGGCCAAGATCACCGCGTCAGTCAAGGAGCGAACCAGCCAAAGAGAGAGAGATAGATAGAGCGGTCAGGCGTTTCAATTTCGCGGGATCCGCGATTTCTCTCCACGGGAGAAGACTAAAGCGCGGCCGGGAGATAGCTCGACCGCGCGCAGAGTGACAGATTCATTTTCGAGCTATCGTCCCTCGTCGGGACAAAAATGAAGGAGGAAGGTAATACCCGACCGTTCGTTTCTTTTCTTAGCGAAAGGCGAGGGCGAAGCTGGCTTTCCTTGTCCATGTGAATGTTCCGAAAATATAGCGGAAAAGTTCTTTGGTTTATTTTTGGGACTCGAACGGTGCGCTATCTTATCGAGAGGTGCTGACTGATACGCGGCGTTATCGCGGTGACGAGTGGCACGAAAAATAAGCTGGCGCAATAGCGACGGTGTATTACAGGTGTAGAGGCAATGTTATTGTGGTGCGTGTAATTGTGGTGATTTGGGACTGTGAGGATTTTGTTTACGAGTAAGAGAGGTTGACGGATGGTAATCAGAAATAACGGTTGAAGTGGTTTGAAAATTCGTAGAGTTGATGTCAATGTTTAGTTTTGGTCTGCATGTTTTTATTATAAATTTGAAATATACCTTTCGTGTAATTTAATTTTGCCAATTCAATAGAAAATTCTTCGTAATATATAATGCTTATTCGATTAATTGAGAGACTGTAATTTTCAATTAACCATATCTTTTATAATTTTGTATTTTTATACTCGAAAGATTAGTAAAGATCAACATTTTATGAGTTTTGGAAGCAACTAATGGTAGAATTCTTGTAAATTGTTGTTGAAGAAGCTGATGGCCTTTAATTAAAAGATAAAAAAAATATAAAAATTAAGAACATTAAAAAAATGATATTTTTATTTCGTTAAAAAATAAAATCTGTTTATCTCGTAGATAAAGACCATTAACTTCTTCAACAACAATCAACATTTTATAGTTTACCTGCACCGTGAGCGGAACGGAACATCATATAGTATCATGTAAAAATTTTACAATACCTTGGTAGAAAATTAAAAAAAAAATATCTGTTTCTGCTTAACCCTTTTCTTCCAATCCGTATCCAGATAGGATATAAAAAATATTACATTTATGAACTTACAACGTAGTCAATGGGAACCATCGAATGATAATTATAACTGACATTTTAGAGAAAACACTCATTAGTGTAGATCGTGTTTCGTGGACAAATTATTTCCTTTTTATAATGAATCTTTCCAGACACTATCTTTAATTTTCTAAAAAGTTATTTTCACTTTTTAATAGAAGATAATTTGAAGTCATCATAAAGAATACTTGTGGAACATAATTATAATCATGTTCTTACAAATATTAATATTTTCCGTACGCAAGTTCGCTTTGATATTATAATAAAAGTGATACCAGCATTCAAAAGTTGAAAGATTTAAATATCAGAAAACTGACTTTGACGATCAATATTATCAAAAAATTTGTTATGCGCCAAGTTAGAGCTGATTGTTTATGAATTTTCATAATTTATATATAAACAATCAGCTCTAACTTGGTGTATAATAAACTTTTCAATAATATTTATCGTCAAAGTTATAGGTAAACGTTTGAGGAACAAAATGATACCTTGATTGTGAAAATCGGATAAAAAATAAAAAAATGATAAGAAATTATGATATTTTCTTTGTTGAACGATATATTACGCTTACGTGAATAATTTTTTTTTCTGTTATCTAAATTTTTCAACTTTTGAATGCTGTGATCACTCATATTATAATGTTAAATCGGACTATCGTACGAAAAACATTTTGAAATGCCATTTTTTGGGTCATGAACTACCTTATCTTAAAAGAGTATAAAAAGTAAAATACTTTCTTGATGAGGTGTTTTAAGACCTTTTTTTCATAATTTTCACGCAAGAGAAATGTTTGTCCCAAAAGCGCAGAAAGGGTTCTAGCGAAGAACTCATTTTCATACGACCCCCAACAATAAACATCAAGTACTCCAACAACAATCCCTGACACGTCTCACCACCCCGCCATTCGTGGAACTACAACCACTCCGATCACTCCTCTTCCCTCTTGCACTACACGCGTCGTCCACTGGGACGTCCAGGCCGCGCTCTTTCTCACGGCAAAAGAGAGACAGCACACGCGCTGCACCTATATACACGACGACCACTCCGTATCCTCTCTCGCTCGCTCGCCCCGCGCACACACACACACACTTTGTTTTTGTAGAGAGCGCGAGCGCGCTGTCGCGAGCCCCCGAGATACGCGGTGATTAATAACCGCGGCTGCCGGGCAATTTATTAGATCGTCATCGTGAAAAAGCACGAGAGCGCGCGCGCGCCGTCATTTTTCTATGATATACTTTGCGCGCACGAGTGGAATGCGTGTGTATATGTATGTATGTATAGGATACTTTGCGTATGCGTATATTATATATGTGCCGATGGTTTTTTGGTTTGGTTGCGATTGGGATGTGCGGCTGTGTGTGCTTCGAGGAATGCGCGTACGCGATGTTTGTGTAATTAATGGTCGTGGGCTGCGTATGGGAGGAATTGGACGAAGCGAGTTGTGTGCTTATCGGAGGTGTACGAGTGAGTATCTATAGGAAAAAAATTCGTGAAAAATTACGTTGGGTATGTGGATGGAGATAGGTTCAGGTCGAGATGAGGTTGGTATGGAAAAAATTTTGGCAGATTAAAGTTTGTAGGACATTGTTGTGGATTGTTGATTACATACGGTGATTAGAATAGGTTGGTGGCATGATGCCTGATTAGTTTTCAAACATCTCTGCACTTATCCGTGTTATAACTTATGTTATAAGAGTGGAAATTTGAAAGTTTAAAGTTATTCCACGTACGGGATCATTTAGAATGGTATAATGGGAAGTAAATTTTGGCTTAGAACATTTTTCGAAGTCATGATGATGAATGTTTTGTGAGTGTTTTGACGAAAAATATTCATATCCCTCTGTACAAAAGTCATTTGTGTGTGTGTGTGTGTGTGTGTGTGTGTGTATGTGTGTGTGTGTGTGTGTGTGTGTGTGTGTGGGTGTGTGTGTGTGTGTGTGTGTGTGTGTGTGTGTGTGTGTGTGTGTGTGTGTGTGTGTGTGTGTGTGTGTGTGTGTGTGTGTGTATATATATATATATAAAGTCAGATAGAACATTAAGCATTAAAATAAAAAAATATTCCAAAATTATAAATGCCTTTCCCCTTTAAATCAATACAAGCAAGAATAAAATGAATAATGAAATAATAAGCTCACAGTAAATATAAGCACATAATAGTGTAAAAGAAAATGATATTTTAAAATACAGCTATATTTTAAAATATAGCTTTACAAGATACCAGTAAAATATCAATTAATACTGCCCGTAGCGAAAAAAGTCTGCAGAAAATTTCTGAAGACATTACTATATATATATGCATCCTGCATTTTCTACAGCCTTATTTCCTACGGGTGTTATTATTATTATTGCAACCATCTGACATTATTTCCCATAAAAAATAATACACTTTCGACTTCGAACAAAACACTGCGTATATACTCAAAAACATCACACCACTAACCCCAACAAACCCTTTCACAACTCCGTTATACCGCCAAAATTAGCCACTCCGCCTTTTCACCCCCATTCATCCACCTCAAAACGCAAGCAGCCCACTTACACGCATCTCCTTCTCTCACTTCCACAAAAAAACAGCCGACGGGAATCTCCTCTTTCTCACTCATGCTGCAGATCGCGTTTCGAGGCAACTATGCGCGCGTGGGCGCGGCTCGGCTTTTCACGCGGCCGAGACCGCGAGGGATCCCCCGGCGCTATTGTTGCATCTCGCACGCGCGCCTATATGATGCGGTTTCCAAAGAGAAAGGAGGAGAGAGAGCGACGAGTGCGCGAGACGAGATGTATTGGGTTTCGCGCGAGTGTGCGCGTGGCCTGGAATAATCGAGAGTATTTTTGGAGGAGCTATGTGCATATGGGTTTGGTGCGTGATGGTGATGAGGAAAGATGAGGAGGAGTGACGGTGAAGTTGTCTTGAAGAAAAAAAAACGTAGTTCTGACACTGAAAAATTGTGAAAATGATTACAATGGTATAGTTCTGTATACTTAGATTCGTTTACATATTCAAGAGAAATGATGGGAGAAATTATTTCATGAAATAAAGAAAACAAGCTATTCCCCTTATAGGGCAATAGTAATATACTAAAATACATACATAATATTATTTTGACCCTTAATGGGCACTTTGGGTCTCACGCAGTCCAAAGTTATTAACTTATGCTCAAATAATATCTTTATCCGACAAATCCACAATTACAGTTACATAAATATTATACTTTAAACAGCAAACTTTTAAAAGTATCCTGCTGCATTGTTATGTAAAAACAATAAAAAAACTTAACATAATTTAGTGAATATCTTTATATCTCATTACGATAATGGTGTAATAATAGTGTATAATAAGTGTCATTTCGTAGCGTTAATTATTTTGAGCAGTATAAACCTGCCCAAGATTTTAAAACCATTGATGTAGTACTTATGATGATATTTTTTTATATTATGAGTTGCGTAGAACGAAGTTGTAAAAATTGTTGATTTAACTTATTAGTCCATTTCACGTGTATATATATATTTAATCAAAGAAATAGGCGTTGTGAGACTTCCGAGGATAATTTCGAAAATAATTTTGTAATAAAATGAAAGATGTTTGTGTCAACAAAGGGTCGCATCGAATTGACTCCCAAATATTTTATTAAGTTAACAAAACTGTAATTCTCTCAACTACTTATACAAATGACAGTAGTATTCCTCTCAACCAAAGCAACGCAAAAACATATTAAAAAAAATATAAAACCAAAAGCGCACCACGACTCGTTAACATTAAAATCATCCCAACGACACCTCCACAAAACAACCTTACACCCATTTCCAGCTCCATCTTACCTCCTCCTCTCATTTACAATTTTTCCGACTCTCGGCATCATGCTCCGCGTTGTTAACCCGACAGCCTCTCCTCTCCCGACGTGTCAGAAATCACTTAAGATACCTGCTCCTCTCTCTCTCTCCTCTCAGGTGCACACACACACACACACATCCTATCGCGCAACAATGACACGGCACCACTTTAGTGCCGTCCATCAGCTGCTGCTCCCTCCTTCCACAATACACGCGTCGCATTACCAGCCCTTCGCCTCTCTATATACTCTACATATATATATATACATATATATTATATCGGCCGGACATTGACGCGGCCCGGGACTAATCACGCGCTGCCCATTGTCCCTTGACGGACATTGTGTCTGTATGCATGCGCGCGTGTGTGTGTGATGCCTTCGAGAACGTCGTCTCTTTTTCGTGTGTGTGTGTGTGTGTGTGTGTGTGTATGTATATATATATATATGTGTGTGTGTGTGTGTGGGCGCGCGCGCGCACACGGTGACACGCGAAATTCCGGAAGGATTATAAACGCGCGTGACACCTGAAAGACGCGAGCGAGCGAGCGCGTATATGACTTTGATCTAGATTAGGAGGCTGCGGAGGAATAAGAGACGGAGAGAGAATGGAGAGACGAGAAATGGGCCATTAAGAATTACCGCTTTGTTGCGCCCTGCCAACTGCGCGAGTACCATTCCAATGCAAATCAGCCGCATTTTTTCGGAGGGTTCGGACAGTTCGACTGTGATGTCTGTGTGATTTTTGGGGCTCGTGTGTGTCTATATTAAAAAAAGTAGTGACGTGCGACTGTGGCGAGCGCGTGTATATCTGATTTTGATAAACGTTTGACGAAAATGGTGTATGTATTGTTAGAATGAGATTAGAGTGATAGATTATTTGGAGTAATAATTGACGGGTTGGTCTGTGTATAGAGACAAACAATATGTAAGAATCTCGCGGATGAAAATAGACTATAATTTTACTTATTTTGACTTTAATTAAAGAAATAATGTGGATATAATTAATCATATTCCTTTTTAATATAGAAATAGCTGACCTTGTGATTTATCTTCAGTCTCAGTCATGTTTTGTAGTATCTACAATTAGGCAAGTGCTTCTATCGCATCGCGATAAATAAGTGTATACACTTATTGGACTACTTATTTTTCACTATTTTTAGTCAGTCACGCACGATACATTCTTTTTGACTTAAACATGAATTCACATATATATACACACGCGTACATTATTTACATATATAACAATATGTATAGTACAGCTAAACGCACACCCGACGTTACCGGCCCCACGCGTTCGACTAACATTCCATAGCATACGATATTTGTGTAATTACAATTCATTCGTATCCTTAGTTGAGATTCTGAGAAAAATTCTGGTTTATTTGTTGACAATGGAAAGGATTTTAAACCTCTATAGAATACTTATAGTATCTAATTCATTAGTCATGGAGAGCAGATCATCAGTCTGTATATCAACGTAATAAGATATATACATGTAAACATTTAATCTTAATATACTCTGGAACTAATTGCTTTGAGGTTCACAAATGATGACATATTTATTTAGGGTCGATACGCTAGTGTCCAGTTAGAAATCACCAATTAATAAAAAATGTTTTATAATATAGATGCAGTATTAAATATATAATGAAAAAAAAAGTAAATTTTTACCTATACAGATTTAAAAAAATTCTATACATGTAACTTGCTCACATTCACCAGTGCAATGACTGTAACATTATAAAACTAACTCAAACTATTTGATTATACCTCAACATTACACAACTATTTTCATTCGAACAAACAAACCTGATTTTTCTTATTTCGCCCAATATCGTCCACCTGAAAAACCACACACCCAACCGATACGTCATACACCCACACCCACGGCGAAACGTATACGGCACGCGTTCGTCCCTCGGGCCCCGACTTTTCCGGGGGCCCCACCACGCATATTATATGTTGTCTCGACGCGTGCGCAATGGGTGGGGCTGTTTTGACTATTTCTTGGGAGGACTACTCGCGTGGAATTCCTCCGCGTCGAAAGATGAAAAATCGAGGCTAAAGTCTCTCTCACTCTGTCTTTCAGGGCGCGGAGAGAAAGAGAGAGAAAGAGAGAGGTTGGCCGGAAAATTACGGGGCCGAAGCGAGGAATCGATCAATTTTGGGCAAGAGGGGGAGAGGTTAATTGATAAGTGATTTTTCAGGGATTCTGGAGAGTCCGGGTGGCTTTACGATGATGGGGTTCGGTGAATTTCGAGGGATTGGAATACCGTATTGGAAATAGATACAGTTTTGTTTGAGGAATTGGTTTTTGTTTTGAGATAGGATTGTGTGTATCGGAACGTTTGATAAATACAATACATTAACATTATTAAAACATAGCACTAGTAGTACAACATTGAATGTGCCTAAGATTAAAAAAATAATCATCGATAATAAATATTTTTGATATTAAGTAAAATTAGCACTATTTCATTTTTAACAATAGTGTTGACCCATATTTATTTTATTACAATTATTTTGTATAGGAAATTTATTATAATTGTGTTCTGAGTGGGTGTAATGAGGACTAAGATTTTTATTTTTCTTTTATTTATTTTATCAAATAATCTTTAACTCAATATCTTACAAGATAAAATCACACTAAGAACAGCAAAAATAACCACTTTATTACTTTTGTAAGTAGATTTATAAACGATTCTTATATGTGATTTTATAAGAAAATTTTTTAATATAAATAAATATTTTAGTACAAACCACAATTTTGTTTAGTATTATGATCCAAAAATTTAGAACAAACTGAAAATACAACATTTTATTGATTACAACGAACTCATTCTCTCAACCCAGTCAATCCAAACCCCATCGACCATCGATACACACTCCCAAAGATACACTCACTCCCATAATATATCCGCCATAAATAACTCAAGCAACGACGTATATACACCAACCCACACAGCGCGTCTCACCGAGACCAAATCTCAATTTTCCACTTGCCTCTCGATTCTCTCACTATTTTGCTCAGTCAAACACGGGAGCAGTACACAAAAATATGAACCTACACCTCCCTGAGCCCTGAAATATACTCTTCTCTCTTCCCCCCCATCCAGCGTGACGCGGCGCGCTGTTTTGTGTCGCTCGCGCGATTCGCCACGGCCAATATAACGGCAGTTTAGCGCTCTCTCCCTGCCGCGCGCGCCCTGCCAATAAAATTATTCAAGGTACATACGCATACGCGTCGCGGCGGCAGGGCTGTTTCAATTAGCCCCGCGCGCTCGCAATCGGAGACGAGTGAATTATTGAGAGGAGATATCGAGGAGGCGTGTGAACCCGCCGTATCTTCTCACCGTTACAGCGGGCGCTCGGGGGATTTAATGGTGATACGCTCTGGCGGCGAGTCAAGTGTCGAATGTGGCGCGTATAGGTATATATGTGTGTACGGACTATATATTTTTGGAGGAGATTGAATGTTACTGCGGTATTATGCTAAGTGGCGCGCGTGCGTTATTGTTTACGGCGCGAGGTTTATGGCGCGAGCACGCGACACTTTTGCGGGAATTGTTTCTGTCGGGGACTATTAAAATTGCGTTTGATGCGATCGGAGGAGATGTTCGGGGTGGGGGATATTATTGGAGCGTGGAATATGGTTCGGGGAAAGTTTTTCACACGAGGGTGCGGTTGTGCGATTTCTTGGGTTTGTTGGTTGTGAATTTTATGGGATCTCGTAAATTTTTTATTTGAATTATTATCTTATTAAGATGTTCTTTTACAAAAGTAACTGTCCTGTGATAAAAATTACGCGGAGAAAAATTTTGTTATAGAACTTTCTATTTTCGAAAGCGTATAGGACAGACTCGTAGTTTCTTGAAAATTGCTACGTTTTATACAGTAAAAATTGCTAGGTCCCACGTTTCCTATAAAAAATAATAATTTTAACTACAAAATTGTTCTCCCTGTACGCATTTTTCTATTCTAATTCATTATTTTTCTAGTTTCTTCCTGGTCGTTAGTTAAATTATTAAAATAATGGGTTTCCTCAATGGGAATGTAACAGATGATTTGTGCTGAAATTACAACTAAAATCAATGAAGTATAAGGTAATTAATGCAACCATGTACATTGATTTTTGTCAAAAAGAATATTTCGGCTATATTTTTGCAATGCCTAATATTCAATGTACGAACACACTTTAAATAAATTCTAATTTTTAAAAAAGACTAGTTAAAACAGATGATTACTCACAAAATATTTTAATGATTATTTTCGCTTAAAACTAAGAAAACATTTAGTCCAACACCACTATTACCAACGTCTTCAGAATACTTCTTCACGACATTATACGTAATATTTATGTTTGCAATTCATCCAAAATGCAACAAAACCCACCCAACAATGGATACCCCAATCCCTATATTTCTCCCACAATTATCCCACCTCCTCTTCCCAAAACCACCGCCACGCTCTTTTCGCACTAAACCTTCATCCCTCTCACACCTGTCCTGTCACAGCTCACTCCCCGCAAACACCACCACGACGTCACCGATAAATCTCCATTCCTTCCCAAAACTGCAAACAAAACGCCGCATTCTCACCCCAAAAACTCGAGCACATTTTCCTATTATCCACCTCCCCTGCCCCTCAAAAGTCAAGTGCGCCTCGATTGTGCAACACAAGAGCGCTAACGAGCCGGCTTTTTCCCATACCAACTCCCGCGCGCGCACGCGCGAAACGTGCGTATACACCACCCGCTGCTTGCGCGAGTGTAGGACTTTATCCCCTCGAGCCATGGGTGGGCTGCTGCCCTACGGGAGCTAGAGAGCACCTTACTGTGTGTTTTTTTTTTCCTTTTTGCGCTCGCGCGCGCGCGACGAGTAGTGGCAGCCTGGTTTTTTGATTTATTTCACGCGCGTTCGGGGAAATCGGCATTGTGTAATAGGTGCGCCCAGGGCTTTGAGGATTGCAGGTGAGGGTTTTTCCGAATGGGATAATAATGGGGTTCTCGCGAGTCATTTGGTTGAATCGGGATTTTTTAGAGGGAGAGTGTGAGTGTGTGTATGTGGATTTTATATTGGCTTTATATGTGCAGCGCTGCGCGCGGGAAGTTCATTAATTTCCGAGCCGAGTGGGTGTATCGAATCGGAGTTTACCAATAAAGAAGATACTTCTTCACTTGTAAGGTTACTTCTTATTTGGGGGAGATTATGGATTTTTTATGGCACTCGAAAATGGGAATTCTGAAAATAACTTTCCATCAATAAGTTTTTAATACTGCTGCGGTACTGTGAATCGAGTGTAGTATTAATATATTATAGAAGGGCTGGGATAAAGCTAGATAATTTTGTACGAACTTAGTAGCTATGTCTGTGTTGCATTTCCAGCAGAAATAATTTAAATTTCAATAGTATAAAATACATTTTGTAAATAATAAGAACTATAGCGAAACGTACCTCGCTTCTAACGTCGCTCGGTAAAAATGATCATATTTAATGTAATTTTTATATGTTCGACAAATAATAAAGAGTTAACAATTATTAAAGATATTAAACTTTATCGTTTATGTGATGTTATTAATTTTTGTTTTCATATATTAAATTGTTACAAATTAAACTGTGTTACTACAAAAATATACAAATAGGCTCAAAATGTTTTAATGAATTATTAAAGGTATTAGTTATAAATCGAATTAATGAAAATAGCAATGTTTGATGGAAGATTGTTATATTAGAATAATCAATATTTAAAATGATAAAATGCTGATCGATGATCTTCAATCTTCATTATCTATACTACATCTTGATAAACAAACTATATATAGAAACTCTTTTTATATACAAATTCTTCTCAAATTATAGATAACATTGTTTTGTAACATTTAATAGTACTTTTCGACACGGGTACGCAAGGAGATTATTTACGTAAATAATCTACTTACGTGCCAGTATCGAACCTTATTTGATACCACGAACGCCGAAAAATCATATTAAAGTTGTGCTTCTGTGGTATAAAGTTATATAACTTCTTTAATGTAATTATAATTGAAACACACACACACACACACACACACACACACACACACACACACACACACACACACACACACACATTTCTCGATCGTATCACAACACTGCGATTCAAAAATCGAATATCTTCCAGAACCCTAAAATACCCACCCACCTTCTCCCTCCACTCCACTTTACGATTCATTCCGCCAAAATCCACAATTTCCCTCTACATCCAAAACCCCACTTAACTTCCACCATAAGGCCGCTCTCTCTTCGGAGAAAACTCTCTTACTTCTCTAAACTGCATACTTCCAGGCGAACGCGCTTAACGACGGCGGCCGCAATCGTGCACCACCCCAGCCGGTCAACCATATACACCCTCGCATCCCCCCTCCCTCAACCAGCAGCAGCAGCCGGGGGGCAATTAAGTGCCGCTAGTCCCTTAATCCGGGCATTTGATTCGCGAATGACTTTTTATCCCCCCGTCCAGTGTGCCGAAGAATAATTCGATCGGCCAAACCGGGACGCAGTGTGTACGTATATACACACTTATCTGGCACGCGCATCGGATTGCGTCGTCCTTATCTCGACGTTGCAAGGCTATATATATGTGGGTACGAATAGTTGTGCCCTTCGGGACGGATGACGGGATGGGGATCCGTTAAGGGAAAAAATGCAAAGTCGAGGGTGCGCGTGCGGGTGTTTTCCTTTCGGCTTTTGTTTTTGAGGGGGAGGGGGTGTACGGAATCAGAAGTGGTGCGTTGGGTTGGGATTCGACGGTTCGTGAACGGTTTGTTTCAGATTGTTTTTGGGTGAGGGTAAAGTTGTAAATTTTAGAAAACGAAGGGTTCGATAAAACAAGGTATAGAGAACGTATGACGACTCTTTGATTTTATATTTTATACTCGTTTTCATGTAAGATTTCTATTATTGTACGTATACGAGAGTATATAATACTGTTGCTACAAAGAAAAGAAAAATTCGCGAACGAAGTGTTAAATATAAGGATCGACGATCGACCGATTATGAACTGGAACACAGCGGCGCTATACACTCGGGGGTTCAATGAAACGATATTTTCGGCAATAATCAACCTTTACATATATACACCATTAAAACTGTTATTCGCTATACAGCTCGTCTATCGTCGTTTCGACAGTTATATACCATACAGATGGTTTTTTTCCTTTACCAATACCGCGTGACTTTCGAAAACCTCCGCGCACACTAGGCACAATACATTCCCGTCGAGCCAGTAACCCGCGCCGGCACTCAATGCGTACACCATTAGCATATATAAGTCGGCCTCCTGACAATACAGCACTCTCTGCTCTCAATGTATATCTATACCCGCCATAAAAGCCTCAAATCAACTGGTACGTATCAATCATGCCGCAGCGATTCGCGATTCCGCGAACCATTACTACACGCTGCTACGCGCAAAAACGAGCAGCAGCGCACAAAGAAAATGTAAATAAGTACGCACTTTTTGCTATACGTATACACGCGCTCCGCTATATACTATTGAACGCATTTATTTTATCTTTCTCTCGCGTGAGAGAGAGAGAGGACGAAATGTATTTATAACGAGCGGACGGCGCATTAGTCACCGACTCCCGCGCGCGAACGTCAACGTCTCGCGCGACCACAACAGGTTTGGCAACTTTCGAGCGCAAGTGCGTGCGTGTATGTATATAGTTGCCTCGCGCGCACAATTAATCGTATAGGTCGCGCGCAAGATATCGCGCGTAAGAGGGGCTACCGAGAGAGAGTGAAGGACGGTCATTAATTACGTAATGATCGGTTTGACAGCCGAGAGGAGGACGACGACGACGGAAGTTTTGTTGGGGAGAGAGAGAGGGAAAAATAAGGTTGAGATCGATCTCTGGTGGGTGGGAGATGGAGTGCTGCTGTTGCAGGTTTGGGGAGTTTCGGTGTTGGTTGTCATCGTGTGTGCAGGGTTTTAATGTGGAGAAGTGAGGTGCGGCTTGATAGGGGATGGGGAGATTTTTTAGCGGAGTGATGTTATCGGGATGTGGTTTTTTTGGAAGACGAGTGGAAATGGACGAGGGATGTGCTTTTTTTAGATGACGAGTGGTTTAGGTTGAACGATTGTAAAATTGTTGTATGAGAGAGAAGTTTAAATTTATTGGAGGTAAATGTTTTCAACTTTATGAACAGATTAATATTTTGCTCTTGTTATTTAATTTTGATAATTTTTACTAACTTTGATGTATATAAATTGCAAATTCGACGAATTTCTTTGAAGTTTTTAGCTAGATATAAGATCGAAAAACTTTAGAATATATTTCATGTCATCCTGATCCAGATCAGCACATAACTGGATCGAAATGAAATCGTATCAAGTATACTATAGTTAGATCGGAATCGAAGTGACGATTAATTTGACCGTGATAATTTTTCCAGATTCGAATAGTACGAAATGTACATTACACCACAATTACTGCGTATTCAGAAGGATCGTCGTAAAGTGTACTATACAATTGAATTAAATTAAATTAAATTGAATTATCCCTGGTGAAAATCCAAAAAATTTGATAATTTAGAAACTTGCTATAAAATAGGAATTTCTTTTGCCCAGTTTCTAGCTCCCGATGAAACGCTTTTTCTCTTATTATTTGACCATTTAATAGATTGAAAATTAGAATGAGTTTTTTTAAGACAAGCACAAGCTTGTTCTTGAGTATTTTAAAGGTATTAAAACTGATAAATTTTTTACACCGGAAATGGCTAGTAGAAGGCTTGCTGTTATGACAAGGAGTGAGAGAGACGGAATCAGATGGAGAAATAAAAGTTTTGCTGAATTATTCATAGCAGGAGTACAACAAATGATTTTTTAGTTAATGTTATTTATTTATATATTTTGGTAAGCCATCCAATGGACTTGTGTGCTCTTTCATATAGGACAGAATTAGTAAGAAAATCAAATACGAATATTTTGTTGTAACGCCAATCTAAGAAATAGGCAAATAATGGTCAAAAAATCGTTTTGTCACAGCCATTAATTAGCCAGTTTTACTAGCTATTTTCTAACTTCTTGGCCATTTCATATAGATGAATTTATACCAGGGATTGTTTATTAAGGCTAAGGACTCAGGGCGCTTCTTAGACCTGACATCAGAATGATTGTATATAGTACATTATCTACATTATAACTTTTTAAAATAAACCCTGGTAGAAAATAGACCAACTTCGTTGGTTAACATGTTAATCAAATGAAAGCATTTCTATTTAAGATTAACATCGAAATTTAATTAAAACTTTTTAAAACTATCACTATATTTTAAAGCATCTACAATATAATATTTTCACATGTATAAATAGTTATTCTTCGTCGACAATAGAAACATAATCATGGTGTGACGTTTTTAATTTAAAAATTGGCCAACGGTTCGCCAACCGTTGCTTAGCATTTCTACCAGGGAACTTAACTTCGAATATTACTAGTCAAGTCGCAAAACTTTCATCGTACAAAAATATCATATAATTTCACTAAAATTCAATTTTCTAATTTTTCCTTCGAATTTTTCTTTCAAGTTGAAGAAAACAAAAGTCAGTATGCAATTCCATCCAATCGTAATATTTGAAATTCAATAAACGACTTCTTAATTGCCGCATCACGCGCGGAGACTGGACCATTTATCACTCGCACTTCTCCACTCCAAAAAAAAAAAAAGAAGAATATCACATACACACTCACAATAGACAAAAAGCATCTGAAAAAAAGAAGCACACAAGAGAGAAAAGAGCGCAAAGGTGCGCGCAACTGCAGGCGCCATATAGAGGAGGAATCTCCTCCTCTTTCACGCGGCACGCACGCGGTCCATGTGTCAACGTCTTATTCTCATTCTTCGGGGGGCCCCCTCTGTCTGTGTATTATATGCACGGAGGCCCTGGGAATCGAGCGCGGAGGCAAGAAAAGAGTCCATTATAACGCGAAGGAGAGAGAGAGAGAGACTGCATTAAACCGTGTTGATAAATAGTTCATAGGCTGGGCGCGCGCGCTTCTTTATTTACGGGGACGCCTCGCTTTTTTCCCTACCGGGAAGTGGCTTCTGACAAAAGGTGTGCGAGGAGAGGCAGAAAGAAAGAGAGAGAGAGAGAGAGATGAGGGAGAGGAGTGGAGGTGGAGTATATGACTTTGTATTGGGGAGTGGTGTGGTGGACGAGTTAAGTCAAAATAGAGGTTAATATAATTTTTTGGGAGTTGGCGTGGATGAAGGTATAATAGCTATAGAAATGGGAGGAGTGCTTTGAAAGTTATGAGCTCTAAACAAAATATAGTTTCGTGTAATATTAATTGTTTAATTTAAAACGTGGCGGGTAAACGTTGAAGATTATCTTTGTGCACATTTGCTATAGATTTTAAAAATTGAATAGTGGTTCAAGTTTCTTATACATTTTCAAATAGTTATACTTTTTAATCTAACTAGCCTATTGAGTCGAAAAGGGTCGAGGTTTAACCCATATGATACGGCTGTACAATAGTGAAAAGAACAATAACATTTTCCTCATTATCATAACTTCACACTTTTTGAAATAAGACTTAAAAAACAAACAACCGATAAATCTCTAAAATATCAGGAATAATGTTTTACAATCCAAGTTATACAATTGTCTTTTAAACGTATTTCTGAATACTCAAATAATATATGAAAAAAAAATGTTCTTATTACAAATTTTAATGCTTGCGGTTGTAATATTGCCCTCGAATACAGAAACAATGAGAAAAATTACAATATGCCTCGTACTAAAAATTCTAGAACTCACTGCAAAAATAGCAATTCTCATACAACGACACAACGCAATCTCCACTATATACGATCCTTTTCCCCCTTACACATTTACAAATATAGAACGCTATACATCCGCACCGAAAAACTTCCTAACCCGCCACGACCAAGAACCTCAAATCACAAACTCCTGCGCAGCATCCTGGACCCCATCCAACCTCCTCCTCCTTCCTCTCCCGCTCCCCCACATCCGCTTCCCCCTCAGCAGAAGCTCCTGCGCAGAGAGCTTTCCCTCTCTCTCCTTAGATCAATGAAACGGAGCCCCCGCAAGGCGTGGCGCTTTTTCGCTATATATATATATATATATACATATACCTACACCGCCGCAGCGCGCGCGCACCTCTCTCTCTCTCTCTCTCTCTCATAATTGATTAAACCGAGACACCGGCATAATGCAGGCCGATTTGTCGGGGGGAGGAGGGAGGAGGTAGACTCTCGCGCATACACACATGCAGAGAGAATCCTACGCTCGCGCGAGTGTCTTGTTACGCGCGCGGAGATATTAATCCCACGGCCCATTAAAAACTCGACCCGGCCTGAAAAATGCCCGAGAGAGAGAGAGAGAGAGAGAGAGAGCCCTGGCTACCCGTCTTGCGCGCGCGCTTTGTGTTATCTCTCGCGCAGGGAGTTCTTTCTCAGGGAGAGAGAGAGGATGTGTGGGATGGTATAAAGGGAGGATATGCGGCAGAGAGTCGCTAGAGAGAGAGTGGACTGGTCGGGTTTACATTCAAGAGGGAATTGCCCGCGCGTGCGATTTTATTGATCGTTCGAGGGCCGAGGGAGATTTTCTTGGAATGGCTGTATGGTGTGTATGTGTGTGTGTGCGTCGCTGTGTAAGTTATCGATTCGAGAGGTGGTATTGTGCGAAGTTATCGGGAGGAATGCGGGAGGGTAATGAGCGAGCTGGGAGTTTTAAATGATCTGTTTTGCGTGCGAAAGAGATTGTTAAGTGCCTTGCTATTTCTATGCACGCTTGCGAGTTTTACATGTATATAGGAAGTGAACCAGTATATGATGAGTGTAAGGTAGATATGGTACCTTGTGTATTTGTCATTTTGAGTAACGTCAACATTTTAGCATATTTTCGTGCAGGAAGTGTAATGGTGTGATGCAAAAATATCGAGATAGCAAATATGCGTTCTTTGTGATCCAAATATAGGTACATGATGTAAATCCTCGAATTTTTAGGGTCAGATATGAATCGTGCGATAATCTTCTACTTCATTTTTATATTACATGTTTTTTTCGGATCCCGATGTAACGTAAGAACCCGATATAACATAATACCAAATTCTATTCTCCTATATATAGACATACTCTAAAAACTCGCTATAAAAACTTCCCTAATCTCCCTTAAACAAATATTAATTTGCGCTCCACTTTTATAACCAACCATACTTATTCGATTCACCGAAAACAACATGCGGCAGCGTCCACCTCCCAATCCCCATAACTCCGAAGCTCCCTCACCCCGCACCCATCTCCGATTGAAAAATCATAACCAGCGTGAGGCTCCGGAAGGACGCGCGACACGTCCCACCTACATTACCAGCCATTCGTCACCCACAATCACATACACATGCACGGGCAGAAATCTTCAACTCGACGAGGTGGTCCACTCACGCTGCGCGACCGGCTAATTGAAACGTTCGCTTTCATTTGTTACATCCGCTTTTGTGCGCACGAAAAAAGGGCTACATCAATAACCGCCGTGTATATATAAGCAAGAAAAGGTAGCGTTTGAGGGGAGGGGAGAAAAGGGATCGATTATTCGGAGGTTCTGACGGGAGATAGGATTCAGAGAATCGGGAGGTTTGGTTGTGCGAAGGATTTTTTTTTATGGGGATATTGAGATGTTGGAGGGTGAGTTGGTACACGAAATGAGAGAAAATGAGGATTATGGTTGGTGATGTAGTGGAAAAGATGGTTTTTTTATTTAAGACTGGCGATTACATTGGAAAAAATTATAATATTATAATTTTTTCCTGGTTGAGAGGATTATTTTAACAGTTATTTGAGATGCGTGAAAGAAGGAGAAAATAAAGAAAAACCGATTGTATTATAATGATGCTCTTTACTGCTGCTGTGATAAAATCTCTTGCTGCTGACGTCAGGAAATTAAAAGTTTATGTAAATCTGAAAAAGTGAATTTTATAAACATCAGTATCATACACAGACATGTATGATACGAAAATATAAAAATTTAAATAGCATTATTAAATATTTAATTTTTACATTTACCGCTTGGTCGACGTAAAAAGTACTTTAATACTTTTATCGGTATATCCATAAACGTTTTTATGATATACTTTCCTTGAAAATTGAAAAAAATTTTACAACCGTTATAGTTAGTATATTAACGTACCCACTAAACGTACCTAAATTCGTCACAAAAGTCACCTAACCTTTACCACTCCACTTGAAAAAATCCACCAACTCACGCGCTGTCCCCGCGACGGAATCCGCGCGAACATCCGCGATATCGTTGTATCACCACGCCGGCGACATTAGTCTTCGCGCGGCACGCAACAAAAGGCCGCGCGTGCGCGCATGCGAGGAAAAAAGAGAGAGAGAAAACGCGCGTGCGTGCGACAGTGCACGGATAAGATCTGTATAGCGGTGGACGGCGGGGACGAAAGCGAGGCTCGAATGAAGCGAAACGAGCGTGATGTGCAGGCGTTGTGTGGTTTTAGAGGTTTTTAGAGGTTTTAGCGGTGGATAGGTGAACGGGGATCGAGGATGTTTAGGGCGATGGTGATGATGTGGGTTTATTTATTGAATTGACTGTATAATACTTTTAATAATGTTGATGGAAATCACAGTAAATTGTCAAGGTATAAAAAAGATTTTTAATTTTAAAGGTTCTGAGTGATTATATATAGTGTATTGTTTAGCTGAAGAGCATATTGATCTACATTTAATCGACTTAGTTGAGTAAAAAACATTTAGCAAAAATAAAAATAAAATGTAGAGAAGACGAAATTATTTATTTAGAACTCTTTTTCGACTAATTCAAGTTCAAGAATCTTTGTATTAAAAATAAACATATTTCGTAAAATAATTGGCTTGACTCTTAGTATTCTTATAGTAAAATCATTCCAAATGTGCAGATTTTCGATGAAAAATAAATTAATAGAAGATATTTTCGTAAAAGCAACAACGTCACGTGAACGGCAACTTTGTATACTGTTATTTCCGCGAAGAATTTCTACCCGCAAAGTGGAACGTTTCCCAGGCCATGAAAAACGTATATATACTCTCCTGATGAGCGGATAAAAACTTTCCGAGCTGAAATGTGTCTCGCAGCTCAAACCTCGGCAAAGTGTTAACGTTCGCGAACCGCGCGGAAACACGCGGCGTACGGGAACCTGTTAAGATCCCGCGTCCCCGATAAATCCGTCATTAATTACAACTTCATTTCCATCTCCCAAAAGATTCATAGACATCCACAATATCTTCTCTTAACTAACCGAAAAACAATCCGGAATTCCGCCCGCACGCTTCATATTATATAATATACATCACGCACCGACACGACTTATAATATATCTCGCGCGACAAATCCGCACGTGCGCCTAAAAACCTGTTAACCACGTACGCGCGATAAGAATGCGCGTATTACATACATACCCGCGTGGCTTAATGAAACATTTCATCTCGCGCACGTAGCCACAATAACAATACACCTCTATGTACGCGCTGCTGCAGAAGAAAATCTCATATCCGCGCGTACTTTCGAAAAAAAGCGCGCGCAATAATCGTATTACACGCGCAGGAGCGTGTGTGTGTGTGTGTGTGTGTGTGTGTGTGTGTGTGTGTGTGTGTGTGTGTGTGTGTGTGTGTGTGTGTGTGTGTGTATAATTAGCCCGCGGGGCTGTTTATATATAAGCGACGTACAAGAAAATCCCGGCGCGTGGATGCGCGCGCGTCCCCGTAAAAATTCTAATTTCGCGCGTATAGCGGCTGCGTTATCGCTGCTCTCTTTATGGAAGAGAGGCAGAGTGGGTGATAAGGTTTACGGGCTTGCGTATGCGCGTGGAATTTTTTCGCTTTTAGAGGGGAAGTGGAGAGGCGGAGGTGTTGCGGTGCTCATATTTATTATGTTGAGGTTGAAATGCGGAAACGATCATACGATGTTTTATAAAGTCTATTGATGTAAGTGTGAGAAAAAAAAACAGAAATGACGTTATTGGTATTGCTTTGGTAGTGTAACGTACATGGGAATTAAATAATAAAGTGTGAAAAAATATAGGACGAGCGGGACGCAAACTCATGGACCCGCGGTTGGTAGTCTAGTTAGACTATACAAACATTACGGAAGCGCCTATGCGCCACCTATACACTGAGAAAAAAGATAGTAAAAATTATTAATAATTTTGTAAAAATTGCTATACTTTCTGGGAAAGCCTACACAAACTGTAAAAACTCAAAAGATTACCATACTTTATAAGAAATTTTGCTAGAAAGGTTGGAAAATTTACTATAAGTACTGTAAAATTTACTGTAAAGTATGGTAATTTTTTTGGTTTTTTACAGTTTGTGGTAGCTTTATCAGACAGTATAGTAATTTTTACAAAACTTTTTTCTCAGTGTAGCGAATATGCTATAGGTTCTTGTTTTTAAATTGAAGAAACGCACCGGAGATGCGTTGCCTAAATAACAAACAGTAAAAATTGTTAATTTGTTTGCAAATAACTATTTTTATCAACGCGTATGAATATTTATGATATACTTATTGGCGTGTTAAGTTTATATCAAATTACACGAATTGTTACTTTTTAACTAAAAATTAGTACATAAGCTTTGATTTTGTATTTATATTTATGCGCATAGGAGTACCTAACCGATCTAAAAGATTAGATCTAAAATTTGGAGGGCGACATTTTCACCATTTGACTCCAAAAATAGTTTAAAATAAAAATCATTCGAAGTTTTTCATGGATAAAGGCAAGTTAACCTAGAATTATAGAATGGTTAACAATTTTCGCTGTTCATCGTTTAAGCAACGCAATTCCGGTGCGTTTCTTCAATTTAGAAACAAGCACCTATAGCATATTCGCTATAGGTGACACATAGGCCATGGCAGAAATTGTCTCTATCGGAAATGGCCAGGAAAATAATAAATGGCTAGTAAAAATAGCTAATTTATGGCTATTGATGAAGCGATTTTTCCGGTCATATTTTCTGTTTGATGGAGATAACACAACCTTAAAATGTTTTTACTAAAGTTTCTCTGTAATTTGATCATGTATTTAAAAACAAATATTAAAAAAAGCTAGCTAACGAAAATGTAAACACGAATTATTGGTATTTACTTCGTTTATAGTACTATTTCAGGGGATACAAACGAAAACAATAATTTTTCCGTTTGATTCTGTCTCTCTCTCACTCCTTGCCATCATGGCAAGCCTCTTATTAGCCATTTCCTGACTAAAAAACCGCTGCCAATTCATTGGCACGTAGTTTTCTCCAAATTAATGTATCGTTTCTATATGTATAATATAGTACATTACGATACGTGTAAGCAAGTAACAACACGCGCGCGTATCGTGCGTCATTTCCATTTTCTAGTAACATATACATAAAACCGTTCCCGAAAAATTACGATTTGAAAAGAGAGCTAAAACAGTTTTAACAGTTTTAACCTCAAATATCTCTGAAATTTATAAACTAATTCTTTTACCCTAACAGTTCATGTAATAAATAATATACAAACTCTACACCTCCATCAAATCTAAATCTCCATCAAATTTCAAAGTAATTAAATTTTACTCTAGTTATTGTGCGACATAGAAAGTCATTTCCAAAAATACCAAAATTTTAAATATCAAATATCTCAAAAACTAACCATATAATCTGGATGAAATTTTACATAGGTATTGCCTATATCGCATACAAAATAGTCTATAAATTTCAAACTGATACATTGAGAAATTACGATTTTGAAAAATACCTGGGTAAAAAAACTTATATATAATCATATATAACTGTATATAAACCCTCATATATAATTATACATAGAATTTGACCTTATAAAATTGTATATGAATATATATATTCATGTATAATCATGTATGCTAATGTTTATACATGGTCATATCGACGCTCCCTACGAAAACTAGCATGATTCAGATTGCCACGAAGACTAGTCCATTTCAGCGTTGGCCGCGAAGACTAGCACGCCCCATTGATTTGCGTTGAAGACTAGCCCGATCCGCTTGATTGCGGCGAAGACTAGCACATTCCACTGCCTCTTATGTAAATTAACACGGTGACGCGAAGTGCTAGTTTTCGCGGCAAGCTTGCGAATCGTCTTACTTTTCGTCGCAAACTCGCGAATCGTGCTACTTTTCCTCGCAATCTTACGAATTGTACTATTATTCGGCGCAAACTCGCAAATTATACTAGTATTCGCGGCAAAGTCGTGGGTTATGCTAGTTTTCGTTGCAGTTTTCTGAAATGTGCTTGTCTTCGTAAGGAGACCAAAAAAGGTGCTAGTTTTCGTAGGGAGCGTCGATATATAAGACAACTCGTCGATATATAGACAACTTCCAGTCAATCTCATATATTATTATATATAATAATATATAGTTATATATAATAATATTTCCAACTTGTAACGGCTTTAATCAGGAATCGAAAAATAATAGACATTTCCGTTGTTTGTACATAATAGTATTCTATCACTACAATCCCACTCTGATTCCTGCTCACTTTCACGATATCTATTTACGGAACCGTTGCCGCGTGGCGAGGATTCGGGTGTGCAGTGCGTCCATTATCTGGTGGTGCATCATCGTTGCGATCTCATGGATCCCTACTGCAGAACACCTGGATCTTCGTCACCGTTGAATCAATATTTTATTCTCTAGTTATCATGCGACAAAGAAAATGACTTTGCAAAATACGAAAATTTTAAATATCAAATATCTCAAAAAGCAATCGAACGATCTTGATGAAAATTCGCACATATATTATCTATATCACACAGAAAATTGTCTATAAGTTTGGAGCTCATTAATCGAACCGTTTTCGAGAAATTACGATTTGAAAAAAAGATTAAGGAATTTTTAACCTCAAATATCTCTGAAATTTATTTACCAATCACTTAGCTCAAAGAACTTAGTCGAGAGCTATCCAAAATCTACGTCTACAAGGAATTTCAAAGCGATTAAGTCAATTTTACTAAAGAAACTGTGCTTCATATAAAACCCATTTTTTAAATTTTTTAATTTTTTTTTTCAAAAAGTAGTAGATAGAATGGATTCAAATTTTTATAGATTATAGCTATTTATATTCTGCATTGTCATTATTTTTTTTTCAAAAAATTCACCGTTTATATTTGGAGTTATAAGCTTAAAAAAAAAACACACACACATTTTTGTTAATAACAAAAGAATCGCAATAGCTAATGTAATTTTTTTTTTAAATATAGGTTTTTTATGCTCTTTCGAATGCTATCTGACCGATTCAAATATCTCAATGTTATTATTAAAAAAAGGCAAAAATGAATTTTGCGAAAATCGAAAATTCGAAATAAAACAAAAACGCATCGGCGAATCAAAAAGAGGATTTCCTTCCCCCATTCACACAAGAAAACAAAAAAAATGAGACCCGTCCGGTTAAAATCGATCGAATAGATCCTGCGATAAAACGGTATACGTACACACACACACACACACACACACACGCGCGCGTGCGCGCACGCACGCACGCACGCACACCCACACAGACATTTTCTAAAATCATGTGATTCGAACTCCTATTACCTCTATTCGTGTTTCTAAAGCGATTTAACGAAACTCAAAATTTACTATTACAAAGCTTCCTCTAGGAGGAAGCAAAAAATAAAGAATAATAAACGTGATCAGATTATGTACTAAATCTGCATTACCTGCTCTCTGGTTTAATGATTCTCGACTCGTATGACTCGTATTATCATTAAATTTTCACACTTTTTAAGTAATGTACTATTTTATATTTTTTTTTTTAATAAAAATAGAAAATAATTGTGATGAAAATTTGATTATTAACACATTTTATTTCAATGGATTCGTTTCGCTCGGGCACAAACGTTCAAACGATGGTAAAATCACTTTCACGCACTAGTATCGAAATGTAATATTTTCAAATTTATATATTTGATCTAAGAAATATTATGGCTATTGTTGGTTGATTGGCTTTTCAATTGATTAATATTCGATGTGAAGATAAGTTGATTTTTGACAATAAATAAAAAATAATTACCATTTTATAAAGAGTAATATTTTATTTGAAATTCGTTACAATAGTTAAAGTTAGGTATGTAGCTGAAATTTAATAACAATGTTACCAGAATAAATTATGTAAAAGTACATTAATTTTCATACATAAAAATGTTCTTAAATTTAAGAAACTTCTAAGTTACAAATTTACTGAATTTTAAGAATAATGTAACTGAACGTAATTTAATATACAAATTAGGTTTAATATAAAAACAATAAAATTTCGGCACAAGTATAAATAAATGCCAAATTTGAAATTTGATTTTTCCCGCCATATATTTGCCGCCGACCAGAGCACAGTTCGCGTGCCGCCGCCAGGCGGCGCACCCCCTACTCGTGTCCTCACGTACCTAAGTAAGCCGGCTCGAGGGGATATAGAAGCTCGTCATCGACCACCCCGCCAGGCTTTATTTAACTAGCGAAGTTTATTGAGTTAATAAAGTCGCCTTTGTGTGAGAGTTGAATAATTGTTTTTATTTAAATAGTTAGTATGATTATTTCGCTTAGAAAGTATTAAGTTATTTTCAAGACAAGACAAGATTCTTTACATTCTTGGCATCACAATCTTGATATTGTATCGATTATTGTCTTGAATATTGAGGCAAGGTGGGTTAGGATTGAGGAAGTCACGAGCCATTGAATTGGCAAGGGCTTTTTAATTCAATTTAATTTATAGCTTGAAAAAAACAACAAACATTTAGTTTTCTAGACCTAGCGTCTTTCTAGCGTCTTCTTGACAATGGCGCCGATATAAACGCAAAGACATGCGAAAGAAACAAATTCTTCTTGTTATTCGTGGCGAAATTCAACCTATTGGTTTCTCTCCACCTTTTGTTGAAATTGGGAGCGCGTCAATGAAGCAACAAGTACAGGTGAAAGTGCACTTCACGTGGCAGGCGAGAATGGGCTGGCTGACATGACGAGTTTATTGCTCAAATTTGGAGCCGATTTTAACTTATCAGGAAGGCAAGGCGGCTTTCGAACTGCTGCCAAACAGCCCATCCAGCGAAGCTACCGCTCTAATCATAATCAGGAAAGCCTTTAATCGTGGGGCATTAAGCCAATCCCTCTGCAAGGGATACAAGCAAATGGCCCAGTCCTGCGAGATCTACTCGAAATTCGACCAGAAGTGATGTGAAGAGGTCAAGTGAATGCAAAGTGGAAGATCGACATAGATGATAGTGCCATATTGTGCTTCTACATATTTTCCCATTGTTGGACCGCTGCTTTTCAAAGAGATCGGACTAGACAACGAGATTTCTCAAGAACGTCGTAAGAGAGAAACTACTGATCGCTATCATGCAGGACGGAAGGGTGTGCAAGCGTCAGATTCGTCGATTCTCCGACTCAGTGAAAATTGACGTGATCTATCGCGTAGGCGTCGGTGAGACCAAAGCTTCGATTGCCCGTGCCACCGGCATAGCAGAGTCCACTATCCGAGGCTGGTGCAAAGAGTAAGACGAAATTCTCGAGCATGCTCGGCGCATGTCATCGCCTTACAGCAATTCCACGTCAGCAGTATCATCGAACGGCACAGAGCCGATAGTTAACCCAACTAGTTGCGTCTCCAGCGGCGTGGACGACGACCCCGCCGGGCCAGGATCATCGAAGTGCCGGCGATTGGAGAACGGCGTAGTTGAGCAACAGCAGTCTTACCAGTCAACTCTCTTGGCGAGGAGCTCCAGAAGAGATAGCTGCAGCAGCACCGACACCGCTACCGGGGACGGTGACAATTTCAACGATACCGCGACCACCGCAAGGAGCAGTATCAGCCTGTTCCGCCAATCCAACGTCACTCGCTTTTTAGGGGTCGATGAGCAGCGGCACTTGTTTACCCAGCACTTAATGGCGTACTTTGAATGGCAGTATCCCAGTCCATGACTGGCAACTATCTTGCAGTTTAGTGCCGTCGCTGGCGGCGGTAGTAGTAGCGGCTAAAGCTCACCCGCCCCTGCCCACCAGTAGCAGACGACTTCGACGCCTCTGCTCGACGCCACAGCTCTGCTCTATTATAATCTACTCAGCAATTGTAACGACGCTGATCAACCCCTGGATTTGAGCAAAAAGAGATCCGATGGCGAAACCAACCTAGAACTGGGAGGCGTTTTTATCGTTCTTCTATATATTTTCGATGGACGAAGAGGAGTTCGCAGCACTAGCTAGGAACGAAAAGATCGTCACGGCGTTCGAGTCAAGTGATTGCGTGTACGCCGGTGAACATTTAAGATCACTAGCTAAATCCATGCGCGCTGCGCTCGCTCCATGTACTTTTATTTATTAAAAATGCTAAGAACTTATCAAACTTCAAGAAGAATTTATCAAACTTCGTGGAGAGTTCACTGGCGTACATTCTGAATGACGGCACGCAATCGCTTGATTCGAACGCCGTGACGATCTCTTCGTTCCTAGCTAGTGCTGCAAACTTCTCTTCGTCTATCGAAAACATGTAGAAGAACGATAAAAACGTCTCCCAGGTCTAGGTTGGTTTCGCCATCGGATCTCTTTATGCTTAAATCCAGGGGTTGATCAACGTCGTTACAATTGCTGAGTAGATTATAATAGAGCAGAGCTGTGGCATCGAGCAGAGGCGTCGAAGTCGTCGGCTGCTGGTGGGCAGGGGCGGGTGAGCTGTAGCCGCTACTACTAACGCCGCCAGCGACGGCACTAAACTGCAAGATAGTTGCCAGTCATGGACTGGGATACTGCCATTCAAAGTACGCCATTAAGTGCTGGGTAAACAAGTGCCGCTGCTCATCGACCCCTAAAAAGCGAGTGACGTTGGATTGGCGGAACAGGCTGATACTGCTGCTTGCGGTAGTCGCGGTATCGTCGAAATTGTCACCGTCCCCGGTAGCGGTGTCAGTCCTGCTGCAGCTGCTCTTCTGGAGCTCCTCGCCAAAATAGTCGACTGGTAAGACTGCTGTTACTCAACTACGCCGTTCTCCAATCGCCGGCGCTTCGATGATCCTGGCCCGGCGGGGTCGTCGTCCACGCCGCTGGAGACGCAACTAGTTGGGTTGACTATCGGCTCTGTGCCGTTCGATGATAATGCTGACGTGGAATTGCTGTAAGGCGATGACATGCGCCGACAACGGAAACAAATTTTCAGGACTGGTTCCGTTTTTCGACATTACACGAGCGAAAGCAAATAGATGTCGTGCGTGACGGGAACACCATCACCCGGAATAGACCGAAAACCGTTGCCTCGCGCAATAAGCAATGATCCAACCGTCAACATTTATGCACAAATGATGATTCGTGCATTCCACGGGTGAAATTGACTGATTGAAAGCGGAAAATGGAGAAAGGACCCCGCACAAAATGTATGGAAAAAAATCATCCGGTCAAATTGGGTGAAACTTGGGGTCTATCCTTTACCCAAGTTTCATCCAGTTTGACAGAATGATTTTTTTTCATACATTTTGTGCGGGGTCCTTTTTAGAAGACAACAAATTAACGTGATTGTCGAAGATTTTTTTTTTTTATTGAAAAGATTTGTGTTGAATTATAACCTCAAAATTTAACTTTGTGATCCATTTGTGTGCCCTTTTTGCAATTTCCGATGTAAGAAAAAAGTTCGAACCCTAAAAATAATGAAAGGCTATATTACAAAAAAACAGTAAAATAATGATTTTTCCCATAAATTACACGGTTTGATGTACTATTTTTTAATAATCGTTAGTTAAAAAGTGTCACTAATACGTATTGTCGTATGATGATTTACCTTTAATTGCACCTTGTTTGTACGTAAAAAAAGATGATATTGTGATAATTATGATTTGAAAAAAGGTTAAGAAATTTTTAACCTCAAATATCTCTGAAATTTATTTACCAATCACTTAGCCCAAAGAACTTAGTCGAGAGCTATCCAAAATCTACCTCTACAACGAATTTCAAAGCGATTAAGTCAATTTTACTAAAGAAACCGTGCTTCATACAAAACGCATTTTTTCATTTTTTCATTTTTTTTCTCAAAAAGTAGTCCATAGAATGGATTCAAATTTTTATAGATTATAGATATTTATATTCTGCATTATCATGATTTTTTTCTAAAATTTCACCGTTTATTTTTGGAGTTATAAGCTTAAAAAAAAAACACATTTTTGTTAATAACAAAAGAACCGCAATAACTAATGTAATTTTTTTTTTAATATAGGTTTTTTATGCTCTTCAAATGCTATCTGTCCGATTCAAATATCTCCACGTTATCATTAAAATCATTAAAAAAAGGCAAAATTGAATTTTGCGAAAATCGAAAATTCAACAATAATAAAACAAAAACGCATCGGCGAATTAAAAAGAGTATTTCCTTCCCCCATTCATACAAGAAAGACAAAAAAAAAGAGACCTGTCCGGTTAAAATCGATCGAATAGATCCTGAGATAAAATGGTACACACACACACACACACACACACACACACACACACATATCCATACAGACATTTTCTAAAATCATGTGATTCGAACTTCTATCACCTCTATTCGTGTTTCTAGAGTGATTTAACGAAACTTAAAATTTTACTATTACAAAGCTTCCTCTAGGAGGAAGCAAAAACTGGCCAACTTTAATATCTTTTAAGGTGGTTCTCCTTGGACTCCCTAGTTAAAGCAGTGCTAAATATAGAAGTTACCTAAAATTTAAAAAAACGATAGTTGTAAAGTGATTTATTTATTTAAAATGATAGAGATAGTCCATGTATTATAAATAAGGTGTATTTAAAATGACTAAGATAACTTTTTTCACAAAATGGCTATTTTCTAGAAACTAGATATCATCATTACAAACAATTGTTGATAAATCACTGGAATCTTTTTTGTTTCTCAACCGATTTTAGTTTTCAAGGTCTCAATTTGCTCCTTAAGAAATTTCATGGGGACTTGCCGAAGTAAAAATTAAAAAGTATTCAAAACTCAAAAAGTTATAGATAATTGTTCATAAATTCATGCACGTTGTTAAAACACAATGTTCTTTTAATTGGCTATAACTTTCTGAGTTTTGAATAATTTTTAATTTTTCCTTCGGCAACTCCCCATGAAATTTCCTAAGGGGCAAAATGAGACCTTGAAAACTAAAATCGGTTGAGAAACAAAGAAGATTCCAGTGATTTATCAACAATTATTTGTAGTAACAATATCTAGTTTCTAGAATATTGTCATTTTGTGAAAAAAATTATTTTAGTCATGTTAAATACACTTTATTTATAATATAATACATTGACTATCTCTATCATTTTAAATAAATAAATCACATTTACACTATGGTTTCTTTAAATTTTAGGTAATTTCTACATTTAGCACTGCTTTGACTAGGGAGTCCGAGGAGAACCACCTTAAATGCTCATAAATAAGCTAATGTAAATTTGGGAAAAAACTTATTCTATTATTCTGTCTATTAAATGGCGAATATGATCTGAAAAATCGTTCCATCGAGGGATAGAAATGGCCAAGAAAAGTGTCTAGTTTGTGGTGATTATTGGGAAAACTAGCTATTTATTAGGTAAATAATGGAATCGATTTCCATCAGGGGCGCTTCCGTATAAACATGGCATGACGAGTGCATCGCGAACTAGTCGTTCTTTGGCTGAGTTGACGGTTTCTCGTCTTCTACGTTGTCCAAACGTCGACGGAAATCTCTGTGACAGTAGTTAACAATAGGGTTTAATAAGGAAATGTATGAATAACAGCAATTACATACGATAAACTGGTATGGTAACGTTAACGCTAAATATTGATTTTTACATAAATAACTCCGTAAACACCTAAACTGTATGCTACTAGCATACACAAAGCTCGCACCAACGGAAATGAAACCATTCCTTGTTATGAAACAGTAAGAGTCAGAGAAGGAAGACGAGAAAAGAAGGAAACACATCCGAACGGCAATAAAACCCAAATGAAGAACCGATATCCTAGCACTCGCATTATATAGCTTCATTCAAACTTGGCACACGCGCGAGCTAAACTTAGCACTCCTATCACCAGCATCAGTGTGACTCCGCTATTTTATTTTTACGACCACGACGATCGCAAGGCGCATTGACTCTTCCGGGTAAAAATTCACGTTCATCAAAATCACAGTATACTACTTACATTACGTTACACACTCGAACTCTCCGATTACCTATAATACCGCATATTCCACTCCAACAAATCAGAAAAACCAATATCACTCGTCTCTCCCATATAATTAACCAAGCCCACCTTACACACATACACACACACACACACACACAACCTCCTAATTAATTCCATTTCCTCCTACTCCTCTCACAGAAAGAAGTGCAGCGCAGGGGATTCCAAAGCGAGATACTATACATACATACAGCATCCTCGCCACTCTAATGAAAGGGTCCGGCACCGGGCGAGACAGCGCGGGGCCCGGCTAATTAACGACTCTCTCTCTCTCTCTCTCGCACATTTAATTTGAATACGCGCGGGATATATATCGACGTATAAGGCGAACACATCGTGCGTACGTGCACATTCCCTTATAATAAACGGCACGCAGAGCAGCAGCGGCCGCGGCGGTAGCCGCTAATTTAAATACACGTGTCGATGGGCGCGGAGATTGCGACACCTATAGAGATGGAGAGAGAGAGAGCAGGGATTCTGCGCACGCGATGTGTCCGCTACTCTCAGGGTGTGGAGAGGTTTTTGGGAATTGTAGGGATTGTATAAGAAGTGCTAGTGTTGAGTTTGATTAATTCATTATATTATTTTCATTATTATCGACTTGAGTCAATTTTTCAACAAGAAATAGAAATAGAAGAAGAATGACGTTAAATAACATATAATAAATACGGGATTCGATAAATATGTTATCGCTCATAGACTTTACAGTCATCCAAATCAACTAGTTTGTGTTCAATTTATTATTAATTAAATACTAAACATATAAGTAGCCACGTATAACAAAAATTAATCTGGTGGCAGTTAAAAAGATTAATCTGACGGAAGTCCGGGGAAAATCTAGCGAAAGTCTGGCAGCAGTCTGGCAGAAGTCTGGTGAAAGTCTGGTTACAGTCATTTTTGTCTCTTCTCGGTAATGTACCTACAGCTTAAAACCGGAGTTTCGCCAGACTTCCACCAGACCGCTGCCAGAACAAAGAGATAAAAGTGACCATATCCAGACTTTGGCCAGACTTTCACCAGACTGCTGCCAAACTTCTTTCTTTTTACGCGGGTTTACCATTTTATGCACTTTTTACACGAAAGGGTGGGCTTCTACATCAATCTATTGAGAATCTTGGATCCCTCTTTCAGTTTTGAAATGAGTTTTCTTCCATATTTGTAAATTCCAGTTATATTCACAGTTAAGAAGTATGAGTATAATTATATCATGACGTCGGCTTGGTAAAAGAATAAGGTACCATCTCAAAATCCGGTTGGAAAAGGACCAACTCAGGACCGGCTTCGAAAAGATGCAAACTCACGAGTAGGTCTTTTTTGTTTAACTTTACGTAGTCAAATCAAACAAAAAAGGAATTTTTTATATTATCAGATGTGTTTTTTGATAGGGATTAATCGATTGCACATTTGATGCATTTTTGATACTCCCATCATAATTTTAAGGTGGCTTCAGCGGTCTAGTAGACCTAAAGATGAAAATTTATTATGTTATGAAATAGTACATTGCGATACGGGTGTGGAAGGTGATTATATATCGCATGAAACGTTTTTCGCACGAGCGAAGCGAGTGAGAAAAGTCGAATGCGATAAAAATCACCTTACGCACCAGTGTCATACAGTATTTTATACCACGAGAGTCGAATAATCATATTAAAATTATGATTTTAAGGTTAGAGTGATATCAATTTATTTTAATAATTTGTTTACACATTTCAATCTAAAAACTGATGTAACAGGGAAAAGGATTCTTTACATAACGAAAAAAAAATTTTGTTAGCAAATTTCCAACGTTACAAAAGTAGATTTTGTCTACTAAAAATAAATTCAGTAAGAAATACTAATATTTTTTGTTTTTCATTCAATTTTAATTTGGATGGTCTCATTTTATTCCTTGTTCGATTTCGGGGGAGGCATCCATATCAAAATTGGAGAATTTTTAAAACCTGCAAAGTTATATTCAATTGTTTGTAGAGTGGTCCACGAATTTTATAAACCGAATATATTATTGATTATCCGAAATATCTTTTTAATTTATTAGAAAAATTGTTCTTTCTTTCAATGCATATGCAATTCAAATTAGCCAATTGGCTCAAATTCCGTAGCAACTTCTTTGTCTGGAAAACACTTTAACACATGCAAACGACTGCACATTTTGTCAATATTATACTTGCAGTAGCAATAATTTCAATATTTTTTAATAAAAAAATATAGAAATTAACGAAAATGTACAGAAATTTTTACAAACTGTACAAAAAGGACCATTGCAAGATCTAACAATCAGTGGCGAAAATGTAAACGAACTACTTCTGAAGTTTAAAGAATTACATGCAGAGGCTGTAAGTGGTAGTCACGGCAAAACGCAGCAGTTTATGGACTGTATGACCGAATCCATCTCAAATCAGGTGGTTCGCGTATGCCTATGTCACCGATCATTTTGAAATTAAAATATTTATGTTCTTCTCCAAAAATTATTTGACGCGTATTTTTTTATTTTTTGTTTCATCAAAATTTCATGCGTTCAACGATGCCGAAAAATTTCGAGAAAATCCTTACTTAGAAAAAAAATTTTTCAATGTAATTTTCAAACTGCTACAGTATCACCAGTTTTTTAAGCTTTTAAGCCTGTAATACATAATTTCACTCAATTTTGAGCCCTCTTTCACGTCTTTATGTTATTTAAAAAAAATAAAAAATGCACAAGATATGCACTTCTTACTGAAAAATTCACGTTTTAGAAAAATGCATTTTTCTCGAAAAAGTCATTCTTTTGGCTCAATTTTTATTTGTCGTGATAGAGGACATAAATACCTATCTAGGCGTATATGTGCAAATCCGCGGAGTACAGACAACAACTGGGGTACAAAAACGGAAAAAATTTTTTTTGAGGGCACACCTACCACATAAGGTTTTTTCGGTTCTTTGGGGGTCCCCCAACATGAAAATACTCGTGTACACTCATTATCCGTTGCAAAACTTTTTTGCCGACGAAATCAATTTTTCTTATGGAAATTTAACATGGGAAAAATGGACGAAAAGTAGTCATTGATGATTAACCAATAGCAAACTATTGAAGAGGCCAAACCAAATTTCACAAAAAAGCGATTAAATTTGAAGAATAGAGCTTTAATTTGAGATGAGAATCGTTAAAATCGGTCGATTCTGTGCAAAGCTACGTGAATTTGAAAATGGCGAATAATGACGAAAATGAGCGATTTTTTTCAAACCCACGTAATTCTTCAAATTTTTGTCATTTTTTACCGTTTTCAACTTCACGTAGCTTGGCACAGAATCGACCGATTTTAATGATTCTCATATCAAATTAAAGCCCTATTCTTCAACTTTAATCGCCTTTTTGTGGAATTTGGTTTGGCCTCTTCAATAGTTTGCTATTGATTAATCATCAATGACTACTTTTCGTCCATTTTTCCCATGTTAAATTTCCATAAGAAAAATTGATTTCGTCGGCAAAAAAGTTTGGCAACGGATAATGAGTGTACACGAGTATTTTCATGTTGGGGGACCCCCAAAGAACCGAAAAAACCTTATGTGGTAGGTGTGCCCTCAAAACAAATTTTTTCCATTTTTGTACCCCAGTTGTTGTCTGTAGTCCGCGGATTTGCAGATATATGTGAGATTCACCACATTTCCTCTAGGATAGCGGTGACTACTGAGATAAAACACAAACAAATTTTTCACGCTTAATGCTTATATATAGTCAATGATACACTGAAAAAAAAGTATTAAGCTTACAGCAATACCGAGTTCACAATACCGGATGATGTTGTAAGAAAAATATCGGAAGTCACAAGAGCCAAATGTTCAGTTATATTTACAAAATAAAGTATTGTTCTCACAGGCTAAACTGAGTTTATTTTAGCAAGCTGACATTCACAAGCTTGATCTTAGTAAGCTGACATTCGCAAGTTTACGTTTATCGCCGCAGAAATTGAAGAAATAATGACATACACAAGTCATTAAAAACATTTTTTCGACTCTAAGAAATTATTAGTGCATTAGCTATATTTTATCTTTTAATAACAAAGATTCAATCAACACTGATTTCCATGCCTCACTAACATACATCAAGTTCAATAAACCCCGAGTTTTGCACCTTGCCTTCCCCCACACATACACACTACTCATCGTACCGACTTTTCACACTATACCCACTCGCAATAATTCTCAACCGGCAACAAAATAACATATCACAGGCACACACCACCGCCAAAATCAATTTACCATTCCCAATCCCTCCTCTCCACCCTACACCAATCACACACAGACACACACACACACACACACACACACACACACACACACACACACACACACACACACACACCGCGCAATAACTTCTAATCCACCGTGAAATCAATTAACCCAACTCCCTCCTCACAAATTATCGATACATACCTTCTCCACCTCCTCCCTTCTTACGCAGGTGCGGCACGCGCACTGCCAGCGTTGATCATCATCATCGTCGTCGTTGTCCCTGTAAATTATGACAGTGATATGTGGTTCATTAAGAAGAGCCGCAAAGCTGCACGCGCGCGCTCGTGCAGTTATATGTATATGAGGTGTCTCGCAGCTGCACGCGGAATCTGATAAGTATAGGTATACGAGAGAGAGAGAGAGAGAGAGAGAGAGAGAGAGAGAGAGAGAGAGAGAGAAGTCTCGATAATGGGAAGGGATGCGCGTGTCGCCGCGATCGGTGGTTCGCGGTACGGTTGGGGCCTTACTGAGAAACGCGGCGATGTTCGCGCGTAAGACGATGCGGTGCGAGAGGGGTACAGAAAAGGAGGAGAGGGAAGAGAAGGTTTGAGATTTGGTGGGTGCGAGAGGTTGTTCAATTGTTGGACACGTATTGTTGGAATATCGTTGTTGTACTATCCATTATAGTATTCGTTTAATAATAAAACTCACATATATGTAGTAAATATATGGGATATTTCACATGAAGTGAGCAGGCCAAAATTTTAAAATTGCTCAAAATTTTTTTACTTTTAGTGTTTTATGAAAAACATATGTTTTTAAAATTTTAGATCGGCATTTGCATAAAGGAAAAAGCCTTGCAACATTGAAAATTCAAATTTTTTGCAATTTTTGGTTAAAAATGCATTTTTTGTTATTTTTTTTACTAAAAATCTTGAAACTTATTGCAGAGAACATTGATTGAAAAAAAGTTTGCAATTTTGGTGTAGAAAATAGTAGTTTTTTTAATTAATGAAATTTGCATGTCTCTGATTGGCTGGTTTTTATTATACTTTTATCGAAGAATATTGAGAGAGCGGTGCAATATTTTATATTGGACTAAATTTTTTTGGATTCTTCACTTAAAATCCTTTAAAATGCTTTTTTGATCGATACTGGCGAAACTAAAGGAAAAAAGTTACAATTTTTTGAAATATCAAGAAAAACCAATAATTAGCATTTTTGATCATATGATTGATTTAGGAAGTTAATATTATTTATACATCTTATGTCATGGATCGATCCAATCACTGAATTTTCTTAAAGCATCGAGTAGAACATTAAACATTCATTTTCAATAATATTAGGCTTATACAACAAGTCTTACATAACTATGAATTGTGAATTATATTCAGTTTCAATTTTCTAAATATCGGATAAAAACCACTTCTTGACACACCTGATTGTAGACTTGCTCTAATGGCACCTCTCTTAACTGTGGCTCCTAAGCTATCGTACGGTCCCTTTCCATGAGATGTTGCGAAGAAATTCCATTCAGCTTCAATAGTAAAGTCTGTTTGATGGTACACTATATTGATGGCATTTTTGTAATTTTTATACTGCTGTCGGGCTCCATCAGAAAAATAAAATATTTTCTTGATCACATTAAAGGTGCATTTCAAGTATTCAATTAACAGTTTGTGCAATCCATAAACTGCAATGAAGTCATGATGATACCTCTGATATTATTACTAATCTTTTGTGACTTGCCAATTCACCATCTTTATAATAAATAACAATTTTAAAAATAGTCGCCTGATCATTGTTCCAGTGGAATCCAGGGATTACGTTTTGTACAGTGAAGGCATAATTTTCTGCAAAATCAACTATGCTTTGAAATTCTCCTTCTTTTAAATCATTTTTCAGTTGCCTTGAGTATTTAGCTTGCTCATAAGCAATAAATGAATGAGGGAGCAGTTCTGATATTTTCTCAAAAAAATATGGTATAAACTCGTTAACACTCTTTGTAATCTTTTGCAAAGTTGACTTTGGATTATTAAACCACTGCTTGTAAGTGACAGATTCAATATTCCTAATTTCAAGAATTTGCTCTAGGAATAATCTCAAGGTCTCGAGTCCTTCTTTACATAACTCACAATTTTTGAAAAAAGAATTCTCTGATGGCTGATCACATAATATAATTTTAAAACAGTCTTGGTATGAATTTATATGATGTGACTCATTTTCAGTAATACTCTGAAAGGACAGAGACATACATTCAAAATTTTAAATTTAAATTTCTGTTTAATTTTTATACTAATGTTGTAGCAGTGCAGCAATATTATTTTAATACCATGTTATTTTGATTTATGAATAATCATAAAACAAGAAATATAAGATAAGAATAATGCGAAAACAATACAAGATCGTTTAATGCAAATGTAAAAAACAATAGAGAATATTATTGAAAATAGATGTTTAATGTTCTATTCGACGCTTTAAAAAAATTCAATTCCTAAATCAATCATATGATCAAAAATGCTAATTATTGTTTTTTTTATATTTCAAAAAATTGTAACTTTTTCCCTTAACTTACGCAACTAGGGAGGTAAAGAGTTGGATAAGTCCAGAGCACTTGTAAATTGCCAGCCGAGCCGAAGGCGAGGGTGGCAAACATGTGCTCTGGGGTAGCCCTCTTTATCCCCGTGTTGCGTATCGAACAAAAAATATTGCACCGCTTTCTCAATTTTTTCGATGAAGGTATAATAAAAATCAGCCAATCAGAGACATGCAAATTTCATTAATTAAAAAATACTGCTATTTTCTACACCAAAATTGCAAACTTTTTCCCAATCAATGTTCTATACAAAAAGTTTTAAGATTTTTTAGTAAAAAAAAAAGACAAAAATTTGATTTTAACCAAAAATTGCAAAAAATTTTCAACGTTGCATAGCTTTTTTATTTATGCAAATATCAATCTAAAATTTTAGGAATATATTTTTTTCATAAAGAACTAAAAGTAAAAAAATTTTGAGCGATTTTAAAATTTTGACCTGCTTACTTCATGTGAAATATCCCATATGTATAATCGTATTGATTTTGCTTTTAGATTGAGGTAATTGTTCTAATAATATAAGTACACGGATGGATTTTCTAATTATAGTTATTTTCAGTAAAAAATGGTACTATATAAACGAAGTAACCCTGGTAGAAATGAAGTCAGTAAATGGCCATGAATAATCGTTAGTTTGTAGATCGCGGTGAAACGCTTTTTGCGATCATCCTCTCCCATTTAATGGAATGGCCATAACCTCAACATATTTTAACTTAAGTTCTGTAGTGATTTCTTCTTGTACTTACAAATATTTACTTGCAACCGATAGTTTATCACGACGTTAACAATAAATAGTGGTAACAAATTTTGTTTACATATACTGTTTCAGAGGATATTTATAATAATATTTATTCCCATCTCCACTATAATGGCCACTTTATAGCCTGAAGAGCGGGGCAAAAGTCGACTCTGATTCCCTCTATTACTTTATTCCCGGATATGCCAAAGTACATCATTCCTGCGTATTCGGGAATAAAGAAAATTAGAGGGTATAAAGTAACAAGTCTAATTTTTTACGTTTATGGTGAATTTGGTTAATACTAACAAAATTATAACATATAAATACAAAATAACTTTTGAAATCTATAAAGTGGCTACAATGGAGGTGGGAATAAAGTACTATATGTACTATATTATTCCCATCTCAACTAAAATGATCACTTTTTTTCCTGAAAAGCGGGACCAAAGTTAGACTTGTTTCCCTCTTTTAACTAATTTTATTTTTTTCTCACAAATTTACTTTTTTCCCCGCAAATTCTCTTTTTTCCGCATTTGCTCAGGAGAAAGAGCGAACGCAAATGGCCAACTGTTGCCAAATAGCGCCACCGATGCCCGCCGACAAATTCTACTTTCCAAATAAAAATGTAGCCACAGTTTAGATGGAAATAAAGTACTATTTGTAACTCGAGAGAAAAGTCAATGATTCCCTCGGGTGGTCAGTGAATCCACCCACGGGAATCAAGAGCGACTTTACTCCCTTGTTAATTATACGTAATGTACTATTATTTTGCCATCTAATTTTGTCTCTCTTACTCTCGCCATAATAAATGACCTATATTACTCGATTTTACTTAGTATTGAAAATGGCGTAATGGCGTCATGTCTTTGCCAGTTTCATTAGCTTAAAACTAGCTAAAAACTAGCTTGTTTCGATTGCACGCTATTTTTCACACCAATAAATGTTCGAGAATGATCAGAAAAAGCGTTTCATCGATGGCAAAAAACTGTCCCCATTTTTTCGCTATTTGGAGTCTGGCTATCCATTTTCTAGTTAAGAAATGTGATCAATTTCCACCAGGGAATAAAACAAATAATAACATTAATCAAACTATTATGCCTAATTCCTGGCGGATGCGTCGATTCTTATGTGGAAATAAAACTTCAATACATCTAAATCACAATGAAAACTCTATTTAGATTATATGATATTCAAAGGTTTCACTTATTACTAAAAAATTTTGCACATTTCGTCAATACGAGCCTATAAAAATACTTTTTTTAAAGCTTCATTCCCGCCACTTTATCATTTCGCCCAACCACTGAATAAAAAAAAACACCCGTGATAATTTCCCTTATTACTGAAAATTTTTACACATCATCAACGTAAGCCTACATAAAAATACATTTTTAAAGCTTCATTCCCATCACTTTATCATTTCGCGCATAAAAAAAGAAATATACCGGTCATGATAAACTTAAAAACCATCACTGCATTCCCATAAAAGACAAACCATCGTCACATATAATTATTGCAAAAGCGCACCACCGTACAAATCTATAAATGAAACAATCGCCAGCGCAATAAAAAGCGCATATCCAATTTATTCGTTCATTACGAAAAACAATGCCCGATCGTGAACAAAGGCATCATTCTTTTCCATGCGCGTTCAGATCGCGCCGCGACATTAACGTTAAAAACGTTCGTCGGATCGGCCGCGCCAGGATCGACATAAAGCTCTTGGCGTGCGCGTGCATAAAAGCTCTCTCTCTACCTGCCATTCCCTCTCTTTCATCTCAACGTCAGCATCATCAACTGCACCACCGGAGAGGAGGAATAAAAAAAAAACTAGGATACACACATGCCGACGCGCGAACGAGCGTACATCTCATTATATACACTATACAAAAACGCGCGTGGCACAATTCTCGCCGGCGAATAAAAAGCGATCGTTCTCTCTCTCTCTCTCTTCCTCGTGCATATAATATGTACACGCTACAGAGGTAGGTATATAAAGTCGCGCGCTTATCGCCGCGCCGTTCGTTTCATCGCCGCGTTACTTTTTACGCGCGACGTGCGCTCGCGCTGTTATTCTTTTATAAAAACGAAGTACGCGCTCACGCGTACGGCCAGTCGATATTACCACGCGGAAGAGGAGAGAGAGAGAGAGAGAGAGAGAGAGAGAGCGCGGAATGCAAATTGCTCGTGGGTGTAAGTGCGCGCGCATAGCCGCGGGATTTTTACGAGGGTGTATACGTATACTACGCGCGTGTGTACGTGCGGAGCTGGGTGAAGAGTTTATTTGATGGTTGTGAGGAGTGCATGTATATATGTGGAGATGAGAGAAAGAGAGAGAGAGAGAGAAAGGAGTGTTATGGGGAGTAAAAGGAGAGTGGATATGTGAGGAGCTGCGGGTTTAGGTATTTTTTAATGAATTGTGGTGCGGTTGGGGTAGTTCTGAATAAGGTGCGTTTTATTAATTATAAATTTGTTAAGTATAGCAGGTGGGATTATTTTTGGTTCGTAAAGAGCAGAATATCAAATAATGAATTTCAATTGTGGATAATACAGAAGTGGAGGATAATGTACGATCATGTTTTGATGTCTTTAACAAAAATAATACTTTTCATTCGAAATATTTTTTATTTAAAATGATGGTAATCATTTTAATAGTAGAAAGTTATTTCTTAATTGTTCGAAAAGCGTTACAATTTACGATCAAAACAACAGTCAACTGAGAGGTTATATACTTTATAAGAAGTGCAACCATAAATCTCCATTTCCTTACAGTTACTTTTCGTTTCTAGAAATTCTCCACACCACTTCTTATCCACAAAATCACCATCGAATCAAACACCTCAGACATCAATTCTCCTCAAATTACTCACCACAAACCTCTCTCCCATAATTTTTAATCACCCCAATACCATATCCTTCACACCTGCCTGCCTCAAAAATCAGATCGTCCATGTATCTCCACCTCTTCCTCTACATACACTTACGTATTTTTCCACATACCCACTGCATATACAATCTCTCAACATACTTCGGAACTCCATTCCTCATAATTAACATAATGCAAATCCCGCGTATACACATAATATATCGAGCGCATCGAGTTTCTGCTTTATATAATAAAACACCTCACTCTCTCTCTCTCTCCCACCTGTGTGTTACACATACCCGCGCGCGAAACCTCGCGCAATTTGCATGCTATAAGTAGCGCTCCGGCAAATCCTCGCGCACCTGTCATCGATACTTACGTACGTACAGTCTACACGTTATATATACGTGTACACGTACGTATACAGATAGGATCATCGCGCGGACGGAGAAGCGACACAGGGCGGTGACGCGGCAACGGCGCGCGGGAGAGAGAGATGCGATCAATATTACGCCCCCGCGTCGGAGAGAGAGAGAGAGAGAGAGAGAACTCCGTCCCGCGGATGACGTCACGCTATCGCGGGACGCCATCTTGCCATCGCCCAGGCCGCGCGCGTACGAAAAGTCGTCGCAGAGCAGAGGTGGAGCGCGCGCCCCGAGGTTTAATTAGCTTTTCCGCGCGGGAAGGGAGTACGAAAAAGAGGGGAGTGGAGAGGGATGCGCAGGGGAGGTTGTACGCCGGGAATGAGGTTTTTGCGAGAGGGAGAATGTAGTAGGGATATAATGGAGGATGATGCGAGCGTGTATAAGGGATGAAGGCGTACGAGGTTTTTGATGGAAAAATTTGTTGGTAGTAGTTGTTGTGACCTGAATTGTGCGGATATTATTTGTTTACGTGATTGTAAGGAGAATCAGTGTTTTATTTGTGATAAATGTAATTTTTAGGCTCCAGAGATCAATATGTCAAATGGAATATATTTTACATTCGTGAATCGTACTAATTTCTTTAAAAGAACCTTTATTATGTGTAAATTTGAAACTCATAAGCTTTTATTTTAATAAAAATGCGATCAATACGTTACAAAATTCTTTTAGATTCTAGCTTATTATATTAATTCTTGCAGACAGTATATATTTGTATACATATTTTCACTACACTTTATAACAATTTACAGCAATAAAGCAAATGTCGCAGGTATTTAAAATTTCGAACGTTCACAGCGTACAAAAAATTTTTGTCATTTTTAGATTTAACTGTATTTAGCTACTTAAATTCTAAAAGTAAAACATCCAAAACTGTATTCCTTCAGTTCTAACTCGATCTTACAATCATCACTAAAACTATTTCAATGAATTCTAACTAAAATTTGAAACCCTAATTTGATCTTTCGTTCGTTATGAACATCTGAAATTTCAAATACGTAATTTCACTTTTTACATAATATATACTTTTCCCATTCCTACATCATCGAAGTATCTTTCCAACAAATATATACCTCACCTATACCCTCCACCTCCACCAAACTTCCCTAAACAAACTAAACCCCATCATTTCCCTGCAACTACCTCCAAAATACCACCCCGTTACACCCTCTCCCGTGTAGAAATTTTGGAGGTCATCCCCGTGAATAACTCCGATTCGGACGCGATTTTCTGCAGTTGTACCTATCAGTGGATAACAGTCGAGATTCGGATATGATTTCCCTACTTTATCCCTTCTTTATTAAAGGCAGAGCCAATTGTACGATTTCCCTGCCAGAATCGGATGTGATATTCGTAGCTTTGTATCAATAAAGCAGAAATCCGCTTTACCAACTGAAAACTTCGATAATCAGACCCGATTCTGCTAGGAAAATCGCATAAGTATCCTTGCTACTATAATTCTAAAAACTAATGTTTGTGCATGTTAAGAAAGTCTTTCTAAAGTATAAAATGACAGTAATAAGCAATGAAACTATTCCATTATTTCGTTATACTCCTAGAGTGCTTAATTTTAATTCATTAAAACTGCAGATTTCTGTTTTATTCGTTGAGAGCTACGAACATCAGATCTGATTCTGACAACAAAATCGTGGGACTATCGCGTTTGTATTAAAATAATGTATATAATAAATAATAATTGCAAATAGCAAAATACATTAAATATTTGTACTTTTCTGAATGATTTTCATTCTATTATACATTAAAATCAAGTTAAACTAAATTAATACATATGAATACTCAAATTATCACTTCACTGGGAAGTACTGTTTGTAGGTAAATGGATTAGACGTTGGACTACTGCACGGGAGACCCAGGTTCGAATCTCCACCAGGGGAAAATTTTTTTAATTTCTTTAATTTTTTAATTAATGTTTTAAACTTAATCATTTCAAATGTATTCATTAATATGTAAATATAAAAGATTTTTAAAAGATAAAAATAAACATTTAAATTAAATACATAATATATGTAATATAAGTATAAGTACTTGAAAATAATTATTCGTGAAAATAACTGTCAGTACAAATATTAATAATAAATCTTATTTGCATCAATAATCTTTTTTTAACAAAATTTACATCTTTATGTTTGTTTAATTTTTACATTCTTTATTTTTTGATGCAACAAAATTAAAATAAAAAAATTCTATAATTTTTTAAATTACCATATTGACAATATAATTAATTTCTTTATTAATATATAACACGAGAATTTGTTGTTTTAACTATTTTCAAACAAACAAAACCATTCCCAAAATGCTCGAAATTCATATGGATTCCTAGTCAGATTCTACCTTGGAATCCTCATCCGAATCGTGGAGAAAACGGTATTCAAAAAAGTGTCCGAATCAAGTACGATTTTCCTGTCTGAATCGTACTACAGTTACGGAAATCGCACCAGAATCGGGTTTGAGTTACCTATATTTTTCTACACGGGCTCTACACCCCCATACCGCCCAGCATCACCAACTACATATACCCTGCACATATATATATACACACGACCATCGCCGTCACGGCACGCGCCCACTAAGGCCTCCTGTCCTCGAGCGCAAAACAAGTGCGCATTGTCGGACACGCGCTGCCACTCCGCAGATGCCGCAGCCACTTCACGTCTCGCGTATATGCATATACCTATATATACGCTTGTACATACACTCTCGAGGATGCTTTTGTGCGCCGCTACTATTACTGCTGCTGCCGCTGCATATGCTCCGAATCGGCAGCGTTCGATGCGCCCCGACCTCCCACGGAATGAGCGCTGCTGTGTGTGCATGTATGTACGATGTGAGAATTGAAATGGATTGATCTTTTGGACGAGGTTTTTCTTTCTACGATTGGCTGGAGGGGAGGAAACGAGGTGAGCAGTTATATATGGTGCAATTAGTGGTTTTGGAAGGGTGCTGGAGGCTCGAGTGTAATTGTTGGAATCGAAGAGAGTTTGTGATCGAGATTGAGAATGGTTTAAATGCCGCTGGGGTTGCTGTCGTTGTATTACAGTTCGATTGTTCTTTTTCAGTTGTTGCTTTTTTTATTCGTTGAGATACAACGTAATTGTGCGTTTTTTTGCAGAGATTTCTATGTTTAATAATGAACCAAGTATCTCGGAAGCATCTACATCAAACGAACTATAAAAAGTGGTTACGCATCTACATAACGGCTAATTTCCAACCAAATTTTAATATTCCGTGATATTATAACAATGCTCATCGTCATGTTCACATAGCACAGTCTTAAAATTGCCTCCACAAAGCCAACAAAAGAGAGGGAGACCCTTACTCGAGCCGTAAAACCACCTCACAAAGCCTTTACCCCCTCCCACACAAGAATTATCTGGAACTCGCCAAGACGAATAACTCTTCCCTCCCCACCCCCTCAAAACAATGTCTTTATCGATAAATCGAATATCCTCCTCCGCTATACCCACACACACACTCCTCGAGTAAGAACGAATTTCCTCGCACATTCTCTACCCCATCACCGAACCTTACATCCGTGCCTAGAGAGAGAGAGACAATGAGGTCGCCGCCGCGCATATTGGATCCTCGCTCCGTCTGAATGCCCTATAGACTGTGTACCTACATACACGTACCGTGCATATCGCACATGTGCGGCAGCGCGCATGTGTGTGTGTGTGTGCAAGACGAGTCCGCTCGAATTGAAAGCATTGTCGCCTCTCGTGGCAGGGCGGCGTGTGTGGTTTCGCCGTGGCGCTGCGCGCACACGCGGGTGAGCTGGAACAATGGTGCTTAACTACCACCAGCGCCGATGCCGCGCGTCAATGGTGCTTCGAATGAAGAGGGAGAGAGTGGGGGAGAGGTTGGTTATTGCGGGTATAGAGGTGGACGGGGTGCGGATTTTTGTCTGTTATTTTTGCGATGATGAGTGGGTAATGGGAAGTGCTTAGGAGTAATTTAGAGGGCTGATGGGGTTGTAATGCGTTGTTTGATGAAATTTGAAGGATTACGAATAATATCAATTTTGATTTTTTTTTTTGTTTTGTTCGTTTTTTTTTTTAAACAACTATTTAATCATTTATGTAAGTTGTGGTAGAAGAAACGTTCTGGTAAGTTAATGATCGTTACGTTGCATGAGTTACAGAGTTTCGAGAGAACTTGAATATATGCACGTGTTTGTACCTTCTTCTTACCGTTTTTAATTACATAATTGAGTTATTATTGTCATTAAGATTGAGATTGTAGCGTTATTAAGTCGTGACGTAAATTTTGGACGATCTTTTGGAAGGTATCATGATCAGCATCTTAACTGATGAGGATAAGAATACGCGTTATTTTTGGCAGACTCGCCGTTGAGCTTATTATTCTTTATTCCTTGAAATTATATTTCCCTGGCCAATGTAAAAGTCACTTTCGTCAATTTTCACTAATATTTACAATCGTTTTACATGATGCATAATTGTAATAGTAACAATAATTCTCAGTTCCCGTGTTAATAATCAGTAACAAACAACTGTACAACTTTACATCTATTACATAATATACTGAAGAAACAGTTTTGCAAAAATTACTAGACCCAGCTGTCACGGTGATTTTTAGTAAATTTTCATAATACAATGCAGTAAAATGTTATCTACTTCTACGCGGCAATTTTTTGATTTCCTATTATTTGCGTTTAAATTCGTGAAATAATTTAATAATTTTTTCAAAAAATAGTTTCTAATTTTTACCATACTTAATTCATTATACAGACACGGATTTCCCAATACAAATATTGAAAATTACCAAATTAAGAAAAATTTACACAATATTATTACAATCGTCACTATATTACAAATTTCATACTATCCCTTTAAAAAATTCGATACACCTCAAACACACCACTCCTCCGACAAAACCTCCCCCGGCGACCCAAAAATAACTTACCCTGTTCTCACCCTCGAAACCACTCGCCCACTCTCTCTTCACAAAACCTTTCGAAAACCCACTCTCCTCTCCCGATAACCTCCTTCGTGCCTTTCTGCAGCTCGCCACCCGCGACTATCGCCCAGTCTGCGCGCGCCGGCGCTACGTGACATCCGAGTCAGGCCGCCCCCTCGTCGTCGTCGTGTGTATCCGGGTGATCCGAGGGGGGAGAAGGAGGAGGGTTGGCTACGTTGGAGGTCACGGAAGCGGTCGCGCGTCGAGAGGGAAATCCGCTTCCGAGAGAGAGAGCGGGTGGGTGAGATGCATGGGCAAGGGTGTGGAATCAGTGACTCTCTCTCATGTGTTTGTTATTGTGTGGCGTGGGTGGCGAAGGGTTAGGGAGATATAAATAAAGTGATAAGAGTGGGGGCTTTTGTGGTGGATGGTTTGCGAGAAAACAAAATTGAGTTGATGTTGTAGGTGGAGAGGTGTGTTTTGGTTGTTAGGCGAGTGGTTTGCTGTAATTTATTTTGCGTTTGTAACCTTTTTAATTATTATTTTAATTGTTTTGTTATTTTAGAAAATGAAAAATGTTGTGGGAATGCTTTAGTCTATTAAAGAAAAGAAAGATAATGCGAAGGATCCCGTATAAAACGAAGGAAAACCGGGTACGTCAAATGGGCTGAAAACTTCATTAAATCCTGACCAAAAGTCCTTGTGGGCTTAAGGTCTGAAGATAACCAGATTTTGTGATATAAAGGGCTAAAGATCGGGAATATCGGTACCCGCCAATAATACAGTTAAGAGTACAATATAATCTAAGGAATTGGTTAACATTTTAATCGAATGAAGGTATCTGCACATATATAAAAACTACCACCTTAAACAATTCATTAGTCGTTACCAATATTTCTGACCTTTGACTCTTTATATCTCAAAAATTGGCTATTTTCAGACCTTCAACTCGTGAATACTCTTGGCCAGAATATTGTGAAGTACAACATACTACATTTTCAGCCCATTTACCTGTACCCGGGTTTCCACTTTTTTTGCGCGGGGTCTTTTATGATGAAAAAGTCAAGATTTCTAGTATTGTAACAATAATTCATATGTAATTAGTGAACAGTTTTATTTTTATGTACTTTTAGTGTTTTTACGTTGCTGAGTAACCTATCAAAGTTCTATTAGATTACTTTTAAAATATTCTTTGAACAAAAAATTCACGATTTTTTAATCGAGCCTAAGGATTTGTTATAAACATCAACAAATTAATCGTTTTATACAAACGAAACGTTCATGTAATGTAGCGTTACGCATCCGCGTTGCGCCACTCTTAACTGATACGTGCTAATTCTAATTAAGTAACAAATCTATAAAAGTAATTTTAAATCTACATCAATTTTACAAGCGAAAATTACATAACCATCTTCTAATCGATTCACAATGCACGTCTATATTTTCCTAACAATTAAACGACACCGGTGCAATTACTAAACGCATGCCTTATCGCACACGACACTCGTAAATCCTCCCTGCAAATCTAGTATAGCAACCAAGTCACCTCATCCCGCCAAAAATCGCCCAATTAATTCCCACACGCCAGCCGCGCAACACCTTCGACTCCTCCTCCCTCGCAAAATTATCTCACCTCGTCCCCCTCGCCCAAAGATTCATTTACGTATCCACTTGACGAACGACTCCGTCCTCCCACTCATCCTTATCAAACCTCCCTCCACCCGCAGAATCACACACACACACACAGGCCGTTTCGGCAATTAGCCGAGTCACCCTTCCTCTCTCTCACCTTGATTCGATTCCACCACCGCGCGCTCATAACGTATATACACACGGCCTGTGTACCTACTATATACATCTCCTCGCCATAAATCCGCGGTTATTTTGCCGTCGCTCGCTCGCTCGCGATTTAACGTCGCGCGCGCTCGCGTTGGGCGAGATTATGCGCGTGACACGCGCGAGCTTGAGGAATTTATGCTTAGGCCGATATCTGAGCGCGTTTTGCATACCTAGCGCGCTGTGTGCTGGAGTATATACAGCGAGAGAAGCTAAGATTGCGTTGCTCGATTGTCGGACGGTGTGGGGGCCACCCCCCCCGGGAAAATTTATAACGCCCCCCAAGGCGAATAAATATCCCAGCGAGCACCGCAGAGAGTCGCGCGCAGTGTTTTCCTATGTGTGTGTGTGTGTATAAGAGAGAGGGAGGATGCAGAGGGTGGATTTGGTTTTTTAATTGGGCGAGGGAGGCTTTTTTTGGGGGGACGTTGGGTGGGTGTATGTATTGTAAGAAAATTGGGATGGTAACAAGGTGGCTGATATAGTCGGGTGTTTATTTTAGGCGGAGGTTTAGTGCGGGAAAACATCGAAAATTGTGCAACGTTGGGAGCATATTTCAGATCTGAAATTTTTACGAAAATATGATGCGAGATTAAAAAAAAATTGTACATCCTGATTTGTAATTTGTAGAGGTCTCTATATTCGATACGTATAACGCGATGTAAATTGTAGAAATGAGCGTTCATTCAGTCTATGATCTACATTAGTGTAACTATATATGTATATTATTGCATACTGTTGTAACATCACAGAAAACGTAACGTTTTCTGTCATATGTAATGGGTATGCGGCTTTTAATGCAAACGAGAGTGAAGTGATTTTTGCTACAGCGATTTATTCGCTATTGTGCTTATTTATCGGGCCATTGTTTTTCAGAAGTGGAGCGCACAGCTGCAGGTTATTCAATAGCGAAGCTGAATCGGAGCGTAAAAGTTGCGAACTTGTGGGTCTGAATGTATAATATTGGCAAAAAGAGTTTGCATGAATAAATTGTGAAAATATCGAAACGTAGCGTTAAATTTTGATGACCCTATTATAATAGTTCACAATTCAATTTAATTTATAGTTTACATATTTGGTAAAATAAATTCAAGTCTATATTTAAACGAAGATTAATAAAAAATAGTAAAGTAAAAAAAAAATAATAATAATAAAGTACGAGTCTCCTTACTTTATTTTCTTCTTACTTATTGCTTATTTTGTATGTCTGTATTTTGTATTACTGCATTCAGAAAATCAATCCAATCAATTTTGGCCAACAATTAATATACCAAACAACTCTTATCATCCGTTTGAATTACTAAACCACGTTGGCACACAACACCCAAAAACATTATCAAACATATCGACATTCAACCCCACCTCAAACACCAACCTTAAAAAGAAAAAAACCCCATCCGAACCTACCTCAACCCAACACCACCACTCTGCTCATTAGCCTATCCCTCCTCCCTAGCTTCCCCATAAATCACGGCACCACCTCCTTCCTCCTCCTTCTCCTTACGAAATAAAAGACGCTCTCTCTCTCACTCCCGCCATCGAATTGTCGCCGGACACGAGCTCGAGCTGCTGCCTATATATATACCTAGCCGTGACGATAACGCGCGTGTGCGTGCGCGGGGGCGTGCAGCGCTCGCGCTCGCGCCAATGGCCGGCCCCCTTTTCCCCCGGCGCGAGTATATACGCTCCACCCGTCTTGCGGGCCAAGCGACGGGAACAAAGGAAGAAAGGAGAGAGAGAGCGAGGTGAGGTTTCGCTGTGATTTAAAGAGGAGAGGGAGGTGTATGTGTGTGGAAAATGCGCGACGTGGGAGGAGGAGCAGGAGTGGGTTTAAGGAGGTGCAGTAAGAATGGTTATGGTGTGAGCGGGGGCTTTTGAGTTTGGTAGAACGAGGGTTATTGGAAAGAATGAAGGTTGAAGGTTGTGGTGAGAATTTTCGTGAGTGCTGAGAGTTTGCGACGAATGGATTGTCTTCAGTGAATCTTGAAAACTTGAAACATTTCTTGAATTTATACTGGGTCTTAGAAATTCTTGTCTCGTAAAATTCTTTTACCAAATGTGTGTAGAAAGATTCGTTTACTGCATAGATCGTAGAGGTTTCGCGGCTGTTTCGATATAATTTTGCAAATAATATAGTATGTTTACTGAGAAATTTGAAAAATCCGGCAAAATTGTACTCTTTCGCACAAAAACTGTTTGTAAAGAACTCATGCTAAAAACTTACATTCGTAGAAGACAGATACATTTTAAAGAAGCTAAAAAACAGCTATATTTTTATAAAAACAATATCTGAGTCGTGTCAGTTAATCCCAACTACGTAAGTCAAAACATCAATGTTCTTCATTTGACCAACGTGGTACACATGTATAACAAAGTTTTTTATCTAAATAAATGTTTATGCATATGTTTATTATTATTAAGTAGTAGTAGTAACTACAATTGATCTAGTCACAACCATCGGACCTATATTTGTTTGAAAATAAAATTACATTCATTTCAAAATGTCGGCTAACCTCAAACTTTGAATGATCATAACTTTTGAACTAAATGATAAATCTTTTTCAATTTGAAATATCTGATTCTTCAATATTTGAACTAGTTTTGCTCCAAGTTTCAACGTTTTTTCGAATCTAATTAATTTACAGCGATGGATTGTATGTCATATTAGCGATGTTTTTTTGTCAACGTAATTATACAAAAAAGACCGACGTTTGAACGAGTATATCTCGGAAAATAAACGGTAAATCGCTCTCAAATTTCAAGGTTATACTTATTACTATCTAAATTCATTTTGCTGAAAGTTTCAAAAAGAAATCGAATTAAATCATTTTAGGTGATAACTACCTTAATACGCAGAAAGAAGGTAAATGTCAAAAGTTTGTATTTTAAAAAGAAGTTTCTCCTTTAGGTTTATATAAGAATCGCTGTACTTATACTAAAAATAGAGGTTCACCGGGAAGTGCGTATATAAAGTCAGCAATTTTATTGTTGGCGCACCGTTAAGTAAACCCGCACAATGCGCAGCCACCATATTTATTTGAAGAAAGTTGCGCAGCTCTTTCCTATAGGTATATACACAGCATTCTATTTATATTACTAGCAATTATACTTACAGATCCATGAGAAGCGATTTTTCAGATACAAATGGCATATCTATACGATCTACTTCCTGCTTGAGGTTCGTATATATAACGTTAAGTCGCACGTGGTACATTTATATGAAACGACATCAACAGAATAGAAGTAAACCAACTTTATTCAGAACAATCCCGAGCTTTCTTTTTAGCCTCCAACATCTCTATATTAAATTTAACAAATCCCACAAAAGAATAAACATTAACCGCACCAAGTGAAGTACCATAACCACATGCGCTCCAACGAAGAACACGTTATAAATAATTACAGGCGCATGCACCCGTCAATGCCGTTTTGATTCTTTTACGAATCGAACGAGTTTCCCGTGGCGCGCACGCGCACTCGCGGTTCTCCGAAATCATTTATAAACCGCCACGCGCACGCGTGCACTGCCAGACTTGGACTAATGGTCCGCGCACGCGGACGAAATCTAGATAGCCGCGTCGTCGATCGCATCGCATGATCATCTGCCCCGAAAAGAAAAAAATATATATATGCGCGAGCAGCAGCGGCGGCGAAACGATGGCTTATTAATGAGGACAAATTCGACGAAGCGGTTTGTGTCGTTGTCGTTAGTGCCTATGGACAATGGACACGAGGGATTTATTAAGGATGAATATGTGGAGTTATTTTAATTGTGTCGTTGTTGGTTCAGGGAAAGAGAGATAGATTGGTTATGGGTTTGGAGAGGTAATAGGATGTCAATCGTGTATTTGAAGGATGATCGTATGGAGTTTGAAAGAGTGCGATGTGAATACAGAAGCTCGACGAATTTTCATATGTTAATTGGAAGAGTAGATAAAGTGTAAGATATGAAGCATGGTTCTTTTTCTGGGAAACAATCGTGTAAGCCTTTTGATAAGGTAGAGAAAAGTAGTATCCTGCATGTAAAACACAAGATTTGCTAATGTTATTTAAATGTTCTTCAGCCGTCCTGTAAGTTTATAAATGCAAGATGAACGTGAAAGAATTGTAAACCCATTAAAAATTCAATTTCGCTAAAGCAATATCTCATCCCATCAACTCATTACACATAGCAATGCATGAAACATTAGCATTGTTACATTGAAATGTTATCTAACGACAACCATCTTCCCTTCGAGTAAAACCGCATGATGTTTCACACTTTACCGTCTTGCAAAACACGAATACTCTCGTCCAACCTTATATACCTCGCGCCTCTCTCGAGCAAAAACTCATCAGCGTGTCCTGACCGAAACCTCAATTTCATCACCGCCAATCGACTGCGCTGCTAAAAACAATGCTCACATTATAACCCAACCGCAGCCAACCACCGCGAAAATCCTCGCGTTACTTTCGCAACACCTACCTGAACAATGCACAACGCGACTCGTCCCACGTCCTCGCGATCATCCGCTCTCCCTCCTTATTCCCCCCATCACAGCGCGAGTTCACGCCTACCGAGGAGAAGGAGAGAGGAACAACGCCGCGTTCCCACATCGCGAGATGATGTACGTAAAAGCGACGCAGAAGTCATGGGAGTTATTGGGAAGAATTCGGTAGCGTGTGGTTCGCGCTGAGAGGGTTTATCGGAAGTTAAGGTGCTGCACTCAGAAAATGATCCTCTGGTACCAAAATAAAATTCCTCCCGAAAAAATCTTCCTGCAATAAAAAGGACTTCCTCCCGCGCGGTAGAATCGTAATTCGATTACAGGAACCGTGATCATTGTCATTTATTATTATCATTATCATTTGTTATTTATTTATTGTAATTATCATTATCATTTATCATTATCATTATCATTTACCTAGGTCAATCCTCCTGCAGGAGGAGAATTTTACGTTTTATTACAAGAATATTTGGGTCTTAGGTCTCCAAAACTTTATTTTATAAATATCATTAAATTGCAGTGTAAGACAAGTTTTATTGTTAACAGATGACACTAGGACTGCTATATAAATATTTAAAATAACTAAAGTCTTTTTATTCCATTCATGTACAACAATTTTATTTTTTCATTAATTATTTATTTATTCTTTTGTTAATAGTTATTATATATACGGGATGAATTCCTCTTATCGCGATGCGACATTGTACCAAACGGATATTCGTTCTTCCATAGGAAGATATTCTCTTGGCCATATTTTTGGCAGATTCTCGTTGGTACAGGAAGATCGTTTTCTGAATGTGCTGGGGTAATTAGAGATGGAGGATGAGAAGTGGTGTGCGATTGGGACGGCGATGTGTATATGGGAAGGATTAGTGATGGTGATTCGCTTCTGGTGATTGGAAAATTCTCTTTTTCGTGGACGTACTTTCTAGCTATTATTGTCTTTGCAAAATGTTTAAGTAGTTGCTATATATAGAAAACGAAAAGAAAATTTCGTCCTTATATAAATAGATTAATCTTATGTATGCGGATCTGCTATATCGCATTATAAACGAATTTCATTATTTCATAAAAAAATAATACTCCCGTTTATTTTCGTACAATTTTGATGCAAGATACGTTCTTTTAATTTAGATCTTCATCAACTTTGCAGTGAGATACAAATCTTCGTATACTTTCTGCATTTTATTTCAATCAAGATTCATCAACGCTCTCTCTTTAAGCATGCGTGCCTGTTTATTTTCATACCAATATATATGACAAGAGATACGTTCCTTATATACAAACGTCGATATACTCCAGCGCTGACAATTTAAAGATTAATAACCGAGAAAGTTCGTCACTGTCCAGTATGACAACAATTATCGAGTATAAATAAGACGTTCTCGAGAAACAATTAAAAAAAACGCACACGATGAAATCAGTATACATGACATGGGAACGAGATACCGTTTAGATATGATTGCGCGCGCAGCATTGTTGCGGCTATCGATGCCTAAAATAATAATCAAGACCTCGTGATTAATTAAGTTATATACGTATATATACGTTTTCTCGATCGGATCACGCACGCACACGAGAGCGCGTGCACACTGTATTATTAACCGGCGTTCGATATACTTTATATCGGATTTCAGAACGAAAACACGTTGCAGCGTTACACCCGTGTATAATATATAAAGAGCAGCAAAACAGCGCATTAATTGATTGATATAAGTGAAATTATATATAGGCTAGATTAATCGATTGTCGTTCGTTATCACCTTCCCACCGGCACATATTCAAACGACCCTCTCTATCGGCAAAAACAGAGATGATAGATACGCGATCGATCGTCCCGCGTGCCATTACCTCTCGTCATATCATCACGCATGCACCAACCTCATACCAAATGTATATACTATACACACTTGAAAAAAATCGCTCGAAAGAAAAAACAAAAACACAGAGCTCGAAACAAAGCGCTTACAAACGAGTCGCTCTTTCTCTCTTACACTCGAGATTAAAATTTCGAAAACCCGAGAACGTACGTAGCACACACGTACGTGTATAAATACACACATCGATATCATCTCTCTTACTCGCGCACGACCTCGCGCGGATTTATCACTTTCCGCGCGAGTCCCATCGACGAAATATCGCTCCTCGTTAGAAATCGGCCGCTTGCCCGTTCCTTGCGCGCGTACAATCTGCTCTGGGTCATCGCGGAATTCCGCGAGGGGAAGAGAGATCGAGATGACTTGAAAGAGAGAGAGAGAGACCTTTTATGAGAGGGAATATTCGTGGGGTTTCGCGCACGCGCGAGTGCAGGGTTTATCGATGGAGAGAGAGAGGATGTGGTGGAATGCGAGAAGAGGGGGGTTTATCGCGTAATTGAAGCTATAAACGTCGTTATTAAAGGTGAAGGGTAGGTTTGGTGGGTGTTTTTTTAGTGGGTATAAGGTGAGGTGAGGTTGGTTTTCGAAGAATTTATCGGATGTGCAGTATTTTTTGGAGTGATGGTTTTGTTCGATTTGGTTGTTTTGTTAAGGAAGAAAAATCATTTGAGCGGTTTACAGGAAAAGGTTCGTTAAAACAAGAATGGTAATGGTTTGTTGCTTTTTTCGTATATTCGAAACGCTTGAATAAAATAAAAATTGTTGATAATTTTCTAAAAAATCCTATGTGGATACGTTAATAATTAATATAATTATTAATACATAAATTCAATTAATATTTTCATACTGATAAATGATATATCTTTAACAACAATATCGTTCTTGAGAATTTATTTTGATCCTTTTCCAGCGTAAATCGACGTAGTCAATTCATTCGATGACTAATTTATGAACCGCATGGTCTTACCGCAGAAAATATCACAAAACCAAACGACCTGAAATATATAAAAAAAGTCTTCTTACATTTACAATAATCGTATACATCCTGCGAAATGTATATTTTCAAAAATTTCCTGACCAACATCCATTCCACCCTATTCCCTACAAAATCTATTAATTTTCAAAACGTAACTCCCAGAGCTATAATAGCTCTCTTACAACGACTCTCAAAGATTCCACGATCAGGCAATTGCCATGCACAACTTTCGTCCCATATTTTTCTCGCATCGTGCAACGCACATATATAGCCCAACAAAAGCCCGCGGCGCGCATTCTTTTTTATTCATTCAGCCAGAGAGATGCAAAGCAATGCACTATACCCAAACCCTATGAATACATTCTTTTCCATACTCGCGGCCGTCGGCCAATCTCTCAGATCACATCTCCCGATCCGAATTTCAAAGTCGCAGCCCTTTTCGCATTCGCCTCAAACCCCATTCCCGTACACACGGAATCGCTCATATAAAAAACCGCAGTAATACACACACACAGTCACCCTCGCAACTAAAAACGATTAGGCCATGATGAAATTCCGCTGTCTTACGCACGCACGTATATACATATCGACGTATATAACATATATCCCACTTATCCCTCCTCAGCGACGACGTCACGACAACAATGACCCGTCTTCGAGTCAAACGAGTGTATGGTAGCTCGGCGTATATCCGAGATACCATCTCGCTCTCTTACTCGTCAAATTTTTCTCTCCCCCCTCCTATACGCGCGCGCGTGTCGCATGATCGAGAGCCAGAGATCGGCTATCGATCGGAAGTCTCATTTCGGGCCCCGAAGAGAGAGAGAGAGAGAGAGAGAGAGAGAGATGACGCGGATCGATAAGAAGGATGGGGTTCTTCTCGGTCCCACGGACACTCGCTCGCGCGTGTACAGGAGATAACGATATTGAGATATCGGTGCGTGCAACAGCAGCTATGTGCATGTGTGTGCTACTAATAGTAGCGGTTTGAGGCGACTTTTTCGGACGGTTTTCTTCGTTTTTGCGACTCTCTCAGTGACTTTCACGCGCGCGTACCTACTGCGATGGAATTTTCTAGCGGTGATCGTGCGTGGTGTATACCTATATATACCCTTACTACAGCGTGCGCGCGCAGAGATTGTCATAAAGATGGATTGCGCGTCTCTGTCTGTGCTATATACACGTGTGTATATAGGCGTGCTTTCCTGTGCTCGTTTTGTGAAGAAGTATATATATGGCGGCCGCCGCGCCGTCGGTAAGGAATTGTATTCGGCTACTGACGTACAGTCGAGAGGATCATTTATCTTCTTCGAGGGAGCCGTACATATATGTATGTGCGTAGTTGATTTTGAAATTAAGTAGCGTGTAGTGGAGAATACAATCGTTGTTCTTGAGCTGAAGCTGGGGCTTGCTTTTTTTTTTTTTTTTTAATGGCGGATGGTTCGATTGTTATGACTTGTTTGCACGAGTCGCTTGCGTGATGGTCGTGCGTATATAATAAATGTGTTTTTACGCGGTGAAGAATAATTCGCGGTCGTAAAAGATTTTTAATACTTTAAGTATGTGGTGATGTGGAAGGCTAATTAAGTATTGCGGTGTATACGTTGTGATATGGTATGCGTGTTTATGCGAAATTTATCGATAATGTCGAAGAATAGGAAGAGAAAAATAAAGTTAGCCAGGAGAGATGTAACTTACAATAAATAAATTACATCTCGTTTTTTATTTTTTGAGATTTCACAAAACGTGTCGCGTAATAAAAACGTTATCTGATTTTTTAAATATACTGTGTCGTTTTGACAGACTCTCACAGGTATTTCTTGTCACATAAAAAGATTATTTGAGTTACGTTTGTCGCTTCAGCAAATCCGTCTGCAAAATTACAAATAAGGAGAAAATATATCTAGATTATTGAATCGTGAATTGGTTTCTAATAATACAGTATAAACTGATAAAATAGTTTATACTTACGATGCATTCGGTGATTTCTTCTTCGGATGCGTCCTCTGTCAGGCACACAAAATTACAGAGAGTTATGACATCTTCCGGAAGAATGTCTTCTGATATGGGGAAAAACTCGACTACCTCTCTGCATATGTCACGTTGCTAATGTAAAAATATTGGTTGGTCAATATCACAATATATTAAGGCGGTCTTACACCTAAAAATTTTGAAAAAATCAACTTTTTTTTATTGAATTTTTTAATTATATATGTTATTCTGAACCTAAAAAAAACTAGATTGGATCAAAAATTTTAAAAATTCAAAATGATATCGTTAAAAGAGCTTACTATCTTCGAAATGACGAAAAAATTGATTTTCGTTTTTTTTTGGCCTTTTCTATAAGTTTCTGATGTATATAGGAACACGTTTATTTGTATGTGTTTTAAAATATAAAAAAACATTATTTAAGACTTATTAGTATAAGAATTATAAAAAAAATAATTAAATTTAAATATACAGGATTTATTATAAAAATAATATAAATCATATTCTGGAATTTGAAATCCAGTGGAATCGTCTTTTGAGTTGTGACAATTTTGCGCTTCTGTTTTAGTAAAGTGACCATTCCGTCAACGAAATTTGACAGCAAATTACTATATTAATACTCCCTTTTGTATACCTATATACTTATAAAACTATAATACCATAGTGTCAACACAGTTGCACAGCTGACAGCTCAAAATCTCAAATAAGCCAAGATACATAACCATGTGATTTCAACAGTTTGTTTTGCAGAGTTTTTGCTTTTTGATAGAGAAAGATTTTTTCTTAGTGCTTGATTATTTGTATTCATAAGTGAATTTAGAAATAAAAATTTAATGTATTATGTATGTGAAGATATATGTCTGAAAAGTGTAAGTGTAATTATAATACGAGCGTGCAGTGACAGTTTTGTTTAAATTTGGAAAGTAGTTTCAGCTCAAGATGGGAATGCTGTTTGAAAATTAATACTAAAAAACATGTGCATTGGCAAGATTGAATTAAGTATTTTAAAGAAGAGGTAGTAAAAATTTTTATCGTATAAAAATAAATACATCTCTTTTTACATCTTTTTTCTGAGAAAGATGAAATTGACATGTTAAGTCTAACTCACTATAGGATATATAATTCAATTGAGAATATTTGTGAATTGCAATAAGTGTCAAGATGTATCTATACACATAAAAACGACAAGTCTGCTCACAAGAATACAGGCTTAAATTCAAGATATATTTAATATTTAATACGTGATACATATCAAGTGATCATTGAAAAAATGAACTTATCGGCTTTTATGTACTTATGTACTTTTGTCTATGACAGTGATGGCTTCTTAAGTTTCGATTTGGATGATTGGAATTTCATATTTCATAAGACCTGGCGCATATTCTACATTTATCTTAGTATTATGAATAATAATCTAACTCAGTACAATGTGTTAAAAGTGATTCAACAGTGGATGAATCAAAAGTACAAAAGAAGGACAGATTGCATGAACAGTAACTTTTAATGGAATGAATGCTGCTAGCTTAGCAATAACTTTTAATGGAACGGATGCATGCAAGGTGCGAGAACTTCTGTTTTAACCATTTCATATGGGACAACAGATAACAGATATACAGGAAAGTGAGTTTCAAGAAGGAAAAGAATGGGGATCAAATGGCTAATTATTTTTGGAGTTTTATGGTATTTTTCTGTGCAGGCTTATTTCTCAAAATGTCATTTTTTAAAGTTTGTCGTAACTTTTCTCTGAGACCGGTCGATGACTTTTCATGAGACAAAGTGCAAATTGTTCCTAATTTATGTAGTTAATTTATGGGCGTAAGAGTTGCAATTTTAAGGTTTTTATGTATAAGTATTTTTTTCATGGCAAAAACCGTAAAAATAAAAAAAAAATGCAAAAAATTATTGCAAAAAAATCAGTTTTTGCCATGAAAAAAATGCTTATACATAAAAACCTTTAAATTGAAACTCTTACGCCCATAACTACATAAATTAGGAACAATTTGTACTTTGTCCCATGAAAATCCATCATGTGGTCTCAGAGAAAAGTTACGGCAAACTTTTTTTCTTGAAAATGCTATAACTGAGGATAAAATGAGTTTGAGGACCTTTGCCTTGGCTCATTTTATTCAAAATAAGTTATATTTACAATATATTTTGATTATTTAGATTGTTAGTTACATCTAACGGTAGTTTTCTTTGTATTACTATATAGTGATCCTAATGGCTTATCTACCAGGTAATGTTTTTGTAAATAAAAAAACAACATTTGTCGTGTTTCGACGTTTCGGACACTTTTCTTTGTGTCCCTCATCAGGATTAATGAGACAGTGTCAATATAGTTACGCAGAGAACAATCCGGTCGTCAATGAATTGTTCTCTGCGTAACTAGATTGACACTGTCTCATTAATCCTGATGAGGGACACAAAGAAAAGTGTCCGAAACGTCGAAACACGACAAATGTTGTTTTTTATTTACAAAAACATTACCTGGTAGATAAGCCATTAGGATCACTATATAGTAATTTTGATTATTTTATTATCATAATATTTTTTATCATTTTTTAGGTAATTTTGGCCAGAAAGGCCTGTAGGTGTAAGACCGCCTTAATATAGTAAATCAGTTAACGAAAGCTATATATAGTTTACAATGTCTATCCTCTTTAGATTCAGCAATAGAAATTAAATATCTTAATTCAAAGCAATAATTGCAGCACATTTTTAACAGTAATATTTTTCTAAGCGAGCAAATATTGTAATACAATCATAATATTAATTTTTGAAATATGAGAATAATGTCTTATATTCTTACTGAATGTTCATCAGCGTATGCTGAACCGGCGCACAGTACAACAGCGATCAGTGCGAGACTAATGAATACATCGCAGCGAGAGAACATTTTGGCAAAATATATGTTCGGTGAGATAGGTAGCGAAAGTTCTGCGATCAGACAAATACTATATTAATTTGGTTTAACGAACTGCATTTTATACCCAAAGATTCTCCGTCACCCTTCAATAATAAATTATAAATAATATTTGATATATACAAATAATATTTGATAAAGATGTCCTTGAATGTATTGCTCACAACTTGGAATGCCTTAAAAGTTCTGACTTTATATTTTAACATATGTTGAAACACAACAATCTTGTTTTCTTCCAAATTTTCTTTGCACAGTATCAATAATAAAAACACAGACACACGATGGGACTTGAGAAAGACCCGACTTGCCGATTCTGTGGAAAGGAGGATGAGACGTCATTGCACATTATTCTCGAATGCCCAGCACTAGTGGAGAAGAGGCGCCTGTACCTAGGTGACTCCTTTCCCCTGGCAAATAACATCGAGGTGAAGGACGCTAAAAGAATCCTTCAATTTTATGAGAAGGCAATGGGCTGAATTCACCCGGAAACTGAGGGACGCCAAGGGATTACCCATGCGTCTGGAGGCTACTTAACGTGCCCCAACTCCTATCATTAATAATAAAATAAATAATAATCAGTAATAAGGTAAATGTACCAGTGACTGGACACCTACTAGTACCTAGCCATTTCAAAATATTTTAATTATTCTTAATAAATAGAAATGAATGTTTAATGTAGTTTGTATGATTTCCGATTTTCAAGTATTTAAAATATTCAATACAATTTTTGGTTAGCCTCTATTTTAGTAATAAAAATTATAAATAATACATTAATTCCGACATTTGATCGCATGGCTGAATATCGCTTATTTCTTAAGCTTTGACTAAGGAAAACGGCAAACTTTTTAAGTCGATAATTAACGTTGTATAATGTTTTGCGACCCGAAAAAAGTTTGTTTATGTTAATAAAGGCATGAAGAATACGTACGATTTGAAAAATCCCTGAAAAATGAATGCTTTTGAATTTAATTTTACGTGTCTATCTACCGGTACACGGTACAGTTATGTGACCTGTTATTGACCGTTTGTCTAGTTACCGGGACAGACCTCCGTTTCACTGCTAAGTCGAGTTACACGTTTTGGTAGACGGCATCAACATACACAATTCTTCAGCTCCTTTTGTTAATTTATTAACGCTAATTGTGCATAACTTGTAAGTATATACTTTTAATACTAATTATTTATGTTTATACTGTCTACTTTAGTGATTAGCGTAATGACTAGTTTACAAAAGTCCTTTTTAAAAATTCTAACCTCTTGACCTAAAAATTTACAATAAGTACTATAATTTTAATGTTGTACAAATATTCTTTCTTTTTCAGAAATGTCACAAAGTAAGGAAAAGGCCAAAGAGAACCATAGAAAGAAGACCAAGGAACCCTATAAAAAACCTTATTCACAAAATGCTGTGGACATGGCATTGGAAGCAATCCAAGAAGGTACAAGTGTCAGAAAAGCTGCTGCCTCGTATGGCGTTCCAAAGAGCACCTTGCAGGCCAAAAATACTTATCGAATCCCTGTTGAGGCTAGGAGAGGGCCTTCCTCTTATCTTACAATTCAAAAAGAGGAAGTATTAATATCTTGGATTTTATGGTGTGGCAAAAGGGTTTTCCTATTACCAAGTCTCAGCTGCTTAATGCCGTGCAAACATTGGTAACAGAGTTAGGTAGAGAAACTCCGTTTAAAGACAATAAGCCAGGCAGGCACTGGTACGAAGCATTTTGTAGAAGGCATCCAGAAATCAGTGAGAGAGTGTCAAAATTTGAGTAGCAGCCGAGCTTCAGCAACAGCAGAGAAATTGAGAAGTTGGTTTCAAGAAGTCAAAGATCACTAAACTTAGAAAGGAAAAAGAGAAGGAAGCTAAGAAAGTCACAGCTGAAGAATAAAAAAAGATTGATGCGGTATAAAAAAAATTATTATTACAAAAAAAGAAAATAAAAAAAGAAAAATTGTATACACACAAAAACATGTAAAATGTAAATACAATATAAGAATTATTATTTTTTTTTCATTATTTGTAATATTTATGTTTATTAATAAATAAATAAGAAATTAAATATAACTAAATAGTTCTTTGAAATCTAACCCTTTTCAACTAAAATTTCTAATGGTTAGGTACTGGGACATCAAAATCGGAACACCAGGACAACCTCATTTTCTGTGTCTATGTACTGGTACATGGGCTCTTTCTTATATTTCTATTATTAAGAATGAAAAAAGACTTAAATGCATATTTTTCTATTGTATTTTGTTAAGGGAAGTTTAATTTGACATAAAAACCAAAAAGTATTCATCAAATAAAAATTTGTAATCTTTGAATGACGAATTGTTTGGTCTCAGGCTACTAAGCGTCCAGTTACTGGTACATTTACCTTACACTTAGAAAACGATCTTCCTGTATCAACGAGAATCTGCCTGTGAGAAGAGGATTTCCGCTAAAAATATAGCCAAGAGGATATCTCCCTATGGAAAGACGAATTATTTTACAATAGGAACTCAATTTTCCTGTAGCGGGATGATGATTTTTCGCGCAGGAGGAAATTTTTTCGAGCAGGACGAATCCTTTTTTGTCGAACGAAGATTTTCTGGAGAGGAATTTTATTTTAAAACAGGAAGATCGTTTTTCTGAGTGCATCAACGTACATGTCTATCTGTCATTTAAATCAAACACACGCGTGCTGATCTATATTTTGATAGTACCATACTTTGTAATATAGAAACGGTTTTCCAAAATTTTGCGAAAAAAGAATAGTATCGTAATTTGAACGCCTCATAAACCAATGTTTTTTATATAAAAACAAAACTCATCATATTTAAAAGACAATGTTTTTTTTTATTGTTCACTTGAGACTAGCAGTCAAATTTTCGACAACCAAGCTATTACGTCCTTTAACTTAAATTTCTTAATAAACAACAAAGATACCGCTCTTGAAAAACCTAAGAAAAAAAACTTTCAGTATCGTCCATCGCACGACCATTGGTTCGACTGTATGACTTGTTTGCGCGAGTTGCTTGCGTGATGGTCGTGCGCGTATATAATAAATGTGTTTTTACGCGGTGAAGAATAATTCGCGGTCGTAAAAAATTTTTAATACTTTAAGTATGGTGATGTGGAAGGCTAATCAAGTACTGCGGTGTATACGTTGTGATATTGGTATGCGTATTTATGCGAAAGTTATCGTTATGTCAAAGGATAGGAAGAGAAAAATAAAGTTAGCCAGGAGAGATGTAACTTACAATAAACAAATTACATCCAGTTTTTTAATTTCTCAGATTTTACAAAACGTGTCGCGTAATAAAAACGTATTTTTATCACATTACAGTTTCGTATTGCCGTTGTGATCGTTATCTGATTTTTTCAATATACTGCGTTGTTTTGTCAGACTCTCACGCGTATTTCTTGTTACATAAAAAGATTATTAGACTCGTCTCGACAGTTTATCCTTCTGCAAAATTACAAATACGAGAAAATATATTTAGATTATTGAATCGTGAATTGGTCTCTAATAATACAGTGTAAACTGATAAAATAGTTTATACTTACGACGCATTCGATGTTGTCTCTTTCGGATGCTCCCCTTTTCAGGCACGAAAGATTACAGAGAGCTATGGCTTCTTCCAGAAGGAGGTTTTCTGCCATGAGGTGAACATGTGCCTTGACTAATACTTTGCATTTTTCTGCACGTTCCTAATGTAAAAATATCAGTTGGTCAATATCACAACATGTTAATATAGTAAAGCAATTAACGGAAGCTACATATATGTGGCTTCCAGGAATAACGACTTAACTGACTTTTTGTCAAAATTGAGTTAGCACCGGAGTTTATACCTTCTAACTACCCTTTTTCATGTAGACTTGATCCGGAAATATGAAACGCGTTCAAAGAACAAATATCAGCTAAGTGCATAACCACTTAACTACGCCTGTTCCCGGAAAAAACACTTAACTGAATATTTATATTTAATTAAAAGCAACGTTTTGAAATTAATACTATGCAATAAACAGATTATGACATTCCTACTTTTATAGCAACAAAGATCAAAAACAATAGATAATAGAAGGTAACACAACAGCTTTGATTGCCGGGCGATGGGACCAGTGTGCGTAAACAGTAACCGAATAACGTTCTGTATTCGGATTACCGAATTCCGTTGACTTCACGCGTATTCCGTTGGGAGGCGCATGCGCGGGAATGAATATTTAAAAAAGTATTTGTATTCTATATTTTAAGTATAGAAATAACTATGTTATTTATCTTATTTGAATAATTTCCCTAAACCACTTAACTTCACAGTTACCGGAATAACAACTTAACTGCATTGTTTTGTTTGTTTATACAAAGAACAAAAATGTATTCTAGTAGCTGATAGTGAGGTACGAAAGATATTCGATACCTTTGTAAATGTCTAAATTGTTATGACTCATCTCGCTCATTTCGATCTTACATATGAAGTGTCATGACAGAAATTTTAAAACGGCGATATCTCGAAAACACGTATAAAGTAGGTTAAGTTGTTATTCCTGGAAGCCACAGATATATATTTTGCAATGTCTATTCTCTTTGGATTCAACAATAGGAATTAAATATCTTAATTCAAAGTTATGATTGCAGCACATTTTTAACAGTAATATTTTTCTAAGCGAGAAAATATTGTGATACAATCATAATATTAATTTTTGAAATATGAGAATAATGTCTTATATTCTTACTGAATGTTCATCAGCGTTTGATGCTGAACCGGCGCACAGTACAACAGCGATCAGTGCGAGACCAATGAATACATCGTAGCGAGAGAACATTTTGGCAAAATATAAGTTCGGTGAGATAGGTAGCGAAAGTTCTGCGACCAGACAAATACTATATTGGTTTGGTTTGACGAAATGCATGTTATACCCAAAAATTCTCCGTCGTGCTTCAACAATGAATATTTGATAAAGATGTCCCTGATTTTATTGTTCACGACTTGGAATACCTTAAAAGTTCTGACTTTATTTTTTAACATATGTTCAAACCACATAATCTTGTTTTCCTTCAAAATTTTCTTTGCAAAGTATCAACAGTAAGGTAAATGTACCAGTGACTGGACACGTACTAGTACCTAGCCATTTCAAAATATTTTAATTATTCTTAATAAATAGAAATGAATGTTTAATATAGTATGTATGATTTCCGATTTTTAAGTATTTAAAATATTCAATACAATTTTTGGTTAACCTCTATTTTAGTAATAAAAATTATAAATAATACTTTAATTCCGACATTTGATCGCGTGGCTGAATATCGCGTACTTCTTAAGCTTTGACTAAGGAAAACGGCAAACTTTTTAAGTCGATAATTAACGTTGTATAATGTTTTGCGACCCGAAAAAAGTTTGTTTATGTTAATAAAGGCATGAAGAATACGTACGATTTGAAAAATCCCTGAAAAATGAATGCTTTTGAATTTAATTTTACGTGTCTATCTACCGGTACACGATACAGTTATGTGACCTGTTATTGACCGTTTGTCTAGTTACCGGGACACACCTCCGTTTCACTGCTAAGTCGAGTTACACGTTTTGGTAGACGGCATCAACATACGCAATTCTTCAGCTCCTTTTGTTAATTTATTAACGCTAATTGTGCATAACTCGTAAGTATATACTTTTAATACTAATTATTTATGTTTATACTGTCTACTTTAGTGATTAGCGTAATGACTAGTTTACAAAAGTCCTTTTTAAAAATTCTAACCTCTTGACCTAAAAATTTACAATAAGTACTATAATTTTAATGTTGTACAAATATTCTTTCTTTTTCAGAAATGTCACAAAGTAAGGAAAATGCTAAAGAGAACCATAGAAAGAAGACCAAGGAACCCTATACAAAACCTTATTCACAAAATGCTGTGGATATGGCATTGGAAGCAATCCAAGAAGGTACAAGTGTCAGAAAAGCTGCTGCCTCGTATGGCGTTCCAAAGAGCACCTTGCAGGCCAAAAATACTTATCGAATCCCTGTTGAGGCTAGGAGAGAGCCTTCCTCTTATCTTACAATTCAAAAAGAGGAAGTATTAGTATCTTGGATTTTATGGTGTGGCAAAAGGGTTTTCCTATTACCAAGTCTCTGCTGCTTAATGCCGTGCAAACATTGGTAACAGAGTTAGGTAGAGAGACTCCGTTTAAAGACAATAAGCCAGGCAGGCACTGGTACGAAGCATTTTGTAGAAGGCATCCAGAAATCAGTGAGAGAGTGTGTCAAAATTTGAGTAGCAGCCGAGCTTCAGCAACAGAAGAGAAATTGAGAAGTTGGTTTCAAGAAGTCGAAGATCACTAAACTTATAAAGGAAAAAGAGAAGGAAGCTAAGAAAGTCGCAGCTGAAGAAGCAAAAAAAATTGATGCGGAAATAGAAAAATTATTATTACAAAAAAAGAAAATAAAAAAAGAAAAAGTGTAAACACACAAAAACATGTAAAATGTAAATACAATATAAGAATTATTGTTTTTTTTTTCATTATTTGTAATATTTATGTTTATTTATAAATAAATAAGAAGTTAAATATAATTAAATAGTTCTTTGATTCCTAACCCTTTTCAACTAAAATTTCTAATGGTTAGGTACTAGGACATCAAAATCGGAACACCAGGAAAAGCTCATTTTCTGTGTCTATGTACTGGTACATGGGCTCTTTCTTATATTTCTATTATTAAGAAGGAAAAAAGAATTAAATGCATATTTTTCTATTGTATTTTGTTAAGGGAAGTTTAATTTGACATAAAAACCAAAAAGTATTCATCATATAAAAATTTGTAATCTTTGAATGACGAATTGTTTGGTCTTAGGCTACTAAGCGTCCAGTTACTGGTACATTTACCTTACACTTAGAAAATGATCTTCCTGTATCAACGAGAATCTGCCTGTGAGAAGAGAATTTCCGCTAAAAATATACACGGAAAAAAATTTGGAAGCCTGGGATGTCGGAGGTATGAAATTAACAGAAATCCAAAAAATACCGTATCTGTACGCGTCCAAAATTGAATGTAGTCACTTCCAAATTGAATTGCGTGGACTCCAACAATTTCGGTTGTGTACGGATCTCAAAATGGGATTATGTGTATGCCATGTTGGAATGGCGGGGACTCCGAGACTTTCGGTACCATCGGGATCCGCCCGATGGAGTCCTCAGGCCCCCATTCTTGGTATCTCGGCGGGTCGACTATACATTCGGACGTATTTCACGCGCGCCGCTTCATAAATAATAATAATATAATATATATAAACGGTTCAAAACGTGTGTGCTATATTATACTATAATAATACTTTGATATATAATGATGAAACGCATATATATATATGAGAAAAACGCGCGCGAATGCGGACCGTTCCCCTTCTCTCAACGCTGTCGCGCCACGATACCAGAGATGGGGGCCTCAGCCGTCCAAAGTGGAATCGCTACAATACCGGAAATTTCGGAGTCTGGGGATGACCGAATTGGAGTTCAGAACATACGTTTTTGAATCGTGAAGACTCCGAAGATATTGGATTCTTACAGGTTCAACTTTGGATGCGCCTTAATTCCAAATTCGTCATAAATTAAGACGATCGATGGTATTGCACGGAGTCCATATCTACCGGAGGTCTGGAGATCCTAAATTTTTTTCCATGTAGCCAAGAGGATATCTCCCTATGGAAGGAGGAATTATTTTACAACAGGAAGTCAATCTTCCTGTAGCGGGATGATGATTTTTCGCGCAGGAGGATTTTTTTTTCTCGCAGGAGAAATCCTTTTTTGTTGAACGAAGATTTTCTGGGGAGGAATTTTATTTCAAGACAAGAGGATCGTTTTTCTGAGTGTATCAACGTACATGTCTACCTGTCATTTAAATCAAACACACGGGTGCTGATCTTATTTTGATACTACCATACTTTGTAGTATAGAAACGGTTTTCCAAAATTTTGCGAAAAAAGAATAGTATCTTAATTTGAACACCTCATAAACCAACGTTTTTTATATAAAAACAAAACTCATCATATTTAAAAGACGACAATGTTTTTTTTTATTGTTCACTTGAGACTAGCAGTCAAATTTTAGACAACCAAGCTATTACGTCCTCTAACTTAAATTTTTTAATAAACAACAAAGATACCGCTCTTGAATAACCTAAGAAAAAAAACTTTCAGTATCGTCCATCGCACGACCATTGGTTCGACTGTATGACTTGTTTGCGCGAGTTGCTTGCGTGATGGTCGTGCGCGTATATAATAAATGTGTTTTTACGCGGTGAAGAATAATTCGCGGTCGTAAAAAATTTGTAATACTTTAAGTATGGTGATGTGGAAGGCTAATCAAGTACTGCGGTGTATACATTGTGATATTGGTATGCGTATTTATGCGAAATTTATCGATAATGTCAAAGGATAGGAAGAGAAAAATAAAGTTAGCTAGGAGAGATGTAACTTACAATAAACAAATTACATCCAGTTTTTTAATTTCTGAAATTTTACAAAACGTGTCGCGTAATAGAAACGTATTTTTATCACATTACAGTTTCGTATTGCCGTTGTGAACGTTATCTGATTTTTTCAATATACTGCGTTGTTTTGTCAGACTCTCACGCGTATTTCTTGTCACATAAAAATATTAGTGGAGTGGTCTCGACAGTTTATCCTTCTGCAAAATTACAAGTAAGAGAAAATATATTTAGATTATTGAATCGTGAATTGGTCTCTAATAATACAGTGTAAACTGATAAACTCGTTTATACTTACGACGCATTTGATGTTGTCTCTTTCGGATGCTCCCTCTTCCAGGCACAAAAGATTACAGAGAGCTATGGCTTCTTCCAGAAGAAGGTCTTCTGCCATGAGGTTAACATGTGCCTCGACTAATACTTTGCATTTTTCTGCACGTTGCTAATGTAAAAATATCAGTTGGTCAATATCACAACATATTAATATAGTAAAGCAGTTAACGAAAGCTATATATCTGTGGCTTCCAGGAATAACGACTTAACTGACTTTTTGTCAAAGTTGAGTTAGCACCGGAATTTATAACTTCTAACTACCCTTTTTCATGTAGACTTGATCCGGAAATATGAAACGCGTTTAAAGAGCAAATATCAGCTAAGTGCATAACCACTTAACTGCGCCTGTGCCCGGAAAAAACACTTAACTGAATATTTATATTTAATTAAAAGCAAAGTTTTGAAGTTAATACTATGTAATAAACAGATTATGACATACCTACTTTTATAGCAACAAAGATCAAAGACAATAGATAATAAAAGGTAACACAACAGCTTTGTTTGCCGGGCGATGGGGCGAGTGTGCATAGACAGTAACCGAGTAACGTTCGGTATTCGGTTTACCAAATTCCGTTGACTTCACACACATTCCGTTGGGAGGCGCATGCGCGGGAATGAATATTTAAAAAGAATTCGTATTCTATGTTTTAAGTGTAGAAATAATTATGTTATTTATCTTATTTGAACAGTTTCCCTAAACCACTTAACTGCACAGTTATCGGAATAACAACTTAACTGCATTGTTTTGTTTGTTTATACAAAGAACAAAAATGTATTCTAGTGGCTGATAGTGGGGTGCGAAAGATATTCGATACCTTTGTAAATGTCTATATCGTTATGACTCATCTCGCGCATTTCGATCTTACATATGAAGTGTCATGACAGAAATTTTAAAACGGCGATTTCTCGAAAACGCGTACAAAGTGGGTTAAGTCGTTATTCCTGAAAGCCACAAATATATAGTTTACAATATCTATCCTCTTTGGATTCAACAATAGAAATTAAATATCTTAATTCAAAGTAATGATTGCAGCACATTTTTAGCAGTAATATATTTCTAAGCGAGCAAATATTGTAATACAATCATAATATTAATTTTTGAAATATGAGAATAATGTCTCATATTCTTACTGAATGTTCATCAGCGTTTGCTGAACTGGCGCACAGTACAAGAGCGATCAGTGCGAGAGCAATGAATACAACGTAGCGAGAGAACATTTTGGCAAAATATAAGTTCGGTGAGATAGGTAGCTAAAGTTCTGCGACCAGACAAATACTATATTGGTTTGGTTTGACGAACTGCATGTTATACCCAAAAATTCTCCGTCGTGCATTAATAATGAATATTTGATAAAGATGTCCTTGAATTTAATGCCTTAAAAGTTCTGACTTTATATTTTAACATATGTTCAAACTACATAATCTTGTTTTCCTTCAAAATTTTCTTTGCATAGTATCAAAGAAGAATATAAATTTAAAAAAATATAATTGAATGACTTCCTATATTAGTTTGCAGAAGTCACATGTGGTTTACCATTGAAAGCGTATTTGCTCTTCAAACATAGTTTTTTGTATTAAAATGTGTGTAATGTATTGGTATGTATTTTTTGTATATAACGTATACGTGTCTACCTGTTATCTAAATCAAACACACATGTGCTGATCTATATTCTGACACTTCCGTACTTTGTAATATACACGGAGAGAAATTTTAGAGTAAAAATTACCAAGGTGCCTTGGTAGCGCATGGACAGACTGTCAAAAGCCGTGTTATTCCCAGGTTTCTAATACAATTTATAAGTTTCCCAAGAAAAACTACCATAACCACTTTAAAAAAATACCAAATTATCTGAATAAAAATTACCAGAAACACTGGTAAAAATTGAGATCTAGTCATTTTTACAAGGTAACCTAAGAATTTTTACTAAGAAAACTGATAAATTTTACCAAATAACCTGGTATTTGTGTACTCGCGCATGCGCACTGCGCATTATTGTGTTTCAGAAGATTGATACTAGAGGCGTGCGCGACGTTAAAATGAAAACAATACACATATTTTCAGTAAGTAATAACGGCGATTCAAATGACTTTTGGTAACAGCTTCTGTGGCGCAGTCGGTAGAACGTCGGACTCTCAACCCAAAGATCGTCGGATCGAATCCCGCTTCCGTAAAAATTTTTTTTCAGTTTAATGTTTTTTCATCATTGTTTCTGTTTCTATTTCTATATTAAAATACTATATATCCATCAATATGGATAAAAAAAGTTAATTTTTTAAATTTAAATTAACTAAAAAAAAATTTTACCAAGGCACTTTGGTAAAAAGTTTGAAATTGTCAGTCTGTCCATCGATTACCATAGAAACTGGTAATTTTGTCTCGAATATTTGTAATTTTCACTACAAAATTTCTCTCCGTGTAGAAACGGTTTTCCAAAATTTTGCAAAAAAAAAATCGTATCGTAATTTGAACGCCTCACAAACCAGCGCTTTTTATATAAAAAAAAACTGCATAAGCGGTAAAAACCTAGAAATTTTATAAAGACATACGTGCAATTTTTTGCACATAGTGCAAAAAATTAAACAATAGTACGCCAAATACAAGTTTTCTTGTCATTTTAATCTGCTGCAGAGATTGCGAAGTTAAATAAAATAGCTTCACTACAATGGTAAAAAGGCTGACGGAGTTCGTTAAGTTGTTCACTTAAGACTAACAGTCAAACTTCAGACACCCAAGCTTTAACGTCCTCTAACTTAAATTTCTTAATGAACATCAAAGATACCGCTTTTGAATAACCTAAGAACAAAAACTTTCAGCATCGTCCATCGCGCGACTATTACACCAAAAATCAGTCTCGCTGCCGACCTCAATTCCTTATTCATAACGCATCAGACACGCGCGCACGTATAGTGAAAACTCAAAGGCCACGTGTCCGCTCGTAAACAAACCCGCATGAAAAAAAAGAAAAAGAATGTAGCAGGCGATTTCCCACAAAGAAGAGAGCGAGAGCTCGACTTTCGCGACGACTATACTCGGCGTTGTTCCCATATCAGGCATGCAAAGCCTGATGTATCGATGCGCGCCCGCGTTATGAGCCGCCCCGGATTACGTTGGGGGGGATGAGACGAAGGGAAGGGAATAGAGCAGAGAAGAGACTTAATCGACGATTAATTGTTATTTAGCCTCGAAGACGAGTTTGATCGATTGGATATAGACGGGGGTGGAGAGCGTGGAATCGGTGTTTTCGTACGCGGAGTCACGGTTGTCAATGGTCCTGGAACGGTAATATGTTATGAAATATTAGGTGGTTTGTATTATAGGTATAATACGGGGCTGAGAAGGTGGGGCTGTGGAGGAATGGTTTGATGTGTTCTCAGGAAGATTTGCGGATTTCATATAGCTTGGACATATGGAATGGGTACTGTATGTATATAGTATATGTATTTATTGATTTATTGCTTACGTATTGTAAACCGATGAAAATATGTTTTACTTTTTTAAAGAATACGATAAATATTTTACGTTCTTCTGGTTCTAGAATTTTCCTCTATTTTTATTGCATTGACGTAGGCACACTTTAATGTTCATTTTTAGCGATTAACAATCCCGATAATTTAACTTTTCACACACAATATGGAAATTGTCGAGTTATATGTTTTATTTAAAAATTATAAAATTGTAACTGCTTAATATAAATGCTTATGTAAACTGTTTAATATATGATCTCAAAGTGCTAAAAATAAATTCAAAGATGATAAAAGGTGAATTTAAAATTTAGGTTAAAGCAGCTCAAGTATATCATTATTTCGTTTCTTAAAGTTTATATGATATTCAGGCCATAGAGTCTATTCATTATCGGAAGGATTGAGTCTTCACGTATAAAATAATTCGCGGTGATATCAACTGTGTAGATATTAGTCAGTGTTTCGCGGAAAGACACACGAATTATTCTTTGCATAATTATCGACACTTCCAAGAAGATACTTCCACTTCAAATTCCGGCTTTTATTCAGCTCTAAATAGAATGAAAAGACAGTGGAACATGGGCATTCTCTCTCAAAGACATTCTGATTAATATTTATTCTTACTTTTTATATTATGTTTTATATACCTCTATACTATATTCAATATGCTTAAGGGCCCAAGGCCCGTATAATTTTATAAATAAATAAATAAATACACTTTGACGCTTTGAAAGATTACAAAATTCATGTTACCTTAGTATAGTATTTGGTATATTTTAATTCTTTTTTTTACCAGCCCTGAGCACAAGTGTATTTATTATATCTCTGCAGAAAGTATTTTTCTATCTTACATATATTATGTATTATGCAGGTCTCAATAAATTACTTGCATCTGTTCTCTGATTAAATAAATAAGATAAAAAAAATTGAACGAATTAGATTCAACGAAGTAGATATAAAATCCATAAATGCAACATTCAAATTCCATACTCACCAACATCACCGAAACCCAAAACTGCGCAGTGTAGCAGCATCGCTCGAGCTTCCAACCCACGCACCGGCATTCTTCCTCCTCGTCGCCGTCGTCGGGCATTATCGCACTCGAGAACGGACTTAATCTCCCGGCGCGTCACTGACTCTCTCTCTCTCTCTCTCTCCCTCTCCCTAAATGATCCCACAGAGATCGGCACGTGGCGCTCGCACCCTCCCCGGATTACGTACAGGCACGCGCCCGAGATTTCGGGGGGAGAGAAGCAGCGAAGGTTCTTATGCGTGTGTGTGCGCCCTTGAGTATTTGCTTACGCGCGTGAGGCGACGGGTTTTTGTGCGCGGGTGCAGCCCGATTTGCCGGTTTATATCCACATAGTGTATGTGTAGCCGGCTATTCGCAGTTTGCTCGGTTAAGCCCCCGCTGACAGGATGCGCACGCGCGGTTCTTGACTTCTGGAGAGGCGAAGGATTTGGGATACATTGGTGTGACTATTATGGAGGTTTGGGAGCGATCGGAGGAAGTCGGTGTTTTTGTTTTGCAAGATTTTGTGATAATGATGATGATGATGTGTTTGGGATGTATGTGATGCTTCCGATTTTTGTATGGAGAGTGCTTTTTTTACGTTTTTCAGCTGAGTTGCGAAATTTACAAAATTTGTTGATTCTCTATTTTTATGATTTTTCTATATATAGGATCTCTTAGAATCATTATGAAATCTATAAATGTTGGTCTGTGCAGAATTGTGCAGTTTGATTGTAAACGATATATTCTTAAAAAAAGAACAATGAATAATACATGGTTAAAGTTTATTATTATGATATTACATTGAAATATCTTAAGATGGTCTTCTACCTAATGGCTCCTGAGGCCAAAATTACCTGAAAAAGTAAATTAAAATATAATTACTATAAAACAAAGTATACGTATTACTAATGTAACTTATTTCTAATACAAAATCCCAGGAGATACATCGCTAAACTCACTTTATGCAGAATTATGTCATTTAAAAAAAAAATGGTGTGCATGTTTTCTTGGCAGCTAGTTGATGGATTTTGATGCGACAAGTTACAAAGTACTTGTAAAACATGTACCTATGGCATGAAGCTCTGTAATTAAAAAGTTGTGTGAGTAAGTATTTTTTTAATTGAAAAAACTATTTTTTTCTTAATTTTATTAAGTTTTATGAATTGTTGTCGTTTTTGGCATCAAGAAGGTATCATCAAAATCCATCAAGCCAAGCTGCCTAGAAAACATGCACACCAGTTTTTTATTTTTTTTTTAATGACATAATTCTGCATAAAGTGGGTTTAGAACCTATCTCCTAGGATTTTGTATTAGAAATAAGTTATATTAGTAATACATATACTTTGTTTTATGTAATTATATTTTAATTTACTATTTCAGGTAATTTTGGCCTTAAGACCCATTAGGTAGAAGACCACCTTACGAATATCAAGAATAAGAAAATGCGAGAAGTACAATAACATGATGAGTGTCGCCCTTGAATCGATGTTTCTACGATTTTAGTTCGAGCTCGTTATATTTTATATCAAGAATTGCAATGAATTAAATCATAAAAAATGCAATAGGTAAATGAATTTAGTGGTATCCTATTTAAAAAAAATAATTTTAATTAAATACATATACTGATATTTTATAATTTAGCAAACGTGCTTAAAATACATTAATCAATTATACTTTACTATAATTAATGAAAAACTCACATATCAATTGCGAAATAAACAGATGTTACAGTGAAAATTACAGATAAATTAGTCAAAATTTCCATTATTTTTTATCACAACAATTCATTGTTTTTCAGTGTAAAACTTGTAACTGAGTAAATGCGATTGAATAAAGTACTGGTGCCAACACAGAGTACAGAAGTATAACAAGTTACTATATCATAAAATCATGTATTTCATCAAACGGCAGTATAATACATCAGATTTCGATATAAAAGCAAAAATTATTTTGCTACTAACCAGAATGACTATCATTCTTTAAGGCACACAAGCAGATGTTACATGTGTACACATCTTGACAAACTTCGCATTTTTGAGATAAAAAACATATTGACTACTTAAGTTCTCATTATAGATAACAAAACTCTAACAGCACATAGAATTTATTATTACAATTACTAGCAAAATATTTGTATCATTTAATAATATTGTTTACAATAGAAAATTAAAGAAAATTTATACAAAAAAAACAAAAAGTACATTCTAAGAAACGATTTTAAATTAACCATTAAATTAACAGCTTCTTACGATAGCTGATTAAATGTCAATATTGAGCCATGCATGTCCACGTAAAAAAATTTCTCGATTATTCCTTATGTTTTCCATTATTTGTAAGACGTAATGGAAATTTTGAACAAAACAGATTGACAATGACCATGAGACACGATTGAAACTTACGCTTTTTGTTTTCCACGAACAATAAATTCAAAGCCAAATAAAATGTCTGGCATTCTGGGTATATAAGTTCAATTAGTTAAACGTCATAGTACTTTCATAGTATTAAAACTTCGACTATCTTTTTAAACTTACATTTTGCCAAAATGTTTTCTCGTTACACTGTATTTATTGGTCTCGCACTGATCGCTGTTGTATTATTGACAGATTCAGTAAAGGCTGATCAGGAAGAAGTAAGTATCTATAGTTATCTTGCATAAAATATTGCACAAATAAATTTTAATCCCATTGATCAAAATAAAAACTCTTTGTTTTCTAATTTAACTACTTGATTGGAGATATTATGCAATTAAAATAAGAAATAAATTTCTCTACACTATCTATCAATCTACACCAGTATAAGTGTAATAATCATGACTTTATTTTCAATATTCTAGCGTACTAAAATTTGCAGACAGTTAGTTAAGGAAAACATTGACTACAAAGCAATACGTATTCTTCTGGAAGATGCCGTAGCTCTTTGCAATTTTTACTGCCTGAAAGAGGGAGCAACTGAGGAAGATAACATTCAGTGTCTGGTAAATATAAATCATATTCTCTAAATTTACCCTACATACTTTATAGTTGAACAGTCTAAATACATATTTTGTATTTGAAAATTCACAGAAAACAAACTTGAGAAGGGATTAGCGCCGTTTACTAAAAAGCTGTTTGGAAATTCGGACAATAGCAAAGCATAATATTTTTATATCCGACGTACCGTAGTGGAATATTCATGAGAGTCCGGCAAAACAAAAAATACAACACAATAAAAAACAGATAACGTTCGCAGTCATAATACGAAATTGTTATGTAATAAAAATACATTTTTATTACGTGACATAAATTCTGTGAAATCCGAGAAAATAAAAACAAAATTTATTTATTGTAACTTACACTATCTATTTTTCTTTTATTTTCCTTCCCTTCATCTCTTTTTTATTTATACTTTTCAATTTTTTTACTTTATGTATTCTTTCTTTATCTGTCGAAACTATCAATAAGTTTTGCATGAACAGGAATAAAGAATGTGAACCTAGCACAATAAATAATACATATAACCATCAACCGAAAATACTGTTATGTTTGAAATACTAAAAACTTTTTCCGTTGAGCTTCTAAAACTGCAACTAAGCGATATTTCTTCTCATGTTTTTAAATAGGTGTTTCAACAATGTTTTGACAGTTAATTCAATAAATAACGCATAATAATTTATACAATGCCGAGTATCCATATGATTTATAATAAACACGAATCATTGATATTATTTAAAAAATCCATAACTGATTGACCAACAAAACGACATTTTTTATACACCTCATATTATTTATTTACTTATTCCTCTTTATAGAAAAATCCAATTCACCATCTTCCACAACCCTCATACTTTCCACTCCATCACCTCTCACTTTTTTAACCCATATCGCATTACCGACTCCACCACCACACTCGCAATAATTGATAATGCGATCAGCGTGGATCACTTTCTCTTTCTCTTTCTCTCTCCGCGAAAGACGCCCGGCATATTGTTCTCTTTCCGACGGGCGCCTGCGCGCGCCGACCCCCCATGGGAACATTTCACACCGGTAACCGCCACCCTACATTCGCTCTCTGTATGTTTGTATGTATATATATGTGTATGTGCGGGGCACCCTCCAAGAGCGCATGACTTTGCTCGTCGATTTAGTTAGGGATGGCTTGCCCGCAGATTTATCGCGACTGCGCCCCCTCGCCGCTCTACTACATATATACCAGCGTATATAGGAGCGAGCTTCCCGGTCGGTGGAAAAGCCTTTGATGTGGATTACGCGATGGTTGTGAAATTATTATCTGCTTAGGTTCATTAGGATTTTTTTGCTTTGCTTTAGGGATGGGAAAAAGGTCGTGTGGGAGGAAGGTTTGCGGGTTTGGGAATGGTCTGAGGTGGGAGCGGTTTTGGTATAGTTGTTGGAAAATGCAGGCTGAATCGGAAGTTCTTTAGCAATAATTATTGAAGTGAATAATGGATAAGGAATTGTAATATTTTGTATGAAAAATACTAAATCCTTTGTTCCAGCGAACTACTGAAAGACCTTATTTTTGAAACAATTTTCTTCTGTAAATTATCAAATAATCGTTTTAATGAAGAATTTATTTACATAGATATAATTTACGATATAATTTATTTATTTATAATTTAGATATAATTTAAGATATCCATATATATGTTTTATAATAGTTTATTTAGCTGTTAGATTGCTATCAAAAGAAATTCTGTAAAAGTTATTTATATTACACTTATACGAGAATTTCTCAGTCACACTGTTTTTATCATATTCGCATCATTACAACACAGTTAATTAAACTAATAATAATAATTTATTCATTCCATTAAAATTTCATTTCTTAACTTCAACCGAAATACACACACACACACACACATCACGAAGATAAATTAAACCCTCATTTGAATACCCAAAATGATTGTCGTTCACCTTACCACGCTCAATGCTCGCCGAAAAATGCCCTCTTCCTCTAAATATTCGCTCCTTTACACCTTCCAAGCCCCAGCAATCCTTTGTCCCTCGCACACTCTTGCGCAGGTGCTCTCGACTCGCGCAGCCGAGCTCATCGCTCACACTCGCACGCGAGAAATTCGGCAACACCTCTTTCTCTCAACCGTATTAATTAAAGGTCGCTGCTTGCCTCGCGAGGAGGGAGTGTCTCCTTACGCGCGTCCGGATTATCGATTGAGCTCGTCTTCGTCTCTTTTTTTTCTTATTTCGCGAGAGAGAAGGGAGCGAGAGAGATGAAGATAGCCGGGGAGAAGAGAAGGGGCCGGGCGTTTGTGTAAATCGTGTACGGAGGGTTTACAAGGTGCCAAGGTGAGAGGAGGTGGGGAGCTTCTTGAGAAGTGGGCGATGGGGTTTTGCCGAGGTGATGTGATTAATTGTGGATTGGAATGGCTGCGGCTAGCCGCGCGGGTGTATATATGCTGTTGATTATTGTAATGAAAGGTCGGGGGTTTAATAAAATCGTCCGTGGTTCTGGTTTAGGTTCTAGTTCTGAGAGGCGAGTGTCTGTATTTTTATGGGCTTTGAAGTAACCGTATAGACTTGATTGGGTAGTTTGTAATGAACAAAGGTGAAGTGATAGTTTATCTATATTTACTATTTGCTAGCTATACTTATTTATGGTATCCAAGAATACTTTTCTTTAATGTAATAGTAAGTAAACTTTCTAATAAAGAAGGTATATGTTAATTTCATTTAGCAATCGATTCGCTGCATAGCTGTAATCTCAAATAATGATGTTACAGAATTGATTATTGTAAATTACTATGAACGCATATTGTGCATACATACATGACTTCGATACGATGTGTGAAAAAGAATAGGATGAAAACAAAAGAAACGCATTGTGAAGAAAGTCTGTTTTTGATGTTTATTGAGTTAGTTTTGTGATTCGCTATTAGGACTATATATAGAAACACAGAACTTTAGAATATATAATTGTTTGAAAATGTGATTTTGGTAAATATTTATTTTTCCTGCCGTAACTCTGTTTTGCGCGGAACGAATGTCACAAAACATCAAAACTCTAGAAAACGTACCATCCCAAAATTTTCTAGGTACGTACGGGTGCATTTGATGGAGTGTATAAATCCTATCATCAAAAACTTTAATGAAATTGCTTACTCCATCCTTCTAGGAGAAACTTTGTGATCTTCTTGAAAAACTATATTTTAAATGATTTCTAGGGGTTTTTCGGCCATTTCGCTAAACTGGTTAAGAATGGAAACAAAAATAGTTTCATATTCAATTTCCACCATAAAAATATGAATTTGATTTCAGTACCAATTTTCTGAGACCTTGTTAAATCTCGCCGTTTTGTTTACTTGCTTGCTAGTTTTCAACAACGTGCCATTCCGATTCACAGACTAAAGTTTCCGAACACCTACGCGACGTTTGTTTAATAAGGCTTGTCCAAATTTTAAAATTTTATAAATTGTAAGACATTCTTTGCAACAAAAACACTCAAGATGAAAGTCGCTCAGACATTGACTCATCAGCACTGTAGTGGTACCGCTTCAAGATAACCCAATTAACACCCATCTCAGATTCTTCGCACTAAATTTCCGAATTATTTCCGCGCATTTATCAAACAATCCTCTTGTCCTAATTCCACCTGCATTCCTTCCTTCCATCCTCCATCAAAGCTGTGGGGACGTCATTTACCGATCCCAACCAACCTTGCATTTCACAACTTAAATTTACGTTCAACAATCACCGATGCCCACCAATAATTACCATCCATCGAGACACTTCGAGCCTCCACCTTTTCCTCCATCACTCAACGAAACCGCTACCGCATCCTCGACCGGCAACTCGCTTTTTCTCACAGTCTCCCGTCCAGCCTCACACCCTGCATCAACCCTCGCTTCCAAAAAACAATCGTATAAATCCCAACGTCGCGCGACTCGCACGATCATTGCCGCATAACAGTACATAACGCGCATTGCTCTCTTACCCCCGCACATAGTAGGAAGTCGAACCTCTCGCTCTCTCTCTCTCTCACTCTTGCAAATATGTAAATGCCAAACGCGAGAGAGAGAGTAAGAGAGAGAGAGAGAGCGCGCGCATAAAGCAGGGACCTAATCACAGAGGAAGCGGCCCGGCATAAATCTCGCGCGGGGGCCGCCGCCGCGTGTCATTCGCCGGCGCGAGTCGCAACTCACGTTTTAATAACATCCTAGCGCGCGAGCGAGTGGCCAAGCTGTTATTTAGATACACTGCCTGGCCCGAGGCCCAGAGCGCCTGAGCTTGGTTATGTTTCTTCTCTTTCTCTCTCGCTCGCTCGCTCGTATGGTCTTTTATTCCGTTTTTTTTTCTTTTCTTTCCTGGGTTTCTTTCGCTGCGCGGACAGAGAGTGTATGTATGTATGTGTAAGCGCAAGAGTGCAGGAAGCTTTTACTGCTTTCTACGATTACACGTGCGTATGTTTTATGGGGTTATACGGAGTTGAATTACGGTTGATAAAGTTGGAGAAGGAGGAAGAGAGAGAGAGAGAGAGGGAGAGCGCGTAACGCGCGCAGCGGCCGGGGGAATGTGATAGCGCGTTTAATGCTTTCGTCGACAGTTGGTAAATGTTATGTATAAGGTTTTGTAATACGGAAATGGGTATTGGTTTTAAGTGTGTGTAGCGGTGTATTTGAATAAAGATCTAAAAGAGCTGTAATTTTTTTTTTATTAGGCAGAAGCATAATATCTTAGTTAGATATGTAAGAAATATTGCGATGGATAATTGGTATCTTGAAATTTTTATAATACAAAACTTTCCAGTTAGAAATAAATATTTCAGCGGTACATTTTTTTACAGCGAAAGTACTACTATAGTGCGCTATAAATTTTAGCAAATAAGCTGTCTGTCGGCTGATTTCAAAACGACAATTCTTTTGCAACCTGTTCTCAACCAAACAAGGAGTACCTCGTACCATAATTACACCAAATATAGGTAGTACCTATATTTCTTAATTTCACGCTATTTCCTAACAGTATATTTCCTAAAACTAACTATTCTCTTTCATCATGGCCTCCTACACTGCATCTATACCCTAAACATATCCAATCCCGTCACCTCGCACTCTCACGCGCCTAGACTTCCACTCACCCTCTCCTGCAAAAAAAATACGCCGATCACCGGCACCATTCAAGCACGCAAAAATCAGCGCCTACTTCCTGCGCCCTGAATCCAGTGTATACCACCCTCACCTCGTCAAGCGCTGTATGTCACACCTCGCCCAGACCCCGCGCACATGACCGATGTCTTTCGAATGACGGACCCCTGCTGTGCGCACGCGCGTGTGCGTCTCTCCCTCCAATATATATCTATAATATGTGTATCCATGACACGGAGTCACCCTCGAGTGTCGGGATTAGATATTAAATAACCGACGTCGGCGACCCCTAAACGAGGGCCTATGTGTGTGAGATGGCTGTACGTGTGAACGCGAATCAACAAATCGAGGCTCACTTGTGCGCGTGCGTGTGTGATGGAGCTGGAGGAGTATAGTGTTTTGGGATTTCGCGCGTGTGGGAAGTGTAGCGCGCCGTGCTTCTCTGTTTTAGCCCGCTGCTGGGGGCGGAATTATTCATAAGTTGTAATTGATGGTGTTATTGAATTAGTTAAAGTTGTTGTTGTTGCTGGAGTTTTGACGGCGATGGAATTATTATGTTAATGCGAGGAGGGTGGTGCGGATCATAGGAAAACGTTTTATTATTCAAAACTGCTATGGAAGTTCATAAATTGCTATGAACTTCTTACGTACTAGAGTTTAGTAAAATTAAGTAAATAAATAAAAGCGATAATCTTAGATATAAGAATACGGGTTTACACAAAGTCACGATGACATTGTTATTATAAAATAATAATGTTGTTGTAATATGATAATAATATTGTTATGATATTATAACAGCATTATTACTATATTGATACGACACCATTTTAACAATATAATATTTTTGTAAACTTCAAAATGAGGTAATTAGTAGACCGTAAAGTAAATCAATCGCATTCAATCCATTCAAATTACTAAACTCATAACTACATACAATTTTCTCATTTACAGAAGAATCAACACCTCCAACATCAATCTCACCCCAATTATCCTATCACTACCCGCATCCACCGCGACGTCATAATACCTCCCTATCCACGCGCACATGAAACCATCATCACCTCCAATAAAGTCAGCGCGCGACTTTCCAAGATTAAACGATTGACTCATCAGCCACCTCCTCACCCGACACCCGAACCCTAAAATCCCCCATCCTCTCCAAAACAAAAACCTCTCCACTCCGCTCGTAAGAAAATTCAATATCTTCCCCGAGGCTTCGATTACAGTAATTATCGCAGGCCTCGATAATAACGCGAATCGCTCCGCCGCCGCGCGATAAAGCCCGTAATTTGACAGAAAAGCGGCGGCTCGCGCGTCGAGCTCGATGCAATCGCTCGCCGGTATACCTCCCCCATAAATTACTCGCGCGTTGCACGCGAATAAAAGGAAAGGAAAAAAAAACACCACGGCGCCGAGCGCGCGCGATATTTTTTCGCGACAGCGCACAGAGAGAGATAGTCATCGATATATCTATGTCGCACTGCGGTAATTTGCGTGCTGCACGGCTTCGCGGGCCGAAAATTTAATTGGCGAGTCCGTTCTAGTCGCCGCGCGCGCGCGTATATCTCACAACGAGTGCATCTGTTTCCTGTTGTGCGGTGTATATTATATGCGAGTGTGCAAATGAGGTGGATCTGTGCGTTAAGTTGTTGCGAGTAGGCTCGATAGGGTGAAAAAAAAGGGGAGGTGATATTATGCGATCTGTATGGGGAGGGTCGGGTGTTATTTTGTCATAGTTGGGGACAGTGAGATAAATTCGCGATGAGGATCTTGCGAGGAGGAGATATATTAATCGAACGTCATATTTTTTTAATGGAGGATTTGGGTATTGAATGAAAGTATGAAATTTTAGGGGCAGTGGCTAAAAATGAAAACACGGTTTTTCGGTAAAATTGAGTATTTTAAGAATTGGCAATTTTTGGGAAGTGTAAGTACATATGCAACGTTGTTAAAATACTTTGATAATCAATCAACAGTATTACTTCAACTATCATCCATAGAAATATGCGAACGGTTATATGCAATAAGTGGAATTTTTAGGCAATTTATCTCAAAACTGTTTATTTTATCTTCATAACAACTTTGAAAAACAAGCCACATAACGATAACGCGATTGGCAGCTTTAATTAGACGTTCGACAGCTGGCGCCATTTAATTCGCATCTGCTAAGCCCTCGGGCGCTTCCTTCCTCAAAATTTTTAGGAATGATTCTCGCTAACGACGATGCTTAATGAATATAATTGCGCCGCTATTATGCGTAATTCCGTTGATTCTGAATTTCTTATGAGCTGCGGCTAAATATGATTGAGCGATGTTTCTGAAAGATCTACCTCCGATCATCAAAGATTTAATCCGACACTTTTTTGACTTGAAATAACATTTGACAGTTATATAACACCAAACTACTTTTCTAATTTTAATTTCTTCATACCTTCTTTTTCAATACCATTTATTATATGAAGCATTTCACGTCAACTGAACCAGCGCGGCGCGCGAGCCCCAAATCTTGCTATTTCCAACTCATGTTTATGATACTAAAATGTACTTTAAAATATTGCTTGATAAGTATTTCCTACGTATTTTTTCCTCAGCTTTCCAATGATGTAGGCAGTTTTCTTGAAATTGTCTATTTTCACCTTCAAAAACTACAAAACATCTTATATCTCAAAAAGTATATTTTTAATATTTTTTTGACCATTTAAATCGAAAGCTGGGCATTTTTTACATTAGTTTTGAGAGGTAAGATATTACAATTTTTTGATATTCATAAAGAAGAAGAAAAAAGATAAAGAAACATAAAGAAGAATAAGAAGAAACTGTCTTGAAACTAAAACCAAAACTGGATAAGGCTAAATCCATACAAGGCACGTTATAATACCATGCTATTATTCCATGGATGAAAGTACATTGAAGCTCAGAAAACATCTTTAAGTTCTGAATATCAAATTTTTCCGAGAAAAACTGTTAGAAAAAACAAAGAAAAATAATCTGCATTAAGAAAAAAGCGTTAGTACAGTTACTACATTGCTGTTAGTTATAAAACTCTACTTTTTTTATAAAATAACCAATAAAATATTATTCATAGATTACAAAGAATTCGAAAGAACAGGTAAAGGTTACATTGTAGGTAGCAAGTCAGGCCTAGTCCACGTGACGTACCGCGTGGTACCGCGCGCAGGAGAAGCGTTGCGTCTTCTATTTCTCGAAGAAAACATCTTGAACAAATTTTGGAAAAAATTTTTTACATAAAAAATGCTCAGCTTTCGATCTAAATGGTCAAATAAATATTAAAAATATGCTTTTTGAGATATAAGATGTTTTGTAGTTTTTGAAGGTGAAAATGGAAATTTTTACGAAAACTGCCTACATCATTGGAAAGCTGAGGAAAAAATACATCGGAAACGCTTATCAAACAATTTTTTAAAGTACATTTTAGTATCATAAACACGAGTTGGAAATAGCACGATTTGGGGCTCGCACGCCGCGCTTGGGCAGTTGACGTAAAACGCGTCATACACATTGTAAATCGAGTACTTACCGTCTATACAAAACCATCATTCGCACGTAACCCACAAAAATTTACATTCAAATTATCGCTTGATACAAATTAAGCAACTACATACCCGCTGCACATACGCACATCCTGCCGCGGAAAACACAGTCCCACATCTGATTAATTTCATCCGTAAACTGCATCGTAACACGTAACGTCCGGCCGCAATCCACATCATACATACAAACATCCGTTAACTTGCACTTATCAATTTCAGAAGCCACTTGCCGTAAACATTTATAGCACCCGCCGCGTCATATACACCAAAAATTACTTGTTTAACCTGCTCGCCCATGCGCCAGTGTTACACGTATTTTTCCCGAAAAACGACGCACGTCCTCTTTCACTCACTCATTCTTTTATATATAAACGTCGCGCAAAATTTACCAGAAAGCGCGCGCATACAAATTGGAATTAACCTCTTCTGAAAAAATTGACGCCGAAAAGTGCACGCGCATCACCTGCCGCCGCTGCCACCGCCTCGTCGCAATTTGTCTGCTGTGCGCGCGCGCAACGTGTGGGTATATATATATTCATTATTTGGCGGGTCAATTAAGACAGTTTTCGGGTGCGCACGCGAGCGCAAGATAATGATCGACAAGCGTCTTCCGGGCGCGGCCGTTAATACGGCCTTATATTCATTGGATTTGTTCGCGGTCCGGTGGATGTACATAGAGGACCGCGTTCCAAGGTATATAATTGAATGTTGGAAGGAGGAATAACCGAGAGAGAGAGGCTTGTATGTATAACATTGTAGTCGAATGGTTATAGGTGGAGCGTATAATAATTTTGGGAGTGTGCGTTATGGGGTAGTTGAATTTTGATGTACATGTGGTTTGCGAATTATTAAGTTCGTGTGTGTATATAGTGTACTTAATATGATGTTAGTGTCGAAATTGGTTTTTATAAGGTTCACAGAGTTAATTGTAAAGTGCTGTATAAGAAGGGTTCATTGAATAATGGATGATAAGTTCCAGATAGTTTTAAATTATTGAGTATAGCGCATGAAATTAACAATTATCACTTAAATATAAATAGTTTTAAGTAGTCTAAAGCAACATCATTCGCCAATATATTTTTGAAATTTCAATGCATTGGCGAGAATTTTCATTGTTATTGAGAAATATATACACTTTTTATAAACATATTCTAAATTTATTGTGTACGTTCATAATCTTTACAAAATTACAAAAGTATAATCATTTTTAACTAAAATTTACTTCTCTAATTAAGGACTACAATATACGTATTATCACAAAAGACACGACGTCAGGAAATTAACGACTAATGAAATCTCCCGTTTAGCCCACAAACACATCCCGCGCCACAATTGATTCGACCCCCGATAATATATTCACCCAACAACCGAAAAACCTAATCCAGAACAACGCTCAAATCCTCCGCACTCAACCACGTCATCTCTCCAGTTTCCCATACACGCGCGCGCGTCGAATCTACGCCATAACTACACCAACAGCAACCTAATCCCGTAAAACCGAGCTCTCAGCGCCGCGCGCTTGAAAGTCAGCGAAATACGCCTAATAACCCCCAATCCACCCTCGTGTTATACGCGAGTCATTTGTACACTTGCGCCTCCCCCTCCCCCTATCATGGGAAAATCGCGCTTGACTTCGATTATGCGAGAGGCGCGGGGGTGAGAGAGAGAGGGAAGCGCGGCGAGATTCCGTAAATCCCGGCGACATAAAACAAACACGCCCGGCGCGCGTTCGTAAAAGGCTTATATATGGCGCGCGCGCGCTGCCGACGGTCGCACGAGGATTGCTGTGGGGGTGGTGCTGTTATGCTGTCGTCGTATGTCTAAGAAGGGATTATCGCGCTAATTTATGGTGGGAGGTGTGCGGAGGTGATGTTCGATCTGTGATGGAGACAGTGGTAGGGGGAACAATGATGGTTGCCGTTCCTTTTTTTCTGCGGTATAAAAAGAACGTTAAGGGAGTACCCTCGGTTTTGAATTAGTGTTCAGAAAATTACGATATTTTTTATACTAGTATGTTTTGACCTCAAACTGACTCATACAAATTTTTGGAAAGCTAAACCAACCCAGAAAAAAGTTATTAATACTTTTATATTTACGACGTTAATACGTAGTCTTATGGGAAATCACGTTTTCGACAGTTCTTATCAAGAAATTGATTAAAACGGCTGTTCAGATTTTGATGAAACCTTGAGAAATGTATAATTTAATATCCCATGAATCTAATGCACACATCCACATGTTGATTCACCAATTTTTAGAATTAATATAAGCAAATGAATAAAATTATTCACGCTCACTCGATCATTGCACACACGATTTGGCAACGTCGCAATGAGGTTAGATAGCCCGCGCAATTTCGAATGATGCGCTTGGTACACCGAAATAATACTCAACGCTTTCTGTGACAATTTTTAAAGATCTTTATATTTTTTAATAATTATTAATGCTAGGGAATGATATATAGGTGAATAAATACATAATAAAGTAATTAAATAGTATAACACAAAATAATAAAAACGACATATTACTTCAAAAATATCAACTTTTATTGAACTAAACAACATTTCAATAGACATTTTTCTATAAATAATTGAACATATGCTTTTTAAATAATTTAACATTTGATCTATTCTATAATATTTAATCTATATTTAATTAATTAATAATTAGTATCACTGATGTTTGCATTGTTTTTAAAATATTTACAAAGTTTTTCTAAAACTTTTCGATTTTTCGTTACTTTAACAATGCCAGTTTCATCTTTTCCTAAAATATTTACTAAGCCTTCATATTTATTTAGCTTATATGCTTCAGTCATCATTTCTAAAGAAATATTAGCGGTAACAATTTTTCGCCTTATTGAATGAGAAGTATAGGCTTTTAAACTATCCAGTCTCTTTAGAGCCTTTGGTAATTCTTTGTCAAAAGATATCTTATCCCTCGTTCCAAGTGAACGCACATTCTTGGAGTTTTGAATCAGGTACGTTTAATCTTTTTAAGATTTCATCTAACATTCTAACGTCATGCATCGCATCATGAGCGTTATCACTGTTGATTTGAAAATCTTTAGCTAAATTTTCTAGCTTATTGTCTCCTTTTCCTTTTTTTTTTGTTACATTTCTTATTATAGGTAAACTATCACAGAACCCTTTTACTACTATTTGGAAATGATCAATCATAAAAACTTTTTCTATTACATTAATCAATCTCGGATAATCAAATGAGCAGTTATGAGCCGTTAGAATACATTTTTGACTAAAAGAAGTGAGAAATTGATATAGTGCAACAATTGCTTCCAACCGTGACAATGTTATTATTTTTTTTTCATGAAGTCGCAAGCTTCCATCAATGACTCGCAATCCATGAACTGCACTTGCTTCATCCGAAATATTCTGCGTAGGCTTAATATATACAGAAAATTCATACTTCTTGTACTTAGCAGCAATTTGCAATACATCTGACGACTTAGAAAAACCTCCAGTCTCCAAATCAAAAAATACTATTATAGGCTGTAAATTTGTATCGATCATTGCAATTGGAATCGATATATCAATATTTTGAAGAAGTCCTACGTCAGTTTCATAAGTTGTTCCTTCGCATGATTCACTTTTGTGTCTTAACTCAGTCTTCTTTTTTTTTAATAATATACGTTTTAATTTAAAATTACGTGTTAGTGACTTAGTGTATCTTTTTTTGGTAAATGAATCAATTTTTTTATTAAATGCAAGCGTGTGCTTTCCAGGAGATAAAGACAGTTTATTATTTACACGATTAATGTACTTTTCTCCGCAATTTTTCTTACTTATAGCACATGCTACTCGAATATCGCTTGCTGCGGATGTCCCGTATAAACGCGATTTTGGAGCTTTACTTACAATAATCGCGTTCAAACTTTCATTAGGGTTACTGGAAGTACCAGCAACAAATTGATTCGTCTTACTAGCTAACTTACTAAATATAGATTTTAAAGCTTCAAATAATTTTTGGTCTTTGAAACCGTCGCCGATAGCTTTATGTGTATAAGTATCGGGATTGTTTTTATAATTACACCAACTTCCACAGCTATCATGAATGTTAAAACAATGATTAGGAATGTTTTCAATAGCCCTTGCCATTTCTATACTATTGCCTTTATTTTGAGCAACGCAATAATTGAAATTTTTTTGTAAGCTACTAATTGCTACGCCAGTAAGCTCTTTATAACTTTTCTTTATTTTATAGAGTTCATTAACAACTCCCTTGCTGGTGTGATTTTTATCCCCCTGTTTTACAACTTCATGATTAGTTGAATTACGAATGGCACAATCGAGCTGCTATCATTGTCCGCTATGACAATGCCTATCTCTAGAAAACATTGTTTTAAAATAGGGTTTTCTTTGGTTAGTAACACAGCAGCGTGAGGTTCCATTCCTTTTGCACTGCCCACATAATTGAGCCTGCAATCGTGATCCTTGATGGAATGACCAAGATCACACTTCTTGCATTTTCTGTTTAATGTGACATAGGCTATCACTTTTTTTGTAAAAAATCCAATAAGAGCAGCTGTACCAGAGAGACTATCATAAGTCTTCCCCGTTCCTCGAGTAAACCAACCCATGTCATAAGATGCTGCAATACGAACTATGTCATTTGGTGTAACATTTTGATTATTATCTAGGTAGGGAAAAATGAAACCATCGTGCAGGTCTGGAGGTCTGTAATATAAAAATGAAAAACACTTATATTTTTATATTCCTTTATTCTTATGCAAAAATCATCAAATTACAATAATTCATTTCATAGTACGCGTAGTATTTACTAGATATCATATAACAAATAACAATATATTGTAGAAATCATAATACAATAATTCATTCAGTTGTATTTACTATTATATAACATATATACATATAATTATTTTGTAAAAATCATAAAAATGCAAAAATTCATTTCTTACTAATATAATATGTATAATTCTTTTGTAAGAATCATAAAAATGCAAAAATTCATTTTTTACTTATATAATATATATAATTGTTTTGTAAAAATCATAAAAATGTATTTTATTTCATGATGTATTATGATCCTTCAAAGTAATTTTAAAATGAAAAGTTTTTATTCTTTAAAATTGTAACTTATATGAAAAAATATTAAAAATTATTTCATGGCATAACAAATGGTTTACGCAACCAAAAAATACATTCACTTTAAAATTCATTATACGTACTGTAAAATTTGTTTACATAACTTTGTTTTCGAACACTTTAGCTTACACTTGTTCAGTCTCCGGATAGAATAATGGCAGCAGATAAATTTGCCAATAATTGTAATTACTTTTTTCAAATAATATACCTATTGTATATTTATCATGTAAGTTACAATTTAAACAAAATTTCAAATTATCTTAACATAGTTATCGAGCACTAGCATTTACTCACAATAACTGTTTTAATTTTTCTGAATTTTCAATGGTTAATCTTCTTTCTTCATAAGCCGCCTCCAAGCAACTATCTTGTGCTACGATTTCTATAGCATTTCCCACTTCAGCTTCATGGCTTTTGTATGAATTCCAGTAAAATTGAGGGCTATTTATTGAAGAAAGAAATTTGTTGACATGCCAGTGACCTTGACCTCCATTCAAAGTACCTATAATGAATAAAAATTTCTCTTAGAATTTGTTTTTATAATTACTCTAATATATATACACGCTTACACACACACACACACACACACACACACATACACACACACACATATATATAAATGGAGGTTACTTACCAAGCACAGCTTTTGTGTTCATATCAAAATGCTGAGACCGATTTAATACTTTATGCTGTTTATCCGTAGATACACGAGTAATTGCATGTCAATGTCGACATTCAACCATAAATACAAATGCTAGGCCAAATTGTTTCTCATCTTTGATGTCGAGTAAAGAAAGTACAGACTCGCATTTAGTACAAAACATTTGTAATCCTAATGTTTTTAAATGAATTATTCTTCGTCCCTCAAGATTAACATCACTATCAGTAAGGATAGTACTAGTAGAAGAATCTTCATTTAAAGTATCTGTAAAATAATCTCATAAATATAGGTTGTTTAAAATTTTTGTAAAAATTAATTACTATATATACATAGAGAGAATAACTTTACACACCAAGCACTGCTGTATCGGTACATGTATTAGATCCCATGTCCAGTTTATCAGCCCAAGAAGTAGTAATGGCATGACAATGCCGACATTCAACATCAAATTTAGATACTATGCCATTTCTTTGATCTACTTTGACATCTTCTAACAGAAGTATTGACTTGCACTTTCTACAAAGTTTATCAAAGGTTTCGAGATGAAAACTTCGGTGTACATTAACACCAGTACTGGAATCACTGATAGTAAGAGAAGTTGAACTTGTTGCAACTGTACTTTCAGATTCCTTAATGATTTCTTTTTCACCATTTTTGAGGTTAGAATTTTGTTTACTAAATCCTCTTCTGTGCAAGCTTTTGGCTAATTCAGTTTGTTGCACCCTTTTTCTATAAACTTTCTCCGAAACGAGTTTTCCTTTCCAAAACAGTCTTTTTCTCTTGGAATGCTCTTTTTCATCTTCATCTTTAAGCGTCGGCTCGGACTCACTCATCTTACTTGCTTGCACGTAAGTACCTATACACGGCACGCGAGCACAACAAAATTATACAAGAGCGGTGACGGAATCGTGCGACGTTGCCAAATCAAAGTACGTCGGAAGTCAAAGACGACCAAACATGCACTTGACTCACGGCTTACCGAGGGTACTCCCTTAATAATATGTAATGTGTGAATGGATCTCACTGAACTTGCAAGACCTTATTTGGTCGAAAATTTAATTTTTGCTTCCTCTTCTAGAGGAAGCTTTGTAATACTAAAACTTAAGTTTTGATAAGGTGGTTCTTTCATGAATCTCTAGTCAAAGCAATGCTAAATGAAAAGGGTACACTGTTAAATTCTGCATGAAAATTAATGTATGTACTGGAAGCAAAATTTCATTGCAGTACATTAAATTTAATGCAAATTTTATTAAATTTAATGTACGGAAAGCAAAATTTTATCTCGCAGTACATGAAATTTAGTGTAAATTGCATTAAACTTAATGTAAATTTTATTAAATTTAATCTACATTGCATTAAATTTAATGTACTACGATGTAATTTTGCTTCCAGTACATACATTAATTTTCATGCAGAATTGAACAGTGTACCTAAAATTAAAAAAACCATAGTTGGAATAATGTGATTTATTTATTTAAAATGATAGAAATAGTCAATGTATTGTAAATAAAGTGTATTTTACATGACTAAGATAACTTTTTTAACAAAATGTCGATATTTTAGAAACAGCGCAAACAATTATTGATAAAACATCATAATCTTGTTTGTTTCTTAACCGATTTTAATTTTCAAGGTCTCATTTTGTTCCTTAAGTAATTTCATGGGGATTTGCCGAAGGAAAAATTTAAAACATCCACCAGAAAATTCTGTCTGTATTGAATTTTTTTACCGAAGCATTAAAAATGATGAATATGCTTAATTAGTTTAATAGATATTAAATTTATTTGATGGAATACTGTAGAAAATACTAAGGAGAGCTCTCTAACCGTTTAAACGTTCGCGCCGCAGGTCAGCCCAGTGCCACTGCGCAGGCGCATCGGACCACTTCGCGTCTACCACTCGTAATCGCTAGGCGGCGTAAACAATCCCACACGTGAAAAAATGTTTTCCAGGGTATATAAGAGCCTACAAACGTTGCAGCAGCATCGCTTTTCGGCCTTCTGGCTAAGAGATCGAAGTGTATGAAAAGTGCTATTGGAACGCCTGAATGCAGGGAATCCGTCGGTACTCATACAATCACAAATCATTTAAAAAGAGTTTTTAATTATTACTGATCGAGAAAATTTGAGGAAGCTAAGTACCAAAGTATTGGCAGCGGTTTTTGATGTTTCTCCGACGAGACACTTTTGCTAGTTCCCGCCTCATCTATCTTCCGCTTGCCAAGGCGCTCGTGGGCAATGCCCTGTATAAATATTATAGAATTAAATATACTTATAGATATTGAATTTGAGGAACAAAATGAAACAAAAAACAAAAAAGATTCCAGTGATTTATCGATAAAATTATTTGCAGTGACAATATCTAGTTTCCCCCCAAGCGAAAGGTTCCGGATCGATTTTCATGTCGCCAATTTTTTGACAAGTCTATGGCAACATATATCTTGAAAAGATTTCAGCCGTAAAATTTGTCTCGAAATTATAATTTCCCGAGATATGAATTTTTCTCGGTAATTATTATGTATTTTTCGCCATTTTAGCCCCTTGGCACCCCCCAACCGAAAGGTTTCGAGTCGATTTTCATGTCGCCATTTTGCTTCCTCCCTTTTGATATCCATTTAAATACCAACTGATTCAAGAAATGTGGGCCTGAGTTTCATTGCACTCATTACATTTCGATATCCTAGATTCTCTTCCTTAACAATGTCAAGAAGCGCGAGAGCGCTCCAAAGGCAAGTATAGAAGAAGCCTGAAGGAGCGACCCGTGCTACTTATACATTGAAATGGGTGTGCGAGAAATTCAATGCGCCTATATACGTATTAGATTTGTTTGAACTATATTTATAGCTATTATATATCTTCAGATCAAGTTCGTTGCCCAAAAAAATCGGTCCATTACGAAAAAAGATATTTGAGATGAAAAATTTTTTTTTTTAATTTTTGAATCGTGTTTTCTCAGAGAATACTTGATGTATCGACTTAAAATTTTAACCACTTATTAAACTTATAGAAGACTATATTTGGTTAAAATTTCAAGAGATTATATTTATTTGTTTTTTAGAAAAAAATTATTTTAGAAAAAATTTGCGTTTTCGTTGTCGCGCGATAACAAGAGCAAAAATTGTCCAACCGTCCTGAAATTTGGAACGGATGAATTTTAAATATTGAAAGTGAAAGTTAATTAAAGGAATAATTAAATAAAGTTTGAGGAAGCTAAGTGCCAATGAATTGGCAGCGGTTTTTTTACTAGTCTATGGTAATATCTTGAAAAGATTTTAGTCCTAAAATTTGTTTCAAAATCATAAACTCTCGAAGTATGATTTTTTTTCGGTAATTATTATGAATTTTTCGCCATTTTAGCACGTTTGCACCCACCCAACCGGAAGGTTCCGGATCGATTTTCATGTCGCCAATTTTTTTACAAGTCTATGTCAATATCTTGAAGAGATTTTAGCCGTAAAATTTGTCTCGAAATTATAATTTCCCGAGATACGAATTTTTCTCGGTAATTATTATGTATTTTTCGCCATTTTCCCCCCCTCCCCCCCCCCCCCCCCCCCACAACAAAAGGTTTCGGATCGATTTTCATGTCGCCATTTTTTTACAAGTCAATGGCAATATCTTGAAGAGATTTTAGTCATAAAATTTGTCTCGAAATTATAAACTCCCGAGATATTAATTTTTTTCGGTATTTATTGCCAAAGCGCTTGTGGGCCATGTCCTGTATAAATATTATAGAATTAAATATACTTATAGTTATAGAACTTGAGGAATAAAATGAGACAAAAAACAAAAAAGATTCCAGTGATTTATCGATAATTATTAGCAGTGACAATATCTAGTTTCCCCCCCAAGCGAAAGGTTCCGGATCGATTTTCATGTCCCCAATTTTTACACAAGTCTATGACAATATCTTGAAGAGATTTTAGTCGTAAAATTTGTCTCGAAATTATAAACTCCCGAAATATTAATTTTTTTCGCTAATTATGTATTTTTGGCCATTTTAGCCGCTTTGCATCTCCCAAGCGAAAGGTTCCAGATCGATTTTCATGTCGGCAATTTTTTTGTAAGTCTATGGCAATATCTTGAAGAGATTTTAGCCATAAAATTTGTATGGACCAGTTCGTGTGGGGAGTATCAAGCGAGGTTACCAAGAAAAGGCTATTAGGAGAAAAAGACGACCTGTGCAAAAGTGACCGAACTAGCCTTATCCCTGGAAGCGGCACACCACGATGCTGCTAAGATGATCTCAACACCAGAAGCAGTCAACTTCGTGAAAAATAAGAAGATACCGGGAAACAGGCAAGTAAGCCAAGCGAACAGCGATTCGGGGAATTATTATTGTTGCGGGAAGTTATAAAGGGTACAAGTGTCATAATTGCGGGAGGACGGGTCATCTTAAAAGTATATGTAAGTCAAAAAATACACAGAATCAAAGTGCGGAGAAAGATAAAAAAGAGAGCGATAAAAAAGAGAGCGATAAAAAAACAAGAGAGTCAGCACTACGTTGACGAAATTGAAGAATTGACAGGGAAGTTTGATGAAATGTATTGCGTTGAGGACGACGAAAAGAGTACCGTTAAAGAGAAAAGTAACAATTCACCCTTCTATACAGAATTAAACGTAGAAAACGAAATGTTAAAATGCGAAATAGATACCAGGTCAGCGATTTCAGCGATATCGGAACAAATATATCGCATGTCAAAAAAGATGTCGGGACTCGAAATTAGGAAAACAAAACGGGAATTCAAAACATACCATGGAAAATGTATTACGCCAGTAGGTGTGTTAGAAGTTACGGTAAAGAATAAGGGAAAAAGCTATGCTTTGGAGCTATTTGTTTTACCTGGAACTTGTAAAATACCGATCATTGAACGGCCGTGGCAACGCACACTTAAGTTAGTTAGTCTTAATAGAAGTGGAGAAGGGCTTGCGGTTCACGCGATACAGGAGTCGCAATGGAAGGCGGACATCGAGAAAGAATTTCAAACAGTATTTTCAGGCAAAGTAGGCATATATCGAGGCGGCAAGTTTGCATTAAAATTAAAACCAAATGTGACTCCGGTATTTTGTAAACCGCACCCTGTTCCATACGCGATGCGTGTCAGGTATTATTGAGCAAGTGACGAGTAGTGATTGGGTAACTCCTATAGTTCCGATACCTAAATCAAATGGCAATTAAAGAGTGTGCGGGGATTATAAAATAACACTTAAGCCTAATTTAGTAATAGACAGGCACCCCATTCCGCGAGTATCGGATTTGCTAGCGAAGTTGGAAAAAGGAAAATTTTTCACAAAATTAGATCTAGAGCAGGTTTATTAACAAATAGAATTAGTAGAATCATCCAAAGACTTAACAACCACATCGACTCATAAAGGACTGTTTCGATTCAACAGACTTAATTACGGAATCACGTCAACGCCAAGTTTATTTCAAAGAGAAATGGAAAAAATCTTAGATAGTATAGAGGGCACAGTAGTGTATTTTGACGATGTTTTGGTATCGAAGAGAACACGCGATGAACACGACAAAAACGTATGCGAGGTACAGGCGATGTGAACCTCAAAATCAACCCAATTTCATTCTTTAATTAATAAACATTCGAACGTTTATTTGGAAAAGCAATTCTTTCAGGCGCCCCGTCTATGTAAATACTATGCTCAGATTTTTTTTTGTGCGATTCTATCAGCATTTCCATGAGATAAACACTTTTTAAAACTGGCAAAATTCGAAGTATACAGATCCCTACTTATCGGCATTGTGGCTTTTATTTAATTAAATAAATTCTGAGTAAATTTTTGGAAAAACAGCTCTTTCAGGCGCTCCGTATATGTAAATACTATACTCAATTTTTTTTGTTAGTAATTCTATTATTATTTGCAAAAGAAATATACATTCTAAAATTTGTCAGTAAGTACACATTACCTTAAAGCAAATGGGTTAACATTAAAACTAGGGAAATGCCATTTTGCAAAAACGAGCATACAATTTTTAGGATATGAATTAGATAAGATAGGCTTACACATTTCGAAACAAAGAATTCAAGCAATAGTAGACATGAAAACTCCGGAAAATATACCTGAATTGCAATCGTTCTTAGGAGCCATAAATTTCTGTTCACGATTTATAAGAAATTTTGCGCAGGTAGTAAGCCCACTGTATGAATTATTAGAGAAAGACGTAAAATGTCATGGACTCGAGAGCGTAAAGAAGCGTTCCAGGAAGCAAAAGACCGCTTAGTATCGTGCGAAGTTTTAGTACACTATAGTACGGAGTTACCAATTAAAGTCACATGCGATGCATCGCCTAAAGACCTTGGAGCCGTATTATTTCACATATTTCCGAATAAAGAACAGAAACTGGTGGCGTACGCATCCAGAGTATTAACACGCGCAGAAAATAACTACTCGCAGCTCGATAGGGAAGCCTTAGCACTTGTTTTCGGCGTAAAAAAGTTTCATCAGTATGTATACGGGCGCGAATTTATACTCGAGTCCGATCACAAGCCATTGTCATTCATATTTGGCCCAAAAAAAGGGCTTCCCCAGATGGCTGCGAGTAGGGTACAAAGATGGGCAATTTTTTTAGCGGGATATAACTTTGAAATCGTTCACATTAAAGGTAAAGACAATGGCCCAGCGGATGCATTATCGCGAGTGTTAGTCGAGGAGTTTAGAGCGGAACAGAGTAAAGAGGAATCGGAGGAATACTCTTATCTGAATTATGTATATGAAGACATCACGTCTATCAATGTAAATGTCATAAAAGAAGAAACAGTAGGGGATTCGGTACTGAGTAAAGTGCTTGAATATGTGTCGAAGGGTTGGCCGGAAAGAATAGATGAGAGTATGCAAGCATTTAAAGTGAGAGAGAGAGAGAGTTAACTATTGAAAATGGATGCTTATTCTAGGAACACCGTTTAATTATACCACATGTACGCCGCACAGCAATTTTAGACGAATTACACATTGTGCTTACCGGAATTGTGAAAATGAAGGCTCTGGCTAGGTGCTTCGTACGCTGGGCGAAAATTGATCAAGATATCGAAAACGTGTCAAAATCTTGTGAACTATGTTTAGAAAACTCGGGAAACCCACCAAAATCGTCTTTGCATGTGTGTAAGGACCTAATCAGAGAATTCATGCAGATTTCTGCGGGCCTATTAATGGTTTAATGTATCTTATCATAACGGATGCCTACTCCAAATGGGTAGACATCAAAGAAATGTCTAATATTGTAGGAACGAGTACCATTGAGATACTTAAGGAGTACTTCAGTGAATAGGGCTTGCCTAATACCTTAGTAACCGATAATGGACCGACGTTCACGTCGGCAGCATTTAAAAGATTCATGGAAGAAAATAGCGTGATCCACCACAGAACTGCTCCTTATCACCTGGCATCGAACGGGGCGGCGGAAAATGCCGTTCGTTCGTTCAAAGAGAAATTTAAAATCTTAAGCAAATGTAAAATGTCGCGCCACGATGCCTTACACAATTATTTGTTACACTACCGTGCGACGCCACATTGTACTACAGGTTATTCAACTGCCGAATTACAAATGGGCAGAAACTTAAGAGCGCGCCTAAGTGCAGTCACGACGTCAGCACGAGAAAATGTATATCGTAGTCAGGCGAGACAACAAATGTATTACAGGGGTAACCGAAACGTGGAATTTGATAGGGAGGAGGTACTAATAGCAAAGAATTGCGCAAAAGATCAATGGAAAAAGGTACAGGTTATTCGTAAATTAGGTCCGGTTACGTACTCTGTACGTACTGACGACGATCTAATCTGGAAACGTCATGTGAATCAGTTGCGGAGATGTGAGGAAAGAGTATTGGCCGATCAAAAAAGTGTGTCAAGCGTTAACATTCCACGAACAAATGTATAGCACTAAGAAATAATAGCAGCGAAGGCAATGTAAATATGTATAGCGGGAATAGCGTCGAAATTGCACATGCGAGTGCCGAGCATAGCTCAAATAATGAATCGTTCATACCGGACACCCGTGATAACGCAAAGCCCATTGTAAGCGCTGGAGACGCGACTGCCAGTACCGCGTCGGGAACACCCGCAAGCATGGTACCGAGACGTTCAACACGAGTGCGCCAAGCACCAAAAAACTTGATTTGTAAAAGTGAATAAGGCATGAGGATTGTAATGTATAGCCGCAACACCACAGTACTTGCGAACAGAGCGCCACCTGTCGGGCGACTGATGGCTTTACGCGGTGCGCGCGAGAGCGACGGGCAGACCGATACGGGACTCCATGCCAACCGGAACTTGCCCTTGTAACCACGTAACTTGTATTCACTTGAATAAACCATTTTTATATATCTAGTCCAGTGTTATTATTACTAGACATAACAATTTGCTTCAAAATATTCAAAACAGACTACTTAAACTAGTTTTCAAAAACACTTTCGAGCAAAATAAACCAATCAATACTTAAAATTTTATTACAACGAAATGAAAAATATATTCATAAACTCAAATAGTAAGACAAGAAATAAAGCTATTTTATTACCAAAAATTGACAAAAGAGTAAGCGAAAAAAACAATCACATAACTACAATAAAAACATTCAATCTACTGCCAAACGAGCTCAAAACTTTAGATATAGACAAAAGACCAACTGTGTACAAGTTAAAAAATGGATTGTGAAAAATATTTATTGAAAACGAATTGAATTTTCTTTGAAGATGATTTGATACTATAACTCTGTTATAGAAACTCAAGTCGAAAATTTAGAAATTGCATATAGCATATATACTTATTACTGTTTTTAGAAATTTTATTATACTGTTAAAAAATAGAGATGTTTTACTTAATAGTTTTAAGAATTAGTATTAGTTTTAGTTTTAAGTAACTCTATACTCCGGACCTGCGAACAGGAAATTTATTTTACACCACTCTAACCTCAAAATCATAACTTTAATATGATTATTCGGCTCTCGTGGTGTAAAATACGGTACGACACTGGTGCGTAAGGTGATTTTTACCGCATTCGACTTTTCGCACTCGCTTCGCTCGTGCGAAAAATGTCTCCTGCGGTAAATAATCACCTTCCACACCCGTATCGTAATGTACTATTTCTTGATGCCCTGGTGGAAAGTACGTGGTTTCGTCATTGTTTTCGATGGCGAAAGAAGGACATTTAACCATTGATTCTGAGTTGGTAACTAGGTAACTGTAGACTTTATTAATAGATTGTTTTAGAGATTTTGTCAACATATTTAAAGTCATTAACCTATATTTACAACAAAAACTATCACTTCTGATCATCAAGGTACACCCGATGGACATTGATTCTAGCAATGCATGTCCCGTTAGTGGCACTCACACATAACCTTTTGAATGTTCATATCATTTTCGAGGTATGTTAACGATTTAAATATTATGTGTGACAGTCACTAACGGGGTATGCATTGTCAGAATCAATGCGGCCCATCGGGTATACAAGTGATTTATATTGCTTTAATTTGTGAAATGGATAAAAGATTATTCGTTAATAATGTCGCACTTTTTGTGAGAATTTCTTCTTGAGTGATCATTTATTTTTTCAGATACAAATAAAGTAGTTGACTTTGTTGCTGCAAATGGAGCAAAAGTACCGCATGTTTAATAATTGTACGTGTAACAATTGTAACAATTGCACGTAAAATAAAAATATTTTACACGATCTTCAGTAAAATTCACTTATTAAAATTATGCACGTGATGTTTTCGATGCCCCCCCCCCCCCCCCGACCAGCAGCACTCGCTGCGCTCGTGTCGCAAATGTCGGGGGCGGGCATCGAACTCAATGCTCTCGAGCCCGACGGGTTCGTTATCATTGTCAATGGCAAATGTACTTTCCACCGGACATCAACAAAAATAGTATACAGTGCACGAGACGAACCTTGAAGGCCCGCCACTGCGTGAAGTTGGCGCCCGAGGCGAAGCCGAGGAACTTCAACTTTCGTCACTTGTACCGTAATGTACTGCAGGGTTACCCCAATGTAATGTACTTCTGTAATGTACTCTGGATAAATAAATAAATAACATATAATTCATAGATTATAGATTTTAACAGTAATATAGAATTTATACATTTTCAATTACCCATTTTTTAAATTTAGTCTTATTAATAGTTTTCCTTACATCTAATGTTTTGAGATCATTCGGTAGATCATTGAAAAGTTTATTTAAAAGTTAAGTAGCTGCTTTTATCACTAACTTTTAGGTATGATTTGGGTAGAATTATTGTTTTATTTCTTGTTCTACTTGTCGAGGTTAAGAAGATATTCTTTAAGGAGTTATAATTATATAACAATGATTCTGAAGCAAATAGTTGCCTCAGATTCATCGGAATATTTTCTCTAAATTTATTTTTGCTTATTATTTTTAATATCCTATTTTGTGCTTTTTGTATCATCTTTATGTTATTATCATAAGCACCTCCCCAAGCCATTATTACGTAGTTTATAATAAATCGTTTCAGTGTTTGATAGGGCATTATATGTTTGATTTTATGGAATATAAAATTTAAATATTTCGTTTTCTTAATAATGTGTTCAGCATGTATATTCTATTTGAAGTTATAGTCAAAATATATACCTAGGTATTTACAGTTTTCCATTCTCTTGAGATGTTTATTACCAATTCTAGGTGTTTGAAATTTCGAACGTTCATAGTGAACGAAAAATTTTTGCCATTTTCAAATTTAGCCGAATTTGGCTGCTTAATACATTTAAAATCGGATAATAACTGTATTTCTTCACTTCTCACTCTTGCAATCACCAGTAAACCACACTCCGGGGAATTCTAACCAGAATTAGAAACTTTAAGTTAATATTTCGTTCATTATGAACGTTCGGAATTTCAAACGCGTCCAATTCTTATATTCATGTTTGTGGGTATGCTGTCATAATAAATACCAAATGTTATATATACTGTTTTATTTATATTTAATGATAGCTTATTGAGGGCTAACCAAGTTGACACGACAGTTAAATATTCGTTCATCTCGACTTCAACTTCAGCCCACGTACTACCTGTAGAATCATGGCTCTGTCATCTACGTATGATAGGATAAACTCTTTGGGCATACTAGTGAGCAGGTCATTTATATATATGATGAATAGTAATGGACCCAGTATTGTTCCTTGGGAAACCCCTGTATCTACAATTAGCTGTTCACTTATATAATCACCTATTCTTACAACCTGACCTCTGTGTTTAAAATAATCTTACATAAGTAAAAAAGCTTTCCCTCTTATTCCATACCTATAAAGTTTGTTTAATAATATTTGGTGGTTGACCGCATCGAAGGTCTTTGCTAAGTCTAGGAAAGTTACTGCGATAGGTCGACTCTGATCCAGATTTGCATAAATTCTATTAGTAATGTAATTTATTGCATCCTTTGTTCCTTTGTTTTTGATGAATCCATATTGCTTATCACTTAATATATTGTTAATTGTGACCCATTAATAAATTCTGTTGTATGTAATTTTTTCGAAGACTTTTGCTATATTGGATATGAGAGATATTGGTCTATAGTTTTCCATTTTATTCTTTGCTCCAGATTTGTATATCGGTATTATTTCAGCCATGTTTAAGACTTCGGGCCATGTTGCAGTTTCAATACATAGATTTAGAATGTAGGCCAATACCTCCGATATGTATGGTGATATTATTTTGAGCGCTTTGGCATTAATTTTATCAATTCCTCCATTTTTCATTTTCATTTTATCTATTATTTGCTGTATTTCATATTTATTTGTTAGGTTTATAAACATGGTTTTTGAATTATGTCTTGGTAATTCCAATACTTTATCTTTAGGTTTTTTGATGGATTCTGAAATTTTTGTACCTATATTGCAATAATGTTCATTTATAACTTTTACAATCTCTTTAGAGTCTTTTATTATCTCGTTTTATCTGTTTTTATTAGACTGATATCAGCATTCTTTTTGTCTTTGTTCTTTGTTCCTATAGTGTATCGTTAATGATTGACCATAGTTGTCTTGGGTTATTGCCGTTTTTTTTTTGTATGCGATTTTGTTCATGTTTCACTTTGACATCTTTTATTGTTTTATCGAGTATTTTTACATAGCTTTTATATTCATTTCTTAGTTTATCGTTGTTTGGTTCATTTTTCTATACAAGGCGTCCTTTTTTTTACAAGAAATTATTATTGCCTTTGTTATCCAATCTTTCCTAGGTATTATTTTGTTTTGTCCATTAGTGCCTCTTTTTGGGCAGTTATATTTACTCATATCTAGACAATTTTTAATCTCAATTATCAAAGAATTAATTGCATTATTCGGATTTTTTTGTAGAATTGTGAATTGACCAATCAATTGTTGAAGCTATACTGCACAGTTTGTTATAATTATATTTATAAGTTGCAAGAGAGGATTTATCTATTTTGTGTATATATTTTTTATCAATCTGTATAAATAATGATCTGTTATTAGAGTTTTAAGTTTAAAAGTTTTAGTCGTTAATGATTTTGTTTTTATGAAAATGTTATCAATACATGTTCCCTTTTCAGTGTTCAAATCATATGGCCTGGTCGTTCCAATAAAACCAGGGTAAAAACCCTTGTCTAGGAAATTGTTTAGAAATTCTTGTGTCATAAGGTTGTCTTTGAGTTTATGTGTATTGAAATCTTCAATTACAAAGTGATTTTTAACATCTCTTTTTTATAGTAGACATTTGTTTAAGTTAAAGTAGAATTCTATTTGACGTATATCATGCGATCTGTATAACGATGATATCTCTAATTTACTGTTGTTATTAAGTGTTATAATTGAGTTTATTATTTTAATATTGCCTATTTCAATTGTTTCCGTTACTTCAATAACGTTTTCTTTAATGTAAATGACCACACCATCTGATTTATTTACTATACCATTATTATAATATAATTTATATCCCCTTAGTTTAAAATATTCCTGACTATGCAAAATGTTTGTTTCAGTACATACTATTATATAGGGTTTGATTTTAAGACTCTTAATGAATATTTGTAGCTTTGTAAAGTTTGAATTTAAGCTTCTGATATTAGTATACATAATTACATTATTTTTGCTGTTACTTTCTTCATTAAGCGTCTTAATATCATCGTAACTTATTTCTTGTTTTATTACTTCTAGTTGTATTTATCTAGTTTTGTGTGTGTGTGTGTATGTGTGTGCGTGTGTGCGTGTGTGTGTGTGTGTGTGTGTGTGTGTGTGTGTATTCGGTAACATTATAAGGAGATCGAGGCATTTTGAGGAGAAATTTTTCCACTCTGAGGAGTTTTCTCTGTATACGAATTGGGCACCTTGAGAAGCAGCTGCGGTTCTGTCTACACAGAGAGGGATTAATTTAGTCACTCGCCCGAACTCTGGGCGGCGAAACCCTAGCTCCTGAAAGTGCCCACTTTATGTGATGCACACACACACACACACACACACACACACACACACACACACACACACACACACACACACACACACACACACACACACACACACACACACACACACACAAATTCTTTTCCATCACGCAATTTTTTGACCGAGATGATGAGCAGTGTGTTCCCCGTGACATTCATTCGATGAAGAATTCAGTATAATAATCCTTTTTATCATCAACCTAGAACCTCGAAAAAGAACATCTCTTCTATATGCTCCAAAATTCATAAATTTTAACCAAAAGCATAATTAGTTCCAGCATAGAAGAATTTTAAACGTATTCTTTCGTATTTATACTCTAGTTCTTGTAAAGGTTCAATAGTTCATATACAAATGAATTATCTCAATATATTTAGTAAAATTAATATAATTAATAAAACCACTCTACTACAACTGCTTTAGTAGAATGTTTTCCCAAAGTAAAGAATTAGAATTACATTAAATTTTTCTTTTTGAATGTACGTTTAAATATAAAATTGCACTCTTTCTGCAAACTCAATTTTTCATCAATATAAATTTATTTATGCATTATTGGAAAGTATATCGTCAGGTTGGAGGAAAAAGGAGCTATTTCGAGAAAGCGTTGAAAAAGGAGCTATTTCGAAAAAGCGTTGAAAAAGGAGCTATTTCGAATGAGCGCCCAAGAAGGAGCTATCTCGGAAGTCATTTTTTTTCTCAAAATTTAAGTTGGCAATACTATAGTATAGAGAAGAATATGTTTAATATTAACATGGTATTTTAACTATTAACATGCCATTGTAACTATTAACATATATATTTTAATAGTTACAATTCCACGATAAATATAAACATTTTGATAAAACATTTTTCTCAGTATAGAAAAACACACACACATTTTTAGAATACACTTACATACGATTAATTATATTATATTCTTTAACTGCTTTTATTTCATTAGTTCTAGATAATAATTCAAGAATTCATGAGGAAACAAATTGTGATCAATCATATATTGAAGATCCTTTTTTTTTGTCCAGATCTAGCAACAACTTTAATAAATTTGATGTCCTGATATAGCGAATCAGCTGTCTTAACGAATTGTTATGAGGAAAAGTTGTTGCTAGATCTGGACAAAAAAAAAGGATCTTCAATATATGATTGATCACAATTTGATTCCTCATGAATTCTTGAATTATTATGTAGAACTAATGAAATAGAAACAGTTAAAGAATATAATATAATTGATTGTACGTAAATGTATTCTAAAAATGTGTGAGTGTGTTTTTCTATACTAAGAAAAATGTTTTATCAAAATGTTTATATTTAACGTGGCATTGTAACTATTAAAATATATATGTTAATAGTTACAATGGCATATTAATAGTTAAAATACCATGTTAATATTAAACATATTCTTCTCTATACTACAGTATTGCCAACTTAAATTTTGAGAAAAAAAAATGACTTCCGAGATAGCTCCTTCTTGGGCGCTCATTCGAAATAGCTCCTTTTTCAACGCTCATTCGAAATAGCTTCTTTTTCAACGCTTTTTGAAATAGTTCCTTTTTCCTCCCACCCGACGATATATAAAATTATATGTAAAAATATTTACTCTATAGAGATCAAGTTAAAAAATTTAAGGTATCAAGGGATGCTATTTATTATAATAATAAAGGCATCTGCTTTAGTTACAGAAGACGAACAGGCTTCTCTATAGCGCGAGAAATCGAGTCCCCTTAGCTTGAACTACATCGTAACGGAAAACCTTTAAATACCCTAAATTCCCCAACCACTCCATCACCCAATCCACCCCCGTTTCACCTCCCAACAAAGACAAAACCCGGCAACGCAACGCGCAACGACATTCACAAACTAACTACACCGTAATCACTCCACAATAACATTCTCGAGCACTCTCCACACTTACACATACACACACCCTCGACTGCTCCTCAACCACGCGCACAATAAAACAATAATAAACAAAGTGCTCCGCACTTTCCACTCCCGGCTCCCTCGCGCATATACACACCTCCGTCAAGCCATTGTCCCCCTATACACACCACGACATCGGCGCGTGCGGCCCGCAAAAAAAAGGGGGAGCACGACGAAGCATATTGCCCTGCGTTTTATATTTATATTTGGCCCCTGATCGTGAATAAATTCGCGCGCGCGTGCGCGCGCATTAAGCGTCTGTGCGCCGTCGATGGCCTTTCGTCGACGCGCGTGCGAATATAACACACGGTCCTCTCGACCACGTATAGGTTATTCGCCGTTCTATTGTTGCGCAAATAAAGTTTTGCGCTGAGGTTGTGTGTAACTACGAGCGCTCTTTGGAGCTGGCGAGGTTGCGGGGGTAATAATAATCTTGGTGGACGGATCGTTTGGCCATCGGCGACGTTTGCGGAGAAGGAAGAGGAGGGTAATTATTGTGCAACTGAAATCTGGGAATGCCGAGGTATTGTTTTAGCGAGCAGTGGATGAATGGTGGGTGGATGGATGGGTGGATTGATAGCGAGAAGTTGGGTATTTTTTTTTCGTATAATGCGGTGTTCCGATCTGGGGAATATATAGCGAAATCGCAGAAGTGTCTGTCGAATGCATTCTGTTGCGAGAAAATTTTCTTTTGTTGGATCGTTTAATTTCTACTGCGCCAATATTCGCTTATTGTAGGTTATAATTTTAATTTACTGTCTGCTATTGTAATCTGAATAAAAATAAAAATAAATGTTTTATTGATAAGAAGTTAATAAGAATCGGATTATTATCTTTCACAAGCAAACTACTGAACATATGAATTGTAAAATTAAATTAAATTATAGTATAGTTTCACAGCTTAATCTAAACCCAACACCCATATACACACAACCAAATTTTTCCTTATACCACACACACCACACCTATCCCCCAAAAAACCTCAAAAAAAAAATCAACTTCTCTCCTATTACCAACACACTCTGTCGCCCACAACATCACCTATACACCACACATCCCTCATATAACACGCTCTTTATACTATTAGCTCGCTTCCCCCCGTTCACTTCACCGCAGTCCATTATACACTCGCACACACACACCCGCAGCGCATCAGCACTTGCGACTTACTCACGGCTGACTAGCCATCGGCTAATAGACATACGCGCGACTTTCCCAACCGCATTTTCGCCGGCCGAGCGATTCGCTTTCTTATTACTTACGAGCGTCGCCGACATGGGAAGCGAGCAAGCAGACTCTCCTTCGTCACGCTCGCGCTCCCTCGCTCCATTAAACAGATAATGGCGCCCAGCTCTATATAATAGTACCTAACTCGCGCGCGCGCGATTTAATGAACGCAAGATTGTGGCGGGCGCGCACGTGCCTTCGTTTAGCGGGCTTCCGTCGCTGCGCGACACACACACGACGCGTGCGAGATGTGCCGGGTATATAGGAGAGCTGATGCGAGATGGATTTCTATCTGGGACTATGGTGCGGTCGTTTAGATTTGTAGATCAGGTGATGGTAGGTACTTGGGTTTTAGAATGTGGGGTCGGGTTGAGAATGAGGTATAGAGAGGATGGAGTCATTTGGCCAATGCTTTTTGTCCGTGCATTGTTTCAATTTGATCGATTTAATTCTTATCAAGTAGTGGTATTAATTAAAAGCCTTAAATTTATTAGAGACTCAAAATGAAATTATACTTTTTATTTAACGAGGAAATGAAAATGACCTTGTTTGGTTTTGTTTTTCATTGAGGTTAATTTGCAGCGCGTTTCGCCGAAACATGAAAGTAGCTTTAGTTACGTTGGCTAATTAGAGGCCGAGAAATATGTTTATCAATATGTTTTGACTGCACTTCGATATATTAATCACGTTCTCTCATTTGTAAATGGAAACATGACATTTATAGACAATTTTGTGTGTGTCATAGGTATGTGAAGTTTCATCAAGAAACATCATTTATTATACAGAATATTGTAGTACAATGATTGTGGGGTGATAGGAATGTAGGAAAGGGAATCATTATAGATGGTGTAGTGTATGTGTGTTAGTTGCGCTCCGGGTAGGTAGGTTTTTTTTATTATTAATATCTTAACATAGTAATCGTGATGAGTTGGTTTCGCCCTCTATTGTAGGAATATTTATTGTTTATTTATTTACTAGAGCAATACAGTAGTAATACATGTTATTGTTAACTTCAAGACACACGTTATGTGTCTGAAGCAACAAAGATCCTATAGAGATAGTCATAGGTATCTGTACATAGGTTCGGCGTATATAATAACACTTACAAACTACGTTAAAATCTAAAATTCCAAGATTAATGTTAAAGTTACATTTTAAAGAATTGTATTGTAGCAGATAGCTTACGAAAATGTAAACAATAATTACAAATGAAAAACACATATGCATCACTCCTTTTGTAGTCATTAACAAAAATCTACGAATTTCCGTTAGATGTTATTTCTCTCATTCCTCTCCATAATAACAAGCCTTCTGTTAACCATTCTCTATAGAATTGATCAACTGTTTCTTGTTTTCTCCAATTTTACTATCTTTGAAATACTTAAGAACAAACTTGTGCTATCTAGTCTTTGAAAAACTTCTTCTCTTCTTCTATTTCTTAGTCGATTAAATGTTGGAATAATGTGGGAAAAGGCGTTTCACCGGAGGTAAAAAATGTGTCCAGTTTATGCCCACTTCCAATAAAACAGGCTATTTCTTGACTAAAAATTGTTTTCTGTTTCCACCAGGATGTTTACTATTACGTTAATTTGAAGACAGAAACAAATATTCTATATTATTGAATTGAAAACTAATTGTATCTGTAATAGAATTGTTTATAGTGAATATTTTCGATTACGTTTACCTATACGCAATCCTTGTAAACAATGTAAAAATTCATTGAACAAGTCATCGTTACAGGACCGCCATCTCAACAAAAGTTGCATTAAGGAATAGTATATCAGCTTTTGCCTTTGCAAATTTATAAGAGGCACGACATTTCCCATAATTTAAACAAATAATATGTCCCTATTACACAAAACTTCTGTATCCCGTGAAAAAAACGTTTAAATTAAAGTATACCAACGAACTCGGCCACCTCCCTCAGGCCGCTCTAAAATCGATTTTAATGAAAAATTCCCACACGACAATCCAGCCGCCACCACACTTCCCATATGAAAAATGACCGTAATAGTAACGACTCTCTCTCTCTCTCCACAAGCCTCGGCATAATACCCGTACAAAGTTGATGGGTTAATAAATAAGTAACCGAATACGAGGCGCGCGCGACACAACCCCTTCTCGCGCTTTAAAGTCTCGTTGAAAAGGGGTTATATAGAGGCCGGCGCTGTGTATGTGAAACGCTTCGACGTTATATTTCATGCTGTAGGCGACGCCGACATTATGTTTCTTTGTGCGTGGGGCCACGCGCGCGCTTAAACGCGGCCTGTTCACGTTCCTTGCTCACTTTAACGAGCTCCAAATCGCCGTGTCCGCCCACTAACTACTGCTGCTCCTGGGACGGGCGAGGATCTAAAGGAGAATTCGATTGCGATGGTGGTGCGTACGATTATTTTTTAGAGTATGGGCTGTGTTGTATGTGTTTGTTGGTGTGCTCAAGGAAGAAGGATTATTTATTTTGAATAATTTGTTATATATTTTAGGACGTTATTATATGCTAGCTTCTTCATTCTTTAGCATTAATTAACTTGCATATTCTTCTGTTTATCAAGTCAGTAGTCTGTATTATACATTATATACAATCTGATGGGCTGTACAATTATTATTTTGCAGTAAATTTTTACAAATAATTTCATCACTCAAAATTATAACCCTGGTAGAAAATTAACCATTTTTGTTGGTTAACGTGTTAATCAAGTGGAAGCATTTTCGACCAAAATCAATATTTAAACCTTATTAAAAGTATTGAAAATTATAATCACATGTTCAAATATTGACAATAGAATATGTTCTTATCAACGAAAATTGAATATTTAGCTTTAACAACGAAATAATGTTAGTGTGGCGTTTTTAACTCCAAAATTAACCAACAATTAGCCAACATGTCGTTAATGTTTCTACCAGAGTATATCATTATTCAATATAGAACTTTTTTCCTTGAAATTCTAAACACGTCGACACCTTAAGTTCACTTTCGCAACTCTATATATTGTTAAATGTAAAAATTTTTCTTCAAAATAACATTTGTTTAGAAAACGGTATACCAACGGTATATCAAACTTCCGAATTCTCAAGTTTCCCATCCTCAACTGCCTCAAAAAAGCTCACGCGCTCTTCCTCGCACGCGCCTCTGTAAGTATCTCCTCTACTCCTACACTATAGGGTAGATGTCCGTATTAGTGTGGGTTTAAGAAACTCTTCAGTTTTGTCGCATAATAATAGACTATTTAAGCTGTATCAGAGATTCCGGGTGGTTTATATAGATAATAAAAGTAATAATCTACACGAAACAATTTTTTTTATAAAAAAATATTAATATTTACGAAAGTTACAAGCAATATAAAAAAAAAATTTTTGTACGCATTTGTGTGCCCTAGCAGACAACAAAGTACATTTTTGTGTGCCCCGTATTAATGTGGATGTACACGTTTGTGTGCCCCACATTAGTGTGTCTTGATAATATTATCATTGCCAACAAAATTATTTTAACTGTAGTGCATTTATAATCAATTTCTAACCCTTGTTTACATTGAATGTTAATTAATTCCAATACGGTAAAAATTGCTGAAGGTCGTCAGTGCGATATGAAACAACGTTTGTGCGCAGACAACCTAACCTAACTTTCCTGTTCAAGCACCGATACGAGCATGCTCGTATTGTATTTGTGCACACACAAATCTGGACAAGTCGTTTTTCACTGCCCTATTAGTAGACACCATTAATTAAATATTAAAATCAATTGAAAACCTTTATATTAAGGTTTATTATATAACATAATATTATTTTATGATATAATCAATTGTATCCCACATTAAAATCCTTCCGAAACATTATTTAATGTTACTTTTAAAAATGTCATTTCTTAGGAAGTTTGAACAAGGAAACACCGTGACACACCGCAAACCGTAAAACATATTTTTTAAAGTTCTTTTTTAATGTTATAGTAAATGAAAACAAATTAAGTAATTAATTCTATTTAAACTTAATTAACTATACTTTATGAAAAAAAATATTTTAGTGTTACGTTTTTACTCGTTCACTTCTAGGATATGTTTTAATAATAGGGCACACAAATATGGACAGGCACACTAATACGGACCACTACCCTATTACCCACTATGCAGTTCTCGCGCACACGCGACGTGTACAAAAAACCTCGCGCGGATCTCTCTCTCTCTCTCTCTCTCTTGGCTCGTGACGGGAGGCGTGCTTGTATACGCATGCATACACGTTCGCGTGAGCGTGCGTATACATATACACACGTACGTACGCCCCTTCTTTGCCATTTCAATGGGCCAATCGAGAATGACAGGGACACTGACAGCGCGGCCATTGTGTCTGTGTGTTGCGAAGCTACAGCACGGCAGCACTCGATACCCATGAGAATATGCGCAGATTCGCATTGGCACGCGCGAGAGAGTGCGAGGGTATATATATTGTAGTCGTGAAGGGGAGGATGTGCAGGATGTAGAGTTGGATCTTTTCTTTTTGGTAGCGGTGAGGGTTGGCGGTTTGATGATGGTACAGGGTGGTTTAAAAGCATGCGAGAATTCGTGTACAGTTTGGGTTTATTCAAAATTTGTTGAGAAGATATGATGACTTGTAACTTGGTATCAGAACGCTGACCCTTGATCAATAGTGAAACATTCGTAGTGGGATGTAAGAATTCTTCCTACGTGATATTATGCAGCGAATTTGGTTGATAATACATTTGAAAACGTTATAGTTTTTATGATAATCACTTTCTCTAAAATTCATATTTGCTCTTATCAGTTAATTGTGAGTAAGTATTATGTTCATTACAGTACTTTATGCTTTTTACTACACATAAATGCATTTGCGTAAGGCGTCGATATATCATCGGCTGAGAGGAAAAAGGTTTTAACTCGGCGGAGCGCTAAGAAAGGTTCTAGCTCAAATTTGCGCTAAAATTAATTCGGCGGAACGCTAAGAAAGGTTACAACTCACGTTAAAAAAGCCCGTGAGTTTTGCAATCATTCCCGTACGCTCTTGTAAAGCTACCACACAGGCTCTAAAAGCCCGAAAAATTGCATATACGGGAAATTTGACAATACAGTATAGTGGATTTTGTTGTATACATGAGGAAATTCACATGAAATTTACACTTTTGGTGGCTCAAAACTCGTCAAAATTTTTTTTTTAAGGCACACCTTCCAAACGTGTTTTTTATTCTTTCTTATATCACAAAGTATACGAGGAAAATCGTGTACAATTGAAAACGTCTTTGTGAAACTTATTTTTAAATGTTAAAATTAAAAAAAAAAAGTGGCAAAATGCACTCTTCGTTAAACCTCAGCCTAGAGAAGTCCTACTCGAAGTTTCAAAATAGAAATTGCATTCATTTACGTTTTTAAAAATTAAAAAAGATTGATTCCTTCAAAAGTTATAAGGGTTTAAAGTTGAGCGTCGAAAAGGCATAAAAATACTCTCGAAGTCGGGGCTGCCGATTCCTGCGATTTGTGAATTTCCTCATATATAGTAAAATTTCATACAAAATATGATAATAATATTTAGAGTTTTTACAGTCAGTGTAGCTTTACGAGGCATTATTTATGATTTGTATAAACCTTTTCATAATTTTTACTCAATTTTTTTTTCGGTATAGATACACACCTTAAAGGTTAGTACAAAAAATGTAAAAAAACGAAAATCAACGCATGAGAAATATTTGCCGTTGTTCACGTAACAAAATTCTTCACCTTACAGCCCTTTCTCTATTACAATAATAAAAACTCCGCCATCATTGAACACCAACATAAAACCTACCAAGAATTACCCACAATTTAAAAATCAAAACCTCCAAAACCTCGTTAACCCAAATTTTCCCACACTCTATTACTCCTCCCCCATCACACACACCCCAAAAAAATCTGACCACTTCATTCATCCTCACACACGCGCGCACCCCTTATATATACACCACCATCATCAAAATTTAAAAAAATCAATCACCTCTCCAACCATCGCGACACGAACCATCTGCACAACGCAACCCCGCCACCTCTCCTATAACTTTCTCACACAACTATCCACAAAATTTTCGAAGAACGAAGAAAAAAAAAAGCTACGGACCCCTTTCGAAAATTCCACGCGGCATCCATCATCGCAGCGGCACCGCCCGCGTATGTATACGTGCACGGCACGTGCCGCCGTAATGTCGCGCGGGCGCGCTTTAAATTCACGAGCGAAGGGGCGCTACTCTGCCCCGGGTTTTAAACTCGAGCCTCGTGGATTCTGTATCGCGCGGAGTCGCGCGCGACATCGATCTCCCCCGCTGATACACCGAGTGCGTTGGGTACTGCATGCGCGTAGATATAGTGGTGGTGTATTGTCGCGGAGGAAAGGTGGTATATAGTGTACAGAGGTAAGTGGATGCATGGGTTAGTCTCTCTTGTTTGGTGTTTCGATTTGTTTCAGGTTTTGTTAATTTTTAAACGACGAGACAATAGTCGTGTCACTGTACTGGAACGTGAAACATTGTAGTACGTTTAAAAATCATTTCTCTTTAATTATGTATGAAGTGAGAGAACATATAGGACACGAATAAGTAATTCTCGGGTACCGGTAGACTTTAGCGATTTTCTTGGATCTGATTGATTATAAACTTGTCCAGACAATGAAACAAGTTAGTTATACTTCTGTATGTGCGAGTAGCAGTAAAACGTTTTCCTTACAAAAATAATTTGAGATAATTTGAGATAATTTGAAATGATTAGAAATATTTGCGTCTGAAAGTAAAGAAAATGCACTGTGAATTTATCTTTTGGAGCAACGTTCTAAAATATTTTATTGGACTATCTGTAACATCCTCATCACCTTTTATGAACACTGACGTCAAAACTTTCATAAACTGTAATTTACAATCCTTTATCCTCCAACCAATAAGGTTATTCTTCGTCAGATACCTTTGTCAAGAGTCTCATTACTAAACATAAAATCAATTTGTCAAAGAATACCTTTCACACTATCCCATTGCACTACCCCTACTACCCTCAACTATACGCGAAAAAATCGCAAACCACACTCTCTTTCTCTCACTCTCTCGGCACTCACCTTTCTTCACGCCCACGCGGCCGACGCACTAAATCACCGCGCCTCTCGCGTCCATATAAATAAACAAAAGACGTCTTTATCGGGCACCCGGGCGAAGACATCTAATACCCTTTTGGAAACTGCCTCGCGCATAAATCTCTCTCACATTTTTTCCGTTAAATTGGCGATGATATCTGCCCCGTGCAAGCTGCTCGCGCGCGGAGAAAGGACAGAGTATAAGGTATATCATGAATAATAAGAGCGAACGTATACGTACGTATATATACACGTAAGTAGTATATATACGTGGCCCGATTTATCACGCGCGTTTAGAGCGCGCGGCGGTTATCTTGATTTTTTGCAGCGGACGTGTGTGCGAGTGCTAGTGAGTGTATTGAAATGAGGCGAGACAAAGGAAATGAGGAGAGGGAGGGCGGGAGTAACTCGCGAGAGATTCGAAACAAGCCGGTTGTCGGTATAGCATGATGGGGGATTAAGACGTTCGCGGCCCAATAAATCCGTCAGCGCCTCTGGCGATTCCCATACACCGCGAGTATATAATACACGCACATACGTATATACATCCATGTATATGTGTATAGAGCTACTATAGATGTATCGCGAAATCCGTATTATAACAGACCCGTGAGAGAAAGAGAGAGAGAGAGACGTGAAATTGTCACGTTCGAGGGAAACACAACGTGCTATGTGTGTGTTTGAATGTATATTTCCGTGGATGTGAAGCATAGATCATGTTTTGTATATGCTCGCGAAGCTCTCCTACGCCACCCGCACGAGATGCAGCGGCATTCTCTATTCGCGGCAAGTTCCCGACGCAATAAATCATCCGCGAGATTTATTCGATTATGCCTGATTTATTGCGCCATTCAGAGGCTGTTTAAAGTGCATTAACTTTGTATATACATATATACCTGTGCGCGGGCGCTTTTTCCCGCGTGATAAATTTTCGCGGGATTTTATTATTGTGTATATATGTATATATCGATGTGGGCGAGATAGAGCGTGAAAAATGTGGAGGGGAAGCGCGCGGGTGTAGAGAGCGGTATTAAAATGTTTCGTGGGACTTTCGCGGTGATCTGTATTGTATACGATGGGACTGCGTGTGCAAGAGGTGTTTCTTAGGTTTGAATATTAGCGTGAGTATTGAGCGAGAACGTTTGTTTTAGGTGGGAATTTAGGTTTTTAAGGTTTTTATTTTTACTTTACGTCTTAGTTGTTTGGTGTAGATGATTTATATGTCACGGTGGGCGTGGATAGGTAGATAATTTACATGTTTTGTATAAGCATAGTAAAAATAGAACACATGGTACTTAGAGTTATTACTGATCTGCGCGGTATTACTGTCAATATTACGTACTTTGAAATAAGTATACTCTTAAGGATGACATCAACCACTGTGTTAATAATTGTTACAAGTAAAATAAAACTTTCGATAAGTATAGATCAATAACTGTAGTAAGTATTTTAAGAAAATGTTAAAGCTGTTAAAAATTTTTACGTAGCACTTTTCGTTCTTTAAAGTCAAATTTTGACTTTTATTAATGATCTTAGGGTGTTGTATTCTAAATATATCAAACAACAGCGAACAACTATGATATTGAATAAAAATTTGAAGGTGAAAATAAGAAGAGTGAAAGTGGGCAATAGAGGCAATAATAAGCTCGAAATTTAACATCTCATATAATATTCTTTATTCGATAACGCATATTTTATGAGGCGTATATAATTTATGTAAATCCCAATCCACTTGGATTTAAAATCATTTGAACATAAGTTTATTACACTATTTCATATCACAGAAGAAATGTACAAACATCCCCATCCTCTTGCATACACATCACCGAAAAAAATCCTCTCATCAAAATACAACAACAAACCATCACAACTAAACTCCAGTACCCCTCTAGACCCTTTTTTCAACTGGAAACAAAATAAACTTGTTTGCACATCAATTAAATCAACTGGGTTAGAAAAAAGTTATATTATTACTAAAAAAAATAGCAAAATTATCTTTATTTTTGGTAAAACCAACTTTATACATTTAAAATTAAAACGGCGATTCCACTTTAATAACACGAAGATTCAAATTTTTTTTTAAATATTATTCCTACCGATATCGTTGCCAGTAGAACCAACCTGTCAATTCCAAGCTAACTAAACTGCGTGAAAAGTAGACTATTTATTTGTTTCCGTGCAATTAATCACCAACCACACCATCACACACTAATTACCCCGCGAACCTCCTTCCAGCCATGAAAAACCCTCTTCCTCTCTATCAACCAATCCGGCCTCTCGCGCCTAAACAGGTGGGCAGGGCGAACCTCCGCGTGCATATAGTACAGTAGTCCCTCGCCTCGCTCATATTCCCAGAAGTGTGTGTACGCGTAAACCGAGCCTTATGCAAATCCGCCGCGCGGTGCGCGGTAGCGCCATTATATGATCGCGGGGTGGAGGTGGAGGCAGCAAGAGTGAAGAATGAGCGGAGGTGGGTGTAGAGACGCGGGAGATGCGCGGTGTAGATTCGCGCGTACGCGCAGTTATATTGAAGGTGCGCTCCTTTTTTGGGCGGCGGTATAGTAGTTTTTGTCGGATGCGAGGTGGAGTGTAAAAATAAAGGCTGAAGGAAGGATACGAATGTGGTTTTTATGTTAAGGTTTTGGGGTTCGGATAATTTTTAATTTTTTGGTAAATTTACTTTGGTCGCAGTGAATTATATAGTAAGGCAGAAGGATACATCCACGGTATAATTTTATTCAGTTTTGTAGACGAAATTAGTTAACGTAGAGAATAAAGCGGAATTGCGTTTAAAAAGAAAGTTATAATTGATATGCTAAATCAAGAAAGAAAAAAAAAATAAAACGCTTTTTGACTTAATAAAGAATAAATTTTTACCGATACTCTATTTTTAACCAAATTCATTTGAACCTTCCAACTTAGTATGAGAATTAAATATTTTCTCTCAAACATGTCGCATCAGAACTGAAATCTCCTTCAATTCCATAAACGAAATTCCATCCGTTCTTTCATCATAACCATCCTTTCTCAAGATCACTTTAACTCACCAACCTACTTCCACTTCCAAAACACACCAAAACCCAACAATCCCCACAAAACTCAACCTCCCCTCAGCTCCTCAGCTGACCGCAACCGTCCATCTCTCCTTTACACACACATCCATCTCCTCCCCCTCCACCTCCTCCTCCCTGGGAAATTAGTTTCTCGAACAAGACCCTCCACTCACGGATCCTCAACCCTCCCTCCCTCCCTCACACACACAGAGCCGATGAGATCGGCTTTGTCTCGCGCAAATGCCATTATCGTCGCGCGAATAAACCCGCTCCCTCTCTCTCTCCTCTTCAGATACACGCGCGCGTGCGCATGCGGGACGACAGAACGCTCGCGCACTCGCGCGAACTTTAATAATAACTATCTCGCCGCCGGAGATGGAAGCCCGAGGTAATTTCCGGAGGAGAGGAGAGAGCGAGCGAGCGTTTAGCCCCGAAAGACGAGCTTCTTCGCAGAGAGAGAGAGAGAGAGAGCGCCTAGTTATACTCCTGCGCGTTTCTGTGTCTGGAGGGTGCGGCGGAGGGAGGGAAGGCTGCTTATCGGAGGAGCTTTCGCGAGCTTTCGACGGGAAGCTGCTGCTGGGTTCACGGTGAGAGAGAGAGAGAAGCGCATGCCAAGTGCACACGATGCTGGCTGGGGAATTATTTCTGCGGGAGTGAGTGAGCGCGGTGCGCTCTGTGTGTGTGGATGCGTGTATATAGGGTGACGGATGTCGGAGCTGAGTGAAGGATTTATTATCGCGAAGAAGAATTGTAAATTTGTGTGTATATATAAGGGATCTGGTGTATAAGAGTCGAAGCGTAAATCGTATATAATTTCCGGTGAGATGTATAAGTAGGTTGCGCGGTTCTCTAAACCTAGAAATAGGAGCTAAATTAGATGTCCGCACGGAGTATCAGATATATAATATAGTTAACACCGATGCAGAGTGACGCAGTGATGGTCAATGCAGGGCGCATTGTGGTAGAGCATAGAAATCGAATTTAACTGACTTTCTTAAATGTGTATAGTATATAGGGCGCATTTGTATACGAGGATGATGATGATAAACGTAGCATATGGCTTTGATTTACGTCAAACAAGTTAAATTGCGTATATGTTTGCTGAATACATATATATGTTTTCTGCAGTGCAAACTCAAGGTTTAATCCGCTAAGAAACAGGGCTTATATAGATTGCTATCAACTTTACCATCGAGTAAACTGTATGTAAAACAATTTCAAATAAGGATTCGAAAATAACATAATGAAAAACTTAAGCCCTAACGTTCTAAACTCTATCAACTAATATGTACATAAGGAACAAATATACATATATTCCGAAAAATAATCGAGAAATTTGTAATTCCTCAACCGCCATCCCGCGCCATCACCTCACGAACCTTCCCGAGAATAATCATATTAAAATGACGAAACTTTGTACATTTCCCTTGAACCGAAACATCTCTGCAGCCAACATTAAACTTCTCCAGACTCGCAGCAGTATACTCCCTTCTCTCTCTCTCTCTCTCTCTCGCAACCGATGCACCTCCGGAGTCGCATCATCTGCCCCCTTCTCCTCTACAACAACGACGCGGCGGCGGCAAAGTAACTCTCCTCCCGGCCCGTATTAGCGCAGCGATAAATCCCTCGAGAGAGAGAGAGAGAGAGAGAGAGAGAGAGAGAGAGAGAGAGCAGGAAGAACCACCCCCTCCCAGAAAGTCATTTCCTCTCCCTCTCTCTCTCTCTCTCCCTCCCGGAGGGTAATAAAGCCATCTTGCGGAGAGCAAGAGAGAGAGAGGGAGAGAGAACGTGGGGATAGCGATCTATACCGTCGGCTGGCTGCACCCTCGGCGTTGCCCTGGCAACGAGCTCCAACCCCTTCGAGCTCTCTCTCTTCTCCCTTATCTCGAGATGTAGTAGCCTATCTCGAGCCGGGATTGACGCGGAAGCTACGCGCGCGAGCGCAATAAAATTAAACCGACGTCGAGAGAGAGAGAGAGAGAGAGAGTGTGTGTAGTAGTAGTAGAGGGCGCGCACGCGCGGGTGTCTCTTAAACGCGCAGCGAATCCGAAAAAAGGTATGCGCGCGCGCGAGGGAGAGAGAGAGTGAGAGAGAGATAAGGGTTTGATGTATGGCCGAGTGACGTCACAAAGGGGGCGCGTTTGTTTTTCGAGGAGAGAGAGAGAGAGATTGGGGGAATCGATAGGGGATTACGCGCGAGGCGAGGTGAGTCGCGCCTGCGCGTGTAGTAGTTGCGTCTTCGTGGGGAAGAGGGAGGATGCGAGGAGCTTTTTTTTTTATAGAGGATGAGCGGGTGGAGAAGGTGGAGAGAAATTGTAGCTGTTTCAATGGGGAAATTTGATTAGATGAGGGTTATATGCAAAAGTTTTTACGAAATTGTAGCTTGTAGATATAGGTTGATTACGACGGTTTTAGATTTCGTTGAGGAGAAGGATTTCTTTTTTTATGCACCACTTGGGCTCGAGATTTTACACCGTTCTCTCGTAAAGTGAAATTTGCGAAAGCAGATTTTTGGGGCTCGTAAGTTTTTTAAGTGGCGAAGGTGATGGTCGCTTAGAGTGTAGTAGGTCCATTTCAAATGATATCTTTCTTTTATTTTAATGTCTGCAGATCAAAATTCACGACGCTTTTGCTATCTTAACTTAGTTTAGTACAATTAATCGTATAATTTTAGAATGTAAAAGACATTTTATCTGTTTTCCGATACTATATTACCAAAAAAAGGCACTTTTACACATTAAGCCAAATAATCATTATTTTTATATCACCACTACACTTCATTTACGACATAAAATCAGCATCAACGAGCAACATTAACGAAACTCACTATGTTTCAAAGGAATAAACCAAAAGAAACCCCATCAGCATAAAAATCCTTCCTCATTTCATCCACTTTCAAAACTTATCCTTCAACCCATCGCCTCCTCATACCACCCAAATTCTCAAAAAGCATGAACAAAATCCCAGCAACAACCTCCCACTCCCCTCTGAACCCCAAAACCCCCCTTCCTTCTCACCCCCGTCCTCCACTCTCTTCGTCCTCCATTGTATCCCCTATATATAACCACCCCGCTCGTCGTCGTCTTCTTCTCCTCTCCCCTTCTCCCACCCTCCACGGATATATAGATCGCGGGCTCGTGTACGGAGAGAGGGAAGGAACGAGAGAGTGATTTAGTAAGATGAAAAGCTACTCCCACCCCCTTCCCCCTTCGCCGTCGTATCGTTATCTGGCGCGGGCAGAGATTGCCTGCCCGACTGCGATCCCCCTCCCCTCCGCCAAGTCATCCGAGAGATCTTTCGACACTTCGAGGAGACCCCCGACGCTATGGAGGTTTGCGTGGGTGTGTATAATGGGAGAAGCGCCTATTTTCCTTATTTCGAACGCCAAGGTTTTCGTAGCGGAGTGTTATATATCAGAAGGAATTTGTAACGAATCGGATGGTTTAAGCGGGGGCATGAGATGGATATATGTGCATGTGCATCATCAATTTTTCGCCGGATTGGTGGTCGGAGAGGCATTGAGCGTTGTTGCGTTCGAAGTTTTATCATACTTTATGCTGAATTGATAGTATTTGTTGCATACAATACTTGATTATATTGTAATGGCTTTCGGTTTAGTTCCTTCCTGTTAAACGATCTCGATCAAAACGCAATATAGAAAGTTGACTTGATCTTTGAAAAAGATGTATAGGTTCTTATATTTTCTTATACATTGTGTTTGTATATATAAACTTCTTATCTAAATTGTATATATGTAAAGATTATAAACTTCAATATATATATATATAGTATATTTATACTGCAACAATATTGTATAACACTTATCCATCCATCCATTGCACCCAAAAATCACTCTCGACTACATTCATATTAATATACGAAACCTTCTCTGTCTCTCTCCTCACCTCTTCTGCAACCTCAACCTCTCTCTCGACCTCTCGGCAACGCAACCAAAACGACAATGCGCCGCGCACGCCCACGCGCGCATCGCAGGTGGAGAGGCTCGTTAGAAGCCGCCGAAATTGCCGGCGTTCCGCGAATAAACCTCTCTCTCTCTCTCTCTCTCATTCGCTGATGGATCGCCTTATAAGCATTACACGCAGACGCGCGCGGGGCCGACGAAAATCGCGGTTATCTGATTTCCCCGCGCCGAATCGGGCTCACGGTCTCGTTTGGATGTCGTTTTTTTTTTAATATCTTTTATGAAGGCAGAAATGTACGTGTGTGTGTATTTTATGGTGAAAGTTGAAGATGACGAGGGAATTTGCGAAGATCTTCGGGGGATTGAAGGAGAGATAACGCGTTGGCGGGATGATTTTTGAGAGGTTAATAGGGTGTTTGAGAAAAGAATTTTTATGCATTTAGTGGAACGAAATTAAATATGAAAAATGAGTTAGTAACGTTTTTATTTACGATCTACATCTTGAAAATCAGACTAATTTAGCGTACAAGTAATACGTGGACCTATAATATATATATAAGTATTGGGTGTACCGTTTGTACGTTTACTACAACTAAAACTGAAAGAAACGCTACTAAATCTTCGAAACGATAATCCTACGTGTATCAAACAAATAACACTGAAAATCTACTCATACTTTGCTCCGACGACACACAGACTTGCGTTTCATAATTCAACCATTACACCGCACGTAAGACGCAACTTCCAATCCCTTATCTCGCCTACAAAAGAAAGAAAAAAAAAATTATGCTGAATGACTTACAACCCCTGAGAAAAGAGAAATCTCGAGCGAAACTTCCTTCAGCAACGACATTTCCCGAGAAAAACTGCGTGCGTTTCCCCTCCTCAGAAAACTCGAGAAAAGGGGAGAGTAGAGAAAAGAGAAAAAAGGACACGTCCACTTCCATCGTCCTCCCGGAATCGCGCAAGCTCAACTCCCAAGCTCCTCGAAGAAAAGCTCGGCTCCTCTCTCACCCTCGAGCTATATATCCCAAGCTAGCTACGCTTTGGAATTAAATTTTTACGTCCCAACTCGCCGCCGAGAGAGTTTGAGCGATAGCGGCCCCGAATAAATTACACGACGACGACGACGACGACGACGAAGAAGAATAACGCGCGAGGAAAACTCAACTCTCGATTGGCCGCGCGCGCGAGGCAATAAAACGCGGGGGCTTACACGTACACCCGCCTTTATCGAGGGACACGAGGCAGCACCATCAAAAGTCCACGCGCGCCTGGCCGATCGTAAACCCGGAGAGAGGAAAGCAGAGAGAGAGGAGAGAGTGGATAGAGAAAAGTCGTAAAGCCCGCGCGAGAGAGCGCGCGTGATCTGTCGTAAAAACGCGGATAAGACGCGCAAGAGCGGCGAGCCTATTTCCCGAGGAGCGCGCGTTTACGTCGCGTCCGAAGGCGCTGTTGTAGGGATGTAGGTGTAACGGGGGGTGAGAGAGGGTGGGACAAATCGAGGTGAGCGAGAGAGGGAAATAAGGAAGAGGGTGGGGAGAAGGGCGATTGTTATTGTCGCGAGGAGGAAATGAGAAAGCGAGAGAAGCTGCGCGGGGTTTTTTTTTGTTGTATATAAGGGAAATTGACGCGGGGATTTCAAGAATGGCCTCCAATGGGGATATTTCGTTTGTTTAGCGGGAGAATGGGGGTGAGAGCTGGAGTTGCTGAATTGGCTTGAGATTATCGACGCGAGGCGATATAGGCAATGGGTGTGTGTTCCACAGTTAACATTTCTATTTCTGATAAGCGAGAAAAGCATATGGAAAATAGTTATTAGAATGCTGCATTTTATATATAAAAATGTTCAGATATATCAGAGTATTTCTTTTTAAAAAATGTAACAATAACCTTTATTTTTTCTAAGAAGGTGATGAGTTAAGTCGATCTGACGGAGGCGAGGATTAGAAATAAAAAATTCAACGATTTCATTAGAAAAAGCAACGTTTTGTTGGCTTGGTCTGCCAACCTCTTCATGATGACATCGACTTCATGTGTACTACGTAAAACATGTTATAATTTAAGCCAACGAAACGTTGCTTTTTCTAATGAAATCGTTGAATTTTTGATTTCTAATCCTCGCCTCCGTCAGATCGACTTAACTCATCACCTTCTTAGAAAAAATTTGGGAGTGCGATATTTTACTCATATTCTACACAATAACCTTTATTCGTAATTTTTTACTTCAACTGTTCTTTTATATTTGATTTTCTTTTTAGCTCCAGTAATTACTATACATCTAAATGCCATTGCTATAGAAATCAATTAACTCTTGCTATCTCATTCCACATCATACTCACACACTCTTAACCATACCAAACCTACAACCAGATATACCCTCACAAAATCTGAACCATCACCTCATCAGTACCATGATCAACTCTACAGCCATCCAGGTCACCGGACCACCAAAGGAAGAAAAAAACACCACACCCCCTCAGTCATCCGCGTTCACAATCGCGCGGATAACATTGGTACAGCCTCCTCCTCCACTCTTTTGCCGCTGAAAGACGCTTTATACGCCGTAAATACGTATACGTGCCTCGCTCCCTCGCGTATACGCAGCCACGCACGCGCATATATATATATCTGATGGAGCTGAGTCTCCCCGGAGTCTTCGAGGGACGACGTATACGTAGCGCGGAGAGAGGGCGAGGTCGTTTGCATTTTGAGTAGGCTGTATAGTCGTTGGAGTATACATGCGTGTGTGTAGTAGTGTCTTTGCTTCGCAGATTCTGCATCAAGGGGTCGCCAGAGAAGATGGGTAACACGAGAGTGAATGCGGAGGCTGCCGGTTGGCGGAGAAGGTTTTTGCAGGTTGTTTGGTTGGGTGGGTGGGAAGCTTTTGTGGATGTGATTATGGGTAAAAAAAATCATAATGTCTTAGAAAACTTTATTTCTTAGTTTCATTGAAAAGCTTTTCTTTGCGTTATATTTCGCAAATTGATCGATTTTCACGTTATTTGTCAACTGTTTTAAACAGTGTCTTTATTCCAGCTAAACTGGTTTAATTGAGTTAGTAATATTGTGGGTTTCATAAAATCTTCTTAAAATGGAAGTTCAATTAATCTCGCAAAGCCACTGAAAGTTTTCACACACGTAGAAAAATGTTGGAATAATAATTACTATTTCTGATAGTAAACGTGGGACAGACCCATTTTCTCGTGAAAATTTCTACAATTTATAGTAAAAATTACGAAGTTATAACAATTTTTACTATATAAATTGTAGTAATTTTCATCAAAATATTGATCTGTCCCATGGTTACTATAGGAAATTTTTATTTTTTACTACAAAATTTTTCTCCGTGGCAGTATTTTATGATTGAAATATTTAAAAATTACCAAACTTTAAATACCTTCATAATGCTTTTGTCTTACAACCAATGCAATTTTAAGTAGCGGGGATTGATTTAAGAAAGATGTTTATATCATTTCATATTTTTGATTCTATAATAAATTACTTAATAAATGTTTGGTTATTTATTGCCTGGGTATCATGTATCATGATAAGGTATAGAAAAAAAGTTTCATATAAAAACATACATAAGAGTTATTGATTTACGTGAGCTTATGAATCATTTTCTTTTTTTAAAAATTCGTCATTTATAATTTGTTCAACGAAATAAATTCTCAATAACACGGAACTAGTATATTTTCATTTTTTAATTATCAATGAGTTAATAACTAACAAATTGCTATTAATTTAGACTATAATAATCCATATTTATCATTATCCAATAATAGAAGTCACTACAATCACATATACACTCATCATCAAAATATGTTTATAACCAATTAATCGCTTTATAAATAATAAAATCAAAATATCCACTATACAATTTTACTACAAATTATTTCCATCTTTTATTATTGCACATCACCGTGAACACAATCATTATCAGCTTATAACCATGATCGATAAAGCCGCTCATACGCAATATTCAAATATCGCGTATATAATTCATTTGACGCGCGACCATACGCACGCAACGATCTTGAATAAGATGGATGAAAATAGCCAAAGAATAATTGTTTTTTAAAATGTGGATTTATCAGCAATAAGAGAGCGAGGGAAAAAAACGACGTAGCTGTAAAACCCGCGCAGCCCCCCGCGCGCGCGCGCGTCATTTGCCTAAGTAAATGGGACATCGATCAAACTAATCCGCCGGCTTGATAATGCACATGCAAACTCGCCGCTCGTTTAAATATGCCAGGCGTCGCGCGCTGTTTGCTGAAAAACTTTAACGCAAATGGCTTTTTAAACCTTTCGTTTTTTATTTTCAAGAATGTGAAATTTTATTTATGGCTGAAATTGTTTAAATGTGTTACGTGCAAATCGCTATTTTATACTAAAATGAAATAAATTGTGGAGAATGTTGTAGAATGGCCGTTTTTGGAGTGAGCTTAGAAAGTTGAAAATAAAAACCAGTACGAGATGTTGGAGTTTGTAAGGTGATTATGATTTTAATAAATATTTTCTAGTTCAATACTGCAATAATGGGAATGAAGAATCGGATGATTACACGATCAAATCCTTAATGAGAAGTAATGTACAATAGACTCCTGTGTGTTTCTTTAGTTTATGAATACTTTGAAAATCTAATAAAGAATATTATAGTATTTATGTATATTTTCATGGGCAAGTATTATTTATGACAAAGTTAAATTTAATAATATTTACACGGGGAAAATGTATAATATAGTTAATCTGATCATTTTACATCAGATAAATTAACTGATTTGGAGGAAAGTATAAAAATAACTTTTGTTTAGAGTGGAACTAACGTTATATTTATAATGTAGTTTTCACTGTGCTTAAAAAATTAAAGCTTCATTGAAAAAGGAGGATCTCCCTTTCAAAAAGGAGTATCTATTCAAAGAGTCCCTTGAAAACGGAGAAACTCCATTTGCTTTGAAGCTATTTTAATGGATTAGAATGAAATGCCAATCCAACTTTAACAAAAGTAAGATTCTACTTTACTTGAATGCCATTTTTACCGATCCCTGGTAGAAAATAGGCCAACTTTGTTGGTTAACATGTTAATCAAATGGAAACATTTATACTTAAGATTAACATAGAAATTTAATTAAAACTATTTAAAACTATCACTATATTTTAAAGTATCTACAATATAATATTTCCACATGTATAAATTGTTACTCTTCGTCGACAATAGCAACATAATCATGGTGTGACATTTTTAATTTAAAAATTGACGAACGGTTCGTCAACCGTTGGTTAGCATTTCTACCAGGGGATATTATTGTAAATAAAATAAACTTTACATTCCAATCTTTAAACAATTGTGTGAACAGTCGAGTTAGTTACTTATTTTTACCATGTATACAGTTTATGAAATAATATGGAATTTTTTTCGTCTTGTAATAAAATCTACATTTAAGTATTGACGTCAATCGTAATTTATAGATGAATTTAATATACAAATAAATCTCTTAGTATTTATGAGCAAACGATCTTTCATTTTTTCTCGCCATAGTGTCTCAAAATTTGAGCTATAGAAGACGTACTTACTTTACGGAGTTGCGAAAATTTGAAATATGAAATTTTTTAAATTCGACAAAAGAAGTAATTCGTTACATGAAATACAATAAGAAATATTTCCATATATAGGGTAAGTGTGCCAGTTACTGTGCCCGCTTCAGTTACTGTGCCCTTAAATCATTTTCATTTATAGTAGAGTATAATCATATTTAATCATAAATATCTAAATTTTTATATACAGTTCAATTCATGCTTTTTATTGTTAAACCCACAGTATGACTTAATTATTCTTATAATATATTTAAAATAATTTATTAAATTTCTCATTGCGATTTCTATTATTTTCTTATCGAAACGCTTAAGAATATGCCTATACAAAAGTGATTGAAAAACTATAAAAATAACATTTTTCATAATAAAAAAATACACTTAATGTTTATAAAACCCATCTAGTTGACAAAAGAACAATAAAAAAGTAGTTTTGATTAATATTATTGTTTAATTTAATATAATCCAGTAACTAAAACGAATTTTCGGGATGTTTCTATTACTGTGCACAGTAACTGGACAAGTTTTCATGAATGTATTTAGTTACTGTGCCCCCTCGCGGTATGCTACGCTAACCGTACTTTCTCATGCTTCGTCGCCTGTGCAAGTCAACTTCGGCGTTCGTTGCTTACCCACAGAGCAAATAACACAGTTTTTAATATATTTAAAAGTAATATATTTTATTCCCATCTTTATTTTATTTTCTTCTATAATAAGTAAGTACTTCTATACGTAGTAAATCATAGCCCTGCTGGAAATCATCCATTTCTCTCCCATTTTATGAAAGCTAAGTTGAGTGAAAACACTAGAAAAAGTTAGAAAAATCGTTTCACCAGTGGGAGAGAAATGAATGATTTCCAGCAGGGAATCTACTAAATATAATAAAAAAAACAAATTTCATGTTTAAATATATATAGTTTATGCAGATGCAGATGAGTGAGAAAAAAGACACAGGATTAAATACAGGGTCCAGAATCTAAGGCACAGTGATTAAAACACTGTACAGTAAGTGACACACAGTGATTAAAACACTGTACACTAAGTGACACACAGTAATTAAAATAATGTACACTAAGTGACACACAGTAATTAAAACAATGTACACTAACTGACACACAGTAACTAAATTAATGATACAGTAACTGATGCAAAGGCTTATGCTGTTATTTTATTAATTATTTAATATTCTTTACATAATATTGTATTAAAAAGGTGTTTATTCTGCTCGCAGAATATATAATTATCATATAAAGATCTTAAGATGATTAAAAATTGAAAAAAAAGTAGTAATTGATTAAATACTACGGACATCGTCTTAAGGGGCACAGTAACTGGCACACTTACCCTATATTATTTGAACTCAAAGACACGAAAATAAAAAACACACGCCAACCTTCCGCACTTCCGAACACTAAGTATTTCCCATCATTAAAATAACTCCAGCACACTCCGCAAGCACACTTGAAATCATCCAACAGCACATCCACATCCACCGCCAAACTTCGCTTCCTCCACGAAAATCCCACCGCGACTTTTGCACACAGGTGTTCGCTACATCCTAGCCAACCAGCCAGCAGCAGCAGCAGCCTTCGCGTGTATTCACCTCTATGGAGGCTTCAGCAGCAGCGCGCGCCCTTATCGCAGCCGATCGCGCAACCCTCGCCTCTTCTCTACTCTCTCTCCACACACACACACACGTTTATACTTATACGTAGTAGAGAGATGAAGGCTGCTTTGTGTCGAGAGCGAGCGAGAGAGGATATCGCTTAGCAGAAATCACGGTTGCTGCTGGCTGCCGCTGGGTGGCTGCAGAGCGGATATATACAGGCGCGCGGTATACCGGGAACTTGCCGACTTCATTAAAATGTGGGCCCCCATCAACAGGAGTCATTGTTTCTCCTCTTTCTTTACGGTCGGATGCAGAGAGGGAATGAGAGAGAGAGTGAGAGAGGTGACTACTGGACTTTGCGCTTTGCTGGGAGTGTTTGTTGTTTTTGTGTGGGGAGACGAGGGGATGGGGCATCATCGACGAGGGTGTGAGGAAATTCAGTATAGGGGTTTTTTTAGGCGAGGAAGGGATTATCTAGGAGTAAATATAGATGAAAAAGTGTAATTTTGTAAAAAAGTGATGTATAAATAGCTCGAGCAAACAGTTTATATATTTGATGTAAATATAATATTGACTAATGGAAATAAACTTACTCTATATCGATTGAAACTAACTGCATGATATTTTCATAAAGGATTGTATACTGCTTATTGACTAACTTTGATGAAGCGAGTCTTTAGGTTTCTTGTTTTTTGGAATGAAAAATAATTTTAACTCAATGATTTAAGAGTATTAAGGGAGTAATATTCGAAAGAATACGAAGAACAATTAATAATTATGAAAATCTTCAAAACGTATTCCAATTTTGTGCTTTTTAATAAAATTTCATCCACCCTTTTTTGTACCAGAGAACAGTAGTAAAATAATTCTTTTAAAATAAGCAGTAATGAAACTAATTCAAAACAGATTAAAATACTCTTATCGCCCACAAACCTATACCAAAGGCGCTCTGAAAACTATCGAGCATCATCTTCCGCAACATACAAACCCCCTCGCCACATCTCTGCTTCGACGTGCATCCAACTCATCACTCACCAACTACCTCATTTTTAAACTTCGAAAACAACGCCGTATATATCCCCTACACACACGAGCGAATCGAAGGACACAAGCTTTCAGCTCCGCGCCGAAGGAGTATATAATATAGCAAACGAGCGACGTGCGCAGAGGACCACTCACGTCGTACGAGGAAGCGAGGAGAGGCATCATCTCTTCGGCGCTTTTTGCCCCCGAGCGTGTAATTGAGCTCGTCTCACATACAGCTCGTGTGTGCTGCGGCGACTTGCGACAGGCGCCGCCGCGACTGCAGTCGGTGTGCACTCTATATAATGCTTAGAAGCGGTTAAGGGCCTCTGGGAGAACTCGCGCCGATTTACGCGAATCTGAATGGATAGTAGGGGGGATGTGGTATAAACAGCTGGGTTAGAAAAAGTGTGAAGAGATTATTGTAAATAAAGTTAAATTATGTATAAGATATACTGTTCGTTGTCGTAGTCGCATAGTGAAATTACATATTCTTAAAGAAAATGCGTACGCATATAGCATTATAGTTATTTTTTTTTTATGAACGTATAGATTGAATCGTATGTGGAATAATACTCTTCATTATTTGTGGAAGGTCATCTATTAAACGTATTGAAAATGCATTTACGTTGTTTGTTCGTACTCCTCTATTACACAGGCTACTTATTCAACGACAAAGATGCATATGATTTGTAATAATTATGTTATAAATGGGCAATATCAGCCGAAAAATTTTAAATAAAAAAATTCTTAGTTGCCCTGGTAGAAATCGTCCATTTTTCTCCTATTTGTGAAACGATTTTTATCCCATTTTCTAGCCATTTTCTATCGATTTCGGTCAAATCGTCATTAAATAGCTAAAAAAATGGGAGAAAAATCGTTTCACAAATGGACCAAAAATGGACGATTTCCAGCAGGGTAATTATAGCATATATTAGCTTCGGTTTTTGTATACTTATTTTATCAAACAGTTCTCTTCACAGTGTCGTTTGACGAAAGAACGTTGATTCTTTTAAATCCTAAGTCTCGACCCTGCTGAAAATAGTCCATTTTTCTCCCATTTATGAAACGATTTCTCGTCATAAAATGATTAGAAAATGGTCGAAAAATCATTTAAAAAATGGGAGACAAATGGATGATTTTTAGCAGGGCATAAATCATATCTAAATTGATATATTGCGTTGAATTTTAAAGTTATATTTTATTTTGTATTAGTTTTCGAGTGGCCATGTGTATATTTTACTGAAAATATTCCTGCTAAATTTTATATTTATATGTGAGATCTTCTGCAGATATTCGTATTTTTCTTAAATATAAATAAAAGCCTTTAAAAAATATTGACATCTATTTCAGATAAATATAAACTCTAAAAAAAAGCTGTAAATCGCAAATATGCTTAACAACAAACACACATATCGCATATACTTACAAAAATTCAATTTTTCTCAATAACAAAACGCAATTACACTTGAATCATTACAACCGACGATCATAAATAACCACTGTTCCAAAACAACCCATATATATACACTCACCCACCATCACAAAAGCCATATATTTTTACCTACCTATATTCCCTCTCCTAACGCCAGGCGTTTTACGGACGATTTGGACCCCACATACGCGCACGCGTGAGCGTGGAGACATAAATTTCCGAACGCGGAAAAGACGAGTAGTCCCTCCTTATAGAGCCATTCTATGAAGACGTTCGGCAGCGCTAAGTGCGCGCGTCCGTTTGAATGCGCGACAGGCAGCGAACAACAACGAGCTCTTCAGCGCGACAAAGCGCGCGTGTGCATCCCTTTCTTCGCTTTTTAGAAGATAAGCCCCGCGCGTGATTTCTTCGCTTTTTTTTATTGTGTGTCGTTGTCGAGTGTGTCTCGTTCTCTCTTCGAGTTTTTTTTAAGGGCGTTTTATAAGTGCAACGATGGGTTTGGGTTAGATTGGAGATAGAGCGTGATTTATGGGATTTGTTGGTGAGGATCGTGAGTGTGTGTGTATATATAGTTTAATCAGAGTAGAAAATTTTGTAGGTGATGTGTGAATGATGGGATTTTTTTTGTATTTTTAGTTGTGTTAGGAGAATTGAAAATTGAATAATTGAATTGTTAATGACATTATATCGGCGGAGTAAAAAGGCTAAAAGAATTTTGACATTAGTTTATGTAAAGATTAAAAGGTATACGATCTCAGAAATAACATTCTTTGTTTGTAATTTTTTTAATTGACAATAGTAAAAGTTAGAAATCAATGAAACAGTTATTAGAACAATTATAATTACATCATTAAAACTGATTTTTTTGAAGTGCACAAGTTTCTCATTTTTGATTCAACTTTTTAGGATTCTTTCGAGAACCTTGTTTTCCACGTAGTTCAGAAAGTAATTATTACAATTTAGCTGTTAATTAAAAATCACTTAGAAAAATATAAAAAGTATTGTTCCTTTTAAATATTTATTTATTTATTTATTTGTTTATTTATTAAAACTTTAAATGGGTAAAAACCCTTTATTACAAAGAGACGAAATAAATGCAAGATAAAAATAGATGTTGTATGAAGGAGAAATAAATATCTGTAAATTAGGGATCCTTACGCTCCGCTTAAATTGTGGCAAATTATTAGACGGTTGTATATTCGAAGGAAGAAGGTTCCATTATCTCCTTAATTTACTTATTATGTTGCTTCTACAACCTCACGAAAAAACTATGCGTGCACACAAATTTCACTAGATTTCGGTAGAGCTAGTAGTGCAACCAACATCAAAATCATCACACTTTGTCTGCAGAAAACCACCCAGAAATTGTTTGTTTCATGTTAGAAAATACTTTGATTTTTAATTAAGATTGGTTGCAGTCCCATCTCTTGCAAAATCTAGTGAGATTTGCGTGCACGCACAGTTTTTTATACGTGGAGGTTGTAGAAGCAGCATTAATAGTAGAGTGAAAACCGAAGTTACGATCTTCTTGAAGCGTGTCATGTGTCTAAAGATGATACGTTGTATGCCTAGGAATGAAAAAAATTTGAAAGTTTTGGTGAAAAAATAAATCTATTTAAAATTTCGAAAGTCAGTAGCTCGTCATAGTACTGCTGCATGGGTTTTAATGTAGGTAGATTATATTGTGACACTATGGGTATGTAGTCGATGCTCCATTCTGCACATTGGGTTGTTTGATTTAAAAGCAACATAGCGAAGAAATTAATGTTTAAACTGATTCTAGAGTGTTGACTATAGAATTCATTATTATTTATAACAAATAATATTACAAATAAAAAATAATATTACGAAACAAATTTACAAGGAAAGATTTCATCTTCGCGAGATAACATTTTTGAATGCGTTGTCAAAGTATAGGGTCTTTTTATTCTTACTCAACTTCATTTAAATATGTTAAAACATTAATTTTGTACTAAATAGTAGAACTTACAAGGAGAGTGCATACCCTCCGAAAAACAGATTTCCGCGGGCATTTGTGTGTCGATTTCTGGTACCTGAAAATGAAGCCCAGTGCTCATAATTTCGTCAAATGGTCCATTTTTCTTGAGCTATGGGCAGTTTAATCTCAAATGTCCTTTATTTCGTTAAAAAAATGATGCCTCTTCTATTGACTCACATTTCAAGTATTTAAGATACGGAAACGAGCAAATAAAAAGATTATAAAAGTAGACAGTAAAAGCTAAAATATAAGCGCTGATTCGTTAAAAAAAATTTTGATTTTCAGGAAATTATAAGCAATCAAAGATAGCGTAAGGAAATAGTTAAAAATTTGTCTTCATTTTAAACTGTTAAATGGATCGTATTTTTAACTATTTCCTTACGCTATCTTTGTCTTCATTTTAAACTGTTAAATGGATCGTATTTTTAACTATTTCCTTACGCTATCTTTGATTGCTCATAATTTCCTGAAAAATCAATATTTTTTAACGAATCTGTGCTTTTATTTTAGCTTTTACTGTCTACTTTGTAATCTTTTTTGCTCGATTTCGTATCTTAAATACTTGCAATGTGACAGTCAAAATAGAAGAGACATAATTTTTTAACGAAATAGAGGATATTTGAGATTAAATTGCCCATATCTTAAGAAAAAGGGCCCATTTGACAAAATTGTGAGTACTGGGCTTCATTTTTAAGTACTAGAAATCGACTCTCAAATGCCCGCGGAAATCCGTTTCCCGGAGGGTGTGCACTCTCCTTGTTAGTACCCAACAGTCATATATATGCGTTCATTTGGCACATTCTCCGTCTGGAATCCAGTGGAATCCAGACACATTTTCAGTAGGGATATTACTTTATTTCTTTTGCTTTATCATTATTAAGTATATTCATAAATAAAAGACTATATAAAAATTACAAAAATTACTGAAGATAGAATTCACTTTAGATTCCACGAAAATTTCTGCAATCCCAGTAGAAGACCCTAGTCCAATTTTAAATACTTCAAAAACGCACACTATTACTCTACAAAATCCAATCAACTTACTAAAATTCCTCCGCTCAATCTCCCAACATATATTACACATATACAGCACCTCTTCATCTACCTTCCGCCCCGAAAACCTCCTTGGCGCGGTAATACGGCTCATATCCGCTCATGCATCATAATAATCCCTGAACGCACTGATATACACTCCCACACCAACGTCGCCTTCTCCTAAAGTACCGCGCGTGTAAATTGTTTATGCAAACCATCGATGCGAAGCAGTACCTTTCTCTCTCTCTCCTCGGCCGAATAAATTTTCTGGCCCGAAAACGCGCCATGCCTCGTAATTTCGGATTTTTCGATTACGTATAGGCGAGCGGCGGTGGCGGTCTCTTTAATAATTTATGAGATCGCGGTTCCTTTATATACAAATATACACCCGCGGCGCGGACGAGACTGGACGTGAGAAAAAAAAAACATATACCGCGCGGCGGGCTGGATGTAATTAGCGCTGCGAGGAAGTGCAGCGAACGCACTGAGAGACACGTTGATCTGATTATTATATGCGCGAGAGAGAGACTCGGTTTTCTTTCTTGCGCAATTCGTGTGTGCTGGTTGTAGCTGCGAGCGCCCACGCCTTTTTTAACATAATATATATTGTGGCGCGGTATTACTTGCAGGTCTCTATATGTGTTATATGCGCGTGTGGGTAAGGGATCTTACCAATTATCCAGTCAGTTGTGCGCGCAGCTCTCGCGAGATCAATTACGGCGCGCGCGCGCATAAGTACGCGGCTGTTGCGAAACGCGAGAGCGAGATCTAGGTACACTTGCTCCCGAGGATTTTCTCCGTGCGCCCGGCGAATTATTGCGATTATTTTCTACGCGCGGCCGAGAAAGGCTTGTTTACATGTAATGCGATTAGGAGTGGAGGGGAGTACGTGGTGTTGTGAATTTTAAGGAGGTTATTTTTAGAGAAGAAGTTAGATTCGTAATATCGCGGTGTGTAAGTTTCTGTGTTTTGTGATGTGTGATTGGAATCGCTCGTTTAAGATATGCAGAAATATAGGGAAATGCTTGTTCGGAATATTTTTACATAAGATTTTAGGGTTTATGATTTGTTTTAAATTAGTGCGGTTTGGGATTTACGCATTTTTTACAGTTTCAGGAAATATTTCGTTATTTAGAATTAGACTTATTACTAATATTCTTAATTTTTAGTGATTTTTTCCAATTATAAAGAGATTTTAGTTAGAGATTGAATAGATCGAATGATCATAAATATGGAATATACCTTTACATTAAATACTAACATTGAAGCACAAAATAATAGATTTTTCCTCTGAAAATGGATCTCTGTAAGGGATGATGAGGTTTAGGTACATAAAAGAATCTTTTAGTTCGTGTAAAACTTACAAAACTTTAAAAATTGAAGCATGACAAAATAATTTTTTAGTTTTACATTTTTATGATAATTACTAACATTCATGTAAAAGTATTAATAAGTTCTAGTTTAGTAATGATCCGCCATCTACCGGTGAAGAGATTGAAACATTTTTGAATATTACAGTAAAATTATTATTTTACCAACCACCGTATTACCGAAACGTCCGGAACTACTACCAAAAAAGTAGAGTTCTGTAATACCAATTTCAGTGTAGGCGGCATGCATGCAGGATCAGTGGTGGGTAAACGACACGATTTGGATATTTTCGACGTGTCATGCGTCTAAAATGTCATTAATGTAGAATATGTATAATATACCGTAGAAAATGTCGTAAATGTTTTTGTTTGATATTCTACTGTTATATATACTATAATTATATTATAAATATAACTTTTTATAGTAAATTTAGAAATTATAATTTATTATTTTCGATTTTAAAATAAGTACTAATATTAAAAAAGTATTAAATTATCTAGAATTCATAATCTAAAATTCTCATACATTTTTATATATGTAGAATTTAATACGTTTTTTAATAAATTAGTACTTATTTTTAAGATTAAAAATAATAAAAAATTTTAATTTTCTATAAAAAGTTAATTCAAAATTAACCATTTTTTACGCGATTGTTATATTCTATTTGCCAACAAAGAGCTAGAACTATTTTGAAATACTCGTCGGTGATTAATAATACTTAGTTTATAATTTTGATCCACTTGTTTAGTCATTTGGTATCAAAGTCGTGTATCTTATATCAAAGTCTATATTAATAAATTAATGACAATTTAAAAGAATCACCGAAAAAAAATTTATTGAATTTTTATATTTCATATTTTATTTTTAAAAACTAACCAAATATAAATTTATTGAGCTTTATAAATACTTTTTTTATAGTGTATATACCGCGATGTATAATATTACGTACGTGTATAAAGTAGTAGCGTAGAATATGTAATATTATATATCGCGATAGATATATACACTATAAAAAAGTTTATAAAGCTCAAAAAATTTATATTTGCTTATTTTGCTTCCTCCTAGAGGAAGCTTTGTGATAGTAAAAAAAAAAGTTTATGAGATAATGTGTTAGAAATGTTATTTAGCAAATTTGGAATCGAAATACACTATTTTTAGAAAATGTCCGTATGGATGTGTGTGTGTGTGTGTGTCTGTGTGCGTGTGTTTGTGTGTTTGTGTTTGTGTGTGTGTGTGTGTGTGTGTGTGTGTGTGTGTGTGTGTGTGTGTGTGTGTGTGTGTGTGTGTGTGTGTGTGTGTCCGTATACGCTGATATCTCATGATCTACTCGACCGATTTTAACGGGAGAGTGATCATTTTTTTAGATTTTGCTTCCACAATTGGGGTCAATATTCTATTTTTGTAAAATTTAATTTTTTTTATAGCCATTTTTTAATTTTCAAAATTTTTATTTTCGATTTTTTTAATATTTAGAACAAATATTGTTTATATATCATGAATTCTCTGTATGTAGGATAAAATGATCTACAATTAAAAAAAAAAAAAAGTTTGTAGCTATATTTCGTCATAAGTTACTGATGAAAACGTAATTTTTTGTAAATAGGTTATATTTCGAAATTAAAAAAAAGATATTAACATGAATATTTTGTTGGTTATAAAGGATATTAAGTATTATAAGTTACTAAATTTTTAGGTTTTTTTATTCATTATTTTTTGAGAAAAAAAATAATTTATAAAAAAAAGTGATTTTTTTTGTCGTTCAATAACTATAGTAAAATTGGCTTAATCACTTTGAAATTCTTTGTAGGGGTAGATTTTGTATACCAATCGAGTGAGTTCTTTGGGCAAAAGGATTGATCCATAAATTACGGAGATATTTGAGGTTAAAATTTTTTTCAATTTTTTTTTAAATCGTAATTTCTCGAGAACGGCTCTATGTATCTAAATGGGGTGGGTGGCATTCGAAAGAGAATTAAATTACCTATATTTTCTAAAAAAATTAATTCTCTAGCTATCACAGTTCTTTTGTTATTAACAAAAACGTAAAAATTGAAAAATGAAAAAAATGAGTTTTATATGTTCAACTATTACAAGAGTAAAATTGTCTTATTCGCTTCAATATTCATTGTAGAGGTATATTATTGATAGTTCTCGGATGAATGCTTTTGGCACAATGATTGGTTCATAAATTTCAGAGATGTTTGAGGTTAAAATTTTTCTAGACATTTTTAAAATGTATTTCTTGAGGATGGCTCTGTGTATCTGAATGGGATGGATAGCATTTGAAAGAGAATTCAAATATTTATATTTTCTAAAAAGAAAAATTTTTTAGTTATCACGGTTTTTTATTATTAACAAAAATGTAAAACTTGAAAAATTGAAAAATGAAAAAAAAAATCTGTCTTTATCAAATTTTTTAAAATACATCCCCTCACATTATAACAGCCTTTCCACATAACGCATTCAATATAACATATGTAGCTTTTATATATCTTCAGATCCAGTTCGTTGCCCAAAAAAATCGGTCCATTACGAAAAAAGATATTTGAGGTAAAAAATTTTTTTTTTAAATTTTCGAATCGCGTTTTCTCAAAAAATACTTGATTTATCGACTTAAAATTTTAACCACTTATTAAATTTATAGAAGACTATATTTGGTTAAAATTTCAGGAGATCTTCATTTGTATTTTAGAAAAAAATTATTTTAGAAAAAATTTGCGTTTTGGTTGTCGCACGATAACAAGAGCAAAAATTACCCAATCGTCCTGAAATTTGGTACAGATGTAGCTTTTATATATCTTCAGATCAAGTTCTTTGCCCAAAAAAATCGGTTCATTACGAAAAAAGATATAACGCACAGTTTAAGCTGAATCCGGACCCACGACCCTCTCCTAGTTAGTCTAACCGTACAAGATAAAGTATTAAATTTTAAATATTAGAAGTAAAAATTAATTAAAGGGATCAATAAATTAAGTTTGAAGAAGCTACGTGCCAATGAATTGGCAGCGGTTTTTTAAAATAGAATGTAAAATAAAATGTAAAATATAATAATTCAATACATTTTTTTTCTTTGATTCTTTTAAATTAAGTGTTCTTAATTTATTAAGACTTTGATACCAAACGACGAAATGAGTAGATCAAAACTAAACTATGTATTATGAAGCCCAGACGGGTATTTGGTATTTCCAAATTGTTCTAGCTCTTAGTTGACAAATACAATATCATAACGACCGCGTAAAAAACGATTAATTTTGAATTAACTTTTTATAGTAAATTTAAACATTATAATTTTTTATTATTTTTAATCTTAAGAGTAAGTACTAATATATATCTGTGAAAAAGAGTATTAAATTCTACATGTAGAAATATGTATGAGAATTTTAGATTATGAATTCTAAATAATTTAACACTTTTTTAATATTAGTACTTATTTTAAAATTAATAAATTATAATTTATAAATTTATTATAAAAAGTTATATTTATAATATAATTATAGTAAATATAACAGTAGAATATTAACAAAAACATTTACGACATTTTCTAAGGTATATTATACATATTTTACATTAATGACATTTTATACGCACGACACGTCGAAAATATCCAAATCGTGTCGTTTACCCACCCCACCACTGCTATGTACAGGATGCAGCCGCGTACACGTGCTACATACAGTCAGTGACACAAACATAACCTCTAAATAGCAGCGTAAACTCAAATGTGTGCTGTCAGTATCGGAGCGAAAACATTTTACTAAACAACCAGAAATTACATAGTAAACTTCTACGTAAGTGGTATAAACAAATAACTCAAAATGCTGCGAAGGCAGGCTCGTTTGCGGAGAGAATATCTCTACCGTAAGTCCGTCCAGGACAAACTCAAAACAATTCAGGAGAAGAAGGACAAGATCAAAAGAAGTCTCGAGAACAACATTCCCATCCCCACAGACTTGAGGGAGAACGCGTTGTATTTGCAGAGAAAAGCTGAGTGGGAAGATGATGGTCCACAACTTGCTGTTGCTCAAGGTACGGAAATGGGTGGTGCTGTGGGCTCGAATGAGGATGACGAGTACAGGTGGGCGGGAGTGGAAGACCCCAAGATCGTCATCACCACGTCTCGTGATCCCAGCTCTAGGCTAAAAATGTTCGTAAAGGAGTTGAGGTTGATTTTCCCTAACTCGCAAAGAATGAACCGTGGTAACTATGAGATGAAACAGCTGATCAATGCATGCAGGGCCAATAATGTTACAGATTTTATTATTGTGCACGAACACAGAGGTGTGCCAGATTCTCTGGTGATCTGTCACCTTCCCTATGGACCCACAGCTTACTTCACAATGTCTGATGTGGTTATGAGGCACGATATTCCAGATATTGGAACCATGTCTGAACAATATCCGCATCTGATCTTTCATAATTTTAAAACAAAGTTGGGTTTGAGAACCATGAGTATTTTGAAGTACCTGTTTCCAGTTCCTAAAGAAAACAGTAAAAGAGTAATTACATTTGCTAATCACGATGATTACATCTGCTTCCGTCACCACACATACAAGAAAGTTAACGGAAGGGATCTCGAATTAGAAGAAGTTGGACCACGATTTCAATTGAAGTTATATGAAATCAAATTAGGAACATTAGATGCGACTGCTGCAGCAGATACAGAATGGGCATTGAGACCATACATGAATACAAGTCATAAGAGAAGGTTTTTGTCTGATGAAGATGGATGGCAACAGGAGGATGATGTAGACTAATTATATTTGTACATAAATTTTATAATAAAATTATTACTTTAATGTTAAATATCGTGTTCTACTTCATTATACTTTCCTAATTATTATCATACAAAATATAACTGAAAAAATTAAAATCAAAACCCTTAGAACTCATAACAAAGTAGATTATGATTGGTTGTGCCAAAGCTAAAGCAGACTTTACTGCATCATGAAATATATGTGCTTGACATTGTTTGGATCAATACAGAGAATGGTATGAAAATCTTAAACTTAATTTACTTACCTTTCTTTTTAGTATAAGGTAATGAAAAATATTAGCAAACTATTAAAATTTGTTACCTAATTAACTGATAAATAATAGACTCAAGAAAAATAAAAATCATGAATTTCTTGTTTAATACATTTAGTTTGAGAACTAGAAAAGTCAAAATTTTCTAATAAATAATTAAGCAAAACATTTAATATGTTTATAATTATTTTACTTTTTTTTTTAATTTCAAATTTGTATTTCAAATTCTACTACTAGAATCATTTCCGTTTCGACCTATTACATTACGATTCGAAATACGCATTTAAAAGTTATAATTTCAATGTGTACCCACATGTAAAATACAAATTATAAAAAAAAAATAACATTCTCAAATTAATAAAAACTGTTATATTGTAAATTTTCAAAACATTTTTAATGAATTTTCCAGACGTCGAATTGACTCACGTAGGGACAACCGGAAAGAGCGCTATATAACATTTTGCGCGAATTGCAAATCAAAAGTTTTGAACAAAATTCAATAAACAAAAATAAAAACATCTGTAAAACCAGATCTCAAAACAAATATATAATTTTAGAACCATAATTTAAGCAACAACAACGCGGAACAGCCATATACTAGTATCGTGTCCGCGTCTGCCAAACGCAAACGCATATTGACAAACACCAAGCCTCATCATTCTCGAACACCTTGGCTTTTAAACTTCCATGCTACTCTACAAACACTTATTATGTTATGTCATCCCTAAAGCATGCCCTAAACCATCCAAGACGCGCATTTCCACGCGGAAAAGTCGATTTTTGCCTGCTTGGGAAAGTGCGCAAAGCGTGGGGGCGCTCGGTCGTTTTGCCGCAGATGCGAAATCGGAGCCGCAGCGGAGCGCAGTTACACGACGGCGCTTACGATCGCGCTCTCGCCGGGGCGGCTATAATTTCCCGACTGGACATCAGGACGTGAATTAAGTATGTTGGCATAAATAGGACTGGCAGACGTTAAGATGGATTACTTTGCGACGCCGAAAAATCAGAAGAGTGACGGTGAGTTTGTTTTGTGCTTAGTTTTCGGCGTGTTCTCGTAGATAGGTTATGTTTTGGTACAGTAGCATTCTGCACTTGTGTAATTTGAATTGGATTGTTTATGTTCTTTTTTGGAGTTTGTTGTTTTGTTACGAAGATTTTGGAACCAGGATTGTGACAGTGGCGTGAGTCATTGTGGATTAATTTTTTTATTGCTATTTAAATGAAATTTTGTAGTTTTTGGTTGTATTGCACTGCAGTTCCTTAGTCTTTGCACATGTGATTTAGAAATTATTGAAAATGTAAATTTAATGTTGTAAGTTTGTGTAAAATTTAAATTTGTATTAAGAAATTTCTAGAAATTAAATAAATAATTATGTAAAGGCATGTCAATTGATAGTTAGTGAGAAAATGTAAAAATAGTTTAGGCCTTGTCTGTTTCTTGGCAAAATACAGTCTTCCTCATATTTTAGATTTAGAAGTCACTGGAATTTCACGAAGTGGCAGAGTACGCAAGAAGTCATCAAAACTGCTGGATTTTGAGTCACCAGATGATTTTACAGAACACAAATTGAAGAAGCAAAAAGCACAGCAGCATGCCCATGCCCAGCAGTTGTTGGAGAAATATGAACAGCAGTTACAAAACCAAAAATCCCAAAATACCAATTCTGTACAACAAACAAATTTTGTATACCAAAACAATACAACACCACAGCAAAGAAAGTATCCTGGATCACCTGTGGTTCGCTTTAAGCAAGAACCTAAGGATTATGAATCACCCATGGTTCACTACAAACAGGAACCCAGAGTTCATGGGTCACCCATGGTCCATTTCAAGGAGGAACCTAGGGAGGAATCAGAATCTGAGGATGAAGAGGAGTCTTCAGAATCAGAGTCTGAAGAAGCTAATGGGATAGAAAATGATGATGAATCAAGTGATGAGTCCGTATCAGGCGAAGAGATTGATCCTCTGATGCTGGATGACCCCGAACCTGAAGCTGAGGAAACTACTGGATTTACAAAGCTTGAACCACCTGAACAAACAGACTTACCTTCTCAAACAAAAAATAGTTTGTATATGTTAGAAAAGTACAAAAAGAAATTGGTAATTAAAGATGGTAAAGTTATCAATAAACCAATGGCTAAACCACAGCGCAAAGATAAGGGGGTGAGTTAATCAACATAATTAATAAAATATCATCATTACCAATATCACTTTTTTTGCTATCTTACTTACAACTGATTAACATAATTAAAATATTTATTTTGTAGAAAACTAGATTTACAGCTTATATGCTATGGGCCAAAGAAGCCAGACAACAAGTAGTAGAACATCATCCTAACTTAGGTACATTTGAGAATCAATATTTAAGCAATTAATTAAAATTTTGAATAAATAATCTCTTAATTTAATTAAAATTTTGAATAAATAATTTTGTTGTAATAGATTTCGCGACAATATCAAAGAAATTGGGAGAAATGTGGTCCATGGTACCAACTTTGGAAAAGTACAATTGGAGTAAGCGTGCAAAACGCCTTGCTTTAAAGCCACCAACTCCATCACTTAAGGATAATAGCATGCCTCCTCCAAATGTTCGCAAATTCATAAATAAGACAAGTAAGAAAAACAAAAGATATTGAAGTTTTTTATTAAAAGTTTATTGTAATTTCTAATTATTTTGAAATTTTTTAATATAGATATGACACCCCCTAAGAAAGTTGTACAACTTGGAACGCCAGTTATAGGAAAAGAAGTACCTGTGTCTCCTCCTTCGAACAAGGCAGGACCAAATGAAGCTTTCTTGGGAACAGGAATGTACAAAGTTACCGGAACAAAACCAATAGACATTGCTGCTCACTTCACTCTGCTTGGCGAAAGTTTGACTATTATAGGCAAAAGATTAAAGGAACACGAGGGTCAGATAACGGTATCAGGCAGTTTACCCCTACTTTTAGACTCTTTATTGTGTGTACTTGGTCCATTGCTCTGCCTTACGCAACAATTGCCCCAGATGAACGGCGCCGAGCCGGAAAAGCTAGCTGGCATACTCGAAAATGTGGCGTACATAATGCCAGGTCTGTAAATTATACAGAGATAGTCCAGAACTGAGATTGGTCTTTTTTTTTATATTTTTTTATTTAATGAACTTCTTTTTTATAGAAACAACTCAATGACACAATTTTTTTTACATAAGATGAGTTGATGATTTTTATTTGATAGTATTGTAAAATAATTAAGAGTAATGAAAAAAAAAATCTTATTCTGTAAGTACAACTCTTAAGGGATAATATTTACAAGAGGTTTAGGAGAAAAAGAGCCGTAACTGCATCCTTAAATACGTCTCCATGATGTAGCAGTGTAAAACGTAGCTTATCAATAAATAACTATGTACATTTTGCTTTCGATCTATTGTTGAGGTAAAATCGGTGGACAGGTACAGAAGAGATTCTTGTCGCCGTAAATGTCATCTATTCTTCCAACGGTGGGCCACATCTTTGTGCTTCCCTTCACGAAAGGCTGAAATACACATAAAGAACATTTTTTCCATTATCAAAATACTCTTTTGAGCCATTTAAATAATAATAATAATTAGTAATTGAAAAAGTATACGTACTGCTGGGAAGGCAGCGAGTTCTCGGGAATAGGGCCGATCCCACTTGTCGGTGATAACCTGCTCTTGCGTGTGAGGTGACATTTTCAGAGGATTAATACTGGCATCTAGCTTACCGTCTTCAATGTCTTTGATTTCTTTTCTTATAGCTGAAAATGATTTCATTGACGTACAATTATGCGTAATATCGTAATTTGAGAATGATTTTATTTTTCTAAGTTTTGGCGAAACTTATATACGACGAATCATGTGAACATGTATATTTTCAAAGTGCAGCTTACAAATGTATATAGAAATTCTTTTTCGATTAAATAAATATATTTCAAATAAAAATAAAAATTTCAGCTATTTATTAACCCATTGATTACATCTACAATGAATCTACTACAATCAACAATAGAAATCGATTTTTTTATTATTTTGAATTTATTTTAAGTTTTTTTTTTATAAATCGTCTTGCAGTAAATGAAAATTTGAAAAGAAAAACAGTAAAAACTTTTGTAATGTTATACTTTTAAATAAAAAAAAAATACAGAATCTCAAAATCAAAACTGTCATTTTTTTTTTGTTCATAATTTTAACAATCAAAGAAATCTAATTTATTACTCATTCCAAAATTGTAACTTAACATTATTAAAAAAAAAAAATCCAATAATGATGTTAAAACCAATGATAAAACTTACAAATAAGCGCATCGCAGAACTTGTCAAGTTCAACCTTATCCTCGGACTCGGTGGGCTCGATCATCAGAGTACCGGCGACGGGCCAGCTCATAGTTGGCGCATGGAATCCATAATCCATCAGCCTCTTCGCGATATCCACAGCTTCGATGTTCGCCGTCTTCTTCAGATCCCTGATATCGAGGATAAACTCGTGAGCAACGAGTCCAGTTTTGCCCTTGTAAAGGGTCTTGTAGTGGGTTTCGAGACGTTTGCTCATGTAGTTGGCGTTGAGGATGGCCACCTGGGTAGCCTTGCGTAAGCCTCGTGGGCCCATCATCTTGATGTACGCCCAGGAGATGGGCAGGATGGCCGAGGAGCCGTACGGGGCGGCAGAGACTGCGCCGAGGCCTTGGTTCACCTGATGGAATGAGGTTTAGTTTTGAAATATTTTTTGATTCTTTTTCAAATTTTTTAAAAGAGCGTTTTATATTTCTGATTATAAAAATAATAAAAAATAAAATAAAACTATTAATAAATATAAGTACTACTTACATTTATTATTAGTTTTAGTTTCTTTTTATTATTTTTATAATTCGAAATTGTAATGCATAATTTAAATTTGTATTCAGATAATAATTTTCTTGAAGTTGATGAAAATAAACCATTCTACAATGTTTTATGAAAAATCTTTAAATATAGGTATTTTATAATTTTTTTTAAACTACACTGCGAATCGGTTTAGTGCTAATGCAAGGCCCAATTCCAAAAAAAATATTTACTTTGATGACATTTTTTACGTTATATAATTGTTTACGTGAAATATAACTTTTACTTTGAACTGCTAAATAAACAAAAAGAATGCATTATTTAAAAATTTAGTTTACATTGATATCCCCAGTCGTCGGATCTACAACAGGATGACTCGGCAGGAACGGCGCCAGATGCTTCTTGACACCTATCGGTCCCATACCAGGGCCACCGCCACCGTGAGGTATGCAGAAGGTCTTGTGGAGGTTTAGATGGGAGACGTCGCTGCCGTAGTCGCCAGGCCGGCAGAGTCCGACCTGGGCGTTCATGTTGGCGCCGTCGAGGTAGACCTGACCGCCCGCCTGGTGCACGAGCTCGCACACGTCGCTGATCGTCTCCTCGAACACGCCGTTCGTCGAGGGATAGGTGATCATCAAACAGGAGAGATTGTCCTAAGAGAGGAGAAATAATAATAAGATTAAATGATATAATGAATAATTGTTTTGGAAAGGTCAATAAATTATTGGAATCGTATTGTGAAATAAGTATAATTGTCCTCTATTAAATGAAAATTAGAATAATAAAACTTTTATCACTAAAATAAAAAGAATTTTATAAAAATAAATAAAAACGGTCTGTAAATTCAACTAACAGTAATATATATTCAACACAGTCGCTTCTACATTTATATCGTACTCTTCAGTTTTAATATAGTTCTCTATAATATTCTCTATAATATTCTGATTTCATTCTTCATTTACAATAATTATAGAAAATTGCAAATATCAGCTCACCTGGAACTTATCCGTCATAGCCTTCAGATGCTCGATATCCACGGACCCGTCCTTCCTCACATTAATCGGCTCAACCTTCATACCCGCCATCTGCGCAGACGCAGGATTCGTGCCGTGCGCCGAGACAGGAATCAGACACACCTGCCTATCCTTATTGCCCTTGGACTCGTGGTAGCACTGAATGGCACGTAGACCGGCATATTCGCCCTGGGCGCCGCTGTTCGGTTGGAAGCTGATACTATCATAGCCGGTGATTTCGCAGAGATCGCGTTCGAGCTCGAGGAACATCTGCTGGTAACCTTGGGATTGGTCGGCCGGGACGAAGGGATGGATGTCGGTGAAGCCTTTGAAGCTGCACGGCATCATCTCCGTGGTTGAGTTGAGCTTCATGGTGCAGGAGCCCTAAAAGCGGATGTAAAGGTGAGGTCGAGTGTTGTTGATTTGTTGTGGAATGTTTGGGTTACGTGATCATAAAGTAATTCTTTTAATTAAAATTGGGGTGGGGTATGATGAATTTCAATTTCGCGACTTTGAAATTCTTGCGGCTACGTGCATTGATCGTATGTTCTTAAAAAAATTATAACAATAATTATTATTATGTGAGTGAAAATTGCTTTACCTATAATACACTAGATTCAATTAATTTTCGTGTGAAATTTCAATCAAACAAAACTTACTTCAAAATAAATAGGCATATACAATTGTACCCTAATATTGAAAGCTTTTAGTTTATACTATTTAAATCTCAAATTTTTTACTCAAACTGATAAATTCTAAAATCATGCATTATCTAGTCCACAATATTTTCTCTATATACTAAAAATCACATCAAACCCATTAAGAATTATATGTTCCCTTTAATAAACCTTATATTTTTCTTCTTTCAAATCTCCATCCCATACCCCGGCCTACTCCACTATCCAATATAATTTAAACTCCATCCAACCCATATAACAATAACTCACCAACGGAATCATACTGTGCACGAGCGAGATATCCTTGTTCTCCAGGGACTTCATGTACCGGACGATCTTCGTCTCCGAGTGATGCGAATTGAAAATGGGATGCTCCAGGTAGGGCGTGGTACGGCGGAACGGCGACGCGCTAAGGTCCTTGCCCTCGGTGAGTCCACCGTTGACGACCTTCTCGACGCTCGTGTCGCTCGCAAATACTTTGAACAGGTCGTTCACGTCCTCGGGTTTCGTCGTCTCGTCCAGGGACACACCGATGCTGCCGTCTTCGTTGTACCTACGATACGAAGGTGAAATTCCACTTTCTTTTAACATAATAAGCTGTGTTTTTGAAATTCGTTGATAAAGATTAATCGCATTATTACTGTTCATTTTGTGAAAACTATTGGTCTTTCAATGTTATAGTTCCAAATTCTATTAATTCTTTCAACAATTTACTAAAAAATCTCATGTGAGATCACGTGATTTCTCACTTCCGATCTCACGTGAGATTCTTCTGGAAGTGGCGGTAAAAATCTTGCATTAATTAAAAACGATTATTCCAAAACTATAGAGAACTGTCTAATAGATAGTTTTACCCCCCCAAATAAATTCAAAAATACCCCTTTCAAAGCGTTTCAGATAGTTTTACAATTTTTAAAAATTTCCAAAGACACCAACATAAATTCCCAACCCTTCAAAACCCTAACCTCAGATTAATCTTGGCCTGCGCCGCGTTCCTCTTCACCACGTCTACCGGCACCTTCGGCCTCACCGTCAGCGTATCAAAGTACCATCCGTCCCCCACATCGTGTCCATCCATCTTCAAGCCCTCCCTCAGCGCCACCGTCAACCTGTGCACCCTCTCCGCGATACTCCTGATCCCCTCCGGACCATGATACACCGCGTACATCGCGGACATGTTCGCCAGCAACGCCTGCGCCGTGCATATATTACTCGTCGCCTTGTCCCTTCTGATGTGCTGCTCCCTCGTCTGCAGGGCGAGCCGGTAAGCCTCGCGGTCGTCCGCGTCGCGAGTTACCCCGATCATGCGGCCCGGCATCAGGCGCACGAGTTTCTGCCGGCAGGCGAAGAAACCGGCGTGCGGACCCCCGTAGCCGAAGGGAACGCCGAAACGCTGAGACGTGCCCACGCAAATGTCCACGTCGAACTCGCCAGGGGGCTTCGCGATGGCCAGTGACAGCAGGTCCGTGGCTGCGCAGACGAGGGTCTGGATGATGGAAAAATTAAAATTTCGTATATAATACTAAAGGAAAGCAAATCACCTCTATATGATAATAGTCTATAAGATTTAAATTTCTAAAGCATAGTCGTTTTTATCGCCGAAAGATTATTGTTTGAGCATTTTTTTTTTTTTGGAAAAACGGTATATTGATATTTTAAGTTTAAAAATTTAATGTTTTCATTTTAAGACACCTATATATAGCATGATAAATTATTACTCATAATTTTATTATAGCGTTTATAGTAAAATAAATAATATTATTATTATCTGCACAGAAATGTTGGAGAAAGCGAAATTTCATTTACAGATTAGATCGAAGTATATGATTTATAAGGCAGTTTTATTTCGTCATGCGAAGTTTCTCTTCAAAATTAAGTCATTAAATCCAAATAAGTATATAATATTATATCGAATTCTCCAGATAATTTTTATGTAACACGATTTTATATCAAAAGCACGCAACATTAGTCTAAACTAAAATCAGTGTTTACCCTCGTGTCATATATCTTATCAAATAAAATGCATTCATGCTTATACGCCAGTTCAGACGCACGCGCATAGAAAAAGAACTCACCCCGTCAGCGTGCGCCTTCTTCACCACCTCGCTGAAGTCCTGCACCGTCCCTGTCGTATCGGGATACTGGAGCAGCAGCCCGGCGATATCCTTGCCGCTCGTGTCCGCTTTGAAGACGTCGCCAACCTCGAGATCGAGCCCCAGCGAGGTGGCTCGCGTGGCGATGACGCTGATGGTCTGGGGGTGCACCTTATCCGAGACGAAGATGCGCTTGCGCTTGTTGTAGCGGTGCGCGAGGCCGAGGGCCTCGGCGGCGGCGGTGCCCTCGTCGAGGAGCGACGCGTTCGCGACTTCGAGGCCTGTGAAGTCGCAGATCATCGTTTGGTAGTTGAGCAAACTCTCGAGGCGGCCCTGCGCTATTTCCGGCTGGTAGGGTGTGTACTGGGTCGTCCTGAGGGGTAAGGGTATATTTGTTGGATTAAAGATGTAAGTTTATGGAGTAGTTTGATTTGTTATATGTACAAATTTTCTTTGAATGTTTAGTGTTCTAATATAGGATTACTGCGGTGTTTTGTTGATAATATAAGGATAATTTGAGCAAAATAATTATTACAAATAAATAAGTTAATTACATTAACTATTTAATTTTTTTTTTGAGTCGTCACAATTAATTTGCCCCTTTGTGATATAAAGTTTTATGCATGCATAAGTTAAAAAAATGAAAAATTGATATATGGTTTTTTTATAAACGTTGCTTATTTCACCTTTAGACTGCCGGAAAGTCAATATATTGGCTCGACCCATGATATGAACTTTTTATATAGTTGATACATGATAGAAGACACGAATTTGGGTATTTTTAAAAGACGTTTTGACACCTCAAATCCCGGCTGTCTAAAGGTTAAAGCTAATACATTTTATATTCTTTTTCTCGGGATTAGGTAAAAACCGCAGTAAGTCTTATATAATATTTGATAATTTTATTTGCTGCTCGATGCAGAATTGAATGATTCACTGGAAAACCCATAAATCAAAACTGATAAAAAAGTATAGAAGATTCTAGCAAATAAGCCAAGTTATGTCAATATTTTATAATCATTTGCATTTTTATTCAATATTATCTTAGTGGAAAAATCGAACCATCGCACCACAACTGTCGTGCACTTTACATAATTTGTAAGAACAATTTCATATACTTAGTTGCGACGCTTTTTATTTATTTTATTGATTTTTTTATATACGTACAAATACTGTACAGCACTTTCAATGGTTAAATTATATCATTAACAAAATTTTTTACTATAGGTACATCCATGTAAAAAAAGAATCTCTAATTATAGTCATAACAGACAACAACACTTGAATAATTATCAATAACTATCTGAACGCGTAATAATATTCACTGTTATAACAATGCATAAACAATAATATTATTTATTTTCTGACGCTCTTTATATCCGCATTATCTCTTCTTTGAAAAATTTTATTTCTAATTTACCGCAAGTACTATGGATTCCTCCGCCCCCGTCTACCCTTACTTCCCCTTAAAAACCACCATAAAAAATTACCATCCAGGATTTTCGAAAATATTCCTCATGATCGTATGGGGGATGCAGCAGTTGTAGTACCCCATGCCGATGAAGCTCCTCCATATTTGATTCTTATCGGCGATCTCGCTGATGCGCTTTATCAGCTCGAACTCAGCTGGAAACGAAACACACAAGACGCACGCGTCAATTATATTGTTTTCGTTAGGAAATCCTCGACGATGACACGCAAGCTCTGCGGGGGATCTTGGGCAAGTATGATGCGCGTCGGGGTAAGTATAAAAATAGAATAGCGTTTGTATTTTTTTTTTTTTGCGCGCGGACGCGTAAGAGAGTTGAGTGATTTGGTTTCGGAACGCTCGACCTCTGATAAGGAGCGTAGCGCGGGGAAAAAGATCGTACGAGTTATATCGTGTGACGTGTTTGGCGGTGGGTTTGCGTGGATTAGTGCGGAGCGGGTGTTAGTCTAGGCGCCATCCCAGGTTTCGTGGCCGATTGCATGCCCCACCGGCCACCTAGGTTTTTCTTATGTATTTTGAGCCCCTGAATCCAAATTTCGTAGGTGGCCAACGAAAAAATGCAAAGAACAATTGTTATTAACAATTTTTATAAACAATTGAATAAAATTGATTGTTAAATTGATTTTTTCGATCTAAAAAAAATATATTCGCATTCTTTGGCTCATTCTGAGTAAAAAAGATCCTTACATATTTTTACGTTCGACTTATAGTTTTCTCAGAAAAAATTCTCAAAGTTTCCACCACTTTCATAAGTAATGTATACCTATATACATGTCTATGGGTATATAGATATACATTACCTATGAAAGTGGTGGAAATTTTGAGAACTTTTTCTGACAAAACTATAAGTCGAACGTAAAAATATGTAAAGACCTTTTTTACTCAGAATGAGCCAAAGAATGCGAATATTTTTTTTCAGATCGAAAAAATCAATTTAACAATCAATTTTATTCAATTGTTTATAAAAATTGTTAATAACAATTGTTCTTTGCATTTTTTCGCTGGCCACCTACGAAATTTGGATTCATGGGCTAAAAATACATAAGAAAAACCTAGGTGGCCGGTGGGGCATGCAATCGACCACGAAACCTGGGATGGCGCCTAGACTGTGTTGTTGGGATTTGAAAGTAAGGTGTTTTTGTGAGTATTGTTTATGCCGAGTTTCTTAGAAGTTGGAGAATTGAAGGATAAGGCGAATAGTATTAAAAATTTAATAGTTTGAAAACATTTTCTATTTTGACTTACGTCGATGAATAAATATACAAAAATATCATACCGATTTTTTAAGTTATTTGGTACTTGTTAAAATCATATACATTGCATTATGTTTCTATAAAATTATTTATCTACTATGTATTCTACTATTTATATTCATCTAAGTCTAAAAGACGATAATTCATGTGCTAGTCCTAAAACAACTGACAAATTATCGGAATAATTAATTATATTATGAATTATAATTTTTCAACAAGAAAGTGTGCAACAACTGTTCCAATAAATACGATTAAGATGAAAACAAGCAATCAAATATCAAGGCGAATAGATTTACACGAGACTATACTATTTCTCAAAGCCTATATATTATAATATAGGCTAATGATTAGATAATTTTTGTGTACTACTTTTGCAATTATGGCATAATTTTCGACGCCAGATATATAGGTGAAGTACACAACTATCAGAATAAAATTTTCAACAAAACATTCAACTCAAATTCTAATATCCTAAAATGCTAAAATCGGCAAACACAATCAACTTCAGCGTTATAAACAAAGCGACGCGCACCTATAAGGTTTAGTATTACAGGGTCACATCTGCCCGATGACAGTTTGACCCATTTTACGCGTTATCTTTGGGGTTATCTCTAGAACAAATAATAATCCCAGAGAACCATGCTGTACTACTCTCGTGACGGCGGTCACGTTTATTCCGTCGGCCGCTTATCTCCCGCCCATTTCACGAAGTCTGACGCGAATCCGATAATGAAAGATTTTGACGAAAGGCCGTAGAAGAATTTTGTCAGAGATTAGGTGCGTATAAGTTATTTGGCCTGTGTTACTGTACTTACTCACTGGGTCCTCGATGCTTAGCTCCTTTTTGTGCAGGATGTTGGCGGGCACGGCTTTTGTCGTCAGCTCGTCCAAAGACTGAAAAGAGAATCGATAAGTTTTGTTTAGGTCTGGTTCTAGTTTTCAAGAGCATCGAGATTGTGCTGAGATACAAAGAAATCGGTTATGGATTTTTCGGGATAATTTGGTTGATAAGTGGTTTCGTTGTACGTGAATCATTGTGATCTTTTTCATTTTATTATTTAAAAGATCGATAAATTATCTAAATAAAATAATGCAGAATACGTAAACATTTAGTAACTCAACTGACGAATAAAAGTTTTTTAATTTGGTAAATATCAATCAATTAGTTGTAATTTATAAAAAAATTGTATTAATTTTCCTAATAACTAAAATAAATTAGGTAGCAGCTAAATGAGAAATTTTATATAAAACGAAGTCTTATACCGAGCACATGATAAAACATACATTATAAGCCGTTACATTTCAAACTCTAGAGCGGTCGAAGATATCGAGAAAAATTAAAATCTCCTAATAAGCATATCGAGCTTGAGAAACGTTGAGCGTTCTGATTATACGTGATCCACGCGTGGGATGCTAGCCTTTTCTGTTCTTCAGTTCGGGAGGCTGCTGTGAGCTCTGCATCGAATAATACGAAGACTGAATTATAGATCGAGTTAAAATATTATACCTCACTGTTATTGAAATACTTCACTTTATAACTTTTCTTTGGTTTACCGCGTTGAAAGTTAGCTTTTTAATTTTTAATAAAAAAAATTATATTTTCTGCTCATAGGATTAAAAATCTATTATTTGAATTTAATAATACTAAAGCATTATAATGAAAGTATTGAAACAACATTTCTTTGAGATAATACTAAAACAATACAATAACAGTATCGAAACAATATTACTTTGAAAAAGTAAGAAAAACAATTACTTTTCAACTTTTAAACCACTTTCCACGCCAAATACCCACTCAATCCTTTCATCTCCCTCTACCCACTAAAAAATTTCCCACCTTGATCCCGAGGACCTTCAGCATCTCCTGCTGCTCGTGCTCGCGTGGCCCGATGTGGCGCGTCTGGAACTCCTCCCTCGCTGGGAACGTCTCCTCGAATTTGCCGCACCTCGCGGCCGCCAACCTGAGCCCGCGTCGCCCATGCCTCTTCGCACCCTCGCGCGCGAGGAGGAGGCTTGTGCATCGGGACAGTCTCAGCGTTGACAACATTTTTTGGTTTACTGTAAAATTATGTCTTTTAATTGATTTCTGGGCTGCGTAACTTTGAAAAGAAGTAGAAAAGTGTCGGAAGGTTAAACATAAAGTTTTATTTATGGTAAAAATTAACACTGTATATATATAGTTTGATTTTAAAAAAAAATTTCTTTGGCAGTTTTTTTTTTTATGAAAGATGCGTTACGTTATTGAAGTAATATTTAAACATAATTTCCGAACAAATTAATAATTACATTCGTCTTAAGGTGGGCAATCGACTTTCTTAATATAAAACACTTTTCCACCTGTTCCTGCACACAAACCATCGCTTTTCCCTTTACTCACCTTTCTCTCTACTTTTTCTTCCTGCTCGCAATTTTTTCAACCCACTCCGAACTCAATACTGGCACAAATACCTATAACTCAACGACAACAAACTCAGCAGCAGCAGCAGCAGCAGCAGCAGCAACGGCAGCAACGACAACAACGGTGAGTCGCGATAAGGGTGGCGGGCATATTCCACGCGCGCAACCGCGTCGACGACGTTATACTTAACTTATTGGTGGGACGCGCGCGACTAAGAGGCGGCAAAGCGCCGCCGGAGGTTTTATACTATACACATGCATGCTGCAGCGCATTATCGGACGATGTCACAACTTTCGCGATTACGCGTAAGCGCTTCGGAATGACCGATTCCTGTTGTTAATGGCTAATAGGGTATCTTCATGTGTGTGTGTACTTAGGACTATGGGTACCGTATGTGACGTGGTGATTTGTTTTTCGTGAGGTGAAAAGGTTTGCAGGAAATGTTTGTTGAATTAGTAGGAAGTGGTTGCTATAAGCATTACGCGGAAAGATTAGAGTTGGTTCGAGCGTTTTTTGTTGTTGTTGTTCGAATAGGTTTTGCATCAGTTGGGAGTGCTCCTAATTGTGTTATAAGTAAAATATTTGATAATCTATGTATGCATTATATATATAAAAAATATAATACTTTTGGTACGTTGTAGTTTTCATTTTATTAGATACTTTTAAAGTTTTTAACAGATCGAGAAATAAAAAAAAATCCAAAAACTTTTGCATCTGTATAGATAACATTAAATTTATATTTTAAACAATAAATTGTAAATGCGGTATAAATTTATTGTACATATACTGAGAAAAATTATACAATAAAAATTACTATAATGCATAGTAACGTCGAGCATACTTGCAATATCAAAACAATTACTATGTTTTATAGTAAGTATTCCTATGTGTTTAGTAATTTTTACTATAAAACATAGTAATTATTTTTACATTGCAAGTACCTCTCGACGTTACTATGTATTATAGTAATTTTTGATATCAATGTTATCAGTGTGTAGTTGAAGAGAAGCAATTTTTGCCGAATAAATGATCTTTTACGTTATAACTAGGTAAAAAATATATTTTCAATCGTAAAATTCATGCTTGTTCTACTTAAATCGTTTTGAAATATATAAAATATAAATTGATGTGACAATCGACATGATTATTTCGTAAAAACATATCAAACCTAAGCTTTAAAAACAAAAATATTTTCAATTTTCCGTAATACAATGACATTTTGATAACATGGAAAATAAAAGATTTTTTTTAAAGTATAACCCGGGTAAAAAAAGTTATATATAGTTATATATAAATTATATATAATTATAATCATATATATGGTTATATATTGAATTTGACCTTATATAAGCATATCAACACCTCGTACAAAGAAAAGCATACCTCAGGCCGATACGAACACTAGCACAACTCAAGGCTTTTTACGAAAAAAAGCACAGTTCGCATCCCCTTACGAAAAAAACACGACTCGCGGAGCTGGGTCGAAAAAAAGCACAACTCGATGCGCTCGGATAAAAAAAAAGCACTACTCGCTGCGCTCGGACGAAAAAAGCACGACTCGCTGCTCCCGGACGAAAAAAATCACAGCTCCATAAGTACTTACGAAGACCAGCCCTATTTATTGCATTTTTCTATAAGTAGTATATCTTACGAATCGCCAAAATAAATAAAAATTTGTCAAGATATTGGAAATCACCATTATATTGATAAGTGATCAATCATATGAAATATTACAAGTTCTTTAAATCGTAAGTAAAGTGCATATCAAACTTGAAGCAGTTTATCAACTATGTACGAATTTATAAAGATTAGCACCACTCGCTGCAGTCTTATAAATAGTACACCTTACGAATAGCAAAAACATTCAAATAAAAAACTGCTGCATTAGCGCATTGCTTAATTTCTCAAAGAAAATTCATGCCTATATCATTTTATTTTATTCATTATTGCATCTTTAATAAAAGAGCGATAGAATGAAACTTTTGAAATATAGATGTCATTATCAAATTCCAAACAAAAACTTATTTAAAAAAAAAAGAATTTTTTTGCAATATAATTAGAAAAGTCTCAATAGAAAGATCAATACTGCAATGGGAACAATGTTTTGATGCATTTTCGACAAACTGTTTTAAAATTCATATGCACTTTAGTTACGATCTAAACTACTTGTATATTTCATATTATTACATCACTGATCAATAAAATGGTGATTTCCAATATAGTATGATTGTTGAGTGCGTCTGAATTCGAGCAGTTCAAAGCTTGGACCTCTCAGATTCCAAATATCGAAGTGCGGCGCGTCGAGCGTCGGATAGAAGTTCAACGCGCACTGAACTATTCGCCTTGTTAAGACCAGCGTCAGCGCCCCTCGCGGCCAAAATTCGAACTGCTTATTAAAGGATAAACACTGCTGATTAGCATATACGAACCAAAGATTATTTAATTAAAAAATAAAATAAGTAGTGATCCGATGAACGTCTTAAAATCATTTATTGATTTGTCTGATATTATCAGATATATTAGCAATGGCACGAAGGCCTTATGTGGAAGGCGAGAGAGAGTTTATAAGGCAAATCACATAATATTTTATAGGTTAGCCAAAGAACTGTGTTGCACAGTGCTACTAACTCTGCTGAGATCAGTATTTTCTTTGGCTAACCTACAAAATATTATGCGATTTGCCTTATAAACTCTCTCACCTTTCACATAACGCCTTGTGTGATTGCCAATATATCTTACAATATCGGATAAATCAGTAAAAAACTTTTCGACGTTCATACCATCCCTATTTATTTTATTTCTTAATTAAATAAACTTTTCTTCACATACCGCTCATGCTAAATAGCTGTGTTTATCCTTCAATAAGCAGTTCGGATTTTGTCGTGAGGGGCGCTGACGCTGGTCTTAACAAGGCGAATAGTAATATAAACATCGGACTGCGTTGTGCGATTGTTTGAAATCATACAGTTCAAGCATGTTTGAACTTTTCTAGTACTAATTTGGTCGTAATTTACTTCGAATATAATTTTAAATTAATCCAATATATTTGAAGTACGCATACATTGCTTCTAAAATATTTGAACTTATACAATACCAAATTTTTTCCATGTATATGATCATACATAATTATATATAACTTTTTTTACCATATATGATCATATATAATTATATATAAATTACATATAACTTTTTTTTACTCGGGAAGCGCTAAATAAAAACAATATTTTCTTTGAAAATTCAATATTGGAAAATTATTATTAATGTAAACATTAACAAGTTGTACAGGCAGTTTATTTAACAAAAACTATTCTAAGGTACTGATCCTTGTAAACTTATAACTCTCGCAGGGTCGTCATTTCCAAGTCATTTTATTATAAAATATTTACAGCTTCTTAACGGTATTAATATATTACTTAAGTAAACTACTATTATTTCATAAATTTATCTTTATTTTGTGAAAGAATCTTCGCCGACGATTTTGCATCGAGGAACAAGCTCTTAACTTCATCGATGTCTTCCTTTTTTATACTCGCTCTGCCGTTAATCTTAGCCGTCAGCGAAGCAGGTGTTAGCAGTTGAACCACGTATCTCAAAGTTGTCTTTGTACCGAGTTCGCTCAGCTCTGCGAGGGCGTCATCTTCCAGCTGCAGACCCTCTGTGACTGCTCTGAGTTTAATGATCTGCTCGATTTCGGATTTTGAATAGGGCAGAGTTTTTATTATTAAAAGCCTATCTAATAGATCCAATGGTACTCCGTGAGGGGAGACGATGTCTTCCGTGCCACGAATCACACACTGTCCGCGATTCGTTGCGAAAATGACGATGGGTGCGATGGCTGTTTCCAAAGCTCTATGAAGGTAGGTGAAGGTTTCAATATCCAGCATGTGCACCTCATCAATGAATAGGACTCCTGGTACCAACTCGGCTATTCCCTGATCAATGTACTTATTAACTACTTTGTTGATTTCTTTTCTTAACTTATCTGAAAATAAGTGAATGGTAAAATATTAATATTTAATATAAGAATCACTAATAATTTCAGTACAATTTGTTATTTACGAAATTACCTGTGATTTCAGTTTTCTTTGGTTTCATTAACTGGCCCATCATAGACATGATATCCTGTCCTCCCTGAGGTTTTGCATTTGCAACATCTAAATCGTGCAACGTGACATCTTGAATGACTTCCTTCTTTTTGTGAACATCACCCTTTGGCAGAGGTACATACTCTTCAGCTTCTAAGTCAAACTCAGTAGCATAGTTGTCACTTCTGCCTTGCCTCTTTACTGCACCACTGTTTGCCTCAATATAAATAACATCTCCAATTTCAACTTTTTCTTTTTGCAGAGATTCATAAATCAAAGGATCTAGTTTTAACTGTTTCGTTCCCTTTGCAGTTTTTAATCCAATGACAACATGAGATATGGTTTTTCCATATCCACCCATTGGGTTTTCTGTTTCTACAGGAGAGAGTTCTGTGACTTCTCCTTCGTAAACTTCTTTTGTCTCTTTGATTCTTAAACCAATTGCTCTTCTGAAGTTTTCCATAAGTACCTCAGTCTTTTTAATCTCAGAACTGTAAACTTCAGAACCTACCATAGGACAAAATGGTACTTTGTTACCAAGGTCTTGAGCTATAGCTAGAGCAATAGCAGTCTTTCCTGTCCCAGGTGGGCCAGCAAATAAAATTGCCCGACCAGACATCTTCTTGGAACGAATCATGTCGACAACCACACCTGCAGCCTATTAAATACATGGAAATTTTAGTACAATACTTAGATATCAGAAGTTGTACAATCTTAAATTTTCTAATTTAAAAATTTAAATATCACCCAAAATTTACAAAAATAAAGCGTAAGTAATGATAAACCGCTCTAAAATCTGTCAACAAGGAGTTACAAAACCAAATTATATCCATGGCAATTCAAATTACTTATACAAAACAAAGAAGCTAACCTCTCGCGCGAGCTCCTGGCCAACGAGGCCGGCCGCAAATTGTATCGCACTTCCATTCTCGTCCAGTCCCAAACCCTTGATATGGGTGTGCGCCGAGATCCTCTGCGTCTTCGCGGTGCTCTTAACTTCCTCAATCTTCATCTTTTGACGTTTTTTTTCTCTAACCGGAATGAAACTATACTTAAACGCACACTGCGGGACGGGTGCGTGACAACTTCGTTGTTTGATTGATAAATAAGTGTGTCCCACGTTGCCGCCGGTAACCGGTTGAACATAGACACCGCACGCGCTTGTTGCTTGGGAACGATGATGGATTAGGGCCTAGCCACATTAAGTGCTATGGTGAGCATTTTTGGCCGTATTGTGCTCACGGTCATATACACAGGTCCGGAAACTCAGCGCGCGGAGCGTGTAGGCTTAGTGAAGCACGATTTTATAGTTCTCCGCCAAGCCACCAGCGCTGCTAGGCTAGCGACCACTGAGTGACGCGCATGCGCACTTTATATCTTACCGCGTGCGTACTGCGTAACTATTTGAATTAGGAGTTGGGAGAGATGGTAAAATAAGCGCGCACGCTGCAGTGGTCGTCTAGTTGCCAACGCTTCGAGTGGTCGTCGCGCACACTAAAATTGACTTCGCTAAGGTTACTTCCCCCACCACCAAAAATATCGCTGAGTTTCCGGACCTGTGTATACGACCGTGATTGTGCTGCACAGCACGGCCAAAAACGCTCATGTGGCTAGGCCCTTATGGTTGCGTCTCTAGTGGTTTGCGATTTCATAGTAGCGACATTGTCGGTCTGTCGCTGCGGGCGCTGCGGCGACGGCGACAGACGCTGCGCGCGCCTTTCAAATATGCACTAACGGCCTCTCTGCCCTATGGAAAAAATTTTGTTGTCCGATATCTACTAAATTTGTAGTCAGTACTCTCTAAAGTTGAATTAGTGAAAATTGCTCCACCATTTCAATTAGTAGAAAAAACTTCTAATTTATTAGTGAATGTTCACTATTTCATTTAGTAGTTTATTAAAACTACTATTTCATTTAGTAGTTTATTAAAACTACTATTTTGATTAGTAGTTTTTACTAATTTAATTAGTAGTTTTAAAAAAATCACTAATGAAATAGTGAATATTCACTAATAAATTAGTAGTTTTTTCTACTAATTGAAATAGTGGAGCAATTTTCACTAATTCAACTTTAGAGAGTATAGTCAAAGAAGAACACACCGAAGGTACACCAGTGACTATAAATTTAGTAGATGTCGGATAACAACATTTTTTTTATCGAGCACAATTCATCATTCGTAATTCATCATTCTCCTATGAAGACAGGCCGTAACGACGAAAGGTTCTGAGGTCGTCTGATGGCCTAACGGTCTACCGATACTTTATTATATTCGTTGTTTATTATTAGACATTTGGATCTCCTCAATCCAAATTTTTTTATTAGAATGCTGACAAATAATCAAGCAATTTGTTATAAACAATTTATTGTTAACAATTAATTATTCTGCAAATTTTGTTTTTTTTTTGTGTTTTTCAGACCATTTCCAACATAAAAAGTTATTATAAGTTTTTTGTAGGACTTTTAATTTTTTAGATAAACGCCGCTGCGACATAAGTAGCATCTTCTTCATCGTCGCAGCGAGTTAGCAGTTTCTTCATCGTCGTGCCGAGTTAGCAGCTTCTTCATCGTTACGGCGAAATAGCATGTCGATATAGAAGAAAATATAGCAAAGTATAAATTTCAATTTTAAATATAGTAGAGTTTGTTACAATTGTTCCAGAATACAGTTAAAATTCAGCGAATATTAGTTTGTAGTTTTAATTTTGATTCAACAAACGCAGCAAAACATAATAAAAGTATTTTTCAAAACATAGAATTTGGGGGAGGGGGGGGTCCAAGGTTTCGACGATTCACTATAAAATCGAGCCAACTAACGATTTTTATAAATTCGACATAAGTCGTTGTCGAATGTACATTATTCCGAAATGTTAAATGACGAAAAACGTATTTTCGAATGTAACAATTTACCTACTGTTCAAAATATAAAATTTCAAACTACAGAATTTTTATGTAGATGTAGGTAGTTTCTAATGATTTATTTGGAAATATCTTTATTATCTTCTTATTAAAATTCTGTAGTTTGAAATTCGATATTTTGGACAGTAGGTAAATTGTTACATTCGAAAATACGTTTTTCGTCATTTAAAATTTCGGAATTATGTACATTCAACAACGACTTATGTCGAATTTATAAAAATCGTTAGTTGGCTCGATTTTATAGTGAATCGTCGAAACTTTGGACCCCCCCCCCCCCCCCTCAGATTTCTGAGTTAAGAAAAAAGATTAACATAATGATTTTAAAAACCAGCTGTTACTGTTTTGATTCTAAAAATCCTGCCCTACTATAAACCCTATCCGATATAAATGCAGGTGTATCTCTCCGGCCCAGGCAGGGTTGCAAAAATGGTCAATTATTCATTTATAATTAATAATTAAAGTATTAATTATTAATTATTATTACTTAATCTGTAATTAATAATTAAATTTAATTACTCTCTGGCTAATTAAAAATTAAATTTTAGTGATCAATTAGATCGTAATTAATTAATAACAATTAATAGTGTTAATTGACAACTGATATTGTTAATTATTATTTTTGTTTTGTAATTCTGAGAGATAAAGAAGGCGCAAACTGGCTTTTTTTCGCGGTATAGCCGTTTGTTGGCTTTTCTTCGCCTTAGGCGCAATTTTGGCTTTTCTTCGCGCGAAACTTAGAAGTTGGCTTTTTTTCGTACCGCCCGACGATATACCGAGTTGCTTAATTGTATCCCCGCTTTCTACTATAAGAAACTGTCGAGTTTCTATATCTGAAGTGAATCCTTAAGTATTGGTTGTCATGAAATGTTGACCAAACATCTTTCAAATTCCGGCGCTACAATTCGTTAATTATATAGGTACTAATATTCATAAACCGTGTAACTTATTTAATTAATAGAATGCAACTAAAAGTATTATTTTAAAATTAAATCTAAGACAAATAATCTTTTTAGTATAATGGATTTTCTAAAATGAATAATTTTTCATACTTGAATTTTATAAAAACAAGAAAAGAGACGGAGCTAATACAAATTTACTAATATTAAATAATAATGGAATAATAGTTAATGCAGAAGTTATTAAATAAAAGTTTCATATAAAGGCATCAATTAAAGGTCAATATTTTTATAGAAATATCCATTATTTAAAATAATTTATTTATTTACATGCAGGATTTTTATTTTAAACTGACGTTAAGGGAATATTATAGCGACCTTAATTTATCAGTAGAACTATTTTACAGAATTGATTCTTTAATACATCTATTAAGTTAGTTTATATCGTCGCGCGGTACGAACAAAAAAGCCAACTTCTAAGTTCGCGCGAAGAAAAACCAGTTTCACGCGAAGAAAAGCCAAAAAATGTGCCCATACTTTGGCTTTCTTCGCACGAAACTGGCTTTTCTTCGTACCGTGCGACGATATGTCAATCACTAGGCGGCGTTATACAATATTTTAACAAAAACAATTGACGTGTGCATATTAATTGCTAATTAAAGTAAGAATCGGTACAAAAGTAATTCATATAAAAACTCACACTTTTGGGATTGTTACAATATGTCGACGGCTGAGAGGAATAACCCACTAACCCGGCGATTGCTACGAAAATTCGCTATCTCGGCGTTTGTTCGAAAACCCGCCATTTATCTCGGCGTTTGTTTAAAAGACCCGCTATTTCGGGTTTGCTTCGATAATCCTCTAGCTCGGCGAAGGTTTTATTAGAAACCCTTTAACTAAGGCGCGTTTTTTTTCTTCAATTTTGCATAGTGGCAGCTCTGCAGGATTTTAAGCTGTTCGAGACATTTTTTATTTTTTCAAAAAGTGTCCATTTTTTGAAAAATGCAAAATGACCAGAAAAATTATGAAAAAAAATCACATGTATTCTTTGGCTAATTTTAACCATTTTTTGTTCAATAAAATTTTTTTATAAAGTTGAACCTTTTCGATAAAAAAATTTTCAAAGTTTTCTTACATCTCTGTTTTTTTCGCAAAAATGGCCATTTTGCAAAAGCCATAAAAAAATCCTGATTACAAACTTACTTTCAGATTTGTATCATAAAAAGTCATAGATCCAATATGAAAGGCTAACATAAAAAAAATAAATAATTCTATTTTATAAAATTCAGTGACAAATCTACAAACAATTGGATATAACTTTGCAGATTTTGAAAGTTTTCCAATTTTGATATCATTGACTCGCCCTGAAATTAAACAAGGAAGAAAATGAGACCTTGCAAATTAAAATTGAATGAAAAACAAAAAAGTTGATGATTACTAATTGAATTTTTTTTTTAATGGACAAAATCTACTTTTGCAACATTGCAAAATTTTCTAACAAAAATTTTTTCCGTTATGTTAAGTTATGTTAACCCTATTTCCTGTCATATCAGTTTGCATATTGGAATGTGTAAATGAATCTTTGTAAAAAATTTTGTAGCTTTAGGTCTACTAGACCGCCGAAGCCTCCTTAAACCGTACGGTAGGCACAACTGAAAAAGGTCGTTGTTATTGTTATCGTAGAAATTCGTCAGTGTCGTGGCGAATTTCTACGGAACAGAGTGACAATAACAGCACCCGCAACATGGATAATAATAATAATAATACCGAAGCAATTGAAGACAGGTAATTAGCCCTTCGCAAGTAATTAGTATATAATTCTATTAGTAGAATTATACTAATTACTTGCGAAGGGCCAAGTGTATTTTTAACATTGTGCCTTATTCGCATGTAATAAAGGTGTTCGCACTTTATTGTTTTAGAAACATATAAGTACAGCGTAATGGTTCGGTTTGGCCGTTACACAGTAAATATAAATACTAAGCAAAATAAATAGCTCGATACCTCATTTGATAATGCTATGAATTTATTTCGAAATATTCTTTCTTCGAAAATTGAAAATCATAGTTTTATGATTTTTTTTTTTCAAAAACAGATTTTAATGAGATTTTATGAGCAAATTTCTATACCTTAAATGAAGCCTAGTATCAATAACACTATACAGTATGGGCCCTTTCTTCCAAGATGCGAATTGCCTAATTTCAAATACGCGTTATCATCTTGTTTAAAAATAATTCATTTCTTATTACTATAATAATAATTTTGCAAATATTTATGTTGCGAAAACGAGCGAAAAAATATGTGGAAAAAGCTTCATTAAAATCCAATCCCAAAATGTTCGTTGTTCTTATAAATTAGAACTTTTATTCAAAACCTTTTTTTTTTTTTTTCATTTAAAAAAAAAAAAACATCTTATCCACCACACAGCAACGCATCGAAACCCCAAATGGTGGTAATTTCACCACCCCGGGTCAGCTCGACCTCGGCAATCGACGACGCCGAAACAACCCAGGAGTCCTCACTAACCGTCCTCCTGATGCGCTCGTCAATTCAGCAGGGCCAGTGGCGCGGCCGCAAGATGTCGAACCTCATCCGCGAGGAAGACGAAGCGTCGGCGCTAGCGTCAACAGCAGCAGTAGCAGATGAGGATGACGTTCATGAGCCGCCCGAGGAGGTGCGCGACGGCGATCCCTCCGTACAGGAGCTCGCGGACATGACGCTGCCCGATGAGATACTCGGGAAGCTGGGGGAGCTCAATCTCAATGAGACTGCTACTGATGAGATACAGGGGCAACTGGAGGAGCTCAATCACGATCAGACCGCTGCTATTAAGAAGTTGGTAGGTATGTGGGAGGGGAATCTTTTGTGATTGTGCGAAATTTATATAGTGTTAATAAAAATTTGGAATACGTGATTTTTTAAGCTTGTTGTTCTGTATAATAAGTATTTATTAGAATGATAGCTTTTATGGCAAAGATTCTGTGTAGCCATATGACATCCTTAACCTTTAGACTGCCGGCCTGGCTCATATATGAGCCAGATGTGACCTTGAAAACTCGTTTCGACATATTAGATATTTATATAAATAAATTTTACCTTTTAAAAATATTCATTTTCAAGGTAAAAATGCCAGCAGTCTAAAGGTTAAATATAACCATGATGATAGTTTAATGTTTGGGCTAGAAATTACGATTTGTAAATAAATGTAGGAAAATATACGAATCAGTGTATTACGTAATTTTATATTCGTCTACGGACGAATTTTCCTGTATTTATTAATTGCTGGAAATTAAAAAAATCATACATTCATTTGGAAAATTTTAATCTTCATGTATTTTTACTTCCTATTTAATTTGTTTTATAATTAATTTGCTTCCAATTTGTACATTTTCATACATGTTTTATTTCGCGGTGAAAATCGTTTCCTGCGAAAAATTAAATAAGTACAATTATTTTCCACGAAAACATTACCTGATTTAGGATATACACAATAACTTTCTATACAAAAATATCTTCACCACAACAGGCAGGAATGTTTGAAATATTTCATTTCCAAATACTCCCCACCATACCTTTCAACTTACAAGCAAATACAAATTCGCCATTCCCTTGCAAACGCTTTCCACTCACCAACGCAGCACGATCGCCTTGTACGACGACGACGACGAGGACGACATCGTCTTTCTCGAGCCGACCAAGAGCACCCTCTATGACACGGTTCTACTGTCGAGCGACGAGGACGACTTCGACTTCCTCGAGCTGACCCAGAGCATCTGCGGTGACACGATTCTACTGACGAGCGACGGACGTCGCGCAATTAATACGGCACCGGGACTCTGTGCTGCTCGCCCGGCAGAAAGGCCTGCTCCATAGCCACCACTTGGGCTCGTTGACGGTACACGCAGACGAGCAGGAAGAGCAGATGGAGGAGATGAAGGGAAAGGAGAAGGGAGGGGAGGAGAATGCGGTGGTGTGCGACGACAACGTCGTCGAGGTCACCGCCAGGAGCGAGGATTTCGAGATGGGCGCGAGCACCAGCCAGGAATGTCCGAATACATCCGTGCAGTCGCCGAAAAGCACCACGGAGAGGGTCATGAAGGGTGAGTGCATGAAAGAGCTGTGGGGTCTTTCATCGAGAGTATTGAAAGGATGGAAAAAGGTATGAGAAACTGCGATGAACAAAAAATTGTAAATAAGCGTAGGATGGTATAAAGAAATATGGTTGGCTCCGAAATATTATCAATTTTTTTTTATAGATTTTTTAAATAGCTTTTGGTGGCTACATAAGATCTTTTCTGAATTTTTGCTAAATATTATGAATATAAAATAATAATAATAAATATAAAAATAGTCAACCTCGTTGATGAAAAAGGTCATTTTTTATATTGTCTATATGTTTTTTTTTTTTCTATATGCTGTAAATTGTGAAGTCTTCATTAAGAAAAACGTCCTAAAATTGAATTTTACAGCACAATATTATTAAGAAATTATATTTATGAAACTGAGGGAAATGGTCTTATTTACAAAATGGATATTTTTCGAAATACGTGCGTACTAAGGGAAATAGATGTTTCCAGAAAACTTTAATAGGTGATTAGAAATCTTCATTCGTTAATCAGTTATACGTAATCAGTGAATTCTTATAAAATTTCTAATACTTTCTTAGAAAAGTGCACGTAATTTTATTTACTTATTTTGAATTACAAGTAGGTTTGGAGCAAATTTAGAGTTTTCAACCAAGCAGGTCTTAAAGCTTTCATTTTAAACTTTCGCCTCACCTGTTGCAGATATTTTCAACACTTTTAGGTATAAAGTTATTCAAATTTCTAAAAACACTTTATACCCCTCGCTTTTCAAAAAATGTCTACATCTCTGTTACTATGGCCGATTGAGAAAAGCGCTGAGACACGTGTCCATTGATTTTTCAACTGAAAACATTTTCCGGAGTTTCATAAAAATCGGGAACTCGCATTCCTGGTGCTCCCATTGTTAGACGTAGAATTTAATTTTACATCCTAGTACAAAAAAATACTATTCCGATTGAAACGTTTCTATGCGAAGGAAGTTCCTTTGATTGTACAACAAATTAAAAATTTTCTCAATGAAAACGTTAATTTTCTCTCTCTAAAATCTTATGATAAAAAAAAAAAAATTATTCAGAAATGAACATAGATATAATATACTTTTCTAAATTTTACCACTCAGACGTGCCGTGTCCACCATGCCACAAACTCACCACATCTGAGATCTTCGACGAGGCGACGGGGCTACCGCATACGGAAAAGCTGAAGGAGCACCTCCTCGCCGAGGGTAGAATCGACGAGCAGGCGGCGCTTCGCATCATCGCTGAGGCCACGGCCATCTTCCGTAAGGAGGAGAACATTATCAAACTGAACGATCCGGTTACGAGTAAGTATAAGTTTTTTCATTTACTTACGGAGTGTTAGTTACGAATGATGTGCTTGGTTCTGTCGTAGTTTGCGGCGACATTCACGGTCAGTTCTATGATCTGATGAAGCTGTTCGATGTCGGCGGTTGCCCGAACGAGATTAATTACCTGTTTCTTGGGGATTACGTGGACAGAGGGAACTTCAGCACGGAGGTGAGAATGTACTAATGCCCTATTGTATGAGAAGGTACCTCTAACCAAAAATCCTGATATTATAATCCGGAATCGGATTTCTGAACAGATCCTCCTATTCTTTTACCATATGTGAAATAGAAATCAAATAGGTCTAATGGGTTTTTCTCATCTGGAACGTGTACCTTAAAAATAAAACGTTTATTAATGAAATATATTCTTTTTCTAATATTAAAAGTATCCTTTATATAACGAAAAAATTATATGTTTTACATGCAAAAAAGCCATTGTAGGTCTATAACCATTCGAGAAATCGCATCGATTTTCGTCAAAAGCCCCTAATTTCATAATTAAACACCGACGTACCCATATCTCCCTTACAGTGCGTCCTTTACCTGTGGGCTCTGAAGATCTGCCACCCGACGACGTTCTTCCTTCTCCGCGGCAACCACGAGTCTCGTCACCTCACAGAGTACTTCACCTTCAAAATCGAGTGCGAGCTGAAGTACACGCAGCTCTTCTACGACGCATGCATAGACTCCTTCAACTGTCTGCCCCTCGCCGCCGTCGTCAAAAAACAGTTCTTCTGCGTCCACGGCGGCCTGTCGCCCGAATTGTTCGACCTCAACGATATCCAAAAGGTGAGCGATCAAAAGTAAACAACTTTGAATGATGACGATTAACGTGGATGAATTGTACAGATTAATAGGTTCCAAGAGCTGCCGTCGCACGGGATATTCTCCGACCTGCTCTGGGCGGACCCGGATCCACATTTTGGCAAGAAGAGAAAGAAAGCGGTGAATTTTTTCAAGCATAACAAGTCGCGCGGCTGCTCCTATTATTTTAGGTAAGTGCTGCTTTAATTTCGCTGTTTTATACTAATTGGAATGACTATTGTGGCTTTTTATTGTTTGTATACGATGTAGCTACGAGGCCTGCTGCGACTTCCTCTATCGCAACAAGCTGCTCTCGGTGATAAGGGCGCACCAGGCGCAGAACGAGGGCTACTGCATCTACCGCGAGACCAAGGATAACTTTTTCGCCCTCATGACCATATTCAGCGCGCCCAACTACCTCGGCACTTACAAGAATAAGGTATGTGCTGATATCGTGTACGCGTTCCTAGTATAGAAGAAAAATATCAAGAGCGCCTTTTATTATAAATATTGAAAAAATCCGTACGTCGAGCATTAGTCTTTCAGAGATTTAAAAATGAATGTTCTTTTTTTAATTGAAAAAGTGTCGCTTTCATCCAACGTAACTAAAACTAGTCCAAAATTAAATCTATATAAAAAAAAAACAAGATATCACGGATTTTTGTTAATCTTCATCAGTCTTCGTGTATACATATTCTAACGCAATTCTATCCACTCCTAATTCTATCGATTACAGGGTGCAGTTATAACATACAAGAACAACATTCTCAACATAAGGCAGTTCCACTGTATGCCCCACCCGTTCTGCCTGCCGAACTTCGTGGACGTGCTCACCTGGTCGCTGCCGTTCGTCGCCGAGAAAGGTACACGCGTCAAAACCTATAATAACGAAAATACACGTTACATACTTATATGTATACCCGAAACCGTTATGTTGCAGTGACGGATATCCTGGTGAAGATACTGAAAGTGTGTTCGAAGAACGAGCTGCTAAGTAACTTGGCGCCCCGAGCCGACGTCATACGCAAGAAGATCAGGGCTGTGAGCAAGATATTGCGGGCTTATACTACCCTCAGGTCAGAGAAAATCGCGCGCTTACATGTGTATTCTTAAATGTGTGCGAATTTTAATTTTAATTACTCTTTTTTCCTTTTTTTCCCTTGGTTAGAGAGGAACGGGAGCTAGTGTTGCAGCTGAAAGGCATGTCGCCGACGGGACGAATGGCGTATGGTCTGCTCAGCGGGGGCCGGGATTCTCTCAAGAACGGTATAAGTTCGGGACGAATTAAAAAGTTTCCGTGGGGAAACTTGTGTATATGAATCGTTCGTTTCATTGTTTCAGCATTACGCAAGCACCTGACATTCAAAAGGGTCAGGAGGATGGATGCCGAGAACGAGCAGATCCCGAAGATCAGACGTAGCATCACTCTCGACACTGTGGCTGATGCTGTTCCTGCCAACTTACCTGAGGACAAAAGCAAGCGTCGACACTCGTATGCTTCCCCTGGAGGTATAGCTGTGACAGGAAAAGGATTAAGGTTGAATTTGCTCTACGATCCAAGTCGTGAGTCAGCATTACTAAAGATTATCAATAATTAATTATCAAACCGTATTTATCCCTTTTTTTTAAATATGTTTATAAAAATACACCAGACAAAGCCTTCAAAACCGAAAATTGGACGACAATTTTTGAAGTATTTCGACTTTTAAAAATCATATGTCTTAATACATTTTTTATTTCATTCAAAATAATGCCCAATCTTCAAATTTTATCCAATTCTTATTTATTTGGTCTTATATTGTTTGGAGAAGAATTCCTAACAGATCGCGAAACTCAGAAATATAATTCTCCGAACAATATAAGACCAACAAAATAAGAATTAAATAAAATTTGAAGATGCAGCATTATTTTGAATGAAATAAAAAATGTATTAAGACATATGATTATTAAAAGTCAAAATACTTTAAAAATTTTCCTCCGATTTTCGGTTTTGAGGGCTTAAACTCTTTGTTTGGTGTACCTTGATAAAGCTGTCAACTCCAAAATAAGTAAAATAATAAATTATTGATATTTAAAGTAATGGACTAACTTTTGACGTGGACGATAAAGCTAATACAACCTTAATTGTATTTGTCGAAGATTTTTGTAATTTTTCTAGGGGGGGGGGAGAGGTGTAAGCAATTAATAATACGTAATTACTTGGCATTCTATGATTGAATAATTAAAAAAAAAATAAATAAATAAATAGTAGCGAAATTTGGACTAAAAGAGAAATGCAGTCCTTTATGCTTGAAGACTTTCTAATTTCCCCGTATAAATAGCTACGCGACCTGAAGACCAACTACATATTATATTGTTAAAAGCGATAATATGAAGAATTAAGCAATATTATGAAAATCTACAATAAATTTCATGTACCTTTTGAAAATTATCACAATTGTTCATTAACTATTATAGTTCTTCTCTACACTTTCTTATACTGTTTGATTAGGAAATCTCCCGAGGACGGCTCAGACGAAAGACCATTCCTCGCCAACGGACATCGATGGTGGAGACCTGAGACCGCACAGCAGTCCCGGCCCATCGCACACGACGAATACCAAGAATGTTACCTCTCGTAATGACAGTCCGCCCCCAATGTTACCACTTTCTCAGCGTAAATCGTCAGCAGACGACAAAGACGATGAAACTGTCAACGCAAAAGCACGCGAGACTTACAAGAAGTAAATGCAACGTCACACGTCCTTTCCAATTCGTGTGTGTGTGTGTGTGCCCAAGTATGTTTTAAATTGTGCAAAAATTCAGTTGATCATCACATAGTAAGTTACAAAATTTGAAAAAACAGAAATTTGCAGAAATAGTTTTTCGAGAAAAATATAAAGATGATAAATGTGTAACAAGGACGGTGACAGATTTAATGGACGGTTCTGATTGCGATTGTAAAGATAAGAGGTAAAATAGATTATTGATTTTTCAGTAATAAAGTCGTAAAGTTAATAGAAACGTCGCTTTTAAACGAGTTACTGACTATTTGTCGAAGCCCCGCGCCCAAGAGCAAGTGATCATCATCCGTGTACCTATTATTAGTTTCGCAAAGATGATGGCAAAAAAGTTGATGCAGGAAATTCTTGTCTACGTGCGTCGTTGTAAACGCGCTGGACGAGTTTATTTCAAAGATGTATAAATTATTATGTTTTTTTTTTTTTGTTTTTAGGGAAGTTAAGATGTATGCGATAAATAAATGTAAATATTTTGCTTTTGCGCGAATAGTATAAATGTATTTTAAGATAATGAAAGAATAAGGAAAGAGAGATAGAGATGATTTTATTAGGTGTTATTGCAATAAACAATTATCAAAGAAAAGTTCTTGTCTTATGAATCAATCTCAGAATTCTTATGCATGTACTTTGTTAAGTGTAATGAAATTTTTCAACCGATACTTTTGAATTTCCAGCGCCATACCGTAAGCTACCGCCACACCAACCGTTCATTTCATGCATCGATCTGACCAATAGCGCGTGCCTCGTAAGTCGTACTGGCAGACAGAAACGCATGACTTGTGCTGAGGGCGCGGCCACAATTCGTCACAGCAGTGTAATGCCTCGAGTGACAACCAATCCCAGGTTGGCTCGGAGTATCAAGTCCGCTTGAGTAAATTGGATTGTCACTCGAGGCATGACACGGCTGTGACGGTATTGTGGCCGCGCCCTGAGCATTTCTGTGGCTAGTCCCTTATTTGTTCCGTCAATCTTGCAGAAACAATATATTCATTTTTCATTCTTAGTGTCTTAAAATATCATGACTTTTCCATTTATATATTATACTCTAACCCGAATGGTAGTTGATAGTTTAGGAAACGTATGAGGTAGAGTGAAACACGCGTTCCTTGTTTTCGTATTTAACTTCGATTTATCAAAATTTGGTATTACTAGGGTTTAATTGATAAGAGAATTGCGATAAAATAGAAGGGATAGGTCGTTATGTAACACAAATCAGAACAAATGAATGATGTTCAAAATATTTTACTACTCATATTAAAATAAAGTTTTAGTGCTGAATAACTGTTTTCATTTAAAGCCATAAACAATAAAATATAGAATCACTAACTAAACCTAAATTAAACTTATCCAAATATATTTACACGAAACTTTGTAACTCAAACTTGTTTTATGATTGTTAGCTTTTTTCTGCAAAGGAATTATCATCTAATTCCAATCCACATGATATGAAATTAGCATTGCCCTGTAACAGTAAAAATAAATTAGTAAACTTTATAATTATAGTAGTTTTTATAAAATCACTGATAAAATTATACTCACTTCTTGTTGTACTACTACCAAAGATTTACTGTTTGGTAAATTCAATTCATCAACATCTCCACTTGCAAGGATAATTACTGGATCTTCTGACATATTACTTTCATCCATATATGTTATGCTCATTTCTCCATCCTCCTGTTAAACATAAAAAAAGAAAACGTATGTTGATGTAATGATCAATTTATTAAAATTCAAGTAAACATGTTAAAAAAGAAACATATAAAACATACCGGACAGTATGCCTCGAAGTCAGCCTCATTCAATTCTTCAGCTTTTACTACTTCTACACTGCTAGTGTTATTAGAATCCTTCTTTTTTGGTGATTTTTTGGATGGTGAATCTGAATCAGATTTTTTATTATCTTTTTGAAGACGTCTCCAAATAGTAGTTTTAGGTATGTGAAAAGTAGCAGCAGCTGTACCTTGAGACATTTTACCGTTTTTGCAGGCAGCCACAGCTTCTTCTAAGCGTATTTGTTTACGGTCCTCTCCATCGGTTTTTCGTCGTTTCCAAAATGTTGAGGGCAATTTTCCTTGGTCAACAAGACGTGCTTTATCTCTAAATAGCGTTGTTTTCGGGATCTAAAAGAGTAAAAATTCAATTACATCAAACAATATGAAAAAAACATTTTTATACCTTTGTATATTTCTTAATCAATATTTTAATTGACAATTTACTTTATATTCATTTGCAACTTTGGTAAGGCCTTCTCCTCTCTGTAAAGCTTTTACAGCAGCTTCTCTTCTGTCAGGAGCATAATTTTTTCTTGTGTCATGCCTATTAGATCTGTAACCTTCTTTTTGAATTCGCCTCCATAAAACTGTTTTTGGTATACCATGCATATCTGCAGCTTGCTGTAAACTAGATCCAGCTAGAAAAATATATTTTCATTCAGTATTAATACAATAAAATTTATTTAAAACAAGTTAAATTTTGAATTTATATGAAGAAAATAAATTAAAATATACTTACTTATGACAGCCTCTATAGCTTGCTTCATATCATCAAGCGTATATTCGTTTCTACATGGATTTAATGTTACACCAAGAGCCTTTGCTCGCATATATAGAGTAGACCTAGGTATACGATGTTTGGCAGCTGCTTCAAGAAGTGTACCTCCTGTGCGAATTTCATCAAGAGCAGATTTCAACATATCATCAGTGTAATCTCTTTTACATACACTCTTTCTTCGTTTTATGGTTGTATATTTTAGAGTTGAATCAGAATCTGAGTGCTTTCTTTTCTTTTCTTCATTTTTCTTATTAATATTTCCTTTTCCATATACTTGTTTATCATCTTCAGAGTCTACACTTTCATCAACAAGATAAGATTCTTGGAGAGAGATATCTTTTTCAGAAACTTCAGTCTCGTCAAGGCCTTCAATCTAAAAAATATTTTATAATTGAGTAAACTGATAAATTTTGAACATGCAGATTCTGTTAAATGAGAAAAACAATTCAACTTACTTCCATTAAACCATATATCTTTAGAAAATGAGCTGCCTGTAGCAGATTATTTATGTTCTCCACAGGTATTCTAACTTCTCCGTTGTAGCTAAATTCTACAATTGATCTTATATCCTGTGCAGCAATATCAGTTAGAATTATGGTAGAATGTTCCTCGTTTACATGGCACAATAGCTCCTGTATAAGAATATTATTTATTATGTATAGAATAGCTTCTATTTTTAAGGGACAGGCTATATTTAAACCAAACTATATTTTGAAACCAAAAGTATTAAATGGATTTCCAATAAGTGCAAATAAATTAATAAAGTAACTTTTAAGTAAAATAAACTTCATTTAGAAATTTAATAAGAGTAAATTGTTAATGATAATATATATTTGATTTTTTAGTTTTAACCATAGCTTGCTGCCTGAAATTATTCAGTCTTTGTAATTAAAGCAGAGAAACTAAAAATAAAATGTTTGGACGATGTAAAATTTCAGAACTTTTAGTAAAAGCACAGTGAAAGTAGAACCCATAGTGCAGTTCAAGCCTCCAACTTCTTTGCAATCACTCAAGCCAGACTAAGTTTTCTAAACAACCAAATAGGCTAGGAAAAAACAAAACAAAACAACAGCAGTACAAAACAAAAGCTCACCGCAAATAGGCTGCTGCAGGCGCAAAGTACCAGACGGTGTGCCTGAATGCGTTCGCCACCGGCCGAGATGGTAACGTCGACCATGGACTCCTCGTCGAGGAGCTCCCGCATCACCTCCGCCAAGTGGTTCTGATAATTGCTCCATTTGAAGCAGTACTGAGTGCCTAATTCACTTTCCGTGTTGCTGGCACCGCTACTAGACCTCTCGGCCATAGTTTCAGTTTATCCGTTTCCCTCTTCTTAGATATTGCTTGAAATCCCACGATCTTGTATAATAAGTACGAACGACGAAATCGAGAGTCCACAAAGAACGCGCGAACGCGACGAGAACCTTATATATTATTACGCGCCCACACAGGCATTTGTGGGTATAATAAACGAACGGAACGGAACTTTTTGCCCTGCTAGGTATATCGTTCTGTTATTACGACGGGTTTTACACCGAAAAGTTAATGGCGATCGTAGTAGTACGTATACACGGGTATACGGACTACTCACTACGGCGTTCCTCGAGTTGCTGCGTGAAATGGCGGAATAGAATAGCGAGACGCGCGCGGGGTACAGAGAGAGGGACGAAGTACGAACGCGTCGTGACGCCTGCTGAAGATGATTTGAGGGGAAACGTACGTTACCGTAGGGACGCCGGACGAGCTATAGCTCGGGTAGGCGACTGTGGCGCCACCAAGATATGTGCTTTGCGCTCGATATTGGTCTACAATTATGGGTTTTAATTGTAAATTGAGGTGTTTTATGGTTGCGGGATGGATGGCAATGGGGAATTTTGGTTTTTATGTAAAGGGGTAAAGATAAAAAATGTGGTAGATTTTTGAAAAATTAGGTTAAGGTCTGATTGTTGCTAAAAATAAGAAACGGAAAAAGAAATGAATAAGTAATTGGAGGGCGCATCGGTCGACCAGTTAAAGCCTAACCGGATGTAGACACAGGGCACGCGGATCAACCGTTTTCCCCAGCGCGATATCTGAATGTTCTTATTGTTTTAAATTTAGTTATTATGTTGATTCGTATTATTTTAGTTGTTTCATAATAATTAGAAAATGCAAATAATCGTGATATTTAAGTAATTATGCTTGGCGCTCAAAATTGTTGTGAATCATCGAAATCATTCGTCAGTGTATTTATTTATAAAGTAATTTTTATACAAATTGTGTCAATTATTTAAATACCTAATAAGCAAAATTACTTTATTCCTTCGATCCTCTTTATTTCCTGTTCCTATAAATTCAAAACAAGCAAGCAAATAGTAAATTGATCAACAATGGAACTTCCCCAGTGGAAATTATAAAATGTATCAAAATGTACCAAAATGTATTAAAAGGTATCAAAAGATATTAAAGTTTATCAAATTGTATGTAGAGATTGCATTTCGTAATTTTTGTAGAACACTGTAATCTACAAAAATTATGAAATGTAACCTACTTATACAGTTCGGTATACTCTGATATCTTATGATAAATTTTGATACCTTTTCATACATTTCAAATTTCCACTGGGGTTGACAGTTGTAAACAGTTATCATAGTAACCCGCTAACATGTAGATCGTTATATTTACATTGTGGAATTGGTATATTTTATTTTCCTATGCTCGATGATGCATCTTTGAGAAATTAGATTAAAAAAATTTAAATCTGCATAAAAATGAAAATTATTAATAAGTGATTCTTATTTTAAAATCAACTGCAATATATGAAATTTCGAAGTAAACAAATCTCCATACTTAAAATTTGAACTATTGTCTGAGCGTTCCATAAGCACAGACTTTTTTCTTATAATAAAAAATAAAGTACATCCAACGATTTTTTGTTGACGTTACTTATAAGTTTTTGTACACCTGTAAAAATATTGTGATTTAGAAAACGCGTTCAGAGAAATAATATGGACCTCTCATGTACTAAAAACCTACTTATAAGTTTATCAATTAGATATTTGTCTATTTCCAACTAAGTTTGTCAATTAGATATTTATCTATTTCCAGCTAACACAAACCAAGATGAATCCAGTAAAAAAGATCCCAATACCAGCGCTACAAGTAACGATTTTAACACCTTTTATGCTCAATGCCGAAAATCCATCTACGAGGTATATCCTATTTGATCTCCTTTAAAACAAAACAATCCATTATACAACTATTATATTATAAAATTCCTACTCCCACAGAACCAACACTTGTGGTCCTTTCGAAGAGTAAGGTGGCACCCCAAGACCAACGCGCAAAGTTGGGCTCAGAAAGCCAATGCTGGGGTACGATGAGTACAGCTGGATGTGGGATTTGGATAGGAATAAGCTGTATCATAATAATAACAAATCATACGCCTTTCAGTTTCCCGAGCGGAGCGATCGGACGTATCGTGTTAATTATTGATACCAAGTTTAGGAGTAAGTACATGGTCTTTTCAAAAGAATGAATGTTTAATTAAACCAAAGTAAAAAAAAAATAATTTTAGGTGAATGGACCCTAAACCAAAATTTTTTGTATTTTACAATTGAAAAAATTGAGAATAAACTATAAAAGTAATGTAATTGCAGGGAACTCAATTAGAACAATTAGAAGTGGTCGTATAATTTATTATATTGATGAAAATAGTAAATTGAAAGTTGTTTATTTAAAATATACTCCTATAAATAAGTCGAGATTTTATAAGAGATCAAAATGTTATTCATTGCACCAAAGACATTACAGAATCTAAAAATGAAGCCCAGTGTTCCTAATTCCATCTCATTTCCATTTTGTGGAGATATGCTATTAGATGGGCTATCTAATATCAAATATGTTTTATTTCGTTACAAAACTTATGCCTTTTCTATTGACTGTTAAAAATACGATCCCTTAAATCATTTAAAAAAGGGGAATTTTTAACCGTTTTCTTACGCTATCTTTGATTGCTTATAATTTCCTGAAAAATTAATGTATTTTTAATGGAATAAAGCTTAAATTTGAGCTTTTCTTGTCTACTTTTATAATCTCGTTAGCTCATTTTCGTATCATAAATATTCACAACGTGATAGTTGATAGAAGACATATCATTTTTTAACGAAATAGTGCATATTTAAATTAGGAAAACTGGGTTTCATTTTTTCCAGAAATTATGACTCTTGTACCGGGCGTCCTCATACTTTCTGTATAAAGTTAATGTTTTTTTAAAAAAGTTCATAACTCACAAATAAATTATAATAATGCAGAATATAATGCATTCATAATGCATAATTCATAATTATAACAGATTATAATAGATATCATTTTTAAACATTTTAATTAATTTTGTTACACATCATTGGAGTTATGATTTAAAAAAAAAAACACGTTTTTATTTTTGATGATAACTAAAGAACCGTGATAGATAGAAAATTAATTTTTTTAGAAAATATAGGTATTTTAATTCTCTTTCGAATGCCACGCACCCCATTCAGATACATAGAGCCGTTCTCGAGAAATTACGATTTTTAAAAAATGTCAAAAAATTTTTAACCTCAAATATCTCTGAAATTTATGGACCAATCATTTTGCCCAAAGAACTCGACCGAGAACTACAAAAAATCTACCTCTAAAAGGAATTTTGAAGCCATTAAGTCAATTTTACTCTTGTAATCGTTGGACATACAAAACTGATTTTTTTCATTTTTCAATTTTTTACTCAAAATCTAGTCAATGTATTCAAATTTTAACAGATTATAGCTATTTATATTCTGTATTATCATTATTTTTCTCAAAAAAATTGACCGTTAAGTTTAGGAGTTATAAGCTTCTAAAAAAAACACGTTTTTGTTAATAACAAAAGAACCATGATAGTTAGAAACTTTTTTTTTAGAAAATATAGGTATTTTAATTCTCTTTCGAACGCTACCCATCAGATTCGAATAACTCGATCCTATCATTAAAAAAAATCAAAAAACAGTTTTGAGAAAATCGAAAATTTGAAAAAAAACAAAAACGCATCGCCCCAATCAAAAAACGGATTTTTGACCCGCCATCACGCAAAAAAAAACAAAAAAAATGAGACCTGAAAATCGACCGAATAGAAGCTGAGATCCAGGCGTACACACACACACACACACACACACACACACACACACACACACACACACACACACACACACACACACACACACACACACACACACACACACACACACACACACACACATCCATACAGACATTTTTCAAAAACCATGTATTTTGATTCCTCGGAACACAATTATAACATGTTTCTACAACAACTCAAAAATTTACTATCACAAAGCTTATGTTTCTAATGTTGCTAATATAAATATAATAATACCCTGTCGTAAATTTTAAATGTTAATAACAGTTAATAACTGTTAAAAATTATTTATAACTATTTAGAACTGTTTAAAACTGTTTATAAGTGTTACAAAATGTATGATTCTGGACACATTTTTTCTAAGTATAATACTTTGTAACAGTTTTAAACAGTTTTTAATAGTTTTAAACACTTTCAAACAGTTTCAAATAATTTTAAATTTGATATATTTAAGGAAAAATTAATAATTAATAAATTATTATTATTATTATTATTATTATTATTATTAATAATTAATAATTATTTAATAGCCTCATTATTATAATCATGAGAATCAAGGAGCGCGGGAGCACTCCGAAGACAAGTAACAGTCAAACAATGCAGAAGAAACCTAAGGAGTGTTTAATTATACTAATAATTCATTATTACTATGTTAATAATAATAATTAATAAATATTTAAAAGTTATTAAATAATCTAATAACTCTTACAAACTGTTAAAAACTGTTGAAAAATGTTACAAACAGTTACAAACGATTAATAACGTCCAAAGTACATTTTGTAACATTTTGAAACAGTTTATAACTTTCTAACAGGTTTTAACATTTTTGAACAAAAATATTTCCGCTAGGGTTTAATATCATAAATATTTGTAGAATTATAATTAATAAAAAAACGTCATTCTTAAACAAAATATAACGGATATTTGGGATTAGGCAGATTGTATCCTAAGATAAAGGGCCGGTTAGATGAAGTTACAAATGTATAGGGTAAAAGTGGGTATTACCGCGGTTTTTCAGCACAGGCGTTTTATAGTACACGAATTAAAAGCTTTGCCTCGATGATTTAAGTTGAATATATTCTTTTTTTAACTCTTCTTTAACTTACCAGAAATGCAAAAATGACTCTTATCATATGTTAAAAAACATATAGTTAATTAATAAATGCAATCTAAAAAATAGATCCGAGGCTGATATTACTGCGGGTATGATTGAATTACCGCGGGGGTTTTACCGTGTGTATGATGGATTACCGCGGGGGTATTACTGCGGAATTTTACCTTGAGCTTGTTATATTATTTATAATTTTACAACCGAAAAAATGAACATATCTGTATATTTTTACATCATATTTCATTTAGAACATAGCAGTTGGCAAATGTTCTCATATATATTGTAGACTTCTTGATTTCACTGTTTTGAGGTTCCGTTGGACCAATGCCGCAGTAATACCAGCAATCGTATTTGTATACTAATGACGGTATTACCGCGAATGGCCAGACAATAATGTAGTATATTCATACAAATCATGCTTTATTCTCTTTTTAAGACGATTTCTTATATTAATTAATATTTTGTATGATCGAATAAATATTAAATGCCGAATTATACTATGAAAAATGAAATTGCAGTGTTTTTCGTCAATCCGCGGTAATTGCAGCGTCCGCGGTAATACCCACATTTACCCTACTTACTACTTATATCCAAGCCTCGACAAAATCCGCTTCCTGAAGGTCAAACGGTCTCCTTTTGTGAGTGTGTTTGAAGTAAACACTTCACGCTTTGCTTGGCATCTCAAAATGCGAGAATCACGTTAGCACCAAACAGGCATAAAAAATTGAATTTCACAAAATTCAACTTTTACTATAATAATGATTCAAATATTCCTTTTCATCAACAAAATTACATATTACTTTTATAGTGATACTCGACATGGACCGAGGCACCCTATCGTTTGGCGACAAGAACGGCCACCTTAGTGTAGTGTTCCACGACCTGAATACCCGCATCTCGGGCACCCTATCGTTCGGCGACAAGAACAGCCACCTTGGTGTAGCGTTCCACGACCTGAACACCCGCATCTCGGTCGCCTGCTACATGAGTATGAACTACATCGGCACTCTCAGTAACGGCGCGCTGTTCATTTAGGCCGCGGCCACATTTACCGTGCGCGCGTACGCGCTGACTTCTAATGATAAGGTTGGTATCTTTGGCTGTAGCCAACCTTGCAAATTTTAAAGGAAAAGAATAAACTGACCTGCTCCAAAATGTGAGAAAACTTAACCTATCAATTAGACCCACATAGCATGTAAACTTGCTTACTTGCTCCGAAAAAATTATCTATAAGAGTTAACAGTTGAGTTAAGAAGTGAGTTAAAAAATAAAATGAGAAGATAAAAAAAATTATTAAAATTTAATAAAATTAAATGAGTTTTGTACTTCTTTTTCGTCAATAATTATGGAATAATTATGGATAGATTAACTATTGAAGTTGTTAATGTGTGTATAAATTATTTAAGATACGCAAGGCAAGTGTATAAAAAGAACAATTGTTATCCGGAGCGAGTACATGCTAGGGCCTTTCTACATATGTGTGTTCTGTGTGTTCTGTGTGTTCCCGACAAAGACAGATAGATCTGTTCCGTTTATGTAAGACAGAGACAGACATAGAAAGAAGTTGTCTAGAACAGACAGAACACACATATGTAGAAAGGGCCCTATGCGGGTCTAATTGATAGGTTAAGTTTTCTTATATTTTGGAGCAAGTCAGTTCATCCTTTTCCTTTGAAATTTGCAAGGTTGGCTACAGCCAAAGATACCAACCTTAGCATTAGAAGTCAGCGCGTACGCACGGACGCGTCCGCGTCCGCCCGCGCTTATGTGGCTGCGGCCTTACCTGATATCGAGCGCGTTCGGCGTCTGCGATAATAATTTGTCATTGAGCGACAACAACGCGAACGATGATCCGAAAACGTTTCTCTCGTGGATTCTATGGAAATACCACAATTACTTCTTGATCAAGCGAGTGATGGGCGCGTGCAGTGCGTTCGTGAGTAAGATGCAGACATCACTTTATAGCGCTGGCGAAGTGCCGAATCAGGATTGTTGCAGTCGAAGTGGGAAGTGTGTATGTATGCGTGCGATGAGCCTGAAAGTAGGTTGTAAAAAGATGAGGGAAAAATAATAAAGATATGATTGTAAAATTATGTGGAGAGTTTAGGATAGGTGTAGCTTTAAAACGAATGAGTGAGTTAATTTTAGTATAATATATAAGTACGCTTGTATTGAATGTTTTTGTGTGGAGTTGACTTTGTAGATTTATTATTGGCTATGAATAATGCTTTATGCATTAAATATGTATCTCTGATAACAAACCTTTTTAATTGATTGAAAATATATTTACAATTTTTTAAAGTGATTTACGAACGATGTCTGTCGACTAAAAAATAAAAAATCTAAACTCTAAAGGATAAACCGTTTTTTTATGGAGGACCATAAGAAATTAATTTGATATGTGTAAATCAATTGTATTTTCCTCTTAATCCTAATCATGATAAGTTTTAAAATAACTAAACAAAGCTAGGATTATCCATTTACCAAAAATATTAAAAATTTGTTTTGAATTAATTAAATTCAAGCGATAATTCGACGACAACCAATAGGCAGATAAAGTATAGGAATTTATATCAATACCTCGCAATGCATATCATGCTTTGTTCCAAGCTCCACTCAGCACCGATAAGCATCTCCCCGCAACTGCAGCTGCGTCTCATTCTGCAATTTTTATAAATAAAATCGATAATCAAATACCCGGCCCAGATAACAAAAACTCGACCAGATCGTATAGCATATTAGCATGTAGGATGCAGGCTCGTGCAGCTCACTGGGGCCTTTCTACATATGTGTGTTCTGTGTGTTCTGTGTGTTCCCGACAAAGACAGATAGATCTGTTCCGTTTATGTAAGACAGAGACAGACATAGAGAGAAGTTGTCTAGAACAGACAGAACACACATATGTAGAAAGGGCCCTGGATTTGTATGCGGGTTTTGATCGCGGCAGCGCTGTAGTCGTTTTTCATCCTCGTTGATTTTCCCGCAAGTGTCGACGCTGTCGGCCGTCATCCTATTTGCTCTCTTCCTAGGCGGATGCCGTCAACTTTCGGCGTGTAAAATCGTCCATGGCATAAGATTTGTGCGCTTATTATCCGGAATAGTGAACAGTAAAAAGTATCAACATGGTGAGCTTTTGATTGTTTTGATTGTTAGTTGTATGTGGTTTATTTTGTTGTTCAATATCTATTTTCCTTCGTATCAACACATGTTACTTTCTAACCTACAATTTTCCATATTTACATGGACGAATGCGAATCGTTGAGTCTATTTCCATACTTGTTTCAATGCTTGTTTATTACTTTAGAAATATTTAAATGTTAAACAAGTTTTCTTTTTTATTTGATTGTATGTAAACAAAGTTTACTGTTGGGAAATGAATTTATTTTGGTATAGGTGAAAAAATAATCTTTTTTTCCTATTCAATTGCAGAAACCTCTTATGTTACACGGGCACGAACGTGCTATTACAAAAATCAAATACAGCAGAGAAGGTGATTTACTCTTCTCAGCCAGTAAAGACAAGAAACCCAATGTTTGGTATTCACTGAACGGTGAAAGATTGGGAACTTTCAATGGTCACAATGGTTCGGTTTGGTGCATTGACGTTAACTATGATACCACTCGTTTCTTGTCAGGCAGTGGTGACAACACACTTAGAATATGGGATTGTCAAACAGGTTTGTCATTAACAAATACAAGCTTTTTAAATGAATTTACTTGAAAAATACTACTGTGTTTAATAACTTGAATTAATAAATTTGGAGTTCTATTCTGTACTATATAAAGTTTCAGTAACAATGTACTAAATAACAATTGTTGTGTATCTTTTTAGGTAAGGAAATTAGTCAATTATCCACAAACAGTTCTGTGAGAGCTTGCGCCTTCAGCTATTCTGGAAACCTTGCCGTGTATGCCACGGACAAAGCTCTTGGCCATCAATGTGAGATGTTCATCATTGACATCAGGACTCCTGAAACTGTACTGTCTCAAGAAGACAATGTTTGTAGGACTTTGGTTAACGGAGCTAGGATCTCTTCTGTTCTATGGGGTGCTCTTGATGAGACTGTAATTACTGGTCACGAAAATGGTGAACTGAACATTTGGGACAGCAGGGTATGATTATTCTTCTTGTTTACTTTGAATTCTTGCAATAAATTAAAAGCTTTATTTAACATTATTCTTTAAACTTTTAGACTGGAAAGAAATTGAGTGATGCACAAGGACATAAGGGACAAATCAATGATATGCAGTTCAACAAAGATGGCACAATGTTTGTTACTGCCTCAAAGGACCACACAGCCAAGCTGTTTGACAGCGAATCTCTTGTAGCATTGAAAACTTACAAGACTGAACGTCCAGTGAACTCTGCAACAATTTCTCCAATCTTTGATCATGTTCGTAAATAATTTGTAAAAATTTCTAATTTATTTTACTGAAAATCATGTTATAGTAGATTCATGAGTTTATAAAATTAAATTCCGTTTTAAAGATTGATTTTAAATTTCCTAAAAATATAGATAACTAACAAAATATAATCCTTTAAGGTTGTCTTGGGAGGTGGTCAAGATGCTATGGATGTAACAACGACGTCAACGAAACAAGGAAAATTCGATGCTCGTCTTTTTCACCTGGTATTTGAAGAGGAATTCGCCAGGTTAAAAGGTCATTTCGGTCCAATCAACTCGCTAGCGTTCCATCCTAACGGACGTAGCTTATCCACTGGAGGAGAGGACGGTTACATTCGTATCAACACTTTCGATCAGTCATACTTCGATTTCCACTTTGAATATTAAGAAATTTTATAAAACTAATAAACAAAATTGTACAAAACAACTTTTAAGTCCACAATTTTATTGAATAAAATACTATTGAATTAAGTTTTTTATTCAAATTAAAGTATTACTTTTCTTATCATTTTAATAAAAGATACTGAATATTTAAACTAAAAGTTAATTAGAACGAAATCCGATTTTTAAGAAATAGCCCAATTTGTATTTTGTAAATAAACGTTTAAACTACCTCTCAAAAGTACTTTTTTTTTTTTTAAATCCTTTAGCGATTTTTTTATTTCCGTAATTTTTTTTTATAATTAAAAGTAGGCTTATTTAGAAACAAATTTTAATACAATGTTGGTCACACTTTATTTTTGCATGGTCTAATCATTCATATAATATTGTACAAATCATTACAGTAAAGTAGATGTATCTGTAACTGTTATAGCTTATATGTACCTTGTGAATGCATTTTGTATTACCAACATGTCCTTTGTTAAAATGGCTGATAAGTTTAGTCCAACTTAAGTTACAGCCATTTATTACAATTAAATAGATGTAACGGACTTAATTTTATCGTCAAATATATTTGTTTTCTAAATTAACAATCGTTTCTATGACGTAACGTACAAAAAATTATAAGACGTTGGATTATTTAAATTAAACCCGTTGCTCTTTTTTAATGGACTATCTACATATTAATTTATATGTTCATGTAAGCATAATATTCATTCAGAGCGTGTACAAGAGGCTTCATTCTGTTCTGTCTTCACAAAACTATTTCGACTTTCTGAATCTTCATCAAAGTCACATATTAGCATAAATATGTGCTTTTTATATATATAAATACTTTCCATATTTATATATATAAATATTTACATTTGAATTTGTTTTAAATTAAAATGTCCAACGTTAATCTTTGTCATTAACATTTGATAGAAAAAAAATTTAGACTCGTGAATACATGTGCTATCCTATTTTATTGTTATATCCGTTTATATTATACCCTAGATTAATGTACATTTTTGTTCTTATAAGAGCGCAAAAATAAAATTGGATATTTTATTACAGTAATGGATCGAACAGACCCAACTTATAGTAATAGGTACACTTTACAGTTTACTTGTCTGTATTTTCTACTGTTTTCATGATCATCATAAATTAATTCCATATGTCGTAGGTCATCGTGAGACCCTGTTTATTATAAATAAAAAGTGTTGCGCAGGGATGACATTTTTTTCACTAATGACCATTATTTAGAAAAATACGGCGCGATTCAATTAAAAATTATACACGTTGGACCTATCCTCATAAAAGTGACAAATAACTTACGCGTTGCGTATATGGTTACGGAATTAATCATACAGCAACTCGTACCATACTAAGCAAAGCCATGTTTTAAGGTAACGAAGTCCTCTAATATTAGTAGCCAAATAATATTTTCGTTCGTTGATATTTTTATTGAAAAAAATCGAACAGTCGATACATATTATTGAAAGTAATATAAAAAAGTCGTATAAAAGAAAAGAAATAATCTCATTTGTTTTAATTAAAATCCTTTCTAACGTCTCAAAGAATCAGCGACAAATACTAACGAAAAACTTATATACTCATTTATTTAAAAAAAAATATACATTAGGTTTTGATATTTTACTTTTTTAAATAAAAATATCAACCAAAATTATGCGAAAGTTCTGCTCGTTAATATTAGTCATTACCTTAAGTCGTACATATTTCATTTATTACAAAAACAGGTGGAATTTTTTCGAAAATCTTTAGTTGATAGCGCCAACCCGAATCTTTGTAAAACGCTACTTATCTTTTATTCTTATACAAAGAATGTAGTATACGACCTCGTGTGCAGCGTTCTGAGGGGGATGGTGCAAGTACCGTTACACATGGACATTACTTTTTTTCATCTCTTTCATACACCGAACCTCGCAACATGAAACGCAGTTTTAACAGTGCTTCTCACACATACACCGCACGTCGGTTTTCAACCAGAAAATAGAAAGACGCTCGACAGTACATCGCTCTTATGAAAGGAATTTACATTAAATAAGCTCCCCGTTTATTTGGGAGATACAGTCAGAGTATGACAAACGCCAATATACTTTATGCGCGCGATTCATCTTTATTATCTTTTTTTTTTTTACTTTTTCTTGTCATTTTTTTGTTTGAAAGATTAACATCGTAGGCGTGTATAGATCGAGAAAATACGATGCAGCTCGATCGATCGATCAACCAAGGAATCGTAATGAAGGCCACCCTTTTGTTAAATGTTCTTATTTTTTTCACAGTCTATTTTTTTTTCATGTGTCTTGATAACAACAATAAAAATTCTTAAATAAATATATTAGTGTAATTATCGATGGAATATTACGCAGTCAACTAGTGTTTACTTCTTTGCCAATGTTACCAGTGTTATTTTTCTCGTATTTTACTTTTCTGTGTACGTTTTCCGCGATATCATATATATATATATATATATATATATATTTATATATTTCATGGTATATTTGTAATTTTTTTTTATTTTCATTCCTTGATTTCTCTTTATATTCTCGTTTATTTCTAAGCATTACTCGCATACATTCACACGCACACGCACACACAAACGCACCCACATGTACACATGTAATGATAGCTGGGCTTGAGAGCTCTATATGCAGAGATCACGCTATACACAGGCTACGCTTGCCACATGAGTGTGCTTACACGTGCGCGTGAGACCTTTCAAAATGAGCGGATTCGAGAGAGTTTCTGTTTCTTTTGTCTTGTCTTATTTTTCCTTTTCATCTAATATTTACGAGTCTAGGGCTCATCATTGCTATTTGGCTCTGGCTTGCGGCGCGGACCTGCTGGTCGGCTTCGCCGGCTGTGGAATAATGGTGATCTCGTCGTTGATTTTCAGAGGCTTGAGGAGCGAGTCGTTGGACCTCGAGGACGGCGAGGAGGGAGCGCTGCTCTTCTTATCCATCACGCGCTTCGCTACAACGCTGTGGGCCGAGTACACGTGGTTCTCAAACTGTTTGTACATACCGAACGTGGCAGTGCAGACCGTACATTTGTACGACAGGTGCGCGGGCTTCAGGGTCATGCCGTGGTCGCGGGCTACGTGATTCAATAATTTCCATTGGTACACCTAGAAGCAAAGATTTTCATCATTAGTTATTGTTTGTTTTCTTAAAGGTGAAATTATCGTTTGTAATATAAAATATCATTGGCTTACCCGTCCACAAGCTGGACAACGACCAGCGTCTTTTCCTTTGTTTGCAGCTTCCTGCATACTAGATGTGACAAGCCCATGAGACCCAAGTAAATGTCTCTCCAGTCCCTATTTCAAACACAGAACACATTATTTGCATTATTAAAACTACACATACATAGTTGAATCATATTTTGGACTAATAACACGATATTTACCTGATCTGTGAAGAATCGGAACTGACATTTCTGACAGTTCAGTGGAGGTCTGTTATAAATCATCTTTGGATGTATCTTTACTTTGTGAATCCATTGCATATGGTTTCTCAATTGTTCCAGATCCTAAGTAAAATATAAAAAAAAAAAAAAAATTAGAAAAATCCCAAAATCTATATTCTAAAACCACTTTAAATTATAAAACTATAATTTACCTTGATATAACCATCACAAATTTCGCATATTACAAATGTACCCTTTCCTCCCGGTTTTGTTTGGCTACCAGAGCCTGGTGCAGAAGGTTGTGGTGCAGTGCGAGGCAGGGGAGTTATCGATATACTTGGTTGACTTAATAATTTGGCCGTTGGATTCTTAACAGCATTGGTGACCGATGTATTCTGCAAAGAAAAATGATAATTTATTTATATGACTCAACATGAATGATATATAGCCCGCAAGATCTGGTGTTAAAGAATAGTAAAAATTTGTTAGAATTAAGCTAGTAAGTGTCAATGTATGCCCATTAACTGATGTCTTCGTGAAAAACATATTTCCTTCCTACATAAGCCAAAAAACTAATGAAACAAAGATTAAAATTAACATAAAAAACATTTTGATGCTGTCACAATATAGAAATCTTAAAATAATAAAGATAGAATTTATCCTAACAATCTTCACATTGAGTAATTTAAATTATTCTGTAAAATACAAAGATAAAAATTGCATGCATTATTAGGTTGCTCTTTAGTAACCTGTAAAGTAATATTAATATATCTGTAAAATTAAAGTGTTTTAACAAAATAATTTAAATACAAAACCTAAAATAGTATTTATTCGCTAAGTCATACAAAGAAATGTTGCATTTGTGAAAAAAATCATGTCATGCCAACAATATTAACTATTGAAATTTATAAAATTGTTTTAAAAAAATTCTTAGCATTTTAATATAAAATAAGAATAAAACAATCCTATAAATATTACATGGACTTCAAGGAAAGCATAAACAGGATTTTTTTCTTTATTAGTTTGAGCACAATTATATTGATATAGAAACCATTAAACCTGATTAAAAAGTCCAATAGCAATAAAATAAATGAGTACAACTAATCAATCCCCATACTCTATTGGAATTTTCAAAGAGGAAAGTGTTATGATAAACGTTTACTAAGTAATGAAATCAATGAAATGAAAACTTTTAATAATTATTAAATATAAAATTAGTAATAATAAAGTTGGGAGTCTGCTAAACTAATGAGATGTTTTAGGGGACAAGGCATGTTTGTTTAGCAGCACATCGTGTTGTCAGCCATGCGATATATCGCACCCTCGACGCAATACCAAATCAACCGTATAACAACGAAACAAGTTTCCATTCTGGGAAACCAACTGGGAAAAACCCAATCTGAAATAACTAAATTCTCAGAAGATTGCTCCAGCAGTGCGATATATAAATATGTGCGTGTAATATGTATATATGTATGTACATAATGCAAACAGAATCTGGATATAAAATCCGCAGCCCGCGTACCCCCTGCATACGTTATGCTTTATTTCTTTTTTTTTTTTAATATCTAATCACCCTGTTTTGTACAGTCCCCGGCCAACATTGATTCATTACCTGTGACGAGAGCAACCTAGACTGAGACTCGTTAACGTTGGGTACTAGGGCAATGGGTGCGGGTCGTCCGGAACTGCCGCTACTACTGCTACTCACCCCCGATAAGGCCGACATGACAGTCCCAGAGCCACCCACCACCTGTTCACCGCCCACACACATACTTTGTTTAATTCAGGCAACGCTTTATTTTGCGTTTATTTTTTTATTTACGTATGAACTTGTAAAGCTTTAATAGGTAAAAACGGCCGAAGGACGAGTTGAAAAACATGTGTGAAGTTTGAGGAAATTTCCGAGAAATTAATCATTATTTTTTATAGGTAATAGCTAATTGGTTTCGGATTATTAGCTAAAAGTAACCAATGTGATTTCGCAATATAACTCCTGAGAATGGTAATTTTAGTATAGCAAACGATTTTAATGTCAAAGTAAGAAATATTTGCAATGGAGGACGTTTTTCATTCACACATTATTTTTAAAAAGATTATTCTGCTTCCTCAAGGTGAATTCTTTAATTATAATATGCATGACTATATATATATATATATTTTTTTTTTTTTCAACATTCCAAACGGCGCTTAAATACGATAAAAGTTGAATCATCCTAAAGAAGCTGGATTTCATTAAAATAAATTGTTTCAATAGAACAAAAATTTTGAATAGTTTTAATGGGCTTGTTAGTGACACAACATAATTAATGAATACACTACGTCCTTAAAGCAATATTTATATCACGAGATAGTTAAGTGAAATTTAAACATCTAACTTTAAATTTAACAAAATCATATGAATATCACTAACAATTACATTAAAACTAAAAAAATTCTAATTTATAGTCTACAAGCAGCATAAAAGTAGCCTATAATAACTTACAACTAATTCTCAATAAAACTAAATTCATTTCATACAACTAAACTTGTGGTTACAGAAAAATTTTTGAAGACCATATTTACCTGGAATATTTGGTTGGCATTGTTACCGAATTGGTATTGAGTAGGCACCAATAATCCTGACGAAGTTGGGCGATACATCATACCTGATACATTGTCTAAAAAAAAAAATATGTATTTTTAATAAATCAATCAATTTGTTATATTATTTGAGTAATAATTTTTATGTAACAACTTTATCTGATCATTGAGTTTCCACTGCATGTAAAAAAACCATAGCTTAAGCATACGTTTTCAATTAATTTTTAATTAAATTAATGAATATTACTTATGTCCTTTTTATATACTTTAATTATTTTATATATGAATAATAGCTGGACATCCAAAATTAAAGTTATTTTACATTCAGAAATTGTATTATGATTTTAACCATAAAATCACATTATTTTTAAACACAACGATAGTCATTAGAAGAAATGACTTGTTTAAAACAAAAATATTTTATTAATAATTACCTTCAAAATACTCTTTAAAATAAGACTTTATTAAATTGAAATAAATTTTCTAATATCACATTTACTCAAGACTATCGCAGTGTTATATCAACTTTGCAAGTTCAATTTCAATAATAAACCTCAATAATTCAAATATTTTCGCTAAAAAACAAATTTATCCAAATTAAAAAAAAAATTAAAAAAAAAATCTGTAATTCACCTTGTCGCATACCGGGCGACGTACCAGGTCTGAGGCCCTTCAAGTCCGGATATCTTGGCTGCATGGGCGGCCTGCCCCGACCCCTGCCGGTGATAGGCGCGGGCAGTAGTTTGGGCAATAGCGGTTGTGCGCCCTTTACGCCCATAGCCATTGCGAGGGCGCTGGCCGACGGCTGTGGCGCCATGCTCCTCGGCCGATTCAACCGTGGTATCTTCGCCGGTGGTTCCCAATCCATCGACGGCTCCAAATTCCTCTCGGGCCGGAATTTCTTCTGGCAGGCGAGTATGTGTCGCGTCAGCTTGCCCTTTTGATTGTCCTCAAACGGACAGTTAGGACATTGATGGAAAGCAGGGCCGCGTTCCAGTCTGCCGCGCATATTGTGCTCCGCCTCCATGTGTACGAGTATGTCGTGGGGACTGCGCACCTCCACAGGGCAGAAGTTGCACTTGTAGACGTAGTTGCGCATGTGAGGCGTCTCGAGATGGTGCTGCATGACCAGGGCGGATTCCGTCTTGAAGTTGCAGAATTCGCATTTCTTCATCTCGAGATGGAAGGGCTCGTTGTTCTCCTTGCTGAACTCGAGATTCTTGATAAGCGAGTTGATGGCCATCTGTGTCTCGGCAGAGGTGCCGCCCTTGCCCTGCTTACGCTTCTGCGTGCGCAGCAAGTCTGTCTGGACGTACTCTTGCACGAGGCCGATACCGATCGACATGAAGAATTTGCCGAGGGGAAGATCGAAGTAGGTGGGAATTTTATTCTTGTCTTCCTGCGGGACAAACTCATTCTTCTCCTCGGAGTCTTTTGACTTGTCGGGCAAGTCATCGTCATCGTCACTATCATCGTATTCGTCAGCGATGTCGCTCCGACCTTCCGCTGCCCTCTTTTCCTTCCTTTCTTTCTTCTTTATTTTTTCCTCCTTGTCAAATTCTTTAATACTATGATCTACGGACAGAACAAAAAATCAATGAATAAAAAACTGAATTATCTTCAAAATTCAAAAAGTATCAGACAAGAATCATCATCTTCTTACCTAATTTCACCACGAAGTCCTTCAGCGGCTTCAGCGGTGGTTTCTCGTATACGTAAGGTACGATGAAGGACGGTGCCTCCACCACGAACATGTCGTCCGTGAGGGTCGGCAGTATGGGCTGCGGCATCTGGTGCTGGTGCTGGTGCTGATGCTGGTGCTGTTGCTGCTGATGATGGTGGTGGTGGTGATGCTGCTGGGGGCTCATCACGGGCGTGATCGTCGTGGACTTGTTGCCACTGAGCGTCTGAGGCTTGGACATGGGAACAGGTGTGATCGTGGTCCGCGTGTTGGGATAGATCTGCTGCGTGCCCATGCCGAGGGGCAGCATGGAGAAGCTCGAGCCTGAACTCGTGCCCGTTATCGACAGCGAGGAGCCGTGATGATGCGACGAGGATTTTGAGTTGGACACGGGTACGCCACCCTTGCCCGACAGAATCGAGTTGGTATCGATAATGACGAGGGTCGGCTCCTTCTTGCCGCCTTTCATATTCTTACTACCGGCCGCGATCTCAACGAGACGCTTCGTGTCGCTCACGACTATCGTGTTCTTGTTGTTGATCGTGGTGGTTTTGAGGGTTGACTTGTGCTTACTGTTCTCCTTGTCCTTGCTGTCGACCTCCGCTAGCGGATCCTCTGGCTTGATCTCCTCGATATCCGAACTATTGTCGATCACCATTGGGCCATCTTCTTCTGGTGAGAAAGTAAATAGAAAATTCTCTTTTATGAATAATTCTCAGGTACCAGTGCTGTACGATTCGTGGTAATCTTTTTCTTTTTTTCAAGTGAAAAATATATTTACAAAAGAATAAAAGGTTTGCATTACCGTGATAAAAAAAAATTGTTTAGCCCTTGAAAACCCAAAATTAATTGAAAAACTTAAAAAGATTACGCTAAAGCTTTAAATTATAATCTATTAACCCTTTAATATTGTAAATTATATGCTACGGTAACATAATTCACCAAACAAAAGTACTAACATGAAAATATCAATAATTTCACAGTATGCACTACCAAAAGATACCAGAAAAGTAGAAATAGAGTGTAGAGAAATGAAGAATGATAATTTGATAGTAGAGTTATAAGATACTTAGTACGCTACTAATAATTTTGTTGGAGCTCGCTCTTGTCCCAGAACACGAATATGCTCATGGTGTTCTGGGTGACATTAAAGGGTTAAAGCGTTTAAAATACAGACAGAAATCACTTTAGTACCCAATTCTCGCTCCATGTAGCTCTTTCGATTGACGTTTCGAGAGCTGCGGCGAGGTGTTATATTACTGAGATCCACTGCCTTTTTATTTTTCTTTTTGGGAGTGTCTTTAAGCAAGTCCGAGCTGCTGTTGTGACCGTTACTCTTACCCCCTTCTGTGATTTCCTCAATGTCGCTGCCGACGCTGCCATTCTCCTCGCACATCTTCGCGTCCGAGATGTCGAGGCTGCTGTCGATTAGCTCGATGCTCTGGTTAGCGCCGCCACTGCCTCCACTGCCGATGCTATCGCCGCTTGCCTTGGCCTGTCCCTTGTCCGGAGAGGGACCCGTCAGCTTCGTCTCGTCGTTGAGCAGCTCCTCCTCGTCTTCTTCATCTTCATCCTCCTCCTCCTCCTCCTCGTCCTCGTTCTCGTCGCCGAGGCACTCGATGTCTGAGGCGTTGCTGTGCGCGTCAACGTCCATCGATTCGCACTCTTTCTCGTTTCTACTCGACACTTCACCACCACCAACGTTTTTGACACTCGTGCCGTCCATTGAGCTCGCTCTAAACGAGTTGGCCACATTGCTAGGTTCGAGTTCTCTCGAATCGACTTCCATGCTGTCGTCCTTGTCTTCACTGTTAGCACTGCTATCGCGCCTGTCTAAATTGTCAGCTTTGTTACTGGACGATAAAGCATCCTTACTCACGTAGCCACCATTCATTCCATTTGGAATTACAGAATCTGAAATAAAATAAAATTCGTTACTTGTACTATTTCATTGTAAATATTGTTATCATTTGTTATCAAAAGTAAAAGTATTAATATTTTTAAACTGTAAAATCTTCTTGTACAGACATTGAATAAATAATCTCACTGCTTTTAAAGTAGGGTTTGAAACATCTACTATTTTGCCCAAAGATATAATATTAATCTTGAAATCTTAGATTTTAAGTTAGTTTATAAGTGTTAATATCTACACCAGACCTATGTACAGGTAGCTATGACTATCTCTATAGTATGATTGTTGCTTCAGACACATTAAGTATGTTTCTTGAAATTAACAATAACATGTATTACTAATGTAATACTCTGGTAAATAAATAAATAAATAAAAATAAATAAATAAGACATTCTACAGGTTCTATTGGAATTACATTTCATGGCAGCAATAGCATTACATAAATACTCAACATTAATTTATGTAAAACGTCAATACAAGTTTAGATATTGTCAATGTAGAGTATTCTCTAATGTAATGAATTTTAATAGGATTCAATTTATTAATAGGCCAAGTATTATGTGTCATAAGTAAATGATATGGATTCACAATTTATTGATGTTTTTATTTTCAATACCCTAGTCGATTTTCTTTTTTACATGTATTAACTATTTATTACTCCTTAGAAGGGTATTTTAAAAAGTAATTTCATTTTGCATTATTTTTGATTAAGGAATTGAATATTTTCTATTCGAGTCTTTATATGTAAGAATACCATACATAACCTAACACATGTGCCATAAAGTTTAACATTATATCCAGTAATAAATAAAAAAATGAAAAAAAGCTCACTTATTTTTAAACAACCTTTTTTCAAACCTTCAAACCAATTACACTTCATCAAAAAAAAAATTAAAAATTTTAATAATCTATACAATATACAATTCAAACTCAATTGTATATACCTAACCACCAGTAACAGCCTTCCGTATATTCAATAAAAATAAACTTTTTATAAATAGACCACCGCCTACATAGATATATAAGTATACCTTTTTAACAACAAAAAGAAGAAAAAAAAAACGCAAACCGAACTCGGAAATTCCCCAACCCATCGGCACTTTTGACAACCCACAACCCCGAAACCACTCGTTTTCACCACCCAAAAAAACAGCGAAAACGCACTTCTTAACCTATCACTGTCCACGTAAACACGTCGAATCAGCGCAATATAAATCGCGCGCCACCCTCGCACGCCACACGCAAGACAAAACAATCCGACGCGGCGTTCCAAAATAAAAACAAACACGCTGCATTTAATCCCTCATCCTCAATCATATCCTCAACACATGGCGTCGCATAGGTAGTAATGTACCTCTGTGAACCGCGTCGCTGTCATCCTGCTCGTGCTCGGACGACGATCGGTCCTTGGCCAGGAGCTGCTCCTCCGCGCTGGCCTCCATGGGTGGCGCGGCGGCCTCACTCGGAGCTCACGCTGCTGCTGCTTCCTCTTCGTACCTTCGTACGTTCGTCCGTCTGTCGCCTACAGCCGGTTACACGCTCCTGCAATACACACATATAGGTAGCTGTAGTATATAGGTACACTACACTCTCGACGGCAACCCTCGTCGGGGGGTTATAATATAAGAGGCTGGTGCGGCACACACACGCGATGTAGCCGTCGCCGCTCTCTCTACCGCGGCTAGAATTTTTCAAAATGGCGCCCCGCACGAATTCCGCACTAGTGTAGCCGCGCGCGCGAGAGAGCGGCTGGCACCATAACCAATGCGCGCGCGCGCGCGGGAGAGGGAGGTGGGGGGACTACAGCAGCAGCACAGCGCGTCGTCCTCGTGGACGACGTCCGTGGCGCGTCGTTTATTGTGTACCTACGCGACGCGCCTCGGCGTGGCTTTGGTATTGTACACAGAACGTTACCGGTGCAGTATGTAGCAGCACACGAGGGGGGAGCAAATCGGAGCACGCGTTCGCTGCACCGGAGCGGGAGAGAAGAGACCGACCGCGAACTTGACGACGACAACGACGACGATGCCCGCCAACGCGACTTATACCATATTAATGATGCTGTAAAGGGAAAAAGTTAGAAAAGATGAAACGGTGTATCACCTTTGCTCTCCAGGATAAGGGACGACGACAACAGCAGCACAGAACACAACAACAGCGTCCTCCTCGTCGTCGTGGTGTCCTCGAGCTTCAAGGCGAACAACACACGCACTACTCGGGCCAGTCGGGACTCGGCACCACGCACACACGCTACAGAACACACGCACACACTGCACACGAGCGCACGGCGGCGCCGACTAAGAGACAGAGAGCTGGTGCACGGCTGCTCTAGTGCTCTCTCACTCTCTCACGTGTCTATGGCTCTCGGCGTGTGCCTGTGTGCAAGCGCCTGTGCGAGAGCGCGCGTATTCTTTCCCCCACCCCCTCACCTCTCTCTCTCTCTCTCTCTCCCCCGCCCCTTCGTCTCTCTCTCTCTCCCGCCCCTTCTCTCTCTCTCTCTCTCTCTCTCTCTCTCTCTCTCTCTCTCTCTCTCTCTCTCTCTCTCTCTCTCTCTCTCTCTCTCTCTCTCTCTCTCTCTGTATGTGTGGGTATCAAAAGTTTAAGTTGCGCGGAAGACTCTCTCTCTCTCTCTCTCTCTCTCTCTCTCTCTCTCTCTCTCTCTCTCTCTCTCTCTCTCTCTCCAGCTCTCCTAAACTCGAGTCTCTCCTCTCCTCGCAGAAACGCGTGTCGCGTGTATGCGTGCGTTTGCGCGCGGGTGTACGCCAGTCCGACGTACACTCGCGCGCAAACGCACGCACACACGCGACACGCGCACACACACACACACACATGTACAAGGTTTTTACTCTCTCGACCTCTCTTCATGTCTCTTTCTCCCCGCCCCCTCTCTCACTCTCTCTCCCTCTCTCTCTCTCTCTCTCTCCTCTCTCATCTTTCTAATGAACACACGAGTGTATCACACGCACATATACATTTCAAAGAGTCAACCTACACGCACACACACATACACAGACGTATGTGTGTAAAAAAGTATATATACCGTCCGTATAACATTTTACCACGCGCGTCAAGGAGAGAGAGGAATGAAAGGAGAAATTGTGGGAGAGACAGAGAGAACGAGAGAGAGTAACGGGCGGCTCGCATCGATGTACATATAATATACTGCAATAATTATAACAGCTCCTTTTACCGCTGTCTGCGAGAGCTCTCTCGGCGTGAAGGAAGAAAGAGATTGCGGAGTTCTAACCGTATAAGACCGTTTTTGTTTTGATGATCGAGAAAGATAAGAAAGAGATAGCGAGAAAGGGAGTGAGAGAGAGAAAGAGAGAGAGAGAGAGAGAGAGGTAATTCGACGATAGCGTCAGCATCAGCGATATTGAGAGAGCTATTATGCGTGTCCTGCAGATTCAATGCTACCACAGTGGAACGAGATTGACGCTCTCTCTCTCTCTCTCTCTTTCTCTCTCTCGGATCACTGTATCGCCTGCGCCTCTCTTCTATGCACACACAGCGACGAGAAGAGAGCTTTCGAAGAAAAGGAATTGAGCAGCGCGCTCTCGAGAGCTTATTTCGCCCAAAGCTCGCGCGTAAAGCGACGACGAACGGTCGTTGCCGAGCTAACGTAAGTACTTCCAAGATTATACACGCGCCTTGTCATCCCATGAGACATACACCTATACTTATTATCAGTCCCCAAAGTGGCATGCCCATAATCGGCGGCATCGAACCGTGACCCAGACACGATCGGCAGCAATCATCACCTCATTAGCCGGGGGGGGGGGGGGGTATATTATTAAAAACCTATCAGCGGTATATGTACGATAAACCGCGCGCGAAACGCGGGAACCGGATCTAGGATGCATCACGAATGCTGCTGCTGCGGCTTCATGCATGCCCTGCGGGCTGTGCGTGTGCAATCGATATCAGTTGCATTATACGCGCGCGGGCGCTTCCATGGTGTATTGGGCACTTAATATGCGCTCTCTCTCTCTCTCTCTCTCTCTCACTCTAGTCTCGTCGCGATTCGAGAATGCGGATACATCGGCGCTTCAAAATGACAATCTAGCCTGGATTCAGTTAGTATTTTACGAACGAACGAATTTACAAAACAGGTAGAACTATGGATGTGTATAGTGAAGAAATTGTCGTCGGAAGGGTGCAATGGTGCACGCGCTTGGGGGGGCGGGGGGTGGGAAACGAAATTAGAAGCGTGCCGCGCGGGGCAACGGGCGAGAAAGATCGATATCCTCCTCCTCCTCCCGGCGCCTTCTCCCGAAAGACCTTACTTGTCCGGTCTATATAAATGTGTATAAACGTATGCCGGTTCGTTCTACCCTTCGAGACATGTGAGATCCGCGTGGCTCGCACTCCGCTTTTGAATTTCCCGCGCCACGCCTCCGTTTACCAGAGGCGCGACATTTGAAATAAGCACAGGTATATGGTACCCATATGTGTATATATATCCATGCACGCGTGAAAAGGAAATCCTTGCAAGCTGCCGTTGAGCGCGCGAGAATAAGACTCTTGCTGCGCTCTTACACGCCACACACGCGCGCGCGTGTAATTGTGCCAAGAGGAAGGCCCCGCTGAAAATCGCACGGCAGAGGGCAGCCCACGTTTCAAGCACACACCGTCGAGTGTGTGTGTGTGTGTGTGTGTGTGTGTGTGTGTGTGTGTGTGTGTGTGTGTGTGTGTGTGTGTGTGTGTGTGTGTGTGTGTGTGTGTGCGCGCGTGTGTGTGTGTGTGTGTGTGCGTGTGCGCGTGTGTGCAAGTAAAAGAGACGATAAACGGACGAGGAATCGTTTACGAAAAAGAGGATCGGAGAGAGAGAGAGGGGGCAGAGTTCCAGGGACGTGCGCGACGACTGTGCCCTGTTTTCTTCGCACATCCTCTATACTCTCCTGCCGACAAGTAGTGGTAGTAGTAGTATGTAGCTCTCTGCATGCTGAAAGCGCTTTCTCTCTCTCTCTCTCTCTCTCTCTCTCTCTCTCTCTCTCTCTCTCTCTCTCTCTCTCTCTCTCTCTCTCTCTCTCTCTCTCTCTCTCTCGCTCGCTCTCTCGACAAGTGAGCGAACACTTTAAGTATATCCTTTAAAGGATTTCGGAGAGATGCATATAAGAATATGAGAGCCTAGAGAAGAACGGTCCTTGCTAGGCTATATCTATGACCCATTACATTGTACATATAGGTATATTACCATTGTCATGTAAGTCGCGCGAGGGCGCGTGCACGAGGCTCTTCTAATCTCTCTCTCTTGACGACAGAGTGTAAGTAATGTGAAGTACTCGAAAAAAGGAGTTAATAATAAGAACTGAGAGTGTATAGCAACAGTGGCGCATATTATATACAGGGCAAACACGCGTCTTATCAGCCGAAAGAAGGTCTGAAATCGTGACTGATATACCAGTGCACACGCACGTACGTGCATGTATGTGCGACGAAGCTCACGCATACAAAAGAGCGAGAGCGCACGACTTTAAGTATTAATAAATTTTTATTGCATCGATATGACGTCAGGTCGGCCATTTTACTTTTTGTACCTCGTGATCCAAGTGTGCGTGCGCGCGTGTACAATGTGCATGTGTGTGTGTGCGCGCACGCGTGTATGTGTGTGCGAGTGTACGTGTATGGTCGGCGTTGGTGGAGAATCTATAACATTCGTTGTAATATTATTATGTATATATTCAGCGCGTCTGCTTTTTTTTCGTTGGAGCACCGGAGCGCCGCTATTTTTAGGTTTTTATTTATTGATTGACATTGTCGTTAAATAATAATTTAACAGCTTTATACATTTTATAAGATAAGCTAACTACTTCAAATAAAATTATACCTGAAAATACGAAAAAAAAATCGGAATTTTCCGGCTGAAAAGCCGAATCGAACGTGCAGACCGGCGTTCAAATTCGAATTTCCCGCTAGAAGACGCGATGCACATCACGAGCCGTGAGATCAACTGTCAGCTTATACTTATTTTCGCGCGCGTTTTAATGATCAATAAAAAGCTCTCCCAATTCCACCCCGCTCGCATACTCACCAACAAAATGTCATCGTCCGAGCCCTTCCGTTCCGTCTAACCTCTCTTCCACGCCCCAGTTACCCCATCCTGCTACCCTATCCATACCTTAATACAATACCGACACCTTAAACTTGTGTACATACACACGAATGTACAACGAAGGCGCGCATTCGAACCGAAGCGCGCGAAAGTCCACCGCACACGTGCTTCGCACGCATCTCATCTCCGTCTCTCGCTCGCTTATAAACCTACGAACTAATGTCCCCGGCATCTCTCGCCCCGCACGAAGACACAAATCAAGAAAAACAAAGCGGCGCGCGCGCCGGGGCTGGAGAGCAGCAGCAGCAGCAAGCAAGCGCGCGCAAGCGGGGCCCAGAAAATGGTGGAGAGAGAGAGTAAAGCAACGACGATGCACGGGGCGCCGCTTGTGCGCGACCCCCACACTACGGCCCTGCGTGCGAGAGCGCCGCCGCCGTCGTCAGGTCGCCCCCCTGCCGCCGCCGTTGCAGCGGCAGCTTCCCCGGGTAGCCCGACCTCCGCTGCTCCGATTTTCACCGCACAAAGTGCCCCGGCTTCAGAACGATGTAGGGAGAACACGGGAGTTGATGATTAGCGCGTGGATAACACCTAACCTGAATAACGGCGTGACAGGTCAAGGGAGGGTACGGGCGTGCGGGAAGCTGGAGGCCTATATACATATATGCATGATACTCACCTACCACAGGACCAACAGCTGGCCCCGGTGTTGATAACTTGCGGAAGCGCGCGCAGACTCAGCGAAGGGACGGTCCTGCCGTCGCCGCCACAACCACCTCCGTCGTCGTCGTCCTCCGAAAGGAACGCCACACTGCCACACTCACTACTACCGCGCCAGGCCACGAAGGTAGGTATTTCTTCTACGTCTGTGTGCGCGTGCGTGTATACGCGATGTGTATGTGTGTGTGTGTGTGTGTGTGTGTGTGTGCGAGGCGCGCGCGCGCGCGCGCTTACCACCACACTCGCGCGGCGTTTCGCTGACGACGATGATTCTCTCGCGCTCGCTCGCTCGCAGCTCAGCTCGTCGGCCCGCCGCTGCAAACTAGTCCACCTGCAGCCGAATGTCAACTCTCTTAATCCACGCGCACTTCTCTTCGCGTGTTGTATACTCTCTAAACAACGAGCACGCACGCGGTGGATTATGTGTATTAAGGTATTCTGGCGTATATTGAATGTGTCTATCAAACGGGACGGGTAGAGCGCGATATTTGAATCGAGACGGACACGCGCGCGACTCGCTCTCGCTCACTCTCGGCGTTATATGCGCGCGGACACACAGCTGGTAGTAGGTAGGCACAAAAGCAACAGCAGCAGCACACTGTCTCGTGTATGCGCGTGTATGTAGATAATACAGGTACGCCGCGTGCGTGCGGTATGATATGGTGAGAGAGGCGAATATATAACACACAACAGGCACACAACCGGCGAAAGCGAAAGAGACGAGACTTCGTGTGTCCGCTACCTATATACCCCGCACACTTCTCTCTCGCTCGCAGGACGCAGCCAGCGACTGCTACTGCTGCTAATGCTTTGCTACTGCGGCTGGCTGGCTGGCTGGTCCAAGATGGCGCCGCCCGGGGTCACGTGACGCGCGTTGCTACTGCTCTGCTGATGATGATGCCGGGGTGTGCAACGGGCAGAGCAGCGGAGAGCGGGAGAAACTTCCTTTTCCCTCGGTTTCGAGGTTGACGCGTTGACGACGAGGTTGGAGAGCGAGGATGGAAGAGGCCCTAGGGAGTTTTTATGTTGGTATGGAGTGGAGTGACTGGCTGATTGACCTTTGGATGGATACTATTTATGAATTGTTGCGGTTAGGAATTTTACTTCGAGATTGATAATATTGGGGAGATTGTATTGGTTGATTGTATTGTTTGATTGCAGAATGGCGATGGAGAAACAAAATTTGGGGACTGTGGTTATGTGTATGCAAGATTGGGAGCTTGTTTTCTTTAGGTGATAAGGTGATGAAATTCAAGATTGTTTGAACAGGTAAATTACATATAGTTATTGATTTTGTGAATTAAGTAATAAATGACATTCAGATATTTATGCGCAATTTTATACATATCATCTACTAATGTTAAGTATTCATATCGTTTTGGAGCAAAACGATTTCCATAATTGTGAAATAATAATTAAGAATTATAGCTTCAAGTTTAAGATTAACGTGAATTTTATACAAATTAATTAAACTTCTATATAAATTATAAAATATCTATTTTATTCTACTTTCAATCAAGTCAAATTCTGTCTGACTTAACAGTGATTTAATCACTTATTATATATAATAATTTTAGGTAATTAAGAGTTAAAGTACCATACTTTTTTATGACTTTAGATGAAATTAATAAATAAATCATGAATTTGATAAAAAGTAATTGTATTAACATATTTGCTCTTATTGAAATAATATATACAAAATCTGCTACTCTTCCTCCTCCTCGTCATTGAAGGATAATACAGTTTTTTTTTGTTTCTTTTCTTTCTCCTTCTCTTTTTTCTTCTTTTTAACTTCTTTTGTAGTTGCTTCTGAAGTAGATTCCTCAGGTTTTGTTTTTCTTTTAAAAATCACCCGCTGAGACAAATCAGCCTTGTTAATTGCTTCAACTAGAATTAAAAGATAAATGTTTTATTCCAAATGATACATAGCTGCTTTTGTTTTATATTTTGTAAAATTTGTAAGTAACAAACCTTCTTTTTTTATTTTGTTATATAAATTAGCTTCTTCTTCTGTGAAATCACCGTCTTTCATAACAACAACTGTAGGCTTTTCATCGTCACGATCATCATCATCTCCATCTTCATATTTTGGTAATTTTTCTCTCTACATAAAAACAGTAAATTTTGGTATTAACTTTCAAATATGTTCACTTATTATATTACTTATACAAATTTTCATTCATCTTTACAAAGTAAAAAACTTTACCTTTGTATCTACGGTAGGTCCTTCTACATAACCTGCCTGTTGTTTTAATCTCGTAATGAATGCTGGCTCTGCAGGTTTTATGTAGCTTATATTTTGTTTCTTTTTCGAATTCATTGTGATTTAATTATATGATTTACAATTTATAACCTCAATATACGTCAGTTGTCGTTCGTGTAAATATAAACATTGAATTGTAAGTGATTCAGTGTTGCCATCCTACCACATTTTGATGAGTGAACGTATCTAGAAAATCACCATATGGTCATCTCAGTCGATACCGTAGGAAATTTCATGCTCGTTGTAAATAAAAAAAAAAATAGTGAAAACTATAAGTTTAAGAATAAGCTTGAGGGTTTAAAGAAATTTTAATAATTGCATCATTTAATTGTCGTTGACATTAATGCTGAAAGTCCGATAAGGGCATATTTACTAAACCTTGTCTTTTGATGTATGTGACATACATCAAACTAGATTAGTTGAACCAAATACACAACTATCGTATATGATATTTACAGAAGTATTAGATTTTCAAACTTCACCTATGTTTTATTACTAATTTATTAAGCATATAAAATTAATTGTGAAAAGCAAGAAATATTTCGGAACGAAAAGTTACGTACTACTTCAATAAATTATGAAATTTATTATTAAGTAGGTGCTGCCATAAAGGATGCAGCGGTCAAAACGCGAAATATCGCTCTCTTAGCGGGAAATATAAAATAATTTGCATAATGATGCAATATTCTAAAATAGGCCCCTACACGTCAATATATAAAAATCCATATCGTTTCAAATCTAATAAAAAAACTCCATTATAAATCAAGATTAAAAAAAAAAAAAAACAAAAAAAAAACAGAAAGAACCAACAACCAACACCACTATCTTAAATAACGCACTTTGTAAAGCATTTTATTTAAATGTTCATATATAATTCAATATACAATATATAATACGCGTTTGTATACATAAAAACCACCCATCTCCATCATATCTCCTCTCGTCTCTCCTCTCCCTCTCCCCTATTCACTGCACTGCTCACAGTCTCGTGATCTCGGAGGTATTGTTGACCGCGCGCAGCTTGGCGTCCGAGTGGCTGGACCTCCGATGTCTGACTTGCGTCTGCTGGTCCCTGTGGCTCTCGCTCCTGTACAATCCGCTACCGCCACCCTCGACTTGTCGTTTGTGCTTCTCGAGCTGCACGGCGATGAAGCGCGAGCTCGGCGCGTCGAGGCATTCGCAACTCAGAGTCGCGTCGAGGTCGTTGCTCGAGTACGGCGCCGAGATCAGCAGACTCTCCGTGGATTTCGTGGGGTGGAAGTGACGCGAGCTCGAGGAGGCCGAGGAATAGACCTGTGTGCTCGCGGTGCGACGCTGAGACTGCGTCGACGAGGAGGTCGAGCACGAAGTCGGGGTCTTTGCGCGGCTGTGGTGCGATGAGCTGCCTGTGTCGGAAAGAAGAAGAGGGGTGGTTGGGTTAGTGGAGTGTCAGTTGTGTAAAGTAAAAATTTGTAAGCGAAGATAAATGGTCATAGTGAAATTATTGTAAAATTGATTTATAAAAGTTGTTGTAGTATATCGGAAAGGGATCGTTGATTCTAAAAATCCAAAAGTTTATGACACGGGTAATAGATTTGGATAAAAGTATGAGAAAATTTATTATCATAAGTACGTATCATAATTTTTAGGATTATTACAGTCTGCGCGGTCGCTTTACGAAACGGTGTGTAAATTTTTTCATTTTAAATGTTTACTGAACCTTTTTAATTTATAGATAATCGTCAAACTTCGGAAAATGATTTTTATGATATTATATACTACTTATAAAATTAAATGAAAAATGCAATTTCAAATTTGAAATGCATTTTATGACAGTAGATCGACGGCTCCTATTCATAAAGTGCTATCTCAGCGGTCCGAACAAGAAAGATCTATAAAAATTGATAAAAATTGATAAAATTGATCGTCGATAAAAATTGATCACTAATTCAAAGGATGGACCGTTTATAGCTTTAAATAGGTCAAAAATTAAGTTTAAAATATGCCGAATCAGACTTTAGTGATATAATAAATTCATTGTTTTTGTCGATTTAGATCCAATCAATGCATTAAATTTTAAACCGAAACCTTTCAACCTACTTAACTATCCTAAATAAAACATAATACAAAAAAAGATAAACTCCATCATTTAAACATCGAATCTAATGACATTTTAAACATAACATATATATATATACAAAATAACAGTAAATTTCACCTCCCAGCAGAGTCACCTCAAGAAACCATTTTCCGAAGTTCCTTCGCAAACTCTGCTACAAAACCAAATTTAATAAACAACAACAACTCACTCGACTTTCCCGGTCGTTCGGCGCTGTGCGTGTTCTTCGCCGTGTCGAGGTACCCATACCCAAACCCATACCCTCCGAACGCCTTGGTCGTCAGGTTATCCCACGACTTCGGCTTGGCGTACTGCAGACACGGCGGCGGCCTGTGCTGCACATTGGGGTCCCAGTACAGCGTATCCGTGCTCAGCGACGTGGAGCACGATGCTACGCTGTCCGCCGCTGTCGACATCTCGCTACTAGTGATCGAATGCAGACTGTACCCGGACGCCCTGGAACAGTGATGGTCTCGGGGATGTGGCAGGGTTGTCTGTTGCTGGGCGTCCCGTTGTTCCCGTGGCAGTGGCTGTGTTTGCGTTTGCTGGGCTTGTTGCTGGGCGGCGGCGGCAGCTGCTGCTGCGGCAGCTTGCTGTTGCTGCTGCTGCTGCTGCTGCTGCTGCTGTTGCTGTTGCTGCTGCTGTTGCTGTTGCTGTAAATGGTGGTGCTGGTGACGGTTCGGGAGGTTGGGTTCGGTGGTTGAGCGATTATTTAATGGCTTGATGAGAGTTTTCGCACACGACATTTATAGAACACAGATATACTTATATACGAGGGATGGGTTGATGCGTGATGGGTGATGATATGATGAGTGTGCTAACTACGAGCTAATGAGATATATATATATATATATATATATATATATATATATATATTTACTCTACGATAGTTAGCAAAGAAAAGTAAGTGATGATTGCATGCGTACACTACTGCAATGGTATTTAAAATATAGAAGAGAATAGTTATGGTTTGAAGCTTTTTTTCAGTTACGTGGTTAATAATACTTATTTTTATACGGTAAGGTAACTGTATCTTGAATGGATAATTCGGCCACTTTACATTGTGTCGACCCAACTTTATTATTTTTATACCACTATAACCTCAAAATCACAACTTTGATATGATTTTTCGGCGCTCGTGGTATAAAATACCGTTCAAAACTAGTGCGTAAGACGATTATTTAGGTGGTGTGACTTTTTCGCACTCGCTTCGCTCGTGCAAAAAGTCACACCAGCTAAATAATCGACTTCCCCACCCGTGTCGAAATGTACTATTAAAGAAAGTTTAATTGAATAAATACATTTCGATACTAGTGCGTGAAAGTCAGTTTATCCTCGTGTGGACGTTTGCACACGAACAAAACGAAGGTGAAAAGGTCACACGAGGTTAAAGTCACCTTGTCGCTCGTGTACAGAACAGTATTTATTGTTTTTTGACACGACGTGTATAAAGCTTGATTTAGTGCATACTTTTTTATTCAAGCGTGTGCGAAATCGAGCTTTGCCCCCGGAGTGTCAAACAATAAATTATTTAAAATTTCTTTATCATTTTAATCATCCAATATTTATTTATTTTATCACTAGTTTCCTGCAAAACTAATATCACTTCTGGCTCAACTTCAATTTTTTTTCAGTAGAAAATATAATGAGTTTTAATAAATTTTTACCAATTTTTTCATACAACTAAAAAAAAAAGAAGAAATTAAAGACTTTGTTGGTGCTTACAGAAAGAGAAGAAACATTTTTTGCGTTAGTTCGTCCGATTGAGATACAATTACCTTGTTTTTAGAAAAGTCTTCATATATTATTTCAAAATTTATATTAGAACATTTCATTTAATTTTGAAATCTTTATTAAAGGTATAGAGTCAAAAGAATAAAAATTCAAAAGCACGATTAAAATGCAACTTTATCATAAACCGAAAAAAAAAACCAGGACGACAGCAACCGGCTAAGAAGCGAAAGCAGCCCTACCCATACTTGATGCTGATGGGTCTGTGAGCCCTGCTCGTGTCGCGCCCTCCGCTGCTTCTCCCTGCGCCTCCTGCTGGGCACGCAGTTCGGGTCGCAGCAGGGCGAGGCCAGGTCGTACGCGTCGAGGCTCCCGCCGTCGTTGTTCTGCCCTGACTGTTGCGGTTGCTGCGGCTGCGGCTGCTGCTGCTGCTGCTGCTGTTGTTGCGGCTGCTGCTGCTGCTGCTGCTGCTGTTGTTGCTGGTCGTCGTTTCGATGGCGACGGCTGCCGCTCGATATGCACGCGACGCAAAGGTTGCGCGAGCTCGGGTGCAGGTTCTGGGGTTCCGGGGCCTGCTGTTGTTGCTGTGTATAATTTATTGACGTTTTGAGTCATGCGAGTTAATGTTATGCGCAGGAAATGACAAAATTGGGTTGATTACATTGTATTGAATTATTACGACGTTTATTATGAATTCTTTCGATTTAAAATACACGCGGCTACTATTTGGAAATTCAACGTTTTTATGAAACTTAATAACATCGATCTTTTTGATCACAGAAATTCTAACCACCTTTCAGTATTATATATCTCTCACACACACACAAAGTTGCAGATACTGCGAAAGTTAAAGTATAGTTTACGAGGGAGGTATATATGCTACTGCCATCATAAATGAAAACTATCCCCAAGTTTTCATTAAACCACTTAACGTCAATTCTAGCAATTACTACAACGATTACAATTATTCCTTTCAGAAAATTTCAGCCAACGCGCGCGCGCGCGGGAACCACATCTTTTCAGAACCCATCAAATTACAACGAGACCGCAATTACAAAATCGTTTCCCAGAATCGCGTATATTGTAAGTCAATTTTCTCATAAACCATCACTCATCCCGTAATAACACAATTTATTATTATATACATTTTTTTCTCTCTCACCTGGGGTTGTTGACTTGACTTGCCGCCGCTGCTGCTGCTGCTATGTGACGATCTATCCTTACTCTTCGACGGGGTATTAGTGTTGCTTAGGCCGTTGGCTTGGTGATAGCTGTGCCGAGAAGACGACGTCGATGTCCCCGTTATTGACTCCACGGACACGTTGGACAGGAAGTGGTGGTGGTCGCTACGCGACCGGGGTGGTCCCACGGCTACGAGGCAGGCGGCGCTTCGCGGTATTAGAAAGGAGCGGCCGTCGGCGTACTGGTGATTGAAGTAAAGATTTTTTTGAATGTGTAATGGGTGAATTGGGAAGTAAATTAGCGTTTTATTGAAAAAATGAGATTTTAAACTTAGTTTTTTAAATTTTTTCGATTGTGTCTTGAATTATAACTTTGTCCAAAAAGATGATTTTTGATCAAGTTTGCGTTATAACTTATATGAAGTTGATAATATAATAATAATGTTATTATTATATTATTACATTTTCATTAGTATTATTATTAGAATTCCCGAGAAGTCCAGCAAATTATATTGCTATATCATAATTTTTCCATTTACTGAAATTCTATTCAATTGATTACAGTGGTTCTCCAGGTTTTGAAGATATCTAAAGGGTTACTGAAACTTTGCATAATTATTAATTAATACTTCAAGAAATTGTATCCGAAAGGTTAGGTTAGCTTGCTAGGGAAAAATTGGAGAAAAACTATTTTAAAAACGGCAACTGTAACATAGTCTCACATGGCCGGAAGGTTTAAGGATGCCGGAAGTGAAAGGTTTTTTTATTGATAGAAATCTATCATAAATTTGAAAAATGAGATTCTAATAATTTTGTATGTAAGCTTTCAAAATATGCAAAGAAAAATACAGGTTGCCAGGCAAAATCATAAAATATTAAGTATTAAATTTGGCGATATCTCGTAGGTTAATTTAGAATGCACCACGATGCTAAGCAACGACGCAACTCGTTCTAATAAACACAAGAAATATTACTATATGATTATTGGAATTATGTCCAATGGTTTTTGATCATTTTCCTTTTTATTTATCAATATTATTTTATAAATTGTCCTTTTCTAGGTCCTCTTTTTATGCTAGGTTTATTTATACAAAAACTTTTTTTAGATTTGGAGTCATCTTTTTTTATAAAATAGTTAATATGTACTATCTTAACCTACACTTGCACGTCAGAAAGAAACAGCACATAAACAAAGAAGTTTAATTAACTTTACTACGTAGTCAAATTGACTTCAAATAAGTAGTTTAATATTTGCATTAAATAACTTATATAAACGCAAACTGCCATACCTTTCTTAGAAAATATAAAAAAGTTTATTAAATCATTTTCGATCTATATTTGATTATTTTTTAGAAGAATTTTTTTGCACCACTCATTTGACTAAACAGTTGCTGGAGAACCTCCTTAACATGCGCAATTTCAATAAATTGCATTATGAAGTTTAATTCGATATTATAAATTCTATCAATGTTACGGGAAATAGTATAAATTAATGTCAGTAATATAACACAGCTGGAAATCATAATTCCGCGAAATTCCAATATCAAGTTTTACCTATTTCCCTGCTACATCAACATTGAATTCCCAGAATTCGTTATTTATTCATTGCGCAGAAAAATACAGGACATTAAAAATTATTAACTTTTTATAAACAAAAGAAAGATTCGTCATTCTGTAAAATAATACCAGTAATTTTTTATTACTTTTTCAATAATTCTTATTAAGTATTTCATACCATGAATTTCTTTTACACGGTGTTCTTCTCCTTGTATATTATGATAAAATTTACAAAACTGTCACAATTTTTGTATCATAAAACTGCCGAAAAATTTCTTTTAGGAGCACACTTCCCATACATGATTGTTTCGTTCTTTATATCTTAAATTATGTAAAAATAATGTTGAACAAATGAAAAAAGTTTTGTGGCACGGTCTTGTTTACTAAAAATGATTTTTAAAAAATGCTCAAAAATTACCCATTTTCAAATGTCAGTCATTTTGTCAGGAAAAATGATACAGAAATTCTGAAAAAAGAGAATTAAAATGGAAAACGAGAGCTGTTATTTGCTTTTTTGAAAATTAAAAAATGTTGGTTTCTTCGAAAGTTACGTATCTTTGAAGATGAGTTTAAAATGTAGGAAATACTACGTCGATGTACAGAATCTCGCCTTTCACGATCTTTATCGTTTTTCAACGTTTTTTGTGCATTTTAAGCTGATCTTCAAAGCGATGAAATCAACATTTTAATTCTCTTTTTTCAGAATGTCTGTATTATTTTTCCTGACAAAATGGCTGACATTTGAAAAAAGGTAATTTTTGAGCATTTTTTAAAAATCATTTTTAGTAAACAAAACCACCTTAGTAAAAATCGTCCATTTCTCTCCCATTTGTGAAACGATTTTTCTCCCATTTTTTAGCCATTTTCTAGCGATTCCGGTCAACTCGCCATTAAATGGCTAGAAAATGGGAGAAAAATGGGCAAAAACTTTTTTCACTTGTTCAACATTATTTTTACATAATTTAAAGTATAAAGAACGAAAAAAAATCATGTATGGTAAGTGTGCTTCTAAAAAACATTTTCGGGAGTTTTGTGACGCAAAAACTCTGACAGTTTTGTAGATTTCCCCTGTATATACCGAACCAATCACATTGCGCGCCATTTTACCGCTACCCCACTGCACCTATCCACACCGATACACCTTACAATCCCTCACTCACTTATACTCACTCTCTCCATCGTCACATTCATTCAACTCCCACATCACGCCCTTACCACGCTATAAAGCAGCAGATGTTCCGTCGACGAGGCGGGCCTGCAGCATGACTGCGCGGTCGCTCCGCTGCCGAGAGTCGCCGCCGACGTCGGCTCCAGGTGGCTCAAATCCCCGACGCTCGCCTGTCCGCTGCTCGCCGGCGTTCGCTTCCGCGCCGGCAGCGAGTGCGTCTTCCAGCGGCCCATCAGAATCGAGCGCTCGCGCTCGCAGAGACGCTCCAGCTCGTTCAGACGCGACTGCAGTGCACGCTGGAGCTCGATGTAGCGCATGTGGAGCTCGACCTGTGTCGAATGAAGCGGTGGCTCGTGAGTTTTTTATGAGGCGGGGAGGAGGAGATTTGATTGAATAGCTAAATAGTGGGGTTTGAGAGTGGATGGGTAAATGGAGTCTCGGGGGGATTGGTTATGGAATATTTAGGATGTCTGCGGAGAGAAAAGTGTCTGATTCTCTTATGTATTGACTTTCAGAATTGTTTTCTCAGTGTAATAATGATAATACCCGTATAATCAATTATATACGAAATTTAGCACCAACCGCGTTGAAAACCATTGATTTGGTTTAACTCAATATTTCACTTGACCACTTATACCGCTCTACATATAAGAAACGCTTCGAACTGGGACTTTACACAATAACGTAAGAGGCGTTTAAGCTGCCTTCGGCCGGTAAACGCATGTAACTCGACTCGTGCGCTAAATGACAAAGTTCACTGACATTATGCAATCTTTATACTTACTTAATACTCTGCTCGGCTCATTAGCGCGGTGTGAAGTCGATATTTTTCAAGCGCGCGCATTGTATATAAACGGAAAAATCTGCTTTTGCATTGTAAATACTTTTTTTTAGTAAACTTTTTATCGATTGCTATCGAAAAAAGCAAACTTTCGCGTAGTGTTAGCTTTTATTATAACTCAAACTATTATACTGTATGGCGTATACCATAAATAAAAACATTCATTCGACAGTCCACAATCCCTTACACTATTTATCGCGCCATATACTCGAAAACGCACCTTCCTCACGCAGTCCTCGAACGACACGACCATGCGCATCCTGGTGTCGCAGTTCTTGATGAAGTTGACGAGGGTCTTGTGGTCGGCGCGGTCCATCTCCTGGCCGTTGATCGAGAGGATGACGTCGCCCTCGCGCATGCCCGCCTTGAACGCCGGCCCGTCGTACTCCACAAAGTCGACGTACGTGACCATCTCAATCTCCTGCTCGCGCTTGTAGTGGATGCCATAGCTCTGTGGTTTGAGTGTAAGGGTGAGGATAGGAATTTGTTGTTGAGGGGAAATTGAAATTTTGATTGAAAAGTTGTTTTTGTTGGTAAGGAAAATTCTTTTTACTCGTTGTTGAATTTTTTTTTTAAGGCGGGGATTTATTGTTACGAATGAAGTGTATGTGTAAAAGCTATTCGAAAGTGAACTATGAGATTTTTTTTGTAAACTGAATTTAACTTTAGTTTTTTAAATGAAAACATTTTTTTAGAAAGTTTAAGTAATTATAATTTAACTTTCTGTTTTAATCGACTATTCCTGTCACCTAAAGGTTATAACATGAAGATCGGTGGACATAAGATAAATGATAAATGTTGATCATTGAAAAGTAATAATGAAAATACGAAACCGTCGATAAGTATACGATAGCATCTGGATTCCCCATTCTCTTAAAATCACTGATTTTCAATAATAAACGAACATGTTCATGTTTTATACTCATACATACACATACGAATATGGCTCCATTATGCTAAAAACGACGGCCCTCCAATATCCAATCACAATTTACCGATTTTAAAATTTCGAAACTCCAAATGACCCTTTAAATTGAACGTTTGATTTTCCGCCGAACAACGTCGGTTCACCGACACACGTAATTTATACTGTACATGTATAAATTTTGGTATATTTGAAAAATTTCCGATTAATTGCGAGAAAGAGAGAGCTCGGCATCGGCTAAACGCATGTAATCCACTTTTGTAACCGACCCAGATTTGAGAATGTGTGCGCGCGCACGCGCTTGATTAAAATATTAATTCAGAAATTGCTCTCTGGCTTATCGTGATTTCTGTGATTTTTAGTCTAGAGAAGCAATCTCGCTAATGGAGCTGCGCGAATTTCAGACTAAACTATGTCAATAATATAGTCATATATCGTCATCATATATGAACAATTTTGGATGCTACAATCGCGTATTTGCAGATGATTTTATCTGACTATATAATTATGATAATATATACTCATGTATAAGTATAAATGTTCATATATTATGATGATGTGTGCGTGCGTGCGTGCGTGCGCGCGCGCGTGTGTGTGTGTGTGTGTAATCGTATGTACTTATATAAGGTCAAATTCGATATATAATCATATATATATAACTTTCTTTTTTACCCGGTATATTGAAATAGTATAAAAAACCAGACTATCAACGCGATCTAAACCCAATCAAGATATCATAGTAATCCAACCCAAACAGCGAACCAAAAAAAGAATTCCATAATCCCTGTGATAATCTGCAAATCCAAATACTTTTTTCATATAATTTAAGCACCACGATGACACCCAAGCCTAAGCTCGAAAACAAATATTTACACCATCATTTGATGGATCACCCTATACCCACATTCCCGTAGTATCTCTAATATCATCGAAAGGTCAACGATGCATATGTGCATATATATGCTTATACACGGTGACCCATTTTAATCGCTACACCCGGATTTTTCGGATCCTAAGACAGATAGGAAAAAATGATTCAGACAAAAGTTGTAGGGGACGAAGGGGGCCAAACGATGGTCCTAACAGCTTTGACCTTGAACTTGACCTTCAAGGTTATTTCAAGGTCAAGTGGGTTTTTTTAATAGGCACACCTATTTTTGACCCCGGATTCGGAAAGAGCGGGAAATTTTACGTTCAAAATCATATTGAGAAATTTTTTTCAAGGTCATTTCAAGGTCATTTCAAGGCCAAATGAAGGTCGAACTCCGAAAAATCCATTTTAAGTCGTTTTTTCCATGAGTCACAGGCTTAAGTGGTTCAAACTGATCGTAGGTTTAATAGGGAAACCCACACACCCAAAACTTTCACATCCTAGTAAACAAATATCAAACTTGCACATCCGAACCCCATGCTCTTCATAGCCTCACATGCTAAACTGTTACACCAGACATCCCCCAGTCCCACACATCTCTACCCCATGTCTGATGTTTGTTTAACGGAAACTTCAAGATCATTAAAGCTTCTGTTGTAAATGTGTCAACCTTACGTTTAGCGCTACCCAGAAACAACGACGTGGACGTAGTAAGGATTGTTTCCTTTGGAGTGCTTGATTAAAGTGAGTCCCCTTGCCTCTCACTGTTCAGGGTGCTTGATTTAAGTGAGTCCCTTCGCCTCTCACTGATCGGGGTGCTTGATTAAAGTGAGTCCCCTTGCCTCTCACTGTTCAGGGTGCTTGATTTAAGTGAGTCCCTTCGCCTCTCACTGATCGGGGTGCTTGATTAAAGTGAGTCCCCTTGCCTCTCACTGTTCAGGGTGCTTGATTTAAGTGAGTCCCTTCGCCTCTCACTTATGTGTTTATCTAACCTCGAAGAAAATGTTCGAAATTACGACCATTTGCTTCCAGGCACATAGTCAAACGCCTTTGGAAGTGGCGAACGGTGTTTAGCAAAGTTTGCCTTGGAATGGCAGCGCATGCTCGACGAATTCTGTCCATCATGTCTACTCTTGTGGTGGGCCTTTCCTCAAAAACGGCATTTTTTAAATACCCCCATAAGTAAAAATCTGGTGATGTAAGATCTGGTGAGCAAGCCGGCCATTCAACCGGACCACCTCGACCAATCCATCTGTTACCATACTGCTCATTCAAAGAAGTCCTGACAATTCGAGCGAAATGTGGTGTTGCGCCGTCCTGCTGGAGCCACATTCTTCGTCGCGTTTCTAAGTCAACATCTTCCATCAATACAGGTAGTTCATCTCTTATTAGCGTTAAGTACGTGTGTTGATTAACATTTTCTTCGAAAAAATAAGGGCCAATCACACATCCATTAATAATCCCACACCATATCATAATACTCCATCGTCTTTGATGGTTTACAGTTCTGACCCAATGAGGATTAACATCAGTGAGAGGCGAAGGGACTCACTTAAATCAAGCACCCTGAACAGTGAGAGGCAAGGGGACTCACTTTAATCAAGCACCCCGATCAGTGAGAGGCAAAGGGACTCACTTAAATCAAGCACCCTGAACAGTGAGAGGCAAAGGGACTCACTTTAATCAAGCACCCCGATCAGTGAGAGGCGAAGGGACTCACTTAAATCAAGCACCCTGAACAGTGAGAGGCAAGGGGACTCACTTTAATCAAGCACCCCAAAGGAAACAATCCTTACTACGTCCACGTCGTTGTTTCTGGGTAGCGCTAAACGTAAGGTTGACACATTTACAACAGAAGCTTTAATGATCTTGAAGTTTCCGTTAAACAAACATCAGACATGGGGTAGAGATGTGTGGGACTGGGGGATGTCTGGTGTAACAGTTTAGCATGTGAGGCTATGAAGAGCATGGGGTTCGGATGTGCAAGTTTGATATTTGTTTACTAGGATGTGAAAGTTTTGGGTGTGTGGGTTTCCCTATTAAACCTACGATCAGTTTGAACCACTTAAGCCTGTGACTCATGGAAAAACGACTTAAAATGGATTTTTCGGAGTTCGACCTTCATTTGGCCTTGAAATGACCTTGAAATGACCTTGAAAAAAAATGTCTCAATATGATTTTGAACGTAAAATTTCCCGCTCTTTCCGAATCCGGGGTCAAAAATAGGTGTTCCTATTAAAAAAAACCACTTGACCTTGAAATAACCTTGAAGGTCAAGTTCAAGGTCAAAGCTGTTAGGACCATCGTTTGGCCCCCTTCGTCCCCTACAACTTTTGTCTGAATCATTTTTTCCTATCTGTCTTAGGATCCGAAAAATCCGGGTGTAGCGATTAAAATGGGTCACCGTGTATATGCTTGTGCACAAGCTTATATATACGTATAATATAATCTCACCTGTAACGTGAATCCGTACGTGCCGTTCTTCTTTTCGACGATTATGGTGCGCCGCCGGCGGTTCTCGTCGCCGCGCGTCGACCGATCCGATTTCGTCCTCTCGAGCACCGCCTGCAACGACGCCACGACGTTTCGTCATTTCGTGTATATCGATACACAAACGTTGCATTAAATACTGTACGTATGAGGTGCGTTTGGAAGCTCACACGTGAATGCTCACTCGGTGGGAGTATATATGATGCGAGTGAGTTTACGGGAGGAGGAAACGAGTGGTTGTAAAGTGTGACGATGTGGAAGCATTGTGTGCCATAAGTGACGGTTTAATGTTATGCGTTTTGCTATTGTACGAGGGAGAATTGGAAAACAGGTATGTACAATGCGCTGCGGATGATTTACTTTACGAGTGCGTGTATATAATATTATTATAAGCTTGCAAACGTCGGGACGCGTTATTCTCGCTTTAATGAACAAAAGTTTCTCATTGTCGCGTAACTGTGCATGCCTTCTCCGTTCTGGAATGTCGGCCGGCAGTGGCTTTATTGCAGGAAATGCTCGCGGATGAAGTGATCCCGAGAAATAATAATTTAGCTTTTGCTCCCGTAGCATATAAAGAGTCGCGGATGCAATCGATGACAATTTTATTATTGGGGGGGGGGGGGGGGCTTTTGAAGTGATCGAAGTCGAATATTTTTAAAGTTACTTTGATAATAAAATGGTATATAGTGTACTGAGAGAAGAATATTGTTACTGTTAACATATTTATCTATTTGAAATACAACCATTTGACATTTTTAAGGATAAAATGTGATATTGGACTAGTTACAATATCTATATTAACTAATAGACATATTCAGATTTGAAAGTAGCTGATGATAGAAGTTCTTGTAAATTGTAGTTTTTGAATCTAATAGCCAATTTTCTACAAGGATGATGTTATTATATAACAAAAAGGTTTGAAATAAAAACTCCATTTAGTTTTTTACTCCAACGTTTCGGACATTTTTATTGTTTATGTCCCTCATCAGGATAAACAATAAAAATGTCCGAAACGTTCGAGTAAAAAATAAATGATGTTTTTATCTCAAACATTTTTGTTATAAAACAACATCATCCTGGTAAAAAATTGGCCATTAGATTCAAAAACTACTATAATAAGCATATTGTAACTATTACAATATCAATGTTCTCAGGTAACATATTGAAATTGTTTATGAGAACATGGTAACTTAACTGTTAACATGGCATAATAACTGTTACAGTGCCTATATTTGGTCATATTTAAACATACGTATGTTAACAGTTACAATGCCATGTTAACAGTAAACAAATCCTTTTCTCAGTGTGGATGAAGAAAATAAACGTTCATTTGACCGAGTGAAGTTTGGAACTACCAACCAGTTGATTTTAGGAATAAATCTACGCGGGAAAGCTTTTTAAAATAGTCGCCAACAGTTCAGAAGTTTTAAAAGGTATAGTACAGCTGTGCCAACCAATTTCGTACATATATAAGTATACTTTAATTGCAAAGTACCGTAATTCTTAGAATATTAGTACATTTATATATCGAAATAAAGTTGATAATAAGAATATAAACCGATGATTCGAAAAAAGTAGAACCTTGTTATAGTTAAAAAAATATTTTCTTTTTTCATAATTTTTGTTTTTTTTTTCACAAATTTACACCAACTTTCGTTGGTTTTTTTCTTTCTAAAAAAGTAGAATCTTTTTTTTCTATTTTTATGGAATCCGAATCCGCCGTAAAACTCATAAACTACACTACGAATCCAAACCAAACTGATGCAACGAGCCACCAACTCCCCTAAGTATACAATCAGCAAAAGCTTTCTCACTCTCTACACCCACCACCCATATCGCGTATTGTTTATCCATCCGTCAACACGCCGCTCTCGTAACTAATCTGTGGCATGCGATGTGCGACACACGCAGTTATCATCATCATCATCTCTCGCACGCGCCATTAGCAGGAAATTCAATCGTGTAAGGCCATACGTTCGCGCGCGCACGCCAGTAATTATGCTTTTGCAACCGGCGCGCATGCACGCGTATACCTATATATCAGGCATGTGTGCACGGCGGTAAAGTTTTGCGCTGCAACGTTAGCGTAACGCGAAGATAATGCGGTAATTGAAGAACCGCGCGCGCGTATGTGTGTGGAATTGGGAACCAAGGTGGTGGGTGACGCTGTGAGAGCTTTTTTTAGCGAGCGATGAATTTCTGTGGTACATATAAACGTGAAATTTGTGGAAGCATGAAAGTTTTTAAAATTGTTTCCAAGTTTTTTATGTGACTTTTTATCGTACTTCAAAAATTCCAAAATTTAATCGATATTATACAGTAATTTATCGCTCGGGAAATTTCGTTTGAATAATATAAGCACTATATAAATTAACATGTACATATATTCGTTAGTGCTGGTAAGCAACGTGTGCTTCGGAAAACGCCAAACCCAAAAACGAAAGAAACTTATGTATACCTTACAGCTGGAGTAATGCCTGTCTGTATACATTTTATCGAACTAAAAATCATGCAGAATCTGTAAAGAAAAGGTCATCAAAAAAACAAATCATTCCATATCAACATATATAAAACAATAACACGTCGCATAGATATACTTGATAGATAAACCAAAATAAACAAAAATATACATAAATCCTTAAAATTACCATAAACCCACCATTTAATCCCCTCTACGTAAAGCTACGGTCTCAAACAACACGCGACCACCCGCTTATATTCCAATGAACTTTTTTTTCGTCCACTCACTCTCCCGTCACCGAGTTCGAGAAACAAAACCTCGCGCTCGCGCCAGTGCCAAGGTGTATATTGTACACAAATATCGATCCTCCTCCACCTCCTGCTGCTCCTCTGTAATAATGCACAAAACGGGGGGTACGACGATGCCGCGCGGCGCGCTGCCAACCTCGCGACGGCCGTTCATTCAACTTCTCCCCACCGTACACACACACATATATACAGAAACCCTCTCGATCCTACTAAAAGAATAAGTGTATATAACACAAGCAGAGAGAGGGCAGACGTACGCGCTCGACGAGGCTGCTCCACTCCTCGTCGTCGCTGAGCTCGATGCCGGCGCTGTTCCTGGGGTTGCCGCTCGTCTGCCCGCAGCCGCTCGCCAGGCTCCCGCTGCTCCCGGCTTTCGCCGCCCCATCGTCAGCCGCCTCCTGCTGCTGGTGCTGCTGCGGCGAGCCGTTCATCCTCTCTACACACGCTCCTCTCTCTTTCTCTAACTATACTTAATAACTATACAAGGATAATGCGCGTGCGAGAGAGGAGGAGGAGGAGGACGACATGCCGTCGGCGGCGACGGCGCCGTCCGCCGCACTGGCCACGCAGGCGCCGGAATATCGGCCGGGGCTGACACGACGACGACGAGCGCCGCCAACCCCCGCGCGCGCGCAGACGCAGAGAGCGCCGCGTGTGAACGACCTCCCTTGTGTGGCTCTCCTCTCTCTACCCTTGATAGCGTGCTACTGGTGTGAACGCTCGCCGGAGACTGCGGCTCTTTTTTGCGGCGACACCGGGGGCTTTCGCTTTCGAGCTTCTGTTGCGCGCTCAAGTTTGTAGGGGTGGATATGGATTTTGGCCTGGGGTTCGAGGGGTAGTGTAGAGGGGATGTTATAGGTGATGGTTTGGTGGGATGTATTGTATAGTTTTTATAGTGAATGGTTGAGAGGGTATTGAAGGCGACGGGGGTGCGAATTTTCACTCAATTTTTAAGATATTATTGAAATTTTGATCGGGCGTGGGTCTGTTTTTTTTGATATACTTAAAAACGTAGAAGTAATGTGTAAATTTGACTTCATTTTGGGCGAACGAAAATCTGTAACAATGCTTTTAGCCTTTGTTGCGAAACTTGTCCCCCCGGGATATATATTCTTTTGTTATTATCTTTTTCTTTCAGTTATATTTCTGAAATAAATTCTGTTGTAGCAGGAAGATATTATTTCGGAATCCAAAATAAATTGAAATAAATATATACGTCTTGCAATATTTGATAACGGGGATAGTTTGTTATCTGTAAGCCAAAGCTTGACGAATGGTTACAATCTTATTTTATAGTATTCGAAAACTGACCTATGCGTAAACTACAATTAAATTCTCCTTATTGCAGTAAACAATTAATACCAACATTATTAAAGATGACTTCGTCGATCCCAAACACGCGATAAAACCCGCATTTCTATTACTAATTGTCTATACGTATTATAGAATGCGTGCCGATAAAATCTAAGGAATTTCTCGACACTTTTACCTCTATATACGCATCACGATAAAAGTGCCTATGCCTGATGACGTCACCCGACGAAGACAAATCTCTGACGCTTTACTTCCGAATTTCGAATTGTCTCGGGCCATTGCTATCCCACTTTGGCGCGTCGTTGTTCCGCGGCCGTTAAAAATACATTTGTGTGAATCATATATGTAAGTCGGCGTATATCTTTAGCATCTTTTGTGTGATACGCTTGTTTATAGTGGATGAATCGTATACTATACGTACTTAAAGCTATCTCGTGTGGTTTTATGAATTTGCATGTTTGTGAGGCTCGATAAGCGGCAGGAAGGCGCATATGAAGAAGCGTAAGCTCTGTGTCATTAGTTCTTCAACCTACAATTACTGATTTAGGATCCGACTTTGATAATGAATTTGACGCACTCCTTTTTGCCGAGTGTATAATAAACTATGATACGGCAGAAAACAAACATCAAATATTTGAAGCAGATTAAAACGTAATTTAGAAAACATTGACGTACATAATACTATCCCCTTTCAAAATATTTAAATAATCTTGACCCGCTCATCCATTTTAACTCGCCTCGTCGTCGCACCACTCTGTAATTGTGACAAATCGCCTTTTACGGATAATTTTGCACCCACTATATATACACACGACAAAAGCTCGCCTGTGTATGTGTGTTCTATTAAAAGAACGCGCCGCTAATGTATTTTTCTCCGACTCGCTATATAGAAAAGCCGCTTTAGCCGAATGAAACAAAGCCCTCGTTTCTTCTCGCCTTTATTCTCCGCGTGCGGTTATTCAACTCTGTCACAATAACGTCGTTTGAACTGTCTCTCTCTCTCAGCGAGAGCTTAATGCCATTTTTCACTTCTTCTTCTTCTTCGCCGTCGTTTTCGGCTTTTTGGCCTGCTTGGGTGCCTCAGCGGTAATCGGTTTACAGTCACTTTTCGCCCCGTTTGTCTTCCGATCATCGATTATCCGCAGCGGGGGAAGCGGCGGGGCGCGAGGTTTCGGAATTGGCACGTTCCTGAAAATAAGTGCGCGCGTGAATAATGTAGCAGTGAAAGTGGCGTATATTTATCATTTGGTATGCGTTTTTTATTGATAGTTTTATGGGTACAACGAACGAAATGAAAAGTGTGTATAAGAGAACGGTTTATGAAAAGTTACGAACGTACATAAAAGACATCTGGACTTGTTGCGTGTTCTTCTCGTGATTCACTTGGATCCAGATATTCGACTGCGTCCGCGGTTTCGGGAAGAATCTGTCGGGCGCGCAGCAGGCTTTGCAGTCCTCCAATCTCTCGTCCTCCACGATTTTTCTATCCCAATCCTCGATCCATTTCCTCTGACGCTCCTGCTCCTGTTGCTTCAACTTTGCCAATCTTTCCGCTTCGTCTTCTCTTTCCTGCTCCTGTAGTTTCGGCTTGTGCGTGATGCCGTTCGTCTTCGTCTCTTTGCTGGGTTTCTTTCCTTTTGCTGGCATATTTTTGAATTTTTCGGCGGTTTTTTTTTCTTTTTTTTTTGGTGGAGTTATAGAGCGTTAAATTTTTGGGTGATACGTTGCCGAAAAGGTTTGAGGTTGAGTGTGGAAATAGGTTAGTTGATGTCTGTATGGTATGAAAAACAAAAAACGTTAGTGTTTAATGCAAACTGTATACTACTGCGTGTGTATAATTGATTAAGAATTAAGCAGTATATCAGTAGCTTATATAATATTTCATATTTTTTTAAAGCTTCCTAATTGGAAAGTAAATACTTTATTTTATGTTATTTATTACTACATTTACCGAATCATTGTTTTACATTTTTCTATGATTTGCCACACGCAAACGCTTTCTTATCCTCTTTAATCTCGCATCCACATTGCCTCGTCGGTTTTTCCTTCGCTTCTTGACCGCAGGACAAACTCGATTCGCAATTTTGCGATTGCGATTCTGCACGAAACAAATTTATTATTTACATTATAAAATGTATAAACATTTCTACCTATCTATCCATGCATAATATTTCAGTTATATATACATTTGTATAAAAAAAATCAATAGCCATCAAAGTGAATTGAAATTAATGTCACGTTACATTTAATTGTATACCTAATAAAAAAAACCATTCCCCTACATTCTTCTCCCTTTTTACACGAAAAAAGTCACTCACTTCCCGCCGATCGATGGCCCTTCCTCGCGCCCCCACAGCAGGGCCTGGTGCCCTTCCTCGTCCCTTTCGTCTTCTCTCTCCTCGTATCACCACCACTACCACCCCCTGGATTACAGCAGCTCTTGGGCGGTTGTTTCTCCTCGCCCTTACACGCATCCTTCTTGCAGACACAAGTGCTCAGAGCATTAGGATCGGGCAGTTGTGAGGGCACCTTCCTACACTGAAACACGGGGCTCTCGTCGGCGCCCTTGAACAGGTACGGCTTCCGGTTATGCGGATTCTGAAACTGCGTGACGACCTTCCTGCCCAGCTGGGAGAATCGCAGGAACGCGCAGACCTCGCCCACGCACTGGCCCGTCGCCGTGGTGATCCTGAAGTTGTTCTTCAAGGTTTTGCAGGGCTTCTCGCGGGGATCAGCGCTGGACTCCTGTACCAAGCAGTTGAGCATGTCGCTGACGTCGATCTGACATGTGCCGATCGTCATCATGTCGGGGAGGACAGACGGCGGTAGCTTTTTGTACACTGTCATGAGGACGGGGAACGAGCAGATCGGCTGCTCGAGGAGAAGTCTCCGGGGCAGCGCGAACAGGCAGGATTTGCCCTTGCGGAAGATCTGCGCGTCCTCGCCCAGGCAGGCGCAGCAGTCCGATGGGGAATCCTGGCAGATGTAGATCGGTGCGAGGTTCAGGATCTGTAAGAGGAGAGGTCGGTTAGAGGTGACAGCTGTTTTACCTGGAGATTAGAGGGGGGTGAGTGATGGATACTTTGAATTCGATGCACGTTTTCACGGTTAGGAGGTCCTCGTGCATCGCCTGCACCGAGGGGATGTTCACGCGGTCGACGAGGAACTCCAGCAGAAACAACTCCTGCGCATTCTTGCCGTCCATACTTGTAGATTTTTCGTTTTTATAGAATTTTTATGGGCTTTTTTATGGGAAAGGTTTGTTTATTTACATAGCTGGGGAAGGGGTTAGCGGTGCATATAATAACCACGCGGAATTTTGAATATGTCACCTCACGGTCGATATCGAACCGCTCCGCTCATCTGTTTTTCATCCTCTTTTTGGCATACCTCATCGTCATCTAAATTGCAAGGTTATGGACCCTCGATTTCGAAATTCCTAGTGTTTATTCACATTTATTTACTGGAAAATCAAAGCTTAAAAAAATCGTAATACTATATAATAACGTTAAAAAAAAAAGTAAAATGAAGTCGGTAAAGTCGACATGCACGCGGAATTCGGACCCGCCGAAAGAGGCCTGCAAGGAGCATTACCTCTTCCTCCTGGAGCTTTACGTCAGGTCTATACAGAGCCGACGTTTGGCGAAGCTCAACGAGATGTTCTGCGTGCCGACGACCGTCGCCTTTCAGTTTCTCGACTTTTGTCCGGTTAGGAAACTATAATATTAATATTTTTAAAGGGGTGCCTTTCTTTGTTGCGAAGAAAAGAATTTTTGGGTGACAATTATTGTAAATTAGAACTCCAGAATATAGGTGTAGGCTGCACAAAACATTGTAATGGTTTGTGGTAAAACGGGCTTTTTTTCATATCAATATCTTTAATGTTTTTATTACAAAACTTTATTATATAGCTTATAGTAATAATTACACTGAGATATAGTAACTGTGATACAGACTCAAATTTTCATGAAATTTACCACAATGTATAGTAAAAATTGCTATTATTTTGTAATTTTTACTATATAAATTGTAGTAAATTTCATGAAAATTTGAATCTGTCCCACAGTTACTCCGGAATATAGTAATTTTTCCTACACAATTTTTCTCCGCGTAAATTTTTCTGTATAAGGTAATAATCATTATGAATACAAAGGATTTACCTTTGGTCATCCATATGAAATTATACATTAACTAAATTTACTTAAACAACATCGACCCAAAACTCATTTCTTCACAGGACGAAGATCTTCAGCTCACTCCGGTAGATCCGCTCTTCGAGCCGCAATCCGGCATCGCCGAGTCCGTGGAGCACTTCTACGCCGGCCGCTCTGTTCTGTTCGCCCTCGGTCGGGACGTCGTCGCCGACTCCTGCAAGGAGTTCAAGCTTCGGCTGAGCGTCGTGAAGAAGATGCCCCGGGATATAAGGCCGGATGTCCTGGTGGGCAAAGCCATGGTCGATATGACCGTGCCATTTGCAGCGCTGAGGAAGGAGGTGATGGAGAGCGAAAGATATCCCGAGGCTGATCTGCCGGTGAGTATGTAGTATTTAGGATAATGTTTAAGTAATAATTTTCTATAGGATGAAGCAATTTTCATTTGGGAAATGTTAGAGAAAACCTATATATGCAATTAGACGTGAATACTCCCAAAATGTGTTTCGCAAAGTTTTTCCAAATATCAAGAAGCATTGAAATTTGGTATATTCTCGTTGGATAAGTTCTTTTTCTTTTCAAATTTATTACAAATTACAAACGTTGCCATAGAAATTTCAAAATTTTTTTTATTTTAAGGTCTTAAAAAGGTTTTATTTTTGTATACTAATCATTTAGTCGTATATTATAGTCACATAATAATAAAACATTTACATGTAAGTTTAATTTTAAATATTAATTAGGACCATTTTGTCTTAAAATTAATATTTAAATAAGAATTTTAAAAAATTAGTATAGTAAATCATAATTTTTTTTTTTAAACCTTTCACTTAAAAAAACGAAAAAAATTAAGAATTATAAAAAGATTTAGCTTATAGAAAATCTAAATAAATTACGCTATCTTAATATACTAACATTCTCAGTAAACAATCTTCTACATTGAGAAAAATGGTGTATTAAAAATTACTATAATATGTAGGAACGTGGGGACAAATCTCAAATACCAAAATTTTTACTATATTTTATAGTAAAAATTGATATATACATAATAAAAATTGCTATGTACATGGTAATTTTTACTATAAAATATAGTAATAATTTTAGTATTTGAGATTTGTCCCCACGTTCCTACATATTATAGTAATTTTTAATACATCTTTTTTGTCAGTGTATATTTTCAATATGCTACTATTATTTCATCTTACTTTTATATAAAAATCCACTCCAACCCCACAAATCCCGCAGGAACCGACAAAGTGCTTCGACGACGACATCGCGCTCACCTACGACTGCAGCCCAGCCGGCACTATGTCAATCTTCGCGCGCATCTCGTCCCACGGCCAGACCATCGTCACGGAATTCACCTCCCCACCGTCCAATTCCTCCTCGAGTTTCCACTTCCGCGCCGACGATAAGTTCTGCGAGGAGCGCACTCTGGGCTACAGATGCAGGGTGCTCGATCCGACGCGCTGCAACGTCTCCGAGATCATCTCTGAGGCGTCGTCGTCGGGGAGCTTGAGGAGGGACTGCATGATTTGCAAGCCGCCGAAAATGCCCTGCTCGCCGTGTAGGATACCGTCTGGAGCGAGGATCCTGATGACTGGGAGGGAGTCGAGGAAGAGGAGCTGTGGGGACGTGGGTAAGGGTGAGCCGGATTCCACCTGCGTGAAGCAGACGTGCGGACCGATTCAGACGAGCCGCGGGCCCAGGGAGCCCTGCGGCAAGGCCGTTGTGTTGAAGGTTAGCGGGAAGGTTTAAGAGTGTATATGCGATGCTTGGATTTATTTGCGTGGTAGGAGGGTCGCTTGTACGGATTATTAAAAAGATTTATTTTTGTGATGAAAAGGTCCTGTAAGGGTTTATCCACCTGCAGTAAACTTATGTAAGGATTATTAAAGAACACGATAGAGCAATGTACTTTGATATTTCATGAAAAAAAAAAAAATAACTATTATAATTTTATTTTATGGATGTATATTAAATTTATAATTTATTTTTCTTCAAAAGATCATACTGTATGAAATCGTCAATAAAATTATAAAATAACAGTAGAAATGAAAGGGTTGTTGGGTTTTAATTTTAATTGAAGAGAAGTAAAATAGTTAGAATGTTAATTTGACCTGCAAAATATCCACTTTTTTCTATTAAAAAATGATTTGCCATGATTAAGTGAAAGTTGAAGTTCACAATACAGATGGCTGAAAACAAGTTGTACAGGTTCTCTATAGAAATTGAAATTTATTTGAAAACTTGAATACAAAACTGTACAGAGTTGCGCAAGTATAATTGTACATTACAACATTTCTAATATTACTGTAGCCGAGTATGAGAACATTCCTCGAGATACTTAGGATCTAATGCGTTATTAATATATTGAGACTTGGAGAAATCTAACACTTGTTGTAATATTTTAATAGATTGTCGCAATTAGCGTAATCGTAAATGAAATTGATCCCACTAGGTGTTCCTGCAAAATTAGCCTATAATAAAACACTGTACATATAATTTATTTTTTGAAATTCCTCAGTCTAATTAATACTAACTATTAAACAAGATAAATAGCAATATAATGACATAATAAGGCATAATTTAAGAGTAAGCGCATAATATTATTCTAATAATTTGCTATAATATTATACATTTACTCTGCTGTACGTGTTTGTGATTGTCTTTCGTTGATAGTAAGAATGTAAAACTCTTTTTAAAAGAGATTCACTTGTATCTAAAGCAGCTCTCGATAATAGTAATGTTATTATTCAAGTGTATACAACACGGTTACTGTTGCAAGTGCAATGACTTGTACAATTAATTGATATACCTCCATTATCAAACTACGCTGCGCAATACAATTCGAATACAGTGTAAAGTGATGTCAGAGCTAATTATAGATTTCTAACTCGAATTTTTCGTTATTTTCACTTGTTATTTCTAAATTTTAGAAAATTATCGCAACTATTTGAAATTTTGATAATGATAAGACAAGTGACAGATGTTAGTGCCATCCATTACCGACGATTGCAGGAATTTGTTTTTTTTTTTTTTTTTTTTTTCATTTACTTCCGAATTTTGAGAAAATATTGCTTTGACAGATGTAAAGTCGCATCTACAAACTACTTATCAACAAAAAATTTTTTCTCAACATTTGACATTTCCTTAAAAATTAAATGAATTAAAAGTGATTCAACCGTATTGAAGATATCTAGATTCTTATATTATAACATAATCTCCTTCAATTTTCCATCTGATTAATCATCTGAAATTATTTCCATAAATTCTCATTAAAACCTATAGAAGCCAACTTATATCACAATTAAATGTTAAATTCTTCTTTTACCATCTGAACACTTCTCTAAAAAATACATCACCATTAAATATTCTTCACTGAATATCAACCATTTTTCATTTGGCAAAGACCAATTTCAATACTAATCCGATATAAAAACTCAGTCGATCAATCGTGCAAACCCCAGCCTATAATTCAACTATTATATATTCTTTTTCATCCTGCAGGTCTCAGGTCTCCTTGACGTCTGCAACGATTCGGAGCACCAAGCGAGGGTCACCGTCGCCCCGGAGAGCGAGGCGGCGCGTTCCACCGACGATCCGGACCACGACGTCTTCATCCTGCGCATCGGCAAGAAGGGCCTTGTCGGCGCAGGCGAGAAGTCCGACATCCAGTTGGAGATGCGCACGCCTAAGGGTCCGGATCGTAGACCGCCTGTCAGACTGGAGACCAGGGAGATGCAGACGGAGGAAGAGGGAGCCGGGGGAAAGAGGGCGGGGAAAGGTGGAAAGAAGAAGAAGAAGTGAGGTGAGTGGAGTTTGGTATAAGGATTTTTCGATTGATTTGTGTTGGTAAATTAAAGTAATGTTGTTTTTGTGAAACACTAATCAGAGTAGTACAAATTTGAGATTGAAAATATTATATTGTACTAAAAATTTCACATCGAATATTTCTGTAATTTTGTTTGAATTACAGTATATATATATATACACACACACACACACACACACACACACACACACACACACACACACACACACACACACACACACACACACACACACACACACACACACACACACACACACACACACACACACACACACACACACACACACACTGTAATTCAAACAAAATTTTATATATATATATATATACACACACACACACACACACACACACACACACACACACACACACACACACACACACACACACACACACACACACACACACACACACACACACACACACACAAAGAAAGAAAAAGACTTAAATCTTTTTAAAAATTGTATAATTATGTCGTTGAATTGGTACATACATTTTTATTCAACGATAAGTCGAAGCTTTTCTTTCCAAATATTAATATACGAACTATACTCACGTAAACATTTTTTACTGAGAAATATGTAGACCGCTTTATCTACATCACTTCTACATGCAATACAACGTTCCTATTAAGTTATTATATATACTACGTATATTAAACACGAATACAAAAAGTGTAGCTTCCACAACAATTATTCTCCGATACGAAGCATTGATAACTGACAAATACATCGTACAAAAAGGTACATATATATACATCACATGACCGACATAATCGCGTAATTAAACAATATATCAAAACTCGCCTCTTTCCGAATCAATCACAGCGTGACAACCATCGTTACAACACCGCACTATACATATAGCACAATCCCGGAGAAAGAAACCTCCTAACGATCATTAACAACCCCCTCGGGTGTCAACTATACACACACGAGAATTACTGCCATCTCATAAATTAATAAAACTACTCGCGCGAAGACGCGCACCGCAGCCGCGCTCCAAATCCAGTACCCAGCTGCGACAATATTCCGAAATATATAGCATCACGATCCATATTTGTACGCGCCGGCTCGCTTTTTACCGCGTATACATCACATATAGCAGCAGTTGTCGCGCAGGCAAGCAGGCAGCAGCCTAATTGTAACGAGCCGCAATTTCCGCGCATGGGTACACGACCTCGTTTCCGCGGCAACCTTGCGCGAGCGCGGTATATATGTGTGTCTGCGCTCGCGAATGTGGGTGTGTGAGTTGGATAGGTGGAAGCTTTTTTTTCGCGGTTTATATATTTTTAGCGGAGTGACGAAATTTTGCGGAGGCGTGAAGTGAAATTTTTGTTTTAAATTTAGAGGTGGGCGAGGAGAGTTTGCGGGCGGTGAGTTATGATGTAAAGATAGAGGGGTTTGGCGATTGTGCAATGATGGATTCTCGTGAAGAAAGTTTTTGTGATAGTTTATGAGGGAAGAGTGCCAGGGAAATTGTTAGATGACTTATAGTTTTGAAAAAAATAAAGTTCTGTCAAAGTATTTAGCGATGTTAAAGTGAAACTAGGTCAAGTTAATTTTGTAATCGAGCAATTACTGCGTTTACTAAAGTAGCTATCAATTTTAAAATTAACTTATTCTTAGAACGAGCTACTTTTCTTCGAACAGTACCGTATCAAGTTCTCCGGTAATCGATAATATGGCAACAATAATAAATGATAAAATAATCTTTCCTTCTCCCTGATAAAAAATCAATTAAGTATAAATACCAAAATGACGAGAATCATGAAAATCGTTATAGAAAGTACCTCCACCATCCGATAAAATTCTTCCAGTCTCCTAAAGACACTAAAAGCAGTCGCAGATCAGTTCAACCCAAAACGGTTCCCAAATATACCATCACGACTCGGCGCCTCGAATTTCATCACCAAAAATCAATACACCTCCCCCTCCGAAAATACCCGACCCGATCCTATCCTTAACTACACGGAGAAAAATGTTTGAGTAAAAATTACTATACTGTATTGAAACCGGGGGACAGACTCGCATTATCAAAAAAATTAGTATACTTTCTAGTAAAAATTACTATATTTTTAGTAATTTTTACTACATTTATAACAATTTTTACTAGAAAGTATAGTAATTTTTTTGATAATTTGAGTCTGTCCCCCGGTTTCAATACAGTATAGTAATTTTTACTCAACCATTTCTCTCCGTGTATACCGTCAGTCCGTCTGCCTCCCTAATTATGTCAAACCGTTCCCACGCGGCCCAATTCCTCGGCTCCTTATCTACGACGCGTGTCTCATGCTGTCAGCCGTCGCGGGCCGAATCGTCAATTGTCCACCACTTGAATCCAATCTATAGGCAGCGACCCCCCAATTTCGCCGAATAGAATTGCGACGCGACGGCGTTAATAGCCGTGGAGTCGCGGGTTTGTGTATTATAGGTGAATGGAAGACGCGAAGTGCGATTCGATAGTTTCCTCGTATGGCTTTTTTAATTTTTTCTTTTACAACTTTTATAACTGACTATTTACATTAGAAACTCGCTATAAAATAGGAATTTCTCTTGTCCAGTTTCTAGCTCCTGGTGAAACGCTTTTTCTCCTATTATTTGGCCATTTAATAGATTGAAAAATAGAATGAGTTTTTCGAGCACAAGCTTGTTTTTGACTATTTTAAAGGTATTAAAACTGATCAGCTTCTTTAGTCTGGAAATGACTAGTAGAAGGCTTGCTGTTACGACAAGGGGGTGAAAGAGACAGAATCTGATGGAGAAATAAAAGTTTTGCTAAATTATTCATAGAATGAGTGCAGCAAATGATTGATTAATTAATGTTATTTATTTATATTTTGGTAAGCCATCTAATGCACTTTAATGCTCTTTCATCAAAGATAAAATTAGTAAGTAAATGAAATATGAATATTTTGTTGTTACGTCAATCTAAGAAATAGGCAAATAATGGTCGAAAAATTGTTTCATCATAGCGATTAATTAGCCAGTTTTACCAGCTATTTTTTAACTTCTTGGGCATTTCATATAGATGAATTTCTACCAGGGACTGTTTATTTCCAAACAGTTTGGTAGGTGCGTATTACAGTATAATAGGTGGCGTCTTATAAATTTTTGATTATACAGAATTAATAGATATATTTGAAAATGTGGATTTAAAAAGTAAGTTGCGCTTCACTATACACAAAAAAAAAACTTTAGCTCTGCATTACAGAATAATACAAACGTCGCCAAGGTATATGGGAAGTACGTTTCTTATCATAGAGGAAAGTACATATTACACCGACGCTCCGGTAAACAATGAAAACTATTGCAAAATCAATTACGCGCGTATATATACATATACCTCCTCTATGTATTTACACGACCAACCACTACGGAGCGACTCGTTACCAAAGCCTCGCGTAATCAAATTATACTACTCCAATCGGCTCCTTTTCATCCGCTTCGCCGAACAGCGCGCATTCGCGGAAACATCTCAATACAATTAGCGCATAAATACCGTCCGCGACATGATCGCTTGATGAGAAATAAAGAAAAAAAAAGAAAAAAGTTTCCCTAGTCGAGTCGCGATATATCCTGCGAGAGAAGCAGACGCTGGCGCGCGTCACGTGCGCGGCGTATGGCGCAATGTATACCAGCACGTATGGCACGTGCGTGTAAAGTCAATATTTGTTTTCGTTTACCTTGCGCAATGACGAGATGAAGATTAATTCGCGATTCCGGGATGATCTAATTGCGTGATGCTGAGAGTTGGAGTGTGTGTGTGTGTGTGTGTGTGTGTGTGTGTGTGTGTGTGTGTGTGTGTGTGTGTGTGTGTGTGTGTGTGTGTGTGTGTGTGTGTGTGTGTGTGTGTGTGTGTATATGCGTCTGCGGACTTGCGTGGAATGTAATTGAAGAAATTGGCTGTTAGAGATTACGGCACGTAATTGTGCGAACGCGTGTGATCTATTATTGATGTATTTTTAGAGCGATAATTGGTTGAAATGATCGGGGTTGAGAAGTTTGTTGTTTATAAATGTATTTTTGTATACTGTTTTTTTTACTCTACAATAGTGGAGCCCGTATATATTATACTTATGTCTCGAATTTCTGTAAATTAATAGATATGAGGGTGTGGAGTAGAGAGAAAAATACCCAATTTAACGTACTTAATTAGATTTGTTAGTCTCCATTACACATCCGAAAAGAAACTAGTAACCACGCTCATTTAAATTAAATAAAAAAATTCAAACTTAATATTACTGGCCAAAAATCTAGACCAAAACCGTGCTTATTTCAATCACCGATAATTCCACTCAATAAACATCAATCGAAACTTTCAATCCACCGAGACATCAACATCTCTGCTTCAAATATAGCGCATATACAACTTGTAATCAAAATAGACTCGCCGCACTTTTTCAACCAAAGTTCATCCAAGTTTTTCCCGACTCCGCGCACTTGACTGACGGCGCGAAATAACATCGCATTGCACTATATACAGACTTATCTCCCAGCGAGAGACCTCCGGAAAACTTTGCGAACGTCGATGAAAACATCGGCCGGGATGAGCTCGGGACTTTCGAGCTCGGCTCGCATCAAGTACTCAAGAGTTAACTCTATATATATATATATATTGTTTTGGACGGTTTTGTTGTGTCTCCGACGTATATGTGTATGTGTATCATCGAACGGCGGTTGTGCTACGCGTTTATCGGTTCGAACGACGACGGCGGTGGTGGTGCTCGAGTGGATAGGAAATAATATGACGTTGCTGGCGCGGGTGTCGGAAGGTCGGATGTGATAAACCGAGACCGCCGCGGAGATGTGGTGTGGCGCGCGATTACTTGGTACATTGTTTTATAGTTTTTTTAAATATTTTTGTGTATTTTTTTGAAAGAAAAATACCCTGGTAGAAATTAGTCCATTAAAAATGGGAAGGAAAACAGAAACTGGCCATTAGAAATGGCTAGTTATTAGACAGACATGTAACGCTTTTTTTATCAACTTCTCCCATTTTATGGAATGGCCCTAACCTGAAAATCTTTACATTAAAATTTCATAACAATTCAATCATATATTTTAAAACTTATACTCTTAAGAGATAGTTTACCGGGATATAAACAAAATTTAGCAGTCTTTGTACTATTTACAGCTTTATTGTATAAGATATAAACCAAAATCGTTATTTTAATACGTGACTCTATCTCTCTTACTCATCGCCATAACAAATCGCTTGTTACTAGATTTATAATGGCTTCATCGACTACCTATTTTAACTAGCATTAAAATGCCAAATTAATAGATAGTACAAAATTTTGACCATCTTTGCGGCCAATAAATGTGAAAAATAGGTTAAAAAAATCGTTACACTTATGGAAGAAAACTGGAGTCCATTTTTTTGCCATTTTGGATCAAACTAGCCATTTACTGCTCAAAAAATGATTTCAATTTCCACCAGGGTAGATATACAAGTTTAAAGAATAATTTTTTTTCTTTTTTACAATACCATCAGATGAGCTTGTAGAGTCATTTGATAGATTACCAACTCCCAGAGTCTTATAAATACACACTAATGTGCGCAACCGTAACAGTTGTCATTCAAAATAGTTAATTTTCTACAATTGTATATAAAAAAAAAATAGTTTAAAATATGTTGCAGAATTTTCAAATTCGTCCAACCAAGATAAATGCAACGATTAGTTAAGAAATTGCATAAAAATCTGTACCCCGATACACAGATAAAAACTATATATCTGCAAAGCTCTTACATTACACAAGAAACAATAATCTTTAAATACTCTTCGATAATTCTATCTCGCAACAATACACCGCAACGATATCAACTTCGCGATACACTGTAGCAGCGCTCAATCAATAAGCGATATTCGAAAATCGACGAGCCATCGACACCCCAGCGCGACCTCGAGAAGCATACACACGCACACACACTCGGTTTTCTGAACTTTGCTCGCGCGTCGTCGGCTCTTTGTTTCCGCTGGTAGAAGGAAAGCTGCGCGCTTATCTCTGCGCCTTAATCGAATTACGAAGATAAACGAGCGTCGCGTATACATGTAGATATATATATATATATATATATATATATATATATATATATATATATATATATATATATATATATATATATATATATATATATATATATATATATATATATATATATATATATATATATATATATATATATATATATATATATATATATATATATATATATATATATATATATATATATATATATATATATATATATATATATATATATATATATATATATATATATATATATATATTTTAGGCGCAGTTAAAAATAGAGCGCCGCGAATGGGAATCCATTAATGAACGGTGTCGCGCGTGTGTGATGTGTATCTGGTGGATTATAAATGACTGTGTAACGGTAGTTTTTGAATTTTGAAATTTTGATGGGACTTGGTGGGGAGTGTGTGTGCGGGTTTTGGAGTTATCGTGTGGACTAGTTTTGTGGATAGGGGGAATGCGGTTGGTGATAAAGCGCAGTCGGTAGTCGTTGGGTTATTTCGATTTGTTTTGAATAGTTTTTCTTGAATAATGTGCGTAGCGTTGAACGACTTGTATTGAATATTGAATTTAAGATGTGTATTGAAGAAATATGATGTTTCGAAAATAAATATGTAAAAGTTATTTATTTTTTTACGTACTGAAAATAGTTATTTTCAACCAGGGGAACTCTAATGAGTAACTCTATAACTTTTGTATTTAATTAAGTCCGAAAATCAATAACATTGTACTACAAAATCCTACAATGAGAATTTGATATAATGTTGATTTTTTAGTGTTAATGGCTCCAGATCTGATTGACAAAGCATAGCCAGATTGTAATGTGCACTTTGTTATTATAAAAATAGATTTAATTAGAAAGAAAGTACCCTGGTAGAAAGACGTGACTCTATCTCTCTTACTGATCGCCATAACAAATCGCTTGTTACTAGATTTATAATGGCTTCCTCGACTAGCTATTTTAACTAGCATTAAAATGCCAAATTAATAGATAGTACAAAATTGTGACCATCTTTGCGGCCAATAAATGTGAAAAATAGGTTAAAAAAATCGTTATACTTATGGAAAAAAACTGGAGTCCATTTTTTTGCCATTTTGGATCAAACTAGCCATTTACTGCTCAAAAAATGATTCCAATTTCCACCAGGGTAGTAAACTTTAAATATGAAGAACTCAGGAAAATGGAATGAAATTTTACAGGAATATTACTGTTAAACGCAAAATTAGTTTCGCTGAACGTTTAAAAAATAATTCGACTACTGCTGTTTTGGGAAACAACTATCGCAACTACGAGTCTCTCTATAAGTCTTTCCCATCGCACTAGGTACCTCGAACGAACCTGTGCCTCGAATTTTCACCACTTTATTTATTCCATTGTGTACCGTTCACCGTCTAAAAACAGCACCCCAACCGCAAACCAGGACCCTGCAATTCCGACCATCCAAAAACGAACCTCACCGCGCCGCGCTATATTCATCCCCGGCACTCGACTTTTCAATCCGCGCTATTATCTACCTATATACAACGTACCCTGCCCACACACACATGCTCCGCTCGACAATGCCGGCGGCATGATAAGTCGCTCTTCGCTAAAAGTGAAGTACGCGCGCGGATATTTGGGTCGCCTATCGAGTGTGAATTACTCTCACGCCGAAGCGGCGTTTAATGCGCGCAGAGGTTTCGAGAGACGTGTAAACGTGCGGCGGAGATAGGGTGACTTCACCAGTGAATGAACGAATAAGGAAATTTCAATTTTTGTTATTTAGTTAAGAGAATTAAAAATGGATTGAAAGCAAAATTTTTTTTTAATTAGTATTTTAAAATCTTCAAACTTTACGTCAGTGACAAAATTTTAGATAAAGAATAAAAGGTAGAAATTTTGTTTAAAAGAAATCTGTAAATATCTCCTAAAAACCAGTAAATGAACACGCGATCTTAGTATCTAAATACGTTTTGCCAGTGAATGAATACATCGCCAGTGAATAAACACTCAATAGCAGCGATTTTATGATTTTATTCTTAACAAGATAATTTCTTTTATGCAGAATCTTTATGTAAAATGAAATAAAAATTTTCAAAAATTCGAAAGTTATCGTCATGTTAGATAAACGATACATAGAAAGCTTTATATTTTCATGTATTTAAAGAAAATGTTTGTTAACTGGTGACTGTTCGAATATTGGTGAAGTCACCCTATACAGCGAGTGGTTAGGAGGGGTTGGATGCAGGAATTCGGAAACTTTTATCTGGGTTAAACTATATACGGAGGATTAGAATTATGTCACAGGTGTATACTATGTACGGTACATATCCGGATATTTTTGGATTGTTATCTCTTCGTATCGATATAGAACGCGCGCGTGGGATGTTTACATGACATACTTTCGTTTCGAAAACTTGTTCGAAATTTCGTTCGCAAAATAACGCCGGCTGTATGCAAAACTACAATCCATCATAAACGACAGCCATCGCGAAATGCCGACTATATCGCCTTAACGGTAACCTCGTATACCTCGCGCAAACACTTCGCGCGTACCAACAGTTATACATGCCTTTTTTACCTTGCCGCGCGCGTCTCCCCTCGCGCATCGACCTCATTGTTTCGCGCGCGTTCTTCATGTCTCGTTGCCGACGTAACGACAGGTTCTATATACATATGTGTATGCATTGTGATGTATCCTCGTGGCCGTCAGTATATATAGTCCCCGAGGTCGTCGACCCTCTCGGCGGGTACGATTATAATATACGCGGTATTTAAGTACAAAATTCGGGAAAATATTGGCACGAGTTTGAATTAACGCGCGCGAGTCTGTGTCGGTGAATGGAGCGATTTTGTTGATATATAGGAGTATGTTAATATATCTATACAGTGATTAAGAATTTGTTTATCTCGAGTATACATGTTTACCAAACGTCAGCAAGTTATCCACCCACGCGGATTAATTCGCCTCATAATATAAGGTAAAAGTACCAATACTTGGCCATAAAAAATCAAGTACCAAAAAGGGGCCGCATGCACTTACTAGTATGTTTTTGAAATTACATTAATAAAAATACATTATATTTTCTTGTTCAAATATAATCTATAGACACCTATAGATTCTAGTAACCAACAATGAGTTGTGTTGTCTGGTTTATATTTCATGAAGATAAATTAAAATTTGTGGCGACATCTGTGCTTCGGTGGCCACCTACTGGTATTTTCACATAAGATTCAAGATAATTCCAGCCCAAATAATGGCCACATATAGACGAAAAGATATGTTAGCAAATATATATTGAAGTAATATATATTTTGGCGTATTCTAAGTAACATTTGCATTGCATGTTTAAATAGACATTACAAGCAACACTTTATGTAAATTGACAATTAAAAATTTATCACATATTTCATATTAAGGAAGATTATGTACTGTATTGTAAGTAAGGAGGCCAATTATTGGAGCGAAATTTTTGGACATTAGGATAAGTTTTTTTTCTATAGTGGCCAACGACTGGTGCATTGAATTGATACTCATCGTTATTTGATCAATTAATTATGATACAATTATTAAATATGCTTTTTAAATGGTTTTTTGATGATTTGAAGAACAATTTACCACTATACAGCCGTTACTTCAGATTTGGTAGTGTTTTTATACGTTTAATTCTTATACTATCTAACTTTAGGCTCTAGATAGCCAAGGATTGATATATATATATACATTTACCTTTCACCGGCAAATCGCGTATTAAAAACCACTCGATAAATCATCCAGCACCGACTTCTCTCTCCGCCGACGTTTATTCATCGCCATAAACCCCCGCGAATCGATATAAAAGTAGCCTCACCGCGCGCTTTCGCCTATTCAGGATGACACGTCGCAACAAACAAACATAAAAAACTATATACCGTTCGATAAACAACCCACGCGCGCGCAAAGCATAACAAAAAAAACCATACCATCATCGTGGGCTCGCGCATTATTGCGCAACTTGCGCGAATGCATATATACGCACGCTCGACGTCTGCGCACTCCGCCCGCGCAGCATCAGCCGAAATTCGCGTCAGAGAGGCAGCAGGTATTTCTGGTTCCACGCGGCCATGTTGCGCGCGTGCGGAGCACATGTCTATATAATAGCGAAGGCGAGGTTGGAGGTATCGGTGAATGGAGACCACGTTGCGGATTTTATGGTTGGTGTGGTAAAGGGTTTATGGGTATGATGGGCGTCTATATACAGCGAATTGTTGAGGATTTGACGTTAGGTGTTTATGACGTAACTTTCGGCAATTTTGAAGAAGAACGTTATACTTTCAATGCGTGCATATATGTATAATATAGGTGTAATTTATGTGCACGCGCGAGCGTTGAACAAAAGCGACAGCCGCGTGTGCACATTGCAGATATACGTAAGAGCTTTGTTATTCAACGTTGGAGAGCATGCGGCAGATAATTCTTGATTTCACACACATACACGTGAAAAAAGCCGGAGATATCGGCGTCGCTCCGATTATCATATGCCACAGGCGCAGCCTTGATGCCTCCGATAAACCGCGCTCTTTTTTTTATAATAACAAAAATAACGCGCGATGATTGCAATATCCACAGTGTATTTATATATGTACATGTTAGCCAATTATACGAGTGTACCGACCGCACCGCGCGAGCTCAACGTAATTATACGGCGTATGCTTTTAGTGTTGATCTAGGTATGTGTATATACATATATACATATGGGGGTTGGTACTGAAATTATGGAGTTCATTCGCGCGTGCGCACCACCGCCGGGAACACGTACCGGCCTTATGGCTCCGGAAAGTCTCGCGGCGGACACCCCTGTAATATAAAATTTCTACGAATGACTCGTAGGCCGGAATAATAACTTTTCTTTGTACTTGTTTTTTTTTTTTTTTTTGTATTAATCGAAGGTTTGGTGTATAGTTGAGGAAAAGTCGTGTTGATGGAATAAATGCATAAAGTGAATAATTTCGTATTAATCAATTATTATGATCGTTCGTTGGTTATATTGATAGTTACTGTCCTGGTTGAAATGTTGACCATAAGTTAGCTGTTTTTGAGTCAACCTAATGGCTAAAAACGCTTACAATTGCTTATTGTTTCATGATTATGTACGAATCAGAAACAAATTATGGTATTTACGCTTCGTAAGATGGATATTTTCAGTATAAAAGTAAAAGTTTTAGATGAATTATCGTGATACAAATGTTTCCATTTAATTAACACATTAGCCATAAAATATAGTTAATTGTCTACGAGGGTTGGGAACCGTTTTAATCGATCAAATATATAAAAATCGAATGATTTTGCAGTAATGGAACAGTTTTCGTGCAACACGCGATGGGTGCATGAAAAGAAAGATTTTCTATACCTACCTACACCCAAAAGAATCTCTTCCTCGCAATCTTTCATCTACAACCGCATTCCAATACAGCAAAATCTCGGATCCCAAAGCACAAAATCGTCACCTTTAATCCGCATTCAACCACTCTACATATATATATATCATCATCCTCCGCGCCTAAGCTCCAAACCTGCTCCGAAAAATCTCACCGTCCCCGTCCACCTGCTCCATTCACCTACCTACCTACCCACAATACTCCGCAACCGTTTCCCCTCTAAGAACCTTTCGCAAGGGACCCGGCCCAAAAAAAAAAACTCCTCCCCCATCCACAAGGGATAAAAGAAGAGAAGACGCTCGCGACGCGATAGCCACGCTGCCGTTGAGCGCGGGAGAAAGCTATACAGCACATAGCCAGACCCGCGCGTTCGCCATCGTCTAGACATAGCGTGTATATATATGTATACATATATGCGCGCAGCAGAAACTGGCGGGGAGAGGCGGCAAGCAAGCCTATCTCGCGCGCGCTGTTCAGTCGGAGTCAGTTCGCTCTCTCACCTCCCCGGCGACGCACGACGCGCAGCGTGTTGTGCGTGGACATTGTACATATATCGATAGATAGTGGTGTGCCGCGTGCGGGATAACGAGACGCGAGAGCGGCCGCGTGTGCGTTGGGACTGGAGCGCCCGAAAGATAGAGGGAAGATGAGATAACAGTGGCCCGAAAAAAAAAAAACGCGCACACATTATACATACAGGGATATATACTCGCGAGGTAGAAGAAGAAGAGAGACACGAGGTAAGTGAGTGAACACCGGCGAGTGTAATATCGATCCACCGAGAGAAAACTAGCGCGCGTACAGGGGGGTTATACCTAATTCAGGCCGGCGGCGGGTCGATTGGCGATTATATATCGCGGGAGGGAAGAATGTGTACAGTGCGCTGTGCTCCGAAATGTATTTTTTTCTACGGTATACACTACTAGTGCGCGTGCGTTTCCTCGTTCGTTCGTTGAGTATCGTATATATATTTGGCGCACATACGGCCGGGTTATATTTGAACCTCGCTGAGGGTTCATTGACAATGACGAAACTCCGGTGCATCTTCCGCGTCATCATCACCATCATCCTATGCCTATAAATACACGTGTACGGAATTTGACGCGCGGCCCCCTTTTTCGTCCCGCCGAAATTGCACTTTCCCCTCTCTATCGCGAGCGTGTCTAAATTTAAATATCGGCCGCGTATTTTTATCGCCCCGCGCGCGCACCTCTGCCGTATATACACTGAAGAAGACACAGCGCCTATATACTAGTATATTATTTACTGTATAAAAACTATTCAACTGTCGAGGCCTCGTCGTGTCCCGTGTAAATTTCGCGCGCTCTAGAGAATTGTATAATTATTACAAACTGCACTGCACTGCAACTATATTATTCATAATTCAGTGCCGTCGCGCAAAACCCTGACCTTTCGCGGCAATTATGTGTTGTATTGCCAGCACGGCGGCCGCGTATACGAAAAAAAAAACCAGTTTTACTCTCTCTCTCCCTCTCCCTTCTCTATACATATACCTGTACGTCACACGCACGGTGCGTGCACTTCCGTTGCGAATATATGGCTCTCTTATCACGGGGCACGAAAAAGCGCGCACGTGTTTCGTCAGCACGGCGACGGTGACCACGTGGTACCTATAGGAGGCGCACGCGCGCGTAGGTGGTGCTGGTGGGCTCGCCGCGAATGATGTAATACCGAGCGGGTATTTCGGGGTGGGGAATCGATATTAGGTACGGGGGGGGGGGTAGTGACTAGGAACTGGGTGACGATATCGTTGGAGGTGTATATTATAGAGGGAGATAAAAAAATTGGCGCGGTGTTGCGTGAAGGCGCTTGGGTGTGATAAGAAGTGGCGGTTCGTCGGGGTTGGGTTTATGAATTGGAGTTTTGTATTGTGTAGTGTACTTTAGGAAAATTCTTTTAAGTGGATGTATGGTGTTAAGAAGGTATTGGGTTGATTGAATGCATCGTGGCAGTTTGGAATTAAGATTGATTACAATGTATTGATTAATCGAATTATTGATATTTTATGGATACGATTCGATCGAACGTTTAGTTGAAACTATAGAAAACTTTATTGTAAGTGCGAATCGAAGTGGGTATAATTTATTGTAGTTTTGCAAGGAAAATTATAAAAGCAGACCGCGTTTATCGCACTCCTTTTACCTATATATATATTAATTTCCTCATAAATTAAAGCGAATGCTCGGAATCCGACTTTATCAAAAGCTGCCCGCGCGTTTTCCATTACTTTATTTATGATATGCATAATTAGACTAACATGCAGTGTTTTATAAATAAAATACGTGCTCGCGTATATATACATTTCCCTCCTCACGGTGCTTCTATAGCCAACTCAATATTTTAAACGGCACCCCCACGTAAAAAAATTTTATAGAAATTTTATAAAAGTTATACAAAATTTTTATAAAGAAATGGTTCTATATAAATAATATATAAACTTTATAGAAACCATATAGAAACCATATAGAGTTGGCAAGAGAAAGATAATTTTTTTTCTAATTAAGGTAATTTTTTTTTAATTACCTTAATTACAACAAAAATTACCTTCCTCTTACCAACTCTATGTGGTTTCTATAAAGTTCATATATTATTTATATAGAACCGTTTCTTTATAAAAATTTTATATAACTTTTATAAAATTTTTTACGTGGGCCGTACCATTACGTTACACATTATACATGCCATGGTAATGTACATTCAATTAGACAGCCATTTCGTTTTTCCATTACACATGCACGCGTAATTAACTTTGATAAGTAAGTATACGTCAGCTCTCGCACCCGCGCCGAATTAATTTTCTCCGATACACGCGCGCGGCCTTGAAACATACAACCATTAACCGATCGATCGATCGGCTTGCGGCCAATGAAAAGTTTACGGCGTTCGCACGCGCGTAAGTATACATGTACGTCGACTCTCATGCCCACGACGCGCGCTCGTTATAAAGAAAAAAAAAATCTACGATCGACGCCTGCACGGTTTGCGCAAGCGAAACCTACGCGCTGTTAAAAAGGAAAGAAAAGGAAAATATATCGCGTGTATGACGCCGCGCGTTGTTTGAGGAATAACGCTTACTTGGACGCGATGTGTTTAGGCAGCGTATATATTTGCGCGCGGGGCTACGTGCAAACACTCGCGGCCCTGATAATATTTGAGCAAACAGCGGGGGTTCTGTACGTAAGGTTTCGCGAGCAGGAAAGTCATTCGAAATATATTATACACGAGGAGGAAAGACGACGGGCACGAAGATTTTTACTTTCCGTTAGTATAAAAAAAAAAAAATGAAAATGTTATTATTGGCTTTTTCTTATCGTTCTGTAGAAGCTTTCCAAAGCCGACCGCGCGCTTATACTGGCGGATTTCAAATTAGCCCGCGCGGCGCGTGGAATAATTATCGTCCCGTGCACGATACGTACGGAGAAACAACGGCAAATTGCACAAGTTCGCAGAACCGTGTAATTCGCGTGTATGCCCGCTCGTCTTAATAACACAGCGCGAACGCGGAACCTCGCAATTTCACTTTCACGCGACAGTTCACCTCCGAAATTATATTCTTTCTTTTTCTCTCCTTTTAATCGTTATAGCGGTGTGTGTATATATACACACACACACACACACACGATGAATCGAGCTCGCTCGAGAATCCCGCGGCGTGATAGCTTCTGTATATAACGAGTCGTGCGCGAGAGATGAGAGAAGCCGCGTCATGCTAACGCGAGGTGAACGTCCGATGGTATATATAAGGTGCGACGTAAGCAGCGGCGACATAGTCGAACTGAAAAAAGGATTCGAAAAATTTTCTTTTGGAGATGCAAATTTCGCCCTGCTGTTGCTGCCGTGTGGCAGTGATCGACGAGGGATAATAGATTACGTATAATGTTTATCCGGCGCGGCAATGCGTCTCTTCGATTGTGATTATCAGGGGCGAGAGAGGGAGGGAGTTGATTTCGCAGAAGCCGCTGTCTGTTATCGGCCATTTCCGCAACTTCGACTTATCATCGCGGTTTTATAAGTGTATATTTTTTCGCTCCGACGGCCCAAGGGAGCGGTTGCTGTAATTTCACAGCGCCGATTGAGGTGGAGGAAAGACAGCCGCGTATAATGTGTGTGAGTGCGTGGAAAATTATTGCCCTCGCTGTTTACTGTTGATTTTGATGAAGAGGTGTGGGTGGTTTCCATGAGAATTGAAATGGTAATATTCAGAAAACGTATGAATTAAGTATTCGTTGATGGAACTAATAGGTATATAGCGGCAATAAATGTTCTTTTTATACGGAGACGAATTTATACGAAGTCGCCACGTTACTCGAAATCTTGGAAAAATCACGTAATTCGTCGTAAAAATTGTGAATTTTTTCGTCACGATTGTGTTTGTAAGTTACGCACGTTAAATTCAAAGTCGATACTCGTGTCAGATTAGCGACAAATTATCAAAATGTTTACCAACAAAGTAAACTAATCGTATACCGTGCAATACTAGCATACGTTTTATCAATAGCAGCTATTATATTACATCCATTACGTATCCAAACAATTCCTCATTACCCCCTCTCCCCCGCCACTTTATTTTTACCACCTTTTATCTATATCCACACATACACAACCTTTCTATTTACAAAACTCACTATACCGCATCGATTCATCCACCTCCGATTAGATACACACTCCTTTCTTCCGATTGCGCAACAACAACTATATACATTCTAATCGCGCTGACGCCACCAGGCGATCAGCCATTGATTATTCGGGCGATAGCAAAAATAGACCCCGAAATCGATTCAGGGCCACCCGGCGGCTACGGCGCCTCGCTCTCGCTTCGCTTAATAAAAGCGGGATGATTCATACATACGTGCGGTATTATAGCGCCGGGGTGTCTGCACGAGAAAAGCTAGACCACGTGGCGGGCCGCGCGTGAGTGCGAGCGTACGAGGTTGATGTTGGTGTGTGTGTGAATTGGGAGGTGATAAGGGAGGAGTAGTGTGGGCAATTGAAGGGTTATCGTTATGGGTATAAGGAGAAGCTGGTACGGGGAAACGAGAGCTGTGTCGAATTTGATGACGATGCTTTTTTGCAAACTCGTGTTGGCAATGCTAAAAGGACTAAAAGTGCTATGTAATAGGTCTTTTGAAAAAGTATTTTTTTTTTTTATCAACATGATCAAATTTCCGGGAATGTCAAATTAATCATGACAATTTGACCTCGTATAGTTTTTATTATTGTTTGATTTTTAATATCGTCATCGTAAAATTGCAAGAAAAAAAAGTTTTCAGCTGTACAGAATAATATCTTTTTGAACGCTTTAACGAAGTAACTCCTTTTTCTACGTTTCGCTGAGACATCTGTCTTGTCTTCTTATTTGACACTACTACAGTGTTAATTTTCTAGCGACTACTCGAAATGAATACTCAACAACCACATTTCTCACATTCTAAAAAAAATTCATCGACACGGAGAAACTCGCATATAACGTCTATGAAAAATGTATCTCACCGTGCCGCGATAAAACACAGCTGCGCCGCGAGCGGTACTGATAATTGGGTCACGTAAACCTATACAGATGCTCCCTGTCATCGGGTCATCAAAAACTCCTAAAAAACATTCCACACTCGCGGTCACCTCAGTAATTATTATATATTTACGACGACCTCATATATGATGTATTTGCGTAACCGGCGCGCCGGCAGCACGCGTGACTTTATATCGCCCGCGCGCTATTTGCCAATATTTAGCGCCGTTTCTCCTCTCTGCACTTCGATCTGTCGATATATTACACACGAGCGAAGATTTCCGATTTTTGTCGTCGTGCAACTCGCGTTGCGCAAAGATCATCCGGGATGCGTTTTTGCCGCTTTGCGCAAACGCCGATATGCTCGCGCGCGTGAGTATATTGTTTTTGCGCGCAGACAGAAATAATTTGTCATAGTTTTTGGAGGTCGTTTCGCGTTCTTCTGTCCGTGTATGTGTGTGAGAGAGAATAAATAGTTAGTAGTGGTTATTTCTGGGTTGTTGAGCAGAGCGTGTATATTCTAACCGGATAATTTTGCTTGCACTGGCGCTGATGTTTACTGGCTTTTGGTTCTTGTAGCCTTGTAGCTAGCAATTCACCAGGGTTATATACGATATCGATTTTTTTTTTTATTTTGAAATGTTTTTCAAACGTGTCAATACGCGTCAATCGAAGGCAATAAGGATAAAATTTCTACTATTAAAATGCTTTTATATGTATATAGACTTATCATTCTTTTCACGTATATTGCAGACATAAACCGCACATCCCTGGTGGAAACTGACTTCATTATTTACCTAATAAATAACTAGCTTTAGTGGGGCATAGCCAAAAACTAGCCACTTTTCTTGGATATTTCTATCTATCGATGAAACGATTTTTCCAACATTATTCGACCATTTAATAGATTGAAAATAGAAAGACTTTTTTTAAAGATTTACACAAGCTCGTTCTTAACTATTTCAAAGGTATTAAAATTCGAGAGAAAAAGAAACTGTTGGTCAGTTTTTTATTTAGAAAATGGCTATAGTAGAAGGCTTGTTCTTATGACGAGGAGTGAGAGAGACAGAATCTAATAGAAAAATATGGCTTTCAGTTAATATCTAAGAAAGGAGTGCTGTAACTGATTTTTTTAGCCTGTATTTATTGTTTACATTTTTGTAAGCTATCTATTACAATTGAATGCTCTTAAATGTAACGTCAAGACTATGAGTAAATTTAAATTAAATATTTTGAAGTTATGCCGTTTTATTTCCGATCTATTACCCTGGTAGAAATTGAAATCATTTTTTAGGTAGTACATGGCTAGTTTGAACTAAGATGGCAAAAAAATGGACTCCAGTTTTCTACCACATAAGTGTAACGATTTTTTCAACCTATTTTTCACATTTATTGGTTCCAAAATGGTCAAAATATTATACTATAATCTATTAATTTGACATTTTAATACTAGTTAAAATAGCTAGCCGACGAAGCCATTAAAAATCTAGTAACAATCGATTTCTTATGGCGATGAGTGAGAGAGATAGAATCACGTGCCAAAATAACGATTTTGGTTTATATCTTATAGAATAAAGCTCTGTAAATAGTACAAAGACTACTAAATTTTGTTTATATCCCGATAAACTATATCTTAAGAGTATAAGTTTTACAATATGTGATTAAATTGTTATGAAATTTTAATGTGAAGATTTTGAGGCTAGGGCCATTCCATAAAGCGGGAGAAGTTGATGGAAAAAATCGTTACACTTTTGTCTATAACTATAGCCATTTCCAATGGCCAGTTTCTATTTTCCTCTCCATTTTTAATGGACTAGGTAATTTCTACCAGGGTAAATGGACGAATAATAGGGGAAAAAACGTTTCAACATGGCCATTAACTAGCCATTTATTCTAGCTATTTACTGACTTTCTGACCATTTCGTAATAGATAAATTTCCACAAGGGACGCTCTCCATTCAAAACCTTAAACTAAAACAACCCTTCTATCAAGCTATACGCACACTTCACACCCCCATAAAAATCACCTCACCTTTTACTCCTTCCACACCTATACACCCACAATCGATACAGCTCGATCACCGAGCTATCGCTCCGCACGTATAAATATTTATCGCGCGTATATAATACGCAAACAGCGCGCTACGCGTATATACACACACACGGCCTAACACCGCGGATAAACACGTCAAAGCAGTCGTACCTCGAACGTCACGTAATATTTGCGCCTCTCGCGCGATAAGCCCGTGCCAAAACCGTGCTCGCTTTCCTTAAAATCGCGCGGCTCGATCTTTTCCGCGTGCCGGAGCGCCGCGCGGTTACGACTATTTCGAGTCTGTATAATAGGAAGGAAGGGAACGCACGGAGAGTTTTAATAATTTACGACACGCGCGTGTGTATGCGTGTTATGGATTAATGACGAGTAATAATAGAATGCGCGCGGTAACAGCTGTTTAGCGCGGAGGTTGCGAGTGAATTAATTTATTATAGGAGATAATTGTCGTGTGTGTGCTTGTGAGTAATTAATTAGCGGTGAGTTTTTTTTTCGAGGAAGTGAGGTGCGGTTTGGGCGGAGAGAAAGAAAAGGTGGGTGACCTTGGGTTAACTTTTTGTATTAGATAATTAAATTTTACTTTAGCGTATAATTGAAACGTAAATTAACAATTCTATATATATACAGTTGAATTATTAGATATTTTCATATCTAAAATTAATATACATTCGAAAATGACATTTATGCTAACTTCACAACTGACGTGAGGTCCTGTTAAAGTCACATTTTTCATGCCGCGAGCTGCAAAGTAATCATCAGCGTCACGTCGTTACAACAATATTAACTTATCCGATTTAATCGATTCCGTCTCCAACAATATACTTTTAAACACCCGAACACTAAAAAACGCATCATTATACCTCACATGTTTCATCGATATATTCCGTTTCAAAACCTACGGCCGAAACATTAAAAAAGACAAGAAAAAGGAAAATACTCCTCAATGACCACATTAGCGCCACACACGAGGCGATAATTCCGCGTCGCATATATATACACACGTAGTCGTATATTTTTAGATCGAACCGAGGCGCCTTATCCTCTGTTAAGTATCACACCGCGACGGGGCTATCTCTCAACCCAATCACCGTGACGAGCATTTTCCTCCGATATACTCATACATATCGATAACCTCTCCGTAAAAAAGCGCATCCCATTCGCCTCTTCATTAACACTGCAGCCTGCAACAGACACATAACCGCGTATAATACAAATCGAGTTAGGCCCCGCCGGGGGACGTAATTGAAGCTCAATTGAAAGTTCGCCGCACGCGCCGTGATTCATATACGGCAGCGAGCGCTTCGTCGTTGTACCGTTACACGTATACGCGTAGGCGCGCGCGTATGTATTATACGGCGGGGCCTTTGAGGTACGTAGAAGGCGAGAGAGGAATTTTTAAAGAAGAGATATATATATATATATTGGCGAGGGGATATGTATATAGAGAATGGCTGAGTGGTAGTCGATGGGTAGAAAGGTTTTGAAAATGATGGCTATTATGTGCGTTAATTTATGCATTCTGTATCTGAAGATAGACTGTAAAAACTCAAAAGATTACCATACTTTACAGTAAATTTTACAAAAATTATAGCAAATTTTCCTATATTTCTAGCAAAATTTCTTATAAAGTATATATGGTTATCTTTTGAGTTTTTACAGTTTGTGGTGGCATTACGAGAAGGTATAGTAATTTTTACAAAATTAAACTATAAAGGTTCTTTGATGTTTCGTTTCCTAATTACCCTCTGATTGTATTGTCAGAAAAGCAATAAAGTTTTAATTTTCAGAACAGTATAAGTATGCGCAAAATACTTTTTCCTCCAACGCGACTAACCGCGTCCATAAAGCTACTTGGTCGCCGCGACGATATAATTACCTTCGTAAATCTTTCCTTTAACGCGCGCGCCTCGCTACTTTTAACCGTCGTAAATTCTGATATTACACAAGCACGCGCGCGTACTCGAGATGTTTATTCTATTAATTTATATCCACAATCCAGTACCTATCATACACTTCAATTCAATTTCGTTTTCCCGCGAACCACATCACCGAGTTCTTCCTTCGCAACGGGAAATGCACCGAAAAGATCTACTTAACTTCGTCACACAGCCTTTCCTCAATGAATAATATTTGAATTACAAAGGTAAACAATTGTACTTCGAGAGCCGACGTCTCCTTGGCTACGCCGAACATTTCGCGCGCTAATGTCTATTCGCAATTATTTCCGAGAAAAGTGTATATTTAGTGCCGCGGATATGACGTGGCGCGTCTCTCCTGCCGACTCCCGAAAAAAAACTATAGTCTATTCGGGTAAGGCCGGAGACAGCTGTCCATCAATACCTAATAAAAAATAAAACCGTACGTCTAAGTGTATATATATACACGTATACCCTCGTAACAGACATCGTAGAGTCGCAATAAATTAGCCGCTCGCTCGTTTGCACACTTTCCTCGTTATGTATATATTACACAGCGACAACCGCGAGAGACGAAACATTATACTTAAGCCGCACTCCGCACTCACATGCGCGCGTCGGCTGAAAAGCAAACACAGATAACATCGCGCGAAAATGTTTGCCCAACATTATACCGCAAATACCTATACGTGCTCATTATCCGTCATCGATAACGAGTCGATTCACTGCTACTGCTGCACTTACGTGTAAAATAATATATACGCTCGTAAACATTGGCAGTGAACAGGCGCGCGCCGCGGACCGACGGAGGAATGCGCGGAGCCTCATAGACATTGGCAGCGAGCGCGAGTTTTCGGGTTATTTTTAGGGGACCGGTGTACTCAAGTACACTAACCCGCGGGCGGGGGCGCACTACGTTTTTCGATGCGGGTAAACTTGACATAGTTTGGGGAGAGTGCAATATATATATAGAAAAGTGAAGCGCGTGCAGGGAACAAATTTAGCAGGAAAAGTTTGTGCAAGAGTGTGTTTTTTTACAGTGGTTTATCGTGTAATATTCTATCATCATTCAATCGCAAAATGTGTTTGTAAATTTCCTATTTCATAATTCTCCGCGCTTATCTCCGCTTAATAAACTCACGCACGCACGCACGCACGCACGCACGCACACGTTAAATACCCGTGCCACTTAAGAATCACCGCGCGCAGCCTATACCCGATCAACCATAATTACCCAAATTTCCGCACTTAACTTCTGGTAGAAAATTAACCATTTTTGTTGGTTAACGTGTTGATCAAATGAAAGCATTTTCGGCCAAAATCAATATTTAAACCTTATTAAAAGTATCGAAAATTATAATCACATGTTCAAATACTGACAATAGAATATGTTCTCCTCAACGAAAATTGAATATTTAGCTTTAACAACTAAATAATGTTAGTCTGACGTTTTTAAATCCGAAATTAATCAACAATTAGCCAACATGGCGTTAACGTCATTATAAATCTTTCTCCATAAGGTAAAATAGTCATTACTAGGACAAAGTAAAAAGTGCGCTCTCAGTATAGAAATACTATATAAATAATCTAATACATATGAACTTAAATCATAAAAATAAAAATTCCTTAATTATTTTTAAGTTCTAATTTATTCAATTACATCATTTATTTTGATTTAAAAAGTTATGAATTTAAAAGAAAAAATAATAAACAGTGCTCTTTGAAAACAATTTATCTAATAGAACCTTAAGTTGTCCCACTATCGGCAGTTTGTCCCACTTTAGGATGAAGTGCGATTAACCCATAAGATTAATATTGTTGCAGTATTGGGCTTTTCTTTGTCCCACTTTAGGATTTATCTAAAAAATCGTGTCCCACTCAAGGGTGAATAGACTACCTATTAAATGTATTTTTTAAAGTTTATTTTATTCGTGAAATCAATTAAACCAAGTATATAAACTATCGGTTGCAATTCTTATTTCACAAAAAAACAACAATTCACTATTCTTAAATCATATGTATAAGAGTTAGGTGGTCGTAAGTGTCCCAGTAATGGTTGTTTTACCTTACCAACCGTGTCACATACGCACACGCTTATTTCAATGTCAATTGAACCGCATCGAATATTTATAACATGGTGTGGTTTGTGCACATAAGAATTATGCACATATTTATTGTGCACACTTTAGCATTGGTGTATATCTATATCTATGTGTATACTCCAATGCTAAAGTGTGCACAATAAATATGTGCATAATTCTTATGTGCACAAACCACACCATGCCATATTTATCACCTCCGTCTCGCGTCTATATTCGAAGACTTGCCGGGCTTAAAGTATTATCGGACCGCGGGATCGCTCCAGTTGCGCGAGAATGGGCTGCTGTCCGCGACGAGCGGGTATATATTTACGAGCCGGAACGTCGGGAGATGCGAGACGCAGATGTGCACGAGGGCATGTAGGTGTATAATGGAAAATATAGGCATGAAGAGGTGGCTTGTGAGCGCGGCGACGGCGGATATTTATGGAGAAAATGGGCTTTTAGCCGGTAGAGTTGAGCCGGCGATTAGGCGCATATAATAGTGTAGGTATATATATTTGGTGGGACCCTTTCTCGAGAGAGAGAGAGAGAGATGTATGTTGTTTTTGAATTGTTTATTGTTACAGAAGTTGTGGTGGTTGTGTATGGTTAGTGGTTAAAATTAGGTCGTTCAAGAGCCTTTTAAAGAATAAGAATTTTATATATACCTTCTACTATATACAGCTTCGCGTTTGAATTATTCATCATCAAAAGCCATCAATCGAAAATTGATATCTCAATAATCGCAACAATATTGCGCCCGTATCTCGCGAGCACGCGTAATTTTGTAATTCGAATTGTTTATATTTACACAGCTATCAACGTGCGAATAATTCGGCATTCAAATCCGAACGTAAATTACACACATACAACTTGTTCGGAAAATGTATGCGTCTGTAAACATAATCCTGTAGAGCGCAAAATTCTAAGAAAAAAGTTCCTTTACTATTTTTTCATATGACTAGTATTTTTTTAGTAACTGATGTGTTTAAATTGTTTGTTTTTAATAGGAATTGTATATCTATAGATATCATCTTATAAACATAGCTATACATTTTCTATTAAAAACAAAGAATTTAAACACATCAGTTACTAAAAAAGTACTAGTCATATGAAAAAATGGTAAAGGAACTTTTTTCTTAGAATTTTGCGCTCTACAGGATTATGTTTACAGACGCATACATTTTCCGAACAAGTTGTATACTACATCCCCAGATTAAATTAGCTTTTGATGCACGCGAGCGATGAAAATTCCTTACTTCAATTTTCATTTGATCCTGATGATGCGCGTGTGTATTCAATTACCCTTACGGCGGGCAACCAAAACCGTGTATATATATATAATAATAAACATTCCCGTGTGTCGCGTATCAACGCTTACATTGCGCGCGTCTGCGGCGCGGTGTCACTTTTTAAAAAGAGAATGACCGGGCGCGATTGGAGTTGGCGCGTGATAGGTCACGTGCTGCTGACACTTTTTTCTTTCGACGGTTTGGCTGGGAACGAGGGAATGATGAAATGCGGAAATGGTGTGGAGTAGGGAAGTGTTGATTTTACGAGACGCTAATGTGATACTGAAATATAGGAGAGTATTGGGTATGAATATATGTATATGCGTGGACGGAATTCCTAAAACCGCAAAAGCACGCGTCTGACCTAATAAACTCGAGTCACGCTGTGCGCGTCGAAGTATATCGGGTTTTTCTTTTGCATAAAAATTTAGTGCGTACATAAAAGTCAATGAGAAAAAAAAAATTACCATCGAACCATCACCGCAAAAAATCCACCGAACACTTTCACCCAACATGTGACTCTCACGAGTTCGTATATATAATCCGGGGTTCATTGATAATAGTGAAACGCGAAGGTCGCGTCTCTGGTATAACCCCGGAAGTGGATCGTTATCGCTGTCGTGCGAGCGCGCGCTGCACGCTGATAAAATTACGGCGATCAACTACGGACTAATTGGGTTCTCAGTTTTTCCAGCGCCAACAAAGTATCGCCGCGAAAAGTGACAATCATCGTCCGGCTTTTTATAGAGCGTATAAGTACTGCACCTACCGCGGTTTAAATTAATCCGTGATTCATATACGCACGAACGATGTGGTGTATTATCAGCGATGAATCTATATGCGCGCGGCTCACGCAACATCGCTTCCGAGTTGTGTGTATATGTACATTACGCGCATTGAGCATCGTGACGATGGATTTTTTCGGTTCGATAGGTTGACTGCACCTTTACTCAGCGATTTTTGGAAACAGATATGGATTTATTTGTACGGCGTGTGACGTGTAACAGGGGATCAAGAAAGAGAGACAGAGAGAGAGAGAGAGGCGCGAGGGTACCGGGAATAGATTATACACACACTTTAAAAGATAATCGTGACGAAGTCGAACTTTTTTCTTTATCAATATCACGAGGGTCGGGCGGTTTCTCACGATGCAACTTTGGTTTTATCGGTGTCTTGTAATCTCCGTGGGTTCTGCTGTCGGATGATGTATAATGCATTGGAGTCCGTTATAATTGGTTGCTGGCGAGGGTTGCGCAGTATTGCTGTTTGTCGTTCGTCTTCTTTATTACCATAAATAATGTGGTTGTTTTGAGTAAAAGCGACGGGTGTGTGTAATGTATATGTGTGTGGGAATAATAAATGCAGTTGTGTATTTTATTATACTTATATGAGAAAAATAATTTATTTAAGCAAAACATTCGTAAAGCGGGCTGTTTAATTCTTATTCTATAGTAAGTCTTAATACAAACTTAATATATCGGCATTTAGAAGTTATAACGATATTTCATTTTTTTTTCTTTCACCAATACATATACCTATTCCAAGATCTGAGTTTTTTTTAAATTTTTTAAGCTTTTAGTGGACAGGCAAAACGTTAATTTTTACTTAAAAGAATAAGTCCCGAAAAATTGAAATCTCGGGGTGGAGTTGCATTGAGGACAAAACGTGACATATTATTTTAATGTCAATTTTGTAAAAAAGAAAAAAAGACCGTAAATATCAGGAATTCTAAAAAAAAACACACATAGACCTTGTGGAAAAAAAGTTAAAAAGTAAAGAAAATAAATATTGAGCACACGTGTGCAACAATTTTATTTTCGTTCGATATATTTTTTTAGCATGAATAATAATGTAAAAATATTAGATAAAGAAAAATTTATGGAAAAAGATTATTGTCAAAAATTTTACATATCACAGCACAAACCAATAGCATGAATAAAGTAATGTAAAAATATTAGATAAAGAAAAGAATTTAGAGAAAAGATTTTTTTTGTTAATCCCATGACCAATAGAACGAGTAAAAAAAAAACGTTACCGAAGCGCGCTTCAATATTTTTCACACACGGAGAAAAATTGTGTAGGAAAAATAACTATTTTCAATGGTAACCGTGGAACAGACTCAAATTTTCACGAAATTTATTGTAAAAATTGCTATTATTTTGTAATTTTTACTATATATAGGGTGACTACACCAGTATTGGAACAGTCACCAGTTAACGAACATTTTCTTTATATATATGAAAATATCAAGCTTTCTATGTATTGTTTATCTAACATGACGATAATGTTCGAATCCTTGAAAATTTTTATCTCATTTTATATAAAGATTCTGCATAAAATAAATAATCATAAAATCGCCGCTATTAAGTGTTTATTCAGTGACGATGTATTCTTTCACTGGTGAAACGTATTTAGATACTAAGATTGCGTCTTCCTTTACTGGTTTTTAGGAGATATTTACAGATTTTTCATTAAATAAAATTTTTACTTTGATTCTTTATTCAAAATTTGCTCACCGACGTAAAGTTTGAACATTTTAGAATATAAATTCCAAAAGGGTTTTACTTTTAATCCATTTTTAAACCATTTAATTAAATAACAAAAGTTACAATTTCCTTATTCGTTCCTTCACTGGTGAAGTCACCCTATTGTAGTAATTTTTATAAAAAAATGTCTCTGTCCCTCGTTTACTATCAAAAATAGTAATTTTCCTCCTTGTACAAAATCCCTCATATATACGAGCTCAAATTCGTTCATACTTTCCATCGACCTATCTCCATACCTATGGCAATTAATTTTCCTCTCTCTCTCTCTCTCCTCGCTTTGCATCCATATCATTTCAATCTCCATCCCACTCTCTCGCAACCCACAGACCTCTCCTCCTACCCCAAACAACACACCACTATAATATACAACGCAATACACTCTTCGCCTCGACGACAACCTCCTTTAACGGCGCCTATAGGATCTCGTCTCGCTTGCGCAAGAGCGCGAAACCCGCGATGTGGATCAAGGAGCGGCCGCGCAAAAGCAAAAGCCTCTCTCTCTCGGTGTATCGATCTCTCCGTGTATAGGTCTGCATGTGCGCCGATAAATCGCGCTCTCGCATCTGGGTCGCGTTATCTAGCCTGCGCGCGCCCTCGCGGTTTTTGCCGAGCGATGGGCTTTGCGGGGAGGGTTCAAGTGGCGTCGAGGTCGCGGCTTAACGGCGTGTAGATGTGTGGGAGGCGTGGATGGGTGGAGAAAAAGAGTTTGACGTGTGGGAGCAGAAGATTCGTGGCATGGGTATATATAGGGTGTATAATAAGCTAAATTTCATCGATTTATGGAGATGTCGCTTTGATATATAGGTGGGATTTCGCAAAATTTTATAAAAGATAATTTGTATAATAATAGTTTTGGGTCGTGTGTATTTTGCATGAGTTACGAATTCAATATATTTTCATTTCTATAGGTGTTTTCGCACTGTATCGTCAATATACACTTATCGCGATATTCTTTTGTACTCTTTTCCTTGGAAGTACTAGTATAAGAGACATTATATCGATATTTCATAGACAGTTTTTCCATCAGACCTTGAACGATTTGAAAATGTAGTTTTTTTACAACTGCATAAAAGCGAGCTTATCTGAAATTTGCATAATTCGCCTGGCATTGATATGGTAAAAACACGGTCAAAACTGTTTGTTGTCATAGATAGCTTTTCCGAACACTGATTTTTTTCTTGATCGGATCTTCTCCTCATTATCATCTCACAAACTTTAACCTGATAGACATTGTAATATACCATTATTAATATATGCAATTTTCATATTCTTCTATTAACACGCAACATTCTTTCTTTTTTACAGAAACGTTGAAAGTAATTTGAAAGTAAACAACAAACAAAAAAAACAGCAAAAATGGTGAGTATCGCATGTGCATACAATCGCAATAATTTAGCACACCTTCGGTACAACGATTCTAACTCGATATTATCGATTTACAGGCGGAAGACAATCACAAAGGACCCACCGAGTTGGATACCTTCCTTCCGCAAGATGGATCCAACTTGAAAGACGGTCTCACTGCCAAGTAAGTTTCGCACCGCGCTGTGAAGATTTATATATCCCGACAAACAAATAAATAAATTTTGCCTCAGCAAATGTATTGCAGTAGCTTCGGAAGGTTTCGGACGAGTTGGCGTCAAAGAAAAATGAGTATTTTCGCAATCGAAATTTGTCGACTCTTGCCACGTATCATCTGAAATCCAAAATTATAGTAGAACTAAAAAACAAAATATATAAGTGCGGTGTGGCAAACAATATATAACAGTATATCATACGGTTTTTGCGAGTCATTAAGAATCAATTAGATAGCGCGCGACGAGTTTTATAAACAACTTTTATCCCTATATAATTACTGCACTCGCCTCCAGCTATACCACTTTCTCCTCCGAATTGTGTTTTTCGCTGTGACAATCAGTCAATTAACGATTCCGCGCGCGTTTCGCAAAACTTGACTCGGCCGAACAAAGCCGCCGACGGCCGGCGCACTTGAACTTGAATTATCGGCCATCACAGTGTATGTACATATACATATATATATACGGCGCGACAAAAACCCCGATTCATTTACGCAACCGGTAACAGAATGCACAGTTATACTGTTACAATCCGACGAGTACTTTTCCGAGCGATAAAAAGGCGGAAACGATTTTCCGGCCCTTTTCGATGACAGCGAGGAGCTATATTATATATCCGCGTGGCGTGCACGTGACAGGTCTGCGCATCGATTATTAACCAACGCGTGTAATCGCCTTGTCGGCGAAGACAGGCGCTCGATCAAAGGAAACGAAAATTGAAGTTTGACTTTTCTTTTTAAGAAAGAATGTTAGAAAGGTTTACGTGTGTGTATATAGTATAGTAATGATGAAACTGATTTGTCGAGTTGCCGCAGTCGTGTTTTAATAACCGCGCACGTGAACAAAAATAAAGCGTGTATACAATAATACGTCTTTTGTCAATAGGCGCGCGATTCTTCCTCCTCCTCGGCACGCTTTTAAATTTTTCATGCCAAGCTTTGATTCTTCGTTCTGGTCGAAATTCTATATATACATTACATATAAATCAACATGAGATTTCCTTCCATTGTTTACGCGGCCCGCGGGCAATTTGAGAATCGATAGTTAATCGCTCTTATGAAACTTTGATCGGCGTCGCGCGTCATCGTTCGGGACACACTAAAAAACAAGAGCTTTGCCTCACATGCGGTGCGGTCGTCGACCAGCAGAGGCATTCGAAATTTCGCTGACGCAACGCGTGCGTTTTGAGAAAACAATGCGTCGTGGCAGCGAAAAAAAGCGCCTCGCCGCGGACGGTTAAAAAGGAGTGCAGCGACCCTGTTCGATTGCATTTCGAATCGGAGAGAGGGACGAGTCAAACAGGATTTTTCTCGCAAGGCTGAAGTTAGCGGGCAATTTGCGCGGTGAAAACGAGTTATTTAGACGCGCGCGCGGAGGTTTTATAGATATTTTAATATAAATAGCGGATGGACAGGCGGTGATTTTCCTCATACTTTCTTCGGGCGCAGAGAGTGTAGTGTGCGTAGTGGAGATAAGAGTGCGGGCGGACAGAGTTGAGAGGAAAATGCAAGTGGCTGACCGTGGCGCGGGAGGGCGAGATTTTTAACAACTATTGTGCATTTATATATAGTGGTGTGAATTGGTGCAGGAGAGGAAAGGATGGCTGGATTACGCAAGAATTATGCAGAGTAATTTTGAGGATTTTTTTTTTCGTGGGGGGCTGGAGGGTGTGAAGTGGTTGTAAATTGTTACAAACGGGATTTATAGTTAAATTGTCCCTGGTGAAAATCCAAAACATTTTATAACTAATAACTGACCATTTATATTAGAAACTTGCTATAAAATGCGGATTTCTCATGTCTAGTTTATAGCTCCCGATGAAACGCGTTTTCTCCCATTACTTGACCATTTAATAGATTGAAAAATAGAGTGAGTTTTTCGAAGACAAGCACAAGCTTGTTCTTGACTATTTTAAGGGTATTAAAATTGATCAGTTTCTTTAGTCTGGAAATTGCTAGTAGAAAGGCTTGCTTTTATGACAAGGAGTGAGAGAGGCAGAATGAGATGGAGAAATAAAAGTTAGCTGAATTATCCATAGCAAGAGTACAACAAATGATTTATTAGTTAATATTATTTATTTATATTTTGGTAAGCCATTCAATACACTTTAATGCTCTTTCATCAAAGATAAAATTAATACGTAAATCAAATACGAATATTTTGTTGTTACGTCAATCTACGAAATAGGCAAAATAATGGTCGAAAAATCGTTTCATCATAGCGATTAATTAGCCAGTTTTACCAGCTATTTTCTAACATCTTGGCCATTTCATATGGATGAATTTATAACAGGTGTTGAATTGAAAAAGGGAATTACTTTGAATTAAAAAAATTACTTTGTGTAATGGGAATTGTCCATTATTTAAATCGGATTTTTCGTGGATCTTACACACTTTTTTAATGTTTTTTAAAAATTTCTATGGATTGTTTAAAGGAGATTGTTCTATAAATCAGATAAATGCATGGTTTATACCAGAGTGTAGAATAATCTTTAAACATTTCTCTTGATTATAATTAGTTTAAGTGTCCTTTTTTTTTAATCGATTTTGCTCCGTTTTTAATCATTTTCTAACTAATTTGCAGAAATGGCAAGGGATGAAGAGACTGTTTCGTAAATCGGATAAAAACACAGTTTCTACTATGGTTTCGACTAATTTTCAAATATTTTTCTTGATTATACTTAATTTATGATGAAAATAAGAATATCGCATATCGAATGTTGCATTTCTTAGTATAATATATGTTTATTCTCTTTTTATCAGCTACACGAGAATAATAAGAAGTTGCTTTCTTTCAAGATGATTAAGGTTAAAAACCTCTCATACTTCTTTTAAAAAAGTTATCTTAATTGAGAAGTTCTTTTTTTAAAAAATACTACTTTTTGGGAAAATATCGTGTTAATGCTTTTCGATAATAAATTTTTTATTTTGCTTTGGAGTTTAATGATTTTAAACATTTCAAGTTTAAATTTGGCATTAAAATATTATTACAAAATAAATTTTTATTTAATCTACTTAACGTCATAAAATTCGAAAATTTCCAGCTTTACAAAATAAAAACACTTCTTACCACACTAAATTGAAAAATAAACTTCTTCCCACATAGCTATAACTCCTTCGGAAAAAAATTTATGATCGCTTTTTTATTTTTCCCATAACTTCTTTATACTTAACATCTGTTACAAGCGTGCAATTACAAGTAATCGCCTTTTTATGTTTCCAGATACAAAGTACGAGTCGCTTCGCGCGACGTCGAAACCGCCGCCCGCGATGGAAAGGATTTCGATCCCTTCACAGAACGCAAAGTCCCCAATCCAACGACGTAAGTGTTTTTTCTGTCTTCTTTTTTTTCATTCCATTTGTCAGACACGGCTCGGCGAGCACAGAAAGGCGTCGTTTTACGGTCGCGCGGCGTGTTTTTTCTCTCTAATCCATTAAATATCATACTGGCAAAAAGTCGTCGCGCCATTTGTGGCTGTATTCCGACGTCGATTTATACTTTCCTTTCTTTTTCTAGCTTTACCTCCTTTGAAATCAAGCGATTCGTGGAAAATTTTTCGATGAAACTCGCTTCCAATTAATTTTCGTTTTATAAATTTTTATGGTTGTCGTTGGGAAAAAAAATTAAATTGCCAGCTAATAATTTTTATTTCGACTAATTTGACTTTAGTGCTCATTTGCGATGCGAAATTAAAATATCATATGCTCGTTACGTAAAAACTGTGGATTTAATTAGAATCGAAAATTCAAAGCGCAATTTTCGAGTAAGTTATTTACGTGTTAACTAAAAAAATGTTTACAAAATATTGAAAAGAAACTAATTTGCAATTTTCGCAACTTTTTAAAGCAATTATCCAAGTAATTACAGCTTAATATACAAATTTACCTTGAAACCAGAAATAAGAGAGATATATCAACGCACGAGCAACAAAAATAAAACAAAATTACCGAGACTGCATAAACCTGTTTTCAAAAAGTTCAGCTTGAAATTCATAATTTTCTTTGTAAGTCTACAACCTCCACCTTCACCCATATCACACGAATCGGTGGACCGATACAATGTACGCTTATATATTGACGTTAACTGTTTTACACGACTGCGTATCCTTCCACGGCGATCGTGCAAAAACCGGCTTTCGTCCGGCTAGCCATTATATAATTGACGGCTAAAAATGTTGAAAATTAACGATTTTTTTTCCAAACGCCTCTAAAAATCGAAGCATAAAATGTATTTAAATGCGTTTTTACGGGTAGAAACTGCACAACTATAGCGCAGCACGCAGCGGAATATCGCTCGTAAAAATCGTATTAATGTCAGTGGGCAAAGTTTAAGGTCGACTAAATTAAGACGTACCAGTAACACATTTTATAAAAATATTTATTCAAACGCGACGGTATTGTAGTAACAATGGCCGAACTGACGCAACGGCGTCTCGTCGTATTGAAATTAAACAAACGGAAAAGTAACTCAATGTATATAATTTTCGAATAAACGGCTTTACAGGATTTAATTTTGCGATTACGAATTACACCGTTCCTCAAAATAGCTGCAATGGCAGTAAACTTACATTAGTGGCTCGCGACGGCTAGCGAAATATCCAGATGAAACTAGACAATTTGGCATCGGAGCTGCGCGCCGCGCGCATGATGATAATTTTGCAGTACGATAAACAATTTCATTAGAAATCGTAGGAAAAATTTGTCGAACCAAAAATAAACGTAATAATGATGCCCATTGCAACGATGTTTATATGTTTCTTTTTTCTTTACAGAGATTGTGATACTTTAACTCACCTACTGAAAGCCTCTCTAGGAACTGGAATTTTAGCAATGCCCGTCGCCTTCAAAAGTGCCGGATTAGTCGTAGGAATCTTCGCGACGATACTCGTCGCCTTCGTTTGCACGCACTGCGCGTATATTCTCGTAAGTATATGCACATGACATTAGTTGGTCTGACGATGCTAATAAATCACAAGTGTATGTGTGTGTGAAATTCTTTTTGTATTTTATTAGAAAAAAAGTTTACTTGATTCATTAACGGTGTACTGTGCTTGGACAAATCTATTAATATATCACGTAAAATATTATATCAATATAATATTTAAATCATTGGTTTACGGATTACTAAAGTATTGCTATACATTTGTCGATTTTCTGCTACAAAAATAAGTAATAACTCAAAATTCATCTGTGCAAATTTCATTACAAAGCGCTCAAGTTCTGCGTTATTTGTGCCAAGTATAACTTCGTTAAATTTATTTGATTTGCGGATGTATTTATTTGATGCAAAGCATAAGTATACCTTTTTTAATTAAAAAAAAGTACTTTTTGTACACGGTTCGCAAAAACTTTACTTAAATGCAAAAATTTGTCTTCAACCCGTTCCTTTGTTATTATTTATTGTTCATAAATTACAAGCGAATTCAATACAAAAGGGTTCGTTCGACATACCAATAGAGACAATTCAATTGAATGCTAATCCGATCGTCTTGTTGCAGGTCAAATGCGCCCACGTACTTTATTACAAAACGCGGCGGACGGAAATGAGCTTCGCCGACGTAGCCGAGACAGCCTTCGCGAGCGGACCCAAGTGGGCCCGACGGTTCGCCTTACCGTCTAGGTAAAGATCGATATAGTCTCCTTACTTTACACAACAATTTGCAGGCTCTCACAAAGTTGAATCGATATAGATTTTTACGTCTGTAGAGTTGGGTCGAATGGTTTTTAAACTGGATTGTTTTTCACTCACGTGTGGTTGGAAATGGAATGTTTTTGAAAAACGCTTTTTTATGTAAAGTGGGATTGTGAGAATATAATCAATGCAAATGGCATGGAAATATGCGCGAGTTTGTTTGGATCAATGAAGATTGGAACTTGAATTGCAGTAATAACAAAGCATTTGCATGTAAATAATCTTTTTATATAAAGATTATCATTAAAGTTTTAAGCTCACGCACGTGAGGAGTCTTGTGGGACTGGAATGCGACGCCTTCGCTTGCATCTAGCTCTGAAAAAATTTCTATTTAACGAGTAAAAAGGAAGAAATGATCGCAAACTGGATTTGTACAGACTATACCGGACAATTCCGTGTGCGAAATGCATTACATATATACTTTCGACTTCATTACTTTCCGGTTGTATCCGATTCTGCGAGACATCTGCTCTCAAGAAATTTAAAATCAGTTTATCATAAAATACGTTAATAATAACACCACACCGACATTAAAAAATAGAACAAAAATTACATAAATACATTCCCTTTTCTTTTAGATACATCATCCAGGTGAGCTTGTTCATCACGTACTACGGCACCTGCAGCGTGTACGCCGTGATCGTGGCGGCGAACTTCAAGCAAATTATCGATTATTATCTCGGCTACGAGGTCGAGGAACGACTCGTGATATCCGCCCTCCTGATCCCGATGATCTTGTTAAGCTGGATACCAGATCTCAAGTATCTCGCGCCCGTATCCATGGTGGCCAACGTCTTCATGGGCACGGGCCTCGGCATCACCTTTTATTATCTCGTTAAGGATATGCAGCCGATCGACAGTTCGAGGATACCTTTCATGGCGGAAATCTCCGAATTCCCAAACTTCTTCAGTATCACGATCTTCGCCATGGAGGCTATCGGTGAGTGTTGTGTTTTATTTTCGTATCTTGTGAACGAAAATAATTTTTAAGCGTGAATTTTAAATATAAAACTCTTGAAGAATGTATTTAATTTAACACTGGATTGATACAATTTTTTCTTAAATTTTGCAATATATAATATCAACCTCAGTAAAATGTTTATCAAAAAATACAAAAGTTATTTTGTGAAAACATTTTCAGTACGTATAATTTTTGTAAGGAAATACGTAAATGTTTTACGACTTATCCGTAAAACCTTAATTTTACAATGTTTCGTTTTATTCTTCTAGGTGTGGTGATGCCGTTGGAGAACAGCATGAAGACGCCACAGCATTTCGTAGGAATTTGCGGAGTACTCAACAAGGGAATGTCGGGTGTGACACTGATTTACATTCTCCTTGGCTTTTTAGGATACGTTAGATACGAGAACAATACTTGCGACAGTATTACATTAAATTTACCGATAACAGAGATGTAAGCATTAAATGTGAATTCTTTATTTTACGAGAACCGTGAACGTTGAACCACGAGGATGAATCGCTTAACTTGTTGCTTTTATATTTCAGCCCTGCACAAGTAGTGAAAGTGTTTATTGCCTTAGCGGTCTACTGCACATTTGGCTTGCAGTTTTACGTGTGCCTTGATATTGCCTGGAAGGGCGTGAAGGAACGCTTCCAGACGAAGCCTGTTCTTGCCAATTTTGTTTTAAGAACAGTACTAGTTACTGGTTCAGGTAGTTATTAATGTTTTTAATCACATCAATCTTAAGGTATATCTGGTGCTTTTTAAACGCATTTTGTAAAAGTATTTTATCAGTTGATTTTTATTTGAAAAGTATGATGATAATAATTATTATTATCAAAAGTAATTAAAAATACTACTAATACTTTCGATTCCATGTTATACTTTGAAGAAGTTATAGCACGATTTTTTTTTATACGTTAGGCGAAACGTGCCTGATACAATAAGTTCTTAAAAGTTTTTGTGCAATTTACATAATTACAAAAAGCTGACCAGAATAATACTTTAAACATGTTTGTTATGCAATTGAAATTTAATATTTTCTCTTCGTTTTACAGTTTTACTTGCGGTAGCTGTACCAACGATCGGTCCCTTTATTGGACTGATTGGTGCATTTTGCTTTTCAATCCTGGGTCTTCTTGTTCCTGTATTCATCGAGACTGTGACATACTGGGATATTGGATTCGGAAGATTCAATTGGGTGGCAATGAAAAATGTTATTATTTGCATTATCGGCCTTTTGGCCTTAGTATTCGGCTCTCGCAGCGCCATTACAGATATTATTAATTTATATAGTGACGCTGAACCCAAAAAATGCAATGTTGAGTAGGTGCTAAATTTCGACTTTTTATATACATTTATATCAAAAAGCTATTTTTTGTAAATATGTTTTAAAATTATCTAGTTTAAAAAAAAAATAAAGTTGTTTTTTATATAACTTGAGCCTTTTTTACACATACCTTCATTCCTTTTTTCTGCCTTTTGTATTTTTGGATTAAATAATTGAATAGAAATAATAATTTTGATTATTAATTTATAGTCATTTTATTATAAAATATTGGAATAATTACAAATACTTCTTATCTTTATTTTTACACAGAACTAAAAATTAAATAACCATTCATTCAATGCAATCCAGAATTTTTGTCTACACTGTTCATTTTAAAAGGTTCAATGGCAGCAATGTTGACAGAAATACAGGAAACAATTTAAGTCACATAGTGAATCCTAAATTTAAAGGTTTATTTCTCCAGTGGTGCATAATTGAGAAGCTTCTCAATCAAATCTACGTGTCCGAGAAGCATTCTACGGCAGCAGTATCTCTTGAGACCAAGAGAATCAAGGGCATCACTGTAAATGAAATGACAAAAATAATTTAAATGAAATAATTATCTTGGATGAAATATTTTTATTTAATATTTAATAACTAATAATAGTTGAAAAATTAATATAGCAGTATCAAGTACCAAATTATTATCATTAAAAAAATTAATCTTATAAGTGTATATATTGAAAATTAATTAAATACGATAAAAAGTTCTAAAAACCCTTACTTATTAAGGAAACTCCTTATTTTCTCAACTTATACACACTGGTTGACAATCACTAATTACTCAAATTTTTTTTCAATTTACATATTTCCTTTAATTTTTTATACGATTAAATAAAATAGTTAAATTATTTTTTACAAGATTAAGAGTGCTCTACCTAAACTCCAACTCTGGAATAGATCGCAGCGTCCCCATGACTTCATTTACGTATTTTCATTAATTTAAGTGTACTTATAAATTTTAAATTAATCATAACTCAGTTTTCCCACGTGTAAAAGTTAATAAGGATTACTTTTAAACAAGTTTCATGAATTTAAATGAATAAATGAACTTGTATTTTGTAGAGAAAATTCAAACGTTTAGTGGACATTTCTGAAAATGACTCCAAATTTTTCTCTACAAAGTACAGATTTATTAATGGAATTTAATTTGAGAAAACTCTTCTAATCGTGTCTTTAATACTAATTACACGTGGGAAAACTTTATTTTTACGTTAATATTGCCCCAAATTTTTTTAATTAACAAAAAACACTTTTGACAGTAGGTGTCGTTCCAATCGGGGTAGAGAGCACTCTTAAGAATGTCTTTATAAACTGATCAAATATTGAAAATTGCCAAATGTTAAATTTGTTGAAATATTTTAATCTTTTTAGCTATTTTTACATAGAATTTAGAATAAAAATAGATTTTAAAATTTGAAATAATACTTTACCGTATTTGTTCATATATTTTACAGAAATCCTTTTAATAATGCATTTAGGTATATTAAATTCAATTGATTACTCATAAATTTTCAAATAGAACAAACAAATATAAGCAAACAAACAAATATAGTTTACTCATGTAAACACCAGTTTTCTATTTATGAATTTAAATATAAATATAAACTACTTGGGGAATAAATAAATACTGAATTAATTTAAAAGTTAATATAGTGATAATGAGGTTATAACCGTTTCATTGAACATGTTTATATTGACAATACCTACCCCGATTCTCTACAGTTGTTTCAACACAGTGTAGCACAGAACTTATGTCAAAACTTCCAACAAATTTATCTACTTCCAAAATAACTACTAATATTAGACTAACTTAATAACAAAAATACAAAAGAACAGAGGTTAGATTACCCTTCGGTATATTCGGCCTGTAAAAGACCCAGGTAAGCCTCCCACTTGTTGCCAATAACTTTTCCGCAGGTGAAACAGCGTACAGGGATAATCATTGTTGTTGTTTGTAACGGCCCGTCAAAATAAACACAGTATTTCGTAAATAATTTGTTTTGGCGTTCGATCGAACGTTCCAGTCACGGCAACGCACAGTGACGTTTTGATGCTCCGCATGGCGCAAACAAACCGGAGAATTTATCTTTACCGGTGGAGTTCAGGTCGTTCGATGGCAGCGCCTTGCGGAAGTTGCGGGGCAGTTCAGGATGTATAAAAGGCGCGTTATTTGATTGTTGGGAATTTCAATAAATAAATAATGTGAAAATTTATAACGTAACTTTTAAAATTGAAAATCGAAGTTTGTTATTCACACTATAAAAATGTCATTTATTACAATCAAAATTTTATTTTAAATAACATATTGAGTAATGATCGTTTGAAAAGTATAATTTTACAAAATATGAAAGGAGCGCTTAACCATTTGACATCGCTGTGTAAATATATTGAAATTCTCGAAAATAGGTAACGATAACATGTTACATTTTACGCCGCGCACAGGGCCCTTTCTACATATGTGTGTTCTGTCCGTTCTAGCAACTTCTCTCTGGGCCCTTTCTACATATGTGTGTTCTGTCTGTTCTAAACAACTTCTCTCTATGTCTGTCTCTGTCTTACATAAACGGAACAGATCTATCTGTCTTTGTCGGGAACACACAGAATACACAGAACACACATATGTAGAAAGGCCCCTGTCTGTCTCTGTCTTACATAAACGGAACAGATCTATCTGGGGCCTTTCTACATATGTGTGTTCTGTGTGTTCTGTGTGTTCCCGACAAAGACAGATAGATCTGTTCCGTTTATGTAAGACAGAGACAGACATAGAGAGAAGTTGTCTAGAACAGACAGGGCCCTTTCTACATATGTGTGTTCTGTCTGTTCTAGACAACTTCTCTCTATGTCTGTCTCTGTCTTACATAAACGGAACAGATCTATCTGTCTTTCTCGGGAACACACAGAACACACAGAACACACATATGTAGAAAGGCCCCAGAACACACATATGTAGAAAGGGCCCTGTCTTTGTCGGGAACACACAGAACACACAGAACACACATATGTAGAAAGGCCCCAGTAGTGTAGTGGCAGTTCCGCGCCACCTAGTGGACTAGAAGCCATCGCGTTTGCTATTTTTTGCAAATCATTCAAATGTAAACTATAACGTGCGCAAGTGTGCTATTTCTCTCCAGTTCGCAATCATTTTTTACTGTTTTTCGTTCGAGCCTTGACATTGAAAATAAAGTAAGGTTTTTATTGAGGTCATGTATAAGTGATTTCCGATTTTCTTAGAAGTCGATCACTATAAGTGCAATTACTCTAATTTATGAATACATCTTATATTTTACTTTATTATAAATATATTTGTAAAGTTTTGTTTTACGAAACGCTTCGTTAATTAAAAAGTTTATCATCAAATTTCCATCAGCCTTACTATTAGTTTATGAATCATTATAAAGAATGGAACGGCTTTAAAACAATTTTTCATTTTGCACGTATATTATATGATAATTAGAGAGTAACCATTTTAGCTAAAAGACGCAAGTAAAGGCTTAATGAAAAATCGCGATAACGAAAAGTATAGTGAAAAACGGTGATGAAGCGGAAATTCAATGAAAATGCCATTTTGACTTCTAAAATATGCCAGAGCGTGTATATAGGTATGCATGCAAAAAGTAATGAAAAAGGGAAGAATTTAGTTGAAATTTCTTAAACTAAAGATTCAGCATTAGTACCCAAACTTATGACCCCTTCGCCTCTCAAATAAAAAATCCAATCCCACATCCCAAAAACCATCGCCTCCCTCCTCACTCCGAAATCTAACAAGTAGCCGCGGCCCGGAGATCAATACAAACCCCTCTTTCTCCCTCTCTCGCTCCCACTTCGCCTCCCAAAAACCTCCCCCTCACCTCCCAAAAACCACTTCGACCCACACTTTGTTCCTTTCGAAAACCACACATACTAATCAACCTCTCTCGTCGCCATGAAAACCAGTCGTGGTCGCGCGTTCGTCCCTCTCTCTGCGTCTCCTTTCTCTCTCCTCACACACCACACCGGCATTTAAAAACCCTCCGATGCTTAGGTATATATTATACCTTATACACTCACTCCCACCCCTCCTGCGCGCATCAGCTGCACGTACATACGTATACACATATATACCTATTCCTTCGCGGAATCGCGGCTCGCGCGCACGCGCGCATCGTTTATATACCTACCCCCGCGCGCGCAGACAGCAACAGCCTCTCCTCCGAATTCACGGTCGCCGTCCCGCGAGTAGGCGCCCAAGGTGTGTGTATATGTCGGCCCGTCTCCATCGTAGTTTCTTTCTTTCTATCTTTCGTATATAACGTGTACATAGAACCGGAAGGGCGAGGAGCTACGTGTAGTTTTGTTGTATAGACACTGTACCGAGTTAAAGAAACTCTCCCGTGTGTGTGTGTGTGTGTGTGTGTGTGTGTGTATACGTGTAGGTGTATGTATGTGTGTGTGTTTGTCATCAGAATCAGCTGCAGCAGAGCGGCGGCGGTTGTGTAGGATGCAGCAGCAGCAGCGGCGGCGGCGTCGTCCTTCCCGATAATCACAATAACACGACGGTACGTACGGAATATATGTAATATTTATCTATTATCTATGTATTATGTATAAGTGCACATACAGCGCAGCTGTTTTCGCCCTCTCGCCTTTTTCGCGCGGCGCGCTTTCGTGTGTTCCTCGCCTATATATGTATATACTTAATACCTCTAATACTCCCCACCTATTATCCCTATGTGCTGCGTTGCCGCGTCGGATAGACGATCACATAATATATACTTAGCGCGAACGGCTCTGCAACTCGTCGTCGTCTACGAGGCGCGGGTCGCGCGCGCCGCACGTATATATATACCTACATGTAGGTATATATACGCGTCTATATACGTAATACCACATAGGTGTCGGAGCATCGGAGCAGCCGAGAGAGCCGCGCGTCCTGCTACTGCAGTGTTGTGTGTGTCTCGCGGGTCCTCGGACGGAAGGGGCCCCAGTGTACAGCTAGCTAGCAGTAGCATCGCGAAAGCATAGTGTGTGTCTGTGTATTATCTGTTTTGTGTATGTCCCTTCCCCTGCCGTATAAGTAGTATACAGTACTGAGCTCTTGCTTTTTTGACGTTACGATAATAACTCTCCTTCTCTCGCTCTCTCTCTTTCTCTCTTCGTACGCGTCGTCGTTGGGTTCTCTCTCTCTCTCTTTCTCTCGTATGTGTGCAGTGTGCGTATGCGTTGTTGTATATATATCCTACGCGAGAACGAGAGAGAGAGAGAGAGAGAGGGAGGAAGACTGTGTGTGCGCGAGAGAGACGGCGCACAAAGGAGTAGAGCAGCTAGCATACAGCAGAGTAGCGAACGTCGATCGTCGCGCGCGCGAGGGCATCTCTCTCGCTCTCCGGGCGTTCTTTCTCTATCGCGCACCTACCCCCGCTATAGTAGCCGAAGCACCCCCCGTTCACCCAGGAGTTGCGCCCCAGGGCCTACCCGGCAGGATGTAGGGAGGAGGAAGAGGAGGTGCAGTACATAGAAGCAGTAGTGCGTTACACATAGAAGAGTTCGAGCCGCTCAATTGTTGCGTATGTACACACATAAAGCGTCGTCTCTCGCGCGCTGCGCGAGTCGCGCTCGCTCCGCGTAAGTACCTATACGGTGTACATATACACACAGTGGATGCGGACGCGACGGAGGCGAAGAGGAGGCAGTATTATAGTGTAGATGAGCGAGTTTTCAGGCGATTCTTATGGTATTTGTTTTTCTCTTGTGTTTCGTATAGGTGGACCGCGAGGATAAGTCGGAGCGTTTCTGAGGAAAGATGAATGGGCTGGGGGTGTACCTGTGAGAGGTGTATACCCTGTGGGAGATTCAGAACTGAGTGTACCAAGAAAGAGATAAGTTGGAGCCCTTATTTATTGTTGGTGGTGAGCAGCGGCGGTCCTGGGCTGCAGTAAATGCAGCACACCAGGGTGGAGGAATCATGGATCCCTCTATGTTCGTTGCTTACACACCCCAGGCCAATGGAGTACCGCTGGAGTCAAAGCTCGCTACCTACATGGTACTATATATCCTGCTTTCTTACTTGTTGAGTCTCTTATTTTATGTATTATTATATACGTCAATCAATATCTTATGTTTATTAGATTATATTTTTTAAGTCATCAAAGTTGTCTCTTTTGTCCTTTATCTCTACTGTTTGATTCACTACATTTAAATCAGTTTGTTGTTTGTTTTGTTTACTTTTTCATGTTATGACATACCCAATCAAAGCTCATGTTTGAAATAAAATTGAATGTAAATAATAATTAATGTGATAACATTGACATCAAATATCTGTCTGTGAGTGTTAATTACATCCTAATAACATTATTGGCATTTGTGCAGAATCGCCAGGCTCCAGTAGCACTGAATGCAGCAAATGTAGCAAAACATCTGTCCCATCTGTCTTTGGATGGACCAAAGAAAATCGCAATTGGTGGTCCTGAATTCTTGCCTAGAGGAGGAGGTCTTGCAAATAGCAATAACACATCAGCTAATTTTCATAATAATTCTTATCATTCCCAGGAAAGTGTTGGTGGTACAACATATTTCTATGTACAAAATGCAGTTGTTGATCATACTATTCCTGTTGTTGAAGAAGGGGCAGAAATTGTAAGTTATGATATCATCTATATATTCTTTTTTTTTTCTAAAAGTTCTTTTAAGGGAAATATTTGAAGTAGTTTCTTTGTTAAAATTTAATTTGAAATTTTTATTGATATTCCAAATAAATTTTGTTAATGTTATTAGTAACTATTATTTTGTTATTTTTTTTTTATATTTAAATTATTTAAAAAACTTCTTTATAAAAAATTTTGTGGTATCTAATCACCAATTACATTTTCAGTAAAACTTGGATCAATAGAAGAAATATTGATTTACTTAAATACTTTTCTTCAAATAAAAACAAAGTAATTAATTTTGCTAATTTAGTACTATAAATAATGCTAATTTAAATAAATTTGTGTAGGTTGGGAGTACAGAGCCTCCTCCCCTAGCTTATGTCTATCCAGGTACACCATCATACCTGCAACCACTGAAAGCAGCAAAGCCAGGATCTACTAACAATACAGAATCAACATCACCTCCCCCAACACAGCCAAGTTTTTTCATCAATGATAGTTTACGCATGGAAATTCTTCAGAAAAATGCACTAACATTAGCTCATCCAGATCATGTACAATATCCAGATCTACCTTCTGAGGTTGAGAATTATCATGATCTGGTTCCATTGGAATTGATACATAAACCTGTGTCTACTGTTCTAGGCTATCAGTCTTCAACATATAAAGCTACAAATATAAAAAATGGGATAAAATATTGTTTAAGACGAATTCATGGTTTGTAAAGTTTTTTTAAATTATTAAATTTTATATTCTTAAATTGGGAAAACAAAATTATGAAAACAAAAAAGTTTTATATTATTTATTACTCTTAATTAACTATTATTAGTTTTTATTTTTATATCACTAATTTTTTTAATTAATTAAGTTTTGTTTAAGTTAAAAACCTTAAACATTTAGTTTATTAATAGAAATTTTCTTTTCTTACCAATTTTTTTTTTTTTATGTAAGAAATGTAAGATTGGTTTAGACACCTCTTTTTTTTAAGGTAATTAGTGTATTTAATAGTTTAAATGAGTTGTTATTCATCTGTAAATCTTTTCAATTCTAATAACATCATAATTTTACAGAATTCAGGCTGGCAAACACAAAATGTATGATACTTGTTGATATGTGGAAAAAATTAGCACACACAAATCTTGTTCAATTACGAGATGTTTTTACTACAAAAGCATTCGGTGATAATTGTTAGTATTTCATATCATTACTACTTTAATAGTATATTTCGATACAAGTGCGAAAGTGTTAATCTCACCAGGACTGTGAGGTTTGTCGCCCGAGCGAAGCGAGGGTGACAATCACACGAGTGTAGAATTACCTTTTGCACATGTATGGAACGATATTTTTTTATATAGGGGGCGTAAAAGCGATTTTAAAATTTCACAGAATGTGTAAAATCGCATTTTACGCACCCTGTATCGAAAAAAATATTGATCAATGACCAACTCAAATATATTGGTTTTTTACAGCTATAGTATTTGTTTATGATTACCACCCTGGCTCTGAAACATTGTTAAATAAACATTTTTCTGCGACTGAACTTAATGGTTATTCGGATCCATTTTCTTCCGATCCAAATGCTCCACGACCTTATAGTCATACAAAAAACACAATACTCAGACAACAGCATAATAGTATGCTGCCGGAGAGCATCATCTGGAGTTATATTATACAACTCACAGCAGCTCTTCGCGTTATTCATGCAGCTGGTACATGTTTATATTTAACATTTTTTTCATACTTATCTAAACTTAGGGAAATTCATAAGGGTTAATTATCTTTCTATTGTAAGTATATATTCTTTTTATCATACCCTGGCCGAAAGTAACACTTTCGCTCCCGGCTCAAAAACGCAAATGTGGTATTTTCGGCCCGGGTATGGTGAAAAATAGTATACGTACCACGGGAGGAAAATTGCCCAGCCCATAGCTCGTGTAAATTGCCGCCCGAGTCGAAGGCGAGTTCCAAGTTTTTTCCTCCCTAGATGCGTAATATACTATTATTTATTCTAAATTTTTATTTAGCTATTTTGATTAACAAAGTTTCATTTAGATAAATAAAATTACTAAAAGAAGCTTATGCATAAATATAACACTTTATGTAGATTAAGCTTTGTATAGAGTTACCACTAATACCAACAAGTAATGAAGTTATCAAGATTAGATATGCTACTTCGAATTTTAGTATTTTGATTACAGAATACTAATTAGCTCCTACAAGAATTTCCAAGTAAAGTTTATCAAGGCTTACTAATCAGTTTCTAATAAGAAAAGAATAATAATAGCTTGAATAATTTTAGCGTTTAATTGCTTTAATTGCTTATCTTAATTTAACGTAGTACTTCTGTCAAAATAGTCGCGAATTTGAACAGAACGCTTAAAAAATTTAATTAGCAACGAAAGTCAATATAAATATCAAACCTTGAAATTCCTTTCTTTCTCCTCGGCTTTCAGGTCTGGCATACCGATGCCTGGACCCAACCAAAGTACTGCTGACGTCGCGCACGCGGCTGCGCCTGAGCTGCGCTTCGGTGCCCGATGTCGTGACGTTCGATAGCAGTCTGGCCAATCCCCTCAGTCTGATACCGCATTATCAGCAGGAGGATCTGATATCCCTCGGCAAGCTCGTACTGGCACTGGCTTGTCGCAGCCTCCTCGCCGTCCACCGTGATAACATGCCGGCGTCACTCGAGCTCGTCGCCCGCACCTACTCCACCGATCTCCGGAATCTCATAATGTTTGTATAATTAATTCCTTGAATGTTTGTCGTTTTCGGAGTACTCATGGTATGTGTGTAAAGTAGTTTCTTTTTATTTCATTGTATTTAATAGAGTATTTTAGGATTGCGTTTACTTGTTATGGTGATATAATTATTCATATGTAGTTTTCTGAGCTTTAATTTACACTTATTGGCCCCGAATAATCAATTTTTTTGAGATGTTTTTGTGCCAAAACTTTATTCCCTTTATTTTTTTATGTCTTTTTAGATTTTTAATTGCTGTTTTATGTTTAAACACCGATCTCGAATTTTAAATCTCATTTGATAATTGAAGTCAATTGTTACATCACGTTAGCTTACAACAATTCAAGTACAAGGTCTATACTTTTGAATATTAATAGAAAAATTTTAAATTTAAATTTTCTCATTACTTTTACGTAATCATATATATGAAGTTTCGAATATAGAAAAACCACTTTTTGTGTTGTTTGGAGCATGCTAATATGTTTTATTGTGCTATTTTTATATTAAAATGAAACTGGAAAAGCGAATGTTATTTGAAATTTAAGTAATTGTACAATTTAGAAATTAAAACATAATTTTATTAAAGTGAAGACGTTGGTACGTATTTTTATAATTTAAAAAAGCATTTTGTAAAGGAAAAAAATACTATTTAAATATAGAAGACATAAAACCGAAATTCAACGTAAAGTGCAATCGGAAATACTCGAATCTTTTAAATTAATAAAGTACTTTTTTATAGCTAAAAGTAAATTAAATTTTTTCATTTGATATACGTGATAAATGTGAAAAATACTTCTTAAATTATTCGTTATATTTGTGTTTATGGAATAAAGTTATAATAATAACTATAATAAAATCAACAATAAAATAAATGCGTAAAACATTTTGATTATTTTAAAAATATGATCCATAAATTTGTAATTTAACAAACTCATTCTACATAAAGTAACATTTGAATTTAAAAATAGGTTTCTGAATCAACAACAATCACTTCTATTAAAAAATAAACTCATTTTCTTCACCACTTACGTTTCGCATCTACTATTCGTCCTCCCCAGGTATTTATTAACAAACCAAGCACGGAGAACCGTCACGGATCTCATGCCGATGATCGGCGCGCGTTTCTACACGCAGCTCGACGCCGCCCAAATCTGCTCGGACATGCTCGAAAATGAGCTGACCAAGGAGCTGGAGAACGGGCGACTGTTTAGGTTGATCGTCAAATTGGCGACGATCAACGAACGTCCGGAATTGAATTTAGATCCGCAATGGTCTGAAACGGGCGATCGTTACATGTTGAAGCTATTCAGAGATTATGTTTTCCATCAGGTGACGGCTGACGGTAGGCCGTATCTCGATGTAGCACACGTCGTGGCGTGCTTAAATAAGCTCGATGTCGGTGCACCGGATAAGGTGAGTTGAATTTTTTTTAAGCTATGGAAATTTTTCATTTTTTTGTAAACTGTTTAGCTTGATAATTTGATATAGTTTACAAATTATTTTTGTTTAGATTACTAATTCCACCGTTTTCAGAATCATGAAAGATTTAAAATTGTAGTAATACAATAGTATTTTCGTCACTCGACCGTAAAATGCGATTTGTATGACAAAATCGTACGGCCGAGTGACGAACATTATTTTTTGGTACCGTAGCCGTAAAATTCGGCGATGTGGAAGGTGACGGACAAAGGCGGAAGAGCGGGTTCAGGAGGCGAAGCCCCCGCCGGGGGGTTGACGGGGAGGGGGGTGAACCCACAGACAATACATTATAAGAATTGATAAAAAACAAAACGTAAAAAAATTAAATGTTTTTGTTTTATCATCGAAACAAATTTTATTTAAATAAAATTTTCTTCACATTTTGTATAATACATTACCAAAAAATTACTGAACGTAAAGTATGAATGTAGACTATACGACAAATAATTGTCGTATTTGGTTTATTAATGAAAAATGATTTATTTTAGAAATTTTTTTTACGAACATATATAGATCCGAGAAATCGGAGTTTACGGACTAAAAACAGTCCGTAAAATCGAAGTTACGGCTCTGGTACCAAAAAATATTAATAGTTGAATACGCATTTGGGTCAAAATGAGCCAGCAAGTTATAATTTATAGTAGTTGAGAATTTTATTTAAAAACATATATTTTAAATAGTTATTATATTGTTTAGAGTACCGTTATAGGTCCTAAATATTTTTAATACAACAGTATATTTCTTAAATTTATTCTTAGAAAAAACTTTTTATTGAAATTGTAAAAAAATATAGTTAAAAGAAAAAAATAATATTGTGCATTTAAGAAACCACATTAAAATGAATAAACAAAAAGTCTCTTTCTAACAATTGAAGGACTTGTAATGAAAAAGACTTAAACGCAGAATTTGCATATAAGTATTGTCAATGAAGACCAATTTTTGAAGTTCATCATATCTCGGTATTAATATTTAATATTTTTAGAACAGCTCGGGATTTAAAGAATTTTGCAAATTAATCTTGTTTAACTGTATCCATCCGCACAATTTTAATTACTTTCCTTTTTTATTTTCGACCCTTTGATTCTTAATTGAAGACGCGGAAATGAAATGGGTACATATGACGCATTATTTAGTCAACACACGTTATATATGCTCTTTTCGTTTCCAGGCCCTTAATTATTGTAATTAGTATTACACCCTAAAATATAAATAAGACGGCCATTGTTGATACATATTTAACGAATTTATCTTTTACATTGCAAACAGATCTGTTTGGTATCTCGAGATGAGCAAACCGTGCTCATAGTAAGCTACGCGGAGCTGCGACAATGTATGGAGTCTTCGTTCAACGAACTAATACAAGCCGCGAAAGGCACGACTATAGAGGCTGTCTAATTAACCATCGCAGGCGAAAAATTAAAAGAGAACAAAAAACAAAGCCTCTTTGGCACTTATCGCAAAATGTGATATCGACATCCAAGATACTGTCATTTAAAAAAAAAAGAAGCTCTTCGATGGACATACTAGTGGTAAGAGTATAAGTAGTGACAGAAAAATATATATATATATATGCAAAAAATGCAAAAGAGAAACAAAAAATCGATTTGTATTAGGGCAAGCGTAAGTTGTAAAGAACTTTTTCATAAAAAGAAAGATAAATCACGTCTTGTGCAAAAGATATAACTGGATAACAAAAAAGAATGATATAAGATATGAGAGATATTATTTAGAGTATGTATGACGAGCGAATTATAATGATTATGCAGTGATTCTGATGAATCGCCGGGTTATTCGCGTGTCTAAATGCGTTCTAGTGTTTACGAATAAAAAAAATTAATTGTAATATACGTATGTGCAAAAAAACAAAACAAATGAAATCATGTAATGATGTAAATTGAAAGACATCTTTGAATTTGCTACGTGAAAAGCAGAATCCGTTACGGTACTATTACGATGAAACTGTACACAAAACTTAATAACGCGCTGAAAAAAAAGAAATCTTAAAATGAAATACCTAAACACGTCGGTGTATAGGATAGATTGTTAGGTTTTAGGTACAGCTCGTAAGCATTAATTTTGAAATAAATGTTTATTTTTGAAAGCAATCTTAAATAACTGGTATTTTTAATCTATTCTACAAATATTATCAATTTATTTATTTATTTATTAAATTCGATAGGCTGTGAGCCCTCTTACAGAATGATAAGTCGACTGAGAGAAAAAAGGAAGTTAATACTTTTATGAAAATAAACAAAATATTTGTAGGTACTTACACTAGTATTTTTATTTTAAATATTTTATACGTAGTTGGAATACTGATTGTGGTTAACTACTCAATATCCACTCTGATTATTTTTACCCTTTCAAGACTTTTTATATCGTGTGACCTTGACAATCAATCTATTTTAAAAATAACCACAACTAGTGTACCTGCTATTTTTAAATGTACTCACAATTATCTTTTATTTTACTTATTAAAATTAACACTAAAGTATTAAGAATCCAAAATAGTACGAAAGTAATTTTTTTTCCTAATTTTTTATAATTTCTGTATTTAATAGATCTATTGAATAAGTTGTTTTCAATTATATTAATTTAATATGTTATGTATGAATATTTTTTTAATTATTATTATAATTTATATTTTGCCAAAAAAAACGTACAATCGATCTGACTGCTAATTCTACGAGGTATATACATATAAGAAAAACAAATTGATATTATATAATAGACCAATTTTAAAAATAAAATAGTTTTTTTTATTTTAATGTCTCTTGAAAACGGGACAGGACTTTACTGTAATACCCCATCCTTTTAGTTATATCTTTTACTTCTTTTCTTCATGCTTGACAACATTTTGATGCTTTAATGCCCTTTTTTCCTTCGCATGGTAAGACCTTTTATTCCCGAAAAGTTTGTGTTTGGTAAAACAAATCGTATTTGTAATAACACGATAATTAGAGATATAAAAAGTAATTTATTAGCAACATGAATGAATAAGTTATTGCTAAATTTAAACTAGTTTAAAGATAACACTTTTATAAAATTAAATGATGCTTAACACAACATTAGTAAAAATTATTAATAATGTTGCAATCATTTTAATAATATAATCGATGTATATTTCAACTTGTAGCATGACTTTATTACATTTTTATAAAATAAATATTCAATCTTAAAAATAGTTTTCTAAATAAATGCTTATCTCTTTTGTTAGGATACCGTGAAACTCAATCTTTTCGAATTCTAGAAAAATGCAGCATGTAAATATCTATTTCTCTCTTTTTTCATCCATATCCATCTAAGTCGTGTAGCTTCAACAGCTCTACCCACGACGCATCCCTGCGTCCCCAGCGCCTCAAGAGGATCGACATGAACGGAACGCCAATCTCAACTGCTCTCTAAAAAACTACGCTCTCGACCTCTACCTCTCTCTCTCTCTCTTTAACTACACAGCAGCAGGCTATCATCAGAAAAGTCTCGACATGCGTGCGTGCGCGCTCGACGACGACGGCGACGACGACCACTTAAACTTGATCTCATTTCCTTCGCGCGCAATCACGGCGGGCCAGCCGACGACGACTTCGGTCACGATCCGCCGGCAGCACAGTGTGTAGCTGCCCTCTCCTTAATTGCGCTAATGGAAGCGTGATTTCCGCTCGGCGAAGAGGAGGAGGAGGTTGTTGCTGATGCTGCTGCTGCTGCTGCGAGGAATAATAGGGTTTTCAGCGGATATGAAAGCGGAGAGTTTGCGGGGAGGAGATTTTGTGGTTTTGCCTTTTTTTGGAGGTTTTAGCGTATCTTTTAATTAGTTTTTTGTTTGGGGGTCGCGGTGATTCCTTTAGGGTTTTGTAATACTACGACAGAGTTCGGTTTGTGGGAAAGTGGAATCCGTTCGAACTTTATAAGTCGCTCTGAGGAATTTATTTTAATAGGCTTATGTGGAATTATTACAAAGCGCTTGAATTTAACCACCCTATTTATTTTGTAATGAATAACTAACGATCTTACATCAGATGCCTTTTATGTTTAATACACCCGATCGAGTAATAGTATTACAAGTATTTTTATGGCTTCCTTAATTAAATTTTATTTATTGTTTATTTCACATAGATACTTAAGTAGTATAAAATCGATTTTGCAAATCCTCTGTAATATCGGATAGAATTCACTTAAGAAATAATAATAATCAATGTGCATATTATCAGGGGATTAGGAGATTTCTTATTAAAATAGTTTTAGTATGATTACGATAAAACACATGCAACATTTATTACCATTCGTGTAGTACGCACTTCAATAGTAATTGAACACTTTCACTGATACGCTGAAAATGAACTTATATTAGAAATCGTTTTATTTTAGTTACGTAGATTTAGAGCCATTAAAAAGGTTGCAACAATGGTATATAATTTCTTATTATATAGAGTTACCAATAGCGCAATAGAATAAATAAAGAATAATTCGCATTTTGTTGCTATCAGAGTCTTAAAAATATACGAGCAATAAGCACACATACCTCGTACAGTATAACGACAATGTTATTCAATTACACCACCGCAACTCTAAACCATTTTACCCATACGTCAACAGCAACGCCATCACTATACCTACGTCAATCGAAATCCCAAAACCAGAGTTCTATAGAAAACTCCGCACACATCTCCAGACAAAAGCATCAGCATCACCACCAGCAGCAATCATCACTCACGCATCGTTTCAACCCGCTCTCGCGATATCCGCCCGCGCTAACGAGATCCCATTCAGCCTCTCTTACAAGAATCATCATCTCTCCGCAACTCACATATACGTACACATAGAGAAGACGCGATCATCGGCGCTTGCGAAATCATCTCTATTATTGATAACGAGTGTGTGTATGAAACGGGGTCGCAGCGTCGGTTATTACCCCCGCAGCTGCCACGCGGGCTCTGAAGCTTTTTTAGATACGTCCGCGAGTGCAGGCGGGGGTTCTTTGTTCGCGCCGCACGGCGATGATGATGATGGGTCAGGGCACACCGTGAGTACGATGTGGATATATATTAGGAAAGATGAAAAGGTGTAAAACCGGTTCGCGCTGGAGCTAATAAGCCCGCGTACCTTCGGGAATTAGGGGCGAGTGCTTGATTGACAGGATTGATTTTATATATAGCGGTGTAGGATGCGCGATCGTGCGTTTTGTTTTGGCTCTGTTTTTGGTGTATGTATGTGCAAAGATGAGTTAGGAGAATGACACACTGGCTGCGTCGAGAATATTATCAGTTTGCGATGATTAAGAGGGATGCAAATCTCGGATGAGCATGTAGCTGCGTACTGAATTTCAATTCAATGAGCGCGTGCGTTCCAAAGATCACCTAGTAACACGATTCTTTATTATATATTCCCGACATCCAAACACGAGAGCCGCACGCTTGTCTCCAATAACATCGTGTTCCGCGACTCCAATATATTTATTATATATATATGGGTAACTTCATGTCAACTGTTCAGCTTAAAATTTTAAAATTGTTCAAAATTTGTTTACTCATTCCAAATCAGCCCCAAAACACAAATATAAAGTTTTAGAGCAAAATATACAATCGTTCTAAAGTTACAATTAATTGAAAATTTGAAAATTTGGAATTTTTTCATAAATCTACAATTTTTATGATTTTTTTAACTCAAAAACTTGAAACTTTTTGTATAACATATTAAATAGGAAAAAGTTTGCAAATTGTACGTAGAATTGCTCAGAATTTTTGCAGATCAATGCGAATTATTTTGCTAATTTATACTTGACTGAACACCATTCAAAATATGCTTAAGGCGAATGCGATATCGATATCCCTCACCAAATGCTAAAAGATTTGTAAAAAATTTAAAATGCACCCTTGATGAAGGTGGAAATAGATCACAGAAAAAAGTTACGTGCCATTAAAACTGTCAAAACAGTGAAAAAGCACTATTTTCACTGTTTTACAGCTACCCATATATATAGTAGTAAACATCGTATATATACTTTATTCACAACTTCGTACACGACTTATCTTCTTACTCGTACAGCACCCACATACACGCACATAATCTTTCGCTACCAATATATATACACACGCGCGCACGATTGATCCGCTCCAGTTGCGTAGAATGCGATTTTTCAAATTCCTTCGCGTAAATACACATCACACACGTACACGCATTACCACATGTAGACTCTCCTCAACTATATATATAAACGACTTCCCGGACGCGGCGCGTATGACGCACTCTGAATTACGCGCAAAACTGCATCGCAGTGTACCAATCTCTCTCTCTCTCTCTCACTCAATAAAGTGTGTATACTTACACACGGGCGCGCGCGACGGCATTCCTCTCTTCTTTCCATTCTCAAAAACCATCATCATCAGTATCGTATATACGCCGATTTAAAAAGCATAGCAGCCTATATAAAGTAAAAGAAGCAGCGCCGGCGCGCAAAAACTCTCCCCCTCGGCGCTTTTCCAAGAATAAGCCGCGCGCGCAATGCGCGTTGCTGCTGAAGAAACGCCGCCGGATGTGTATATGCCGCTGCGTACGTGTGTATATGCGCGCGCGGGGCAGGCTGCTCTCATGCAGCTGCGGCTGCTGCGCGTCGCGCTTTATTTCGACAAATTTGTCAAGCCGGATAAGGAATTGTGCATGCGCGCGCGACTGCGGCGTGTAGGAGATAGGATGGAGGCGACGAAGGATGGGGTTTGGGGACCGGGATATGAGGGTTTTGAGGATTGAAAGGGCGGGAGTAGGCTTGAGAGATTTGTATTTTTAGGTTGGAGAAACTTGTATTGGTGTACATTAATAATGATAAAATACAATTACAGCGAAGAAAAGAACCACTAAATATTTCTTTATTATAAACATCGTCCATATTTCAGGGAAATGTAAATATTGTTATTTGAAGGTAAATTGTTTCTAAGGATATTTTACATTAAAACAAAGAAAACATTTTTGTTTTAAATACTTTCCGCTGTACAAGTAATGTTAATTATTAATTTGTAACAATGAGATAGTTATTTTTTCAATTTTATTATAATTGATGCTTTTATAAAAAAATTCCTTTTAAATTTTCAATAGATTAACTTATTTTTTCATGGAGCCCAAAATTCAATCATTCACAATAAAAATCAATTATACCTCAATCAAAATCAATTTTCAATCGCTTTTACAAATTACCAATGAAACTGTATCCCAATATCGTGTTACTCGAATTGCCCTCCAATCAAAATATTTTTCAATTAATTATTTCAACTATATATACCTATATACATGTAATTTTATACATTCCGCGCGCGTGCAAAGCATTGAAATTCTAAACTTGCGAAGCTCAAATATATAAATCGAGCAATTTGACGGTAATCTCATCCCGGCTGCGTCTGCGTTATCGGAAACCCACGCGATTCATAATTGATCCACATTCATTGGGTCTAATTGATAATTAACTCTTTGAAACAAGGGCGGATCTTGTGAGCGCGTACACCCTCGTTACCGTAAAAAGTTTCGGAACTTCAATTACGACGATTGTGTAGATTTTTATTAGACGGCTAATGAACGGAGTTGCTTATATACTTTTACGTCCCGCGTATGTCACGGCATTGTTCAAGGGTTTCCGATGAATCCTATTTCAAGAATATATATACAAAGAGAGAGAAAAGAACTTCGATGGGGGAGGATTATTGTTTATTTTATTTTTTAATAGTTATACATTATGTAACAAGGGACAATAGTACATTACGCAACAAGGACGTAAAGTGGGTGATTCACGCCCGAGTCGAGTTTGTCTCCTGAACGAATAAAGACGAGGGCGTTAATTACCTTGCGCCCGTGTTGCGTATACTATTTTTTGAACCAGAGGGCGCTAAAATCGAAATGTATTTTTAATAGAAAAACAATGTTATAACGACAAGAATCAACCAAAGAAAGTGTAGATTAAGATGATGGTGTTTCCCCAAAAAAAATACTCATAAAAAATTATAATATAAGCTAAAATTATAAAAATTTTGTATAAACAAAATTTTTAAAAAGTATATCAATAAACATATGTTAATATTAGCAGGTAAATAAAATTCTTTGTAATTATTATTACGTTATATATCATAACGTTTTCGATGACCGAAAAGTCAAAGAGGTACAGCCTTTGTGTGTATATGCGCAATTCTCTAGAACTTTTAACTTTTACAGTACTGTAACATATCTTATGGTTCTCAGATATTTAGCTATCTAAGTCAAGCAAATATTTATAAAATCCACTTCCAGTAACATGTTCCACTACATAGAACTCACTTTTAAACAAGGACAAGCTCACTGGGCAATCGGAAAAGGCCTAAATTTAGAGATTTTGCCTGCGTACCTTAGGAAATGTTCATCCTTATTACATCGTTAAAAAAAAACTCTCTTATAAATGCTTTACCAACTTTTTTAGGCTATTATCCCTTGTTTAGTATTCGAAAATATGTTGTCGGATTGAATGTGCCTACCATTAAAAAAAAGTGCATAGCATCGCTAAAAATAAAAAATAAACTTTATTTATCGATTAAAAAAAAAACTTTTGTGTTTTTTCAACTTTCTGGAGTTTAAATTACTCGTCTTGGAAAGACGAACAAAGTGTGACTTTGGCTATAAGTGTGCCTCTTATGGAAAGTCAATTATGATCTACTAAAGCACACGGTGTCGATGCGTCCCTCGCCTAAAAAATTATCATTTTTTTGGTGGCACGCATAAACAACGGTAAATAGGCCTAATTTGAGTATTACTCTTTTTCCTAAATACATTTTCTTGAATTAATTCACGGGGTGTCTAACGAAATTCGGATTTATTTAAAAAAAATAAATAAAAGTGATTGTCAGACAGTTTTAGATGCATTCACTCACGCTTATTCGTACGCGTATAAGCATACAATATTAAAAAAACTATGTTAAAATGAGAAGCACATCCTTTTTATTGTTATTTGAGGTACCTAGAACAGAAAAAAATGAGTTTTGTGAATGTGCCTCAACATTAAATTTTGAAATTTCTATTTAGCTAAAAGTTAAACGTTTCAGAGAAATACTTATATGCGTGTTATTGTCAACGGTCCAGTTTGTAAACATGCGTATAACCTTTTTCTCACCAGTTGCTCAATTCTACCGTGTATTCAAAAACTTTAAAATTTATTATAATTTTATTTAATTAGTTTTATGCATCAAATAGTTTATACTAAATAATTTTGTATATATTGAATAAATTTTTATATACTAAATAATTTTTAAATTAACATTCTACACGGATAGAATTTTTCAGGAAAAATTACCATGAAATTCACGGTAATCAGAGAATACCCAAATTTCTGGGAATTTTTACTGTTGTCACGGTAATTTTTGCCGTGAATCGCGGTAGAAATTACCGTGAAAACAGTCAAAATTCCCAGAAATTTGGGTAGTCTCTGATTACCATGAATTTCACGGTAATTTTTCCTGAAAAATTCTATCCGTGTATATTACTTAAACATAAACAGTACGTTTTTATTTTGTAAATACTGTATTTTGTGTCATAGGACGCAAAAGTAATATACTTCGCGCCCTAGGGCGTGAATCGGGCACTTTGCGCCCGCTAAACAGGCATCAAAAGTGGAATTTCGCGCCCCGAGGTTCAAAATAATTATTTTCGATACAAGTGCGAAAAAGTGATTTTATCCTCGTGTGGACGTTTGCGCCCGAGCGAAGCGAGGGTGAAAAGGCCACACGAGGATAAAATCACTTTCTCACTCGTGTATCGAACACTATTTTTTTATACGACGTGTGCAAAGCTCGATTTTGCGAGCACGGTTTTGGCCGAGCGTGCGCAAAGTGGACGCTTTGCGCACGGAGTGTGAAAAAAGTCATTCTTGATTCCTGCGGGTGGATTCGCTCAGGCAGTGATTACCCGAGGGAATCACCGAATTTTCTCCCGTGTTACATATAGTACTTTATTCCCATCTCCGCTATAATGGGCTCTTTATAGCCTGAAAAGCGGGGCAAAAATGACGTCTGATTCCCTTTTCACTTTATTCCCGCATATGAGGAAATAAAGTAACATCGTCTAATTTTCTACGTTTATGATGAATTCGGCTAAAACAAACAAAATTATAACATATAAATACAAAATAACTTTTCAAGTCTACAAAGTGGCAACAGTGGAGCTGGGAACAAAGTACTGTATGTACTATTATTCCCATCTCAACTGTGGCCACTTTTTTGTTACATGTAATATTTAAGTGTATTATTTAAAGGTATTTGGCTAAGTTCATATGGGATTTACCTTTTTCCTGAAAATTTACTTTTTTTTCCCGCAAAATGCTGAAAAAAAGTAAAATTAGTTAAAAGAGGGAAACAAGCCTAACTTTGATCCCGCTTTTCAAGGAAAAAAGTGGCCATTTTTGTTGAGATGGGAATAAACTAATAATTCTATATACGTGGACAGAGCCAACAATGCTGTTAATCTACTCCACACGACATCATCCTTTCCAAACAATCATACATACACACACACGTATAATAAGCATACAGTATTTACCAAACAATCACCTATGATATACGAGGACTTAATACACGCAAGGTCATTCATAATTCATCCGGCCGTCGAGCCGGCGATGTATACGTATATAAGAAACGGGCGATGCTCGCGGGCTCGCCGAGAGCAGATAACGTGGAGTGGCCCATCTCGAGAGAGAGATAGATATAGATATATACAGATATACCTACACTGTGTACTATGCTTCTTGCCGGATCCGCTGTACTATTTGCCTGGCGATTCACTCGCGATAAACATTATCGGCACTCGAATCGCGCGCCCTCTCACGCTGTCCTGAGCGCACGTCCTTGAGATAACGGCGATTTAATTGCGAGGGCTGAAGTGCGAGAGATGAGAGGAGGGTTTAGTGAGGGGATGGGGAAAATAAGTGCGTCTTTTTTTTTTACTATTTATGGGATGTGGTGACAAATATTATGGGGTTAAGGATGAAAGACGCTGATTAGGAATTAAGTTTTTATATGTTAGATATAGATTTTTGTCTCACTAGGAGAGCGTACTACTGGCGGGTCAGGGATTTTGGTCAAATTTTAGGACATGTTTTCGGAAGTGAAAATATGAAGAAAGCCACAATATAAGATCGTAACGCTCTAAAAAAGTCAAGTTCGCAAAGATCAGCTTCTTTTCATTTTACTCATACTTTAGTGCATTTTCTTTGCTCAATTTGCAACTACCATAGTTTTCGCAAAAATTAATATTTTTTAATTCTGAGAAAAGTGGATGAAAGCTGTTTTTTTCTAGTTTTGTCGTCTGATTTTAAAGTTGTACACGAGTTTTTAAGATTGTTTAATTATTATTTGAAGGAGAGTCTGTTTTTTAACATTTCTTTAGAACAAGACTCAAAATATCCGTAACTTGAGCTTTTTAGAACGTTGCGGTCTACTATTGTGGCTTTCTTTATATTTTCACTTCCAAAAACATGTCCTAAAATTTGAGCAAAATCCCTGACCCGCAGGTACTACACTCTCCTAGTCAGTGTGTTATATATACATTTTGAGAATAGAGGTTGTGATTGGTTTGTATAGTGAATAATGTTTGATAATGAAAAGCCCTTACGAAATTTAATAGTATATTACGCACCAAGGAAGGAAAAAACTTGGACAGTCCACAGGTCGTGTAAATTGCCACCCGAGCCGAAGGCGAGGGCGAGGGACACGAGCTGTGGGCTGGCCAATTTTACTCCCGTGGAGCGTATACTATTTTTTGCCTAGCGAGACCGAAAATAGAACTTTCGCGATCGGGCGCCGGGAGTGAAAGTGGTACTTTCGGCCCGTTAGGCAAAAAAATATTTTATTCGGTTTATCCGCGCTTTTAGTCGTTCGTATTCCAGTTGATTTTATATAATAAATGTAGGTAGATGTAGTCAGAATTTTTAAAATGTCGAAAAGCGGGATGGGAGTAAAGTGGACCATTCAAAATTAAAGGGAGCTAAATCTTGGTATAACTTTGATAACAATTAAAAGTGATTTAAATTTTTAACATCCATTCCGCGTCATAATTTATTCTTACGTTAGTTTAACGAATTTAATAACCCATAACATGTATTATTTTATAAAAAATTTACAAAAAGTAAAAACTGTTGGGGGGGGGGGGGTCCAGAGTTTCGACGATTCACTATAAAATTGAAGTCAACTATAGATGTTTTTCAGTTCGACATATGATAATGCAGATTGTTCTTAATTTCGAAATTCTAAATTACGAAAATCATATTTACGATTGTAACACTTCACCTACTGTTCAAAACATCGAATTTCATTAATAGAATTTTAATAAGGGTACAATATAGATAACTCGAAATAAATCATTAGAAACAGCTTATATTTGCTTTGAAGTCGTATTGATGAAATTCGACGTTTTGGACAGTAGGTGAACTGTTACATTTGAAAATATGATTTTCGTAATTTAGAATTTCGAAATTAAAAACAATCTGCATTATCATTTGTCGAACTGAAAAACGTCTATAGTTGACTTCAATTTTATAGTGAATCGTCGAAACTTTGGACCCCCCCCCCAACTGTTGTTTCCAACCGCAACGTTTACCACCGTTGCCACTCACGAACAAAATTGCGTCAAAAAGGTGCTCCAAAAGAATTTTACAGCCATTTTCAATATTTTATCATCAGTAACGGACGGTTATACACCCCACCATCATACGTACCTATAACCCAAAATCTTCCAGCCCAAAATCCCACCCTTTTTCTTTTTTCTCTATCCGACCTCCCACAAAAACTCAAACCGCACCTATACACAAAAACCTCTAAGATATTATCACCATCCAGAATCGCCCATCACTCAAGACACTCCCCGCGGCAGCGCGAGAACAATGCTCGCGCGATACCAACAAAATCGCGCGCGTGCGTTCGGCGCGTGACACCGTGGAACGCCTATATAGGTTGCTACAATAACCGCTGGTAAGTATAGGCGGTAGCGGTTGGTTTAAGAAAATCGTGGGTTTTCAAAACTTATCCAATGACTACCTATTGTGAATCACTTTTATATTTAACTCTCGATCCGTTTGTAATTTATAACTCTCATTGGTGAGGTCCGCGAACTATATTGGTGACTAATCGAGGACAATATGTAGAGAATAAACTGAGGTCGTGACTATTCTGTGTATCTCCTACGACCTACATTTAACCGTAAGTATATAAAGTACGCGGAATAATAATTTTCATTCCGACGTTTCACAGAACCGCGCTTCTATATAACACTCTCTTAAATTTCTTTTCACATTCCTCAACGCGCGCGCGTCGCAATAACCTTCCTCCAGTTTTGCAACTTTTTTTTTTTATATACGCTCCACGCATCAATCAAGTATATCTCCTCGCAGCAGCTTCATATCGCTCTCATTTTTACAGAACTTGCGCGCATAAAAATCCCCCATCATGTACAACAGCTCCGCTAATCCGCGACAATCGAAAAGTTAACTCGGAAAATTCGCCGCTAACCCTCTTTTCCCTCCACCAACACACACACATATATATATGGGGAAAAAAAGCAGACAAGAAAGGCCAACGGCCCGCGCTGCAGCCGCGCGTCTCTGGTATGCGCGAAAATTAGAAGATCGCTGCGAGAGAGTAATTGTCGCCGCCGTCGCAACCGTCGTCGTTGTCGTTGTCGCCGGCAATTATATAGTTTATGCGGATGCGCGCGCCCGCGCGCGACTGTGTGTATCTATGTATATATATATATAAGCGTATGTGGCGTATACATTGTAGATTCGTGCAATGACTCTAAATGCGATCAATTGGCTGTCGGTGAGAGCTGCTGCTATGGGGTATAGTTAGCCCACGCGGCGACCCCGTGATGCTCCCCCGCGCGGGTGTGACGGGCGCGCGTTGCACTTCGCAGGTGTAGAGAGGGGTGGATGAGTTTGATAATAGGAATTGTTGATAGTTGGGATGCAGATGTGAGGATGTGGTTGTTTATAAACAGACGCAGACGAGGATAAGTCGGAAGGGAAGCAGAAAGAGAAATGTAGTACGTCAGTCCGGAATTGGCGCTGTTAAAGTGAGCGCACGCGCCTAATATGATTTTGATGACGTTAAGAATTATTACAGCAAGCGAATATTGCAACAAGTTACTTGTAATCGGCTGTTTCCATTTATTGGAAACAATGAATCACAGCGGAAACAATATAAGGGACTGTCTACATAGCGTCTCGTGTGCCTTGTCATTTGTCTCATGTCTCAAACGCGAAAAAAATTGTTGTCCGCAATCTTAATAATTTTTAATCTATGGTCATTTTTTCTGTATAATTTTCTATTGCCATAAAATATAAATGTATAGAATTCGGACAACGATTTTTTTACACTTGAGACATGAGACAAGAGACAAGGCACACGAGACGCTATGTGGGCAGTCCCTAAGGAATGTGTAGTCTGTGTATCATGAATATTGTTAAAATATATAGGTCGTCATTTGGGTGAAGACAATAAACTTATGTGGTCGATGACTTTGAACATCGGGCTATGCCGAGGGGCTACACAGTGTAGGAAATAGTATGTCAATGATAGGAAAATGATTTTAAGAATCACAATGAAATCAATTTAAATTGATTCTGTATAAAATTTTTACGTTTTTAAATTATATTCTAAATCTTTATGGTGAATAAATAATATGCACAATACTTTTAAATTTTTTTATAATTTTTGCAGAAATTTTGAGAATTTTTGTTTGTAACGCATTATTCTGAATAAAAGGGTTTTTATTATTTAGTTTAGGTATCATACTGTTATATATAGAATATACACAGGATAAGAGTGCATTTGCTTTTCTCAGAATTAAGTAATACCAATTGCCAACGAACTTATTCAAATATCGAATACACAAGATAAAAATAGAAAATTCGAGCTTCCATTTGCTTTTCTCAAAATTAATATCAATTACCAACAAAGTTATTCAAATATCGAGTACACAAGATAAAAGTAGGAAGAACGAGCTTTCATTTGCTTTTCTCATAATTAAATAATATCAATTAGCAATACATTTATTATAAATATTCAGAATTTATCAGTACAGTTTTGTAACTCAAATAAAAATTGGAAATTGATATTATTTAATTCTATAAAAAGCAAAGGGAAGCTCGTCGCTTTTTCTACTTTTATTCTGTGCATTTGATAAGCTATAGAGAATCTAACTAGATTGAATGATTTCTATTTTGAGGTCTTAAACATATCCCAAAGTTTTAACAAATTCTTGACCCGCAAGTAGTACGCTCTCCTGGTAAGTATTTATCATATTTAACATTTGTACTTTTTTCTACTATTTTAAACAAATAACAGTCTACTATTGAAACTTTTTAACAAAATGAATACTTTCATGTTTTTTACGTGACTTTGAAGTAACGAACATGACTTGAACCTCAATTTATTACAAGAATATAAAAACAAAATATTAATGTTTTAATAAATATGTAATGAGAAAAAATGTAACGAAAAGGAAATTATGGTTTACGTAAGATCACAGGGAAAAAGTAGAAATTTTATGTATTAAAATTTTAATTTTTAAGGTGGTTCATGCGGGCTAGAAGACCTAAAGCTATGAAAATTTTTTAAAAAGATTCATTTACACATTCCAATCTTAAAACTGATATGACAGGAAAAGGGGTTCTTAACGTAACAGAAAAAATTTTTGTTACAAAATTTCCAATGTTGCAACAGTAGATTTTGTCCACTAAAAAAAATTTAATAAGTATTGTTTTTGTAGATTTTTTTCGATCTTGTAGGGCAAGGTGAGTTAGGTGTTGAAAAAACTCTAATTTTGCTTCTTTTTATCAAAGCGACGTTTCGTCAGCATTATGAAGCGCTGACTTTCATCAGGCTAAAAATTTATTGAACGAAGTTAGACCAAAATTTACAATTATTAAACAAAAACAGTATTAATAAAAAAGAGGAGATTTACTCATTAAATACAACCTAATTTCCGGTATTAAGAGCGTTTAAATTAAAAAACTAGAAAGAGCTGTTATGTACCTATGTTGTCATATGTGTTTTGTTTACGTTTGACAGCTACAGCTGTGCCTATAAATATACTCGCTTCCGAATTTCATATTTTTCAAAACTACACTCCACCGTTGACTCAGCACGATGGTGCAAAAACAGGTTTATACACTCTCGACTGGTTAACAATGGTGTTATACATTATACCTAAATAAGGTAATCAACGTTGTAAATAATTTTTAAGAATGGTTGTGAATCTTTTTGTAAATTTTGGTGTCACTTTGTTCAATAAATTTTTAGCCTGATGAAGTCGGCGCTCCATAGTGCTGACGAAACGTCGCTTTGATAAAAAGAATCAAAATTGGAGTTTTTTTCGACACCTAACTCACCTGGTCCTACAAGATCGAAAAAAATCTACAAAAACAGTATAACGTGGAGGGTGAAAAGAAGGATCTAAGAATTTAATAAGTATTTATAATATTTTTTGTTTTTCATTCAATTTTAATTTGCAAGGTCTCATTTTCTTCCTTGTTCAATTTCAGGGGGAGGTACCCATATCAAAATTGGAAAATTTTCAAAACCTGTAAAGTTATATGCAATTGTTTATAAAATTCAGTGACATATAACTTTGCAGGTTTTGAAAATTTTCAAATTTTGATATGGGTACCTCCCCCTGAAATTGAACAAGGAAGGAAATGAGATCTTGCAAATTAGAATTGAATGAAAAAAAAAGATTATAGATACTTATTGATTTTTTTTAGTGGACAAAATCTACTTTTGCAACATTAAAAATTTTGTAACAAAAATTTTTTCCGTTATGTTAAGAACCCTTTTCCCTGTCATATCAGTTTTTGGAATGTGTAAATGAATCTTTGTAAACAAATTTCATTTTTGCAAGCAATCTCTAGAGAACATCCAGACTATCGCTTGTGGAAACGAATTTACAATTTGCCGTAAATTACAATTTATCTCTATGATCATAAGCAAATAATTATCTTGATACACGAATTCGTACATTTGATAACAATGTTCAATTGGTTCTCGGAAATATTAAATGTATTCTAAAATTAAACTATTCCTCATCAACAGTTACAACTTCCGCAATTCGCCAAAACCATATAAAACACATGTAAATTAGATATACAGTTCTCCCTCAGTTTTCAATTTCATATATCAAACTTTCACATGTTACATGCCAACGTCGATATACATCTTATCAAACTAAAAATTTGATCATCACCTATTATGCGAAACAATTATACTCCCTTAAAATTGCAGCAATAAACCCGCGAAATTGAGTTAATCATTTTAAACGCTTTTTAATGTACACCTATACTACACGCTCGATCGGCATAATTCATCCGAAAAATTTGTTAGTACCATAGTTACAATCGAGTTTGTTCCCGTTTCGCGAAAACCGCACACACACGCGCGCGCACCAGCGCGTGGTCGTTATATTTCGCAGACATAACTCTGTCAATATTGAGAATTCCAGAGAAAATTATTTGCCTCGTATTCGACAACGTATCAATTTTAAAATTACTCGTCGGCCCACTGCGCCGAATAATATCGCAGGGTGGTTTATTACACACACTCGCACACACACGCGCGTACCGCACTCGTTGTTTTGGTGCACCAATAGAGAAAAAAAAATAATAATAAAGAGTATTAATCCTTTATATGAGAAAAAAAATTGTTTGTTAAAGGTTTGTCGGAGTCTATCTGGAATTACATATTTATCGACATTCTTGTATTTTCCATTGTTTTTATTCAATTATTTATTTTCATTTAATTATTTTTGTCATCGGGCGTTCCTTAACCAAATACCAACCTCGGATGACTGCAACGATTTTTAAAAAACATGAAACGGAATTTAAATAATGTTAAATTCGATGTAGGAACCTGTAATTAGAGTGATTGCACATTGGGGATGCTTGTTTAGTTTTGACGGTTGCATGACGTTTGCAATTTTCGCAGGTAATGGTCGACGAGTGACTTTCATTTTTTTCTAAATACTCGTGACCAATTGATTGAGGTATGGTATGCTCTATATATCTATACGACTTATTCTTTATAGTTTATTACCGTTAGACGAGAAAAGTGGGAAAAGCTACTACAACCCTCATTACATCGCGTTAGCAATGCTCATTAGTTCCATATGATTCTTGCTGAAGCGTTGAGAATCTGAATGCAGTTATGTAATTAACAACATCTCTTAACTTTTTCTTATTTTCTTTTCTTTTTTTTGTTTAATTATCATAGCTCTGTGGTTCTGATAGAATTATAAATACCGATCAAGATTTATAATTTAAGTAGGAAATTCTTAGAATGCTTGTGCCAGAAAGAGAAGCGTTAATCTAGAAAAAGCGGTTGGGTGACCATGTGTCTAGACAACATAATTTTATTAGTTTTCCACTGATATTTTCGATTGCAAATTAGCTATACAATTTGTGTAGTCATCGTTTTTATCACAATAACGTTAAAAAAAAATAAAAATAAAATTATAATAATACAAATGAAATTGTTATCCAAAAATTTGTTATCTTTGATATTAAGTAGTTAAAGTCTAGATTTGATCACCTCTATTTATCATAATTATAATTCTAAAAAACTCAAAGATAAATTAAAACAACTACAAATTCTATGTCAGCCATGACAAACAACACAAAATCATTATACATATTTATTATATCAATTCGCATTATATATCATTATATATTATGTTTCCCCACATTGTTCCCATCAAATAAAAATCACATTTCGGCAACTGCCTACATCCTATACCACCATAAACCCCCTGACATCATCGCTCCCGAAGGTATACCACCATCACCCTCACCTTTATTATACTCTTTTCTCGCTCCCCAAATTAACTTCGTTCACCCCCTTAACACTCAACCCGCCATCCCATTAACTTCACACGATACAACCATAACGTGCGTATATACAAAATGCAATAATTCACGCGGCGATGACGCATGTACACACCACCTTATACCTACATAACGTGCGCGCGGCGATGAAGCCGTCACTCCGTCTGAGGAACAACTGCGCGGCGACTATTATATGATAGCTCATTAGCCTAATCGCGACGGCAGAGCGCGGCCCACTCTCATTAGGTACCTATACTATACCCGCGCTGGGGCGGCGTGTAAATCAAAATACACGCGTCACGCTGCTGCCGCGGCGGCTGCGGATCGCGCGCGAGACATCATCAACCCGATTGAATCGATAGTAGGTATACGTATACGTACTGGTAAAGGCAAACTTTTCGATTTCGCGGTGGGTGTACTATTACATTTTCCGCTGCTGCGAGTCCCAGAGAGAGAGAGAGAGAGAGGGAGAGAGAAAAATGTCGGGGGGGTTGCTGTGTCTATGAGTATACCTGCGCACCGTGGCACCGCGACGTATTTTCCAAATATCTACCCGCAATCTACTCTCTATAGCGCGCAGAATCTCCCCCCACATATGTATGCATATATTTTTTTATTCCGTACAGAGGTATCGGCTCCAGGGCATGTCTTCTGTCCCCCCACAAATACAAGCAACATAGTGCGTGTATATAATACAGAGAGGCCGCGAATCCCAATCGACGACAGTCAACAAGTCGGCGCTTAATCGATCATCCTCGAACCCTCTCTCTCTCTCTCTCTTACACACGTTTTTCTCCTATCATACCCAGCACGTCTCCACATAGATATATACACTATATATACCTATTATACACCTATATATACGTACCTATCGAAAGAGAAGAAGAAAGAGAAAGAGCGTATGGCTCTTATACACACGGCCGATGCTACTCTCTGTCGCTGTGCCGCTGGAAGCTGCGCGCGCGCATCGCGCAGAGAAAGAGAGAGAGCGTCCCCCGCCATCGGCGCGTCGTCTCTCCTACCTACCCTGGGATCGCGAGGCGCAGGCGGAGCAAGCGAGCGAGCGGCGAGCAAGCGGAGCAGCAGCCGCCAGCCAGTCGTGCGATAGACGCTGCTGCAGAGGGACACAATTGTTCACAAGCGAAAAAGAGAGAAATAGAGATAAAGAAAGTATCATCAGAGAGAAAGAGAAAGATAGAGAGATTGCAGAGCATAAGAAGTACAGAGGTTGCCCGGCGCAGTCAGCTCTCGTGTGCGCGCTCGTCGTGCAGCGTCTGTAGATAGGATACAGACAAGAGAGAAGAGGAGAGAGAGAGAGAGGAGAGTTTTAACAGACGGTCGGTGCAGTCGCATATAGGTACGTACTTAGCACGAATCAGCGCGGCGCTTATCACATGTATATATACCTATAAAGTGTGCGTATAATGTAGTGCGTGTGCGAGAAGGGTTCCATCGATTTTTATCTCGAGAGAAGAGGACGCGGTATAGAGCGTCTCCGCGGCGGTGCACAGCCCTTTGATCTGTCTGTCTGCCTGTCTGTGTTTGTGTATGAAAGTAGTGTGTGTATACATACGCGCGGGGTGTCGGAAGTCGCGTTCGTTAACCCGCGAGTGAGAGAGCGGGAGCCGAGTGAGCGTCTGATTGCGTCGCGGACGTTTTGATAAGGGAGAGAGAGAAAGCGTAGATAGAGTCGGTGGGTGGTTGGGTGGTGAGGGGGAGCGATAAGGTGCTGAGCGTAGGTGGTGCGCGTCCGTGCGCTGCGAGGATATTTTTATCGTGTTTCGGTTATATTTGATTGAAAGCCATAACGTCGCCGCGGTTATGTAGTTTACAAACAAGCATTTTTCCTAACGTTCGTTTGTTTATACAAAAACCTTGCGCTGACGCAGATGTAACAAAAGCCACTGATATAATCGGCACCTTCGTACGCGACGACGCTGATCGTCGGCAAGACGGACGGACACAGATTACGCGCACGCTCTCTCTATATACATAACTATCTTACGCCTCGCACCCTCTCGCGCAGTTAAAAATAGATTACACTGAATTCCCAAACAATCGCGCGCACCCGATCCGTCATTATCACGAGCGACGACTTGACCTCTCTCGTTTTCTCATATATTCATCACCGACTATATATGCGCCACGTTTAAAGTCCAGATCCCCCCCCCACGCGCCGAAATAATGGTGATTACCTTCCGCTGCGTGATGTGCGGCTGTGACGTTCGTTTTCAATACCACTGCCACGCGCTGCGGTGTGATACGTATACGTCTAGGTATCTGATTTTTATTTTTTGGCGGGGGCGATCTCTCCTACCGCGGTATAGGGCCATTGTTTCCGCACGGCCCGAGGCAGATATGGCAGGAGGAAGGAAGGATTAATATAGGTAGGACGTAATGGGTGTAGATCTGCGCCCGTTTTTCTCGCGGTTTTGTCTGTGAAGCCTCGCGACTATACGCAGGGGTTAATAATTGATTAGCGGCGGAGTGAGACGATGTTAATTTATTTATTTATTTATATAACGTTGTGGTTCGTCTTTGGGCAATTATAGCGGCGAACTACTCGCTAAAGTCGAATTAGTGAAAAAAAAACCATTAATTATTATAGTTAAAATTGCTCCATCCACAGTAGAATTAGTGAATGTAGTATAGTAAATTCTACTATTTTTAAATGGCGAATAGCCAGTAATGAAATAGTATATTTCTACTAAGAATTAGTGAATATTTTCTAATTCTACGGTGGAGCAATTTTAACTAATAATTTTAGTGGTTTCTTCACTAATTCAACTTTAGAGATTAACGTTTTTGTGCCCTTAAACAATGTCAACGCCTAATGAAAAAGTGTGAATTGATCATTATTTTACAATCAAGAGAAACCGTCGTTATATTTCAATAATCAAACGTTTTCGCGCTTTTGATCACGATGATGACGAGCGCGCAACGTAGCGCGTTTAATATAAGAACGGTACGGGTATGATCGGGATAATGAATGAGAGAGTTAAAATTCGAAAGCGAATGCGCGCACGCGCCGGGGGGTTGTCGATGATAAAATTTTCAACTTCATATAAAAGCGCTGTGATACACATATACACACGCGCTCGGCTGCAGTCCGAGCATCATCCGTTGAAAGATTAATCCCTCGAAACAGCTCTCCCCCGATATATACATTCGTAAACGTGCTTTATACACACAAATAATCCCCGCGCTGTTTTCGCTTTTAAAACGCAAGCTACAAATAGCACCTTCCACTCTCCGTGCCCCAAAACACACACACACTTCCCTCGACGTAAACAACAAAACCTCGACCGCTACCGTCAACAATCAACATACACTTTTCTCCCCTCGAAAACCTCAAACCTCGCATGTATACATATACCTACCTCCGGTCTAACCAAAACTAAACCTTCCGCGCGCATCCCGCAGCGCGCACTCATTAAACGTTCCGATTTCCCGCGCGCCGCATAGCGGGGTAACTCAAGACACACACATGACGCCGCGATGGGCTCTTTCCTCTCTATTTTCAAAATAAATTCCCCCAGTCAACATTCGGCTAGTGTCGGGTAAACATTTCCCCCGCAGAGCGGCGCGCATCCCTTCTTTGTTTGTTTTCATTTTAAGAGGCCTGATGCCTCTTTCCTTTTCTCTCCCTCGCGTGTGTGTGTATACGACGTGGGCGTGAATTTTCGACTGAATTCTCTTGCGCGATCACGGTTGAAACAGCAATTGATTAATTAATGACACTTTTAGCGCGAACGATCGCCGTATTGTTTTAGTTGAAAAGGCTCGCATAAGCTTCATAAACGCGTGAACGCATGCACAGCCCCGTATAATCGCGTGCGTGTGTTATTACTTTACACGCGTGTTTTAATGCTGCCTGCTGAAGCGTATGAATTCCCTTTGTAAACATAAAAAGCACCGTCGCGCCGGGTGTATAATGTCCGTTATTAACAGAACAACGTTCACTCAGTCAAGTGCAATACACACACACACACACACACACACACACACACACACACACACACACACACACACACACACACACACACACACACACACACACACACACACACACACACACACACACACACACACACACACACACACACACACACACACACACACACACACACACACACACACACACACACACACACACACACACACACACACACACACACACACACACACACACACACACACACACACACACACACACACAGACACACACACAGACACACACACAGACACACATCTCCGTGTGTTTCTGTTGCGGATAAAAAGCGTTTTGTCTCCTCGGCGTCGTCCCTGGAACGAATGAAAAACGCCCGCCCCCCACCTCCTCGAAGTTGGTCAAAAAAGTTTAATCGAACGGCACTCGCATCGCCCCGTGGATATGTATAATTGAATGTTCCGACGTACAAAATTGTTTCATCGATGCGTTTTTTTCTCCCTTTCACTACAGAATTTCTCATTTGCCCCGATAAACTTTATCCCTGTATCTACTGTAAACAGAGATTCTTATCTATACACTTCGCCTATTGCGTTCATAATATTTCCGCGTCTCTATACTCAAAAAAACAAATCATCGATACCCCATTCGGTGCTCCGATATTCACGTGTTTGCGAGCCACAAACACTCGCGCATCAGAATTACACAACGCGTAATAACAAAAAAAAAAAAGGGAGAAAACAGAACTCAGTGCATCGTTCCGATCCAATTCCCATTCTATACAAAGCAGTAGCAGCAGCATCGGCGACGGCGGAATAGCACGGGAGGAAGATGGAAAGCTCGCGCGCGCGCGCGGGGGAGAGAGATCATTAAACTTTTAAAATTGAAATGCAAATCGAGCTGCCGTAGTCGCAGTCGCCGCGTCGCTTTTTTCGCTATCTCTCTTCCCGATTTCTTATCGTTCTCAGCCCTCCCTCGCATCCGTCTCTTTCTCTCCTCCCCCTCCATCCATACCACACACACACATACAATAAGAATAATAATAATACTTCATCTACTGGCTGCACACTCGCAATTAAATCCTCTCGCGCGTCTCTCATTATCGACGTGTGCTCGCGTATATAACACACAATGCAGAGCACGAAGGAGGGAGGATCGAACTTTTTTTCATCTCGCAAAAGTCGCTCTACGGCAGCAGTAGCAGCAGCCTAAAAGCTCCCTCTCTCTTTCCTTGTGCGCGAGGATTTTTTTTTTGAAAGGCGCGCTTTTGTGTGCAGCTCGTGCGCAGTGTAGAGAGAGAGCTTTTTCGGAAATACCGCGCGCGCGCGCAGAGTCGAAGGACGGGTCATCGAGCATTTCTCCTTTGTGTGCCGCGCATTGTGCGCCGCAGAGATTTTCTCCCTGGGTGTATGTGTGGAGGACGTCTTAAATCACGAGGTTCGCCGATCGAGTAATTACACTGCCGCCGCCGTCGTTCGAGAGAGAGAGAGAGAGGAGAGCAGTGTGTTTGTTCGTTACTGGGGCGTCGCTTATTTTCTTATTAGTTTTGTTACGGGGGGGGGGGGGGCTCTTTTGCAGTGATAAAAGGGGAGGAGGGAGAAAGGCGCTTCTTCTTTATTTTCTCCCAGAGGTGAATTGGGTTTCTTTATTGAGTTTCTATTATATATACCCGGGGCTTTTCCGAGCATTAAACATTGACCTCTCGCGAGGCGCAAGTAATATCGGGTTGTTGTTGTTGTTTTCTTTTTTAGTTCGCGTGGCTGAAAATAGATTGTGTACAAATGTTGTCATAGGATGGAATGAATTTGATGTTTTTGGAAAAGTCACTTCGCGTGTGTATATATATATGCAATAACGTATTCCACGGTTACGCGCATAGTTTTAAAGTGCAATATTTTGCTTTATTACACGACCGGGTGGAATTAAAACTTTTCTCATATATATGTTTGAAGTATATTTATCATGTTTCGAAATTCTACCACGCAAGTTTCCATTACACGAAAATATTTCAAAGGGAAATTCTGTTGACATTTTTTTTATCTATAGATAAAATTTCCCTTTAACATTTCAAAGGGAAATTCCGTTGACATTTTTTTTTATCTATAGATAAAATTTCCCTTTGAAATATTTTCGTGTAATGCACGCAGAAAAATGGTGTAGGAAAAATTACTATATTTATTGTAACCGTGGGACAGACTTAAATTATCATAAAATTTACTACAATTTATAATAAAAATTCCTATGTTTTGACTAATTTTTACTATGTACATAGCAATTTTTACTATAAATTGTAGTAAATTTTATGATAATTCGAGTCTGTCCCAAAGTTCCTATCGAACATAGTAATTTTTCTTACATTTATAGTAAATTTTCCTAAACATTTCTCTCAGTGTGGAAGCCTGAATATATACAGACACATATATATTTCGCTACATCGAAAAGCTATCACACGCGAGTTCAACCTTTTGCTATATCGTAGTCGTCGCCCAAGGCGAGCCAACTTCTATCCAATTAAACCCATCCGAGACACTACACAAAAACTATCGATTTCCAACAAACCTAATTAACTCCGCGCGCCTCCCCTCCAATTCAGATAATCACCGTCGTCCCGCATCCCGATAAAAACTCTCCCCCACCCCGTATAAGATTAATCGCGATTTGATTGAAACATTTTGCGCGATCGAATTACGGAAATTAGAAAGAGAGGGGGTGGGGGAGGAAGGAAAAAAGAGGAAAATCATCCCATCCCCAACGCGTGCGTTACACGCTCTCGCTCTAAATTGCTTTCAACCCGCGCGCCACGCCTATGTCAGGAAGATAAAGGGTTCGCAGGGAGAGGGACTTAAATTACTCTCTTCGTATAGCGCGCGTTCGTTCCTTTTCAAAATATCCAGTGTATTTAGACCTCCCTGGCGCACGCGCGCCGGAAGAGACGTTTAACTCTCCTTCATTTAGACTTTAGCAAGTGCCGCGCGAAAGTACCATTTCGAGGTAATATTGCGATCGCGCGGGAGTGGTAAAAAGTGTATAAGCTGCCAGATAGAGAGAGCGAGAGAGAGAGAGAGAATTAAGCGAAGTTGGCCGGCAAAGTTTTCAGGGACAATGGGCGCACATCGCATTCCCCTGTTTTGTATGCGTTTTTCTTTTTTTTGAATTTTGATTGTTGTTTTATATAGAGAGTTTTTAGTTTTGTTTATTTTACGTCGCCGTTGTCGTATTATGTAACGGTTTGTCGGTGTTGGATTCGTCCAAGTGGTCTAATTTAACAAAAGTTTAAACGTTATATAGACTTTGGTTAAACTGTTATCTTAACTTTATATTCTTTATTTGAGTTGAGGCATTCGCTTACTTATAATTTAAACGCTTTTCCATACTTTTTATTATTATTTTGTCAAGTAGACCAATACACTGTAGTTCCCATCTGTGATATTACAATCGGAAGTGTACTTACATAATCACTATAGCAACACGATAACGTTGATATTCAATATCAGTTTGTAGCCCATTGATATACTACGAGGATGCTAATCTATAGAAAAACTTCAATATTTCATTATTAAAAATGCAATCAAAGATGAAAAAACATCGAATATCAATATTAGTCAACTAAAAAAAAAATGCTCGAAATTTAAATTCAATAAAAATAAAACCGTTTCCCCCCTACCTCCCACACATCGATTAATTCCCAATGAAATTTTCCATTTACTCGCGTATTTTATATCAAAGCTCGGCCCGTAATACAATTTAGAAGCATTGAAAAGGCTCTCGAGCTCACTCGCACGCTCTCTCGGGCACGGAAAAGAGACCGGGCAAACATTTTGTTTTTTCATCGAACCTACATCCACTTAACGCGCCGAAATTTCCGCTCTCCGATATATATTCAACCTGCGAAAAATCCACTTTCAATCCCACACACACAAACGTGGCTGAAAATAAAAAAAGTCACTGCACTATAAGTATATACTGACGACATTTATTTTCCCGCTGACCGAAATCACTGGGCAAACTTTGCTGCTGCTCTTTAACATAAAAATGTGCGCTCCCCCGGGAGTTATTTCACGCAAGGGCGCCGATTTAAACACGTCCTTTGTCACTTAATTAACAAAGTGACGTGGATTATTTTTCTCTCTACCTCTATTGTGCGTCCAAAAGCCGCGCCTGACGTGCTGGAAATCCACGTCGAATGCACGTGCATGCGCTTTTTATTTTCGCTAAACTAGAGCGACGCGCGTGACCGGAAATTTTCGGCGAGTTTTATATATATGTATACAACGATTGCGCGTATAATTTCGCTTATTGCTGATCGAAATAATAAACGCCGAGTGATTTTGATTGCTGGAAATTAGCGAGATACAAAGAACGGTGGGCTCGATGGATGTAATATAAACGCTTATTAATTTGACGTGGTATATTATAATATGACGGCAATGGGGGCGATGGTTTTCAAACGCTTTGGCGAAACGCATGTTATATTCGCTTCGTGTATTGCCAGTTATTTTAGTGATTAGTTAAACTCACATGCGCGCGCGTATTATTTCATCTAATCTATTATTGTCGACGTTAAATTTCCATTGTTTCGCCAATCACTCGCCCACAAATCGTATAACGTCAGGTTTCATCTTTGAGGCCATCGGTTCTATTTTTTTTTATATGCACAATGAAGGGACGCTTCATTTTAACATTCCGAATAAGCACTCGAAATTCGCCAAATTCCATATATAAAGCAATGAAAAAACGTAAATTTATAATAATACAACCCTTATAAACCCCCGAGCGAACGTTCGATGCGACTTTTCATAACCGCAACACGCGAATGAATAAAACATCGTCGCGCCACTGCCAAATCCCTCCTCGACATTGCCAATATAGCGTAAGCCGTTAAAAGCTCGTGCTATGCTGCTGCTGCTGGCGGTCACATCTCGACAATCAAACGCCGCCGCCACCTTCTTCTCCACCCAATTCAATCTCCTCCCCCCCTCTCTCTCTCACTCTCTCTCTCTCTCTTTTTCTCTCTCTCCTGTTGTTATTATTTTTATTATTATTATACACAAACACATATACATGGCAGGAGGATGGAAAAAGTTGGTCGCGAAGAAAATCGAAATATCATTTCAATTAACGCGGTGGGGGAGAACTCGTTACACACCGGGCGAGAGAGAGAGAGAGAGAGAACTTTTAATCGGCAAGTCGTTTCCTCTTCCTCTCCTAAATTGGCTCGTTTTATTCCCTTTCGCTGGACATGTACGTCGTCGCTGAAAAACGGGTCGTCGTTTTTTCCTCCTCTCTCCTCTCTCTCTCTCTCTCTCTCTCTCTCTCTCTCTCTCTCTCTCTCTCTCTCTCTCTCTCTCTCTCTCTCTCTCTCTCTCTCTCTCTCTCTCTCTCTCTCTCTCTCTCTCTCTCTCTCTCTCTCTCTCTCTCTCTCTCTCTCTCTCTCTCTCTCTCTCTCTCTCTCTCTCTCTCTCTCTCTCTCTCTCGACTTTTTTCTTTTCGTCGGGGAAAAATACTCGTGAAATTTAGAAATAACGGGAATCTCAAGGTTGCGCGAAGGTAAAATTTAAATTAACCTGTGCACGGTTGTTTTGTTAAAAAAATGTTCGCATAATGATGAAATGTATCTACATAGTATTTTTTTTTTAAATTCGCGCGGCTGTAATTACAAACTTTTATAATTGCGACGACCCGGAGAATGCTGAGATTTTAACAAAACAAAACAAGAACGTTTTTTTCGCATAGGGTAAGTGAAGATATTACTGCGGTGCAGGTATTATTGCGATATTTTAATTTCTGTAAAAACTTAATAAACTTTACTACGAATTTGATCCAAAAAATTCGTAATGTACATTTAACATTTTATTTTTATTATTATTCGCGTATAATCAAAAATATTTGCTTATTTATGTGAATTTGAATTTCGAGACCTCGATTTGTTGCGAAAAAATATGGGAAATCTTCGCGTATACTTGAAACAAAAATGTCTATTTCTTGACACAATTAAAACAAAATGAATACTATAAATACTATAATACGTAAAATTACATTCATTTTTCAAAAGCCAGCATGAAATTGCTTTATTATAATATTTTAAATAAATTTTTAATGATGCAGCATTACCTGCATTATTTTATGCGAATTTTGGAATTACTGCGATATACTAGGAGAAATAACTAACCTCCAAACCAGCGGTCCATGCACGTTTTCTCGAACCGAGGTTTGTATTAAATGATTATATGAATAAATCTAATGAATTGTATGTATTTTTTTGTTATTTAGCCAACAGCTGCTTTCTATATGAAATTTATTTATTCATTGCGGCCTGCAATAATACCTTCGCAGTAATACCTTTGGTTGCAGTAATAGCTGCACAGTAATAACTTCAATTCGCAATAAATACTAGCAATCATCACACCCGTTTATTTTTTTTATATTAAATTTATATACATATTTTTTCAAGATTTGCAAATTTTGTTATTAGATCTTTAATACATTTTAAGCGATTTGGAAAAGAAAGATTTTGGTTTAAAGTTTAAAGTTTAAAGTCGTATTAAAGTTATTTTATTCTTCAATTAAAGTACACCTTTCTCGAAAAATTGCAGTAATACCTTCACTTGCTCTATAGAAAACACATTCCTCTAATTTAAATTCCATCCTACTCGCACAGTCGCCCACCTTTTCTCATCCGTTTCCTTTTTTCTAAATGCCTGTACAGTTCAAAGCGAAAAATATACGCACTGCCGAGTGGCACACCGCGTACGTGAAAATTCTTTTGGGGAAGAAGCGCGCGCATAAAAATAAATTCACGTCAACGTAGTAAGTACGGTGAAAGGAATCTGGCCCCGCGTGTCTTTCTCTCTCCTGTCGCCTCCCTTTCAGAACCAACACAGCGGATGCACTAACTTCCCGTAACCGTCAAAATGCTTTCTCTATCTCTTTCTCTCGCTCTTGCCATTTTTCGATTACGAAAAAAGATTTCGCAGGGGAGCGTGCGCGTCCGGAGCGACTTACAATATCGGACTTCGGAATTTCAAATTCCTATTCCGCGAAGTGCAACGTGTGGAACGTGGAATTCTTCCGCCGTCCGCCGGGCCGAAAACGCCCCCCGGGGTTTACATACATATACGCGGCGTCCGTAATAAACGAAGATAATTTTAAACGCGCGTGTGTGACACTTATATCTTTTGGGAAACGCGATACGGTATATAATTGCGTTTGAATAATGCATGAAACTTTGCGTCGCGCGACGTCGATTTCGAAGTGAATTGAAGTACAAAGTGTGGGTATAAGTGTGGGTACAGCGCGGTCGGCAGCGGTCGTGTGATTTTATGCCGTTATAATGATAGAAAATTAAATTACTTTGTCATTGTTCGCGGCCACCTTTATACACACATATGTTTTGGCACTGTTTGTATAATGGATATCTCTGCGCGCTTGAAAATACGCTGCGAAATTTCGCGGCTTTCAGTGTTAAAAGGACGAATATTTGATAAAATTGTGTTTTCGCTTATATGAAAGGGTGAAATGTCGAGATAAAACGGGGACTTTATTGTTTAAAAATTCCCAAACTGTATATACGTGTTTAAACGGCCATAATGCGCTTATACGTTGAATGTAAAAATGAATAAACTGCCATGACGAAAGTTTGCCCGCAGAACTCGCATAAATGCAAAATATATAAACTATACACAAAAACCAATAAAATCAATTATAAAAATCTTATACAATGTGTATGAATGAACGTGATGAGCTCCGATAAAAAGCGTCCAATAATACTCTGCTGAACCTATCGGCATCCGATAATCTCTCGCCGTTGATCCACGTATAATCTTATAAACATCCCTCAGACTACATACCTCCTTACAATCAAGATTACTTCGCCTGTACCAAACGAAGCCCCCTTTTCCTCCCATCCTTCTCAACCCTCTCTCGCTCTGTCGACATTGGGCACACACAACAGCACAGCTATACCCACTGCACCTACTGTGCATGAGAACATCGACCGGCACCGAGCTCAAAGAGGAGGTGTGTAGCGGGGTGAGATTGCCGATATATGTGCGGTGGCGGAGGCGCTGCCGACCTGAATGTCGGCTGCATTAGAAACGAGCGGCGGATAAAAAAACGGATAATGTAAAACTATGGCGCGAACGTGAGGGAGATATTAAAATAGACTGCGGTACGGCGAGGCTGCGTGTGCATGTGTGTGTGTGTTTTTGTACAATATAGGGGATGTCTCGTGTGTTTTTTTTGTAGTTGATTTGGAGGTGCTCGGATAGCAGGTGGGCGACGTTTGTTTTGGTTATTTAGGTTTCCGCGAAGATTTTTAAAGGGAAAATCTTGATAACGGTGGGTATAAAAAGCAAGAAGAAATAATGGAACGTTCTTTCTTCTTCTGTAACGTCGTGCCTGACATGAGCTTTCATAACGTTAATAAAACGGATACTTTCTGTATAACAGCAACATTTTTCGTTCCACGTCCGAAGTGTCTTCTCCACATATATGTGTGCTATTCAAGTTATGATAGCTCATACACAGCCAGAAATAACAACTTCTCTTTCGTCAGTGCCTTATTCTATTTCTCGCGTTGAGATCTGAAGCTTTATTGCTGTCGTCACTCTCTCATCTTTACATTAAATAAAACAAGAACTATCATGTTAAATTAGAGATATAATTAAATTTCATTGCGCCCGATAACATTTTTGCAGTCTAAAACACCTCCGTTGTTCTAATTTTCAACCGCACACGCTAATGCTAATGAGCACTCGAACAAACAGCGCCATATTATAGCAAACGCTTCTTGGACGTGCATTATCCCGTCGGCGGTTTTTCGTTTCTCGCGCAATTACACGCATCCTCTATTATTCACGTGTGTTTTTATACTGCAGAGAGAGTGAGAGAGAGAGAGAGAGAGAGAGATGCACAATAAGAGCGAACAAAAAGTTCTCGCTGTTTTTATACCCGCGGAATAAAGTTTCGGGCGGGAAAGTTTAATTGAAATGAGCGCCGACCATGTCGATAAGAATTTATCGAACTTTTTTTTATTGGCTCCGCGCGGCAATATAAATATATATATTTAGCTATACCATTGTCAGGGAGGAAATAGGTAGATATTGTGGGCGTTTTGTACACTGACAAAGTTGTTCGAAAAGTCTTTGACGTTTTATAATAAATACATGTAAATGGTGCACATTTACTCACGGGAGTGAAAAATTACAGCTTATTTGTACGTACAATTGTCATTTTTTCTATATATTAAGAAGCTATAAAAGGCGTTATTGAATCTCTTATTGCTTATTTAGAAAATGAACTACAAAGAATGCACGGAGAATAGTACAAAGCCAATCCAAAGAATAAAAGGTGCGTCATCGCCCTGCTTGCTCGTACGTCACTTCGTTCCTTACAACTCGTCAAGCGGGCGCTGCCGCGGCCTCTGATAGTATGTCGATGAACAATCATAAATTCAATGACGTTTCGCAAAAATTAATTGAAAAATTATAGAGCTTATTGGACTCTATCGCTTTCTGAAAAAACAAACACTATCAATATACTTACGAAACCAATTATAGAACTCGAAACAGCCGAACGCCTCTCTCCATTGTTTTTTATTTACCCACACTTTGTATATACTTGTAAAATATTATCGTGTAATCTATCCGTATTTCGATACACGCCCATAGTGATAAAGGGATAGAAATCTTTATGGCATTATTGTCACGCACGTATTGGGGTGTATTACATGCTTATTACATACTTCGAGATTCGTGTAAACAATCAGGAAATGAGAACGAAAGGATGCTCAGTCGTGCACAGGAAGATCCAAAGTACGGACGCGTTGTTCGAGGCGGGATCGATTTTACAGAGACAAAAAGTTAAAAGTTAACATGAACAGGATGAACGGACAACCGATTATTCCTGATATACTGGTACGTCAGCTATCAAACGATTTTCTCTTGGCGATCCTCGCCAATATCATTGTACACTCATTTTCCGAATCTTGTATGATGACAAAAAAATAATAAAACAGCTTAAGGTACCGCCAGACACGCGAACGCCCATCTGCCTGCGCCTACTGCTATTCTATCTGGCGATGTCGGTTTCTAGCAACGCTTACCAGAATATCAAAACCGACAACTGGGGTATCACAAGGCCCTATACCCACAAAGTCAAATACACTTGGACAATGGACTGGCTGACGGTTCCCTCCAAAATGGAAGCAAATCACATCCTCCTGTCACCCTACTTCTCGCCGTCCTCAGCACCGGAGTTTAAATTGCAACTAATCATATACCCGAAGAATACAGTATTCCCAGGATATGTGGTCATCAAGTTTATATATGTAAGTGGGCCCCTTAGCGTAATATACAATGACGTGGAGTTCACAGTGCTTGACAAAACGTGCAAAAGCATTTTGACTGTCAATGTACGGAATTCGGGTGAAAACGAAAACATGTACAAGCTCGCGAAGCGTAAGTGGTTCGAGGACAATGCGGACACCGTACTCACGAACAGTGGCCAATTAAGGCTGGTCCTGTCCACCGAAATTCAGCAAACTAATTGTAGCTGCGACGTCCAGTGCAAAACACCTGCTGTTGCTAAGCCTGCTGTTGATACAACCAGTCAAACGTGCCATTTCTCGAAGTACCTACAAAGTAATAACTTCTCGGACGGGTCAATCGTGCCGAAAGGTGGCAAAAAAATTCCCGTGCACAAAGTTATAATGGTTGCTCAAAGTAGTGTCTTGGCCAAGGCTTACCTTACGAACAACACGTTTCAAGCCGATGACATTGAGGGCCCCACGATGAGCGAGATGATCTGCTACCTTTACTGTAAGAATCCTCATTTTATGCCCCGGTTGGCGAACAAGTTACTCGCCGCGGCCGACTCGCTGCAGATCGACGGACTGAAAAAGATGTGCGAGGCCGAGCTCAGTGGACGTATCAACGCGACTAATGCTAAAGAGATCTACGATTTGGCTAATAAATACAACGCCAAGAATTTGAAGAATACGGCGGCGGAGTACATGAAGTCAAACCGGACTGAGATGCAGACGTTCAACAGCTCTCGCGAGATCAGCCAGTAGCTTCCGCGAGATCAGCCAGCAGCATCTGGTCTGCGTCTCTGACTTGATATCCATAAAGTAGAGGAATGGTTTGCGCTGGAAGTTTGTTTAATCTTCCGGAGCGGTCTTGTTATTAATCAGTCTTGATATTAGTGTTGATTAATATACATGTATGTGAAATGTAATTTTTGTTTAATCTGGTAATGAAAATGAAAAGTAAATAAAGTTCTATTTGTGTTGCAGAAAGCAAACAATGAAGAATATATAGGTCGTCAAGATATTTCACTGAGTTTAATTAAACAGAATAATCTCAAAGTAGTTTTACATAATAATTTACTATTATTGTTAACACCTAAAGGTATTTAATAAAGAATTTTCGTCCCACGTACGAAGTATCAAGTAAACGGTTCCTAGTGTATGAAATAATCTAAACATTTAACAAAGTATAAACACAATTAAAGTTCTTTTTTTTTCATACAGTCGAATACACTTTGATACGTTATTTTTCTTTATACGATATATGTAATCAATACGATGTATGGCATTATTATGCATTGCAGCTACCCCATTACGTACAATGTAGAGCAATGGCCTATTATAATCGTGCTAAAGATTTATCTCTTCAAGTAGAAATCTAAGTCAAATACGAAGAAAAATCACCGAATAAAAATTAACGCCAACAATCTACTTCTCCACACAAGCTCATACCAACCACAAATATGACTCACTCGTACCCTCCTCCCACCCAAATACAACAACGAAACAATCAACTATTCACTCATCTAAAACCATCCATTACCCCGCCCATACATATAGCAATGCACTGCCAAAGTCAACAACCTCGACAAGATGGCGCTGGCGAGCCGAAGCTCACCTTCGAAATGGCGGATTTCACCGAACTGTGCCACCGCTCGCGCTCATATACACATCGACATTAATAATGCGGAGAGAGAGAGAGAGAGAGAGAGAGAGAGAGAGAGAGAGAGAGAGAGAGAGAGAGAGAGAGAGAGAGAGAGAGAGAGAGAGAGAGAGAGAGAGAGAGAGAGAGAGAGAGAGAGAGAGAGAGAGAGAGAGAGAGAGAGAGAGAGAGAGAGAGACGTGATAAGAGCGAATAAAAAGTTCTCGCTATTTTTATATACCCGTGGAATCAAGTTTCGGGCAGGGAAGTTTAATTGAAATGTGCGCCGACTATGTCGATTAGAATTTATCGAACTTTTTCTACCCGCGCGGCAATATAAATATATATAATTAGCTGTACCATTGTCAGGGGAAATAGGTAAATATTGTAAGTGTTTTCTTATTTTTTATTTTCTTTTTTGCTTTCTTCTAGAGGAATCTTTGTAACAGAAAAAAAAAAGTTTTTATGAGAAAATGTGTTAGGAATGTTGGTTAGCACATTTAGATAAAAATAAATATAAAAATTGGAAAATTTTCAAAATCTGCAAAGTTATATGCAATTGTTTCTAAAATTCAGTGACAAATCTACAAACAATTGCATATAACTTTTCAGATTTTGAAAATTTTCCAATTTTTATATCGGTACCTCCCCCTGAAATTGAACAAGGAATAAATTGAGACTTTCCAAATAAAAATTGAATGAAAAGCAAAAAATTTTTGACGTGTCTGCAGCTTATGGCCAATCTTCTACCAAGGTCAAAAGGTATTTTTTCTCAATAAATTTTGATAACAAACACCTTTTTATTAATTTGATCTTTTATTATTCAACGTTTCGGACATTTTGGTTATGTCCCTCTTCAGGAATAAATAATTGTAGTCAAAAGATTACTCTTCTTTAAAAATTGATGACCGGAAGAAGTGAAACCTCTATAGATTGGATCTGGGATTGGCTCTTAGATAAAAGGCGCGGGAATTCAAAATTAAATATGCATTTTTATTTGACTAGCAAAATCCATACGCGCTTCGCGCACCCAATTTTCTTGCATAATAATATTCAATAGCAAATATTTTCCACTTCATGATTGCATTTTTCTTTAATGAACATTCCCACTCATAAAGTATATACATGTTTACACTAAATAGCAGATTACGATGCTTCCTCATTTTTGAGGTTAGAGAATAAATGAAAACAGTATTTATTTTATAAAGAAATTATCTAATACGAACTTTGAATTAATTCAATATTAATGATTATTTTATCAATTTATTCAAACGCACATTAAAAAATCTTTCATAATTTAAATAGAAATATTCATTATATCAGAAAACATTTAAAATGTTGGCGCCATTCAAACCGGATATTTACTCATTAGCTAATCACATTACTTCTTTAAATGCTTCACAACATCCTGCCATTGTTTTTTTAAGAGAGGATAATTATTATTTGTGTGAATGAAAATGATTAAAGTGAAAAGTATAAAATAAATAATAATCAAATTAATGTTGGTTGTAGCTTAAAAAAAAATAACGCGTTAAAATTCAAAACAATAAGTAAATTTTTAATTATAGCAATAAAGAAGGCTTTGAGAATTGGAATGAAAAGTAAAAGAGATTCATTAATATAAATTATATCAATATTATGTTCAGATTTTATTCTTTATATTTTATCTTAATGAAAAAAATATATTCGAATAGCTTTTAGTTTCTATAACCTCAAAATTTGGTATTGGTCAGGGGTAAATGAGGAGTTACATAGTTACATAGGAAATAAGGGCGTTTCTCTTATGGATTTCCCATATTCCTTATTCCAAATAGCTCCTCAAATGTATTGTGGTATATAGTATTATACCAATTATTAAAGATGCATTAAAATTAATAGAAACAAAATTTTCTGCTTATAACGAATAAAAAAGTACATTGAATACGCGCAGCGCGCATGGATATACCTAGTTACTTAAAAGCTGTATTTGACTTTTATTAACACGTAAGTACTTAAGTGAGAGAGCACTAATACTTGAATCCAACGGAAAGTGATAAAAAACCCAGTAAAGCTGTAAAAGGGCTAGACGAACGCAGCAGAGACACGCAGATTCGCAGGTCATGAAGCAATGTACTTGCTTGTTTTTCTGGTATAGAACAAGCGAGGTTTGGGCTCGTTCTGAGAGCTTTGCTGACCTTATTGATTTTACAAATATAACAGTGATTTATTAAAATTCAAAAAATGATTACTTTACAGTAAGGATTCGCAACGTCTACCAGGAAACGAATTCGAGTATTAACAGTTAATGAATATTCCTTAACTCTTAAAGAATGTTCATTTCCCTGGTAGAAAGTGTCTATCGGAAATGGCCAGGAAAATAATAAATAGCTAGTAAAAATAGCTAAATTCTGGGTAGTGATGAAACGATTTTCCGGTCATATTCTCTATTTAATGGAGATAACGCAACCTTAAAATGTTTTTACTAAATTTTTTCTGTAATCTGATCGTGTATTTAAAGCCAAATATTAAAAAAACCAAAACGTAAACACGAATTATTGGTATTTAATTTGTTTATAGTACTGCTTCAGGGGATACAATCGAAAACAATGATTTTTCCGTTTGATTCTGTCTCTCTCACTCCTCGCCATAATAGCAAGCCTCTTATTGGCCATTTCCTAACTAAAAAAACTGGCCAACTTCAATTTTTAAATACTCATAAATAAGCTAATGTAAATTTGTGAAAAAACTTATTCTATTATGCTGTCTATTACATGGCGAAAATGATCGGAAAAATCGTTTCATCGATGGATAGAAATGGCCAAGAAAAGTGTCTAGTTTTTGGCGATTATTGGGGAAACTAGCTATTTATTAGGTAAATAATGGAATCGATTTCCACCAGGGTTGAGTCAAACGAAATGAAAAAATTTTTTCCCAAATGAATAGCGCATTTCTCTCAAACCATTTTTTCTATCAGTATTATATGTGGTATATATATATGTAGGCAATATATGTGTACAATTTCATAAAGAAACTATGATTTGAAGTAAAGGATATTTAGCCATTTTAAAAGATTTTGAATTTAATATTATAATCAATTATTTTATTCATTTTTTTATACATAATTTAAAAATTACTAATTTTTAATCTTAATAAATGAATGTAATTAGAATTGTCATAAATTGGTGTAATAATTTTAAATTTTAGCATTAAAAATTAATTAAAGGAATCGGTAAATTAAGTTTGAGAAAGCCACATGCCAATGAATTGGCAGCGGTTTTTTTTTTTTTTTTTTTCAAAAAGTTCCGACACTGCTTTAGGTAATCTCTCTTCATGCTGTTATTTGAGTTATAAAGCGAGGAAAATTTTGCTTTCTGATGTTTGCGATTGTTGTACCGGAATTAGTACACTGATAAAGTTGTTCTGAAAAGTCTTTAACGTTTTAAATTCACGTAAATGGCGCACATTTATCCACGGGAGTGAAAAATTACTGCTTATTTGTACGTGCAGTTGCCGTTGTTTCAAGTTCTATGTCAGTTTTTTCTATGCATTAAGAAGTTATAAAAAGCATTATTGAATTTCCTATTGCTTATTTAGAAAATTAATTACAAAGAATACACGAATAGTATGACGATAAACAGTCATAAGTTCAATGACGTTTTGGGAAAATTAATTGGAAAACTTTAGAGCTTATTGGACTCGACCGCTTTCTAAAAAAACAAACACTCTCAATATACTTCCGAAACCAATTATAGAACTCGAAACAACCGAACGCTTCTCTCCATTGTTGTTTATTTGCCCACCGTTTGTATATACTTGTAAAATATTAGCGTGTAATCTATCCATATTTCGATGCGCTCCTGTTTCATTTCACGCCCATAGTGAGAAAGAGATACACGGAGAGAAATCATGTAGCAAAAAATTTCTATAGGAAAAATTACAATTTTTCATAGTAAAACGGAGACAGACAAATTTCCTATTAATGTTTCCAATTTAATATGGTAAATTTTATAACAACTCGTATAGGAAATATTTTTCGAGTTAAAAATTTTAAAAATTTAATTTTCATTTCTGTTATCGTGGTTATTCGTGATATTCTATATATATTTCAAGGTTGCACACACATATATTTATTAATACAAGAAATACAAGAAATAAATTAAAGTAAAGAATAAAGAAAATTAAAAATTTTTTTTCGACGGAGACGGCCGGATTCGATCCCTCGACCCTTGGCACGGCAGTCGGACGCTCTAACCACTTACCCATAACAACATTAGACTACAAATTTTTGGAACTTGTACATTAGCTATCACTAGATGTATGGCAGATTTGAGTTAGACGCGTTGTTGAATTTCAATGAATATATGGCATTATAATTAACGTAAACGAAAATTAGCAACTGATAATGTATTTATAAAAGTAAAAATAAATAGGAATTTATTATATCCGACCAGTTTTATGTTGCAAAACATATTGTGTGAGATCTAGATAACCTGAAAATTAGGGACGTCGGTAAAACAGAGCAGCAGATGCGCGTGTTCGCCGCGCGCATGCGCATTTCACACGTCATATTTTTACCATAAATCATTGTAAAACTTAGAATTAAATATCAAAATTTTTGTAACTCCTGCATTCCAATATCAAGTCTTCGCAGTTTTTGCCGTAAAATATAGTAATGTTTCATATTTTTTATAAAAAAAAGAAGATACTTTTAATAGTATATTACAATATGTATATTTTTTGCTATATAAATGTAGTAGAAAGTTATCTCGACACTTGTAATACTTAAAATGAAAGTTGTAAAAGGAATACATTACAATGGTAGAAAATCCTATAATAGTAGTAAAAAGCGTCAGAATCAGAGTATATCTTCGCTTTGATAAGATTAATGGTAATTTTCCAAATCAAATTTTTCTCCGTGTAGAAATCTTTATGGTATTATCGTTACGCACGTATTGGCATTTACTACGTGCTCAATACATTTCTCAAGATTCGTGTAAACAAGCAGAAGATGAGAACGAGAGAATGCTCAATCGTGCACTGAAAGATCCAAACTACGGACGCGTTGGTCGATGCAGGATCGATTTTACCGAGACAACAAGTTAAAAGTCAACATGGACAGGATGAACGTACAACCGATTATACCTGACATACTGGTACGTTAGCTATCAAACGATTTTCTCTTGGCGATCCTCGCTAATCTCGTTGTACACTCATTTTCCGAATCTTGTGTGATTAAAAAAAATAAACAGCTTAGGGTACCACCAGGCACGCGGACGCGCATCTGCCTGCGCCTACTGCTGTCCTATCTGGCGACATCAGTTTCTCGCAACAACACTTGTGGGAATATCCAAACCGACGAATGGGGCATCACGACGCCCTATATCCACGAAGTCAACTACACATGGATAATCAATGACTGGCTGACGGTCGCTTTCAAATTGGAAGAAAATCACGTCCTCCTGTCACCCTACTTTTCGCCGCCTTCAGCACCGGAGTTTGTATTCCAATTAATGTTATACCCGAAGAATCAAGTATTTCCGGAATATGTGGTCGTCAAGTTTATTTATGTAAATAAGGGCAACAATACTATACACCATAATACGACGTTTACGGTGATCGACAAGACGTGCAAGGGCGTTTTGAATGCCACTAAACGGGAATCGGATAAGAATGAAAGAATGTACAAGATCGCGGAGCGCAAGTGGTTTGTGGACAACGCGGACACGGTACTCACGAGCAGTGGCCAATTGAGGCTGGTCATGTCCTCTTTAATTCAACATACCAATCGTAGCGACGGCAGCCAGTGCAAAAACCTTGCCGTTGACGAGAGCTGTAAAGTTTGTCGTCTAAAAAAGTACCAGGCAAATGATGCCTACGCGGACGGATCAATTGTGCCGAAAGATGGCAAAGAAATACCCGTGCACAAAGTTCTGATGGCTGCTCAAAGTTCTGTCTTGGCCGAGGCTTACCTCACGGACGACACGTTTCAAGCTGATAACATCGACAGCGCCACGATGCAGGAGGTGCTCTGCTACATCTACTGCAACGAACCTCACCATATGGACAGGTTGGCGGTCAAGTTACTCATCGCGGCGAACTCGCTGAAGATCAGCGGACTGAAGATGCTGTGCGAAGCAGAGCTCTGCAGACGTATTAACGCGACTAATGCTTACGAGATCTACGCGGTGGCGAGTAAATACAACGCTGAGAGATTGAGGAAGAAGGCGGCGGAGTACATTGCGTCGAACCAGGCCGAGGTGATGAAGTCTAACAGCTTTCGCGAGATCAGCCAGCAGCATCCGGTTTGCGTCTCTGACCTGTTGTTCATAAAGTAGAGGAATGGTTTGCGCTGGAAGTTTGTTTCATCTTTTTATATATTTTTAGAAGGAAAATAAGGTGCGAGCGGTCTTGTTATTAGTCAGTGTTGATACACTAAGAAAAAAGTTTAGTAAAAATTATTAATAATTTTGTAAAAATTACTATATTTTTTGGGAAAACCATCACAAACTGTAAAAACTCAAAAGATTACCATACTTTATAAGAAATTTTGCTAGAAAGATAGGAAAATTTACTATAATTACTATAAAATTCACTGTAAAGTATGGTAATTTTTTGGGTTTTTTACAGTTTGTGGTAGCTTTTTCAGACAGTGTAGTAATTTTTACAAAACTTTTTTCTGAGTGTATATGTTAGGAGGTTTTAATATTCACAATCACCTTTGGATATCTGCATATTTGTTGCACCGAATTTGAATAAAAATTAATACACGTGTAGGTGGAATATTCATTTTTGTTTAATCTGATAATAAAAATGTTAAGTAGGTAGAGTTCTATTTATGTCGCAGAAAGCAAACAATGAAGAATATATAGATCGGCAAGATATATCATTTAGTCACAGAGTTTAATTAAACAGAATAATTTCAAAGTAGTTTTAATAATAATTCATTATTATTGTTAACACCGAAAGGTATTTAATAAAGAATTTGTTCCCACTTACGGAGTATCAAGTAAACGGTTTCTAGTGTATGCATTAATCTAGTCATTTGACAAAGTATAAACACAATTAAAGTTTTTTTATTCCATCAACTGACTTCATCGAATTTCATACAGTGGAACACATTTTGATACGTGTTTTTTCTTTATACGATATGTCGTCACGCGGTAGGGGAACATGGGGTAATATGGGCATTTTTTCTATTAAGAATATTAATCGAACTCTGAAAAAAACTGTAACACGCTAACTTTTTTGGGTTTGACTTTCAGTATCCGCGTGAAAGAAATTTAGTTTGACTTTAGAACTCAAAAATTTATTATTGATTTGTAGAATTCCTTTTCATAAAATAAAACGTAAATAATTCTTTAGGATATTGTATAGGTTTCGGAAAATGTTACGTGTGCATAGTATGCACAACATATAGCAGCAACATGAGGACGACTCGAGGAAAGACGTGCACCGGCATCGGTAGCTCAGTGGTCAGAGCACTCGTCGCGAAAACGAAAGGTCCGGGGTTCGATTCCCCGCCGAGTCACGCCATGCCGTTTTTTTATCGAGTTCTCCTCCATTTATTTATTGTATGCGATTATTAAATCGTAACATTTCTGGTGCTAGGTGTTAGGGGGCGGTAGCTAAACTGCACCGTACGAACCCAACGCTTTAAGGTGATGTAGATTTCTAACACTCTAAGATAAAGTAGATTTCTACAATCGACGAGGACGTCGATTTTCGGGGCCGCTGACGTGTTACGTGTGCATAGTATGCACAACGTGACGAGGCAGATCGGGTTGCATATAGCAGCAACATGAGGACGACTCGAGGAAAGACGTGCACCGGCATCGGTAGCTCAGTGGTCAGAGCACTCGTCACGAAAACGAAAGGTCCGGGGTTCGATTCCCCGCCGAGTCACGCCATGCCGTTTTTTTATCGAGTCCTTCTCTATTTATTTATTGTATGCGATTATTAAATCGTAACAAAAATAATTCCTATGGTTTCCGAAAAAATTCTTATCGTTTGTAAACTTTTTTGTAAAGTAATTGTAAAGGTTTTGGAAAAGAATTTCTCGTTGCTTGCAAAAGTTTTTTTTGCCTAGCGGACCGAAAGTACCACTTTCGCTCCCGGCGCTCGATCGCGAAGGTTGCATTGTCGACTTCGATAGCCAAAAAAATAGTATACGCTCCACGGGAGTAAAATTGGCCAGCCGACAGCTCGTGTTTGCCTTCGGCTCGGGTGGCAATTTACACGAGCTGTGGAATATCCAAGTTTTTTCCTTTCTAATTGGTGCGTAATATACTATTAAAGGATTGTAGAAGTTTTGTAAAATAATTTATTAAAGGATTTTTTAAAAGATGTAGTGGTGGACCATTTTTGGAGATATTTTGTAGAGAAAATATAATAATGAATAATTTACAGAAATGATTCTGTTATTGAAAGTACGGCTTTAATTTAATGAGTAATACTACAGATAAGAAAAATGATGTTTGTAAGAAAAAGAAAACATTTTCATAGCAAATACATACAAACAAATATTGTAAAGAGATAAAGAGATAATTTAAATAGCAAAAATCAGTTTTGTGAGAAATAGAAAATGTTTTTATAGGAATTATAAAAAATAGTTTAAAAAATATTTTTTAAAAGTGTTTATTATATAATTGTTTCAAAAAAACATTTAAGCTTCCGTCAAGTTCTTTGTAGAGAGTTGGACAGTTGTTGAGAGCAAGATTGTTTGGATAAAAACATTAAACTTATATTAGTATTTCAACAGAGAATTTAAAGTTGTTAAAAAAGATAACAATAATATATTTTTTCTTTGTAGCTATTGCAAGGAATAAAAGACAAAAGCACAAGTTATCAGAATTACAATTCAAATCTCTGTATCACCAGCTGATTCTCTTGCTTTTATAAAACTTGAAGCTAAAAGTTGGCTGAAAAGTTGAGTTCGCATGTCAACTGCCATTTCCATAGCAGCAGGCGGTACAAAATTTTTAAAAACTACTCTTTCGCATCTATTTCTCTGAAATCACTTAATCCTCTAGCTTAAAAATGCGAAGCTCATATATATATATATAAGACAAGGGAATATATATTATTCGCCCGTTGATTGATACATGAATAGATGAATTCTTCGATAACCAGATGACTACTTGAGATCTTTGAATATATATTAATCTTAACTACTTATCTGTAAATAAAAATTTTCACAAAGTATCAATTCTTTAAAAAAAATTACTATTTAACAATTAGTCATTTTAATACTTATCTAAAAAATGTTGTTGCCTCATTGATGCTCGTAAATAAATTCTTTTATTCTTTTCGTCAGTCGACTTCATCAGATCTTTGATTATTGAAACGAATATATATATATATACCTATACTATAAACAATCATCCGTGATATTGTGTGTATGTGTGTGTGTGTGTATAATATATATTATATGTTGAGAGATGCGTAAGGTTAGGTTGTTATGTATGGGCGTGTGTGTGTGTGGGTGTGTGTGTGTGTGTGTGTGTGTGTGTGTGTGTGTGTGTGTGTGTGTGTGTGTGTGTGTGTGTGTGTGTGTGTGTGTGTGTGTCTGTGTGTGTCTGTGTGTCTGTGTGTGTGTGTGTGTGTGTTTGTGTGTGTGTGTGTCACGTGACCGGAAGTCGCAACACCGGATTAGAGTCTGAAACTATGGAGAAAATTTAGAATCGGAAAGTGGACATACAAAAATTCAGCTCTCTATATCTTTTAAACAAGATAATCTTTTTAAATAAAATCTTTTGATTTATGTAGAGTAATGAAATGGCTTTCGATTAAGAGGGATATATTATATAGTTGAAACTAACGCAATAGGTATATAAGTGCATTGATTTTTCTCGTACATCCATTTCAATGTATATCATCGCGCGGCGGTCACTCCTAAGGCTCTTCTATACTTGCCTTCGGAGCGCTCCCGCGCTCCTTGATTAAGTTATAAATTGGTGTAATAATTTTAAATTTTAGCATTAAAAATTAATTAAAGGAATCGGTAAATTAAGTTGGAGAAAGCCACGTGCCAATGAATTGGCAGCGGTTTTTTTTTTTTTCAAAAAAGTTCGAGACTGCTTTAGGTAATCTCTCCTCATGCTGTTATTTGAGTTGTAAAGCAAGGAAAATTTTGCTTTCTGATGTTTGCGATTGTTGTACCACAAGTAGTATACTGATAAAGTTGTTTTGAAAAGCATTTAACGTTTTAAATTCAGTTAAATGGCGCATATTTACCCACGGGAGTGAAAAATTACTGCTTATTTGTACGTGCAGTTGTCGTTGTTTCAAGTTCTAAGTCAGTTTTTTCTATGTATTAAGAAGTTATAAAAAGCGTTATTGAATCTTTTATTGCTTATTTAGAACATGAATTACAAAGAATACACGAATAGCATGACGATGAACAGTCATAAGTTCAATGGCGTTTTGCAAAAATTTATTGGAAAACTTTAGAGCTTATTGGACTCGATCGCTTTCTGGAAAAAAAAACACTTAATATACTTGCGAAACCAATTATAGAACTCGAAACAGCGAAACGCCTCTCTCCGTTGTTGTTTATTTGCCCATAATTTGTATATACTTGTAAAATATTAGCGTGTAATCTATCCATATTTCGTTACACTCCTGTTTCATTTCACGCCCATAGTGAGAAAGGGATAGAAATCTTTATGGTATTATCGTTACGCACGTATTAGCGTTTACTACGTGCTCAACACATTCCTCAAGATTCGTGTAAACAAGCAGAATATGAGAATGAGAGATTGCTCAGTCGCGCACTGAAAGATCCAAAGTACGGACGCGTTGGTTGAGGCAGAATCGATTTTACTGAGACAACAAGTTAAAAGTCAACATGGACAGGATGAACATACAGCCGATTATTCCTGACATACTGGTATGTTAGCTATCAAACGATTTTCTCTTGTTGATCCTCGCCAATCTCGTACACTCATTTTTCGAATCTTGTGTGATAAAAAAAATAAACAGCTTAGGGTACCACCAGCCACGCGGACATGCATCTGCCTGCTCCTACTGCTGTCCTATCTGGCGGCATCAGTTTCTTGCAACACTTGTGGGACTATCACAACCCAAGACTGGGCCATCACAACGCCCTATATCCACGAAGTCAACTACACATGGATAATCAATGACTGGCTGACGGTCGCCTTCAAATTGGAAGAAAATCACGCCCTCGTATCACCCTACTTCTCGCCGCCTTCAGCACCGGAGTTTGCATTTCAATTAAAGATATACCCGAAGAATCCACTATTCCCGGAATATGTGGTCGTCATGTTTAACTATATGAAAGGAACCGTTATTATACACGAAACTGTCACGTTTACGGTGATCGACAAGACGTGCAAAGGCGTTTTGACTTCCGGTGCACGGGAATCGAATGGAAATCAAGACGTGTACAAGATCGCGGAGCGCAAGTGGTTCGAGAACAACGCGAACACCATACTCACGAGCAGTGGCCAATTGAGGCTGCTCATGTCCGCTTTCATTCAACATACCAATCATAGCTACGGCGGCCAGTGCAAAAACCTTACTGTTGACGAGACCAGTAAAGTTTGCAGTCTAGAAAAGTACCAGGCAAATGATACCTACGCGGACGGATCAATTGTGGCGAAAGATGGCAAAGAAATACCCGTGCACAAAGTTTTGATGGCTGCTCAAAGTTCTGTCTTGGCCGAGGCTTACCTCACGGACGACACGTTTCAAGCCGATAACATCGACAGCGACACGATGGAGGAGGTTCTCTGCTACATCTACTGCAACGAACCTCACCATATGGACAGGCTGGCGGTCAAGTTACTCGTCGCGGCAAATTCGCTGAAGATTAACGGACTGAAGATGCTGTGCGAAGCAGAGCTCTGCGGACGTATTAACGCGACTAATGCTTACGAGATCTACGCGGTGGCGAGTAAATACAACGCTGAGAGATTGAGGAAGAAGGCGGCGGAGTATATTGCGTCGAACCAGGCCGAGGTGATGAAGTCCGACAGCTTTCGCGAGATCAGTCAGCAGCATCCGGTTTGCGTCTCTGACCTGATGTCCATAAAGTAGAGGAATAGTTTGTGTTGGAAGTTTGTTTCGTCTTTTTTTATATTTTTAGAAGGAAAATAAGGTGCGAACGATCTTGTTATTAATCACTGTTGATACACTGAGAAAAATGTTTAGTAAAAATTATTAATAATTTTGTAAAAATTACTATACTTTCTGGAAAAGCCACCACAAACTGTAATAACCCTAAAGATTATCATACTCTATAAGAAATTTTGCTAGAAAGTTAGGAAAATTTACGATAAGTACTGTAAAATTCACTGTAAAGTATGGTAATTTTTTGGGTTTTTTACAGTTTGTGGTAGCTTTATTATATATTATAGTAATTTTTACAAAACTTTTTTCTCTAAGTGTATGTTAAGAGGCTTTAATATTTACAATCACCTTTGGATATCTGTATATTTGTTGCATCGACTTTGAATAAAAATTAATACACATGTAGGTGGAATGTTCATTTTTGTTTAATCTGATAATAAAAATGCTAAGTAAGTAGTGTTCTATTTGTGTCGCAGAAAGCAAACAATGAAGAATATATAGATCGTCAAGATATATCATTTAGTCCCTGAGTTTAATTAAACAGAATAATTTCAAAGTAGTTTTACATAATAATTCATTATTATTGTTAACACTGAAAGGTATTTCATAAAGAATTTGTTCCCACTTACGAAGTATCAAGTAAACGTTTCGTAGTGTATGCAATAACCTAGTCATTTGACAAAATATAAACACAATTAAAGTTCTTTTATTCCATCAACTGACTTGATCGAATTTCATACAGTGGAACACATTTTGATACGTGGTTTTTCTTTATACGATATATCGTCACGCGGTAGGGAAAGATGGGGTAATATGGTGATTTCATGGGGTAATATGGGCATTTTTGCTATTAAAAATATTAATCGAACTCTGAAAAAAAATTAAAACGCTAAAGTATTCATCGAGTCTTCATCTACAAATAAGTACACTTCATTATTTACATTAATACAAAGATATTGAAATATATTAATCTAAAGAAGGCGATCACTTGAAACCCTATATTACCTCATTCAGTTTGGAGATGGGGTATTATGAGTTTCCCATGTAAATCAAATAGTGTCAGTCGGTTATATTGCACAAAAAAAATTCAAGTAGGATAATATGGCTACTTTATTTTTTAAATTATTTATACTCGACTGTTTCAATTTCTACCACTCCCAATACATTTTTTACACCTTTAGCCGTAATCTAAAAAATTTGCAGCTAAAAATAGTTTCTCATTTTTTAGATATCTACAAACCTCATATTACCCCATATTCCTGCACGAAAAAAAGCCAACTTCTAAGTTCCGCGCGAAGAAAAGCCAGAGTATGGGTCTAAGGCGAAGAAGAGCCAACAAACTGCTACATCACCAAAAAAAGTCAATTTGCGCCTTCCCATTAGTCTGCAGACGAAGAAAAGCCAGTTTACGCCTTTCTATTCGTCTGCAGACGAAGAAAAGAAAAAAATTATTGCGTATTGGTAAATAATGCTGTATATTATGCTTGTAAATTTTAATTATCACAATACAAACACTATTAATTAAGCGGTACTAGGAATTCGGAATCAGTGTACTGATAATTTCGGTTTTTTTATCAATGACTGAACAGTTATCAAAAGCAATAAGCTGTTCATGGATGATAGTGTATGCAATTCTACATTCATCGTGCTAGCTACACAGAAAAGCTCTTGGGGAATAACGCAGTAGCCCCGGCCGGTGGCACCGCTGCGTCAAACGCATGGAATGCTGCGCTACGCGTTTGCAGCTTGGAGCCGTTGCTCTTTTTTTGGATACAAGTATCCAAAAAGCGCAATAAGTAAACCTGCGATTGCGAATACACTATAATTCATAAACGGCGTTACAATGCTTTTCACATATGTTCAAAGTCAATGACAAACCAGGAACTGTCATTACATTGATTCTAGATTCCTAGTACCGCTTATTAATAGTTTTAAGAGTACACTGAGAAATTTTTTCTCAAAATGTTTATATTTAACATGGCATTGTAACTATTAAAATATATATATTAATAGTTAAAATACCATGTTAAATATAAATATATTCTTCTCTCAGTGTAATTTTATTATGATAATTAAAATTAGCAAGCATAATACAACATTATTTATCAATACGGGTACATAAAAGTACTTTCGCTAACAGATTTAGATTTTTTTCTCTGATGCGAAATGTCGTCAGTTGGCATTTTTCTTCCAGGGTCGGCGAAAACTGACTTTTCTTCGCCTTATGCGTAATTTTGGCTTTTCTTCTGGCCAAACTTAAGGTTGGTTTTTTTTTTTTTATCGCGCAACGATATGTAATCAATGCAATGTATTACATTATTATGCATTGCAGCTACACTATTACGTACAATGTAGAGCTTTGCCCATATTATAATCGTGCTAAAGATTTATCTATCCAATTAAAACTCTACGTCAAATACGAAGAAAATTGCCGAATAAAAATTAACGCCAATAATCTACTTCTCCACACAAGCTCATGCCAACCACAAACATGACTCATTCGTACCCTTCTCCCCTCCTCCCACCCAAATAGAACAACGAACTAGTCAACTATTCACTCATCTGAAACCATCCATTACCCCGCCTATACATATAGCAACGCACTGCCAAAGTCAACAACCTCGACAAGATGGCGCTGGCGAGCCGACGCTCGCCCTCGAAATGGCGGGTTTAACCGAACCATGCCACCGCTCGCGCCCATATACGCATCGACATTAATAATGCCTATATAATGCGGAGGGAGAGGAGAGGCACGCGCGCGCGCTTGTCGCTGATGGCACATACAAGGCCGAGGGGTTAAGAGGAAGGCCGTGGAGTTCATATTAGAGACGAACAGGGGCATGAGGCGAGCAAGCGAGCTCGCCAAGTCCAAGAGCTTCCGGCGGCAGCTCGCCGGATTCCCCCCGTGTCTATATAGCATACCCCGTTATTATAGCCTCGTGGCAATGTTGTCATGAAAATTTCGCTGGTAGTTATATGATGAGGATAAGTTGAACTGTCGTGGCTGGAGGTTCATAAGAATGTGGGTCTGGGTGTTATATTTGCGTGATTTAAAAGCAGTTTTCTTTTTATGTTGTGAATGTTAATGTTATTACGGTATTGGATTCATTTAGAAAAAAAACTTTTTAAAGTTTCAGAGCCATGATTTTGTTACATATCACTCAGAAAACGATCTTCTTGTATCAACGAGAATCTGCCTGAAGAGGATATCTTCTTATGGAAGGAGGAATTATCTTACAACAGGAAGTCAATCTTCCGGTAACGGGATTTTTGTCGCACGAAGATTTTCTGGGGAGAAATTTTATTTCAAAACAGGAGGATCATTTTTCTGAGTGTAATAATGAGAGAATAAGTGAAACATGATATCCATTATTCTTTCCGTAAAATAATTAAAGGTAGCATATTAGAGTTTAAAAGATAACAACAAAATAATCACGCATGGTTTGTATAGCAGCGAAGATGTTAATATTCAATCACGCTTTTGTTTAAAATTGCATTAACTATTTATACAGACAAATTGACGATTCGGTGGTAATAAAGACGTATCTCCTGTATGCCTACACAACGGATATACGTCTTCATTACCGGTAGCTGTCGATACATTTACCTTGTACATCATAAGATTGAGCCTCGCCAAAGAATCACCTAATGGCAAATTAGTCCACAAGATATTAGATATTCTCTCTATCTCCTCTATATCAAGTATCAAATTCGTAGAGAAAAACCTCTCACTCTCTATACCTTACAAAACCCTCCTCTAAACCCCAAAAGACTTCATCATCGGTATAATGACACTCCCATCCACCCTATAAATAGCTCTCTCTCTCTCTCTCTCTCGCTCTCCAACCCTACATAGTTCACCTCTCGAATCCTTCCTTCTTCTTCCTCCTCATCTCCATAAACCCGCGCGCGCCGTTATCTTCCCTCATCTGCGCGGCGTGTAGTAACCTCGGGACCGCGATCTCTCCAATTAGGCCCGCCAACGAAATAAAAGAAAGAGATAGAGTATAAAAAAAAGGAAGACTATGCTGAAGAACGGTCTGGACTCGTCGCTGGGAAAATTGGCCGGGGCAACGGCCGAATGCGAGGAGGCTGCTGCTGTTGCTTATACATATCTGCCACATTATCCAGATGAAGTGAGCACGTATATATATGTATGTGTGTATGCAGAGGTATATATACACAGAAGAGCGTCAGTCGCTCGTCAGTCTATTAAGGGCTCGTGCATAAGCGAAGGGGGAAAAAAAATTTCATCCGTTTTTTGCCGTCAAGATGTGATAGCGGCCGTCATCTCGTCTTCCTCGGGGCATTTTTTCTCCGCTCGAGGAGGACTATTGAGTTTTCATTCTGCCCTACTACCGTCGTCGTGTGTCCATATATATATAGGTATAATACAACGCTGTTATTACATTATACGAATCCCATCTTTTATGTATATATATAAAATATAAACTGTACGACGAAGACGCTCGAGAGGCGCTTTTTGTAGCGCTATTATCTTAATTGTCGCTCCTCTCGCGCTACGCGAGATAATAATTCAGCTTCGGAGAATAGCCAACATATAGAACGGCTCGTCATTTTTCTTCGTTATATTCCAGCTTCCTCCCTTTTGTACTAAGAGTTTCATCGCAAGCTAAAAGGCTTTTTCACCCTCCAACAAAGTCAACGAATCGGACAAGCCTCATTACCGTCCACTGTGCAGGCTCATATAGATATCAAGAAGCGATTCATCTTTTTTCTCTATATTGGAAATAACATAATCCTCCGAACCAATCAGCCTGCATCCTATACAGACATATATACAACGTACAAATATACACACGAAAAGAATAAAGCAAAGGTGAAAGACCACATGTCTAGTCTGTCGACAAAGCGCGACTTCCTGAACCCGCACGAGGGTGGGTATATAGTAAGTGTAAGAGCGCGTCGTCGTGTGCCGTCTCTCCCCGCTAATTAAGCCGAATTTTCCTCATGCATGGCCGCGTGTGCGCATGCAGCACGTTCACTGCGACTTTCTCCCTCGCGTGCAAGCCGCCAACAGCCAGCTCACGTATATATACGGGTGGCGATCAATTTTGCGCCGACTAATTTCGTTTTCGGTCGGTCGGTCTTTCTATTACATGTCCGAAATGCCTGTGTGTGTAAGGGGGGGGGGGGGGGGCGAACAGTTGTTCTCCCATAAGCTGGTAAGCGCAAAAGGGGCCGCGTAATTGCATCTGATGCGTAATGGCTTATGATTCCGTGGGTAAACAGGTTGTTGTTGTCGTTACTACTGTTGTTGTTGTTGTTGTGATGGGAGGTTGTTGTTTTGCCGAGTGCACGAGTAGGTATACATTATATAGTAGTAGCGTACGCGCGCAATTGATGAGCATTCCCCGCATCGGACCGCTCTCTTTGTGCGCACAAAGTTGTCGCGTAATGTGACATATCCGCGCGAGGATATAGTTTATTTTTAGCTGCGTGTGTGTATGTGTGTGTGTGATTGCAGTTTCTGGAATTCGTGTAATCTCGAGTTGTTGTGGATATATGTGCAGCAATCGGGTTAGACTGAAGAGCGAGGTAATCTCAGAATTTAAAATAATTGGTTGAAAAAAGTTATGATTATAGTTGTAATGTTATTTTTTTCTTACCAGTGATTCTCTCTCTCTCTCTCTCTCTCTCTCTCTCTCTCTCTCTCTCTCTCTCTCTCTCTCTCTCTCTCTCTCTCTCTCTCTCTCTCTCTCTCTTTAAAAAGTGATGGTTGGAAGTAGTGCATCATTTAAAGAATCGATGTGATTGGTTGTTGAACTGAGCGGTAAATTTTAAAACCAGCAAATTTTTTAATCTTAACAATAAAGAAGGTTTAGAGAATTGGAATGGAAAGTAAAAGAGATTCTTTAAAATAAATGATGTCAATATTATGTTCAGATTTTATTTTTTATTTAATTATTTAATACTTTATGAACAAAAATTTCGAATAAGCTCATAGTTTCTAACCTCAAAATTTAGTATTAAGTAAATGTACTACAGTATTATATCAATTATTAAAGGTGCATTAAAATGAAAAGATTTCTGTCATATAACAAATAAATTATTCCAAGCATGGATTTAGCTATAGTTGATTGTTAAATACAAGATGGCCATATGGTGCAGAAATTGGAAATTTAAGATTGTATCTTGTTCTTTTGTTAAAAGTGTATAACCTTAAAATTTACTCAAAAAATCGAGGCGTAAGAAGTTGATAAGTACTTTTTAATAAATAAATAAAAAAGGTTGTATTTTTAAATTATGATTTGAAAGCATCTAAACAAAAAAATAAAGCGCGCGATGCGCGCGTGAATCTTCCTCGTTTTCTAAAAAAATTGGTGACGGATCGATCTTTTCCTTATAGAAAATTAACTTATTCTCAAGGAGAAATTAGATTATTATTACTTCGAAATATCACAGCTATGAGCTATATTTTTCGTACAATTTGAAGATTATTATTCGAAACCTTTTTTATCTAGATGATATGTCTAAATAAGTTTTCTGAAATATCCTCTGAATAGGCAAACATATATGTCGAATTCTACAGAAAATTACCTCTAACTGTGGTTGAAAAATCGTAAAAATTCAAAGTTGAAGCACACCTCCAACAACTGGTATTTCCTATTCTGTAGCAAAAATAATGCACGAAAAGTGTGTCGAATCAAGGAAATCGGAATAGTGTTTTTCAAGAAGCTACATTTAATTTTTCTTATGGAAATTTAACATGGGAAAAATAGACGAAAAGTAGTCATTGATGATTAACCAATAGCAAGCTATTAAATTGGCAAAAACAAATTTCACAAAAAAGCGATTAAAGTAGAAGAAAAGAACTTTAATTTGGGACTAGAATCGTTAAAATCGGTCGATTTTATACAAAGCTATGTGAATTTGAAAATTGTGAAAAATGACTAAAAATGAGCGACTTTTCCCAAATCCACGTAATTCTTAAAATTTTGGTCATTTTTAGTCATTTTTCACAATTTTCAAATTCACGTAGCTTTGTATAAAATCGACCGATTTTAACGATTCTAGTCTCAAATTAAAGCTCTTTTCTTCTACTTTAATCGCTTTTTTGTGAAATTTGTTTTTGCTTCTTCAGTAGCTTGGCATGTTCTTGTTTGTGCACATAAGGATTGTGCACATATTTATTGTACACAGATAGCATTGGTACAGATCTATATATATATATATAGATATATACCAATGTTAAAGTGTGCACAATTAATATGTGCACAATCAGTATGTGCACAAACAAGAACATGTCAGTAGCTTGCTATTGGTTAATCATCAATGACTACTTTTCGTCTACTTTTCCAATGTTAAATTTCCATAAGAAAAATTAAATGTAGCTTCATGAAAAACACTATTCCGATTTCTTTGGTTCGACACACTTTTCGTGCATTATTTTTGCTACAGAATAGGAAAAACCAGTTGTTGCGGAGGTGTACTTCAACTTTGAATTTTTACGATTTTTCGACCACAGTTAGGGGTAATTTTCTGTAGAATTCAACATATATATGAATACGCGAACAGTTAGTCACACTGATGTAAATCTTTCCCTTTACCCATTGAAAATTTCATTCCACCTTGTAACCTTTCAATCATTAATTAACACCAGAGGTAGTACCCTAGGCCACCAATAAGTGACGAAAACTCATCAAAATAAAAACCTTTTCCCCCAACCACTATCCGCTAATTACCCTCTATCCCCCACTCTCCAATTCCTTCGTGCCAACATCTCAAAGACCGCGAATAACAACACGTGGCGCAGCCTGACATCCGTCGGTCACGACTCTCCCCGCCACTTATCATCATCGACGCTTTGCGTTCCAAGAATACACCGCTGATAACGCAGTCTTATACACTAGTCGCAGTGTAGCTCCGCGAAACGATTCGCAAGCGTCATCGCCATTCTCCCCGGATTGTTTGCGGCGGGGGTAGAATGGCGGGTACGACGCACGCAGGTGGTGACGCGCGCGAACTCACGTGTGTGTGGGAGTGCGATAAGGTGTAACGGTCGAGTGGAGGGTAAATAAGGTGGAAACGGAATGAGTTTCTGGTACGTTCGCGCGAGTGATTGTATTTGCGGCGGGGAATAAGGGTATATATATATATATATATATATATATATATATATATATATATATATATATATATATATATATATATATAGGCTAGTAAGTTTGAGGAGCTCAACCCCGGTCGGTCAGAGTGGCTAAAGAAATAATAACCCTCAGGTTACCGACTCTAGACAAATAGACTCTAGAAAACCCCTCAAACTTCCGCTCGGATGCTGAATATATAGATTGGAAGTTTGAGGAGGCTCCTCAAACTTCCCATAACCCCTCAAACTTCCAAGCGGGTGCTGAATATAATCCTCAAACTTCCAGAATTTCATATTTATATATATATATATATATATATATATATATATATATATATATATATATATATAGATATATATATATATATATATATATATATATATATATATATATATATATATATATATATATATATATATATATATATATATATATATATATATATATATATATATATATATATATATATATATATATATATATATATATATATATATATATATATATATATATATATATATATATATATATATATATATATATATATATATATATATATATATATATATATATACTGCGGTTGTTGATTTTTACTGCCTGGTAATGGGGAAATGTGAGATATATTATGCGCGTGTACCATTAAATCTTTATAATTAATTCGACAATTAAAGGCCGGTTTATGGATGTACGCGCTCGAGCGTCGATATATGATTCCGATGCGCGGAGCGAGTTTTTTGCTCGTTATTTCTCTCGGTGCACAGCATGTGTATACTGTAATTTGACAACTGTGTGTGATACTTTCTTTGAATAATTCATTATATATCAATAACCGTGGGACATACTCAAATTTTCATGAAAATTGCTACAATTTATACTAAAAATTGCTTTTTATCCTCTCTTAAAAAAACGATGGCAGGCTGTTGTGAAGCAGTTAAAGAAGTGATGTGATTCGCTAATGAGTAGATATCCGGTACGAATGGCGTAAAAATTTAAATTTTCTCTGATATAAAATGCATATTTCGATTTGAATTAAGAAATATTTTTTTATGTGCGTTTGAATAAATTGATAAAATAATCATTAAGTTATTGAATTAATTCAAAGTTCGTATTAGATAATGTATTTTCTAACCAAACGTATATGCTTTCTGAGTGGGAATGTTGATTAAAGAAAAATGCAATCATGAAGTGTAAAGTATTTGTTGTTAACTACTATTTATCATATCAGACAATGGAACACGCGAAACGCGTATGTATTTTGCTATTATAGTAAAAATTACAAAATAATAGCAATTTTTACTATTAATGGTAGTAACCCGTGTAAAAAAAAAGTCTGGGCGAAGTCTTGCAGAAGTCTGGCTTCAAAAGTCTGGCTTGTCGGACGATCCCAGACTTTTTACCAGACTTTTTGCCAGACTCTTTAGTTTTTTCTATTAAAAGTCTGGCAAAAATCTGGCAAAAAGTCTGGGATCGTCCGAAAAGCCAGACTTTTGAAGCCAGACTTCTGCAAGACTTCGCCCAGACTTTTTTTTGACACGGTAATTTTCATGAAAATTTGAGTTTGTCCCACGGTTACTGCAAGTAAAATAGTAATTTTTCCATACCCGTGTAAAAAAATTTAGTCTGGCGCAAGTCTGGCACAAGTCTGGCTCTATAAGTCTGGCGTAAGTCTGGCTACGGCCACTTTTTTGCCAGACTACTTGAGCCAGACTTAATGCTAGACTTTCTACCAGACTTGGTCCCAACTTTCACTAGGTCTGGCATACAAAAGCCAGACTTAATTCCAGATTTGTTACCAGACTTTCTTCCGACCGTTGCTAGGTCTGGCATACAAAAGCCAGACTAAATGCCAGACTACCTACCAGACTTATATTTGATTGATAGTAAGTCTGGTATATTTCAGCCAGACTTAGTGCCAGACTTTCTGCCAGACTTTCAGATGAGTTTAAAAAAGATAGCCTCAATAGTGACGCTCGATCTCTGTACTTATAGAACCATTATGCAGCAAATTCGAGCTTCCAGTATTCTCGGTGTTTTACTCCAGAAAGCTGATGGGAGGACGTCAATGGTGCCGAGTAATTTCCGTTTGGAAGTTCGAGAACGTATAAGACTGCTTATTGTAGCTGATAGGAGAGTAACTAATTGCTGTACCTGCAAAAATAAAAAATAAAAATACACAAAGCATTTTTTCGAAAATTTGTAGGAAAATGCATATAAAACTGAGATTACAATGTAGTGATGAGTATAAAAAGTAATGTAGAAAAATCAAGGAAAGCAGGTTAGTTTGTTTACTATGTGTATTTAAAAAATGAACGAAATACATATCTGAAAATGATATCTCCTTCTGTAGATGTACAGGCCTCCATATCAATAGCAATGCCCATTTCGTGTACGTTAATTATTTAATATTCTAAGAAGGAGAAATTTGTAAAATTTACAAATTCTAAAAATTCTCCGTCATTGCAGCAGAAACATACTTGAAGCTGTTGCTATGATAACCGTGAGGCTAGTCGATAGTCTTTTTATATCTGTCACAGAGTTCTTTCGCGCATAAAAATTTTGTTGAATAAATAATTTCGTATGTGGCTTATGTTGAATAACTCCTTATTAATATAATTAAGAATTTTAAAACTGAAAATAAGCATCGCGAGGGGTACAGAAATTGCAGATCTACAGAAGAATGAAGATACTATTTTCAGATATGTATTTCGTTCATTTTTTAAATACACATAGTAAACAAACTAACCTGCTTTCCTTGTTTTTCTACATTACTTTTTATACTCTTCACTACATTGTAATCTCAGTTTTATATGCATTTTCTTACAAATTTTCGAACAAATGCTTTGTGTATTTTTATTTTTTATTTTTGCAGGTACAGCAATTAGTTACTCTCTTATCAGCTACAATAAGCAGTCTTATACGTTCTCGAACTTCCAAATGGAAATTACTCGGCACCATTGACGTCCTCCCATCAGCTTTCTGGAGTAAAACACCGAGAATACTGGAAGCTCGAATTTACTGCATAATGGTTCTATAAGTACAGAGATCGAGCGTCACCATTGAGGCTACTTTTTTAAACTCATCTGAAAGTCTGGCAGAAAGTCTGGCCTAAGTCTGGCTGAAATATACCAGACTTACTATTTCTCAAATATAAGTCTGGTAGGTAGTCTGGCATTTAGTCTGGCTTTTGTATGCCAGACCTAGCAACGGTCGGAAGAAAGTCTGGTAACAAATCTGGAATTAAGTCTGGCTTTTGTATGCCAGACCTCGCGAAACTTGGGACCAAGTCTGGTAGAAAGTCTAGCATTAAGTCTGGCTCAAGTAGTCTGGCAAAAAAGTGACCGTAGCCAGACTTACGCCAGACTTATAGAGCCAGACTTGTGCCAGACTTGCGCCAGACTAAATTTTTTTACACGGGTACACAATTTTTCTCCGTGTATATTATACAGCTCGTAATAGGACTTTGACTTTGACCTTTTTTCACGTTATTTATATATTATACCCGAAAAAGATTGGATTTTGCTTGTATATGGTACAGATATACTTGCCTTCGGAGCGCTCCCGCGCTCCTTGATATACGTACTCTCTAAAATTGAATATTTACTAATTCTACGGTGGGGCAATTTTAACTAATGTTTGGTGGTTTCTTCACTAATTCAACTTTAGAGAGTATATCATATCTGTAATACACGTACGTTAAGTCCATCAAGCAAATTAATCGAATTTTCTTCCCGCGTCTATAGATACACGTAACTTTCAAACCGGCAATTCCCTTGTAATTGATACTTTTTAAACAACGCCTTTCCGGATCCCTCTCGCACTACTGTATATAATTTATTAATCAACTGCGGGCATTACGCAGATTAAAAAGCTGCGTATACACCATCACGCTGTATATCGCAACCGCGAATAGCATAAAACAACTCGCAGCTTTTTCGAAATTCTTTACTTTTTTTTTGCACTTCGGAAGTGTATTAACAAACTACCCCGCATTACCGCGATTAAAAGGTAAGCCGATACGCGCGGTACCCGTGTATTGCTACAGAGCAAGAGGAACACCATACCGAATCAACTTAATTAAAGGCCGAATAGAGAGTGAGAGAAAGCGAGCGAGAGAGTTTAAAGGCTGTATTGTTCGAACATTTTTATCCTCTCCTAATTACCCTCCTTACCAAATTAAACCAATTTAATTACTCTCCTTCCTGAAAAAAAAGAAATAATTTCTCCCTTCCGCCACCGCACTAATACTCTCGTCAAGGTGACGAGTCGGAGCGACGAACCCAGACGCGCGCGTGTCTATTATTGTAGACTGCAGCAGCAGCCGCGCGCGCGCGAATGTCAATAAACCCCCGCTGCCGCCGCCTGCGCGAAAATACACTGCACCGAGGGCTTATTACGACTCCTCCGCGCTCGAGGCGGCGGCGGTGTCGAGAAAAAATCTTGGCACCCGGCCAGAGGAGAGAGATGCGCGCCTTTTTTTTCCTTCGAGTAGTGTTGGATATTCGGCGCGATTGGATTATTCAATCGGCGTTGATTATATAGGGGGGAGGGGGGGTTGAGTGGATGAGGTGGAGAAGGTAAGTTGAGATTTCGGCTGGAGGATGATTGGGAGTGTTGTAGAGGGGGAGAGGGGGTTGATTTGGGGAAGGGTGGGTGAGTTTTAAATTATGTTTGTTTATAGATGATTTCAAGCGTGGGTGGTTGGTTCGAATATAGAGTGGCTTAATGTTTTTACTGACAGAGTGTTCTTTGGTTAAGGATTAGGGCAATTTTCTTTTAATAATGTTTGAAAATTTGTTCACAAAATGGTGTGGCTTTAGTAATAGACAAGCAGAGTATAGGGTAGAGTATAACTTTGCGAAACTCGCATTAACTACTTTTATACCACTCTAACCTCAAAATCACAACTTTGGTATGGTTTTTCGGCTCTCGTGGTATAAAATACCGTTCGAAACGAGTGCGGAAGTTGATTATTTACTTCGTGTGACGTTTTTCGCACGAGCGAAGCGAGTACTATTAGTACATTTCGACAATGGTGCGGAAGGTGATGATTTACTTCGTGTGACGTTTCGAACGGTATTTTATACCACGAGAGCCGAAAAATCATATCAAAGTTGTGATTTTGAGATTAGAGTGGTATAAAATACATTTATACGAAGTAAATAATCAACTTCCGCACTCGTTTCGAACGGTATTTTATACCACGAGAGCCGAAAAATCATACCAAAGTTGTGATTTTGAGGTTAGAGTGGTATAATAGTACATTTCGACACTGGTGCGGAAGGTGATAATTTACTTCGTGTGACGTTTTTCGCAATTCATTAATATCGCGAAAATTGTGATTTAAAAATATTATTTACAATGAAAACCCTTCATGAGTCTCTATACATTACTCCAAAAAAAAAAAAAATGTCAGTGTAAGATAAAAGGTGTCAATATGATATTTAAATAAATAGCACTTACATAGGGTGACTATATATAGATATACAAATAACATGGGAGTTTTTGTTTACGTTGCTATATCTCTGAAATTAATATCGCTTGCTATATTGAAAATTATACCATATTATTCCTCTCGATTTCTAGTTTTATGGCTTACGGTTGAAAAAGAAACACAAAGAAAACTTTTTTTATAGTAAATTAAAATGTAATTTTAAAACTAGCTTAGATAGGGATCCCGTGTTAACACAAAATCTTTGAAGTTAAATATTTCTATTTTGAATACCGCTATGGACGTGGGATTTTCAAGCATGTACTAAGTACACAAAATCAAACGTTCTCTGCAAGTTTCAGGAAAATCACAAGAAAATCGTTTTCTCGGAGAACGTCCTTAAGGCACGAATAGGTGTGACAGTGGACTTAGGTAAACGTGCTATAATAGTACATTTCGACACGGGTGGGGAAGTCGATTATTTAGCTGGTGTGACTTTTTGCACGAGCGAAGCGAGTGCGAAAAAGTCACACCACCTAAATAATCGACTTACGCACTAGTTTCGAACGGTATTTAATACCACGAGCGCCGAAAAATCATATCAAAGTTGTGATTTTGAGCTTAGAGTGGTATAAAATAATATACGATACTTATGACTTGAGTGGCCCATCACACGACGTGAATTATCGCCCTCACTACGCTCGGGCGCTAACCTCACGCCGTGCAATAATGGGCCACTTAAGACACACGTATCGTAATGTACTAATAAATAACAGTAAAAGAAAAACTGAAATAAAAAAATTTAAGCACACTTTTGTAATTGATTTTTTCATAAGCTTCAAATAATGTATAAATTACGCCGTTACGAATTTTTTTTTTACCGGATAACTCATGTGAAAGTTTTGGGAATATCTAGCTGTTGGAAATAATCTTTTCTGTATAACAGTTGATGGTTTTTATACAGTAAGTGAGAAACTACTTATTTACCAATTGTGACATGCAGTATATGTTTTTGAGGGGGATAAAATGTATCGATCACGCCACACAAATGTTACTTTTCATTGACTCTGTCATTGTGCCAGTGATTAATTGTGTATTTTAAAAAGAGTTACGATTTTAATAATAACATTTAAAGTAATGTAAAATAAACTCTATAAGCGGTACACTGACGAATCACAAATTATTTTTTTTTTCAACATGTGCATGAAAAAGTCCCTTTTTCTGCATAGAAAGGCGAATGAAAAATCGAGTATTTGAGAATAGTATAGTATAGTATAGTGAGCGGCGGGAGGAAGACAACTTAGTCTCCCGTTATATGACGACTCGATGTGCCCGATCCGCCATCCAACTTTCGTGCAAAAAGGTCCTATTCCTGTACTCATTAAAACAAGTACTATGTGCAACAAGGGAGTAATTGACTTTTTCGGACTCGGATGATGATTTTGTGCACTTGTGTATCACTCGTGCTCAGTCATTATCCTCACTAGAAAAACTCAACTTTCCTCCCTAGTTGCACAATGTATTATTCATTGTGCTAAAACAAAGGTTTTGACATTATAAAGGCTTCAAAAAAATGCCAAGCCAGTTTTTAAAAAGCCGTGTAAAGAAAAAAATTCAATTTTTGCAAAAATCTTGTAACCTTTAAATAATTAATTATGTAAGTAGTTTATTAATAGGCACACATATTTGTAGTTGACTTCTTGGAATTACATGCTAAAACTGTTGTAAAAAAATTTTTCAAATCATTGAAAGAAAAACCATTTTTTTAATCGTATAAAGAATATAATAATTTGTGCAAGTAGTACTTGAATATGCCTTTAATTTTAGCCTTTCTCCTTACCATACTTAATCTGTAGCGTAGTTGTAACCGCATTTAAGAACTGAAGAACCTTTCCAGAATTCCGTGCAGTGAGTATATCCAAAGAGATCGAAGAGTAATTCGAATTTGAAAAGTTCCGCGAAATTACTCATATACGTATATAACTTTCACATGAGGGCCATTCTAAACCAGACATTGTTGAATAACGAAAAGTAATTAATCATTGGTACACTATTCACATTCAAAAGTACTCCATAATACTGAAAACAGCTCAATAAAAAGGGATAATATTTTGGTTCAAAGGCATTCTATATTTTTTAAAAAAGATATATAAATTTTCAGCAATAACTTTCTTTTCATTGTTGGGAAATAATCATGTTTTATCTCGTGTCGATCAACTATTTATGAAATTCGTAATACATGTATACCTCTTGGATTAATAAAGTGCATTACGAACCGTATCGAATAGAATTCATCCATTCCGCGAATATCGTTTATAATCTTTTGCAAAGAATTTATATAATATCAAAGCAGCAGCAGCATCGGCATTCGTAAAAGATATATATACACATGCACATTGCACAAAGACTCGATATAAAAGCGCTGACTGGAATTTTGCGTTCGGATCGCATTTTAATATGAAAATGAATTTAATACCCTGAAAAAAAGCGGCAGCAACAGAACCGGAACTCCGTTATCGCTCAACTGATTCACCTCTAATAATTCCTCGAGCATGTAAATCTGTATATATATTTTTACGAGCTGAGTGCGGCGATGAAACCCGAAGCGTTATTAATTCACGGAACAAAAAAAAAAATAATAAACATATAATACGCAAGACATCCCCGACTGTTTTTTTATCATCGTCCAATCGATTCTCCATCGTCACTGAAAAACAACAACAACAGCGAGAACAATCTCATCGCACAGGGCAATCCAATCACGGCGCTCACCTTCCTCGTACACCGCCCCGAAAATAAGTAAGGTTTTCCACGCGGCGGCTCGGAAAAGCCCCCAGCCTCTCAAAGGACGAAGGAGAGGCAGAAGGGAAAGAAAAAGATAAAAGCGCGCATAGGCCACAATGGGGCGCGCTCGCGCATCGCTAATTGCCCTGCGGCTCGCGAGTATACGTATATACGCCGCGAGCGCGCGCGCCGGATTGAATCGATGCCGCTGCCGACGACGACAAGGCGTGCCGGCTTTTTTGCGCGGAAAGGTATGCGAGAGAGGAGAGGAAAAGGACGACGCCGAGCTGATATCTCTCCTTTCGAGTGTAGCCGAGTGAATTTTTAGAGAGAGAGAGAAGAGGAGGAGGAGGATTGAGGGATTCCGGAGGAATACGGGGTTCGCAGTTACGTAAATGTTTTGTAATAAACTGGATTTCAAAGTTGTTAGTGTGAAATAGAGTATACGCACTTATAAAATAAGCAACGTATTTCAACTGCATATAGTTTTTTTTCCGTATACTGATTTGATTTGCAACGAGCAGAGCGCGGGCAATTACCATAATTAGGTAAAATCAGAAGCCGAGTGAAAAAAATAAAGGAGAAAACGTGGAGCGAAAGACGCGAAAAATGTAATGGTTTTAATTCGCGCAAGTGCTCTCGCGTAATGGCTTTGCCGAGAAAAGGATTTTTAACATCAGTTTGAATTACACTCGCTGCACGGCGAATGAAAACTTTCGTCCTTCGTCATTGTGCTTGCTTAATTCACGCGGCATTTATTAAAGCAGTACGTAGCGGGTTACTTTGCGAAAGTGGCCTGTATAAAAAAAATTGAAAAATATATACCTTATTTTTCAGACAAATATAACCGTATGTAAAATCTTTCCAAAGTCTCCCACGTGCACATTTAGCTCTCACTCGACATTCGAAAACCCTCCGCGCATGGATATATATTCGCAAAATTAGCCTGAGAAAAAGAGATGAAAAAAGCTGCTGCTGCCGTCACCCTCGACTCGGCCTTAATCAAATTACCTTCCACTCCTTCACGTCACACTGCAAACTCGAAAACTATTACCCAGCCGCCCGCACATATCCACGCCCACACACTACTTGAGCTCTCTCTAAGCACCGTTTCTCTCTCTTTCTCGCGCGCAAACATGCAAATATAGGAAAAAATCCATAACCCTCGTGCGTTATTCATTAAACTCTCCTTTTCCCACCCATGCACGCAAAGCTGGCCCTTTAACGGCCGTCAAAGATGACGCCGTTATCTCTCTTAAGATGGTTGAAAAAAAAAGCGAACCGACCGCTCGCATACTGTGCACGTATATATAGCTGCTCTCGTTCCTTTTTTTTTTGGTTTATAACCGAGCGCGCGCGCGCCGTAAATCGATAATTTTTAAAGTCACATTTTTCACCGACGCGAGCGAGCGGATGGGTGTGACCTGTATAATATCGGACACGCGGAGGGCGAAAAAGTTTTTCAGCCCGAAAATGCGGCCGCGCGCGAGTGAGTTATGGGTTTGTTAGGGGATACGCTGGTTAACGAAATTTCGCGTATAATAAGTAATAAGTTTTCTATGGGTGGTAATATTTTGTTGGTAGCACATTTTGTGCAGGGAGAAAGAAGGCGGCTGTCCCTTTAAATTAATATATATATCGCTTAAAACTTGACTTACTGACCCACAGTGTCATGTAGCGGGGCTCTGAATTTATGCGAAAACTTTTTACACTCGCATAAAAATCTGGTACAGATTTCGCAAAGATTAAAGACGCCGCCGCCGCCGCCGCTGTAATATGCATCGCGCAATACGTATCCCTGTACGTTCTATCTTGCCCCACCACTTCGCGCAAAATTTATCGCTTTGATGTGTGTGTGTGTGTGTGTGTGTGTGTGTGTGTGTGTGTGTGTGTGTGTGTGTGTGTGTGTGTGTATATATATAAATCTCAAAGATTAAAACCATTTTTCAAAAGTGTTCGCTCTGTGCCGAAAAAAAAAGAGAGAACCACACCGCGCGGAAGAGATACCGTCGCCCCCGTGCGTGTCCTATATATTTCCGCTTCGATTTTTCTCCCCGAAACCTCAAAATTACTCACTTCTCTCCCCAATATTTACTCGTCCACCTTCCGCTGCTTGTAACACTTCCAAACTCGCTTTTCCGCTTCATTCCGCGCGACGACGACGACATGCCCGAAATTTCTGCACTTGGCAAAATTTCCGAAAACCCCCGTCGTTCCTATTCCTTTCTGGTCGATATATATACCTATACACCCGCACACACATACATGCGACTCGCAGAGGGTATATATACGGCTCGGCTTTCACGGGGCGCTCGCGAGGCAGAGAATTATATTTCATCCCATGAATATTCAGGCCTGTCCATCTAGTTACCAACCACCCAACCAACCCCTGCCTGCGCGCGCCCGGTGAATTTGCAATTCGCGCGCGCACACTACACGGAGAGAAATTTTAGAGTAAAAATTACCAAGGTGCCTTGGTAGCGCATGGACAGACTGTCAAAAGCCGTGTTATTCCCAGGTTTCTAATACAATTTATAAGTTTCCCAAGAAAAACTACCATAACCACTTAAAAAAAATACCAAATTATCTGAATAAAAATTACCAGAAACACTGGTAAAAATTGAGATCTAGTCATTTTTACAAGGTAACCTAAGAATTTTTACTAAGAAAACTGATAAATTTTACCAAATAACCTGGTATTTGTGTACTCGCGCATGCGCACTGCGCATTATTGTGTTTCAGAAGATTGATACTAGAGGCGTGCGCGACGTTAAAATGAAAACAATACACATATTTTCAGTAAGTAATAACGGCGATTCAAATGACTGTTGGTAACAGCTTCTGTGGCGCAGTCGGTAGAACGTCGGACTCTCAACCCAAAGATCGTCGGATCGAATCCCGCTTCCGTAAAAGTTTTTTTTCAGTTTAATGTTTTTTCATCATTGTTTCTGTTTCTATTTCTATATTAAAATACTATATATCCATCAATATGTTTAAAAAAAGTTAATTTTTTAAATTTAAATTAACTAAAAAAAAATTTTACCAAGGCACTTTGGTAAAAACTTTGAAATTGTCAGTCTGTCCATCCATTACCGTAGAAACTGGTAATTTTGTCTCGAATATTTGTAATTTTCACTACAAAATTTCTCTCCGTGTACCCACACACGTATATATACTACACACCCACACACAGACACAGGAGGAGCGATATTCGCTTGCGGGGTATATCGAACATCATATGATACAGGCCTGCGCGTGTGTGGGTGTATACGGCGGCGGCATTAGTCTTCTCTCTCTTGCGTGTGTAAGACTTCAGGGGGAGGCCGCTGCGCCGAGCTTTCGGGGTTATATATATATATACATATACAGATTTGTGAGAAGCAGTTGCGCGTCGCGGGAGGATATATATGTGTGTGTGTGTATATCTATAGGTGCCAGGCTGTAAAATTCGCGCGGGGGGCGTAAAACCCGGTTAAGCTAGTTACGGCGCGAGGGGAGGACCTGGATTTTGAACGCGGGAGGTGTTTGGCCTTCTTTTTTCTACGGAGGGTGCGAGGTGATGGGATTGGGTGGAAGGTGGATTGGTGCTGATGCCAATCAGTGATTGTCGGGTATTGTTGGGGTTCTGCGCTTGATTTTTAAGGAAATGTGTGGGGATAACTTTGTTGATAGGAATTTGAATAGCGATAGATGAGAATCTTTCGAAAGTATATACATGGTGAAAAATTCCATAGTTAAAATTACTAGAGTGCTCTAATAATTTTGTCACAGACTGACTCAAATGAACTTTTTATGAGATTTTTAACAAATTTTACAAGGCACACAATAAATTTTACCCCATGTACTACTGTAATTTTTCGAATGTGAATCATAAAAATTATTTTGTGTCTCGTAAAATTTGTTAAAAATCTCATAAAAAGTCTGAGTTAGTCTGTGACAAAATTACTAGAGCACTCTGGTAATTTCAACTATGGAATTTCTCTCCGTGTACAGGATAAAACTGGGTATTAATATATAGTTGATATATCATTGACATACGTATATTGCATTAATTTACAACAAAAGCCCAATTATCATTTGAAATATCTGTCAGAAATGTTCGTAATTTCTGCGAAATCAAATAATATTGTAAAAATCATAAAAATGATAATAGGAGCCGTGTTTTTTTCCCGAACTTCAAAATACACTTCACACCGAATACGCCGAACCGCCCAGTATTAAGTTTAAAAACCGTTTCATAAACAGTTTAATTTTATTGCCGCACTTACAGTAACTACATTCGCCGCTCTTTTCGTTCGCTTCCCAGCTATAGGTACGACTTACATAACAGAGTTTGGCCATTGCGCGGCATTTTGGTTCCCTGACATCTCCCAATTCTTCCGGGCAGTAAATTTAATTGCGAATTCGCTTTGACGAGCAAAAAAAAGCGAGAAAGAACTGGGAAAAAAGCGCGCGCGCCAGCGCAAATTTCAAATGTTAATGCAATTGCCTAGTTTTTCGGCGGGCGACGGCGAGGATTACATTTAAAAGTTTTCTCCATATGTGCATACGTAGCGGAGATTCTGTTAATCGAATTAGCCGTCGTCGTAAAAAAAAAAAAAAAAACATCTGTCACCGGACAACGTCCGAAGCATTTATATTATACATATATACGACAGGACAACGGCAACACAACAGCAGCAGTAGAGGATTAAAATTCAAATGCCCTCTCGCGACAAATGTCGGCCCCGTTTCGCCGATTAATTTTTTGTCTTTCGCCCGAACTCGTCCCCCGAACCGAACCGAATTAAAAGCGAGCGACTATGTACTATTTACCCGGTCTCTTACACAATTAGCGCATTCGGTACCGAACTTTCGACGGAACTTCAGTCTACTCTGAATGGGAATTTAATCGGGCACGTCTTTCGGGAAATAATTAGCGCGCGAAACGAGGTTATAATAAGCCTGCGAGATCATGACTATTTGATCGGATCTGATGGGACGTAGCGCCCGTGGAATTGAAGAATTGCAAGGACGGAGAGAGAGAGATAAATCTTTTTATTACCGCCGGCAGCGCGCGACGGAAATTTATGGACGTCGTGGAAAATGCATGAGCAGCCGACGACGGCGGGTATAGGGCTTTAGTTTCGAGGACCGAGAATTATAGAAGGTGGAGGAGGAGGAGGGAAGTAATGAGAATATAAATTGGGTAAATTAATTTTTTCGATGATGCGCGAGCCGGCGCAGATTGTGAGGCTCGTTAAGGCAAATTGATTTGTTATTTTGTTTCAAGTGGGTTTTATTATAAATATAAGGGTCATTTATTATTTATTTTTATAATGCGAGTGCGGGTTTTTCTGGTACTACGCGTCGTATAATTTGGGCAATTTGCTCGTAGCTGTTACTGCGTTTAGGAGTATTACAATATTTCCGGGAATTCCCAGCACGTTGTGTGCATACATTAACTATCTTTTTCTAATAAAATCTTTTTGCATAACACAGTTAATACGATTTTCCGTATAACCTCATACGAGAAATTGTGGGTATATATTTCAAAAGCACTTTTCTCGCATAAATGTAAACGTCTTATATCGTAATACTGTTTTCCTTATTGCCACGCCTTTTGCAATCGTTCCTATAAATTACGAACGTTGCAAAGTATCACTACATTTTACATAATTTTTTCCTTCGAGAACCACTGACACAGTTGTACCCGCGATTGGAGTAAAAATAGGTATAGAGAAAAAAAAAAGAACGCGTTGCAAATAATCCGCCGAGTGTTTGTTTATCGTGTCACGGCGCTATCTATTCAGATCCAATTTCCTTTAATGGCACACTCGGCGCGCATATACTTGTGGATGTGTGCGGAGAGTGCAATTTTCCAGCCTGATTAAGCCCCCTGGACGCGCGGTCGTCCCTGTTACGTATAGAAATAGCTCCTTGTCGCAAAATGCGCGGCAAATTACTAGGAGAGAAAATAAAGTTATATAGTAAACGTATATATTCTTTCTTTATTTGCGCGCCGTCACTTTTTAGCTCGTAATTTTGGTGTACACATAAATTTGTTACATGAGATCGCCCGTTATATATCCCCTTTTGCCAGGTGCTCTAGCGCGAAACTTTAACAAGCTCGTAATTTTCAATTTTCGAAATATATTTTCAGAACAAACGCTCGTACAATAATGAATTCGAAATGAAGTTGTATCCTACTACTAAAAAAAAGCTGTTACATTATTACTGCATTTTCTACGCGTAAAACAATCAAACAAGCTCTAAAATCCTTTAAAAATAACTCCCATCAACGGCGCGTATAACGCAATTCATCCTGCGATTAATATCCCCCCCCCCCCCACAAAGTTTACGATCAAAGTTCTTACATTATCACCACCCCCCCGACGAAGTTCAAAATTTAGTTACTCCTGTACCACTCACGTAACCCTAATAATCCACTAACTACCCCAAAAACATCCCTGCCCCACATTAAAAAACGAGGAAATTTTTTTTTTCAAAAACTCGTCCCTCAAAAATCCTGCGGCAAACGAGAGAATAAGCAAGCGCATCCCTCTCACTCCAGCAGTGCGCGCAGCGAAATGAAAATCCCACTTCCCGCGCAGTCCATCGCTCTCTCGACCACCGCACATTGTCGTCGTCCTCGTCGTTGCGCGCCTGCAACTTGGACGATCGCCCAACCGCGAAAACTCTCTATCCCCGCCACACACAAACGCGTGGAAAGTAATTCCGCAGCGCGGGGATTAATCCGCGCGCAAAAATCCGGGGTAGGTGTATATAGGTACAAAGTTTCGCCGGCGCGAGAGAGTCTATAGTACGTAAGTAATATAAATTGATACTTACGCGAGCGGCTGAATGTAAGGCTCGTAAATTGTCCGAGTTTGTTGAGTTATACGAGAGCGGGGGTGTACGCGCTGTATATTGGGAGCGAGCGCTTAATTGGCAAAAGCTTTAGGATGCACACGCGCGCGTGTATGATATATCTATAATGAGTGATTATAGGACGGTGAATATATGAATAGGCGAGCGAAGGGGATACCGAGTCGCGGTTTCTTGGGCGGAGATAAGCCGCGGGTTGAATGACTTGAATTTATGTCTTTTTACACGAAGTGGAGCATGGCATATCTTTGGCTTGTATATATATATAATGCGCGCGCAGTGATTTATATCGAAGTTCGCGCGCTGCTGTTACATACAAGTGGGATATTAATGGCGTAATAAGGTGTGTATCGGCCGCGTATACAATTTCTAGATTAGCGGGGAGCGTATGTGAGGGACACAAAACGTTTTGTTTGCGCGCTTCACCTCGCCTGTTGTATAGTGTTTTAATGAAATATGCGTAACGCGATCGATCATTCAACTTTTTTTGGGGGGAGGTATTTTATCAGAATGGTAAAATGTTAGATGGGTTATTTTCTCAGAAAATATACTATAGTTTAAAATATTTTTCGAATGCGAAACTGTAAATTCCGAACATGAACTATTCAGAACACACAAGGGGTTTCTTTCGAAAAAAAAAATATCAGAAAAATTTGCGTCTATAAAAATTGAAAACAGATTGTGTAAAATAAAGATACTTTTTACTAGAAGAATAAAATTCCGAAAAATGGAAAACATTCATTCCTATGTGATTTTTAGCTCATTTCCTGATGTTATGGCTTTTCTAAATCACTGCATTTTCTACAATTTAATCGTTAGGCAGAAATGGCATTCGAAAAATTGATATCAGATATCATATAAAAATAATTTAATCAAAATATTATGTCATTCTTGACAAATTTTTTCGAATTTTTATACATTATACATTTTTAAATATTCGGAAAATTTACCCTTCTATACCATAAGATATTCTAATTGTTTTTTTTTTACCTTTCTGAGAAAATACCCATCTAACATTTTACCATTCTGATAAAATACCTCCCCCCACTTTTTTTTCTTCTTTTTCTATTGACGTCGTCGAAAAATTTTATCCACACCGAATAATTGCGAATTTTTAATTAATCGCTTATACACACACACACACACACACACACACACACACACACACACACACACACACACACACACACACACACACACACACACACACACACACACACGCGCGCGCGCGCGCGCGCTCGCACGTATACACCGCGCGTTGTGCGAAATTTCATTATACTAAAAATCGACCGGAAATAATCCGCTGAATTACAATCTTCCGAAGTACGTGTTATTATATATGTATAAGCACGTACGCGCGCGCGCGCCAGAACCAGGCCACGAGAGCCCAAAGCATAATACGATGCGCGCGGGCGTATAATTCACCGCACATACATTTTATACATCCCCATATTCCCCGATATTTTAATCAACCGCTCTATATACACACTTCCATTTTAATCCCGCGCGTTAAAATCTTCTCTCTCTCTACACGCATACGCGCCAAGGCCATGATGCCCCACGCGTATTACCCTCAATTGCACGAGCGCGCGCGGATCAAAATCATATCGTATCTCCCGTGTTTCTCAAAAACACGCGTGTGTAAATTTCATCAGACGGAGGCATATGTACGAGCAAACTAGTGAGAGGGAAAAGAAGAAAGCTTCGCCGCCTCTGCACTTCCCTATTAATTAGAATTTCTGTGCGCCAGACGCGCGAGTATATGTGTGTGTGTGGAAGGTATATAGAGCGTTTGCCCCAAGGTCTGCTCCATCAAGTCTATAAACGAGCGGCGCGCGAGAGCGCATGGCATTTTTTGCGCGAGCGAGCGCTGCTCTGGTTTAGCGCGCGTGATGACGGGAAGCGCCTGATGTGTGCGCAAGAGGAGCGCACAGCAGATGATGATGGGTCGAGGAGACGATTCGTTATTTTCTTTTTTGTTGATTTTGGGGTGAATGGCGGTGGAGAAGTTATTTTGGATTTTGGCGACATGGGTTGTTGAGGGATCGGAAGGAGATTTGGTGTTATTCGTATTGCAAAATCGAGTAAGTAGGGATTTTAATTGTGTATGAGGTGTAATAAGGTATAATACGAGAATATATGGAGACGATGATGAGTATATACTTTACTTTTTAAAGCAAATCCTGTAGTAACTGCGTTTATGTATTTTTTTTTTTTTAGTGTTCGAAGGGATTGAGTTTATACGGAATTTTACGGAATACCATTTATAGAAATTAATATTACGAAGTTGAACTACTTACAGTAAAGTTGAATTGCATTCCTGGAAATAGAATTTTTAAATGTATTTTATTGCGAAAACTTTTATGGAAGCTCAACGAGTGCCCTTTTACTCTCTCAAAAACTATTGCAGTATGAGTAAACCTTTCCTGACAGATGGAAACAATTTTTTAAAATTGATGAAAAATTTATCAGAATACATCGAATGTTAGACGCTATATTGAAGAGGGAATATTGCTATGACGTATAAAATGTAACATCTATCAAAATTTGATAGTACCGCCCCATTCGTCATTTAAAACTTTCTGACAAATTTTGACTTTTTATTTCCATACTCCGATAATTCTATGTCAAATCTTATCAATTTGATAGAGGGAAAAGTCAAAATGGAACGTGGTGAATATGTGTTTTATCATTATTTTATTTTATTGGTTTTATTTTTATTTTATTTTTTATTTTATTTATTTTATTTTATTTATTTATTTATTTTATTTTATTATTTTATTGGTGGTGGGGGCAGTCAGATCGTCCTTTGCTAACAAAGTTTTTTCCAGGTTTTAATTAAGTTTTTATTTCAGATTCTGCGGGGGTGATTATATAATTTGTAAGACTGTAAGACCGATGGAAAAATTCTTATCAGTTAATATGTGTTTTAAGAAAGGAGCAATAAAAATTCCGTTTATTTTTGTTCGGAGAATAAACAAACATGAGCGCAGATTGAACAATTATTATTTCCAATTACAATTAATAAATATTTACTGACAAAAGGAAGTAACGAATTTGTATTTATTGTATGATCACGTTCGTTTAATTTTGCATCGATACTTTTTTATTTGTGTTCTGAAATAATAATTGAATTTATATAAAATGTTTTAAAATCATGTCCAATATTATGGTATGTTATACAAATCATTGGATTGAGGAATGTCAGATATATTCTGATTAATATTTTGAGCGCGATATGTCCTACATATCATATATACGAGTAATAAATTTTAGTAAATTACACATATTCATTACAAAGTACGAGAAGGAAATATAATAATTTTCTACTCATAAATGCTTTTCACAATCGTTAATATACGTAAAAGAAGAAAATATGCTCAGAATAAAACATTGTTTTAACCTCATGTCCACATATATGTGGACAAAATTTTAAATTTTATTGTGACGTTATCTTATATAACAAGTAAAAAATATCGTATGCATTAAATTTCTCAGGTGAAATACGGCAAATACCAGCCCAACCAAAAATAAGTTTCATGGCCAATATATTGCAGTACGGGCCACACTCCCCACATTATGGCAATATGTGGGCCATATGCGGCTCGGGCGCCTGAATCGAATACTGTTTCCCATGTAATGCCCATATTAGTCTCATATTCTTTTTTTTTCAGAGTGTGGACCAGATTTGGATATTATATTATGGAAAACAGAATGGCCAATATTCGGCTTTGGCGCCTTAGCCATCTATACGGCCGACACATTGCCCTTGCAATTTTTTTTTGCGCGGAAGTCAGTTTTATTCATTGAGAATGTATAATTTAATTATTACATGTACTTAAAAAGAAATTAAATTTGCAATTTTTATTAAAATAAATCGTACCGAAAGAGGTTAAATTGCAAAACGTTATACATATATTACTTTTCATGATCTGTCCTGTTAAGGGGGTCTGAAAGTCAATTAAAAATTCAAATTTCGCGCCACAATATAGCAGACGAAAAAATAAGTAATTTGCCTATAACAAATAGTAAAAACAATATTACGGAAAACCAGGACTGCATTGCACTCCGTTACATTATTATCTATCATTTTACAAAGTTTGAAGTTTCTATATAAATATTTCGCTGAATGCATTTGAATAATGTCTCAAAATCAAGTAATTCAAATGCCATTCAGCGAAATATTTTATAGAAACTGCAAACTTTGTAAAATGATAGATAATAATGTAACGGAGGGCAATGCAGTCCTGGTTTTCCGTAATATTGTTTTTACTATTTGTTATAGGCAAATTACTTATTTTTTTGTCTGCTATATTGTGGCGCTAAATTTGAATTTTTAATTGACTTTTGGACCCCCTTAAGTCTTGGCAGTTGAAGGAAATACTTTTATATGATATTCTTATTTAAATAGTATTTGAATACTATACTCTTTTAATGATGTAGGTTTTCCGAAATGAATTTGAACAGAGAATTTGAGTAATTACGTAATAATTATTTGTTATTATGAGATTCGGGTTATAACTTGATATGGGCTCGTATTGACCCTTACAAAATAACTACTCTTATTGTCGTCCGGAGTGGTACGGAGTTCGCGGTCTGGCGCGAGATACTGAATTGTCCGGGTGATTTCCACTTATTTTATAACACTATTGAATTAGGTTAAAGATGATCTTGACGATGAGTCGAGATCATGTTTTTAACAAATTAAGTGCACGCTTAAACGTAACCCGTTCGATTTCCAATTGAAAGTGCTGACAAGGGGAGCACCAGGAATGCGGGTCCTGGATTCGGCTGAAACGGTACCATTGGAAATGGCTAGTTATTAGATACAAGTGTAACGCTTTTTTCCATCAACTCCCATTTTATGGAATGGCCCTAGCCTCAAAATCTTCACATTAAAATTTCATAACAATTTAATCATATATTTTAAAACTTATACTCTTAAGAGATAGTTTACCGGGATATAAACAAAATTTAGTAGTCTTTGTACTATTTACACACTGAGAAAAATGTCATAGTAATATTTACTACATATGTAGTAAAAATTGCTATATAATATAGAAACGGTAGGATATACTCGATTTATGAGAACGTTTCTTATGAATATACTAATAATTGTCATGTATCTAATAAAATTCACTATAAATACCCTTGAAAAGTATTATGAAATGTGATAAAAACTAGTGTATAAGATAATAAAAATTTATTATTTCAGAATTTGTTATAATAGACATTAAATTTTACTATACGTATAGGAATTTTTACTATATAATATAGCAATTTTTGCTACACAATATAGTAAAGATTATGTTCAAGCATTTAGTGGCGCCACCAGTTGTATCAGGTTAGGTTATGTTGCCTTTGTTTGTATGTAAGAGGTCCGAGGACAAGCCGTGGAAGAGGGGGTGAGAAGGGGAAGAGGAGTTTTGTGCGTGTGTGGCTAGTTGTCCGACTGACCGCTAGGTGGTAGATGCCTCGTGCACCCTAAGAATTTAGTACTCTCGCAAGTGGCCAACTGAGGCTTCGGTTAATATATAAAGCCGACTAACGATAATGTATTCATGGCGCGTGGGTCAGTGGTCGCTCACTTTAAGTATATAGTTTTCTAAGTTATGGATTTATTATTGAGTTAGGAAGGAATACACAAAACGGTGCAACCGTGTTCTAAAAAAAAAAACAATGTTAAAACTGTAAATAAAAATAAATAAAGTTGTAAATTCCGAGAATCAACTCTCCATACCCAGAAATCAATACATATAGTCTTATTTTTTTCATTTCAATAAATTAAATTTATTTATGAATATAATAAAATTTATTATTTTATGTGACAAAATTTGCTATTTTATATAGTAAAATTTGTTATTTTATATAATAAAATTTGCTATTTTATATAATAAAATTTGCTACTATAACGAGGTTCCAAGATAAAATACGGAGAAGATAAGCATCTCGGTCCTCCGTATTCTATCGAACCCGTTAGGCTCTCGTTTCCGCGAATTCGTATATCTCGAGCGAGTATTGACATCGCTCGGACGATGTATTCGCGTTAGCTACGCGCGGGGCAGGCGCGACTTTGACCGTTGCTAAGTCGCGAAGAAAACGGTATCGTGCGTCCTCACCGGTGCAGAGCAGCGCCCGTACACGTACCGACCACGAAGAGCAGCGCACGTGAGCAATCCGAGCCACTCCTGGGGTCCGAAGCGTCTGTAGGTGAACGCTGGACGTTAGGACTCGGCCTGAACACTCCGAAGTCGACCGGAGGATAAGGCCTGACGCAGGAGCGGATTCGTGAGCGAGCGACGAGGGGAGTGCACTCCCCTCCCGGTAAGACTCTTCGCCTATTTTCCGCGCAGCGATTGATTTGTATTTTCGGCTCGCAGCGGCGAGCGGCCGGTGTCTTGATCGCCGGCCCAGCGAAAAACAATCACATCGATCCGCCCGCGCCGAGCGGCGGATCCCCCGCCTTCTTGTCAACGCGCAACGCGACGCGTATTTTGTATAGGATAATTTAGAATAGATCTTGTTATAGTTTTGAATGTAACCAAGACCACTCGTTATTTATTAACCTTCACCTAACCTTCTCCCGGATACCGCCGCCTCCGCGGGATCGTCGAACCGAGACGACGATCATTCTGAGTGGCCGCGCCTCGCGTCTAGCTAGCGCGAGTATTAACCCTTTCCGGCACACGGAAAAGTCGAGTTCAATCGGGAACTCGACATTTGTAAACAGGGATGCAGAGAACATCAACCCCGAGTGCTCGGCGTAGAAGTAGCACTCGACGGCACCGTGTTCTAGGGTTCGGTTCGCGGAATTACAAAAGATTTCCCCAGGCCTCCCGTTACACTACTTTATATAGTAAAATTTGTTATTTTTAAAAATGTTTATATAGAATAGTAATTTTTGTTAGAAAGCGAGTATATCCTACCGTTACTATATTATATAGCAATTTTTGTTAGATATATAGTAAATTTTACTATGACATTTTTCTCAGTGCAGTTTAATTCTATAAGATATAAACTAAAATCGTTATTTTGCTACGTGACTCTCTCTCTCTCTCTCTCTCAGTCATCGCCATAACAAATCACTTGTTACTAGATTTTTAATGGCTTCGTCGGCTAGCTATTTTAACTAGTATTAAAATGTCAAATTAATATATAGTACAACATTTTGACAATTTTGCAACCAATTAATGTTAAAAATAGGTTGAAAAAATCGTTACACATATGGTAGAAAACTGGAGTCCATTTTTTTGCCATCTTGGTTCAAACTGGCCATTTACTACCTAAAAAATGATTTCAATTTCTACCAGAAACAAAAAGAGCGATTTCCCATAAGACACCGTGTTTAATTCGTGATCCTCACAAAAATTTGTTTGAGTCACTTTTGGACGAATATTTACCAGTATGTTAAGTTTTATTAAAATCTGAACGGTATTTCCATACCGACAGTACTACCTTAAGCAATTGATACATCCAAAGTAATATATATAATATACACATGTAAATACTATTCGTAAACAGACACCTGTCGTCCAACGCAATCGCCGGCACGGACATATCAAACCCACACTTTTCGCAACGCGCTCCCGTCTAGACATAGTCACGAATGTCACGATCCAGACACGCACATACACATATACATCCACATCCCGGACCGCGCAGTCACTCATCATCAACGTCTGAGCAGGTGCAACCGGGGACTACCTTCAGTGCCAATAAGTTTACTCACTCCTGTACCCATAACTCCTACAAAAACGCACATTTACACGCAGAACCAAACGCGTTAATTATATGTAATAGTTGGAGCGCATATAATAGTGACCGGTGTGCGCTCACGCAATCGATAAGTCGATTACCGCGCAATATATATATGTATATGCATACATGTGGAGATTGAATTCTACGGGCTATTAGGCGACCGTTTCAATCGGTGAATTGCTTCGGTAACATTATATTCGAATTTGAATGGAAGCTGCGCGCGCAGGCGTTCGTTAAAGTTATTCACCAGTCACGATTATGCGCTGTTGGTGTATTACGCGCAATTATTTTGTATGGATTAATCGCTGGGGGGAGGGGGGAGTAAAGGAAAAGTTGGGAATTGATTGAGTCCGAGCGAACGGTGTTGTTTGGGGTTTGAAAGGAGAGCGCTGGATTTTTATTTCTGATTGATAATGATTGGAGTGAAATGATCGGGGGAGTCCTATTGAATTCTATTAATGTAAATAGCGTGACATTTTTCGACCCATATTATATATACCACTTAAAACTGTCAAGATTAGAGCGTGCGCAATGGGGTTCGAAAAAACTCTGATTGATTTTATCACAGCGTTGTTCGGTATACCTAATTGAATCCATGTAGAGACGAGAATTCAACTTTTCATTGATAAATTTCTGAGAACGCTCGTTATTAAATCGTATGGTATAATAACGATTGATTTCTAGGAAAATACGTTATTAAAGTGTAACGCTTTGATACATCCATCGGATTTCTCACTAGCGTTTTATACGACAGCGATGTTTGCTGAAAGAAAGTTTATTTTTGGGATTATCGCAATCGGTATTTGTTATATTAAGATACCCGTGTGATGTCTGCATTTCCTCGTATTCCGGAAAAAGTTCGTATCAACAATTTCTTTTCAATGTATTATATAGAAAACTTATTGCGTAATCTCAGTTGTATCGGGTTTTGAGTTTTATTAATTGGCTGTTCGACATTCTAAATTAATTATGACCTATAAATAGTTTTGACTAACGGTTTCTCATTAACGTTTATTACAAGCACTCTTACAAGTTTTTTTCCACAAGTTTTGTGTAACAGTCGATTGATTATTTTAAATCTATAAAATCTCTTATTTGTTTGTTTTTAAAAACATGATATTTTTTATAACTTTAGTCTTTACAGATAAGTACAACAACCAATTTAATTTACCGACATTCCGCTACCAGTTCCAATGTTTATTCACACTATCCTGCATCAAGCACTCCAAAAATTCCATTACCTATTTCGCAATTCCGACGCACCATTTATTTGAAAAAAAAAAGAAAAAAAACAACAACAATATATTTGTATTAGTTTTTGATTAAAAAACTGCGAACCTGCCCAAAACCCCATTTTCCCTGAAAAAAATACACGCCTCTAATAACAATACAACAGACCTATATTTTCCCTCCCCCAACACATACAGAAAACCTTTTATTTACAATTCACCCGAAAAAAAAGCTCGCGCAAAGTTCCACTTCGGCAGCCAATTCGAAAAATCGTCGAAACAATTCCGTCGCATACATATATATAGCGACGCGCGTCAATTTCAATGGGAGAGTCTCGCTGCGTGCGCGCACGAGAGAGAATTCACTCACTCTCTCTTGCAATCTAATCTCACGCGCATGCGGCGCGAGGGCGAAAAAGGAACAAGACGAGCGCGCGAACTGCGCATTGCACTGCACAGACAGAACGACAGTTCTATTCCCGCTTGCTCGTGAGTCATTTTTTTTTTTTTTTTTTGCAGAGAGAAGGCTGCGTGTGTGTTTCTGCGGTGTGTGGGTTCCCTTTAAGGAGCGGATTTTCGTTGGATTATGCAGAAATGGTATATCGTGCGTGTGTTTTTAGTCTCGGAGGCTGGAGAGAGTGAGTCAGTGAAGGAGGGAGAGAAGGTTGCACGTGTGTCTTGAGAGGTCGAGTGAGTGTTTAGTTAATTTTAAAATTTAGTAGCAAGAGAAATTTTATCTTGTGCTGTATTTATATAAGAAACTATATGCTTCTCTGCTACATTTTTTATTATATTCCCGAATTTTCTGGGACATTCTTCTTTATAAAATTTAAAAAATTAGAAGTTGATGAAAATATAATTTTGAAATATTCGGTATTTGAATAATTTTCTTTATAAACGCTACGTTACAATGTAAGAGATATTTTACAACTAACAATGGAATTTTAGTTGGAAAATTCGTAATTAATGTTAATTGAAAAACTATATAGATCCTTTCCTCGCGCAAGTCAAGGCACAATAGACGGGATTTAATTATTTCATTGTCACGGGACTGAGAGTACAAAGTGAATATCAGCTCTCGGAATCAATTTCACTGGCTGCTCGATATAAGACCTATTTATTCCATTTAACGAAGTATATTAAGTATTCCACGAGACGCCAAAGCGAAATATCGAAACTGCACTTCATTTATATTCCCGTGTACCTAAAATCAACCATTATACGTTAAAATTTACATATTTTTTGTACATCCTCGAAACTCCCATTACAAAAATACCGGAGAACAGCGGAGCCTTACCACTCGGCCACAAAGACTCCCTTTTCACGCGCTCTCTTCTCGTTAAAAGTCGGAAAGCGCGAGTGAGCGAGAGAGAGAGAGAGAGAGAGAGAGGGAGAGAGAGAGAGAGAGAGAGAGAGAGAGAGAGAGAGAGAATACCAATTAAAGCGCGCCTCGTCCACTTACTCTTTGTTCTCCTTCATCTTTCGCAGATTCCGGGATGAAGCTGTGGTGGAGCCTGCTGATAGCGGCGTTTGCCCTGCCGATGATAATCAGCCCGGCCGCGGCGAGCGCTGGCGAGACGGACCTCTGGGAGGACGACGACGGCGACAAGGAGGTACTCGTGCGGACGATCCGCGGCGCCAATAGGGGGCGAGGTGAGAGAGAGAGACAGAGCGAGCTTTTGTTGTTGTTTTTGTTGTTGTGGAACGGTGAAATTAGGCGATTGTTTCGGCGGTCCTCGAGGGGCACGATTGTGGTGCCACAGTCAAAGGATGATGTGAAGGAGGAGGATGGGGTGGAGGGGTTATGCTTTTTTTAGAGTGGTGATAAGGAATGGGAGGAACAAAGGGTTCGAGGATCAAGGGGATGGGGGTAAGGGCGCGTTTTGATATTCGAATGGTTCGTTTTTTTCTTCTTTCTTTCTTTTCGTGTTCGTTATGGAGATTTTCGTTGGTAATGTAATGTGGCGGCTATAAACAAATTTTACAGCTTTAATACTAGTGCATGGAGTTAGATGTACATTAATGCCTACTTGCATAAAGTTTGAAAATAGAGTGAAAACGAGTTTCTTGGTCTTTTTGTGAAATTGGTTATATTTTTATATCAAGTTTTGTTTAATTAAATAGTAAAATAACTGTAGAATTAGGTTTTCCTTGTGATCCATGTATTTTGATTATTAAATTTCGAACTAACATTATTTTAGGCAGAAATGCCATTTTTTTATTCTGAAAATGAAAGTTTGCTGTCCAAGTATATCCAGTTTTAAATTTGTTCAAATCTAATTGTAGTAGGATTATTCCTGATAAAATGATTGACGTTTGAAATAGAGGCTTGTTTTCAACATTTTTTTAAAAATAACGTCAATGTCAAGCAAATCTATACCAAATATCGTTTTTAATGGATAGATTTTTCTCGTGAACTATATAATGCATAGTAAAGGGAACATCAAGAGATTTCTATATATAGATAGATTTCGTCAATAACACAAACTTCAATTTGATTTTTTGATAATTACAAATAGTGAAGGGATATAAATATCTGAGCGAAAAATATTTATTTTAAAGAACGTTTTTAATTTATAAAAATAACTATATCCGATAGTTAAGGACGTGTCATAACTACAAGTTATAAATTAATTAAAAATATACTTTCAAATTCAATTTAATCTTATTTGAGTTTTATGTTACCTATAAAATGAAATTGTCAATTAAAAAAATAATTCATTCAATTTGTATCAATAAATCACCTTTTTCAATGAATACGATCAAATTAAAAAATCTACGGAAGCTTTATTGGAAACGGAACGTAATGTCTATTCGCTATAAGCTAAATTTCATCTAACGTAAATAAATAATGAAAAGGCATCTCAATTTCGTGAAAAAGTATTAAAAGTGGAAAAAATGCTAACGCAAAAAAGAGCTTTAAAGGGTAAATGATTAAAACTCGAGAAATTAAAAAATTTCCAAATACCCCCGACCTATTTTAACTCTAAACTTCTGCAATTTAACGGGCTTTCATTTTTAAACTACGTTAACGCAATATCTGCTCCATCGTCGCAGTTGATCACGAGTTTTATTAGAAAAAAAGAAAATGAAAATCAATTGAAATTTTAAAACACTGAGTAATGGTAAATCTAAAATCACTTGGAACACTATATCGCTGCTATAATGAAAACAAACATTTCTCTTTTAAAAACTCTTTTATAAAATGTCTATTCGAATCACTTGTTCCACAGTAGCAAGCAAGGACGAGACACGAACGTTTGCTAACGTCTCGCGTGCCAGCGAAAGTATTCATCCTATAAAACCTTCAATCCTCACATTCCACTTTCCTCAATTTTACTCCTCTATAAGAAAAAAGCCCCCTCACACAATCTCTCTTCCACGAACTATACATTCTCACCCCTCATCATCATTTTATCTTTTATACCCGACAGCATCAGGCGGCAGCTCGCCGTCCTGCCGCTACATCAAGGGCCAGTGGTCCGAGTGCGACCCGAAGACGAACATGCGGACGCGCACGCTCACGCTGAAGAAGGGCGACAAGACGTGCGAGCAGAACAAGACCATCACGAAGAAGTGCAAGAAAGGTAAAGGTAAAAGAAAAAGAAAAATCACATACACCTGCAGGGGAAGAGCGCGCAGACACTCGCTGCTCCACGCACGCACACATGCGCGCACGCGAGAGCGAGAGAGAGAGGGTGAGAATCGATATGCGCGCGAGCGTCGCGCCGAGATTGCCGTGCCCTCTGTTGATATGGATCTGAAGGTGCAAGAGATGCGTGCGCTACTATAGCTGCGTGTTGTTGTCTTCGAGCGGTCGGGTTTGGATATATTGTTGCTGGGAAGTTGATATGAGTAATGTGATATTATAATGATTAATTGGGGGTATCGGGTTTGAGGATGTTCGTATTTCGAAAATGAGGGGTTGAAAGAGTTTTAGGGAATTTTTCATTTAGATTTGACAGTTTATGTCTGGATTATATAACATCTGTTTTTTTTTTCAACTTTTATGTTTCACTGAATTTAAAATAAAAAGTCGCTTTTCATTTTCAGTGTTATGATAGACATTTTTCTTTTCTTAAAATGGTTTGTAAAAGTTCAAAAGTTGTCTAAAAGTACAATTTTCTTGTCGTTTTATGCATCACAACTTTGAAATAGATGAAAAAATAATAGTTTTAAAGAAGTTTTGCACATAGTTTTATATGAAATTACAACAATTTTTCTTTTTTATTGACTTTGCTGAATGCGTGTAGCACATTGAAAAGGGCCATTGAGCTTTTTATTAGCTTGAGCGGTAAAAATAAATTTTAAGTTAGAACGACCGAAATTAATTAAAAAGCTCAAAAACTTCAAGAAACTCTATAAAATCTCGGATCAAGTCCTCAGATTCAAAATTTGATTGGAAAACTTTTCCGACTGCATTGTAACTTTGGTAAGATTACACTTTTATTCAAATTTTAAGCTATTCGCGAAATTGATTTCTTATTACGAAATCCGTGTTACAAGGCTATCAATCAACTTAAACTTTCAACAAACCATTTTCGAACGTCATCTAATAGATTCTTTGACTGTTCTCTTTTTGTAATAAATAATTGCTACCGCATAATAGAAGGGAAAAAATAGTAAATAAGTATATAAACTACTCTCTATAGTTGAATTAGTGAAAAAATGACTAATTATTCGTTAAAATTGCTCCACCGTCGAATGAGTGAATAATATATTTCCACTAAGAATTAGTGAATATTCACTACTTAATTCGGCGGTGGAGCAATTTTAACTAATAATTAGTGGTTTTTTCACTAATTCAACTTTAGAGACTAATCCAAATTCTTGTATATATCTGAACATAAAAAGTTATCACCCATCGAAACCTAATTTTCAATAAATACTTTTGCACAATAATTTCTCGCTTTCGTCGTGAGATAAAATAATATAACAGTTTCAATCTGATATCGATCACCTTTTTTCTTACAACATTCCACCTTACCTCACCACCCGCGGCAACATTTGCATAAACCGTACGACGCGCGCATATAGCGAATCTCACCCCGCTGCGCCGTCGACGTGCGCGAGTCTGCGAGAGAGTACGAAAATAATCTTATGTTTATATCATTCGCGCGCATATGTATAATACAGCTTGCCGATACGAGAAGGGCTCGTGGAGCAGCTGCACGAACCAGAACATGACGCGGGTTGACACCATCAAGCCGAACAGCGACCCGTCCTGCGAGAAGACGCGCCGCATCAACAAAAGGTGTAAGCCCGAGGCCAACAACAAGAAGGCTACCAAAGGTATGATAAGACGCGAGTCGCGAGTGTGTAAGGTGGATCGTCTAAGTGTGTAATAATAAAATTGTTACCGGGGCTAGCCAAGCATAGTCAGACATTAATGCCAAATCAATTATTTTACTGTCTACAATAACCGCCCTACTGAAAAATCTCACGTGAGATTCTGCTTGAAGTGGCGGGAAAAACCTTGCGTTAATTAAAAACGAGTATTCCACAACTGAGGACTGGCTAATAAGTATAGTTTTATCCCCCAAATGAATTAAAAAATACACCTTTCAAAGCGTTACGGATAATTTTACAATTTTTTTAAATTTTCTCACGTGAGATCTCACTGGATCCCAGGTGAGACCACGCTTATGAAATTTTAAAGAAAGTTCTCGCACGTGAGATCTCACGTGTGGAATTTTTAAAAATTGTAAAACTATCTGAAACGCTTTGAAAGGTGTATTTTTGAATTTATTTGGGAGGTAAAACTACCTATTAGGCAGTTGTCAGTTGTGGAATAGTTTTTTTTAATTAATACCAGATTTTTCCCGCCACTTCGAGTAGAATCTCACGTGAGATTTTGAGGTGAGATCTCACGTAAGATCTGAAGTGCGAAATCATGTGAGATCTGAAGTGAGAAATCACGTGAGATCTCACGTGAGATTTTTTAGTAGGGCGTACCTTTGTTTTAATTTTCGTGTTTTCTTATTTTCTATAGTGTAAATAAATATCTTTTAAAAACTGCGATAACAAAAGTAACAGCATCATTTGAATTCGTCAAAACATGTGGATTTTAAACAAAAATTGAATCTTTTTAAATACAGAAAATAGTAGATTATGCACCTAGGGAGTAAAGTAGGTTATGTACGCCCGTGAGGGATTTGATGCCCAAGCGAAGTGAAAGCAGCAACTCGCGGACGTTCAAATCAGTCAATTTTTATTTTGGCAAGCTCTAAACAATTATTTTAGTTATTTCATTCTATGTTCCCTTTTCAATGATGCAAATATCACAAACTTGTATAGACGTTCTCGTTTAAAAAATATTTTACTGGATGAACTCATTTACATCCTTTATCATACTCTGCTACATCTACTTTTATTTCATTAAGAACTGAAAAACTATAAACCCGATAGAAATTGATTTAAAGATAATTAATCAAATAAAAAATTAGTGTTAACGATATATTATTATACAAAGATTGTATAAAGAAAAATTTAAAACAAAAGAACTGTTTTAAAAGAATGTATTGTGCAGGAACGTTGATGAGAATAAAAAATATAGCACAAAAATAGAAAATTTTAAGCAAATACATAACGTCATAACGATGTTATCTAACGAACCAATTTCTCTTTTAGACCGATCGAACAAGAAGGCCAGCAAGCAGCAGTAAGCACAGACTTCGACGAACGCCTGGCGAAAACCCTGAAAGGCGTGTCTCAGACCTTCCGCGAAAAGAAAGAAACACAAAACTACAAATCAGGAGAGACCGAGAGAAACAATATATAATGACGACGAGTCATGCGGACGATGCGGCAATCGGCTTTGCGCCGAGTATGACGAGAACACATAAACAACAAGAATCCACATCCAACGAATTGGCACCGGAAGTCGAAAAATCGCTAAATTCCGCCGACGAGAAATCTATAAATATGTTATAAATATAAGTGTGTAAATCCGCTCGGCGGGTCCAAGCTCAAGAGGCCTCGAGCGAAAGAGAGTAAAAGTAAAAGTAACCGTAAACGATGCATTTTCTGTGGTTGATAATAAAAGAAAGAAAAGTAAATAAATGAAAAGAAAATAAAAATAACACGACGACTAACTACTACTACCACTACTACTCTTTTGGAAGCGACGAAAAAACCGTGTGTAGCAGAATATATAGGCAGGCGTCAGCAGTTGATGATAACAAATTAAAAAAAAAAATGCAAAATAAATATCGTTTTTTCTCGTCCTCGTATGATTAATGTAACGTTTAAGAACTTTCGCGTAGCGTTTGTGAATTATACCGTGTAAGTGTACGACGAGGAGGATAATAATAATGATGATGATAATGATTAAAAGAAAAGGAAAAAAAAGAGTACTATACGTTTTGCGTTTAACAGCAGTAAAATGTTATATAGGTATACATGTGAGAGAGAGGCAGGCGGCCTGCGATCCTTCTAAATCCCTCTTTAAAAAATCATACATCGAAACGCAAGGAAAAAGATGTGCGCGTAGTTAGCATCGCAGGCGATCGTCTTCGCCGACTTTAACGTATAAACTATATTATTATTAATTATTATTATTATTATTAAAGTAAAATCAACAAGATTTAAAAGTAAACAAAGAAAACAAAAAATAAATAAAAAACGAGAACAAACGGCGCGTGGTGAATTGACTATACGTGTATATCTATCCGTCAAAAAAGTGAAATAAAAAGTATATGTTCGAAAACTATATGTGTATACGTCAAGCCAGCCGCGCGCGGTCTCTCGACACCTTTCGAATCGTGTACTTCCATCAGATAATTATTCTCGATACGCGATAATATATGAAGCTGCCGCCGCGCCATTAACCAGCCCCCGGCCAGCTTTATTTTTTGTATTTCGTGGTTAGAGAATCATAGAGATATCTTCCTTATCTCCCCCACCCCGAACCCCAACCTTCTTTTTAAATATCGTATAATGGATCTTAGAGCTTCCTATATCTCGTTTTCGAATGAATTATGTATATCAGGGGCCTTGGTGAATTTGATCGTCAAATCGTCTGTGTTCTCGCGCGAGTATATAGATACGTTACGAAATTGTTTGTTTTGTACACAAGACATCCCTTCTTTTCTTTGTCTTAAGTGTGTTAGTTAATTAAGAGACCTAACGATTATATATTATATACACGTGTTCTACTTTGACGATGTACCTAAAAAATTGAGAAATGCATTAGTTTATTATGAGTAATAAATTTTTTTTAAGCGATGTATATCTCAAGTTCATTTTCATTTTGTACATGTAATAATAATAATGATCAAACGATTAGAATCAAAAGAAACGTTCTCGTATGAGGATCAAAAAAGTAAAACTTTGATTCATATATACTTTGCTCAAGCTCCCTGAGAAAACAAAAGCATCTGCCATTATTTTGACGATGATGAACCCAGCGCGTACTTATATATGCCAATTGTGTGCACTGCACTTGTATCTCCGAAGATAGTTTACTTCCTTCCCTTATTCCTCTACTCCCTTCTTCCATTAAAAGCTAATATATATATACGGAGAAGTAGAGAAAACTAATGTCCATTGTTATTAACTACGGATCCACGTATATTAAATGCACACACACATAAATACACACACAGACACACCGTCAAATACGAAGAAATTCCGCAATTATGTAGAGAGCCAGTGAACAAAATAAATAAAAACGGTCGACGCCCATGACGCGGTGCAAAAAATGTTTCTTCACGCGTTTAATTCTCCGATGTAAGACTTAGATAAAACTATGATAAAAAGAAAAACGTAAAATGACGTAAATAAATATATAACGATAAACGCTATTAATATAAATATTAAAAAAAAAAAGAAGACTGTAAAACGAGGAGCGATTATTTCTTTTTTGCACCAGCGTCGCGTACCGGTTGAGCACGAAAATCAAAGCAAAATGGAGAGATTTCAAAATAAAAAAAGTAAACGAGCCGTTCAACGAGAAAACTCATAATGTGTCTTCTTTCGCTAGAGCAGATATGTCAAAGTTTCCTCGGCGCGATTATTATACTTGTATCTTGTAAAATTCTCGATTAAAAAATACGGCGGATATGTGTTATATACAATTAATAAATGTAGAGAAGAATGTTAGAAGCGAGATGGTGATGACGAGGATGATGACGATGATGAGCGAAAAGGCTGATTTTGATTTGTACGTCCGAGTGAATCACCCCCCCCCCCCCGAATATCAAAAGTATACGACGAAATTGTTGACATGTGAGATATAGAGGACAATTTTATTCTAATTCGTTTAATCAAAAATGAAAACAGTGAATGATCAAAAAATAGAATCAAATGTTTTATTTACTTTTAATCGAGCGTACAAATTGAGCAGCGAGAGCATGAGAACAAAAAAAAAAACCATGTAATATCCAAAAGTAGAAACGAGACGGGAGAGAACGTAGGTAATGTGAGCGCAGAAAACTTTATTATAATTAATCCTCCAATTTCTAGCGTCTAGACGATGAAGGAAAGCATAGATGACAGTTAATTAAATTATTAAATTTAAATTAATTAAAGAAAAAAAACCATGCCATATCATCTCGTAAGGATAAATGAAGAAGAAATAAAACAAAAATACAAATTAAAAGTTTATCGAGTAGCCTACGTAATGATAGCATCTGTGTTCTACATGGTTCCCACGCCCCCCACTCGATATTCTCCACTGGACGTCCGAATATCGTTTTTTCGTCTCTCTGTGTGTTACTACACGCGAATTTAACCCGCGATCGATTATATTATATATCAAAAGAAAAAAATAAGGCAAATTTCTTCGATGTGCATTGTTGCTCTTATATTAATTCTGGCGTGCATTGTAACATAGCATTGACGGAAAGCGCAAAAAAGCAGACTTTCCGGGTCTTCGTTTCTGGTTGTAAGATAAATAAATGTCGATGAGGTGCGCACCCCGCACCACCCCACCCACACACGAATGTAAAGTTATAAAACTCTTTGCTCGAAAATCAATGTGACGTATTTTCGTGAATGTTGGCCCCTAAACGTTGTTCGACATAACAAAAAAATAAATAAGGAAATTCAAGTGTCGTAAGCGTACATAATCGATGAAGACTGAAACGAAAATTCTTTGATTTTTAAATTCACCGCCGAATTCTTGTCGACGATGAGGCACTGTTCATCAATATATCAAATAATATGTACGTAAAAATCTGACGGAAAAACTGATGATGCAGTGCTTTGTGAACAAAAATATGAGAAACTCGACAAGAATTGTAGATCTACCGTATCAGTTATACATGAATTCGGTTTACACGGTAAACAAAAATGAAGTGTTAAGATTCCGACGCATTTATTCTTTGCTTATTTCCCGCGACAGTTTCAACGGTTGTTGTATTATTGTCTCTGTGTCCACGAATTGTTGTATACCGTAGACGTTGAATAATGGAGAAAAATGAAAAATCAAACGATTGAACTTTATGATGAATAAGACGACAAACGATCATCCTGCCAAGTCGATTATGATTCACGTGGAATGAAAAAAGAAAAAAAGTTTTATAAAAATTGTTCGACGCTGTAAACTGTACGTTTTAATTTTACATTTCGCCACTGCGAACTATAATAGTTGATTATAGTGAAGTATACATATGCTTTTTTCTTACCTAACACTTGAGGATAGATTTTATTTTCATTATTATATCGCATAGTTTACCATCTTACATATTTTTTCATAGTTTTACTTTTCAATTCTTTTTCACATTGAAAAGTAAAATGGGCGAACATCTTATTAAGTTTCATTTAAATTTAAATGACCTTATTGCATTATGTATATCAACGTATCTATCAAATGAAAGTGTAACCCATTACACATGTAATGAAAATCCAATGTTGTCAATAAAAATTAAAATTATGTAAGAACTATTAGTTAATTGGCTTTCGTTATTTCACACACAGTACCGATGTTTGCATTCATCTTTATAGTACCCATCATAATAGTCTTTATCTCGAACAGGAAATCGGATGTGTCACATTCGGCATATTAGCGTAATGATTACTGAAAATTCCATTCATTGTTAAGGGCGTCAGTATATGAATCAGTAGGACAAGTCGATAAGATAAAATTTTAGTTTATTGTAAATATCAATAGATAAAGTACAAATGTTCTTTTATCTAGCTAAGAAGCTAGATTAATAGAAGTGAATAGTATAAAATTCATAGAAAAATTTATAAAATTGTAAATAGTATAAAAATTTTTGAAGTATTAAAGAGATTCAAAGATTTTAAAATCTTTGTTTAAAAAGGCAGTCGAACTACCCATTTTCTTAAGGTGATGCTTGGTCTACCCGTTATCGACGATTGCAGGGACCGATTTTTCTCATTCAATTTTCAATTTTAAGAAAAAATCTCTGATATGTTGTAGTCCTTTACTAAATTTACGTATCAAAGTTTTTTTCTAGAAAATTCAAAATTGAAAGAGAAAAACGGGTCCCTGCAATTGTCGATAACAGGGGGGCCGCACATCATCTTAATATTAATATTCAAAAGAATTTTCTAAAGTAAAATTATATAGGCAGTTTTTGGCTGCTTGTACTCTTAAGCACTTACATTTAATAATCAGGTGCATTTCAACAGTTATTTCATCTGTACAAATAAGCAAAAGTTCTTGTTAACAAAAGTAGAGTTACATTTTTCAAAGGCATTGGCAATAGATTAGATATACATCTTCTGTTTCTTAGTTTCTGTATAGAAAATATAACTCTGCACTACACTAAGCATTACAATCTAATATGGACGGAATCATTAATGCACTTGAGATTCTATATAGTATCAAAAATGAGATTCATTTTTCATTGATGAATAAAATTAAAATATTTCTTGTGAAAATAATAAATTTAAAGCATCTTTGTGCGACATGAAAATGTTTTATCCGTTTGAGCTAAGCTATAGAAACTGATAAATCACGGGAATATGATTTGCTTTCCCAATCTTGTTCAGTAGGTAATGGTTCATGCCTAACTTTGCATATGCGTGGCCCATATTTGAGCATAATCATTATGACACCCACTATAAAAAGTGCCAGAACAGCAGATGCTGGCCAAAATATGTGTAAACTCATCTTTGATTTTGTTTTTATCACTAATCTAGGACTTTACCAATTCTTTGTTCAGTAAGAAAACTTAAATGTCACTTTCCCGCTTCTGAAGTTCCATATATTGCTGTGGTGGTGTTCCACGTTCTTCTTCTTGGTGATATTGCACGTCCTCGTGTATAGTATCCTTGTATGTTTCAACTCCCTCTTCCAGTTCGCACAAATCTAAGGGAGGGTTCTTGTGTGGTGTTACAGTCCAAAGTGATGAAACCCAACGGTTACCTATAATTTAGAAATAATCATTAAAAACTTTGTAAGTACACATGCAAATATTTTAGAAAATAAAATGAGTCAATAAAACATCCATTATGAAGTTAACGAATGAGTCATAGTGCTTGGATGATGCACTAATCAAGCTTTTAAGCAGTAAAAAAAACAACTCACCAGTGTTTCGATCCTGCCAGTAATTCTTGTACTGGGAGCAAAAGCAGAAGGTAACGTTGATGATGATCAAAAAGACACCGATAACAGTACAGATGCTGATTGCCACATAAAATGGAGTAAAGTCTCCTATAATTGAATCCTCCGGATTGAAGTATGGGTTATTCTTGTAGGCTTCGCGCTCGTCTAGAATAGACATTTCATAAGTTTACTCTTAAATCTGAAAAAGAAATAAATGAGAAACGTTTTTTTTAATGGAACACTGACTGAACATCTCGCAACTAAGTACATCTCGAACCCAACGCAAAAAAGTTCTCCAGAGAAACCCACGAAGTTACCGTTCAAACATCGCCCTGAATTATTGACTTACAAACAGCCGCGCGCGTTCGCGCCCTAAACAAGCGCTACAGCTAACTCACCGATATACCTTTCACCTGCCGTCCAACTTAGCCGCAATTGCATAATTTTTTTCCCGAGAAAGCGACGTTTCTTTAATCCGGATATAATCCAATTCCCGACCTACCTCTACAAACCACGACAGACGAGAGTGAAAAAAAAAGCAGCGGCGGCGAGCCTTCAAGCTTACGTACACGGTACAATACAATACGTACGTTACCGATGCGCGCATGGGCGTGTGAAGCCAGCGAGCGCTCGCAGTCGTCACCGTTCGTATATACGTTACTCTCGCGCGCCGCGCCGATTTTTTTTACTTTTTTTTTCTACACATCCCCCTCATTGCGCATACTTGTACACTATACGAGGTATACCTGCTGAACACTCACCGTTTGAAGGATCCTGGATGCTAAACAACCGGCCTGGCGAACTGCACCTCCCGGGTCACCGTTGAACGACACGACAATGATGATAACATTTATATAGGAGAGGCCTCACACTGGGCGCGCCGATGTATCAGCAGCGACTACGGCGATGACAATTAGCGGCGCGCGCCGAGTCTGAATCTCTGAATATGGAATGTTTACCCGTTAGTGTAGTGGTAACCGAGTCAACGCGCTGACTCGTAATACTCGTATATCGTGTGTATATTTTGGGCGGGGCGCGAGGAGTGGGGTCAGTGGGGGGAAGGCGATGGAACGCGTGGACGATCGGCGGCTTTCGTAAGCGTGTGCATGAGCTGTGCTCGCGCGGCAGCGGCATAGACCATAAAAAGGCGAGAGGGGAGAAGGAGCGCGTGTGAAAAAGACCTGATTATCGAGGGTCTGAAAGAAGGCAGGCCGGTATTGTATGGCTGTAGGCAGGCACTTGACTTTCTGTTGGAACGGTGACTTTTCGACGTTGAATAAAATATTGATTATATTCCAGGTTTTTTATAGTACATAGCATGTAGTTTTTTATTTTGGAGTACAAAAGTGGTTTTTGTACAGTATTCTTTAAATAAATATATGTAAGGGCACGTTCAACGTGCTTAACGAAAAATTGCTTAACAATGTTATTATAAAAATAAAAAATTAATAATAATTGTTGAATGCAAATATTATGTTTGGTGCATATGGGCAAAATGGGTAATACTGATATAAAGAATTAGCTACTTTTGTTTTATAAAAAATTGTTGAATTTAAACTTTTGATTAAACTATCTTTGTGCTATTTTTAAATATTTCAGTTACTAAATAGAGAACAGTCTTATCTGCATTTTCAATAAATTAAAATTATTTTTCACTTCTAGAGCTATCTATGTTGAGTGTAGCTGTAATGCACATATTCTCTAAGGTTGTATTGATATCTGTATAATGCACCAGCCGACACTTAAATCCAAATGATTTTAAATATTCTAATCTTCCCCAGTTTAATAAAGTTTTCACTTTTCGGCCTATTATTTCACGATCACCATCTTCACTAGTATTACTCTGCTTAATACCACATGTAGCCCAGCTTGCAATTTTACACAAGATTGGAAATTCATCCTTAGCAAAACCTTCACTTTCTAAATACTTATGACCCACATAACGTGAATAATTGCACTGATGATGACAACAAAATGCAATCACTACACCAACTTTTTCATTTTTATTATCTTGAATTGTATTTGTCATACATCTCAAAGTCAAATCTGGAAATTACATGTGATATTTGGTTTAAAGAAATTTTTGACCAACAAAATTAAATAAAAATTTTAATTTACCTGTAGCAGAACCACAAATATGCTTGGCAATAGCAACTTTACATTGCTTTTCTTTAAATTCTGGAACGTCACTCAATTTTAAATCAGCAATATCTGCCCTAACTCTTGCTACTTTTATTTCATACTCTTCAGTTTTCAATTTATTATCTTTTTTATGCCTGTGACTGGATCGATCCACTAACAAGATTGAAGAGTTGATTTGATGTTTTATAACTTGAGCTAGCCAATACGTCAATTTACCTAATAGAAAAAGTACATATATATATTTTAAGACATTTTAAATGTAAATTCTATTTACAACTGACAAAGAAAGTTTAATACTTTTACCTCGACCTGCTCCAAATTCAATAAAACATGTATTTTCATGCACAAGGTCAGTTTGTGCTAAGTGTCCTAGTAAAGATGCTGTTTGTAATAAATGTCTCTTGGCTTCAGGTCCGTATATTGGATTACTTAATTCTTTTTCTAGAACTTCATGCTTTAAAATTTCTTCAGGTATTGCTGGTAATTTGCCTGAACAGTCACAGGCAGTAGTTAGAAAATCTCAAAACAAAAGTATGAATAATTTCGATAAATATTTATCTTACCATGAGAAGTTTTTATTTTATTAATAACAGCATCAACTATACTTTGATCTATCTGTGATAATGGCTTTCCAATAACACACTCTGTAGTGTCTCCCAAATTAATCCCTTTAACAACATATGATGGCTGCATATCTTGCTTAATTTTTGCATTGCACACCTTCAAGTGTTTCGATAGTTTGGATTGAAAAACAGTACTGGAAATAATCTACAAATTTTATGAGGTTCCCACTGATAATACAGCTAATTTAAGTAAATAAATCAGTCATCATTTTACTCACTGAGAAGAATCTAATGGACAAACTATCCTCTCATCAATTATTTTGTTGATTTCACCATTACTGGCTTGGTGTTCTCCACAGTATCTTCTACCTTTTTTCACTGTCATTCGGCAGTAACGCTGTTTGCGGTCCAAAAAGAACTGACAATGCTCCATACCTGTCATCTTGTATTAAAACTCAAAGTCCTAAAATGGTTTAAAATTAATTAGTCAAAAGATGTTATAACTTTGTCCTAATGTGTTATATATAATGTCTTAAAACATAAGAAAGTTGAAATTGTACAAAAGTAAATAAACTTTGTATTCTAAATAAAGTTTCTACTAGAGCTTAAAAATAACTTCAACTCTAGAAATATATACACTTCATAAAATGTGAATGATAATCAATGTAGGATAATTTCTTTTATCTCTTGTCCAAACAAATTTTTTCAACTTTCTTATCAAAAGTAATTTACACAAAAGTGTTCCGAAAAATCAAAACATTGACAAATCATTCCAATATTTCAGGTTAGGTCAATCACGCCGTCTGCCCGACAACAAAAACCGCCTGCCAACAACGACTTCAAGTATTTCAACGAACCCGTTCAAAAAGAAAACAAGTACTTAAACATCTCATCAGCACTTGCCGAAAAAAATCACCTGCCGCACTGGCCGCACGATAAACCCTCAGCACAGCACTCCAATCGCTCCGAAACAGCTGGAGTGGAGCCCGTACTAATCCTCGACAGTAAACGCCATATTCACACGACGCGTGCGTAACTTAGCAGACGCTTTTCGGGCGGAACTACTACAAAGCTAAAAAATCTCGCGACAACGACCTCCTCCTCCTCTCCTCATCTCTGGTACGAGCATCGGCGGTTCTCAAGCGTATGCATACGCGATGCCCGTCGGAACAAAGCGAGTAGCAGCGCGAGCGAGAAAGAGAGAGAGAGCTAGTGCAAACAGCGGCGACGCATCGAGACGGGGACGGAGAGACAGAGAGCGAGAATATTACTAGTGCTGTATGCGCGCACCTGCATCGGCGTTCGCTTCGACTATACAGTCGTGCGATGTGACTTCCCACGCGCGGATCGCAGCGGTGGCTCATAATACAGGCAGTGGTATCAACCTCTCCGCTCAACCTCACCACGACGGCGTCATGGCCTGGAGCGTCCGTAGTTGAGAACCGTCTCCGCTCCGCTCTCTGCGTGTGTATATACACGTTGTGTGGTGTATCGTATCTCCTAGGCGCGCGCGCTGCGCGTGCGGGAGATTTTCGAAAGCCACGGGAGGCGAGGAGACAACAGGTCGGTGGCGACGGCGGCAGCGGCGGAGGTGCGAAGGCGATGAGGCGGAGGTTCAAGATGAGGATTATGATTGTCGGCGCCTAGGCTGGTGCCAGCGGCGGGCGAGCCCTGAACGTGAAGTAAATATGTATAATACGCAGCGTTCCTTGCATTTTTTTTTTCTTTTTGCCTCTCGCTGTTCGCTGTGGAGCGTTGTGTTGTGGCCGCGAGAGGAGGAGAGATGAACGATGAGGCTGCGAGCGATGATGATGTGCTTGTGACGATAGATAGATCTCGGTGTGTGCCTGTATGTGAGCGTTCGTGGGTATATGTCAACACGTGCCTTTCGAGGTAAAGTTGTCTTTTTTTTTTTGTGTTTTGCTTGCATTTTAGCGTGTATTGTGAATGTCATGCTCCGAAATTTTTGTTAAGTGTGTAGGAAATTTTCATGTGAATTTTTTAAGATTTTAGAATTTTTTTTATGATTTTTTTGGTTTTTTATGTGTTTATTTGTTTATGTAACAGTAGAGAAACTTTAATTTGCAAGCTTATTCGTACAACATAATTAGATATCACTATTTTCAAAATTTACTGATGTCTTTTATTTCGTCTTATTTTGCAGATTATATAGTTCCTAAAGAAGAAAGCCAGCAACAATGGCAATAAATAATAGTTATTTCGTTATGCCGATGAACATGGATAGAGTTTGTCGCATTTGTTTACAAGAGAATACAAATTTATCTCCTATATTTTGTAATGGTCAGAGTGTGGCCAATTTGGTTGATTTGCCGCAGAAAATTCAAATTTGTGGTGGGGTTGAATGTCAAGAGCAAGATGGCTTGCCTACTTTGATATGCGATGTTTGTATATACAAGGCAAGTGTTGCTCACGAATTTAGGCAACTATGTCAACACTCAGATGCTCGCTTAAGGCTTTATTATAATAAGCCTGCTAAATACAATGCCATTGTAAGTTTTACAATTGAAAGCTATCATAGCATGTTAAATATTTTATTTTGAAAATAAATTCACCTATTATTTTATAGATTTAATTTGTTTATGAAAGTATTAATTAATTCAAATTATTTTAGGATTCCGGTACACAGACTGATCAACAAACACAAGCCCTTTTAACGAAAACTGATGAAGAATTGCAAAATGATTATTTTGTAAAACAAGAAGTTATTAATAATCAACAATTTCATACAGCAATATCAAGTGGAGATTATCATTCAGAGCCTCAAGCAAATTCAGTTGTTACAACAATTGAAGCATCTATACCTACAGTTGATGTAAATATGACGGTTGAAGAAGAGAAACTTTTTAATTGCCATCTTCATTTCACAGAACAACCAAAGGATGTTGATAAAAGCTCTCAAATAGTGCCCTGTGATACACAATCAGTGACATGTACACAAGAATTAATTCCAGTTTCTACAAGTTTAATAGATAGTGTTTGTACTATGCAGGCTGATGTAGGCACTGTTGGAAGTGAAGCAAAAGCAGATGTTAATTATTTTAATTATATGCCAAAAGACATAGAAACTATCGAAGACAATAGTTTGCATAAAGAACCAACAGATGACAGTTCAAAATTGTTACAAAATAATACTTTTAATGATACAGATATAGAAGGTGATTATTTTGATAGAGATTGTGATAGTCAAAATCCAGAGGACATAAAATTCAAATGTGAAATCTGCTCCAAAGCTTATACTACACAAAAAGGTTTAAAGAAACATCAGTTAAGTCATGAAAAACAACATAAGTGTGATATTTGTTCAAAAACATTTTTTAAATTAGAAGAATTAGAAAAACACAAGAGTTTTCATACATTGAAACCTTATGCTTGTCATTTATGTATTGCTAGGTTTTCAAAATCACAAAGCTTAGCTAAGCATTTAAAATCTCACAACGAAAAAGTCAACGATAGTCTGAATCCAGATGAGAAAAAGGAAGAAACAGACTTGAAAAGGAATTGTAAAAATGAAGATGATACAGAAGATGAAAATGACAAAGGAAATGAGCTAGATGGATTTGAAAATGCTCCAGAGATTTTTAAATGTGATGAATGTGGTCAGTATTGTTCAACATTAAAAAATCTCAAACGCCATGCCCTCATACATGGTGAGAAAAAATACTCTTGTACTGTATGTAAAAAATGGTTCTTCCGACCAGACACACTAAAGAAACATGCAGAAAGACATGGACATGGACTGCTAGATAATCTTAGTGAAGAAAACAGTTTTTATAATGACTCAGACGACGATGGATTCCCTAGTACTACAAAAACCATTAAAACTGACAATGATATAACAAAGAAAGAAGAAAGTGAAGAAGAAGGCAATGGAGAATACAAGTGCCAGAACTGCGACAAGGTAATGGCGACTAAAAAAGGTCTGCGAAGGCACGTAGCAATGCATAAGCCTAAGCCGGAACCAGCCGTCTGTGAAATCTGCAAAAAAGTTTGCGCCAGCCAAGCTCGTCTCACCCTCCACCAAAAAACCCACAATAAGCCGAAGGAAAAAGTGCCGCGCGAGTACCTCTGCCACATCTGCAGCAAAGTCTATCCCAGCAACTCGTCGCTCACCTACCACATGCGTACCCACACGGGCGTCAAGCCTCATGTCTGCAAGACCTGCAACAGCGGCTTCACCACGACAACGAGTCTGGCCAATCACATACGCATCCACACAGGTGACAAGCCCTTCGTTTGTCACGTCTGTAGCGCTGCCTTTGCTGTCAGCTCGGCATTCAGACGCCACTTGACCCGTCATACCGGCGAGGCCAATTATCTCTGCAAAACGTGCGGCAAAGCCTTCAAACGGCTCAGCACCCTGAAGGAGCACACTTACACGCATTCCGGCGAGAAGCCCTACGTGTGCAAGACTTGCGGCGCGGCGTACAGCCACAGCGGTAGCCTCTTCGCTCATCTAAAGCGTTGTCGCGCCCAGTACACCGAGATGGTCGTCGATGATCATCATCACGCGGTCGCCCATCATATCCACGTTAATAATGTGCAATCCGCAGTGCGGTCGCTTGCTGTGATAGGTCAGATGTTTTGAAGAATTGAATTTTTTTCTCTTTCGAAACATACACGTCCCAACTTTATTATTATTATTACTAATAAGCGTATCTTACGACTGAAACTTTGATACGAAAGCCATCACTGAACGCATTTTGCCTATTTTTTTTATAATCGTGTTATTCTTTATTTTAGTCTTATCATCATTATTATACTTTTGAATATAAGATGCAAAGCAGCTTTTATACAATTCTTTAGTCGGCGATTACTAACGGTCTTTATTGTACAATAATTAAATAAATATTTAACGATATAAAAAGTTAATTATATTTTCTTTAGTATTGTAGATTACTTGAAACATTTTTAATTTTAAGTCGTGTAAATGTAAATTACGATTTGATATTATAAAATGAGATTGAAATTATTGTTTCACATAATAAATATGTAAAAATATTATATGAATCTTTTTTCTTATACACTGATATAGAAATAGATATTAATTCCAATATTTAGTTTATGGAAGATCCTAAATGAAACTGGAGTACATGGGGGGAGGGGGGGGGGCAAAGTTTAGTCTAGACGTTCTCCATTCTGACATAAGCTACTATGCAGATTGTGCAAAATTTCGAAATTCCAAATTACGAAAATAATATTTTTGAATGTAACAAATCACCTACTGTACAAAATATCGAATTTCATTAATTGAATTTTAATAAGGATATAATAAAGATATTTTGAAATAAATCATTAGAAACAAGTTATATTTGCTTAGAAATCGTATTGAGGAAATTCGATGTTTTTGACAGTTATAGGTGAATTGTTAGTTCGAAAATATGATTTTCGTAATTTAGAATTTCGAAATTAAGAACAATCTGCATTACCATATGTCGAACTGAAAAACGTCTATAGTTGATGACTTCTTTGACTTTGGACCCCACTGAAGTACGTTTGATTTGCTAACACAGGTAATCTGTATATGATCTATAAATTTTTTTAGAATTCTAATTCCATAATTGCTAGTTATTTATTAAGTAAGAAATATGAAATAATGTTTTGTTCACAGTTTATAGAAAAAGAAATACTAGTTTTTATTCAAATCTTAATTGTAATATATATTAATATGTTAGTACAAAATGATACTAATATTTTCACAGACACAAGCTTAGTCTATTTGTACAAAAACTAAAAATACAATGAACTTGTTGCAATATGTTAAGACAATTCATTTAAAATTTAGCAAGTAGTAACTTCTTCTTCTTCTTGCCTTTTTTTTTTTGTTAACAAGCGAAACCGTCGCCATACCGAGGCTCTAGTTCTTTTTAAAATTAGGGCTAAATCTGCAAATTTTCTATATTTAATATTACTATTATTATTTTTTTTAATAAACTCTAAAATTATATTATCTTCAGTATGCGAATATCTGGAAAATAATAATGTTTTTATTTAAATGAGAAATTATAGAAAAAAATTATAAATAATATTAAATTTTGTAATACCTGGAGACTTTATGTGGGTCAAACATCACTTTGAACCTATTATAAACGCTGTACAAGGATCTATTGTAAAGGCCATCAGCTATGAAACGTACAAACCTGATCCGATTTCTTAAACTTAGAAAAAACTCTTTATTTTTATATTTCATTTGCAAAAAAGGTTTAACATTCTTAGGATTCCAATCATGCCTCTGTAAAAAGTAATTGTTAACAGACTTTTTTAAAAATATTTGTTCTACATAAAACTTAAATTTTAAAAATAGAACTATGACTATATTTAACTATTTACAATATGCAAAAAATGGTTTCATTTATTAAATAAACGTACCCGACAGAAGGCTTTCCAATTTCGCCTTATTATTTCATCTTCTGAGTCTGAATATGTCCCTATTTTTAAATTGACATAATTTTCAAATTTTTCTCTTTCGGCTATTTTTAAAGCACGGGTACCGGCAGTTTTTTCAATTCTATGCTGGGGCAGTACTTCATGTCTCAAATCAACAATCATATTTGCTAGTTTCTAGAAAAGAATATTATTTTCAAGCAATTCATAACATTATGATTAATTTACTATGAAAATTTATCTTACTTTTCTTTCTTCAGGTGTAGGCTGGTATGTCATGCGTCTTTTAAAATTTGGACATAAAGTTACTTTATCATCATCCGAATCAAATTCAGAATCTACTGAATTATTCTGTTCATCCATTTCCAGCTCAGAATCAGTAAAATCATCTTCTTGCATTTCTTTTTCTATTTTTGCACATATAAATTAATAAAATATTAATATTTGGTAATAATATAAACATTAAATTATTAAGACTTATTTATGAAATTGTCTGAATTTGTGAATATAAAATAAATTTATACTATTTTATCCCAATGTTTTTGTTGAAATACGAATGTTTTTTTTTATTATTTTGCTATTTACATATAGTTTTTCATAGCGACACATCATTTAGATATATTATACTATACTAAAAATATATGATAGAAGTAATAAATCAAAATACCTTGCAATTATTTGGCAATCAATTAATTTACTAATTTTTCATTATTTATACAATAAAAATTAAAAAAAAAATACTATTAATACCAAATAGGTTATGTTAAAAAGTTAATTCCTTGAATATTTTTTCTAAATTAACAAATTTGTTTTATGCTTACTCATATTGGAAGAAATTAAATGCTAATTTATGAAATGGAAAAATTCTCTTTTTACAACAATGTTTACAGTAAATAGATGGGAGACGATGTGTCAACAACATAGCGTTCCAGATACATTCCAACCTGACTCGACGCCCAAGCAGATCTGCAGATGTTTGAAGAACCGCGTAGGTTGGGTTGGGACTTGGAAGGGAGGGGGCAGTGCAAAACATAAATATAGTATCGTTGGTCGTCACCACGAGCGCAGTTGCCGGTTTTCGCAGGTGGTCTATCAAGTTTGCACCCAAAATCTTAATTCATTAAAACAACAATAATAAATCGATTGCGCAGTTCAAGTGTTTTGACTTTCGTGGAAGCGATCTCAACAATAGCATAACATTGATAATGCTGTGATATCGATAACAAACATTTATTTGAGATAAGTTCATCATCCTTTGCTACAAAAATTTTTAATTTTTATCGCGCCTGTGTAAAATTTTACATAAAAATACCAATGCTTAACGGTACGCTGATTAGATAAGTCTCCGTGAGTTCTATATAAATGAGAAATTGGTTGGGCACGACATCACTTTATATTCAATTCTCATTACAAAGAAGACTATTTTTAGAATAGAATGATAACTTACAAAGTTTCAGTTTTGTTATTTTTCTTAGTGAGTCATTCTTTTGATCAGCCTCACTACGTAGTTACTGCTGAAGAAAATATTGCTAAGTATAGTATAGATGAAGGTCTTGTGAAGAAGTATGAACCGACTTGGGATAGTTTAGATAGTCGACCTTTGCCACCATGGTTTGATAATGACAAGATTGGAATTTTTATACATTGGGGCATATTCAGTGTTCCTAGCTTTGGCTCAGAATGGTTCTGGACCAATTGGGAATGTAAGTTTATTTTTTATTATTACTTTGTTGAATTATTTTTGTTTACTAAAAAATTTTTGTACATGTTTCACAGCTGGAAATCAAAAGTATGTAGACTTCATGAAAGCAAGATATAAACCGGATTTCACTTATCAAGATTTTGCCAGAGACTTTACAGCTGAATTTTTCAATGCTACACAATGGAGTGAAATATTTGAAGCATCTGGTGCAAAGTATGTAGTCCTCACAAGTAAGCATCATGAGGGATATACCCTTTGGCCTTCCAAATATTCCTTCAGTTGGAATGCTGTTGATGTGGGACCTCATAAAGATCTTATAAGTATGAACCTTGTCAATATTTATGACTAATAATTTAAAGTCTCTTCATGTCATACGAAAATTATATTTGTATTTGTAGAAGAATTATCAACAGCAATAAGGAACAATACTAATCTGAAATTTGGTCTTTACCATTCTTTGTATGAGTGGTATAATCCATTATATTTACATGACAAAAAGAATAATTTTACTACTAATGTTTTTGTCACCAATAAAATTATACCAGAAATGAAAGAACTTATTGAATTGTACAAACCACATGTACTATGGTCAGATGGTGACTGGGAAGCAACAGAAGACTATTGGGAATCCAAAGACTTTTTGGCTTGGCTTTATAATGACAGTCCTGTCAAAGATATCATTGTTGTAAATGATAGATGGGGAATAAATACATCATGCCTTCATGGAGATTTTTATAACTGTGCAGATCGTTATAATCCTGGTACTTATATCTTTTACACAGTTTAATCATATAAGATAATTTAGAAATTATTCACAAAATATTAACTCTTTATAATTTAATGTTACAGGTGTGTTACAGAAGCATAAATGGGAAAATGCAATGACCATTGACAAAAAGTCATGGGGTTTTCGTAGAAATGCTCCATTAGAAGATTATTTCACTTTGGAAGATCTTCTGAAAGAATTAGTTATTACTATAAGCACAGGAGGAAACTTTTTAATGAATGTTGGACCAACAAAAGATGGATTGATATCAGCAATTTTTGAAGAGAGACTCAGACAAATAGGTATTTAATAAAAATATGTATTAACTAACTTTTATATTCAATTACCTTTATAAATTTTGTTTTCATCAGGAAGATGGCTGAAGGTCAATGGTCAAGCGATATATCAAACCAAACCATGGAAATTACAGAATGATACTGTGACAAGTGATGTTTGGTACACACAGGGCCAAAGTGGTGAAGTTTATGCCATTTTACTTTCTTGGCCAAAAGATAATGTCATACACTTAAGTCCTACTATCAACCCCACTGCTGCAACAAAAATAACCATTCTTGGTAACACGTTAAAGGCAAAGGTAAGTAATGAAATTTCAAGTTGACAACTGCAATGAATTGAATTGAACTTATTTTCTTTATAATCTATATGGCAATTTTTTAGTGGCAAAAAACATCAGATTATATAGCAATAATTTTACCACCTCCTGTTGACAGAACTCAACCAGCATGGGTACTTAGGATTGAAAATTTAAGAGATTAAAAATCAACTGATTATTAACACAAGCACAAACATATTTTAAGAAACGAATTAATAAAATATTTATAATACTTTTTAGAGGATTATTTTAAAGAAATTAATTGAAATATTAGAACAAATTTTATAAATTTATTCAATAATACTATTAAAAATTTATAAACAGTACATAATACAATTTTTGTATATTAAAAATAGGATATAACTTATATAACTAATACATCTTAGTTTGGAACAGTACAAATGCTCATAGCTAACATTCATAGTATCAGTCAAAGAAATCTCCTTGTGAAACTCTTGCACCTTCTATCACAAAATATCCTTTATAGAAGTTCCAAAATTTAAATTTGAGAAACTTCATATAAATAGGCACCTAAGAGTTTTGTCTGAAAAAAATTCGTTGATTTTATAAGTACATTTTTTACAATTTTAAAAATTCTACATTTTATATCCATTAGTGTTATACTTACTCCCTCAATATAATTGCGAATATTTAATTTTTCATTCTGAGAATGAGCACCATCATCACCACATCCAACTGGAAGAAGCAATACGTTTTTACCAGTGACCTCCTGGAAAGTTAAAGTCACAGGAATAGAACCTCCTTCGCGTGTGCAGTCTGGATCTACTTTGTAAACATGTTTTGTGGCAGTTCTTGCGGCTACATAGTGTGGGTGATCTGGATTTACTGACCATGGTTGTCCAGCATTGCGCATAGATGCTTTCATTTTATTTGGACTTCCACGAGTTTTCCATTGCTTTTCAAGATGAGCTATAACTTTCTTCTCTACCTCTTCAGTAGTCATGTCGGGTACAATTCTCATTGAGAATTTTCCAATAACTGTACCTGGTATGACAGTTTTTTCACCAGACTCATAAAATGCTCCCTCAATGCCATGGAGAGATAGAGTTGGGTTACGCCAACGGCTCATTAAAAGTTGTTTCTGGATTTAAAAATAAAGTTTAAATTTAAGTTTAAGTTTAGAAAAGTAAAAAATTATAAATAAGGTTTAATTTACATTAAAAATACCTTATCTTCATTGTGAGGTAATTTTTCAGCTCCACAGGTATTTCTGTATTCATTAACATCAAACTCAATGGCATCATACATTTTTAGTTCCTCTGAAGTTACTTTGGCAACATTGTCATAGATACCATCAACCAAAACTTTGCCATTTACATCAACTAATGTGTTCATTAGGTAAATTAAATCAGACATTGCTTCATGAACAGTTCCACCATATGTACCACTATGAAGATCTTTTGCTGCGCAAGTTACTTTCAGATGGAAGTAGCAAATACCACGTAAACCATATGTAATACAAGGTTTAGTTGTTCCAAGCCAGTAATTATCAGATATACAAACATAGTCAACTCCTTTTAAGAACGAATCTTTTCGAGACCAGAGCAATTCATCAAGGCCTTCGCTGCCACTCTCTTCCATTCCTTCAAATACAAACTAGAAGAAAATAAAGTTATCAAGATTTTAAAGCATGAAAATCAATTACATAATATTTTTAAGAGCTTAAAAAATTACAATTACCTTCACATTGACAGGAATGTCTTCTCCAAGAGCCTGGTAAGCTTGAAGGGCATGCAACCAGCAGAGAACAGGACCCTTATCATCTGTACTTCCTCTACCATACAACTTATCATTCTTCTCAATAAGTGTGAATGGTTCCGTGTCCCAGCCATCTTCCTTTAGAGCTGGCTGAACATCCAAATGTCCATAGATAAGAACAGTCTTCTTCTTTGGATCAGTTCCCAAGGTACCCAGTAGAGCAGGTGGTAATGGGATCTCATTACCACTATCCAGCTTCTGCATACCAAGGTCAACCAGTTCTGTGGTGGCACCCAGTTGCTGGAACTGATCCTCTGCCCATTTCATCATCTTGACAATCTCATTTCTGCTATCGGGCCAGGCTGATACGGACTTAATTGCAACCGCCTGACGCAAATTTTCGATGTACTTGATCTTGTTGCCATCAATGTGCCTGCACCGGTATAAATCAGCATTAGCATTGATAAGACATGTAAATAGGCTCTAATGCCAACATAAAAAGAGTATATTATTTCATTATTGGAAATAGAAGAAAGCTTTTACTTACTTGAAAAGCTTTGCCAACGTGGACGGTAGAGCCATGTTTACGGTCGCGAGGAAATTTTTCTACCAGAAGAGCGGTAATATAAGTAGCACCTTCTCGTAGGTCCCTCTTTATCAGCGTATAAATATGTAGGCGTTTCCTACGAACGAGAGATTCTATCTCTTCTCCAGCATTCCTCAGCACCCCTCTAAAACTGTTAATGTGCTTATCAAACGCGACGTATATGTATCTTTCCCTATACAGATCTACAGTTTTGTAGGTAACAGTGTTCGGGCGCTCTAGCGATCGTCGTTTTTGCGGGAGCCGCGGCGGCTCCGAAACGTTGCCCAACAAGCGAGTGCCTCCTGGCACTCTTGACTCCGACTCTGAAAAGGCTGAATGTGAAAAGAAACAGGTACTGGTTTCTCGCCAATGAACAACACTCCTAAATAACGAAATCACCTTGTCTCTTTTTATTAACGTCAATAACTACAATTTAGTGCGTTGCGATAATCGTGCGCGGGAGCAAGAAACGAACTCCATGCGCGCCACAGCTGCGGCGTGGTCTGTAACTCTTGAGGCGGGCTGCGCTTGCTCCCGTGGCTGCTAGGGCTGCCACCTTTTACATTTGAAGTTTCCGGCCGACCGATGACCGGGGCGGGGGGAGGCGAGTAGGCGGGGGATATGAGATCCACGCATACTAAGGAATTACGTAGACGTGAAACAATATGCAAGACAATTATTTAAACCATTTTGAAACCCAAGTAGGCGGGGGATATGAAGTCCACGCATATAAGGGAGTCATGTAGACATGAAAAGATAAACAAAACGATTATTTAAACAATTTTTAAATCCAAGTAGCCGAGGGATATGAGTCAATTGCTACCCGTACGTTAATATAAAGTATTGTACGTTATTTTGGATTAATGTACGTTAAACTTTTAAAGAAACATAACGTACGCAAATGTACGTTATTTTCAGCTTTTCTAACAAAACGTTCTCTTTCTGGTCTTAGCACGGTTGGGCGCGTGTAGTACCTCGGTATCATAGATGCGAGTATTATTGTATAATACTTATTGTTAGTATAATACCGTCACAAGTTTGCAACATTTTCAGAGTTCAAGGTATAATACCATACTTACTTCTTTTCCATTCCTTTTTCTTATTGTTAGAAAAGTTTGCGCGAGCAACGGAGCAACTTGGCATTTCGCAGGCGGTGGATGCGAGTTCTACGCATATACGGGAGCGCGTCAGACGTACATACAAGACAAAATAATTAAACAATTCCTAATCCCAAGTAGGAGGGGGATGCGAGTTTTACGCGTATACGGGAGTGCTTCAGACGTGTATACATAGCAAAATAATTATTTAATAATTATTAACCCCAAGTAGGTGGGGGATGCGAGTTCCACGCGTACATGGGAGAGCGTCAGACGTTTATACATGGCAAAATAATTATTTTAATAATTATTAACCGCAAATAGGCGGGGGAAGCGAGTTCTACGTGTATACGGGAGCGCGACAAACGTGTATACGTGGCAAAATAATTATTTAAATAATTCCTAACCCCAAGTAGGCGGGGGATGCTAGTTCCACGCGTATATGGGACAGCGTCATACGTTTATACATGGCAAAATAATTATTTGAATAATTCTTAACCCCAAACAGGCGGGGGATGCGAGATCTACGCATATTCAGGAGCGCGTCAGATGTGCATACATGGCAAAATAAAATTTTGAATAATTCTTAACCCCAAACAGGCGGGTGATGCGAGTTCCACGCGTATACGGGAGCGCGTTAGACGTGCATACATGGCAAAATAATTATTTTAATTATTCTTTACCCCAAGCAGGCGGCGGCGCGAGTTCGAAGCGTATACGGGAGCGTGTCAGACGTGTATTCAAGTCAAAAAACCGCTGTTAATTGATTGGCACGTAGCTTCCTCGATCATTAATTTTCACTCCCAATATTTAAAATTTCATACTTTATTTCGTATTGTGTAAACGTTTTAAAATCGTTTTTACAAGTCTAACAACTCGCATCTCCCGCCTACTTGGGTTTAAGAATTACTTAAGTAATTATTTTGCCATGTATGCACGTCCGACGCGCTCCCGTATACGCGTAGAACTCGCTTCCTCCGCCTACTTGGGGTTAAGAATTATTCAAATAATTATTTTGCCATGTATGCACGTCTGATGCGCTCCCGTATGCGAGTGGAACTTGCATCCCCCGCCTGTTTGGGGTTAAGAATTATTCAAATAATTATTTTGCCATGAATGCACGTCTGACGCGCTCCCATACACGCGTAGAACTCGCATCCCCGCCTACTAGTTTTCTTGTAAATAATTTAAATGTAATACAATTTAAAAAATACTTAATAAAAAAATTTAGCACTGCATAGCCTACAAGCATTGTTTCTAATCCTTAGCATCAGATTATAAACTTATACCTAGTATGGGAAGTTTTTAACGAAAGTTAAATCACTTGCAGTACATGAAGTACGTATGTACGTTCTTTATATCAATGTACGTTTTCTTTTTACATGGGGAAAATAAAAATACGTTATTTTTTATTGAAAATGTGGCAACCCTAGATATGAGATCCACGCATGTAAGGGAGTCATGTAGACATGAAAAAATAAGCAAACGATTCTTTAAATAATTTTTAAACCCAAGTAGCCGGGGGACGCGAGGTCCACGCTTATTAGGGAATTACGTAGATGTGCAATAATAAGCAAAAATAAGGTTTAAAAATTGTTTAAATAATCGTTTTGTTTATTTTTTCATATCTACATGACTCCCTTATATGCGTGGACCTCATATCCCCCGCCTACTTGGGTTTAAAAATTAGTTAAATTATCCTTTTTCTTATTTTCTCATGTCTACATGACCCCTTACATGCGTGGACCTCATGTCCCCCGCCTACTTGGGTTTAAAAATTGATTAAATAGTTGTCTTGCTTGTTGTTGCACGTCTACGTAACTCCGTTATATGCGTGGACCTCGCGTCCCCCTAAACATCAAATTTCCGGCCTAGCCGGCAGGATTCCGGTAAGGTGGCAGTCCTAGTGGCTGCTGGCTGACTGGTTCTCTCGCTCGTGGCAAATACCGGCCTCGGCACAAGACGCTGCTTGCGTGGGTGCGTGCGCCGATCGACGCTTGGGCCCGCGTCTTGACTTCCGCCTTCTTGTCTGAGCAGGGGCGCCACAACAGTGCCGGAGCGGAGGGATCCGCAACTGTCGACGTCCGATTCAAATCACGACAGTCATATTGTGTCTAGATCGTCCGCCCCCCAGGGCCGTATTACCGCCTACGCCACCAACGCATGGCGTAGGGGCAGCAGCATCTGGGGGGCGGCAAAATCTCAAAAATCCCAAACCCATGAGGCACAAACTTAAAAATATTTGTAAAAAGTTATGCATTAGAATTTTATTTTCTACATACTTTTTATGGCCTTTAACTAAAAAATGGTTGTTTTTTAAATAATTATCTCAGTTAAATACCCGCGCGAAATTTGAATTTCATCTCCATAACTAAACATGGAATTCTACTTTGACAATGTAACATACAGTATGATTGAAGCTGTCGTATAATACGTGTATAATACATGTATATATACATGTATAATACGAGCGCAATTATACGTACCCACTACTGCCCACTACCCACATCTCGATCCCACCGCCTCTCTCCTCAGGGAGAATGTACTAGTGATGGGCGATTCTCCTAAAAAGTATCGATACTTTAGAATCGCCTTTGAAATTTTATCGATACCAAATAATCGATTATTTCAAAAAAGTATCGAAGGATCGGAGAATCGTTGCGGAGCACTGGTCACGTGTTACGTCACATGAAAAAATAAGCAAAACGATTATTTAAATAATTTTTAAACCCAAAAAGCCGGGGGGCGCGAGATCCACGCATATTAGGGAATTACGTTGACGTGTAACAATAAGCAAGACAATTATTTAAACAATTTTTAAACCCAAGTAGGCGGGGGATATGAAGTCCAAGCATATAAGGGAATCACGTAGACATGAAAAAATAAGCAAAACTATTATTTAAATAATTTTTAAACCCAAGTAGGCAGGAGATATGTGGTCCACGCATATAAGGGAGTCATGAAAAAATAAGCAAAATGATTATTTAAATAATTTTTAAACTCACGTAGGCAGGGGATATGATGTCTACGCATATAAGGGAGTCATGATAAAAAGCAAAACGATTATTTAAATAATTTTTAAACGCAAGTAGCCGGAGGACGCGAGGTCCACGCATATTAGGGAATTAAATAGACGTGCAACAATAAGTAAGACAATTATTTAAACAATTTTTAAACCCAAGTAGGCGGCACTGAAAAAAAATTCTATTTTCAAATAAATATTTATTTGAATTCTACTATATAAATATTTATTTAAATTAAAACAATATTTATTTAAATTTAAAAAATATTCATTTAAGGTGGTTCCCTCGGTCAGAGAGAGACAGACAGCTTTGAGCGAGAGAGATAAAGAGTGCACGCTGGCGCGCTGAGCGTCCATAACCCTCGAAACATATCAAGTCTGCAAAGCGAGATTTTTTAAGACGCTCTATTTTAATAATGAAACGATGAATCTACTTCATTCTTGCGCGAAAACATTCCTTGTTATATATTCTATGTGTACATAAAATTCCAAGTCTGTTTTGAATCTCGTTGCATAGATATTGTTGTAAACAGATACAAAACGCGAGTTTTGATATATATATATATATAGATATATCTCCCGTGTAATCCGTGGAACTTTGCACAGCAATTACTCAGAAGCCAAACGATAAAATGCTCTGAAATTTGGATATGACATTCGTTATGTCTTTATTGACCTATATGTGTAATTCCAAGTATGTGTTGAATCAACTCTTATCTCGAGGGAACCACCTTAAATTAAAAAATTAATTTTGATTTGAGTAAATATTCATTAAATTTAAATGAATATTGTTTTAATTTAAATAAATATTTATATATTAGTATTCAAATAAATATTTATTTGAAAATAGAATTTTTTTTTCAGTGGGGGCATATGAGGTCCCTTGGGCTTAAAAATTGTTTAAATAATTGTCTTGCTTATTGTTGCATGTCTACGTAATTCCATAATATACGTGGACCTCGCGTCCTCCGGCTACTTTGGTTTAAAAATTATTTAAATAATCGTTTTGCTTATTTTTTCATGACTCCCTTATATAGTGTGGACCACATATCCGCCACCTATTTGGGTTTAAAAATTATTTAAATGATCGTTTTGCTTATTTTTTTATGACTCCCTTATATGCTTGGACCTCATACCCCCGCCTACTTGGGTTTAAAAATTGTCTAAATAATTGTCTTGCTTATTGTTGCAGGTCTACGTAATTCCCTAATATGCGTGGACCTCGCGTCCCCCGGCTACTTGGGTTTAAAAATTATTTAAATAATCTTGTTGCAGTTCTACGCAACTCTTTTACATGCGGGGACCTGGCGTCCCCCGCCTACTTGGGTTTAGAAATAATTTTAATAATTGTCTCGCTTAGTTTCGCACGTCTTTCGCAGACTACAGTAAAGTATCGACGCACTGCGTGTCGCCCGTCGGTCCGTATCATTCTGAGTTTCTGATGCGGCAGTCGCGCATTTTTCCTCAGTCATTCCCAATAACCCAACTTGAATCGATTCTCGCTTAAAAAAGAATCGATCTTCCAGAATCGACTTATAAAAATAATCGATTAAATAATCGATTCGTTTCAAAAAGTATCGGTCGATTCTAGAAGTATCGAGTATAATCGCCCATCACTAGAATGTACATAGGTAAGCGCTGCGCTACGCTGAGCTGCGCTACGCTACGCTGCGCTGCGCTACGCTGTCGCATTGATTACTTGTAGACAACGTCGCTGATTGGCTAACATTTAAATATTAGCCAATCAGCGACGAGGTCTACAAGTAATCAATGCGACAGCGTAGCGCAGCGCAGCGCTTATGTACATTCTCCCTAATCGGGGGACTCCATTACACGGCTAACGCCGACAAAACAGTCCCTCCGACGCGTGGCAATTCACACCCCTTCTTATAAGTACAGTCGATGACGTGCTGCGGCTCCTCTCTCTCTCTCTCTCTCATTCACACGTAAACAGTAGGTGTACACGCACGCAGCAGTCAGAGCCGTCAGCCGTACGGCGTCACATCATCACACACACGACTTTCGTGTACCTATACTTATGCGTTTTTCCCACGTCGACGATTTGCAACATTCTTAATCAGCAGCTGAACGGGTGCTCGAGGAGCCGCTCTCTGCCAAATTTTTCTCGCGACTCGCGAGGTATCGACGACTGGAGAGTTCGTTGGCCTGCGGTTGAGTCCCGAGATTGGAGAGATTTTTCACTGAGGGTAGAAAGGAGATAATAACGGTGAGTGGTTGACTTTCTTTTGTTTTTTGTTTTGGGGATTAGACGGGGGAATTGTTTGTTTGCTAAACATATGCCGGTTTAGCGGGGTTGAAAAGGGTTTTGAGGTGGAGACGGTTTATGAAAGGGATTTTTATTGCAGGAAGTATCATGTCGGGAAAAATGACCGTGAAGGATATTAAAGATAAGCTGGAGGATGACACACTGGACCTCAGTCTTTGTGATTTGGAGGAAGTGCCTGTTAGAGAAATTGTAAGTATACATGAATTCTCTAAATGTAATAATTTTTGTTATCAATCGTGAAGCTAATTTAATGTCATTTTCTCTTTTCTCTAGGCTACTGTAAAAAGATTTAGTCACTTAGATTTATCTAACAATGCCCTTGTTACATTACCAGTAAGTATTCAATTTAGTGATTTTGAGACTTCTTGTTTTGTTTTGAAAATGTGCAGCTTGATAGTTAACAATGTCTTATGTATTCCAGAAAAATTTTGCAACATTAACACAAATAGTCAAGCTAGATTTGAGTAAGAACATGCTGACAGAAATACCTGAGAATTTTGGGGAACTTAAGCAGTTGAAGCATTTGGATCTGTACAGTAACAAGATTAGTAGATTACCTCTAAGCTTAGGAGAATTGAAGAATTTGAAATGGCTGGATTTAAAGGAGAATCCATTGACACCTGCAGTTGCCAGTATAGCTGGTCCATGTAGTAACGCAAGTGAATGCCAAGCTTGTGCTCGAAATATTGTCACATATCTGGCAAATGTCAAAGTAACAATAGAGGAGGAGAAACAGCGACGTGTTACTGCTGTTCAAGGTAAAAACATTCATTTTATGAATATATCTGTGATTTTTTTCAAATTTTTCATTCCCTTGATTTTAATTTTTATAGAAAATGAAAAGAATGCAAGTAGTAACAAGAAAGAAACGAAAAAGAAGAAGAAGAATGCAGAAAAGAAGGCTTCTGAAAAGGACAAATCTCCAAATGTTAAAAAAGAACAGCCTCGAGAAAAAAATGACTTGTCTAAATCTCCTAAATCAAAATCATCAAAAGATTCAACTAAAACAAAAGATTCTCAAGGTAAAATTCTTATAATTTAGTTATTAGAAATTTTTTATAAAAATACAAAATTTATTAATACAAAATAATTACGTTTTTAGGTGGAATAATTAGTTTATTGTGCAGAGCATTTATGTTATTGATCATGTGGTCAGCCTTCTTCTCTCTATTGACAGTTTTAGTAATAGCTATTTTTCCACTCTATGATCAACGACGTTCTGAAGAAGTCTTCAGGTACGTTGAATCGCAAACGGGCGTACCTTTAAAACAGTACCACATTGAAGGTACTAAAGTGTTCGAAATATTCATTGATAAAACAAAACTGTGGACCAATCACACACGAGAATTTATTGCAAGAACGACTAAAGAGTACTTGTAGACGAAGCGTTCTCCAAAGAGCAGAAATTTTAACATGACTTTTTGAGACCTTTTAGTGTTTCTTCGAAATTATTTGTTTTCTAAAATTGAACAAAGTAATTTTATGTTAACTTGTTGGATGCAATATTTTATTGATTTATAATTTCTTTCATTTGAAAGAGCATCCATTTGCCACCGAGTGGCAGTAATCACCACATGTCATGCATAGCAAGATTTCAATTTAAAACAATCAAGCTTACAAATTTTTTTATAGATCATTTTAATTTTACATACCGCCTGTCAAGTCGATTTTTAAAATCTCAGAAAATATTTTAAAAAATATCGTACGCATAATAAAAATGTTATCTGTACTGTTATATAAATAAAGATAATTAAGTTTCTTGAAATTTATTGAGATAGTACAAAAATTGTTTCTCTCATATTTATTACGTGTTATAAGAAAGTATTATACTGTAAAATTAAGTAAAATATGAGATAGTTTTTTCATATACCATAATAAAACTTCCTTAAGTGTTTATTATAAACGATTTCTCAACAGCATAAGAAAATTGCTTAATTCAAGTACATTATGGAGTGTGTTTGTCAAACTTTAAGATTCCTACTCATTCGCTTAAAAAGTCTAATGAAAAAATTGTTCATATCTGAAAAAGAAAAATATAAAAGACCTTACTTTTATTTGTGTGTCATCAAACTTTTATCTTATCTGTACTATATATGTATACATTTTATTACTGAAATCTTAATGTTGTTTTTTGATTAGTTGGTTCAAATGGCTTCAAAATATTAAATTTGAAAAAAGTATAAATATATTACTTTCAATCCATAAAATATTTTCGCTAAATTAATTTTATAATCATAAACCTTTTTAATATATAATCGTTCTGATTATATCGGAAATATAAGTGCTCCGTTAATTTGTAGTTTACTTTTTTAACCATTGTAAAAAATATTAAATTGAATATTGTAAGTTAGATAAACTCTGTATTATTATAATATCTATATTTACTTTGTATTTCTTGGTACTTCATAATTAGTATAACACAGTGTTGCATTTTTACGTTTTATTGTAGAATTTTTACTTATTGTACAAGGAACATTCTACAATAAGACGTTAAAATACTTTCTTTCGTAAAAATATATTATTTCAATAATTATTTCCCATTCATTGTTTAAGATATATTTACGGTAGTAACTTATCGAAGTTAGTCACCTACTTTGTGTTGCAAAAATAGTAAATAAGACGTTCCCGATTATAGTTGGTAAGAAAATTGCTGTGGGACTTTTCATGAGTGTGTTGTAGGTATCATAAGATGATTGCTCAATTCTGATGATAAAACAAACTTTGTTGCATTTATATAGTATAACATAATTTTAGATACTACAATATAAGAAAATTGTCGAAAAATTAGTTCTCTAACTGTAAGTACATATTTCGATAATTTTGCCGAACGTATTGTAATAGATTCAATTATTGTATGCCAATAGCGAAGTTATTTCCCGGATAAAAATAAATAAAAAAGTTTTTGTACATTTTCAACGTAAGATAATGAAGCGCAATTTCCGAAGCACCAAAAACTTTCGAATATATATATAAAAATAGGCTTTGCGTACGACGTCAAATTGTTGATATAAAAATTTATCGCGACGCATGATTATAGCTATCGCAGTTGACGATATAAAGTGAAAAGCGGTGCAGATTGACCGTTCTTAGCGTAATTCCAAAAACCAAGTATGTCTTCTAAAAGTGAGAAACCACGAGTTTTAAAAAGGAATTGTAACGAGTAATGAAGCACTTATTGGCATTTTACGGACAGTACTTACACGTCATCTGCGTTTTATTCATTTTATTCATATAATCACACGGTAAAAATACTCTATATATATTATAAAAATTCATCCTTCCGGCGACTCTACTTCTCTTCCACGGTTTGCAGCATCAGGAAATACGATATTGTTGTATTGACAATCTAGATGGAAGATAAACGCATATGTATAGTATTTTAAAATTGCCGAAAGATTTTAATTATATGAAATAAATTAAGAATCTTGTAAAAATCAACGTGTATTTTTCATTTACCTTTTCGAACATCGTCATTGATACGACAAAGAATCCGTTGGCTCTTAAAACGATTGGTCTTTGAGATTGAATGATTAGAACGTCTTTCATTAATCGTAAGTCACCAGAACCGGCCCAATCGGATGCATAAATGGCATTTTGACAATTTTCGCTCTACAATGTATTTAAAATAATTTACAACTAAAACTTTCACATAATTTATAGTTATTGTTTTTAATTATTTGCAATTATTTTATGTGTGTATATTATCCTTCAACTTTCTTAGGCCACATATACGGTGGAATGCAGGCACATATCAAAACGGAACTATCAATGCAAAATGATTTTTTTTTTAATAATAGTCTACAGTATTCATCAATTATTGTGGAAAAATAATTTGTTTAGTGCAAAAGTGCATCTGGTGCGCCACCGATAAAAAGAATGTAGAAAAAAAGTTCGTTATAGTGGCTCCAGCGTTTTTTTCTGACTTATATGTACAAATTTTTTACAATGCTTACTTCACATATTATAATTTATAATTTTGAACAAAATCCATAAATTTATTTCATTTTTCATCTGATTTTAATTTCAAAGGACTCAGTTTGTTTCTTGTACAATTTCATGTCATGTTACCGATATGAAAATTGAAAAATTATTAAAATCTGCAAAGTTATATCCAATTGTTTATAAAATTCATGGGCAAATCTACAAACAATTGGATATAACTTTGTAGGTCTTGAAAATTTTTCAATTTTCATATCGGTAACACCACATGAAATTGTATAACAAAATAAGTCCTTAAAAATTAAAATCGGAAGAAAATTAAAAAAAATTAACGTGTTTTATTGATATCTTTTCAATTAGCGATATCTTCTTTAAACAATATTGAAATTTCTTTGAAAAAATTTTTTTCTCTAACTTCAAAAGCCCTTTTTTCATATATTGTTTCTCAAATTATAATATGTGAAGTAAGAATTGTAAAAAAATTGTGAATATTAAGTAAAAAAACGCCGGAGTCATCTTAACGTGCACAAACATATATCAATATAATTATTAGAAATGTAGAATATAGAATATAGGAATATTTATAAATATATTTATATCGCATAGGTATAGAAAAATAGTATACGTTTGCAACAAATACGAAAAATCGCATTTTCCATATCCGCACCCGTGGGGGAAAAAGAACTTGCAGGAAATTTCTGCAGAAATTCTTGCAGCAAATATGTACATGCAATAAAAATGAATTATATTTTATTAAATATTAAAAAGTCAAAGCAGGTGACTGAAACGCCCAGTAAGAAAATATAATTAATTTTTATTGTACAGATATGAAATATTTTCTGCAAGAATTTCTGCGTTTTTCTGTGGGCGAAAACTTTGTAGAGATTTTTTACAGATATTTCTGCAGGATTTCTTTCAAAAATGTCTGCAGGCTTTTTTCATACGAGCGAGTGTGTGACCGATCACATGAGTGCGAGAACCGCTCGCACGAAATACAACGATATATTTTGCAGTAGCGGAAAATCGCATACTATTGCAAAAAATTGTAAAAGAAATTTTCACACAACCCTCAATTATTATATTTGAATGACAAGAAACTGAAGAATACAATGAAAAATTTGTTTTAGCATAAGCAATATTTAACTATAATAAGCAAGAGAAATCAAAATTATAAATAATTGATCTAAGATAAATATTATAAGATGAATATAGTTTTTAAAATAGTGGAAGCTAAAATAAGTTAAATTATTTTCTTCGTAATTTTTCTTTACAACCAAGCGGTCAATTTTTTTTACCAACAAAAAGGTGTTTCCACGTTCCAAATAATACCATATACGTTCTACAGGTCACATTTAGATATTTAATCTTTCATTAATGCTGTGAATATATTCTACTATCCTAACGCTTTAAGTACACACATCGTCGAAAAAAAAAACACAACAATAATTCATTCAACGCATGCAGCAGGCCGTTAAACCATCGCGAAGCACGTTTACACAGTCACGCAGAAAAAAAAGAATGCTCATGCAAATTCACTCGAATCTCGCGAACAATATAAGTACATACTTCCTGGGCGACGAGCGAGCCGTAATAAGCGTAGGTGAAAGACTGGAGCAGTTTCAGCGCTATGTAGGATGCGAAGAAGATCACCTTCGTCACGGTCATGTGTTTCTTCGCCTGGCGAACAGAGAAAGAGAGAAAAAAAGGGCGCGCTGATTAACGCGGCGTGTCGTTAGATTTACAAATGATTCGCTGTAAATTAAGCGAGAAAGCAGCTGCACTTTTTGCTCACGGGGGGAGAGAGTCGGTCGGTGGTTTCTTGCGCTGACCTGGTCCGGTTTCGGTCTGCCGTAACGCGCTCTGTGTTTAGAAACGATGATGAATTGTGGGAGAAATGATTTATACATAATGTTATAAGAGTAAGTAGTACTTATACGAGCGGAAGATGACTTTGTATATAAGAAAGGGAGAGGGGGGGGGGGGCGCTTTTTTTTTGCCAAGTACGCGTGACGACGGAAAATTTAAATTCGTTTAAACTTTTTGAATATAATTCGAAATTACCAAGCCTAACACCGGAAAAAACATTCAGTTAACATTCTTAAGTTAAGGCTTTACAAAATTTTTTTGCTGAGATTCAAATTTTATGATTTCTTATCTAAAAAGAATCTAAACTTGAAATTATTTTTAATATATATTACTTACATTATAAAGAAACAGAACTGTCTCTTATGACTATGTCTAAATTGCTATTCTTTAATATTTATGTATACTATAACTATTTATTATGCAATTTACTCTCAACAAATAATTGTACAAATGAAAATCTAAAATTAATATTAAAACTGCTAAAAGACAGTTTTGCGCTATCAAAGTGAAGTATGAGCATCAACACAATAACAACACGAAGAATCAAACTAGTTTTATTTCCCTACTGAATTTCTCTATAGAAAATACATAAATCAAATAGCCATTTTTAAATGTGCTATATTACATAACAATTTTCAAATATTTAAGTTCAATGTAAAAATTATCAGGCTTCTTCAATACTTGCCTTCGGAGCGCTCCCGCGCTCCTTGATAATTATATCTGTGGCTTCCAGGAATAACGACTTAACTAACTTTTTGTCAAAATTATGTTAGCACCGGAATTTATACCTTCTAACTACCCTTTTTCATGTAGACTTGGTTCGGAAATCTGAAACGCGTTCAAAAAGCAAATATCAGCTAAGTGCAATCTTAATAATTTCTAATCTACGGTCATTTTTTCTGTATAATTTTCTATTGCCATAAACTATAAATGTATGAGAATTCGGACAACGATTTTTTTTGCGCTTGAGACATGAGACAAGAGACAAGGCACATGAGACGCTATGTGGATACTCGCTTACGGGCCTAAAGCCCATTACACGCAAAAAGAATAAGTAAAAGAACAGGGACAGATATAATAATATTTTTAATAATAATAATAATAATAATAATAATAATAATATTTATTAACCAGAGTAAATGTACAAGATTATACAAATTTACAATTACATATGTAATCCAGCAGAGGAACTAATTCCTGTTCGCTGGTCCGGCGCACTTAAATACTAACTTAGAACTAAAGTAATTTGCATAGAAGTTTATTGACTTTTATAAGAATAAATAATTTAATGTAAATTTGGTTAGGAGTTTGTTGACTTTTATAAGAATAATTAATTTATAAGTGTTGTATTAGGGGTTTCCTCTTATCCATTGTTTTAGTTTAATTTTTTTGGTATGCTTGTGTCTAATTGTTTTTAATTCATTTGGTAGGTTATTGAACTGCATTAATGCTCTAATGTAACTGCTTTTTGTGCTAATGGTCAGGTGTCTTCTTGGAATTTGTATACTTTTTTTTTCTCGTTGTACTATTAGAGTTAATAAAGGCTGACTGTAATTCTTCCTAATGGTAAGACAATGATTCGTACGAAAAGATTTGATCCAAGCTCGTAGGATTTTTGTCGAGTGCAAATTTGTTCTTATTAATTATTTTAAGTAATCTTATCTGTAGTCTATTGAGCAAGCTTTTACTGTTAGAATACGCGCCTCCCTAAGCTATATTTCCATATGAAATAATGCTGTGAAAGAGGGCATAATATATCATCCTCAAGGTATCAGTAGTCATGAGTTTTGCCAGTTTATAGAAAATGAAAATGAGATATTTAGTTTTATTGTAAATGAATTCCATGTGCTCGTTCCATCTCATGTTACTATAAAAAATGATGCCTAAATATTTCGTACTTTCTATTCTATTGATTTTAGTGCCTTGAATGTTAATGTCTAAATTTTTTGGTGTGCTATCTATTTTATTTCCAAATTCAATGTAAACTGTCTTGTCTGTGTTTAATGAAAGCTTGTTGAGTGCTAGCCATGTTGATATTTTATGTAGAGTATTATTCATTTTAGTTTCGACTTCTTTCCAGGTTTTGGCTGTCGTTATTACAGCTGTATCATCTGCGTATGATACTATAGTGTCTTCGGGGATGTCTAGTAGCAAGTCGTTGATATAAAGTAAGAAGAGTAAGGGTCCCAAAATAGTTCCTTGAGGAGAACACCCATATTGACTGATTGGAATTGTCTGTTTATATATAAAGAATAACATGAATAGGTATATCAAGAAGCCTGAGGGTCGACCGCGCTACATATACATTGAAATGGGCGCCCGAGATTTTTTGAAATATTCACTGCAGTTTTCAATCGCTTTTGTTTCACTAAAACTAATATAACTAGATGCTATGTTGTTCTATATATATATATATGAAGAACAGGAACAGATATAAAGAATAAGCGACCTAGCCCTACTGGTCCTGTTCTTCACACACACACACACACACACACACACACACACACACACACACACACACACACAAAAACTCACATACACACACACACACACACACACACACACACACACACACACACACACACACACACACACACACACACACACACACACACACACACACACACACACGCGCACGCACGCACGCACGCACGCACGCACGCACACACGCATATCCATGTTATTCTTATATCAATTCTTATTCTTTTACTTATTCTTTTTGCGTGTAATGGGCTTAAATTCCCAATAGTGCAGGCGTGTATTTGACTGTCTGCATGCAGTTTGTGCTGCAGAGGAGGATATTGTCAATTGCGAAAATTAAATGAGATTCACGTGCACAAAGCAGCGAGATGCATTATTAAGTTTTGTTGTTTTTCATTTGATTTTCCTAGTTGGCAGTATCAGATTCTGCAAATCTGCAGCAGACAATTGCATCTTGCAACTGCACAGTCAAATGCACGCCTGCACTAAGTGTTGTTACGACCCGAGTCGGGGTTTGCGAGAATAAAAATTTCTCCGAATTGTTTATCCTTCCATTGATGATTTCTCGGAAAAAATGTAGTAAACAATTCCTGGAATTAAAGATGATAAATATTTCCTAGAAAAAAGAAGAGCGTTTCCCTGATCGAGTTTTATCCTGTTAAATTTCTAATTATTAATTTATTTTTCTGACTCGCAAGTTATTAATTATTTCTGTGACTTACAGGAATAACGACTTAATTAACTTTAACGTGTTTTCGAGAAATCGCCGTTTTAAAATTTCTGTCATGACGCTTCATTTGTAAGATCGAAATACGCAAGATGAGTCATATAACAATTTAGACATTTACAAAGGTATCGAATATCTTTCGTACCCCACCATCAGCTACTAGAATACATTTTTGTTTCTAGTGTCTGAGCGTCGGCCAGTAGCAAAAAGAGGTAAAGTCCTCCGATCTGCTCCCTCGGTCTCCGTAATCTGGTTAGGCATAGCGCTTTCGGGCGTTGGCCAAAAGACAGGGAAATCCGGCACGCCCCATAGGAGGTCTGCTAGACATGATAGCTTTTTGTTTAGATTCCGACGTAACAATAGTTACCCGATTCTCAGATGATTATCAGCTCATATGCACCTGAAAATCATGTTGATATTTTCATTTATTATTAATAATTATTATTATTAATTATTGTTAGTAATGTTACATTCCTAAATTGTAACAAATAATTCAAAACTTCTTTGTCAGCATCTACATTTTTCAACATTTTTTCGAACACATTAATTAATTGTAGATTCAAGTAAATGAACCATGATAGTACTTTATAATAATAAATAATAATAATTAATAATAAATAAATTTTAAACGATAAATTTTCATGTGAAAATCAGCTGATAATCTGGTGCTGTTTTGGCACGATTATCACCTGATTATCAGCTGATAATCAGCTGCACTTTTTCAGTAGGGATGCGCCTCCCAACGGAATGTGCGTGAAGTCAAAGGAATTCGGTAAACCGAATACCGAACGTTACTCGGTTACTGTTTATGCACACTTGCCCCATCGCCGTAATCAAAGCTGTTGTGTTGCCTTTTATTATACTTCTTCCAGATCCGTTTACTTCAATGTGGGCGGTGAGATCCAGGACCATTTCGACGCACTTCAGAACGTTCCTCAAGGCTGTTGTTGTAGTCCTACTGGCTACAACGTATACACCCATCTACTCTTTATTCATATCCCAACTTATCGTTTTCACGCGCAAATTCACCAACACCACAAACGTTTCCCTCCGCCTTGATGACTCGTCCATCAAACCTACTAACCAAATCAAACTTTTCGGAGTCACCTTTGACTCCAAACTTTCTTGGACTCCCCACCTCAACCATCTCATCCAAAAAAGCACTCCTCACATCAACCTTATTCGATCCCTCACTGGCACCTGGTGGGGCGGGCATCCCCAATCGCTACTTCAGATCTACAAAGCGTTCGTCCTTGGCTCTTTCGACTACGGTTCTATCATTCTTCTTCCTCGCGACAAATCCCTCCGCGACAAATTGAAAGTCGTGTAGCGAAGAGCCCTCAGCGTATGTTTGGGGCTGCGCCGATCGACTCCCAACCGGATAGTTTATGCAGAATCTTGTGAATTCCCTCTTTCTCTCCGTCTCAAAAAACTTGCCTCTAGATTCATCCTTCGCGCCTTTACCGTCAACAATAATCCCACTCTAAAATCAATCGAATCTCTTTTCGACCTTCTTAATAACCGGAACACCTCTGACGTCCTATTCCTTGCTTCACCTATTCCTTAGACACTCAAAACTTTTCGCCTAAAGTGATTATGGACAAAGGTCGAGCAATCCAACGATCCTCCAACCCACCTCAAAAATTCAACCGCATCTTCTGAAACCTTCTCTCCTCCTCTATCGCCTTCTTCACTGACGGCTCCAAAACCGAAGTAGATTGCTACGTCGGTTTGGCCATTCACTGTTCCAGTCTCAATCTCAACCTTCAATTTAGAATTTCTTCCTATTCTTTCATCTCAACAGCAGAGGCCCTCGCTATCAAGATAGCTCTCGAATATATCGAGCAGCATAACCTTTCTAACTACTCTATTTTTACTGACTCCCTTAGCACCCTTAAAATCCTGTCCAACCGCAGCGACTTCATCACCTCTCCTTCTTCCTGCATCTTCAAAATCAAACAAAGTCTCGAGCGCCTATCCGCTGCCAACCACTCCGCCCGCCTTATCTGGATTCCTAGCCACTGCGGCATCCAAGGGAACGAACAGGCCGATTTTCTGGCCAAATCTGCCTCCAGTAAAGGCTCTGACCTCAATTTTCTTCTCCCATACTCCGATTTTTATCCTCTTTGCCTCGCGACCTCTCACTCCGAATTCAAAAATCACCTCAACCACTATCGCATAAACACCGGTTGTCTTTACTTTTCCTCCTTCCGCCTTACCTCTCCTAAACCATGGTTTCACTCACTCCACCTAGATAGAGTTGCCATTACTACCTTCTGTCGTATGCGCAACAATCACTACAGCTTACCATTTAGTCTTTTCTCGAAGTACCTCGTCGACTCTCCTCTATGCCCCCGTGGTGAGGCCGGCGAGGATCTCAATCATATTTTCTGGGCGTGCTCTCGCTTCAACGCCCAACGCTCGAACCTTTTCCGCTCTCTCACCGAACTCAAAATTTTCCCCCCCTTCATCATCTCCGCCTTTCTCTATAATCCACGCAATGATATCATAAACATTCTCTTCGCTTTTTATCAGATTGTGGTATTCACATCTAATCTAACCTAATTTCGCATTTTCATTCTGCTCTCCGTTTTGCCTTTCTCCTATCAACTTTCCCTCTATCCTCTCTTCGCCCGAGATTCTCGGACCCGGGAGGAGGACACAGGGGTGGCTTCCCTTTTCCCTCTTTTTTATTTTGCAGGTCGAAAGCGTTTTGGTCCGCAAAATATTCAATTTCATATCTCCCGCCTTTGCATTTCGCATGCGCAGCATGCCTCTGCTTGTTGATGGCCGTACAGACATCGGGGCGCCACTAACCACAAAGAAGAAGACCTTTTATTATCTATTGCCTTTGATATTTGTTGCTATAAAAATAGGTATGTCATAATCTGTTTATTGTACAGTATTATTAACTTCAAAACGGTGCTTTTAATTAAATATAAATATTCACTTAAGTGGGTTTTCCGGTTACAGGTGCAGTTAAGTGGTTATGCACTTAGTTGATATTTGTTCTTTGAACGCGTTTCAGATTACCGGACATGAATGGTAGTTAGAAGATATAAATTCAGGTGCTAACTCAATTTTGACAAAAAGTCAGTTAAGTCGTTATTCCTGGAAGCCACAGACTTGTGTTCTGACGAGTAGTTAATTATTGCGGTTAAGGCGTACTTATCATCAAATTATTATTTATCGTTAATTATCGCAAATTACTTATTCCTTATGCCCTGTCTACAACCACCGATTTTTTTTTTGCGCATGCGCAAAAATCACCAGAGAGGGTTAGTGATGTAAGAAGAGCCAATCGTAAAAAAATTAACCCTAAATATTGAGTTTGCGTTGAACACACCTAAAAATCAAAGAATACGAGTTTCTGCTTTCTAAACTGAAACCTAGTCTGGAATGATTTGGTGAATAGTTGAAACATCAATTGCATAAAACAATGCATTTTTTTGTACACAATCGCCATGTGCTAAATAGCTGTAAAAATATATGTAAATTAACATTCAATCTAAACTTGCATTTATTATATTTACTTACCTTAGCGTTATACACAGTCTTAACTCTGGAGAGGTATTGGTACTCTCCGACTATATTTTGTTATTCTATCTTTAACTAAATTACATAAATACATAAATGCTTGTACATTCATTCTAGTAAAATTCATGAACTCTTCTTCGTCATTCATCTTAAAATACGTAAAAACTCTCTCATAAGCACCATATCCTGTTAAGTAATTATTTCTAATTAATGGTTTGCACCACCATCTTCTGAATTTTTTTTTCGATTTCTTAGTAATTGTATTAATCGAAGGTAATTAATGCTTATTTCCAGTACTTCAACAACCAGATTATGATCATCCATTTTACATTAATTGAAAAATCTTCTTATAATAAAATCTCTAAATCACTAATCTTCTTCCAACACTTGACTCTTTGTTAATGTTAGAAAGCAGAAACTCATGTAGTCATGTTTTGATCTTTTTAGGTGTGTTCAGCGAAAACAATATTTAGGGATAATTTTTTACAGTTGGCTCTTCATACATCCCTAACCCCCTCTGGTGATTTTTACGCATGCGCCAAAAAAAAATCGGTGGTTGTAGACAGGGCATTAGGGAGAATGTACATAAGCGCTGCGCTACGCTGTCGTATTGAGGCCGCGGCCACACCTAAGCGCGGACGGACGCGGACGCACGCGGATGCGCGCGCGCGTACCCGCTGACTTCTAATGATAAGGTTGGTATCTTTGTCTGTAGCCAACCTTACAAATTTTAAAGGAATAGAATGAACTGACCTGCTCCAAAGTCGGCGGCCCCGGCGCGCCGCGCGCTTGCTGTCTGTTTACTTCTCCCGCAACAATCCGACAACGGCCGAGCGGCCTGACAATCGCCGCCCGGTCGAACTCTTTTACTAATTACACGCAAATGAACGGAATTTTAAACTCAAAGCTACAAAACCCAAATTCTAAATTGCAACCCAAGCCCAAAGGGGAGAAGATACACATAAATAATTTAAGTGTTACATATTGATGTCGTAGCGGTAGTCGTGGCGGCTAAGGCGCACTGCTACTTTTGCCCTAATCTTTTGGATCCAAGTTTGATCCCCGATCGTATTTTTTTTTCTTTAACATATGGGAGCGTCCAGCAGAAACGGGCCACCGAGCGCGCGCGGTGCCTTTTTTCGCGTAAAAGGCGCTCTGTTTAACTCGTTCATAATCGTATGCTGCGTCTTTGAAAAAAAAAACCAAGGACCTATATCGATAGATTTTTTCCTGCTCTTTCCAATGGTGCCATTGTTTTTATTGCGAAATGCTTTCTTCCGGACGAAAACTCGAGTTGAATATTGAAAGCCATTTTTCTCAAAGTATATCATGTTTTTTTTAAAAATAAACTACACCATTGGAAAGTACAACTCTTAAGCTTCAAAACCCTATCTTGGAGAAGTTGGAGAAATAAAGGGTTTAAAAGTAACAACATGAAAAAGACAGCGCCGAGGGTCCGCGCGAGCCCCTCGCGCCCGTGCGTACGGCACGTTTAAGTGCACCCTCTATTCAATTCGCTAATAATCGTGTACCAAGTCATTTTGCTGTTGATGCTGAGTGGCATTTTCATGCAACAGCCCACGGAAAAAATGCATGTGATGGAATAGGTGCTTCCGTGAAAAGCAATGCCAAACGAGAAAGTTTACGGAAAGTATCCGACAATTATATATTGACGCCCCAAGATTTATACAAATGGGCAACTGAGTATTTCAAAAATATTGAGTGCTTTTTTTCATCAAAAGACAATTACATAAAGGCTACAGAAAAGCTACAAAACAGGCTAGCCTCAGCTAAGACAATACCCGGAACTCAATTGTTTCATTGTATTAAATTATTAAATGATGCCAAAAAGTTAGAACTTAAAAGATTTTCAGCGTCAGAAGATTCTCAATTATATCCACCGATCAAAAAAGAAAAAGTACTTAAAACTCAAACAAAGAAAGAAGCGGATGTCGCAAAAAGGACAATTCTTATAAAATCAAAAAAATGTAAAAAAATTAGAATTTAAAGGAAAAGGTAATATTGTTATGCCAGATTAAACAATCTATAAGGTTATTTTAAATTTCTGTTTCACTGCTTTCAGTGCGTTCATGGATATTTTTATGTTTAATATATTATGTTTTTCAAATTTTGTTATATAAATGAACAAAGTTCATTGTAATATTATACTAACTGTTACAACTAGATCCACAAAATTATGTCCACGCATTGGCATTGTAAGTTACAAAACATTTTATATTTACAAAAAAGAAAGGGTGAAATAGCACATCGCGTGTATTAATCCGCCCTTGAGCATAGCGTAAAAAGTTCGGGCAGCCGCTGTCTTTTTGATCTTACTATTTTTGAACTTTTCATGTTTCAACTTAAAAATATAATATTTTATAGTTTAAGACTTGTACTTTTGAAGAATATAATTCATTTTGAAGAAAAGACTGATATTTTATTGAAAAAATAGAGTTTAAACATTCAAATGGAATTTTCAACTAGAAGGAAGTATTTCGGAATAAAAATAATAGCACGATTGGAGAGAGCAGGAAAAAATCTATCGATATATGTCCTTAGTTCTTTTTTCAAAGACTTGGTATACGATTATTAGCGAATTGAATAGAGCATGCACTTAAACGTGCCGTACGCACGGGCGCGAGGGGCTCGCGCGGACCCTCGGCGCTGTCTTTTTCATGTTGTTACTTTTAAACCCTTTATTTCTCCAACTTCTCCAAGATAGGGTTTTGAAGCTTAAGAGTTGTACTTTCCAATGGTGTAGTTTATTTTGAAAAAAAAGCATGATATACTTTGAGAAAAATGGCTTTCAATATTCAACTCGAGTTTTCGTCCGGAAGAACGCGTTTCGCAATAAAAACAATGGCGCAATTGGAAAGAGCAGAAAAAAATCTATCGATATAGGTCCTTGGTTTTTTTTTCAAAGACGCAGCATACAATTATGAGCGAGTTAAACAGAGCGCCTTTTACGCGAAAAAAGGCACCGCGCGCGCTCGGTGGCCCGTTTCTGCTGGACGCTCCCATATACATGTTTTTTACAGCGACTTAATCATTTTCGATCCAATAAGAAAAAAAAATATTGTGTGTAAATTCGTGGCTGCTGCACGAAACGAAGTTGGCGCTTTCCGGCACCATCGAGCAGAAAAATAGTTTACACACCTTGGCCAATAAAAAAGAAAGCCTCAGATCACATGTTTGTCAACCTCGGCTTCGCCTCGGCCGACAATTACATGTGATCTGAGACATTTCTTATTTTACTGGCCTAGGTATGTAATATACTATTAATTTTTAAAAATTTTTTCAATTTTTTCAATTTTTTCAATTTTTTCAATTTTTTTTTAAATTTTTCTGATGTAAAAATTTATTCTGACATTTAATCCTAAATCCCTGCATTGATAAGAAAACTATGCTATTCAGGAGTAAATTAGTTCAAATCTGGAATCAATCCATCCGCAGGAACATTTCAAAGCTTACAGACAGTGAAAAAACTTGTTTCATCGATAACTATGGTTTTGGACCATATAAAGGCCCCAGACCAAGGTCTAAAAGGTGAGGTAAATATACCCATTTTATTTATAAAAAGTGGAAAATAATTAGTTTACATTTATTTATTATAATATAACTTTTTTTATTTCAGAAAAAAGGTGTGTAGCTCCCTTAAACGTGTATTCAATTAACAATTGAAATTTTAATTCTTAATTAAAGTGGGTTTAATTAACGATTGAAATGTTAATTTTTAATTAAACGCGGGTTTCATTGACGATTATACTTCTAATTCTTATTAAACTGAATAAATAAATGAAAGTTTAATTAATTATTTGCAAGCATGCTCAACTAGAGAAATAAATGTGTGTAATATAAATGCAAAGGCTCATCATCTTAACCCGTTTGGATTTTGACTTGGGATTTTCATTTTAGTTTCTTTGAGGCTTGAATAAATTAATTAAAACACAAGCGCATTTTTTGTATATCGCCAAATCGTATATTCGCATGGCAAATCGTGTTTTCGGATATACAGGTAAGCGGTATTCTATAATTATTCTTTGATTAAAGATGTTTTTTAAATTGTATTACAATGTTAGATGCTTAATGAAAATTCACTTTTATTACAAATAACATATGTTTTAGGGATTAGAGAATGGAAATGGGAATATGTATATTTCGGAAATCGAACTTGCGCGCACAACGATAATTATTGTTGATCCTTCCTCATTCTTAAGAAAAGTCAATCTTGACTATGATTGATTTAAATTATACATTTTAATTGAATATAGATTATTTTGGCTATAAAATAAATATAACCATGTATTTAATTAATTAATTTTCAGTGAATTAATTTACTCAAAATATTCTTAACTAACCAAATGTTATCCAAAATATTATAGTACTTATAAAATTAGCGCATTTAATGAAATAATTTTTAAAAACGAAAATTTTACTTGCCATGTTTTCTGGAAAAAATATCTCAAATACAAGTAAAATTTGAATTCTATACAAGAGAACGAAAATTGAGGTAAAAAAAATGTATGTAGAATAATAATATAATGAAAAAAATTTTACATATGTTAAAGAAAAAAAAAATACGAGCGGGGATCGAACTTGGATCCAAAAGATTAGGGCAACAGTAGCTACGCGCTTTAGCCGCCACGGCGACCGCTACGACATCAATATGTAACACTTAAATTATTTATGTTTATCTTCTCCCCTTCGGGCTTGGGTTGCAATTTAGAATTTGGGTTTTGTAGCTTTGAGTTTAAAATTCCGTTCATTTGCGTGTAATTAGTAAAAGAGTTCGACCGAGCGGCGATTGTCAGGCCGCTCGGCCGTTGTCAGATTATTGCGGGAGAAGTAAACAGACGGCAAGCGCGCGGCCTGGGGCGCCGAGCCCGGCTCCAGTATACACATGTTCGGTGCACGCGCACTGAGCCGCCGAGCAGTGTCGTCTCCCGCTTCCCCCGCCCCGCGCCTTGTGCACGTTTCAACGACCAATCAGGAAATTGTCGACATGGTTCGATACTTTGGCCGCGAGAGGCAGCAGCGCGCCGCGCGCAGAAGTCTGCCTCACTTTTTTCCGGGGCGCTGGCAATCTCTATTCATCTCTGATATAAGTATTTCGGTTTTCAAATTTGTTGGGTATAATGTATGCTATTTTGAATATTTTGTATAGTAAGAAAATAGTGTGGTGGCAAATAAATTATTGATTCATGCGAAAATGGGAAAGTATTATATACGTAAGAAAGTCAGCAACCCAAAATACAATTTTCCATCAAGTAAAGTTACTTATAATAGATGTTGTAATCCAATGAAAATACCAAAACATTATAGAAATAAATCACTGAGAAAGTTAACCCAACTAACTTTAGACCTGTATCCACATCTAACTCCTAATGAATTACTTTGTTCTGGGTGCCGTACAACCTTATATGCAAAGCAAAAACAATTAAAAAATGAACTAGAGTCTTCAACCAAATCACAAGAAGGTAAGTTATAATTTGATTCATTTTTCACATAGGTTCGATACAATTTATTAGCTAATCTTGTAATCTATAATTTTAAATATTGAAGTGGTAGAGTATTACAAAAGATTTCTTAATATCCAGTAAATAATAAAAATAACGTATAAAAAAATAAAATTTCTAACTGATGTTATAACTTAAAATGTGAAATATTGAAATAAAATTATTGAATAATCAAGAATTATTAAAATTAAACTATTTAAATAAATGAATATTATTTTTTAGCAATGGAAGTAGATGTCTTACGTACATCTTTATCTGTATTACCAAATACCTCATTATCTAATAATTATATACCAAAGGGCAAAAATGAGTGTATAATAGTGTTATTCCTCTAAAATTCATTGAAGATTCAGTTAAATTTTTAGATGGTTTGAAGAAATTATTTCATATTGAGTCGTGTACTCGTGCACAAAAAATACAGATATTGAAATTGATACCAAAATCTTGGAGTGCAACCAATATTTTGAATCATTTTGATACTAATTGGAGAATGATAAATGCTGCTAGACAAAACCTGGATGCAGACATAATGTTAACACAAACTTCAGAAAATGGTTTGTTAAGATTAAAAATATGAGTATAATCCAAGTTGTAATTAAAGTTTTGTGTTTAAGAGATTAGTGACACTTTTTTTTAAACATTTTTCAATAACTTAAATTTTTAAATTAATTTTTGAAAACTATTGTAAAATTAAAAATTATAGAAAGATACTACTCTTTAATAATTTATAAATATTAGTAATTTTTTAATTTATTTTGTAGGAAAACATCTATTCCCAGAAATTAAAAAATTAATAGAAAATTTTTATTTGAGAGATGACGTATCCTTTGTCATGCCACTAAGAAAAAATGTTATTTTTGTAAGAGATAAATATGGTGACAAGCAGTGTCTTCAGAAAACTCTATTGCTGTTAAATTTAAAAGAGCTTTATCAAAGCTTCAAAGAAGAATACTCAGACTTAAATGTAGGATTTACGAGATTTTCAACTTTGAGACCTATAAATTGTATTTTAGCAGGCAGCAGTGGTACTTGTAGAGCTTCTGTTTGTTCTTATCACCAAAATGTTAAACTTGCATTACTTGGTAAGTTTAAAAGTTAACGTCATCAACAGGTTGAGTATTGGTAAAACATTATTTTAGATGATGTTATATTCTTATTATTGGTATTTTTTCTTTTGTTACATTTAATTTTATTATTCAATCAAAAGAATTTTTATTTGGCAGGATTTTTGAATGCTAAACAATTATTTCACAAAATAAAAGTGTTACAATATAACACTTAAAATGTTAAAATATAATCTTTACTCTATTTGTTTCTTAAAAAATGTATAGTATTCCAATATTGCGGGGCTGCAAAAATAATACATAATTTATCCACTAACAATCAATGAATATTTTATAACAAATAATTCCTAACTATTTTTAACACATACTAATTTTTTTTTTTTCAAACAGTTTGTATAATGAATGCCAATATAGGGGAGGGCGGGGCATAACGTGTCAGGTAGGCAAGATTGGCACCCTCATATTTTTAATATTAATGAATGCAAAAAATGTAATTTTTACGTAAACTTAATTAGATATGTTTTTAGAATTTTCCTCTATACTTTTGAGAGCTGCGCTCGGGCCCTAACTTCACGCCGTGCAATAATGGGCTACTTAAGGCACATGTATCGTAATGTACTGTTATAGTTTTGTAAAAATAATATTATCAAGAGTTCCACATTTTTTTATTTACATGCATAAAAACTTTATTTAGGGTGTCTCTGGTGTACTGGGCTGTGTCTATGGGTGGCCTTGGGGCGAGTATCAATATTTTTTTGTGAAATGACTAGTATAGTAAATTTCGATACTAGTGCGAAATAGTATGTTACTATTATTATTACACTGAGAGAAATTTGGGATGGCGTTAGTACTACCACTACTCGTAAAGCGCTCTCATGATTTAGCATTGTCACGTTCTCACTTTGGGATCGTGGCGATCCCAAAACGAGAGTGCCACAACGCTAAACTCGTGAGAGCGCTGCGCTACTCGCCTCGTAGTGTGCCTGCGATCTCAGTTTGGCATTGTGACGTTCTCACACCGAGAGCGCCGTCAGCCCAAACAGCGAGACCGTCAGCGCCGTCGTGAATGGTGGCGCTGTGGTACGCGCACGTACTGTAGCGCTCCCAAATTTCTCTCAGTGTAGGGAGGAAAAAACTTGGAGAGTAGTCTGTTGTTGTCACACTGTTTAGGATTTATAGCCGCTGTACGATCAGATCAAAATCAATCAAAACTAGACAGTCCTCGCCTTCAGCTCAAGTGGCAATTTAGGGGAAGATGGGGCGAAATAGGTAGTCATTTTTTTGTCTCGAAACATTACGGAAAATAAATTTTTTATCACGGGTACTATTTATTTATTGTTTATAACGTCGAACTTTAATAATATATACAGTATTAATTTTGTTAATGTCAGCATAAGCCAATAAAGTTACATTTGCTTTAGAAGTTCAACAAATATTTATTACTTTTAATTACATTACAATGATAATTAATTCTATAAGTTACAATTAACTTGCTCCTCGTTAAAAACTGGTTGAAACCCTGAATAAAAAAAATATATACCTACTATAAAAAGTAACTGTAGTATATAATTTGTACATAATAAACACAACCTCAAAATATTATATATTTTACACTTTTTTCTATAGGTTAAAATAACAATAATTAGATTTTGTAAATATTACAAACCTTTTTTCACGACTAGAGATGGTTAATCAACATTTTTTTGTAGTTTAAGTAATGCCTTCTTAAGGTTTCCCGAGGGATATCAAACTTGTTTGCTACAGATAATATCTTTTGACCATGTAAAATATATTCTATTGCCTCTTTAAGATGTTCTGCAGACAAAGATGAGCTGCTTGTTTTTCTTGCGTAATTTCTCATCATATCTAATTGAATTGCACAAAAACTTTTCAATGTTAATTTATAAATAAATTATCGACATAAGCACTAATCTATCATCCTAACCTATAATGCCGCACGACTCGCTACTCACGCCGGTAGCAGAAACCCTTTCCGCCCCATACTCTTGTGCCTATTCCGCCCCATTACGACTTTTTTTAACTTGGACTAAAATAAATTATTTCTCAGTAAAACGCATTATTTAACATATCAAAATTAAAGTTCATAGCCTAATCTTTACGCTTTCACAGATAAAATTAATGATAATAATAATTAAGATAACTTTTTTCTTCGTTGAAAAATTGCTTCTGTCAATCTTTTTCAAGCTAAAATTTTATGGGTTTTTTAAAATAAAGTTTTTATTAAAACCTATACAAATTTTTATTCGCAATTTTATCGAAACTATATTCTGATTAAAATAAAAAATTATTAGACTTAAATTATCAGTCAGTCATTATTTTCTAGTAAATACCCATTTAACCCACAAACCCATTCCGCCCCACCTTCCCCTACACGAGCGGGCTGGCCAATTTTTCTCCCGTGGTGCGTATACTATTTTTTTACCCCAAGCACATGTTTCTTTGCCACCCTCGCCTTCAGCTCGGCTGACAATTTACGCTTGCTCTGGACTGGCCAACTCTTTACCTCCCTAGTTACGTAATATACTATTAAAAAAATATGCGTAAACAAACGTTTGAAAAAATTATTTAATATTTTATCAAAAGTGTAAACAAAATGTGTGATATTCAAAATTTAAAATGTCTTAAAATTTCATCTTTTATCATTTGAGCTAAGTAGTTTATTATATTAATTTACGAAAAAACTACCGTCAAAAATGTGTACGTAAATGGATTCTGACAGATATTGTCAAAAATACGCAATAAAAACAACCTTTCCCTTAGAAGATGTCGGAGTCTGCACAGAATCACATTTACCGATATTTTCGTGTATTTGAAATGGCAGAAAAAGCGTTTTTTAGAAAATGTTCACACCCGAGGAAAGTTGATTATTTCCGAACGTGCCGGATAATTTCAAAATACTGCAATCCCATTGGACAATTCAAATGTAAACATTAACCCTCAATTGGAATCGTCCAATGAGATTGCAGAGATTTCGTCAGCTTTCTCGTGGTGTCATTTGTTTTTGATAATTTTTACGTTTTGACCTTAAAAAAACATAAAACGTTTTATATCTCGAAAAGTACCTTTTTAATATTTTTAATATTTTTTTAATAATCTAGATCGAAAGATGTTTTTTTTACGTCGAAATGCTATTTTCCAGAAAGAACTTTTTTGGTATTTTCGAGATATAACATGTTTTATGTTTTTTTCAAGGTCAAAACATGAAAATTATCAAAAACGAATGTCACCACGAGAAAACTGACGAAAAAATACGTCGATAACGTATGCGAAATTTTTCCGATAGGCATATTTTGATGCCGCAAGCACGCGCTCAAAAGGTGAGGCTTAGGTGCCCGCTTACCGGCCTGGGAGAACTGATGCGAAATGACCCACATATGTGTGCGCGAACGTGGATATGTATGTGAGGGACAGTGCATGATTTTCTAAATCGATCAATTTTTCTCCGATCTTTTCCAGACAAAACTCATAATTCGTTCTTCTATTGTAAGATAACAACAAAACCAAAAAACTTAGTAGTTCTAATTTCGGTTTCTTATTTCGATTGATCGATTTCTCAAAATTTATTTTTCATTTTTTTATATTTTGATGTTAATATTGTGCTTATATTATAAGCGGAGTTGAATTACATATAATTTAAAAAACCAGCTTTCTTATAGAGCTATAATTATTTTTTAAATATTCATTAAAAACCTAATTCTTGAAAATATGTAATCTATTCTTCCTTCATTAATGCGCGACAATATTATATAAATTTTTTTTATTGTATGTCCTATAGAGCAAGTTCTCGAAAATGACTTTTCGAGATAGTAGGCATAAAGTACGATTTTACGCCCTGTTTTGGGAAAAAAAGATTACTTTAAGCCTACTATGACGAAAAATATTGTTCATATTTCGGGTGTACGACTTTACACCCACTTCTGATCGCGGAACACTCGGATCCGCTCCGTCGTCATTCTTGCAAAATGATCATTAGTCGGGGCGTAAAACATAATGACTTTGGTACGAAAACTACTATTTTTAATGTATTCGATGATTTTCTCTTAAAAGAATGATGACAGAAATATGAAGCCGAAATAAAACTTTTGCGATTGGTCAAGTACATTTTAAAAAAGTCCGTGATTGGTCGACCAATATTAATTGTATAGGTATAACCAAGGGAAAGAAAAAGCGCGCTCAGCGTGCCTGAACTTGCTAGTAAAAGAGAATTTTCAAAATTATATTTTTATATTTTTTATTTTATTATTATATTATTATATTTAATTATATTTTTTATCATATTTTATATTTTTCTATCTACAATGTAAAATTTAAATCAACTGATAAGAATTTTTCCATCGGTCTTACAGTCTTACAAATTAAATTAAAATAATTAATATTTATGGCAGTCAGGGTCCCTGAGGAGGAGCCGGAGCGGGCTCGAAACGTTGGGCAATTTGGTGGTGGGGGGCAGTCAGATCGTCCTTTGCTAACAAAGTTTTTTCCAGGTTTTAATTAAGTTTTTATTTCAGGTTCTGCGGGGGTGATTATAAACAAGGGCAATCTGACTGCCATAAATATTAATTATTTTAATTTAATTTGTAAGACTGTAAGACCGATGGAAAAATTCTTATCAGTTGATAGTAAATTGCAGTCGACATAAGTAATATTTTTAATGATAAAATTTAAATGTACACGAATAGGTTTAGGTACACAAAACGGACACGTATCCCATGTACCAAAGTATTGGCAGCGATTTCTTAAAATTTTATTAACCTTTTTCATCATTCATGTTTAATCATTTTCCGATCTTGTCGAAAAAAACCGCTGCCAATACATTGGCACTTAGCTTCCTCAAAATAATGTATTTATTCATTTTTTTTAAATTTTTTATCACAATAATTAATTGTATCATACCCAATTTTCTTTCTGAATATTCGTAATAAATTAATATATATTTTTCGAAAATTCATTCTTGTTACACTTTTTCTCGTGCGACAACCCGATATTTTTATAAATCAATTTTTTTCAAAATATTATCATATGTTCAATTAGTTTTATTTTAAACCTCAAATATCTTTCGTCGTAATAGTTCGATTTTATTGGGCAACGAATTCAGTTTGAAGATATAAAAAAAATATATCTTTCCCAAATTTTAGGACTATTGGTTGATTTTCTTAATATTGTTATCGCGTGCACCTTCAACTTTGGGTAATATTTTAAATCCATAATATTTTGAAAACTTAAAAATAAATTCGAACAAATTACCAAACTCTGTATTACATATATTCGTTTATTACACATATGAATGTTTATTATAAAGTCACCAATCAAGTCAATCAGTCAAGAGACTTTACAAAAAGGTTACAACAAAAATACTGGCATATTCTGCAAGTAAAATGCAAACTTTTTCCCAATCAATGTTCTATACAAAAAATTTCGATATTTTGAGTAAAAAATAAAGATAATCTTTTGAAATTTCAACCAAATATATTCTTCAATGAGTCTAATAAGGTTAAAACTTGATCGCGCTGTAAATTACCCTCAATAAAAAACAAAAGCAAGTGAACAACACGCACGAATAGCACGTGTTATTTCCATTTTCTAGTATAGATATATCCAAAAAATTACGAATTGAAAAGAAGGCTAAATCAGTTTTAACCTCGAATATCTCTGAAATTCATAAACGAATTCTTTTACTCTAAAAACGCATATAATAAATAATATACATTCTACATCTCCGCCAAATTAAAAAAAAAAATTAAAACAAGTTTTCTCTAGTTATCAGGCGACAAATAAAATAACTTTGTAAAATAGGAAAATTTTGAATATCAAAAAGTAATCGTACGATCTTGATGAAAATTCACATACATAATATCTATATCACATACAAAATTGTCTAGAAATCTGTAGCTGATTCATAGAACCGTTCTCGAGAAATTACGATTCGAAAAAGAGGTTACAAAAATTTTAACCTCAAAAATCTCTGAAATTTATGAACCAATCATCTATCCCAAAGAAAGGTGCAGGTGGCAACCAAAAATCTACCTCTATCAGGAATTTTGAAGCGATTAACACAATTTTACTCCCGTAAATTGTCGCCACCTAAAACACGTTTTTTTTATTTTTTAATTTTTTTCTTAAAAACTAACCAATAGAATGGATTCAATTTTATACATATTATAGCTATTCATAATCTTCATTATCATGATTTTTCTCAAAAAAATTGACCATTTAGTTTGGGAGTTATAAGCATTTAAAAAAAAAAACACGTTTTTGTTAATAACAAAATAACCGTGATAGCTAGAGAAATTTTTTTTTTAAATATAGGTTTTTTTATGCTCTTTCGAACGCTACCCATCGGATTATAAAATTTAAATCCAATCTTAAAAAAAAATCAAAAATAAATTTTTCGAAAATGAAAAATTTGACATAAAACAAAAACGAATCAGTTAGTCGTACAAAATTATTTTTTTCCCGAATTCGGAATCAAAAAACAAAAAAAATGAGACCCGTCCGGTTGAAATCGACCGCGTAGATCCGAAAATAAAGCGGTATACACACACACACACACACACACACACACACACACACATCCATATAGACATTTTGTAAAATCATGTGACACAAACTTCTAACACCTTTATTCGTATTTCTAGAGCAATTTAAAGAAAATTAAAACTTTACTATTACAAAGCTTCTTATGAGGAAGCAAAAAATAAAAAATAAAATAAAACTCATATTTTAAAGAGTGAAGTTTATTTAAAATACTGTAAAGGTCTAGATTTCTATTAAAAACGTTATTAATACAAAATTTAATTATTTATGCAACTATGAAGAAACATACCAATTCTTAATAACAATTATATACTAAAAACGTGTTTTTTTATTTTCAGATTGTTCTATTGCAACACTCAGCAAAAAATCATTGTTCCAAATTTCATCTTACAAAGATTGTTTCGATATTTTATTATGTAAAGCGCCATTAGATACATGTTACTTTGGAAGATGCAGTAAATGTCCCAAGAAAACTACTTTAGAAAACATTTTGATGCATATGTTTGAAGAAAATAATGTATCAAACGTCACTTTTAGACAATGGATCTTAAATCCAGAAATAACATTGGAGACACTTTTAAAAAGTGCAGATGAGTTCATCTCTTATTTAAGTAAAAAAATGTGTGATTTACTGCCACATGCGTTTATCGCGATGCAGCAGTCTTCTTTATCAAAACAGATAAAAGAGAATTTAAAAATCGGCGAATTTCAAGTACTAGTAAATTTTGCTGAGAATTATGCATTTACAGTGCGAGACGCTAAACCGGGAATTCAGTCGAATACTGACGAAGCCACAATCTATAGCATTGTTATGTATTACAAAGAAAATGCAGTTGTTAAGCATTGTAATTTGGTTATTATATCGGATTGCCTTACCCATGATGCCATAGCTGTTTATACTTTTAATAAAATCCTAATAGAATTTTTGAAGTCCAAGTTTTCCACGGTAACGAAGGTATTTTATTTCTCAGACGGTGCGTCTGAATGTTACAAAAATGATAAAAACCTCGTAAACTTGGCGTATCACAAAAATGATTTTGGTGTTGATGGTGAATGGCACTTCTATGCTCGAGCCCACGGCATAGGTCCCTGTGATAAACTCAGTGCCACTGTAAAAAGGGCAACGATTAGAGCTGGTCTTCAATCAGCTAAGAATAGTAAAGTTTCAACAAGCAATGACTTATTCGGTTGGTTATCAGAAACGCTAAAATTGCCAAACATAGAATTTAGGTTTTCTTCTCAACGCGACTACCGATGTCAACAAAATATTTTTAGCTAGCAGGTTCAAATTATCTGCCCCAGTAGAAAATCTTGAAGAGCAACATTGCTTGCTTCTCGTACCAAATGATGCTGTTCGCGTAAAACCATACTCTACCTCACTTAATTACCAGATTGTAAATATTAGCTAATTTCCCTAATTTGCTGAAATGAAACATGCAACGTAATTTACGTTTAATGTTAGATTATTGTATTATAGTATATTTTTGTAAGTATTTAGTTTTATTAAGTTAAATAGAAAGAATAAAATGAATTTTTATTTTATATCTAGTAGTTATGTGTATTTGTATTATTTTTCCTCAAAAAAACCTTACAATCAATGAGAAATATAGGAAAATCTATCACAAATTGATACAAAATGTATATATCGATCGCAAAAATTCTACCTAATCCTACTCTCCATCTATTATTTGTTCCTTATATACGATAGTTTTTAAATGTTTAACAAAAAACTTCAAAAATTTTGAAGAAATAAAAAATTGATAATATTTATATTTTAGCAAAAACATTTAAATTTTTAAATTTTCATATAGCTTTAACTTAAGAATGCTTAAATATTTCATGTTGAAAATTTTTTCTGCGTTGTCAATAATTTCTAACAAATCGCAAAAAATTTAATAATTTCAGTCTTCACGTGAAATAGCTGCTCATACTCACATTACACACGCACACACGCGCACAATTGATTTAAAGGTTGCGAAATAAATTGAATTTTAAATGAACAATTTAGAGCTTATTTTATCCTATAAGTAGACTACATTTTGTACCTCGGCGCTACTTTCTACGCTGAATTGACTTGATTTTATATCGTTAATTTTTGAGTTTCTTTATACCAAAAACATTTAATCTCTATACAATCTGTTTTAGACATTCAAAATCACTTTCATTTTGAACCTTTCATATAATATTTTTTTTTTTTCGAAACTAATCTTATTCAAATCTCATACGACGCTTTGTATACGATGAGTTTCGCACCATCATCCATACGATTGCAATCACTGTGTGCGTAATATACTCACCTGATCGGCCTGGTACAGTATGCTGCACATGATGATCGCGCTCGTGACGTACGTCCAGATCACCACTAGTCCGTAGATCCTCTGCAGTGCCTCCTTGCACCTTAGCAGTAGCTCGTGCGTCGACACGCATTGCTTCAGCTCGGCTGCGTAGCTCGAGTCAGCCGGACGCAAGTTGCGATAACGCTCGGCGAGGCTGCGTAACAGGCCGCACATGCGGAAGCTGTGGAGTCCGAAGGCGTTGTCCACGCTGCAGACGACGTTCCAGACGAAGATGATCGAGATGGCCTCGATGAAGTTGATGGCCCAGTAGATGCGGCCGCCTGGCACGACGGGGAACGGGTATCGGCCCTGCGAGAGGAGTGGAACGGGTTGGGTTGTTGTTGGATACGGTGGTGTTTATTTTCAATGTTTATATAGTAGTAACATAAGTATAGTAGTAATTGAAATACAGTCATCAAGAAAACAATTAAATTGTATCTTATTTTAGAATTCGGTTTTTAATTGGATGCATGATGACTATGTTGTTCTTCTAATATATAATATTTCATAAATTTTTCTGATCTGGATAAGTGGTATTATCAAAATATTTCTATATGATGGGTAAATGCTACGTACATATATAAGCACTCAATAGATTTTGACGAATTGATTCATTTTGTTGACTGCAATAATTGGTACCTTCAAAAGTATTTATATTAATTTTAATATCAAAATAGGGTGACTCGGCTAGTAAATGAACGGGTCACGTGATGTTTTCATAATGATACTGATGAGTCAAAACGACTTTTTTCAAAGTTTAAAGTTGGGGGAAAGTGATTCATGAAGTCAGAAACATTCAAAATATATTGTATTAATTATTTAGGTGGAAAAATGTTAATCTACTGGTGGGTGTGCAGCTATTGAGCGAGTCACCCTATATTAGATTTTAGATTTACAAAAATAAGCTGTTGCTAATGAATTTGTTTTTTCGTATGATGAACTATATTACAGAATACGTTCGTACTCTTTAAAGTTGAATTAATGGAAAAACCACTAATTATTAGTGAAAATTTCTCCACTGCCGAATTAGTGATTTTTAACTAATGAAATAGTGTATATGTACTAATTCTTAGTGGAAATACACTATTTTATCAGACGTCACTTTTTCCTCACTTTTCAGGCTATATTTTAGCTGCTTATAATATGTCTATAATTAAGCTTTATCATGAAGTAGAACCGAGGAAATGTGTGTGCATGCGTGCGTGCGTGCGTGTGTGTATGTATGTGTGTGGGTGTGTGTGTGTGTGGCGGAATTAGATCTACGGCCGAATTACCTCAAGTTATTCCTCATTTTGAATACCATTCTAACAACGCTTAAACTTACACGACGCTTACCTGATAAATCTGTATGAGCTTGTTATACTTGAAGATCAGTATCAGTGGCACGAGGGTGTAAAATACGAGTGCCGCCGCAGTGAGGCCAGCGACGACGTACATGAATCGGGCGAACACGGAGATTCCTGCGAGCAGTAGAGGCCGGCGCTCGACGCGCTTCAGCTCGTCCTCGAATCTGCGGCCGAGGCAGTCGTTCAGCATCATCAGGTCCTTGCGGTACACCAGGTAACACATGACCTGACGTCGAAAAGATGATGTTGTAAGAATTACTATGAAATAGTAACTTGTTTTTTAATTATTATTCGTGATAACTTAAGTTATGAAATTAGTAAAGTTATGTGTAAAAAAAAAAATTGGTCTGGTACTGGTCTGGCTGAATTAGTACGGTTAACGTATGGGCTTAGTCTAGCTACGGCCACTATGCCAAACTTATAATTTTTTTCTCAAATAAGTCTTGTGAAGATGCCAGACTTTTGTCAGACTACTTTTTTTTCAAATAATCCTTGCTAAAGCGCCAGACTATTCTTTATAAAAGTACCACTTTTCACCAGACTATTCTTAAAAATACCAGACTTTTCGCCAGACTAAAATTTTTTTCTCAAGAAAGTCTGATAAAAATGACAGATTAAATTTTCACTTTCAGAAGTCTGGTAATAATGCCAGACTTTTTACCAGACTAACATTTTTTCGTAAAGAAGTCGTATAAATATGTCAAATTTGTTGGAAGATTTATTACAATCAACTGATGAGAATTTTTCCATCGGTATTTATTACAACCTGCTATTTATGCGATTTTAGGCGCCCTGTTGAATTTTTCCAGAGGCTTTCATAAATATCGCCCTACCGAGCCCTCCGTCATTATGCACTTTTATTTTCGAGAAAAACGCCACCCCGATACTTTTCCTCCCAACGAGTGCCCAGTATCTTGCTTTTCGCTCCGCCTACTGCTCCTCTCGATGAGAAACGTAATGTATCTCCTCATGCTATTGTACATATCGTACAAAACTTTTAAACACACAATATTTTATTTAAAATTATTTGAAATATAAAAATTAATTTTAAAGATATAATATAACTAATTATCATTTTGTTGTTTTCTGGGATTTCTAAGTGTGTTACACATGTTTGTTATAGTTCTCCTGTACATAAGCTCCGAAAATTCTACTGGTTTTTTATTTTCGTCTGTTTCTTTCGGGACCTTCTTTTTTCATATTCTGGAAAAATCATAATAGTACATTTCGACACGGGTGGGAAAGTCGATTATTTAGCTGGTGTGACTTACGCACTAGTTTCGAACGGTATTTTATACCACGAGCGCCGAAAAATCATACCAAAGTTGTGATTTTGAGGTTAGAGTGGTATAAAATTAATATTAAACTATGCATCTCATGGCTTTAAATATTAAGGGGGTTCATCCAATTTTCAGTTTATTTAGGAAGTCTTTGAAACTTTTTTCACATGTACCTGACATCATTATCTATATGATATCCTCACAAAAAAGAGCCTAGCTTCACTGTTATCGAGATATTAATTGTCAAATTTGAGCATTTTAACACGGCGTCTTATGGGACGCACACGCGCGAAAGATCGATTCAGTCTATAACTTCAAAGATACATTTAGCGTTTGTCTGAAAAACTAATATGTTATTAAGATCAATAATTAGAATATCATATTACAAGTTCAGAGATCCTAGCTTCACCGTTTTTAATATTGTAGTTGAAAGTATGGAATTTTAGGTGTACGGCCGCGCGTGCAGACGACGCTGGAGCGGTGGGGGAACACACAGACGAGCGCCGCTCTGGTGCACGCTCACAGACGGCACGAAGCTATGTGTATGTGTCAGTCCCGTATAAACACGCGCTGTGACTACAAGAGTGGGGACCCCATGCGTGCAAGCCTGTGCGCGCGGTGCGGGGTGACATTGATTCTTGATACGTTTCTGGTTGGATGAACCCCCTTAAAACATAATTGCATATTTTCATCACAAAACTCACGAAATACTGCCTGGTACACATCCCGAGGAATCGTCGTAGTTCTTCGAAATTAACAAAAGGTGCGGGCGAAGTGTGATCATCAAATAACTCGGTTCACGACGATGCCAAAAATATGTCTATACTTCAGCTTTCTTCGCGTGAATTAGAAGTTATTTTTTCGTACCGCATGACGAATATATGCAATTCTCCTGAAAATTTCCCCTAATTCGGTCATAAAATGACGAAACAAAAAATTTGAGGCACACCTCTGCAATAAGTTTTTTCTTGTTCTATAGACCACGCAATACACGAAACAATTTTGGAACATGCGAAAACGATCTTGTGTAACAGTTCTATTTTAATCGATTTTTTGTAGAATATTTGTTGGCACCTTTAAGAGTTTTTGATAATTTTCACGTTTTGACCTTGAAAAAGCATAAAACGTATTATAACTCGAAAAGTAACTATTTAATATTTTTTTTAATAGTCTAGATCAAAAGATCAGTTTTTTTACGTCGAAATGCTATTTTCTAGAAAGGACTTTTTTGGTATTTTCGCGCAGCGTTTTTTCTAGATCAAAGTTAGGTGAAAATTATCAAAAACAAATCACCACGAGAAAGCTGACGGAAAAATACGTCGGAAACGTAAGCGAAGTTTTTTCGATAGACATATTTTGATGCCACAAACACACGCTGAAAAGGTGAGGTTTAGGCGGCCGCTTACCGGCCTGAGAGAATTGAGGCGAATGCTCCATACATGCTATTCCAAGAGGAAGATGTACGGTTTAAACAGCGCATGTCTGGCAGCGGCACTGTGTGTGTCTGAACACGAACGCGGAGAAATTAAAAAAAAAGACTATACTCTTCTCCATTTCTGCTACTACCCTGTTAAAAATATTCTATTAAAACCGATTCAAAGTATAATCAGTTTTAATTCGATTTCTTAATTCGGTATTACCGAATTAAAACCAATTCAAACTATCAAGTCCAATTCAGACCGATTATAAATATAAATACGTTTTACTCGGATTTGATCAATTATATTCTTAAGGGGGTTAGTGCGATATTGGCTTTTCTTAAGAATTTCTTGAAACTTGCAGGGTAGACTCATATTACTATTATACGCAGTATCTGTAAATTTCAGAAAGCCTAGCTTCCCCGTTTGTGAGATATAAGCTCCCAAAGTTACGAAATTTAACACGGTGTCTTATGGGACCGTCGTCATGAAATGTAAAAAAATGAACGTTTTCGTCAATAACTTGGAAAGTTTTCTTAAGACTTGAAAGAAAAAGAGATATGTTACTAAGAACAATACTTTGAATGTCCTCTGCAAATTTCAGGAAGCCTAGCTTCACCGTTTTCGAGATACAGTTGTTTAAAGTACGTAGCCTCAGGGTAGACGACGCCGCGCGTGTCCTTGTGTGCGTGTAAACAAACGAAGGCTCGCTGCGTGTGTGTCTACACAGACGTAGCGCTTCTATGTGTATGTACACACAGATGAAGCGGCGCTATGTGTGCGTGGACAGTCTCTCGTGAAATTTTGAGAGTGGGGAGACTCGAGAGAGCGTGAGGCGTACGGCGTTCGACCAGCTGTACTTTTGGCTTGTATGTTACCGCACTAACCCCCTTAAGGACGCTTGCTCATTGCAATCGTAACCAAAAGTACGCAGAGTCGAACGCCGTACGCCTAGCGCTCTCTCGGGTCTCCCCACTCTCAAAATTTCACGCGAGACTGTACACGTACACATGGCGCCGCTTCATCGGTGTGTACATTCACATCGAAGCGCTCCGTCTGTGTAGAACACGCGTAGCGCGCGGGCACGCCATTGGTTTGTTTACACGCGACAAGGACACGCGCGGCCGAAGTTACCTACTTTAAGGGGGTTAGTGCGGTAACATACAAGCCAAAAGTACAGCTGGTCGAACGCCGTACGCCTCACGCTCTCTCGAGTCTCCCCACTCTCAAAATTTCACGAGAGACTGTCCACGCACACATAGCGCCGCTTCATCTGTGTGTACATACACATAGAAGCGCTACGTCTGTGTAGACACACACGCAGCGAGCCTTCGTTTGTTTACACGCACACAAGGACACGCGCGGCGTCGTCTACCCTGAGGCTAGGTACTTTAAACAACTGTATCTCGAAAACGGTGAAGCTAGGCTTCCTGAAATTTGCAGAGGACATTCAAAGTATTGTTCTTAGTAACATATCTCTTTTTCTTTCAAGTCTTAAGAAAACTTTCCAAGTTATTGACGAAAACGTTCATTTTTTTACATTTCATGACGACGGTCCCATAAGACACCGTGTTAAATTTCGTAACTTTGGGAGCTTATATCTCACAAACGGGGAAGCTAGGCTTTCTGAAATTTACAGATACTGCGTATAATAGTAATATGAGTCTACCCTGCAAGTTTCAAGAAATTCTTAAGAAAAGCCAATATCGCACTAACCCCCTTAAACAACTGTATCTCGAAAACGGTGCTGCTAGGCTTTCTGGATTTTGGAGAGCTTATTTAAAATATCATCATTAGTAAAATATCTCTTTTTCGTTCAATTCTATAGAAAACTTTTGGCGTTATTAATGAAAACGTTAATTTTTTCACGACTTTTTCATAAGACACCGTATTAAATTGTCTAACTTTGATAGCTTATATCTCATGAACGGTGTTGCTAGGCTTTCTGAAGTTTGCAGATGTTGTACATAATAACAATAAAAATCTACCCTGCAAATTTCATAAGATTCTATAGAAACTCATTTTGTGAGCAAGCGTTCTTAAACGAAACGAAACAACAAAAGGAAAATGCGATCATACACGGAAAAAAAAGAGATATGGAAATAACTCCAGTATTGGACGGCGCTAATGTCAAAAAGTCTCGGTGTTTGTAAATATTCAGTTTCGCATTTACTTAGTGTCGAATTGAAGTGCCCGCACCTCGAGCTGGACGTACAGAACCTCACATTTCTCGGATATATCGTAACTCGACGTTGGAAGTTTGAGAGCTCCAACTTAGAGATAGGTGTAAAGGGGCGGAGTTGGCGATCCGAAGCGCGGGCGGTGATTGGCTGCCGGGCGAACACGCGCGCTGGAGGGGAAAGCCACTGAATCTCCAAGTTGGAAGTCTTACACTTCCAATGTCGAGTTACGGTATATCCGAGAAACCTCGAGGTTCTGCATATCCAATCTATACTTCAATCGCGCTATGGCTTGTATTGGACGGCTCCCGGCTCTCTCCGAGGTGTAGACTGTCCACATTTCTTTCCGTGTAGTTAAATCCGATTAAAACCGATTATACTTTAAATCGGTTGTAATTAGTTATAATAGAATATTTTTAGCAGGGTATTCATTGAGAGGTTACGTGTTAACCGCGGAATGTAGACGAGGGCGAAGCACGTAGTCGATACTCTGCGGCGGGCCCTGAACGATGCGTCTGTACGATTTCGTTAAGAACATTAACATAATCAAGAGGTACAGAGACACAGCCATAAAGTTAACCGGGCAAGAGCACGCACAGCACATGCACATTCATCAAAATTAACAGGGCGAGTGAGGCTAAATAATAAAATGAGCGATTTTGCCAAAAGCACACGTACGAGAAGCTTCCGGGATATTTACGCGGCGCAGAGACATATGTATTTGAACGGTACCCGAGACAGAGTGAACGTTTCCAGTACTGGGTGATCATCGAAAAACATAGTACAACTCTCTAAAGTTGAGATAGTGAAAATTCCCCTAATTTCATAGTGGACAAGTTTTCCATTATTGAATTAGTAAAATTTTACTGAAAATTAGTGAAATTTTCACTAATTATTATAGTGAACAAATTTGTCCACTATTAAATTAGTAGAATAGTGAAAATTTCACTAATTATTATAGTGAATAAATTCGTCCACTATTGAATTAGTATAACAATGAAAATTTTACTAATTATTATAATGAACGAATTTTTTCACTGTTAAATTAGTAGAATAGACGCGAGTTTAGTTCGCCGTCGCAACTTGCATGACAACGGGTACCGTCCGTGCACTTAATTAGTAGATTTTCACTAATTGACAAGTATATTTTTTACTAATTATATAAGTGCATTTGGATTTTCGAGTTATTAAAAAATAACTAATTTTTTAGTGATATTTTTTACTAATTGTAATAGTGCATATTTTCACTATTTTAATTAGTACATGTAGTTCACTACTTTAATTAGTGAATATCCACAAATTAACGATGGAGCAATTGTAAATATTTGAATTAGTGAATATTCACTATTAATTAGTGGATTTTCACTAATTCAACTTTAGAGAAAACCTACAGTCAACATATATGCAAATGTAAGATGGATAAATAATAAACTTATTAATACTTATGGTACTTGTTACAATTTTCTCTTCGAACCAATTCGCTCCCCATTTCGCCAAAAACTTTTTTTATGTTTTCACGTCCTTCTTTTCCACAATGCTAGTCGGTGCCTGGAGGCTCATAGTTAGTCCAGTAGACTAAAATGATACATCATTTTAGGATGTATCAGTGAAACTTATTAATACTTTCTATTTCCTTTGTAGACGTGTAAGAAAATATTTGTTCTGGAAGTACGAGGTTAAAGCAATGACGTAAGTTTAAGTGATAAATCGAATGTCATAGCATTCCATAGCAACGCATAAGAAACGCATCAATTCAGCTTACTTTCAACTTCATGTGAAAGGTAATATTTATCGAATTATCTGACTATTTGATATAGCTATCTTGAAAAGATCAACGCAAGGCTTCGCATTACTTGAGTTAATAAGTCATTTCATTATATTTATATTATATTGAAATGAGTAAATACCCCAAAAAATTTTCTCAATATACTGCATCTACCCAATACAAAATAAGAAAAACATTAGAAATCTTAACCTCTGATGATGAAGAAGAAAGTAGTACATCGAATGATATGCCTATTCAGATAGTGGGGATTCACGAATATCTCCTTTAATTTTTTAAAACAGCGAATTACGTAGTACGTGTTTTATTACTTATAATTTACGATATAAAAGATGTAGTCAAAAGCTCAGTCAATTATTATGACAAAATTATATAAAACTCAATTAAATTTTTTTTTATGAAAACTTACTAGCACTAATTTATTATAAATAATTTCATTACATTTAAAAATGAAATAAATCTTCGGTTGCAATCTAAATTCGCATACATTAATGAATATATGAATGAGTAAATAAATAAAACATATGAATCAAAAAATCTGCATGAACCGTACCTCGGCTGTCTTGCATATATATTTTCCATTTTATATTCATAATTATCTTTTTCCAGCTTTTCCAGAATCAAATATTGCAGACAATTCAACTGAAAGTAAAAATTGTAATAAAAAGATTGCATCAAGTTATTTCATGGAAATACCGCTTATCGAGCAACTAGGAAACTTTTTCAATAGCCGGTTTTAAAGACATGCTAAATCATAAATTTACAGGTGTAAAAATTGACGAGGATAATTATGAAGATATGTTCGATGATTCCATATGCAGAGAGTTGGTAGACAACGAATTTCGGTCAAAATATATCGTTAACATGGAATACGGATGGCGTGCCATTATATAAATTGTCTAAATTAAGTATAAACGAATTGCCGTATTTGCAAAGATTCAAACGCGAGAACATATGATTCTCGCAGGGCTTTGGATCGATAAAACAAAACCAGCAGTTAATATTTTTCTTGATTCATTTTGCAAGAGTTTGAAAAAGTTACATAGAGGTATTTCAGTGAATATTCCAATTTATTACAAGTCAAAGGCATCGTTATTTGTGGTAATTGTGATTTGGTCGCAAAATGCCATTTCTCCCTTGTACGAAAATAAACTACAAGCACAACTACTGCCTTTGTGGTAATTATGATTTGGTCGCAAAATGCCATTTCTCCCTTGTACGAAAATAAACTACAAGCACAACTACTGCCAAAACTACAGGTGTAACTATTGGCACAACTACTGGAAAAACGATTGACCGACTACTCCCTATCAGTAGTAATTTTGCACGGAAAAAAATTTCCTAGAGTGACTACGGGAGCGCCATGAGTTACTATAGAATTTCTTGTATATAGAGTCGTCTTCTCATTGGGGCAGTGACTCGAGGCTATATGGTATACTCATTCCACCAATTTGACGTAATAGCTACAGAAGTCGATTGGTGTAGTCATAGCCTAACCTCTCTTATCGAGATTGGTATACTGAGTGCGACAAGTTGGTAGAGTTACTACTGAAATTTGTGAGGGTGCTGTTGCAGCAGCCGTGGCGTAGTAACTATACGCAATTTTTTTCCGTGTGGAACTACAGAGAAACCATACTCAAGTCACGAATCCACTTAAACTATGGCAAAACTACTGCTGCTTACTGTTTAACAGTTGAAAAACCGCTGCAAACTTTGAAGTACTTTTTAGCAACAGTATAACTAATGTTTAACTAATGTAACTATTAATCATCTACAGGTAAACTATTGTATTAAATTTGAAGTGTTTATGTTTTAAAATCAATTCTTAAAAAAAATTAATTTACTTCACGTAGATATGCTTAAAATATTAAGTTCCCATTGTAAAGGGGATATCAAAAACAAGGTAAGCCTTGTAAATTGTAATTCGGGCTCTTCGTAAAGATTCATTTGAACAGTTGACTTACACGGCTTATATACTCTCCGCCATCCAGCGTATCCACAGAAAGCACTACCGAAGCGCCGCATAGCAGTGACAAAGGGAAACTTGTGATGGTCGGCGCTCGATAAGCAAGCTTCGACTATTTATCCGCTATGCGGCGCTCCGATAGTGCTTTCTGTGGATACACTGGATGGCCGAGAGTATATAAGCAGTGTAAGTCAATCGTTCAAATGACTCTTTACGAAGAGCCCAAATTACAAGGCTTACCTTGTTTTTTATATCCCCTTTACAATAGGAACTCAATATTTTAAGCCATATCTACGTGAAGTAAATTAATTTTTTTTTTTAAATTGATTTTAAAACAGAAACACTTCAAATTTAATACAATAGTTTACCTGTAGTTGATCAATAGTTACATTACTTAAATATTAGTTATACTGTTGCTAAAAAGTACTTAGAAGTTTGCAGTGATTTTTCAACTGTTAAACAGTAAGCAGCAGTAGTTTTGCAATAGTTTAACTGGATTCGTCACTTGAGTATGGTTTCTCTGTAGTTCCAAAATTACTACTGTCACTGTTACTGTACAGAGAGCAGTCAGCAAATAGTTTTGCCAATAGTTCTGCCAGTAGTTATACCTGTAGTTATGACAGTAGTTGTGCTTGTAGTTTATTTTCGTACTTAAACATGAAACAATTCAATGGTGATTACGTGAGTCAAAATTGTAAAGAAAAAGGGTTAATGAATGATCACATACACGTTTATCCGTATTCCAACGAATTAAAAACTTTGAAATTTGCCGAAGATGCATTGAGATTAAATAAGGATGTTTTTGGTGTAAAAGGTCCAAGCGAGTTGTCGAAAATTATTTATAATTATATGGAAACTACTTCGATCTATGTAATGCATTGCGTTTTTATATAGGAATCATGAAAAAACTCTGTTGGTTTTGGTTTGACTCAGAAAACTATAATCATCCCTCTTCATTGACTCGATTTTTGGCGATAATTAAGAAGCGCTTACTCGCCCGAATTGCATTGCTCGTCTACCTTGCAATATTGCCGATTTCACATATTGGAAAGCATCAAAATTAAAATTGTTTCTTTTAATCTATAGCATATCATTCTTTCTGATTTCATGACAAAAAAGTATTCTAATCATCATAAATTATTAGTTTTTTCAATTTATTTGTTAAGCCAACCAAGCGTAGCGTTAGAATCAATTGAAAAAGCCTCTCAAATGTTGAATGAGTATGTTCTTCAATATGCGTACTTATATGGAGATATAAAATATGAATATTAATTTGTATTTATTGTTACGTTTGCCAACAATAGTAAAAAGATAATTGGCCCACCTTGGGTAACGTCGTCCTTTCCCTTCGAGAACATGAATGAAATACTGAAAAGCCTTATGGGACAAAGTACACCGAACTTCACATTTATTTATCAGTGTCATATTTTTTTAATTATTCTGAATTAAAAAAAATATTTAATTGAAAACTCTTTAACTCATACGTATTACTCTAATCTTGAATCTAAAAGTAGACTAAAGGCAAAAAAATAAGTCTTAATGTATCTATTGTTGGCATTTGCAAGATAAGTTCTATTGCTTAACCATATATGAGGCGTTTCACGTCAACTGCCCCAGATCGGCGCGCGAGTGCCAAATCGTGCTATTTCCAACTCATGATTATGATACTAATATGTACTTAAAAAAATTGTTTGATAAGCGTTTTCAACGTATTTTTTCCTCAGCTTTCCAATGATATAGGCAGTTTTTCCGAAATTTTCCATTTTCACCTTCAAAAACTACAAAACATCTTATATCTCAAAAACCGCGCTGGGGCAGTTGACGTGAAACGCCTCATATTCATTACTTTTTTAGGAATTATGCTCAATTTAATGAAAGTAAAGTACATTTCTCCTATCAAATTTTGAAAAAAAATATAATAATTGACTGTGCACTTTACTCTCGAAAAAAAAAAACAGATTCGCCAGTTGTTAACTATTTATTTAATGGAACTTATATTGGCATTATTGAAGTATTTGTTAAAATTGGTCAATGTGATGTTTTTAAGAAATTGTGACAACTGTGAAGAAAACATTTGTAAAAATTATGCAATTTTTAATAGGTGTATCATTAGCGAAAGTTTCTTTTGCACATTAGTCAAGAATGCAATTTCGTTTATATACTCACGTAATGCCGATTACGCTTCGAAAATTGCAATTCTAGTCGAACATTTACAAACCGTTTTATTTAAATTAACTGTTGGTGAAAAAATATTTGTTTTAGATCCTGCTAATAATATAGAAAATAAATAAATTTAAAATATACGACTGAGGACTCGGTAGGGCGACATTTATGAAAGCCCCTGGAAACATTCGACAGGGCACCTAAAAATGCATAAGTAGAAGGTTGGAATTTATTTCTTCCAACAAATTTGGCATTTTTACAGGACTTTTTTACGAAAAAATTTTAGTCTGATAAAAAGTCTGGCATTGTTACTAGACTTCTGAAAGTAAAAATTTAGTCTGTCATTTTTACCAGACTTTTTGAGAAAAAAATAGTAATCTGGCAAAAGTCTGGCATTTTCGCCAGACTTATTTAAGAAAAAAATGACAGACTTTTGCTAGACTTGCAAAACTAAACCAATATTTATCACCCACTCTGCATAACGATATGACGTTTTGGTTGACAACATTTTCTCCCCTTGTTGCACAATGTATTATTATTTTATAAATGAATTTAAACATTTTTCTATAGAAACAGTTTTGGTCTATAGACGAATGAAAATTGATCTGGGACACATGATTTGTAGAGATGTGAAAGCTTTTTCTTATAACTTCCTGTATTACAATACCAACCGATATAAGCGTTTGAAATGTTCAAATTGTTTCAGAAAAAATACCTTTACAAAAACAAACTCCTGACTTTCTTGTCCTACCTTAAAACTCACCTTCAACACCGACGTGTAAAAACTGAACGCATTGCTCATCCCCTTCGCGAACACAGACACATTGTTAATATTCTCGATACAGTAGCCAAAAACTTTCGCCCCCAGGGCTGCAATAACAAACGTCGACGTAAACGTCACAATACGGTAAAATCTGCACGTATCATCGAGGTGCGGCCAGATGCCGCTGAGGATAAGAAGTCGGCGCACGGCGTTCCGGTAGGTCCGGTACTTGGCCAGCTGGGCGTCCATTGTATCTACTCCGCGTGTTTACTGCGATGATGTTGATCGATCGCGGAATGCTATTCGCGAAAGTTTCGATAGAGCCAACGTAATGAGGGGGTTGAATGCGTATAGTGATGATAGCAAAAAAGTGGCCGAAGGGATATTACGGGACATTTTGTCATTGAATTTTTATGAGGGGGAGAGGATGTGGGTTCGGGAGGTATGGGGTTGGAGAAGGGGAGGGTAGAGGGTGAAGTTTATTAGTTAGAAGATAGAGACTGGTGTGTGCATTTCGTAAGAATGAAAGTATGGAATATGGGATTCCATGAGATAAAAATTTCAATACGCCATGGTGCTGGCGAAGCGCGAGAGATAAGGTTTGTTGGCAATTTGATTCGCGGTTCCGTTTGTTGAAACCTTTCAAAAATATTGAATATGTTTACAATGAATCATTTATTTTGTATTTATGTGTTATAATTTTGTTAGCTTTAACTAAATTCACCGTAAACGTAAACAATTAGACGATTTTACTTTATTTCTGGATATGCGAGACACAATAGTACATTGTGCAACTAAGGAGGAAAGTTGACTTTTTCTAGCGAGGATGATGATTGAGCACGAGTGATACATGAGTGCTCAAAATCATCATCCGAGTCTGAAAAAGTCAATTGATCCCTTGTTACACATAGTACTTTTTTTAACTCAAGCATGAAATAGGGTCTTTTCCACACGTGAAAGTGGGAAAGAAAATTTCGCATTTCGAGCGTATTTTACCCTGAAAACAGGTGAGAGATAAAGACTGCTGAGAAATAGCCATTTCTACTCTCAAAACAGGTGAGAAATGAATAACAGGTGAGAAATTGCCCCATTTCTCATCTGTTATTCATTTCTCCTTTTTTTTAGGTAGAAATGCGTTTTTACTACTCGAAATGCCCAATCCTCTTTCCCACTCACACACGAGAAAAAGGCCCTGTCATGCCTTCGTTAAAAAAAATGCGGTGTGTAACACGAGAAGAAAAGCTGTTTCAGAAACGGGTGAGTAAAACATTGCTCATCTTTACTAGAAAAACTTGGCTCGTTAGAATACGCAAAACAAGTTGTATCTGAAACCGAACAACAATTCAGAGCTGAAATCGATTGACTTGGAGGAAATGTTCTATTAGAAAAAATGATTTATAAATTAAAGCTTTGGGAAAGTGATGAGAAATTTACGGATGACGAGTGATACACGTTATCACTTATTAATATTATTTTGTAAAATGTAAAACAAGAAACCTGTAATAAATAAAATAAGCCTTTTCTATTCGTTACTACATAACAAAGCTGGTGCCGAATTTGATTGATAATGCTCCCTTTTGATCATTTCAAGCTGCATGTTGACAATGGGATGTGCATACTGATAAATGTAATAATAACTTATCAATCGAAACAGCTATAATCTGAATGTATGGAATTCTAATTCACATGCTATACATTAGAAACTTGTCTATGTAGTTGTTATACATATGCTCACATATTTCTAATGTGTAACGATCTAAAGAGATTGACCTTAAATACTGTGTAAGCAAAATAAAAAAAGAATCAGCCCTGTCTGGTTCAAATCGGTCCAGTAGATCATGGTATATCAGCATATTCACAGACACACACGCACACGCATGCACCCCCCCCACACACACACACGCGCACACACACACGCGCCGGTTATCATCGGCTAACTTCGTAAAGCATGAAAATTTGTTTGTACTATAGCATTGGCATTTCTAATAAGAGATAGTGTGAAATTTTTTTTATATTATGGTCAAGCTTATTTTCGACAGATCAGTCATACATCGTATCAATGTCGCTTTGAAGATTTATAAAATTATTTGGTGAATTAATAGTACAGAAAAGTTTGACGTCATGAGCATACAGCAATATATTAACATTCCTGATCCTACTGACTAGATCAATTATAGACTAGATCAATTATAAATACACTGATTAGGAGAGGCCGCGGACTCCGGATCACGGATTCGGCTCAAACTTTGCGATATGTTTTTGGATGTAGAAATATAAAGAAAGCTGCAATATTAGACCCTAACCCTCAAAAATACTGAAGTTCTGCGCCTTTTTAGTTGTATTTTGAAAAAAGGCTTGAAAAAAACCTCTTCTTGAAACGGTAACCATTTAACTCTGGGGATTCTTAAATATAATTTCAAAAATAGAAAATAAAACTAGAGAAAATGAGCTTTCATTTGCTTTTTTAAGAATTAAAAAATGTTGATTCCTTCAAAAGTTATGTAAGTTTAAAATTGAGCATTCACCTCTTTAACCGTCTCTGTCTCTATGTCTCTAACTACTCGTTTCTTTCTTTCTGTCTGCCTCTATTTCTACCTTTCTCTGTCTTCGGCCTCTATCTCTGCTTCTATCTCTTTGTTTCTGTATTGATCTGTCTTTGCCTGACTCTATCTCTCTATTTATGCCCTTACCTCTCTGTCTCTGTTCTTATATCTCCGTCTGTCTCTATTCCTTTGTCTTTCTATCTCTCATTCCCTGCATGTATCTCACTTTTTCCTTCTATATCTCTTTGTGGATGACTATTGGGATCTGATATTTTGAGTAGCACCGCAAAAGGTAGAACTACTCTAAGCTTGACGTTGATGTAGTAAAAAAAATTTTGATTATTGTGCAGTGAAAGGTTCTGATAAGGTAATGGGCTATATTATAAAACACATCTTGAGGGTCAATGAGGTTTTCTATTTAATTTTAAATGAAATGAAGCTGATAGATTGAACTCTTTTGTATTATCCCTACTGAAAAATCTCACACCAAAATCTCATGTGAAATTCTGGTCCGCGAGCTACTAAAATCCCTTTAATGATAAAAAATCAGTTTCTGGGAATTAGGAGTCACCGATTAGGTTACGCCACGCCCCAGATAAGTTCAAAAATCTATGTTTTGAAGTGTTTTAGCCATTTATTACATTTTTAGAAATTTGACACATGAGATCTCACGTGAGATCTGACGTGGAATCTCATGTTTCAAATTTCTCACGTGAAATCTCACGTGAGATCTCACGTGTAAAATTTCTAAAAATGTAAAAAATGGCTAAACGCTTCAAAATATAGATTTTTGAACTTATATGGGGTGTAGCGTAACCTAATAGGCGACTTCTAATTCCGAGAAACTGGTTTTTTATCATTAAAGGGATTTTAGCAGTTCGCGGACCAGAATTTCATATGAAATTTTGGCGTGAGATTTTTCAGTAGGGTAGCTTGTTATATTATCTCTACTAAAGCAATTAAAATTTTTTAAAGGTACAATTAGGCTAAAATTATAATTAATTAAGTATGAAAAAAGAATGATTGTCAACACGTTCGTATTTATGGTACAGCGTTGATACGAGTGTTCTATCAGTTTGGTCCTAATTATGAAACACTCTTTTCCGCACTATTTCTTGGAAAAAACCTTTGTGTTTTAAACATTTTAAGCATAATAATGGTACAATCTCTGTTCCTCAGCTTTTCTTTAACCAATCAGCCCTATAGGGCTGATTGGAAAAGAAAAGCGAATATAAACGTGAATTAAAATCTTAATTAAAAATCATAAAACATAACCTCAAAAGATTGACATGAGTTATTTTGGTCCCTCCGTATAGGAATCCCCAATTCCAGTTGTTCGATAAGTAATTTATGGACTAGATGATTTCACCACAGGAAATATTTATTATAGAATCAATGGACCACATAACTTCATATTTGACATGATTCTTTGGATTTATAATGTTATATTTTGGTAAAAACATTCAGTTCCTTTCTTTGCTAGATACATTGGATACACCCCCATATCAGATCCCAATATGACTCTCTCTTTGTCTCTGTCTCTTTGTATCTGATCCCAGCGTCTACCTTTTCGTATATGTCACGTTATTTCTGCGTCTCTGACTCTTTCTTTAAGTCGCTGTCTCTAATTCCTTAGCTCTTCCTCTCTGTCTCCGTCTCTGTATCTGTTTTTGTGTCTATATGTTTTTCCCTATTCCTATCTGTGTGTCGCTGTCTCTATCACTCTGTTTCTGATCTTATCTCTATGTATCTGTCTAACTAATTTTATCTGTCCTTATCCCTCTGCCTTTCATTGATTATATCGTCCTTTCTTCATTTTAGTGTCTCTGCCTCTGTCTCTATTTCTCCGTCTCTGTTTCTAACTCTATCTCTCTGTCCCTACCTCCCTGACTCATCTGCCTCTTTCACCTCATCTCTCTTTCTGTCTTTTCATTTATGTCCCTTTGTCTTGATCTTCCTATCACTGTTTCTCTGGATCGGATGATTTGTCTCTGTTTCACCTCATGGACTTCTCTCAATAAATTTGAATTTCTCTTTTATTGTATCAAGATCAAAGTATTCTTAAAGCACCGTTGTGCGAATCTCGCCAAGCCTTTGCCACTATCACTCTGTCTCTGTCTCTGTCTGTATATCTCTGTCTGTATGTCTCGCTTTTCTGGACCTGTTCTACAATTCATTTTTAATTAGATATATAATATGAATAATATTATGAGGAGGCGTAGGAGGAGGGATAGGAGGAGGGGTTGTGAGGAGAGGGGAAGAGGGGTTTTAAGGAGCAAATGTAATACTAAAAACACCTATTTCTAATTATATTTTAACCTTATTTTGAGGAGGGGCTAAGGAGGGGCTGTGAGGAGGGACCAGGAGGGGGAGGAGGGGGGAGGGGTTGAGTCGCATGAGAGTCTCTTACAACTATATAATCTAGGAAAATATAATATATGTACGATTACAATTACTATACATACTCATCTGATCAGCCTGATACAGTATGCTGCACATGATGATCGCGCTAGTGACGTACGTCCAGATCACTACCAATCCATAGATCCTCTGCAGTGCCTTCTTGCAACTCAGCAGTAGCTCGTGCGCCGACACGCATTGCTTCACCTCGGCTGCGTAGTCCGGATCAGCGGGATGCAAGTTGCGATAACGCTCGGCGAGGCTGCGTAATAGGGCACACATGCGGAAGCTGTGGAGTCCGAAGGCATTGTCCAAGCTGCGGACGATGTTCCAGTCGAAGATGATCGAGATGGCGTCGATGAAGTTGACGGCCCAGTAGACGCAGCCGCCTGGTACGATGGAGAACGGGTATGGGCCCTGTGAGAGGAGTGGAAGGAGTTCGGCTGTTGTTAGATATGGTGATATTTATTTTAAATTATTAATTAGGAATTGAAATACCGTCATCAAGAAAACTATTAAATTTTACCTTATTTTAGAATTGGATTGTTGATTGGGTGTTTTATTCTTCTAAGATAGGCCAAATAGTAATAAAATAGGATTTCATAGATTTTTCTAGTCTGGGTTGTGTTCCAAAATATTTCTTTGGGTAAGTTCTATGTAAGTATCCAATAAATTCTGCTAAAATGGTCCATTTTGTTGATTGTAATAATATTTGCCTTTAAAAGTATTTATATAATTTTATTTATTTTTTTTTTTTTTAATATTGGGTTGACTAATTCAATCATTTCAATACATCAATTTTATAAAAATAAACTATTATTAAAGATAATTTTCCTTATTAAGAAGAATTAGAGTACATTCGTGGAAAGAAAGTTTGCTTAAATCAGCACTTTTTCACTAAAACGCACTAAAACTTTATTTCCTTAGTTTCTCGTTAAAGTACATGAATATTCAATTTGAAATGCATCCTAATGGGATCATATGTCTGCTGTGTGGAGAAAATCGTCATATTTAAATTTCTAGTTGTAGAAAATGAAAAAGTACTTTCTATTTTACTATATCTATACGTATCGCTAAAGTAAATATTCATACATTCGCGGTGAGGCCGGTGATGCACAGTGTGGTAGAACATCGAAAAAGTGATCTAAATCTCGGCTTCCCTCGCCGTTTGCGATAAAAAAATTTTTCGGCAATGGTGAGAATCAGCGATTCCAACCACGTGTGAATATTTATTTATCCTTCATGCAGTGTGGTGGTTCATTTCCTATTTGTCATTACGAAGAGCAGTATATACTATAAGTGATTATTTATAATAATTTAGGGCAGAAATATTTTTTTATTATTCTTATAATTATAATTCTGTTAGTAATTTTCATCGTAGAATCAAGTAAATTGTTCCAACAAATTGATTTTGCAATACTGATACCAGATTTGGAATCAATAATCTCATAAACCTGTAAATAAATATTGATATGTATATCATACATCGCTGCCCAACCTATGTGATACCTATTTAAGGAATTAAATCATCGAATTAACGATAGTACTCTAAAACTGCTGCTATTCCATGCTAAGTATAATAAACATTAACATGCTATTTGAGGGTAACGGATTCTAAAAGTGTATTTTAATTCTCAAAGGATTCGAATGTGGTTACTTAAAACTTTTTTTATACGAAATTCGCTATACGGCGTTCCAACGGCTCGGTACTTGGCCATCGAGGCGTCCATTGTATCTATTTTACATATTTATACTGTACTTAGGTGATCTTGATTGATCGCGGAATGCTACTTGCGAAAGTTTCGATAGAAGTAAACTTGATGAAGGGGTTGAATGCGTAGTGATGATAGCAAAAAAGTTTCTGAAGGGGTAATTGAGAGAATTTTGTTATTGAATTTTTACGAGTGGAGGGAGTGAGGGTTCGGGCGGTATGGGATTGGAGAAAGAGAGGGTAGAGGGTGAGGTTTAGTTGGGAGTCTGGTGTGTGCATTTCGTTCTTTTTCCAAGTTTTTTTGGAAGTGTTAATAAGTAAAATAAAATTGAAGAAATTAAATAAGAATTAAACAAGTCTGTAAGTATATAATAGAAAAGATCTATTAATAATAGCTGCCTATTTGAAGTAATTAAAAGGTATAACATGCGCATTCTTTGATTTGAATGCAGGAACAATGAAAGTAAATATTATTTGTCATTACTTTGAATAAGTGTTTTATGTCTTTAAATTTAATATACTTTAGTGATATATCTTTACATAATTATTTACCATGCGCAATATCCAAATCCGACTGCTGACAGATCTGTAACTCCTTACCCATGTAACGTAAGACTCTCATCTTAGTTTTACTTACGGTAATTATTGCTCCTTTTTGCTTTATATAATTTGTAAGAATTAAAAATTCTATTAAGCTAAAAGTAATACAGATTCTTTATATTCAAACTGGGAATTAATTCAACATTATACCTTTGATTAATTTTTGTAACACATTGAGGTGACTTCTATTAATTTTACAGCGTCAATTCGTAAATAGAAATTAATTCTCTAATGTGCATGAATACGTAATCTCTTTAGATTATATTGTAACAGTTTAATGAATGAAAAATCTTAAACAGATATATTAACAATTGAAAACCTATATAAATATTTTAAATCACTATAGAATTCGGTACTATCTTTTAACCATTTGTTTTTATTGATAATTATTGGCGTTTAAAAACAATTATTATTCAAACCATAAACTTTATCTAAAAATAACTGAACTTATTTAGTCACCCGAGTGGTAATTTAAAAATACACAATCATTCATTACGTCGCCACAGCATACACGCAGTAAACTCCAAAATAATTTGCTCTATTTGCGTTCTTATAGCAAAGATTCCCCATATACGACTTGCATTCGTCTGCAGAAGCACGACAACGAAAATGTCCCTCTTACTTCGCGTAGACAAAGCCGCGCTTTTTTTCAAGATCCTAGGTCGTTCTTCACATACTGCTTGCGTCGTAGGCCTATATACTCTAGCTTTCTCGTCGGGAGAAAAGTGGAGTGAGTAAAAGCATGAGAACATCTGCGTAGTCTCCGCGCGTGCACGCAATGTAGTAGCGACGTGTGTTCCGCGCGGTAAAATTTATGCGTGAGACTGCGAGCAAAAACGGGTAGGATTATATGATGATGGCCTCGCACGATGATGATGATGATGGTCGGTGCGTTGAAATCTGGAAAGCATTAAAGTGCGATTCGAGCAAGTAAAGATTCACAGTTAGTGTTTAATGGATGTTTGTGCAATCGTTTGTCATGGCCAAATATGTGGATATTTTGTAATGTAAATAAAGATGAATGGGGTTTTAGAACTTCCTTGTGTTATTTTATTGATGTGTATATTATTTTATACCTTTTGTATAAAGTTCAGCATAAATTTGTCACTCACTATGCTCGTTTCATTCGAAGTTTCATTTATGGTGATACGATACCCACGCTATTACTCAAAATTGGGTTCCCGTTTTTCTCATTCAATTTTTAATTTTAAGGAAAAAACTCTTTGATACGTTATAGTTCTTTATTAAACTTAAAACGTGTCAAAGAGTTTTTTTCAAAAAGTTTAAAATTGAAGGAGAAAAACGGGAACCCAGAATTGAGTAATAGTGTGGGTATCACATCACCTTTTGTAATATTTGGACTACAAATAATATATTACAAATATGTTAAAAATTCGAAAGAAGTACGTTATTGAGATAAGTGTATATAATATTAACTATTAGCATGGAAACTTGTGCATTTAAAATAGATACACATGTTAATGGCAATCACATACTTTTATGATAGTACCGTATCTTGCCATGACTCATAAAAATCTTATTTAATACGAGAATCAAGAATTAAATATATTATTTACCAACATAAATAAAAAACTGGACGATGAAAAACAATAGCTATAAAGTTTGTATTCTAATACTGTGCTGTATATATTTTTAGATGCAGTTATAGTGCTAAAAATTCAAAAATTTATAACGAGTTTAAGAAAAAAATTTTACGTCCTGTCTATAATGTAACAACGAATCGCAATAAAGATTCTTTGCACTAGCATCTAACGACGTAATTACACCGTTATATCCAAAATAGTAATTTTTTCCAACTTTCAACCAATCCTTCCATTTGACAATCCCATAACACGGAAACCTCTCCCCGGGACCTGGGACACCCGGACCTCCTCGACAGATGTCGACTTGTGGATATTTCGGGCGTCGCGCCGGCGAGATCCACTATAGTTCTCTCGGTGTGCTAGAGCCGCTGGAGGCATAAGTTAAATCTGTACTTGCGCTCCCGCGCGTGTACGTGATCAGATCAAGAGCGTCATCACCGCTGAGGAAAAGAGAGAGAGGGCATATGAGCAGGATCGAATGGCTCGAATGAAAGCTCGAGACGGTTAGCCTGTAAGATGACGAAGTAGAGTTGTTGGTGATCTGATGGTTTTGGTGAGTGGGTTGAATTTTGATGTTGATAAGATACTTTTTATTTTTTATTGTAAAGCGTAAATGATTTTGTATACGCGAGTAGTTTGATTGGATTGTAAAAAACGTATATATAGGTATAGATACGTTTATATAGAGTGGAATTTTTATTAGATAAATGTTGTAATAAATTATGAATTTCGTAATTATTTTTTATGATCATCGTTTCACGGCATTTTCAAAAATTTGATACGAATTCTACGCTTTAAGTAAAGTTTGTATGCAACTGGTTTCTCTACTAATTATTATTAAATTATGTATATAAATAATAGTATGGATCCCATGAATATCAAGTATAACGCGAATGCATATATATTTTTTTTAATTAAATGTAAAAACATATTATTACGAAATTAAAAAACTTAAATATCGTTTACGTGATTGTTTACGGAGAATCCGGTAAGGACTAGTTATTCTCGCTTATTCAATTCAATCAATTTACGAAGTGTGATTTCAATTGCACTTTCGCTTCCCTTTCTAAACGAACGATTAACTTTAAGGGGAACACTGTCACCGCCGGTAATTACGTCACGCTTTAGCTTTCTTCGAATAGCAAATAGCAATTTCACAGATTTTAAAAAAGATTGTATAATTATTTTAAAGTTATCCAAGCGAATTAAAAATATAGTTCACTACTATTATTAGTCTTTATTTTTCTATTGTAATGTTGTCAATGATACTTGAAGTAATTTAAGATTATTGCATTTATTTATCAATATTTTCATATTTTGTTTGTTTTCTCTAATTTTAAATATATACAAGCAGATCAGGCCGTTTTATTTTCTATATAAAACGAAATTATCGAACGTTAAAGATTATCGGTCTTTATAACTAAGCAGCCTACCCTCTTAACTCAATATTTTCGTATCAGGCAGTTTCTTTATTCGAGTGTCAACAAACAACATTAGATTAAAGAAATCATCGAAAAGATAAAATTCCATCAAAAACGAAAGCTTCGGCTTTAGAGAGATCTACAATATGTGCCATTCCCTTTAAATTTAATTTCCAAGCAAAGTGATGAATAATTGCATCTACATGTTGATAATATAATTGCGTGTATACTATTCCCGTTTCAAAAGAACCTTTGTGCGCGAACTCCACTACCGTACTAGTTCTTTTTTCTTAAAATACGCCAGTCAAAACACCGTCCTTGAGACATCAGCCAACATCCTACAATAATCCATAAAAAAATTAATCTCACACCTACATCATTAAAAAAAACTCAAACAATCCACATCCTCCGCATCCAGCTCCGTTCGGTTCCTCTATATACACCATCTCTTTCAACCCGCAACTCGCCGCACGGCACTTTTATACACTCGATTCCTCGCCGAGGGTCAGAGTGCAGGCCGCTAATAAAATTCTCTCTCTCTCTTTCTCTCCACTTGAACCCGCTGCCTTTTTTTCCTATCATACATACTCGTACATATATACGCTCCGCACGCGGGCGACAATTAAGCGGTCGTGATCCGACGCGAGGAGAGAGAGAGACGAGTTAGTGAACGGACGCGCGAGCGATAGAATGAGTCATGTTGGGTTAAGAGGCGCGCCGGTTTGCGTTACTGTATGCGTAGATATACGCACATACCGGCGGGGTCTCACATTTTTCGGAGGTTTCGGGGAGATGATTCGCCTTGAGGCTTATTGAGAGTGGGCCATTGTTCTGGCTGTGTGTTGGCTTTTGAGGATGTGTGGGTGGATGTGGAGGAGGTGGATTGGTTGGTGTGAAGATGATGTGTGAGGGTCATTAATTATTGGGATAAAGAAGGTTTGTTTATGTGTTCTGAGGTTTTTCAGTTATTCAAAAGTTATTCTTTTTTTTTTATTGTAAAATGGGGTTTAATTGTACAATGACATCTAATTTTTCATTTACATAAGCATCATTGCTGTAATTTGAATAATTCTATCTTACAATTTGAGATATACATATAGTATTTTCCGTATCTTAGAAATGACGAATAATACCATTTACTTATTAATTTTTTTCGATATGAAAAAAATTTATGTAGGTATACTTTATCGCACAGTAAATATCCCAAATGATTTTATTTCGTTACGTTTTTCGATAGAGCATTTAGCTGATTGCAGTCGGCAATTATAGACTGTGTATATCGGTACGTGCGCATTATCCACTGTGTTACGATCTCGGTAATGACACTTAATTCGCTGATGTTCGTCAAACGAGATACGTAACTATTTTTACGTTGTTTATTCGGTTTTTTCTTTGCGTTACGCAATAGGAATCTCGGATGATTGTATAAACAATGTTTTAGGAATTCATCTTTTCAAAACATTTATCTATGTTAGTATTTAACTTTGTAATTGTAATTTGATTTAGATTACGAATAACAAAGATATTTGTACGCCGGTAGCAAAGTTTTGACGACTTGCTCGAAGGCAGTGATATCATTTCTAAACGGATCATTTTACAAATATTTAGGACAGAACAATGTATAATATAGATATAGCCGTGGCTACCTATTTTTAAAAAATACGGACTTCCTCTTACATATTTTATATACTCGTTCTATAAAAATTCTAATAACATTATCGGACAGAGCATAATTGTGATAATTAACTTTAGTTTGCCCACTGCAAGAATGACGCACTCGGAAAACTGTTAGATGCTACTACACGTTTGAAGAAAAACTATAAGTAAAGTTAGCTCAGGTGCATAACGCGCGGAGTTTAAAAAATTCATTTGAATTTTGCATCTATAATACGGACTTGAAATAAATCACATGCACTGTACGATATCTTCAGCCTGAACTCACGAACGCATTCGTATAGTCAGCGATATATGGGCACTCCTATGCGATATTTAAAATATTTCAAATACAAGCCAACGCTTCCAGTTAAATGCACGAAATTACCAGCTCAGCGCATGCTAAAAATCTCTCCGCAAACAAATACTTATCCTCCTCAGCGCGACAAGTATGTAAGTACACGTACAATTTTACATACCAAAGAAAAAGAAGTTAACTTCGCTGCCTCTTGTCCCTGAAAGATTTCGCTTAAATAAACGCCAATAACCCATCGTTATTGCGAAACGCGCGACTTTGGTTTCTCCGGATGGCGACGCACAATATATACATATATATTGCAATGGATTGAAATATAATATCGCTGCACGTGCGGTAGTGTAAAACGATACATCGATCGCCGCGCCGGCCGCCGCCGAAGACAAAGTGAGTGAATCAACGCGCCGCTGCAGCGGAGGTATAATTTAATGGATCATCCGATGATGATGTATTATACTGCTGTGTTTCATCCGTTCAATCTGTTGGTAATTAATTTCCCGTGTTTCGATGCTGAGCGTAGTGTATTAATAACGAGCGGTTGGCCGATGAGTTTATATACAAGCACGTGGCCGTAATGCTGCTGGTCTTCGTGACAAACAGTATTGACTTTTAATGGGATTTTGTAAAAGGAACATTTTTATTGGAATAATCGCATTGAACGACGGTTCCGTGCGGGTTTGATCGATCGTTTGATAATTGGTCGCGGTCTCTTTGGCAGTGTTATCTGCATTAGCATCGATCGCGAGGACGTATATATATTTCTATTATCATATGCAGGCTGAATGGCTGTTTAGACAAACAACGTGTCGATTTCATTAATAAAGTCGTAATAATATAATGCAAAGTGACACACACACGCGCGCGCGTCATTGTTTGAATTTTCTATCCGATCGAAACAGATGATTGATTCATAAATACCGTATTAGTGCGCCCGATCTGTTTGTATATGCGTATAACGATTTCACGCTATAATAATTACTGCCTATAAATTATGTCACAATAGTAAGCCGTGTATTTTTAGCTCAAAATATCATATAATAATAATAACAGTGCAGATGTTACGTGATCTCTTACAGGTAAACAAAGAGGTTTTAGCACGGTGCTAATGTATATGAGGCGTTTCACGTCAACTGCCCCAGCGCGGTTTTTGAGATATAAGATGTTTTGTAGGTTTTAAAGGTGAAAATGGAAAATTTCGGAAAAACTGCCTATATCATTGGAAAGCTGAGGAAAAAACACGTTGAAAACGCTTATCAAACAATTTTTTTAAGTACATTTTAGTATCATAAACATAAGTTGGAAATAGCACGATTTGGCACTCGTGCGCCGATTTGGGGCAGTTGACGTGAAACGCCTCATATATCGTCGGCTTAGTGAAAAAAGCCGACACGTCGATTTTCCGTTGGAAAAGCTGACACGTCCATTTTCCATTGGAAAAGCCGACACGTCGATTTTTCATTGGAAAAGCCGACACGTCGATTTTTGGTTGAAAAAGCCGACACGTCGATTTGCGTGGAAAAAGCGGATATCTCGGTCCTGAATTTTTTTGTCTTTATTAAAAAAAAAAAAAAAAAATTTGATAAATGTATAATTGAAGAAACGATACCAGAAAATATACGTAAATAAAGTACAGAGCGAGCCAGATGATTTTCCAGTGCCAGTATAATTTCAACTCAAATAAAAGTAATTTAAACTCTGGTCCGAACCGTGCGCTTTTTCAACTAAAAATTGACGTACCCGTTTTTTCCACGCAAAAAGACGTGTCGGCTTTTTCAACCAAAAATCGACGTGTCGGCTTTTCCACTAAGCCGACGATATGTACTTGAAAAAAATCGGTTTTTACGTTCCGAGTCGCATATTATTGCGTAAATCATCATAAATTCGTTTACTTTCTATAACATACTTCATATAAAAAACTTTTCAGGTACAACACGAATAACAATAGTTTATTATCCTAACCATCAACCGGTTGTTTGGAACGGGTAGAATAAAAACGAATAGTTAGATTAACAAACAAGTAGTAGCTCCGCCAACCATTTTCATATCGTTACACTTACTAACCTATCGTTATTTAAAACTATCAATACCCTGGTGGAAGCTGACTTCATTATTTGCCTAATAAATAGCTAGTTTTAGTGAGGTATAGCCAAAAACTAGCCACTTTTCTTGGATATTTCTATCTATTGATGAAACGATTTTTCAACACTATTCGACCATTTAATAGATTGAAAATAGAAAGACGTTTTTTAAAGATTTACACAAGCATGTTCTTAACTATTTCAAAGGTATTAAAATTGGAGAGAAAAACAAACTGTTAGTCATTTTTTTAGTTAGAAAATGACTATAGTAGAAGGCCTGTTCTTATGACGAGCAGTGAGAGAGACAGAATCTAATAGAAAAATATGGGTTTCAGTTAATATCTAAGAAAGGAGTGCTGTAAATGATTTTTGAGTCTGTATTTTGTTTACATTTTTGTAAGGTATATTACAATTGAATGCTCTTAAATGTATTGTCACGTCTATGACTAAATTTAAATTCAATATTTTGAGGTTATGCCATTCTATTTCCAATCTATTAAATGTACGAATAATAGGAGAAAAAGCGTTTCAACATGACCATTAACTAGCCATTTATTCTAGCTATTTACTGACTTTCTGACCATTTTGTAATAGACAAATTTCTACCAAGGTAATTATTATTCGTAACTATCTAGTTACGATAACCATTTACATATTATTAAGCATACTAAACTATCGTTTTACCATTCTCAATAGTTGTTTCACCCACAAAATCGGTATATTTTTCCAAGAGTAAAAAAGCAGTCTATGCTACTATCGATTTGCTTGCCGTTATTAACTTTCAATACATTGAAAAAAATGTGCGCAGATGCTACAACTACATCGTTTAGCTGTTCAATTATAGTTACAGTTTCTATGTTATTCAGTAAAATATACTATATTTTTTAATAGTCTCAACTATAACTATAGTAAATGCAACTATAATATAGTAATTTTTACCATAAAATAAGGTAGTAAAGATTTTGCACTATAAATTATTGTAACAGTAACTATATTTCTACCTCAGTGTAGTTGTTGCTACCACTTGTTTATACCAAAAAGCAATAAAAATTATCTACGATCCCTTACCAATTACGTTGCGGTTACACTAGCCGCACTATCACCTTTGATTCTATGTTTTTCGACCAATTCGAGTTGGTGCTGTAACCAAAATTTTTCGGTTAATCGAAGCAACTTTTTTTTTCGTAAAGGAATACTTTCCCCAATTTAAATTTCCCACATACCGAACCCATCGCTCCGATTTCCTCCGCTCGCGTTAAGTTTCCAAATTCCATATGTCAACGCGCCTCTACATTCTTCCCCATCAATCCACCTCTGAAAACCTTTCTTCCTACGTACACACGCACACATACACTATAATGTAATCCCCCGTATTACCTCTCTCACGAAGGGGCGCGGAGATTATGCAAAACCGAGCGTGCGGCAGCGTCGTTTGGAATGCGGCGCATCCTCGCGCAGCTCTCGCCCGTTATATAGGGCCCCGCCGTCTCTCGTCGCAGGCGCGCGCATCGCACGCATCATGATGTCACGCCCGACGCACGAGAAAGAGAGAAGGAGAAGCGGGAGAGAGAGAGCAAGCGAGAGGGACTCGCTGCGCGCGCTCGGCGGGAGTCGCCCGCGGCCGGCCGCACGTGCTGCCTCGCGCCGATTTTCCTGCTCCGCAACGATCTCCCGTGTCTGTGCGCGTACTTCAGTACATACCTGAAAATTCGAATTTCGCGCGCGGGGGTTTGTTTATCGAGTGTACGCACAGTGCATGTGTATACAGTAGGACAGTGACGGAGCAAGCGCGGGCTGTATTGAGATTGTGGATCGCCTCGTGCCACTTTCGCGCGCGCGTGTGTGTGGATAATAGAGACACGCGCTAGGGCGCATAAGACACAGGTGCAATACGCGAGTGCATCGTCCAACGATAAGCTGCGCAGGTAAGGATAGAAAGCGAGATTAGACGCGAGGCGGCGACGGCGTTCTTGATCCGAGAGCAAGAACGAGAATGTATGTGTGATGGATGTGCGCGTATGTATGTGTGCATGTATGATCGGGTTGACAATGAGGATGGGCGGAGGATGATGAGGTAATGTGCGCGTGGAGGGAGTGTTTTTGGAGACGCTGAATTATGTATGAGACGGTTCGTTAATGCGTGTTTTTCAGCGCGTCTGGCGAGTGTCATATTATGTGAGTGTAATGTGGTGGCGGCGGCTGGGATTATTGTCTGATTATTGAAATTAAAAGTTAATTGTTGGTTTGATGGTTTGTAGATGTATATGTATATCTTTGATGTGACGTGTGGTCAAATTGACGTAATTACGGAGTTGTTATAAGTACGAGGAAAAAGATTTTTTTTTTTGTTAAGTGACTATGGTTTCGGCAGAAGTAGAGTCATCGGTGTTTTTTAAAAAAATCGTTATTGCGCTTATAAATGGTAGAAAACATCTCCAGACCCGGACAAAAATAGCCGATAATCTGCGAATAAATTACAATCCTTTGAAGGGGTATAATGATATAGTTATAAATATAATGGATTATATATGAAATTTCTTTAGGCGTTTTAATTACAGTGACTGAGATAAATAACCATGTTTTGCGTTCGAGTATCAGTACTATAAAGCATCCAGATATAATGACATTTTCCTTACTAAATTAGTGTATTATTCGTGCGATTTATTGTTATTCTTAACGACGACGCACCCATTATACTTTAATTTTATTTGCCATAACGAACAATAATACCGATCCTGCCGCACATTGTGCGAGGAAAAAACTAGTTCACTTAGAGACTAACAATTCAATTGCCGGGAGAGCCTTTTGTTTATGTAATTTAAGACGGCGCGGTCGGGCAGCTAACGAGCTACTGTTCATACAGCTCATTAATTTAATGCCTCGTATTATAAATTTATGAAGTCGATTCTCGCGGTAATTTAAAAAATTTCATCCTCATCGTGCACACACGCACGCGCGCATGATATATCAATAAAGATCTCTTTGTTTATTCGCACTTTCTCGCTATATACACACACGTTTCATTGCCAGCGCGATGATGTTCTTCCTTCCTATCGACTGCGCGTAGATCTCACTCGCGTTCTTCCTCCACTAACGTACACGCGTATTATACACCTGCGCGCGCAGGCGCGTATACATCACGATCGATCGTCAGATAATGACATTTATCGCGTCGATCCCCGCGCTATTCTATTTATAGACGTTAATCACGCCTACATCATCGCTCGGCAAAGATTTTTGAAAAATTCATAACATTATACTGTTAACCCTACGTGTGTGCATCGCGCATCGCATAATTATTTACACGCTCGCTGTGAAAACACGCGTGCATCTTCATCCGCGAAACGGTAAAAACTATTAAGCGCGTAGTGCGCATGCTCTCAGTACCGTATATGTATATACATATCGTATGTGCATTATAGCTCTCGTTAACCGAAAAAGCCGCGTAATTATACAAGAGCCGCGGTGGCTCTCACCGCAGAGCGCGTCAATGTCGCGTTTTTTATGCGCGTATAGTGCGCGCGTTTTGCGATGTGACGGTGGGAAGGTCCCCGTTTACGCGTAAGAGAGGACAGAGATGAGTGAAATTTAACATATTTATGGCGCTTTGAACTGCGTGCGTGTGACGATGTTCTGCGAGGTATACACATTGTGTCGTGGGTACATATGGTTATGGTTGGCAAAAAACAGTTTGATGGTTACGGGCGGGTCTTTAAAAGGTAATTTTAGAGAAATTGAAGAGTATTTAAGTTTATGTGTAGCTGAATTCCTTTATATTTTGTTTAACATGATTCGTTTGAATAATTCTTTATCTTTTTTTTGTATTTTTTAATTACATTGTAAAGAATGAATATTTGTTGCTTATTTACCCTGCTAGAAATCTTCCATTTTTCTCCAATTTGTGAAACGATTTTTCGCACATTTTCTAGCCATTTTCTGGCGAGTTGGCCGAAATCGCCATAAAATGGCTAGAAAATGTTCGAAAAATCGTTTCACAAATGGGAGAAAAATGGACGATTTCCAGCAGGGTATGTATAGTATACATAAAAGTTGTAGAAATTATTTTTAAAAAAGTGAAAAATTACTAGAATTTTATGAATATGTACAAGACTATATGTGTTTCCAACGAATACCGGGAAACATTAAAAAAAAAATTCAATAATTAGTAAAGATATTGCGTTACGACAAAGCTCATTCTTCTACGAAAACTTCATAACTTAAGTTCAGTTAAAACCCAAAAAAAAAAGTTCCTCTTCTATATGAAGCGCCACTTTTAGAAACCATCGTCACCCATCCTCGCTGCAACACAGCCATATAATTCAATTAAATATCTCTCTCTCCATATTAATCACGTCGAACCCGAATTACTCATCACACACACGCGAGCACAGCTCATATTCTCATCTTCCTGCTCTCTTCCAGGCACGACGACCATCGCACGGGCAATCGGAGAACAATCGCGCGTATAATACGTACGGACGAGCTCCGCGCGATGCGTAATTGCTGCCGGCCGCTGCGCTGGAAGCGGCGGCGATAACGCTTATCGAAACGTACAGCACGCACGAGAGAGGCATCCTGTTACCATTTCGTTCGCTGCATATCCTATATATATATTCTCTCACGCGAGTGTCAGAGCCGAACAGTGCGGCTCATCATCGTCGATAGAGCGTTATTTCCATACAAGAGGTGGCGGCTCGTGCAGGATGGAGTGTCTATTGAAAGGAGAGCAGTGAGAGTATATTATAGAAGACAAGATGCAGGAGCTGAACGGAGACGTGGCGGCTCTGCTGCGCGGTGAGTCGATCGTAATGTATAATATTGTTGTTATTTTTGTGGCCAGATATCGGATGGTAAGCGGCCGCAATGTTTAATGTTGCGGGGCGCGAGAGAAATCGGAGATAGCCGTATTTCGCGGTTCACCGGTTGGATATATTACAAACGGCGGAGAAAACACACCGCGCGTTGCGTTTACTGTACATGTGTATACACTTGAAAGCGAGCGCGTGGAGCTGGGTTGTTGCGCAATTCTAATTGCAGCAGCGCATCCAAAGCGATCCGCGACAATCACGGGAGGATTAAGTATAGCCTACATGCGACACGGTGGCCATGGAAGCCACCGTCTTGTAGCGATATATAAGCGCCTTTCTTTATAGAGGTATATAAGCAGGTTCGCGTGAGTGGCAAGGAATTCTATGCCGCGGATCTGTATCATTCGAGTGGTCTGAATAATGGGTATTTAGTGTGTATGGACGTATAATATTAATAATGCCCGATTTGCATCTTAATCGCGGGGCTATAAATAACGGCGGGGAATATAAGTGATTTTTAAAAGTAGGCTAAAGAGGCGGATGGATTTTATATGGGAGCTACTGGGTTTGGCGGAGTGATTTAATATATAGAGGGAACGATGAATTTATGTTGAGATGGTTTTTATGGGCTTTCTATGAGCGAAAGCTTTTCATTTCTATATAGGTGTAAAAGTAAAATTATATTTTAGAAAACCGGTTTTAAAATCTATTTTAGTTTAGAATGGTAGGTTAATTTATACGAGTAATTATAGTAAATAAGCAAAAATGTATTGTAGTTTGATAATTTTACTTTATAGCAACGATGTTTTATAAGTATGTCAAGGTAGCTAAAAGACTTAACAATTCATATAGTTCTAGCGATAATTCTTACCTTATCAATACCTCACCATGTACTCTGCTTCTTACAAAAATAAAAACGTTAACAGTGTTTTAACACCTTTTCGCACGGAATCCATTTGTAAACAGTCACTCTGATAAATCTCGAGTCGTACCCTAAAAACGTATTAAATTCAGTATAAAAGATTAACTAGTTTTGCGATAAATATCGTTAGATCCTATCCTACAAAACTATCGTTACTATATATGCAATTAAGTTTTAAAGAATCATTAAATTCTTATTTGCCGAGTTGTTAATAAATTCCGAAACGAAATTCACCTCAATTCGTCGTTAAAAATCAACGACGTCTTCATCAACCTAATTACGCTACATTAAGGGCACGAAAGCGTGTAAAACCGCAACCTCACTTTTGCTCTTACCAAAAACCGCCGATCATCATCAGTTTTCCACACCCGCAGACCTCGTGGACTTTCTGGAATGCCTGGACGACGTGGAGCTGCCGGAGGCCCAGCAGGCGGCGCGCGAGACGCTGCTTGAGCGCTCGCGCGCTATCGTCCTGACGCCGGGCTCGCCCGAGCCCTACCTCGTGATGAACCCCGGCAAGACGATGTTCTCTATGCCGGGCTGCGAGGACGCTGACACTCCGCAGGAGTACGTCGGCGCGGACGAGCAACAGGCGCAGGTGAGTTCATCTGTGACGAAGGTTTCGTGTGGTTACCAATCGTATTTGAGTAGAATTTAGTTTTAACTCTTTGATTTATGATATTTATACTAGATGGTCTTTTTTATCATAAAACATTTTCACTCTTCTTATAAAAGTTATAGTAAGTTGTACAGTTAAATGGTTCATATAAATCTCAAACGATTGGTAAAAAATGTATTCAAGAGATATTTAGCTTATCGTTTCGGAAATGTAATCAATATGAGAAATTCATAGAAAGTGCGCGAAAATATTTATTAATCGTTCGAAACTTTCTTTTCGTCATATATGGGTATATCCTATTCTAATTATGCCTATACTTACTCGTGTTTCATTAATAGCGCGGCTCGCTTCAACACTACTACGAGACCTTCCAAGAGTTCCAAGGCGGCAAGGGCAAGGAGAACGGCAAGACTGATATCGACAAGGAAATCGACAACGTAATATTATTGTACATGGGCTTTTCGGCTACACAAGCAAAAGCCAGATCGGCAAAATCCGGCCCGCTGTTGCATCTTCGGCGGGAGCACAAAATGTTCGCACCATTCAATGTTTTCTGGCTGAATAAATCGTGTTGGGTGAGTTTCGATCGTTTCCTAGAATTAAAAGTTATACTTTTCAACTGGATGTGAAACCATGCGTAGAAAGCTACCTTATCGGTTTCTAAATTTGAATTTTTTTTTTCCTTTTTAGAAGAAGAAACGCTTTGACAGGTGTTTCTTTCGAATGATTCTACGTTTTTGGTTTTTCAGAAACGCTTTTGAAAGTTTTTAAATTAACTTGGATTTATTTTGATAGTGTCTGAAAAAACCTAACGGATAGAATCATTCGAAATTTGAATATAGGATTTTCTTTACTCGAAGATCGTATTTTCTCTTAAAATATTATTTAACTGCGAAAAGATAATAAAATTTTCCGGAAGATAAATAAATAAATTTTTTAGAAAATTATATAGAGCATGTTAAAAAAAGAGCTTTGCATTTCTTAAGTAAAAAATGAAATTTTCTTATCAAGATCAAAGGGCGCGATAGCTTTCTGAAGGCAATAATGCGTCACGTATATGACACACAACGCCGGAGGGGCAGCTCAGAATATTTTACAATAAGTTGATCTCCCCTCAAAGTATTTGTAAAATTTATTTAAGACAAAAATTCATTTTCCCTCCAACCCTTACAAACACAATAACGCAACATTTCCGTTACCTTCTCCAGGTCAGTCTGGTTGGCTCGCACCTCCTCCTCTTCACGAGCGACCGCGACAGTCGACCGCACCTCGTCGTCCCGCTCCACGGCTACAAGAGTCGTCCTGCCCCGGGCGCTCTACCTCGCGATCCGCGACGCAGCGAATCCGCTTTTGAGATCTACTGTCCGGGCGATCGAACCTTCCAGTTCCTCGCCAAGAGCACGCAGGAGATGCGCGAGTGGGTGGACGCCGTGACTGATAGCCTGGAGCCCGAGGGCCGAATAAAGACACGCGCTGCTACGTTCGCTGAAATACTCGAGATCGAGACGAACGAGAAAATTGCGAGCGAGATGGTGAAGGAGGAAAAGGAGAAGTATCAGGATGTGCTGAATTCGCCGAAGGTGAGTTTGGTGGTGGGGGTTTAGATTTTAGGGTTCATTGTGATTTGGGATGAGGTATTGTGGATTTGAGTTTGGAATTAATTTAAAGTATACATTTATGTGATTAAATTGAAAGAAAAGCTGAATTATCACCTTCCTCATATCTTTAGATTATATGGTTGGTCATCCAGTCAGATTACTAATGGAATAATCAGAATAATAAAATAAAAAGAATGAATATAATGAAATGAGAAGATTATTGTATTCATAAGATATTGTTCTACATTGCAGACAAAAACCAAAGAAAAATCAGCAGTGGTAAAAGCTGCGACCCCTGAAAAGGAAAAAGTGGTAGATGAGCCCAAAGAGGAAGCACCTCCTTTGCCAGTAAGAACGAGACGATTACCGTCTATACCTTCTGAAGAAAGAATCTCGTACGAACCCAAAGAAGAGACTTACGACGAAGACGGACTTTACCACAAGATAGAGGAAATAAAGGCTCAGAGGGAGTATCAGAACTGTCATGTTCGGTCGAGTCAACAGCCGAAAGGGAAGAAAAACGTCACGACTGTTGATCTTGTGCAAGAAACATATGACGATGTTGAGGCTGCAGTGGATAGATCGAAAGAAAAGGTGACCGAACCCTTGGAGACTTATGACGATGTGCATAATGTCGTTCAAGAGAAGAACAATGATGAACCTATATCGTATGATGATATTCAGGTAAATATTCATATCTAAAGTTTGTACCTCATTTGAACCAACTTATACTATTTTAAAATTCTTACTTCTATTTAGGCTGTATCAGAGAACCTACGAGCCAAATCAGAGAAAGATAAATCACCGAAGACAAAACTCACCCAGAAACTTTCCCTCTTTCACCGCGTTCGCAACCGTAAAGAATCAATGAGAAGAGAAGAGAAGAAACCAAAATCACCTGCACCTTCGACCCCAGCAACTCCAGTAACTACTACAACAACTTCATCATCATCGACAACAATAATAGTAGCAACGTCAACGAACAAGGTAGAACCTGAGCTACCTTGTTACGATGACATCTCGAGCCTGACACCCAAAGAAACTTACGCGAACCAATCGGCAACTGAAGAGGAAGATTACCTGTCGCCACCGCCTCCAAGGCCGATCTATTCGAGGCCACCGACGATCATTAAATGTGCCGTGACAGATGAGATCTATGATGATATTGGATCCTGTATTGAAATGAATGGGAATGGGTGTAAGGGATGTGCTAACGTTGATGTTATCAAGGATCATCCAATTAGTGAGTTTCAATTGCTCTTTATATTTTTGTTAATAGTTAGAATGAGGGTTTACATAAGATTAAAGTCTGGTGAACTAACAGAGTAATTTTTTTCTTTTATTGAAAATTTTCTTTGATTCTCAATGGCTGAATGGAATTGTAGTTGGCGTTAATTAAGGACGCTCTTGCATGAAAATTTGCAAACTGGGATATAACATTTTCAATAGTTCAAGATGTACCGAATCTTGTGGTATGTTTATTTTACCCTATAACCGTGGAAAATTTTGAGAAATTAACGTTTAAAATTATTATTTTTTACATGTACTCTTATGGGACGGCGGGAAAAAATAGGTTAAATCGAGTATTTCTGAAAAGGGATCAAATTTTTGACCAGTAAAAAACATATGGCTTTAAAGATTGAGGTTCCCCCTTTCAAACCACACCTTGCAAATTGTACGTAGCTGTGAGAAATTTCGAGATATTTTCTTTAATTCATGATTATGAACACAAATAGCAGACGACCTGCACGAGAGCGAGAGAGACAGAACGACGTGCATGGTATAGTTTGTGCTCTCGCTGAGCGCACAAACTGTATTGTCGTGCAAGAGCGTCCTTAGGGACTATGTACATAAGAGCCGTGTCGAGCTGTGTTGTGCTGTGCCTTGTCGTTTCGTTCCTATTTCTGTCGGTTTATAAACATTTATTCTATATCTCTGTAGGAACGAAACGGCAAGGCACGGCAAGAGCAAGACACGACACGGCAAGGGCAAGGCAAGGCACAGCACGACACAGCACGACACGGCTCTTATGTACATTGTCCCTTAAGGGGATGCCTTACTCGTACTATTACCGACCGAGCAATTCACACAGTTTCAAGCTGATTAAAAATAAAATACGTCGAATCACAAAAAATCAAGAGAACACTCTTCTGTGTTTTTTAACGTTCTATCATCCAGTCAAAGTTTGGAGTCGAAATATCAAGCCGTTTTTTCAAAAACTTTGAACGAAATTAAATTTAATTCCTTCTCAGGTTAAATTTAATTTCGTTCAAAGTTTTTGAAAAAACGGCTTGATATTTCGACTCCAAACTTTGACTGGATGATAGAACGTTAAAAAACACAGAAGAGAGTTCTCTTGATTTTTTGTGATTCGACGTATTTTATTTTTAATCAGCTTGAAACTGTGTGAATTGCTCGGTCGGTAATAGTACGAGTAAGGCATCCCCTTAATTGATTTGCTGGCTTTCATTTTTAGTTAGGTTATCGCTTCAATTTTCAAAGAATTGGATTTCCAAGTCAGATTTCAAATAAAAAATTTTACGAATAATAATCTAGATTATAAATTCAGCTGTAATTGTTCTTAAGATGATGTGATGCCCACACTATTACTCAATTCTGGGTTCCCGTTTTTCTCCTTCAATTTTAAACTTTTTGAAAAAAAAAACTTTTTGACACGTTTTAAGTTTAATAAAGAACTATAACGTATTAAAGAGTTTTTTCCTTAAAATTAAAAATTGAATGAGAAAAACGGGAACCCAATTTTGAGTAATAGCGTAGGTATCGCATCACCTTAAGCCGACCTAAAATTCTTAAGAGACATTTACAATGAAAATCATTCTCAACTTTCAGAAAACAGCTCCTTCCTATCGGACCTCCAACTCAGTATCGAGCAACAGCAGCACTACCAGGTCCCGTCCAACAATCGAAAGGTCGTCGAGGACCTACATGAGGAACTCTACGACGATGTGACTCTTTCGGAGACCTTCAAGAATCGTCCGCGCGAATCCGTAGCCTCGCCCGAGAAAAGCATGTGGAGTAGACTCGGTAGCGGCAAGAGGCCGCGTATTTTCGACCATGTCACTCGCCAGTCATCTTACAGCGATTCTACAGATGGGAACGAGGATAGCGCGGGAGAGAAGGAGACCAAAGTCAAGCCCTTCCAGAAGCTGATCAACAAGGTGGAAAACACGCTGGGCAAGGCAACGAGCAAGGCCAACGGCGTCACGCAGAACTGAGGATCAGGCTGAATGGAGAGCTGGGATATATAATAGAAGACTGCGCGTGGAGAGTTCGAAGAGATTCGTTTATGAGTCTGCAAGTGTGTGTTCAAGAGTGATATTGATATATTGTAATTGTTACGTTTTTGCGAATTACCATTGGAAAGTATGTTTGCTGAAAATTCATTCTTTTTCTAACTTTTTTTGGACGATTTTTTGTTTGTTTTTGTTTGTGCCTGTGTGTTGAATGCATTTGCCTTGTTGTGTTACACAGATTTAATTATTTAGCAATGAAAATTTGCATTGATATTCGAAAAAGTAGATATTACATATTATTATTATTATTATTATTATTATTAATACGTAAAATTAAAAAGTGTGATGTTAGTGGACTCTCTTCTTGAAACTTAGATTATTCGTAATGTATCTGATATAAATTGCGTAGTTTTATATGTACTTTTTATACTAATAATTTGATACGAATAATAAATTATAGGTGAGTTTTGTAACGAAAAATTGTAAATAAATTATGTGAAAAAAAAAATAAAAAATAAATCATACGACGTTATGTTCATTTTCTTTCTGTTCACGAAATTTTATAAAGAATGCGAATATGTAAAACAAACAAATAAGTTAGTTGATATTAGTTGCAGCAACGAAATAAAAATGCAGAACGCAAGCGTAATGCTGATGCTTGACCTTGGTTGAAAACCGCACCGTAAAATAATTCTTTGTGGTTTGCAATGAATAATATATTTTATCATCATAAATATGAATGAATCGTTTCCGCATGAGGCATATTTTTGAAATCCACCAGACGAAGACTTCAATGCCATGGTGCACAAATAATTAACGAATTTGAAGAATGCTGCATTCATCGACATATGCATATTAAAATTTACATTTTCATATAGAAACTTGCAAGATTTACATCTGAAATACACTTCACAACAATTACATCTCACGTACTGTACTTTTCTATAAATAATATACATACATTTCACATCTTGATTGAACTCGAAGAAAACCTATAATTTAATTTCACAAACTCACACTCATTACTTTACAAATACGTATACTCGACTCTGTCACACTCGACAACGAACTGAGCTTTTTGATACCCCCACCCTCGTCCCAAACCGATTGTCAACCCTTCCATGATAACATATATCCAATACACTCTGCAAATTATTAAAACTAAAAACTACAACGCGAGTTCGCAACTTTGTTTCCCTATTTATTTTCTCTCCTCAATACAATGTAATAACAAAGGGAAACAAAACTAAATTATACCCAGCTTTTTTACAAAGTTTCAAAAATCGATCGATATCCGCGTTCGCCGCGAGACAGTCGCAGTGCGCACGTCGACGAGGGCTGCCGTTGTAAGTGTACATCGTGCACACGATGGAGTACGAAATGAGGAAGTACAAGACCTATGCGAGGGATCTGAAGTATTTGTTGATTAGTTCCGGGATCTGGCCGAACGTTCATCCGTTCGTGAGGACACCAGTTGCTTATTTGGCGCTGTTCACGACGTTGATCACCTCCCTGGCTATGATGAATTTCTCAATCACGCATATCAATAACGTGATGCTGGTGACTAAGGGCATGGGGTTGGTCATCAGCTGCTTCACGTGCTTTTTGAAGGTGACGAGGATCTGTGATAAGTGTGGAGTGGTTATGTAGAATAATTACACAGGCCCACAGAAAAGAAACAAATGGTATATGGCCCAGAGACTATAATTACAAAATACTTTTACAAAATAATATAGCATTGTTTGTGCTCGTCAACACCGACTTTTAATCATCTCTCTACATTTTTTTTCTCTGAGATCTAAATGTGTAAAGTTTGAAATAGAAGTAAAGAATTGTATTTTAACAACTATATGTGAGTTTTCAAAATTGACACATTTAAATCACGAAGAAAAACAAATTTTAGAGGGATTTCAAAGTTGGTTTTGAAGGGCATAAGCGATGCTAAATTATTTTGTAGAAAAAAATAAATAAAAAAAATTGTGTCCGCTTTGTTTTTTGTGATATCTCGAAACTTTTATACCTTAGATGACTCAAAATTTAGACGTGGTGGACGAATTCTGACCTTGGAATCATGCTTAGGCGACCAGAATACACGGAGATTCGGTGGTTTAGCCTCTGGCATATTCGACTTTTTTTCTTTTCGTGGGCCTATTATTATAAATAGATTCAGAAATAGTTGTAAGAAAATGTCAAACTTATAAGTTTAACATAATGGCTTGGCAAGTTTTTTTTTTTTGTAATGAAAATATTTAAGAGTTTATAGTTATCTTGATGAAAGTTTATGTCAAATATTTTTGAGTGAAATATTTTTTCGGTGAGCAAAATAGTTTATATAAACTATTGTTTTCACGCATTTTTTCTAATTTTCACGAACGGTACGACTAGTTTTCAGCTAATAAATGACAATTTTGTACTAACATCAATCAAGATCCAGAATTAATTTCTGTGTTCAGACGACGTTACAAATACTATGATTTTTTTTCTTAAAATTTAGTATTCGATTAAGTTCGATTTCGCATTTTCCTTTCCACCAAACTTCACACAACAGGTCAGCATCTTCCTCAGCCACCACGACGACATAGTCTACCTTGACACCTTCCTCACGGATGCCTTCATAACCGATCTGAGCAACCCACGCAACCGCCCGTTCGCCTTCAGTCACCTAGGCATAATCACTCGCCTCTTCTACGTTCTCACTTACGTCGTCGGCATCAGCAGTTTCCTCAGCTACGTGACGGGCTTCATCAGCATAAAGCACAGCCGTCTAATATTCCCATCGATCTTCCCCGTCAGCTACGAGCCCGGCGGTCCAGTCTACTGGCTCTTCGTGAGTATCGAGCTCGTCGCCAATTTCTTCGTCTGGACTGTCACCAGCGGCGTCGACTCCCTCTTCGGCTACTACACCCTGCAGATATGCGGCGAGCTCAGGATACTGTCGGACAGGTTCCTGAATCTGAGCAGCTCGGGGAAATACATGGAGGAGCTGAGGGAGTGCATCGAGAGGCATCACTTGCTGATGAGGTGTGAGGATGTGCTCGAGAGGTTGTTCGGCATTCTGGCGATCTGGCTGGCCGTGACGAGCGCCGTGATACAGTGCACACTCGTGTTTCAGGCTGCGCAGGTGTGCGAGCGTATATTTATGGCGTCACGGTAGTGTAGATTTTAGCGCACTATATTTTGTATAAGGTGTGGTGAACGGCGTGGGTTGTTTTTTTTTGCGAGGATATAGAGGAGAAAGGATGTCTATGGTGGTTGAATAGAATGAGATTTTTTATTTGAATATATATGAAACCTTTGTATAGTGTACAAAGACGGTAAAGAAGTAAAATCAGCGAAACTGAGAATTCATTTTGAAGTAAGTAAATTTGAAACTTTTTTAACCGGTATTAGTGCATGACAAGATCTGGTATGAATAAGATTCGTGTAAAAAACTGTAGTTTTTGCAAACATTTTTTTTTATGATTAGAAAATTTTAATTCAAAAAGTTTACATGAGCGTAAATGTTTCATGTAATATGAAAATGCTTCTTCAATCTTTTCATTGACTATATAGTTGAAATAATTAAGGAAAATCACGATTGATATTTAGAATCTACAAAATAAAATTATTCAACCATACAGACATCATTCTTCAATTTTTTTTTTCATATTCTTCTCAAGTTTAGCCAATTAATCCTAATGAAGTGTAAGTCTTTCTTTTTTAATTTTCAAGATAGCCAAAGCTGCCATAAGCCCGTTCAGATTCATCTTCCTCTGTGGTTACATTGTGCTAAAGCTCGTTCAAGCCTTCAAGTACGCATTATACGGCCAGCTCATAAATGAAGAGGTAAAGAATACATAAAAAAAAATATTAATATACCAATTTTTAGTCTTATTGTTAGTATATGATCGCGTTGAACAGAAGAACACATCTATGTTAATCATTCGCTTTATAAATTCTAATTCCCTTAAACATATTTTAAAACAGTATTTAAAAATAAACATTTAAACATTTAGAGTGCACAGTGCCTGGAATCTATGTACAACGCTCGCTGGTGCGGAACCGGCGACAAGAGATTCATGAGCGACGTGCTGATCGTCCTCTCACAGAAGCCACTGGTGTTCACCGCCAAGGGTTGCATGGCTCTGAAAATAGAAATGTTTTCAAAGGTAAATCATTGATCAGAATTTTAAATATAACTTAACGAGTATATCAAACATTTTATTATTATATTATATCAAATAACATTCTATTATCTCAAAATTTTATTTCTGCGTCCGAAAACACGACTATTTAATTTTTACTTCTAGATATTAAACACAGCAGTGTCCTACTTCTTCTTACTCCGAACATTGGAAGAAGGTAATGAGTAAACTGCTACAATAATCTTCGTAAAAATATGTTGATACAGGATGATAAAAAGATATTTCCTCAACTCAGGCATGAAATAGGGCCTTTTTCACGTGTGAAAGTAGGAGAGAAAATTTCGCATTTCAAGCGTATTTTGTGAAAGTGGTAAGAAATATCTATTTCTACCCTAAAACAGGTGAGAAATGAAAAACTGGTGAGAAATAAAAAACTGGTGAGAAATGAAAAACTTGTGAGAAATGAAAATTTCTGCCTTTCTTTAGGGGATATAATTAATTTAAGTATAATCATTAAATTAAATATGGTATATTATTTATGTCATTTGATTTTACGTTATGAAACTATAAATATTTACTAGAAATATCTATTTCTACCCTAAAACAGGTGAGAAATGAAAAACTGGTGAGAAATATTCATTTCTCACCTGTTTTAGGTGAGAAATGAAAATTTCTGCCTTTCTTTAGGGGATATAATTAGTTTAAGTATAATCATTAAATTAAATATGGTATATTATTTATAGCACTGCGTGGCATAAATCCGCATTTATGTCACGCCTATCCGTGACATAAGTAGTCCATTATTGCACCGTGCTTATCACCCTTGCTATCGCTCGGGCGATACTGCACGGTGCAAAAATGGATTGCTAATGGCACGAATAGGCGTGATATGGCGGATTCATGCAGTCAGTGCTATAAAATAATGTACGATACAAGTCGTTCTTTATGGCACGGCGTTAAGCGCACTCGCTACGTTCGGGCGCTTATGCACGCCGTGCCGTAACGTGCAACTTATGCCACTAGTATCGTAATGTACTATTATGTAACTTGGTTTTACGTTATTAAACAAAATATCGATTTGTTGTTATTTAATACGTATTTTCGGTCAAATAAATGTAATTGAGATTTAATTATATATTTAATAGTCTATATTTTTTGTGTATTCATTTTGAATTAATTTGATTTTCAACTGCGTTGTGTATGACTCGAAATGCCCAATTCTCTCTCCGACTCACACACGTCAAAAGGCCCTGTCATGCCTTCATTAAAAAAAATACGGTGTGTAACACGGGAAGAAAAGCTATTTTAGACTCGGGCGAGATGTTTTCAGCACTCGCCGAAGGCGCCCGAGACTCCGACTCGTGCTGAACACCTCCCCTCGCTAGAAATAGCTCATTTTCTCCCCTTGTTGCATAATGTACTAATAGTTTGTTGAAAAGATATAAAAAAATATGTTATTGTTGTTGACCATATGTTGTTGTTAATAACAATTTGTTGTATATTACAAAGATCTAGTTTCGAAAATATAGTTGCTTATTTATTTTGAATGAATTTTTTATTCATTAAAATGCCAAAAAGTAATAAGTATCACCCAGCTGGAGAAGTTATACGTGTGAAGATATCAACGGGTACGTATGACAGACTTAATAATAAATGTTACAAGTTAATTCTACTAAAACTTTACGTATTTATATATATAACTACATCTAAATAAAAGTTATGTGAGCAAATCCCAGAAACTTTCAAAATTTTAGATTTAAAAGGCTATAACTCAAGTTCTTTACAAAGCACATGGCTGGACCAAAGCTTAAAATGTTCATTTTCAATAGAGAAATAAGAAAAAATTTTTGAATAATGATAGAGAAACACTTTTTAACGAAAAATTACAAAAAAAGCGAGAGTGGCCATTTTGGTGATTTTTATGTGTTTTTCGATCTAGAAAAAAAAGTTCACTTACTATCATTCTCAAATTTTTACAGTGTTTTCTTTATAACAAAAGCTTTAATTTAAGCCATGGTAGATTGATGTGCCATGAAAAATTGAATATTGGAGAAAAAAATTCTTATATCTGGTCTATTTTTCAGCACATCGATCTACCAGGGCTTAAGGGGATGCCTTACTCGTACTATTACCGACCGAGCAATTCACACAGTTTCAAGCTGATTAAAAATAAAATACGTCGAATCACAAAAAATCAAGAGAACACTCTTCTGTGTTTTTTAACGTTCTATCATCCAGTCAAAGTTTGGAGTCGAAATATCAAGCCGTTTTTTCAAAAACTTTGAACGAAATTAAATTTAATTTCGTTCTTAAATTAAGCCGTTTTTTCAAAAACTTTGAACGAAATTAAATTTAATTTCGTTCAAAGTTTTTGAAAAAACGGCTTGATATTTCGACTCCAAACTTTGACTGGATGATAGAACGTTAAAAAACACAGAAGAGTGTTCTCTTGATTTTTTGTGATTCGACGTATTTTATTTTTAATCAGCTTGAAACTGTGTGAATTGCTCGGTCGGTAATGGTAGGACTATGGAATCCCGTTAAGGATGTTCAATGGTGTCATGCTGCGGGGCGAGGCGAGGGACGCCCCTCTCTCCCCGCGGGCGCTCCCCGCTCACCGCGCACCTCCTCGCGCAGCCAACCAACTCGGTGTTTTGTTTACGTTTTCACCTACTTCTTTTCCAAATGCCCTGTAAGCGGTCAAGATCCCTCTAAGTTTTTATTCTTTGATAATTTTTCTATGCAAATAAAGGTCTTTTAACCAAATCTCTTAACTTTTTATAAGATATTTTTATGTTCAAAGGTCACATAACCTAACTCTCCCATAAGAGCCTATGTTAAAAACTCGATTTTTAAGAATTTTTTTCTCGAAAAAATGCTCAGTATAAAATATTGAAAAAATTCAAGATGCTCTTATTTTATCTAAGTAATGGTATATTAAAATTTTAGACTTCTCTTAACTTTGCTGTAACCATTGAACATCCTTAAATTGAAGCTTTTGTTATACTAAAGTTCGACACGCTCGCTTCGCGCGCTGATTTTCTTTTTTTTTTATTTTGCTAATAATTTGTTAATAAAGCTATCAAAATGGTCAAGTATTTATGCAAATACATATATGTGGCTTCCAGGAATGACGAAGTAACTACATTTTACGTGTTATCGAGAAATTACCGTTTTAAAATTTCTGTCATTCATGAGTATCTACATAATGTACCTTGTGCATTAAGGTACCCAACTCTCAGCCAATCGGAGCCAATCTTCGGCTTCGATGCTTAGTGGTGGGCAAATTACATGCGTGGACCTCATATCCCCTGACTACTGGGGTTTACAAGTTATTTAAATAATCGTTTTGCTTATTTTTTTATGTCTACATAACTCCCTTACATGCGTGGACCTCATATCCCCCGCCTACTTGTACTAATACATGTTTCGTAATTATAGTTTCAAAAAATTCTATTTTGTAATAGTTTGTTAAATAAATAATCCGGTTTAAATTAATTATTTCATTATTTTTGATATCAGATTCGTGATTAGCAACCCCAAAAACAAAACATAATACAGTTCCGTAATTATAGTTTCAAAAAATTATACTTCTCAATAATTTGTTTAAATAATTTTGTTTAAATTCATTATTACATTATTTTTTATATCAGATTCGTGATCACCGCCTATAAAAACCGCAAGTTTGTTGTATTTTGTGTCTCAGATTGAGCTACATTTGAAAGCGGTAGTCCCGAGTATAGTGTAATAGGAGCTACATTTAATATTTGTCATTATAAAGTTAATTTAATCTAATAAATTGTTTTGTGATTGTAACTTTTATTCTTGTAATAAAATATATTTAAATTGTAATTTTGATAGTTAAAAAATAGTTTATGTATATCTATATAGGAGTTTTAAAAACTTTAGACAAATATGTATTGCATTTATCCAATCTATAACCCTATAAATCTATATAGATGTAGAATGACCGTCTTAAAAGTTTTGGTCACGTCATGAATTTTAATTTTAATCTAAGTTTTGCTATTAAAAAAATAGTTTAAATATAAAAAGTTTATTTTAAGAAATATACGATACGAGTTTTAAAAACTTTAGACAAATGTGTGTTGCATTTATCAATATCAAATCTGTTAAAATAGCGATAAGCGTCATCAGGAACTTGACAAAGTATGGTCATTTGCTTCATATTTTCGACGGTCTTAAGACGGTCGCATGACCGTCTTATGACGCGCGTCACAGTCACGTTGCATCTCTGCGCATGCAACACGGCGCAACATCTGAATGTATACGCCTCTTTAATATTATTATATTACAAATGCAATAATTACAATAATGTAATATACAACAACATGTCAACATAATACAAAATACAATTTACATATTACTACAATATCTGTATTCAAAACTTAATCTAGTTCGCATTTAAAACTCTAGTCCCTCTAACTTTAGCAGACGCAATTGACGCGATTCGAGATTTTCGAGAAAAAATCAACATGGCGCCGAACATGTCTGGCTGCATTTTATATAGAGGGAAAGAAAAAGCTGTAAAAATTTGATAATGATTACTATCATTGTCATTTACTAGTGACTAACTTACTATCACTTACTAGTGACCTTTTTTCTAGATCGAAAAACACATAAAAATCACCAGAACGATCACTTTCTTCGCTCTTTTTGTAATTTTTTCGTAAAAAGGTCTTCCTTTACCATTAAGTTGAATTTTTTTTATTCCTCTATTGAAAACTGAACATTTTCAGCTTTGCTTCAGTCATGTGCTTTGTAAAGAGGTTGAGTTATAGCCTTTTAAATCTCAAATTTTTGAGTTACCTAACATTTTAAAAGTTTCTGGAATTTGTGCATATGCATACAAACTCATTCATATCTATATTATCTCTCATGATACACATCCATTAGCGCACAATCACATCTGTAAAAGGTAATCTTTCTTAAAAGATGAAGTTCTTAATTAACGCTACTACTAATACTCACCACTACTAATACGTCTCCCACGGAACCATTCCTCGAATGGGTTCCAGCTTGTTCGAATACACATCGGTCGCTAGATCGGCAACATCTGGCCACTCGTCCTTTTTCGCCTCGGCAAGTTGCGTGTCAACGTCTTTGAATATCGTTTTCCTCATCGTCTAACAGAAAACCAGTTACATTAAACACACGAATCACACAAACCATGTATCGCATCATACATTAATTAAGTATAGGAGCAAGATCACGCATGCTTCGCACGCATAATTTTTATTTGTTGCATACTTCAAATTTTAAATAATACTTATATTAATTCTTTTATCCGATTTACGCAACTTTTATAATTGTTTACTTATTTCTTATATTTCAAGTATATTTTAATTAATTTTAATAATGCCATTTTACATACAAAATTTTTGAGGTTACAATTTTGAGAGTACACAAATTTTTAGGTTAGACATTTTATTATACTTAAGTATTCGTAGTAGAACAGAAACTCACCACAGGCATTCGAGAATATACAAATAAGTCAATTACAAACATTTTATTTCGGTTTCACTTTTCCGTCATCATTTTTTAAAAAGAGGATCAAAATATGAAACACAGATCATTTCATATATAGGTTAGTTTCTCAACCAATCAGATGACGCCTTAAGTAAAAAGTTTACGTCTGCGACAACCAATAAAAACTACTTTTAAACGGACTTAACCAACCGCGAAGGTTTTATCTTCACATTCCCGTCATCATTCTTTTAGGAATGCTCTCTACCTAAGGGAGAGTGTACATAAGCGCTACGCGACGCGACGCAACGCAACGCTACTGTTACTTGTGGAATTTGTTGCTGATTGGCTAATAAGCCAAGTAATCCTACGGTTATACATAGTTAACTCGTACACCACAAAGCTTATTAGCCAATCAGCAACAAATTCCACAAGTAACAGTAGCGTTGCGTTACGTCGCGTCGCGTCGCAAAGCGTCGTGTAGCGCTCATGTACACTCTCCCTAAACTCCAACTCCGGAATAGATCGCAGCGCCCCCATGACTTCATCTACGTATTTTCATTAATTTAGGTGTACTTATAAATTTTAAATTCATCATAACTCAGTTTTCGCATGTGTAGAAGTTAATAAGGATTACGTTTAAACAAGTTTCATGAATTTAGATGAATACATGAACTTGTGTTTTATAGAGAAAAATCAAACGTCCAGTGGGTGTTACGGTAAGCTGTTCCCCGCGGTTCTCTACAAAATACAAATTTATTGATTGACTTTAATTTGTAAAACCTGTTCTAATTTTTTCTTTAATACCTAATATACGTGCGAAAATTCGAATTTTATATTATAATTGCTCCAAATTAATTTAATTTGCAAAAAACACTTTTGAGAGTATGTGGTATTGCGATCGGGATAGACAGCACTTAAGAGGGGACTACAACAAACCTCAATATCTTCTTTGCTTTTAAATCCCTTCTCCTCGAGCAGCGCCATAAAATTCTTGATGGGATCGTGCTGATCCTGCACGGCTTTCACCTCCTCCCTCGTCCGATACGCCGTGCCAGGATCGCTCATGCTGTGCCCGAAGTACCTATATGTCTCCACTTCGATTACGATTGGTCCATCGCGCACCGCGTACTCCCTGGCGAATTTGGCCGCTTCGCGTACTTCTTCCACTCTCATGCCATCAACCTAAAATTCCAACCAATTCTTTCGAATTCCCTATACCTTTGACCTTATCATCGACAATATCAGCTAGAATTCCTTCGTACCTTGATCCCAGGTATAAGATCGCCACGCGTGTAGAACTTATCGTTAGCCGAATGCCTATGCGTGGCCGTGCCCATGCCGAACTTGTTGTTCTCGCACATGTAGATGACGGGTAGGTTCCACAGCTTCGACATGTTCCAGGCCTCGAAGAGCTGGCCCTGCGACGCGGCGCCATCGCCGTAGAGGGTGAACGACACCGCGCCGTTGCCGTTGTATTTGTGGGCGAAGGCTAGACCAGCGCCCACGGGTACCTGAATTCATCACAGAATTGCATTAGGTTATAATTTCTTAATTTTATATAAGGAAAAATACCTGAATATTATAATTATATTACCTGGCCACCGACGATGCCTTCGCCGCCATAAAAGTTATTACCGTACATGTGCATGGAGCCGCCTTTTCCCTTGGAAGCGCCAGTTTTACGACCCATCAACTCGGCGAATACTTGACGAGCTGTCGAGCCAAACATGACGGCGAATGCGTGGCATCTGTAGGCCGTTATTACCGTGTCCATGTCCTGTATGATGGATTTTATGCCGACGGCCACTGCTTCCTACGTATACGTTATACACTGATGTTACCTAGAGTACTGGGCTGAATTAGAATCACCATTACCTGACCGGAATACAAGTGACAGAATCCATTGATGAGCTGCGCTCGGTACAGCTCGGCCGCCTTGTTCTCCATTCTTCTTATGTACAGCATTTGCTCGAGCATGAGCGTGGCTACGTCTTCGGTTAGCTGCACCGACGTCGGTGGGCCGTTTTCCAATTTGTACAGATCGAATTTCTATCAGAGATTATTGAAAAATAGTTAGTGATCTCCCAATTAGATATTGTAATAGTTTTAACCATAACATTACTGGATTTATTTCCGCCGACTTTGCCATACTTCGGTTAAGTAAGAATGATAATTTTTTGGAGGGACCAAAAGATTGTCTCATGGCGTTTTGCATCTTAATAAGGGTAGACATTGTTATATTGCGTGTGCGGCATGTGAGATGATTAGTAGAAGGTTATTAACCCGTGCGTTCTAACCTTTGATGTGATAATAACATGTGCGAAGCAGACCACTAATAAGAAACAAAAGCGAGATGTAAAAATTGACGCCCATTATTGAAATTTCAAATAAGTTCTTTTATAACTAGCAAAATTGCTTTAAAGTGAAAGGAACTTATTTTGTTCTGCTCATTGTATTTTACCGTACATTATTAGGGTGGCCCACGAAAAACGAAAATTTTAAAAATACCTAAAGTAACCATTTTAAAAGTTTCTATACGTCTTAGAAATGAGTCTCCCATTGGATGGACTCTGTACGTTAAAATTTTAAAGTGGCTATCTCGATTTAGAGGTATTTTTTTACGATTTTTTCATTTTTTCTCTAAAAGTACAAAACGAAAGGCTAAATTATGATCCAACTCAAAAAAATTTGTTCGCGTTTATTATACATTTAGAAACTACTTGCCATTATGACGAAGGTGCCCTCATTCATCAATTTCATTTTAAAAATTCATCTGACTTTTCGTTTTAAATAGGCTATTTTTCATGAGCTCGTTAATACTCTCTATTGCATTGAATCGTTTACTTTAATACGGCTATTGGTCTCTTTTTATATATTAAAACTACTGTATCAGTTTTAAATACAAGGATACGAAACTCCCTGATTTATAGTAAAGACAGTGCGATAAATTTACGTGCATAAAAAATACAAATTCACTAAAAAGAAGGTCAAATTATATCTAATTTAATGAATTTGTTTATTGTTTATTTTTAAAAATAATATTCTTGTAACTGTTACGGATATCCGTGCGAACATGCAAAATAAGAAGAGGCAAGGAGTGCACTTACAATATGACGACGATTAGCAGAAGGCCGAGTATTGACGGCCATGGCTAGTTGATAGTGTTTAGTGTCTGATTCGTGAGTCGGCGGTCCTTGGTTCAAGCCCGGATCCGACACTTTTTATTATTAAAAGTTGCGATAGCTCATTCATAACGTAACTAAAAAAAAATTGTTTCATTAAAATAACTTTAAAAACACTCATAATTTGAATCGTAAATGTCCTACTAATATTTTTAAACCATAGAAATAATATATTTAATTTATCAAAACCAGAAATAATTGAACAGATGAGAAAGAAGTAAAATTTTATAATATAAAACATAATTATTATAGTCAATTATTCTGTTACTATATTATTATTATAAATATGTATTTTTTATAATAGTTATGTACTAGTTGTACCATTAACACTAGAAGTTTCCTGGTACTCCAAGAATTTGGTGTAAAACTAATGATTTTTCTCACTATTCGAACATCATGATTTTTTTCAAATCTCGCACCGCGCAGAGCGTTCCGTGCCGAAGTTCAACACTTGGAAAATAACATTTGATTTTTAATTTTTAAATCAAGGAAATTCCGTCATAGGTATTATTTTCGATATCAAATAATTGCATTTAACCAAGAAAAAGATTTAAATATCTCCTAAATGCTTTGTGTATTTTCAATTGTTGTTTTAGGTTATTGTAATAAGATGGTGAAGAATCAATATGAATGTTCCCAGATAGCAAGAAACGTTTGAGAAATGTTTCTGAATCGTTTCACCGGAAACGTAGAAACGTTCCCCCTATTGAGCCGGAAACGTTGAAATATTCGACTTGGTTGGAAGGTTACGTTGTAGGAACGTCATATACAAAAACATTTAGATTGTCAAGTATTTGATATCTGGCCCGCCGATAGATGGCGTAATTCAGTTCATAAAAGAAAAGAAATTTCCAGGGTATATAAGGAACGCCTACTCTATAGCAAAGCGTACCCAATACCTCGACCAAATGAGCTCAAATTTGGTAGAGATCTTCTTTATATGTATTTACAATGCTTAAGTGAAGCAGATGTTGCAAAAGTTGAATTCTTCCATTAATATAAGTACATCTTATTGTGTAAGCCTAATATTATTGAAAAAAAAAAAAAATATATATATATATATATATATATATATATATATATATATATATATATATATAATGTTCTATTTGATGCTCTAACAAAATTCAGTGGTACTATGCCATAAGATGTATGAATAATATTCAGTTTCATTAATCATGTTATCAAAAATTGAAATTATGGATTTTTCTTGATATTTTAAAAAATTGTAACTTTTTTCCCTTTGCTCGGCCGGTATTGATAAAAAAAGTATTTTGAAGGGTTTTCGAAGAAGAATACAAAAAAAAATTTGTCGAGTAATAGTAGATTATGCACCTAGGGAGTAAAAGTAAAGAATGTCTCAGATCGCATATAATTGTCGCCCGAACCGAAGGCGAGGGTGACAAATATCTGATCTGAGGGATTCTTTACTTACTCCCGTGGTGCATATACTAATTTTCTCCACGAGGAGCGTAAAATGCGTAGGCTTTTTTTCGCCCGCAGGGCGTACAGTACGCACTTTACGCGCCGTGTGGAGAAAAAAATATTTGGCCGCAGCCTCAATATCCTTCGATGAAGGTATACTAAGAAGCAATCAATCAGAGACTTTCAAAAAGGGTCATAAAATAAATACTGGCACATTCTACAGAAAAAATGCAAACTTTTTGCCAATCAATGTTCTATACAAAAAGTTTCAAGATTTTGAGTTAAAAAATGAATAAACTTGGATTTCAACCAAAAATTGCAAAAAAATTGAATTTTCAATCTTGCATAGCTTTTTTATTTTTGCAAATATCGACCTAAAATTTGAGAAACATTCTTTTTTCATAAAAAACTAAAAGAAAACGAGTTTTGAGCGATTTTAAAATTTTGAGCTGCTGACTTCACCTGAAATATCATCCCATATATACATTGGCTACCCCCCCCCCCCCCCCCCCCCATCTCAGATCCCAATAATAACTCTATGGGAGCAACACGACTAGTCCGAGATAGAAACGCTCCCGTAACGCTGTACGCATGCGCATGTGAGAGCGGAGCGGTGTTGCCATTTTGCCAAACTTCACGCTTATCATTTTTGGCATCTTTATGACCGAAATGGAAGAAATTTATGTACTCAAATATTAAAAAAAATGCTTAATGAATAAAAACTGCTATTGCGTTTCAGGAAAATATGAAATTAGCATGAATAATGAATTAATATATATATATGAATTTTAATCGCATGCAGTTGGCGGCAGATTCGAAAAATATAATGCTAAAGGATAGAGCTCAGTGTAAACACAATCTAAAAACGAAATCACGCTAAGGAACAACCTTAAATAATATAAAATGTGAAAAAATATGCGATGAGCGGAACGCGAAGCCACGGACCGGCAGTTTATGTAGTCTCGCGCTCAACCAGCTAACGTCGCGATGCCATGACGAGTGCATCGCGACCTAAATATAGGTTTTTTTTGCTGAGTCGGCGGTCTCTCGTCTTCTATGTTGTCCAAACGCCGCCGGAAACCTCTGTGACAATAGTTACCTGAATTTAATAATCTTATATATTATATCATCGTACAAAATAAAAAATTTATACAAATATAAGTTTGCACAAATCAACATACACGCACGGAGAGAAAGGTATGATTAATTATTATTATAATTTCTGTGAAAAATTACTATTCGGAATCGGACGTCCAAGCAAAAGTGGCACACCTAGCGGGAACAATTAGAACTGCTCTAAGTTATACCTAATTAGACAGCTCGCAGCTCACAGCTGACAGCAGTCACTAGTCAGCGGTAAACAAACGCATCTTAACCTCGATACAAAATATATTATATTAATTTTAATTACGCAGAAATCGAATCAAAAGCGAAAAAACGAAAAATATTTATTCAATACAAAGATATGTAGAATCATTTACAAAGTATTGCATTTCATAAAAATAGAATTTTACAAGTTCTAACCTGTCTCCATACATCACGTGACTTTGGTATAACTCAGAGATGCAACGAGAGAGACACCTGACGGGACGTCCGAATAACGCTAGAACAATGGGGCGATAAATTTGCATTCCATTACATATTAATATCTACTATAGTAATTGTTGCTCAAACTAGTAGGAAACTGAAAATTCACGATGAAAAACATTTTGTTCGCAATCTACATTACCGACTGTACTTTTTTAATGATTATTTTAAATTGACATCTTAAACTTAATTTGAAATTTGAGTTTAGAAATAAGCAATATAAATGTATTGTATCTGAAAAAAACTGAATACTGACACCGAGATTCGACTTGGGATTATATTAATTTTTAATCAGTAATTTTTCTCCATGTAGTACTACTATTTATTGTTTTATCAACATGTAAATCTACACGAAGAAGTCTCAGCACAATTTTACAATTGTATTCTCTTCTAACAAATATTACTAAACAAATAACCATTTATCACCAAAGCAACAAATGTCTTCAAGTCAGTATTTACTTCTCATTTAATGTTCGCAGTAAACAAAAGTACGATACGGAAGTTTTTACAACCTGCAAAAATATAACCATTCAGTAAATATCTAAAAACAATTACTTACAAGATGAGTTGCAAACGTAAAAATATGTTTGAAATGCCTTTGACTTAATTCTTTAAAAAATGAAATAGACTTGCTTAAGAAAAAAGTACAAACAATTACATTGAAACTTACTTTAGTAAACATATCTAATTGAATCAACATACAGCCTTTTGCCATCAGTGCCAATGGTTCCTGTGTTAGGACAATGAGTACGTCATTTTTGAAACGTCTATTGCATTCTTCTGGCCAATATGAATTGTAGATCGAGTCCAAGCAAGTACCACTCTAAATAAAAAAATGAAATCATGTTTACTACTTTTTATCCCATAGATGACAAAAAATAATACTGACCTCTTCAGCTATAATATTTCCATACCAGGCATAAGCGAATATTTGCACTGACTTCGGGAGAAGATAACAACATAAGTGAACTAGATGATCCACACTAGCGTTGTTTTTAGCAGCCTGTATAATAGATGTATTTGTAATACAAATAAAATGCATTTATTCACGACTCCACTATAATCACCACTTTATTGAACTGAAAAGCGGGATAAAGAAGCATTTTATTCCTTCTAATACTTTATTCCATGTTTAGTGGGAATAAAATACTTGGTTTTCCTCATAACAGAGACCAAGTAAATTTTTTGTATTTTTTTATATTTATAATGAATTTTAATGAAACTAATAAAATTATAGGACTTAAATAGTTTATTTTTATTTATTAACTATTTAACATTTTATACAAAATATTTCATTTATATAATTGTTATATAAATTATAACACCGTGGCATATTTAAAAACGTTTTATTATCATATAGTCCCACTTTTGCAAGTCAATAAAGTGGCACATTTGAGTCGGGAATAAAGTTTTATATGCAACACGGGAGTAAAGTCGATTATTTCCTTGGGTTATTACTGTAAACCCACCGGTAGGAATAATTTGGGGCTTTACTCCCTTATTATTATATAATGCACTATTACTATATAATGTTTCTGTAGTGTTACGCAACATAATAATGTTTTACTTTGTTCAAACATACAAAACATTCAGAAATCCTAATCGGTAACGTAGCTAAAACATTTCTAATAATCGATACTCCAAAAAAGTGCAGTCAAATGCTTTAAAAAAGAAAGTGGATACAAAAAATACCTTAATTATTTATATTATTGAGTTTGTAAAACTTTTAATATATATATTGAGAGATTGTTAGTATAATGGCGATTGATTTATTTGACAGAACAGTTTAAAACTAGAATTAGACGGCCCGATTTAGATTTTTATATATAACTATTTCTGTGTCACATTCAATATATTATGTGAAAAATTCAATAATTATTTCATGCAATATCTGATAGAACTCTCTGTACGTATACTCTGTATAAACTCTGCATACATTTGATAGCAAATCTGCAGAATTTTTCTATAAGGGATTGTCTAAATCTGGCCAATTTATTTATTATTAAAATATAAGAAGTAATGATAATATTTATACCTCTGTAACTTGAAAAATTAAAGAACATAACACCAATGCACCTGAGATGGCCATCCAAATCGAAATCAATCCATAAATCTCTTCCAACTTATTCTTCACTTTGATCAATAGATGATGTCTCTCGATGCAATCCTTTAACTCTTTCTTGTAATCTTTGGAAACCCGCAAGTTGTTGAATCTCTTTCCAAGTACCCTAAACTCACCGCACATATGCAATGCGCAGACTCCGAACATACAATCGACACCAACACTAACCGTACACAGAGATACAGCAGCCATGACTTCCATCGAATACAGCATCCAGTGGATCACTCCTCCAGGTTCATACGAGAAAGGGTAAACGGACGGAAAGGCACGAACATATTTGCCGTATCTCCTCAGAGCCAGGATTGGACCGATGCCGTACATTGAGAATGACAAAATCACGGATGTGGCATGGGTGTTCATCAAGTAAACGAAATACTTGATACTTCTTAGAAGATCTAGTCGATTTTCTTGGGTGTCTAAGTCTTTTCGGTACTTGCTGCCAAGCACGTCGTAGAGAAAGACGATGTCTTCATGATGTAGAATGAAAATACAAACCTGTAATAATACTTCTGTGTTACATTACAAGCATTAGATATATGAATAGAATTAATTAAAAATGAATTTTGCTTAAAATAATCGCTTTAATGTTTTGACAGATCTCTCTATATAATCGGTGTTTAACGCTGTAACCTCAGCTGTAACACTGTTACGCAAACATGTAATGCATCTAAATATGGAGAGAGAGAGAGAGAGAGAGAGAGAGAGAGAGAGACAAAGAGGGACGTGTGTAGATGGCTGGTCTGGTAGGTTATGGGGACTATAAAAGGTCGGGAGTAGAATAAGTAGATCTGCTCGGCTCAGTTAGGGCTTGGCGCTCCAGGAGGGAAGATGATGATCCTAAGATCCAGGCTTAGGGTAGATGGCGAATGATGGGTGGTGGGTACCAGGTATTGGATGGTGGGTACCGGATGGTGGATACTGGGTACTGGATGGTGGATACTGGGTACCGTGTGTAGGGTAGCAGGTATTGGGTACTGGATGGTGGGTATCGGTATTGGGTGGTGGGTACTGAGTGGGGGGGTGCCGGGTACAGGATGGTGGGTGGTGGGTACTGGGTGGTGGCTACCAGGTATTGGGTGGTAGGTACTGAGTAGCGATTGCCGGGTACTGGATGGTGGGTGGTGGGTGGTGTCTATCAGATATTGGGTGATGGGTGGTCGGTACTGAGTGGTGGATACTGAGTGGTGGGTAATGGATGAATAAAATTAATTTTTTTCCAGGTTTAGGTTAGTATATACTTTCTTGGTATATACTTAAATATCAAGGAGCGCGGGAGCGCTCCGAAGGCAAGTATAGAAGAAGCCTGAGAGTCGACCGCGCTATTTATACATTTACTCCAATATATCGAAGTAGAGATATAATCATAACCATCGTTGAACATTTACTGTTACTATTGATCATTTACCGTTCCATTTAGCATTTACCCATACCATTGAGCATTGACTGTTGCCATTAATCATTTACGGTTACTATTGGCATTACCGTTACTATTGAACATTTATCTTTAACATTGAATATTTACTATTTGCATTGAACTATTACTATTGTTGTTGAAACTTTACTAATACCATTGAACAGTTACCATTTTAGTTTTACGACTGTTGGTGAAATTTATCAGTAACATTGAATATTTTCAATTACCATTGAACATTTACTACTACTATTGAACATTTATTATTACCATTGATATTTCTTTGCTATTAAATTGGCTATTACTGTTGTATTGTTATTATCACTAATCTGTTGCTATGGAATATTCAATTTAACCATTAAACATTTGATTTTTCTGTTTAATTTAGTAATATAAAGTAATCTTTGTCAGTTATTTGTTCGAATTGTAATTGATTGTCAACCTGTCCATCCGGAACAACTATGGGAAAATTATAGAGATTCATTATTGTCAGAGGACTTATTCAGAGTATATTGTCATCATACTAGAGCTAACAATTTAGCTTACACTATTATTTGTGAAATGTTCATAGAAGAAGGTCATTCAATATTGAGTAAGAATCGCGAACATTTTCGAGAATTAAATGTTAATTTTGCACATGAAGGTAATGAACAATATAATAAGTTGAATGTTGATCAAATTATAACGGATCTAAGTGTTTTTATATTGATGGATTTAGAGGTTCCGGAAAAACATTATTGCCTAAGGGAAAGACTCCACAAAATTTTAGGCTTGCCTGTACCTTTACTATCGGATTTTTCTTCAAGTATTGCAGTACAATCCAACGAAGGCCACTTTTCAAGACAAACAGATGTTTTCATTGTATCCACTCGCACATGTATTTTCAAAGCTGCTTTTAGGGTAGGAACCGCAAAGCTGTGAAACGATGTGCCACATAATATTAGAGCTCTTTTTGATAGGTCGTGCTTCAAAAATAGTATTTTTCGTCACAAGGCCGTAAAATGCGATTTCTCGGACCGAGGAGTGCTGCTTGATCACCCGAGATCGTGAAATCGTACGGTCAAGTGAGGAACATTATTTTTTGGTATCGAAGCCGTAAAATTATTAACCGCAATCCGTTAATTAGACGATGTAGAGGGTGGTGGATAAAGGCGGAGGAGCGGGTTAAGGGCCGCTGGTCCTGGTGGGGGTGCAGGGGACGGAGCCCCCCCCCCCCCAAAAAAAAATACATTATAAGAATTAATAAAAAACTCACAAAAAAATACATTATAACCGTGGTAGAAAATTAAGCATTTTTGCTGGTTAACGTGTTAATCAAATGGAAGCATTTTCGACCAAAATCAATATTTAAACCTTATTAAAAGTATTGAAAATTACAATTACATCTTCAAATATTGACAATAGAATATGTTCTTATCAACGAAAATTGAATATTTATCGTTGACGACGAAATAATGTTAGTGTGACGTTTTTAACTCCAAAATTAACCAACAATTAGCCAAGATGTCGTTAACGTTTTTACCAGGAAAGAACGAATAAAAAAACTCACAAAAAAATACGTTATAAGAATTCATAAAAAAAAATCACAAAAAATACTTTATTAGAATTAATAAAAATCTCACAAAAACTACATTATAAGAATTAATAAAAAACGATACGTAAAAAAAATGAAATGTTTTTGTTTTATCACCGAAATAAATTTTATTATATTAAATTTTCTTCACATTTTTTTATAATACATTACCAAAAATTGAATGAATGTAAAGTAGGAATGTATATTATACGACAAATAATTGGCGTATTTGGTTTATTAATGAAAAACCGCTGCCAATTCATTGGCACGTAGCTTCCTCAAACTTGATTTACTGATTCCTTTAATTAATTTTTACTTCCAATATTTAAAATTTCATACTTTATTTTGTACGATGTAAACGGCTTAAAATCGTTTTTATAAGTCTAACAACTCGTCAGGAGTTGATTTTACACGAGAATATTAAATAGTAAAATTTTTTGTTTTAATATTATCCACAACTTTTGTATTTAACATTTTCGTGTAAAATCAAATCCAATCAAGTTATAGCCAAAAATCGCCCATTTTATTTATAACTCCTCAAATATTTTAAATATAAAAGTTGTCGATAATATTGACATAAAACTTTTTCCCATTTAACATATTTCTGTTAAGTTAAATCCTATCAAGTTATATAAAAAAAATAAGAAGGTTCTACTTTATTTTTACTCTTTCATACATAGAGCCATCCTCAATACATTTTAAAAAAAAGGATACCAATTGCTTGATGCCAGATCTCTATACTCATTTTTTTTGTATATGTATATATATCTTTGAAATTTAAGGACCAATCATTTTGCCCGAATAACTCGACCGAAAACTATCCAAAATCCACCTCTACGAGGAATTTTGAAGCGCTTAAGTCAATTTTTACTCCCGTAATAGTTGGACATACCAAACTCATTTTTTTCATTTTTCAATGTTTACGTTTTTATTAATAACAAAAGAACCGTAATAGCTAGACAAATAATTTTTTTTAGAAAATATAGGTCTTGAAATTCTCTTTCGAATGCCGCCCACCCGATTCAAATACATAAAGCCGTTCTCGAGAAATTACGATTTTAAAAAAAAGTGAAAAAAATTTTAACCTCAAATATCTCCGAAATTTATGGATCAATCCTTTTGCCCAAAGAACTCAATCGATTGTGATACAAAATGTATCACTAAAAAAAATTTCAAACTGATTAAGCCAATTTTACTCTAGTTATTGAACGACAAAAAAAAACACTTTTTTTTATAAATTATTTTTTTTCTCCAAAAATAATGAATAAAAAACCTAAAAATTTAGTAAGTTATAGTACTCAGTATTCTTTATAACCAAAAAAATATTCATGTTAATATCTTTTTTTAATTTTGAAATATAACCTATTTACTAAAAATGACGTTTTCATGAATAACTTATGACGAAATATAGCTAACGGCTTTTTTTTTTTTTTTTTTTAAATTGTAGAAAATTTTATTTTGCATACAGAGAATTTATCGTATATAAATAATATTTGTTCTAAATATAAAAAAAAATTGAAAATAAAAATTTTGAAAATTTAAAAATGGCGATAAAAAACAAAAAAATCGATTTTGACAAAAATAAAATATTGACCCCAATTGTTGAAGCAAAATCTGAAAAAATGATCACTCTCTCGTTAAAATCGGTTGAGTAGATCATGAGATATCAGAGTATACGGACATACATACACACACACACACACACACACACACACACACACACACACACACACATCCATACGGACATTTTCTAAAAATGGTGTATTTCGATTCCAAATTTTCTATACAACATTCCTAAGACATTATCTCACAAACTTTTTTTTTTACTATCACAAAGCTTCCTCTAGGAGGAAGCAAAATGTCTTATTTTAGAAATTTTTTTATTTTAATAACATAGGTCTAGGAAATCGCATTTTACGGACTAAAAACAGTCCGTAAAATGGAGTTTTACGGTTCTGATATCAAAAAAATCTTTATGTACATTATTTGCGTAAAACGTTTGGCGAACCCATGTAATACACCTGTCATCTAGTTTTATTTATTTATTTTATTTTATATATATTTGTAACTTTTACATATTTATACGGCGTACGACTGTTATTGCATTTTTTTTCTTGTTAACTATTCAAGCGATGCGCGACTTCGTTTTTACTGTATCTCTGTGCCTGTTTTTATATTATGTACTCACTAGTTTTCATTTTTATATTTACATCTTACTTTATTTTTATATTTTTTATTGGATTACTAATACGTGCCTGATTTTTATAATGTATCCATGTACTATTATATTCTGGATCACATGGGACTTATTTTGATACTATGAGTCTTTAGATTTTTAATTATAATTCATATTAATAACTAAAAATAATACTGATAATGTGGATGCAGCTAAAGTTCGTTTTTATTGTAATATAAATTAAATAAATAAAATACGTTAATTGTAAATAGTAACACACACACACACACACACACTGCACCCGTGTTTGAGCCTTCTCCACTGTCGGCTCTTTCCTAAATCTGTTTTTTTTATTTTCCATGCTCTCCTCGAACCGTTAGCAGCCTATTCCTTAGTATACTCCTCTATCGGCCATATTCCAGATCTATTTACCTTTATTTCTATGTTATAACGAAAACAGAGTAGAGTTACATCATGGATAGTTATTAACAACTCGTTAACAAAATAAATTAACAGAATACATTATCAAATATATTTACGTTATGATTTATGTTACGATTTACGTTACATAATTATAGTATTCGCCTAAAAAGAATGCAGCAGAGTTAAAGGCGCGTGTAGGGTGCCCACACAGTATTCTAGTTGTAAAATAAATTGGATGCCCATGAAGTTGCAATATCACTTCTTAAATTAATTCTTTACATAATACTTCTGTTGAAATTTTGATAGAAAAGAAAAAATTTAATTATGTAAAAATAATTCTTTTTTATCATATAAAATACAGAGGGGTTATCAATTATATTATTAATTTAAATTTAAAGATGAAATTAAAATAATACTTGCAAATTAATAATTTTTAATTCACTGTATTCCAACCAGGAGCGTATATTTAATGAGTGCTTTCTCGGGTCTCCAATACTTTTAGCCTTTATTTATTTATTTATTTATTAATATTATTACTTGCAAATAATCTAAAGTCTAAATTAAAACCAAACTAATCGAGTTATAGATGAAAAATATATAAAATTTGCTTACACAATGAATTCAGAAATCTTAAGAAATTTATAATCTGTAGGTCACGCGGTTTGCTTAAATTATCGAGATTAATATTATACAACTTTGCGAAACCTTTGTCGACCAATATATTTTTTCATTTATCCTATTTCTTCACTTAATACGGGGTACAGTATAAAAATTATGCAAACATAAAAAATAAAATCGCGTTTTCCCACCATAAGGCTTTATAGTAATGCAACCTCAAAACTCAATTTTTTAAAATGTACTTATTTATTTTCTTCGTCAAGCTACTTTGAAATTTCGCCCAGCGATTGTAATAATTACTATTTATCACGTATTACAAAATTATTAAAAAATATTGATTTTGATTTTGTGAAAGACCCTCCTTTTTCTTATATTCTACCGGTATCTGTCCTCTTTGTAAGTCTTATATAGCTCTGCATTGCTGGGCTAGTGAGCACTTTGGATGCAATGGGTCCACCCTTAGTAACTCGCACAGTAATGGCGACCTACAGTGAGATAAGCCCGTGAAAATTCCGAATTTCGAAAGACCTTCCTTAAATCGTATAATGAATTACCTAGATTTTAACAAAAAATCTATAATTTTCTATTGTGTAATTAATCTTTTTGTTTACACTGCTTTAAACACTCAAAAATATTTAAATAATTTTTATTTAACTGTTATTAGGTTCTTAAGGGGGCTAGACACCTTTTTTCTCTGAAATAAGAAGTCACATTTTAATACATAAATGTAAACTAATTATTTCATACTTTTTACATATAAAAGTGGGTATATTTAACTTATCTTAAAACTTTCTCCGATGGGCCTTTTATATGGTCCAGAACCATAGTCATCGATGAAACAAGTTTTTTCACTAACCGTAAGCTTTGAAATTTTCCTGTGGATGGATTGACTCCAGATTTGAACTAAATTACTCCTGAATAGTATAATTCTCATATGAGTGTAGGGATTTTTGATCTAATGAGAAAAAAAAAATTGTGCTGTTTTTCAAGAGTTTTTTTTTAGTTTTTTTAAATTTTTTATATTTTTTCATAATTTTTCTGATGTAAAAATTTTTTCCGATATTTAATCCTAAATCCCTACACTCATATGAGAATTATACTATTCAGGAGTAATTTAGTTCAAATCTGGAGTCAATCCATCCACAGGAAAATTTCAAAGCTTACGGTTAGTTAAAAAACTTGTTTCATCGATGACTATGGTTCTGGACCATATAAAAGGCCCATCGGAGAAAGTTTTAAGGTAAGGTAAATATACCCACTTTTATATGTAAAAAGTATGAAATAATTAGTTTACATTTATGTATTAAAATGTGACTTCTTATTTCAGAGAAAAAAGGTGTCTAGCCCCCTTAAATTATCACACCTCACCTTCATGAACGTTGTAGAAAAGCTAATAGCCAGTCCCATGCCTCTGGTCAATATCATAACGTTAGTGATGTTCTTGATACAAAAATTCGCCACCGTCACCGTTATCACGAACGTCGAGAAGAACGTTGCGAATGCCATGGTTTTCTTCAGAATTGGATGTGCATTTGGCCACAAGCCAGCCGCAATCAAGAAGAATTTCACATTTCTGGTATAGCTGCTGTACCTCTTCATATCTACTTCCATGGTGACGAAGTGGAACCTTGCCTCGCAAGGTACAATCTGCGACTGGGCTCGATATCCCGGTAATATTGATCCGTCGCAAATGGCGTTTATGGAAAATGGTCGGGTTGGTAATTGAAAAATGCCTGGACATTACGCAGTTTCAAGTTTTAAGTACGGCAATTGATGTAAAATGCGTGGTTGTGCGTTATGGGAATGAACAGATGCATGGAGGGGGAAGTGCAGAGTTCAGTTGGTGGTCGGAAGCGTTCCGGATGCACACTCATATTTTCGTATACAATGTAGTCACAGTTTATAAGTACTAACATCTTCGTACAGTAATTAAAGTTCACCATTAATTCTGTAAATTAATAGAAATCATTTAGTGCGTACATCGTATATGTACAAAGAAGGAATCTATAAAATGGTATGTTCTATTAAAACTGTTTTTATTTTAAATTTTCCTATATAATTTGGATTTTGCTTTTTAAGTAGTGCTACATCGTATTTACTGGAGCCAATGTTTTAAATGAAATAAAAGATGGTTCATGAATGTTCTATCTATTATTCGAAATATCTATTACAATGTAAAATAAAATTCTTTTTTCACATTAGAATTATTATTATGATTTATTTCACGTGGAGATTATCAATCGGTGACCGTGAGACGTGGACATTGCCTACAGGAAGCGACACAATTTATTATCATCCCACATTATAATTTGTACTTTTTTAAATTTTCTACCGTCATTTGAATTATGTTTCACGTTACATGTGGCACACCTGGTTATATGAAGAAGTAATTTAAATGTGGCATGTACTGCTTTTCTGTTTTTCAATAAATTCGCTGCAATGTCCGTCCAAGCTACACATAAAAATGGTATATTAGAGAATTTTAAGTGATCTATTAAAACATTATATAAATAACTTTTTCCACTACCTCCTGATCCATCAATAAAAATACAATTTTTTTGTTTTTGTTTTAAACATTCTATAGCAGCATCGAATATATTTTTTTGAAGCTTTTAATGAATTCATTTTAAGGTGTAATTCGTTAAGTATATTACTTTTTTCATAAAATGGTGTTCCATCATCATAGGTATTCTGCTATGTATGTGGAAATATCAGGTAATTGAAAACTACTCAAATATCCATTTTTTGCCACGCGAGCGAAATCTTTACGACCTCGTGATCATCTAACACTCGGTGCGTGAAGTTCAACTTTACGCCCTAGTGACGAAAACTACTATTACTTATAAATTTGTATCAATTGCATTCAATGCCATATTTTCACGAAGATTTTTCTCGTATTTCGGGTGATATAATCAATGTTTATATTGTTCATATAATTCTGTTGCATTAATAGAATTTTGATAAATAAAAATCAAAGCAAATAATTTACAAAGTGCAGCAGGAAACTGTATTTGTGTCGCTTATTCTAAACATCTATCCCACTCTTTATCCTCATTTACTAACTCTTTAGCAACAACAAGTTCATAAAATAAGGGATATATTACAATTAACGGTACGTAAATCTTCAAATGAAGCTGCTTCTTTAACATGTAAAAGCAATAATCTAATAAAATACCTCTGTTAATCTTTTGGATTGACTAAATACGTTCTGCTCAATATAGGTCTATTAGTTTTTTTCTTTTATTCCACGTCTTTAATTTATTATCAAAAGTGTAATACATTGGTATTTCGGAATATAAATAATTTCGTATTACTTTTCTTCTTTAAAATATACTTGTTCTTTATCTTCATCGTGTATAGCGTTAATAGCGCATTTATAGTCGTTTATAGCGGGCTACCCTTCGTCTTTTGTTTTTCTTTCTATCAAGATTCAATAATTCGCTCCGTGAATTGATCGATACATTCTTGAATAGAATAGAATAGAATAGAATAGAATAACAATTTATTTGCTCAAGACAAAAATGAATGCTAAAATTATATAGGGTAAGAAACCGTATGGAGGTTGTGCCTTTAATTCATGGGATAAATCATTTTTTTTACTGTTTCTTGTAATAGCCTTTCATTATTTTTAAGGTTAGAACCTTTTTCTTACATCAGGAATTCCAAAAAGGGCTCACAAATACGGACATGCACACTAACAGGGACCAGTACCCTAATGGATTATAATTGTATAATTGAACGAACTTCTGTAAGTGAAGTTCGATTAAAATTGGATGGTGCACCTTTTCCGAAATGATCAAATGGTAGTACTCCCCCTCTATCTTCCCGCCCGATGTAACACACGTCCATAAGCAAAAAAGGGTGGTAGCATCTGTACCGCGCCGCCATCATGGCCGTCTCTCGGCTCTGCCGCCGCTCGATCCTCATTATTTAAAGTGTTGCTGTTTGCCGTTGCCGTGAGCATCTATAAAGGCTTATAGATAAGGAACCAAGGTGGGATTGATCATTTCGGAAGAGGTGCTTCATACAATTTTAATCGAATTTCAGTTACAGATAAGTTCGTTCAATTATACAATTGTATTTCGCACCTCTTTCTCATGATCAAATGGTAGATGTTTAAAGCTACTCAGCGGCAACTGGATATACAGAAAAATGTAAAACATTTTGGAAAAAATGCCTCCTCCTTTTTAGATTTAATAGTATATTACGATACGTGGATTGGATTTCCGGGCCGGATATTACGATACGTGAATTGGATTTCCGGGCCGTGCGTGGTATGACGCCCGAGGCGAAGCCGAGGGCGTCATAACGCACGGCCAGGGCATCCAATTTCCGGTCCCAGTATTGTATACTATTTTTCTTACTCCCCGGCCGAAAGTACGTTCTGTAATTGTTAAATAATTGATAAAATTGCGTTGTCGTCTGCTAGCTGTGTTTGAGTGTTAGTTTTTCTTTCGGCCCGCTCGATAGTAGTGCCTCTGTCGGCCGCTTTGGGTAGCTCGGTCGATATTACCGACTGTTTTTTCTTTCGGCCCGGCGTAGAGAGCTGGTTTTTTGGGCGTCTGCTACTTTCGCTATTGTACAGATGGTCTGATGCCCGCCCGACATTTGCAAGACCGAGGCGAAGCCGAGCTATAATATAAATTAATAAAATTCTATTTAATTTTTAAATTTATTTTATTTTAAAATTAAAGAAAACTAAATCGTACCATTTTATTATCACTTTTAGTAGCATCTGTAGCATCTGCAGCACTCGGTAAGTTATTTTTTGGTTTCGTTTGAGAATTCATAGAACTAGTAATTCTCCGATGGCTTCATCTAAAATATAAATAGTATTATTTAGTATTATTATATGAAAATTTGAACTTACTTAAAATGTAAAAATCTCAACTTGATAAATTATATTCAAAATTCTGAAAAATGGCTTGTGAAATGGTCTCAAATAATTCGGTTTTTAATAGATTTTTTTTAAATATTGAGAATTTCTTTTGTCATACATAAAGGGCTCCCTCTTTATGAATTGAATAATTAAAAAATCTATGGCTAAATCAATTGAATTTTCCATTTTCTATGATGTGGAAATCAACACACTATTTCGTGAAAAATTAGCGAATAATACGCACTGAATTGACAGTTGACTGTCTAGTGAAGTAGTGGTTGTTGCGCGCGCCACCAAACTCGGAACGCGATCGTCATTTGTTTTAACCGATTATTTAAACGTGAGAAGGAGAAGAAGTTACTAGCATTATAAACTGATTGAATTATTCAACATCACTTGCTTTCTTAATTTTTTACAAAATGACTAGTTTAGAAGAAGTAAATATATTGCCAGTAGATAAATTAATTATAGAAGGTGTGGAAGCTCAGAAAAGTTTGTACGACAGCTCAAGTTACACTGATGAAGGGTATAAATTTGCAGAAATTACAGCATTTAAAACGTTAGCTTACACAAGAATTAGCAAGAAGATTTTAAAGAGATTGGATTTAGAATATACTGGTATGTACTATTATATATTATATAAATTATATAATTTTACAAAAAATAATTAAAAAAAAATATGTATGTATTACTCTGGTTTTAATGAAATAAAATAGAATATATCTGTGTGTATAACATAAAGATATTTATAATTTTCAGGAGACCAAGTAAAGAAGAGATGGGAAGCGATTAGAAGATCATTTGTAAATGCAGTAAATAAGGGAAAGGATTATTACTTAAAAGATTATTTACAATTTCTGATTCCCCATTTGAAAGCTCCTCGAAAAAAAACACAAGAGTACATTCGAAAGCAGCATGTTCCACTGAATTTCTCAGATGTGATGTACGAAACAAGCTCAGACGATGAAATTCAAGTGGTGGAAGAACACAAGAAAGATGATGTAGCCAAATATTGGATTCCTGAATTAGACTTTAACGGAAAAAATGATGGATGTGCATATGAGCCAGGTACTTCTGATTCCAACAAAAGAATACTCCAACCGGAAGTAGTTGAAAGAAGTGACAATGAGACTAGAGACTACAATGAATCCAAACATGATGAACCAAGTACTTCTCAAGACATTCAAGAATTTAAGAAAAAGAAAGAACACCACACAGAAAAAAGTACCGATAAAACTGATGATGATAATGAGATTTGGAATTACATTTCAGAAGCGACTATACAACGTGATTTAGAAAATGATTTGCCAAAATTATCAGATGCGAGCCAGTTACTTTGTATATCCGACATTTTTCAAGACATCTACTTTCATACATACAATGAAAATTAATTTTTTAAATGTAACCTTCATAATTTACTAATTTCATTGACAATAAATTTCATATTTATAATTTGAGTAATTAATGTATATTAATTTTATTAACCAAATCCTAATTGTAATCCCTTTATGTCATTGTAATATTTACCTGTTATTAAATGTATTTATCTTGCCAGGGAACTGAACCTTCATTAGAAACAAAATACTGAGCAAGTATACTCCGTTGACGCTCACTGTGTACATGGACTTCAATTTCATTGTCCTCCATGTCTTTGTCTGGATCATTACCATCTATATTAACTTCTTCTAAATCATTTTGGTGGGTGTTATTTTCTAACTGAGTCGTTATAATCATATTATGTAAGCATAGTAATGCCATTATAATATTTTCGTAAGTTTTCAGTTTAAAAGCGTAATTTCTCTGAAGTACTCCCCACTTATTTTGTAATAGTCCAAATGCACATTCAATATTGATTCTCGCTCTGGTAATGCGATAATTCAATATTTTTTGATTATAAGTTAAACAATTTTTTCTATTGTATGGCTTCATAACATGCTTCTGCAAAGCAAAAATATTGTCCGCAACAAAGAAGAATGGTATTGGTAACTCATTTGTTGGCAATACACATGGCTCTGAAATACATCATTATCAAGCTTTTCTTTCAAATCACTTTTGTTTAATATACTTGCGTCATTTGCAGAGCCTGTATTATTACAATAATCATTAAATTATTTAAATATATGTAAATATATGAAAAAAGATCTTTTTGTAAATAACGAAAATTCACCATAGTCTCCCAGATTGAACCACGTAAATCGTCGATGTGCATCACATGTTGCCATCAAAACAATACTAAAGAAATTTTTATAATTAAAAAATACAGAGCCAGAATGAGGTGGTTTTTTAATACCAAAATGTTTTCCATCTAATGCCCCTAAACAATGAGGAAGATTCCATAGCTTCTCATAATCACTGGCTATTTTTAGCCAAGCAATTTTGTTGAGAGGTGGAAAATATACTGGCATAAGTTTTTCAAGAATGGTTGAGCAAACATCATCTATTATTTCGAACATTGTTGACTCTCCAATCCTATAAAATATGGCAAAATATTGAGGATTACCTCCATGACGTAGAAAACTAAAAAAAATTAGATATTACATTATTTTTCATTAAAATAAATATTCCCAAATTACATATACAAAATGTAAAAATGTACATAAATATATATACCTTAAAACTGCAGCAACTTTAAATTCAGCTGTTAGGGGTTTTCGTGGACCATGTTTAGTTAATTTTGCTCTTATCATATTCATTAGTTTATCAAATAGTGCAATTGGCATTCCAATAAAGTGATAAAATTCTTCTTCATCTTTCAATTTGAAGTACATAAATATAAGTTGATAACCACCAATTGCATCTCTAATGTGGATTCTCAGATGTGGTTTCACCCACCATCTTCTCTGAGTAGTTGTTAAATACTTTCTCAATTTCACTAATTTCTTTACTTTTAAAATGTACAGAAATATTTGATAAATGTACAATAATTTCAATACATCCATTTCTTGGGGATATTTTCTAATCAAAAAATACAACTTTTGTATTGTATAAATACAATCTAAACTCTGTAAATACATTATAAATGAAATAAAAAATACTTATTTACTTATTAGAAAATTAACCACGATTTTATATAAATAAATTTACCTGCTGAATAATGTGCTCCAATTTATTTTTATTTAATCCTTGAATTATTCACTCCAAGTTAGATCAACTCTCTATTTCTGATTTAACATAACGATGTCTGCAAAATAGTAGGTCTGTTCGTCTTTAACCTATGACTATAAAGTTTATAGATTTCGGACTGCGAATATTTTTTCGACAGCCTTTGGCATACGGCTGTACGGCATACGGCATTCGGCATGCAATGTGGGACGGGGGTTATGGTAGATGGCGCTTGTGTGCGCGGGAGATAGAAATCAGAGAATAGAATTATTATTCCAATGATCAAAATGTTTTTTAATTCCTTTGTAAAGAGATCTTGATGGTTCCATCAAGCGCAGTCTGAGGTTTTAAGCAAATTAAATTTTTGGACCGCGAATCATAATAACAAGCAATTTTTTTCTCTCAAAAGGTTATTGCTCTCCCAAGCTGCTCGCGTTCAATGATAATTTTTATTGAGGGTGTAGTGAATTCGTACACCATAGATCCTTTCGAACATCATAAATTTATTGATACACCGACGTTTCGGGAGTATAATTAACTCCCCTTATCAAGGCTAAACACAATGAACATACAAAAAATATTAAACATAACGGCAATTATAAAATTTCTTGTCACATTAAAGAAAAAACTTTCTTTTCCCTTACCATTCGAGGTGGTATATCAATTTACAAATTTATAAAGCGGCCATTGCGTGGACTCCGCGTGTCAAACAGTTTTTCTTTTTTACAATAGATTTTTAATACATCACCAACATTTGTAAAGCAATACCTGTATAATGAGAATATTTAGAAAAATTAAATTGTACTAAAGAAAACACCCAAAATAAGAAAAAATAAGAAAAATTAAGAAAAAAGGCATGAAAATTCAAAAAACTTACATGTTACAAATCAGTCGTTTAGTCATAACGTCAAAAGCTGTTTTACCCAGGATGATGTAGTCTCACTGTCCAAAAGAGACAATAAGAGTTACGGGCATCTCCGGGGCTATTTATACGGAATAAAGTAGTGGGGATAGAAATTTAGTAAGGAAATTGACTTAGTAACGCAGTGCCCACCAATGAAAAACTACTCTCTGCTACGTAACCGACGAGAATTTATGAATTTGTTAGGTTTGTTACGAATGTTGGTTGATCTATTAGCAATGTCGACTGTGGATTTATAACAATTTTTTAGTTTGATAGTATCAAACTGTCTATTCATATTATTATTGGTACTATGAATGTGTAACATCTCAGAAAACAATCTTTTATTCTTATAACTTTCGTGATCAGCGATATTGACCTTATTAAAATCTATTTTATGATTGTAAAAGTTTGCATGTTCGGCTAAAGCCGACGTGGTGTCACCATTCTTAACACTACGCTTGTGTTCATTAATGCGTAATCGTAATTGTCTACCTGTCTGTCCAATATATGACATTTTACAATCAGCACAATTCACTTTGTAAACTACACCACTTTTTTCAAACTTATCAACATTATCCTTACCTAATTTAATGTATTCCCTGTTGAAAATATCCATGTGGATTTTACACTGATTTCCACATGGAATCCATATGGAATCCATATGGAATCTATACGGATTCCATATGGATTCCATGTCGATTCCATGTGGAAATCAGTCCCAAATCGTCCTGTGGACTTCCACATGGAATTCCATATAGATTTCCTTATGAATTTTTCTACAAACATTTGTAAAACAAAATCCGTATGGATTTCCATGTAGATTTCCATGGGGAAATCCAGGTAAAAACGACATGATCCATATAGATTTCCACATGGATTTCCATATGGTAATTTTAATGTTTATAAAAATGTTTATTTATAAAATTGTTATATTTTTTTTTACTAGGATACATATTTTTGACAACAAGTACTGTAGAATCTTTTCGAAGAATTACATAAAAGGAAATTATAGTTTATAATTTTGTATGCTTTACTGATATGGTAAAAAACGTATCCCTAGTAAAAAAATTTTAAAACTTTATAAACATTTTTATAAACATTTAAATTACCACATGGAAATCCATATGGAAATCTACATGGATCATATCGTTTTTACCTGGATTTCTCCATGGAAAACTACATGGAAATCCATACGGATCTTGTTTTACAAATGTTTGTAGAAAAATTCATATAGAAATCTATATGGAATTCCATGTGGAAATCCACAGGACGATTTGGGACTGATTTCCACATGGAATCCACGTGGAATCCATATGGAATGCGTATAGATTCCATATGGATTCCATATGGATTCCATGTGGAAATCAATGTAAAATCCACATGGATATTTTCAACAGGGTTTAGAAAGTTTATTGCATGGATTTTGTATAACCTTATAACTATTACGAGACAGAATTGATTTTAATTTGTAACTGAGATGATTAACGTATGGGATAACGATGAGCGATTTTTTAGAATCATCTGCAGTATTCGAATCATTTATGTCAGTTTGTAATTTTTTTGTAAAAGATAACCTACGTTGTATACCCTCGTTAATAAATTTTAACGGATAACCATTCTCAACAAGTAATTGTTTTACAATATTTAAATTTTGTACATGAAATCTACTGTGTGATAAATTAATAGCTTTATCAACCAAACCATAAACAATCGCTCTTTTTTGTGATAAAGGATGATGCGAATCAAAGTGAACGAATCTACCAGAATAAGTACTTTTTCTGTACCAATTTGAAATAATTTTATTACCTTCTCTTATTAGAGACATTTCTAAAAAATTGATAGATTTATTCTCTTCATTTTCCATCGTGAATTTCAAATATTCATTAAACTCATTAAATTCACATAAACATCGATCTATATCATTTTCCTTAATAATCAATAGACAGTCATCAACCTAACGTTTATAGAAAATAACACTATTTTTAAGGACATTGAGACAATGAAGTTCTAAACATTCGAGAGCTAACTCTCCAAACCACGGACTAGAACAACCACCCATAGGAGCCCCATGAATTTGTTTGAAGTACTTACCATCAAATTTAAAATATGTAGAAGACATAAGAAAAATAACACCATCAAGAAACTCTTGTAAACTTAAATTAATTCTGCACTTTAAATATTTCCATTTACGTCTGATCCCCGTAAGCACTAAATCAATATTTATGTTAGTAAATAATGAAACAACGTCAAAAGAAACTAATCTATAATTATCGGGTACGTTAATTTTTGAGACAGAATCTAATAATTCGTAACTATTTTTAAGTGAGGATTTAGGTTTCGGCAAATACTTTATAAAAAATGTAGAAATAGCTTTATCAAGTTTATACGTTGGCGAGTTAACCGTCGAAACAATAATTCTGATTGGCAAATCTTTTTTATGGATCTTTATTAAGCCATATGCACGCGCTAGATCTGTATTGTTATTGTTTGTTTTCAAAATGTCAAAGCTGGAATCAAGGTCACAAACGCCACGATTAATCCACTTTTTTATTAATAAATCTACTGACTTTTTTAGAATGTTAAGTGGACTTTTGGAAAGTTGCTTATAATATCTGTCATCCGAGAGAACTTCAAGGACTTTTTTATTATAATTTTCCCTGTCAATTGCAATCGTAACATTTCCCTTGTCAGCTTTAGTAAATAATATATTTTTGTTATCTTTAACAAATTTGTCAGTAGCTGAAATTTTACTCATAATAACTGCATCTGTATGTGACAAATGTAATTTCTTTTTTGCAAAGGAATTTACAATTTTTTTCTCTGTCTGATAAAATGATCTGCATAATTTTAAGTTTCCTCAGAATTTAGCCGAATCCATCTCAAATTTATCTCCAGAGTATGCCTATGTCACCGATCATTTTGGTTTTTAAGTGTAATATTCTTCTCTTAAAATAGTTTGGCATGTATTTTTTCATCTATCGATTGCACTAAAATTGTATCCATTATGCACTATTCAAACATTTTTCAGAATCATGACTTTTCATTTTCTTTTCAAGGTTATTTTTGAATTGCTAGCTTTCCTCGAATTTTGTAATCTTCTTAGTAAAAAATGCATTATATTACTTAATTTTAAGCCTTGTTTTACTCCCTATAAGGTATTTTGAAAATAATTAAAAAGTGCACGAGATATGGTAATTGTAAGGCATGAAAAGATTGTTGTATTTTATTTGATTTTTTTTTCTCCCCTCACAGGAAAAAATAGTTGATCTAACATATGCGATTTGATAGGTACTTATACTCTGTAAAAAATTTGATGGGTATGTCTTCTGAGTAAAAAGAGATAATAAGCATTAATTATATATGGATGTTTTATTAAAATATGAAATTAGGATCGTCGTAAACTAACATAAATCATAACGTTACGCAAATAGAAATGGACGGAAGATACGCCAAATATTACAATGAAAATCACTAATCTATTTTAACTGTCGGTTTCTCGTTACGTATAAAAAAATATTCAAATAATAAAATGTTACCGAGTCCCCATGATGTTGAGGGTTGTAAGCTGTTGTGCGAAACGAAATGAGAACGCTGGCGATTCAATTCAGGAAGGCCTAGTGATGTTGGAATCTGTCACTCACCGATAATTCGTTGTGGGAACTGGAGACGTAGTGAGGTTCTAGTAGTGGACTCTCTAATGCTTCAATTTCGAGAACGGAGATCTGGTGACGTTGTAGCCGTAAAACTTCTGGCAATTCGTTATGAAAAAACTCGGACCAACGGCTGATCATTTGAGTCAAAGCTTTACGTTCATGACTCACAAAGGCAGGCGTTGATGGAAACAGCCGTCTATCCAGCTCTAAGGCTGCCGATCGAGAGAGCAAATCCATCGTCTTCCGTACATCCTATGCCTTGCAAAACCCCAGCGCTCACCACGCACAAATTAAGCCACGCCTATTACATGTGCACATATGTGCTTTGCCGAAATTGTCTAAAAAACAAGGGGCGTGAAATATGAATATCGCAATCGTTACAACTCTCTATCACTATATAAAATTTCAGACAAAAAATGGAGTTTATGAAAAAATGCGTTTTTCTAAATTTATTTTCTGTTCAGATTTGAAGTTTCAATTCCATTTTCGCATTTCTATTTAATCCTTTTCATTTGTGAAGATGATTTTATTACTCGTTTCAGATTTAATGTTTTTGAATATGAGTCAATTGTTCTTTGGGAGTTAAAAGTTATTATGGAGAATCGAAAAAAGGACCAAGATAGAATAAATATAGAAAATAAGAATAAAATTTACGAAAATGTGCGTTTTGCTCCAAATAGTCTGTTGTGCTCATCAGTGAGACGGCAGATGATTCTTTCTCAAACGTACTCTTACATGTTAGTTTGTAGCTATAACATATAAATGAGATGATATTTTCCCAACACCATTCGGGATGACACATTTTCCTAAATTTTACTTCTATTTTCCACATTTATATTTTGATACTTTTTTGTTGATTCTCCATTATAGCTTTACTTGCAGAGAACGATAGAGCCATATTAAAAAACATAAATCCCTTTTAATTAATGTTGCTGTATGTAGAGGTTTATTTCATTCTCATTCTTATTCTTATTCTTGATCAGCATTTTTGTATAAAGAGAGTGGAAAGATAAAAATATTAAATAAAGATAAAAGTCGGCCGAAGTATTTTTAAATAAAAAAATTTAGATAAAATAACTTCCAATAATTTTAAAAGTTTAGAACCCCTCCTGGTAATCAATATCATTTATCTTATAATACATTCTGTATCCACAGAATAATTTCCATCATTAGAATTCAAAACATTTGCCTCATATCTATAGGACGCAAGTTCAGAGTATTAAAATAATCCGGAACTAAAGGGTTGGAAATAAAGTTTTAAAAAGTTCGATACCAGGTAATAGCTTTTATTTTGTACCGACGCAGAAAAGTTTTCCATGCGCTGCAGTCTAATAAGAATGATTTTTCTCAGACACTGTATAGATGCGCGCATAGAAAAAATTAGTTCGGCAACTCTAGTTGCAGAAACTGCATCTCTTTACCGTAATAAACTTATTTCGAATCGAGGAAATAATATGCGGTACCAACGAAATGGAAACAAAGCAGAAAAAGTTCGGAAAAATAAGATAACAGTTTGCTCGTTAAAAATAAAGGGGTTATACTGTAACGCATGAAATGTCGATCATTTTATCTTATGGATGCATCGTGTTACATAGAATAAATGATATAGTTTTGTTTTAATTTTAGTTTCTAGCCACGTATGCACTCCTTTGTGCCCCTTGAATATGAGGATGCAAATGGTACGACAAAAATACCTTGATATTAGCAATGTTAATGAACCTTTCTCGTATTACTTAGATTTGCCAGCATTTTTGTGAAAAATCCGAATTATAAATTTGTATGTTTGTGAAGGTACTGGTACATTGAGTTCTAACATTGCTGGTTGTATTTTACAAGACGGTTAATAAATTAATGATGAACACAGAATTAGAATAAAAGAATAAGTTTTAAAATAAACTACAGATAACAAATTTTAAAAATAAGTTTTTTCCAATCGCATAGATAAAATTAATCCGGAAACTTTTGTCGACGATGCGCTTTTATAATTTTCCGAACGGCTTTGTTGCAGTTATTAAAACTATATAGCGACCGTAAAAAAGCTAGGAATAAAATATAGAGAAGTTTCAAAATATAATAAAACAGCTAATTAAAGTGAAACATGCGTTACATTGTATTATACGTCAATAAGTGCATGTACAAATGCTGAATTAAAAGTTATTCTCAATAACAATTCAAGAATAACTCTTCATTTAAAAGATATTTATAAACATTATTTTATATACACTGTACAAAATACATAGTGTCCAGTCAAAATGTGCCATGTTCTCCTTCCCTATAAATTGATCATTTAGAAACTCAAAGATAAAATATTTAAATTACTGCCAACTACTACTATTCTACGAATGACAAGTTTTCGTCAGTTGAAATTTTGTTCCTTCCCATGACTCTTGCGCAGACGGAAGCGTTTCTTTCAAAGTTCTCAATAAAAAGAAGTAAGATACCGAAGTATGCACAATCTGTAAGAAGCAAATAAAAGTATTTGCAATAAAAATTTATTTATTTTACCTTTGAAAAGATATCTAATCGCAAGATTATCCACTCCTTCGCCGTGAATATAAGCGGCTTCTAATAGAGAACTACGAGGACATCACTCATGAATCGCGTATAACGTATCTCCGGATCCTGGCCAAGCAGCATTGTATATTGAATTCAAGCACAATTCACTCTAAATGTTTGTGTGATCTAAATAAATTGTAATTATCGTAAGAATAAGCTTGAACGAGTTTTAAAGTGCAGTAAAAAATATGAACAAGAATATTTTGATTTGAACAAGAAATTAAGTGTATCTCCTGGAATAAAAATGAAAAGAAATAACTAGTAAATAATATGGTTTCGGCACAACGTCAAAATTAGCAATGCCACAGAATTAAAGACATATCTTTTATTTTATGTATTTTGTTTGTTCTTATTTTCCGTAAAAAAAACTTTTGTATTTTTAACATTTATAAAAGTTATGTCAAATTTTTGATGATCTTCAATCATTTTTAAAAGTTTTGAAAATGTAAAATTTTTGATGATCCTTAATGATTTGACTAATAAAATAATTTCTTTTTTCAGTAAACAAATCTTTTCTCACCTGCGTCACCTGAAGACAATAGACCACAGCACAATCGCATAAGTGATGGCCAGAAGTATCGCCAAAAAATCAAAGACTCTTTCCATTATACTTTGAGTCTCGATCAATAAGATGTGCTTGTCAATGCAGTCCTTCAAATCTTTTTTATAATTCTTGCTGAACCTCAAGCTTTGGAATCGAGCCGCTCATAGTCTCAGCTCGCCAACCATATGCAGGGCGTACAAGCCAAAAAAGTAATCATCGTTGACGGTGATACGTCAGAGGTAGGAGGCGCAGATCCACTCAAATCCGTAAACCATCCAACGGATCGTTCCTCCTTTACACAAGAATAAATATTTTTTCAATAATAATACTTTCTTTTGTTTTTGCAGGTAAAAACTATACGAGATTATAACGTCGGCTGGGAGGAAATGGTTCTAACTCGACCGAGCGCTAAGAAAGGTTACAATTTACGGGATTTTTTTTTTCATAGCCAGTTTGGAATAGTACATTGTGCAACTAGGGGAGAAAATGAGCTATTTCAAGTGAGGGTGAGGTGTGCAGCACGAGTCTGAAATAGCGCTTCTTCCCGTGTTACACATCGTATTTTTTCAACGAGTGCATGAGAGGGCCTTTTTATATGCATGAAAGTTGTGTAGGGGATCGTGCATTTCGAGTCGTGCACAACCCAGTTTAAAAGTTATTTTATATTATTCTAAACAGGTCAAAAAACCATAAAATATAAATTTGACAATAAGAGAACAATTTCACAAAAAATGTGTGAAAAAATAGATTTTTTTCATTTTTTCCTAAATCACGCTCGAAATGCGCGATTTTCTACACGGTTTTCAGGCATGAAAAAAGGCCCATTTCATGCACGTGTTGAAAAAAATCTGTTTCTGATTTTTTTTGCTATATAAATTATATATAAGAAATATGGTCAAAAATTTTTTTTGAAGGGACACCTTTTGGACACGTTTTCTTTTTTTTTTTATATCTGGAAGTAAACAAAAATGGCGTGTAAAATTAAAAACGCGGTTGTAACACATGTTTTACGAAAATAATCAAATAGCCCTCTTCTTTAAACTTCAGCTATTTAGCCCAGGAATGTCCTACACAAAATTAAAAAAAAGAAAATGAAACTAAAAAGAAAGATTTCATTTACTTCAAAAGTTACTACAATTTGAAGTAACTTTTTGGGTGTCCAACAATTCCTACCAAATTGTCCGACTACTCCTGCAAAGAAAAAAATCACTTGTCCATCTTCTCCGACATTTGAGTCATTTACTTAAGGTGGCTCATGCGATTTCTTATAAAAAAGCAGATACATCTTAAACTTAACAAATATGTTCTTTAGACATTAAACTTTCGATCTGTACTAAGAAAATTGTAGGTCAACGACCAAATTATCGGAAAAACTGAGTTTATAAATAGGTACGTTTAACACATAACCTTATGGGAATGAACAGTTTATTGCTTCGTAGTAACTTGTAAAAAAGCCGTTTTTAATGTACAATATATGAAATTAAAGGTTTTTTTTGTGAAGAATCTAATGATATCATCAGAATTATAGGTTAACGACCAAACAAAAAAGATATTAACAATAAACGTTACAAATGTGCTACTGCGCATGCGCACTGCGACCAGTCATATAAATCTAGTATCTAGCGACAAATTAGCAAAGTTTTTACTTATTTATAAAATCTTTTTTTTGTTTGAACATTTAGAAGTTATTTACAATAAATTTGCGTAAAATACGTTAACTTAATTTGGCAATAATAAAGAAGCCCCTTGCGGAGCCCCGACTTGATACGGCACCAAACGCATGAGCCACCTTAAAGCCGATTTAAATTTTGTATTTTAATCATTTATTAACAATATTTTGTCTTATTCATTACAAAAATGTATTCAGCTCATATATATACTGAAATTTTTACCCAAGCCAATGATTTTCACTGAGAAAAAAATCATTGAGGCAAGTTTCGCCAAACGAGAACTTTATATTAACTTTACCTAAATGTAATTTTAGGACATGCCGGCCACTCCGCGCTTCAATATACTCCATTATTCTTCAGGTAGCTGCGAAAGCAGCCGTGCCCGGTGAGCACCTGGGTGAGATGAAAGGTGACGAGTCCGTGTCTCCTCCCGGTCCACTCTACGACACATGAGATGATGCGGTGGGTCCACCGACTATCGTACCGTAGGAGGTCCGTAAGGTAGGGTTTGAATTGTGAGTTTAGGTCTTATGAACTTATGTGGAAGAATTTATGTTAGGCAATATATGTTAGTAAAACAATGCTTGTTAGTAACAAGGTGACCAGGTGGTGATCTTGTATCCTTTTCAATCACATGTAAATGAGGTCACGTTCTTTGAGAGTAAGTAAGACAAACGATCGCCACCTGGCCACCCTGGTTGGTAAGTGTACTGAGGGAGCTCGGATACAGAATTTCGAGCCGAATACTCGGAACTCGGCCTATACATATATTCGCTGACAATCTGTCCATCTCTCTTGCAGATGACAACAATCATATTTATATGTGACGTCAGAGGCGCCTTAGAGCCCGCTATTGACTACGAGTCTGCTTGTGCTGGGCGCGCGCAATCATCCAGCCGGGTCTTTGTTTACTTTCGCTGGTACACGTGCGTATGTACCGATCAGCTGATCGTGTACGTCACAAATTATACTATTTGAATAATAATTTTTATGATTTTTGTAGAAAATGTTACTATTTGATCAAATAATTTTTATTATTTTTGTAGCAAATTGACTGATACTATGATATTTTGTTTCAGCAGTCATACAGATTACTATTTCAAATAATAAAATTTGCTACAAAAATCATAAAAATTACTATTTTTAAATGAATATCAAAGCGCACTCCCAGTTTTATGTATTGTATAATAGTTGATCGATCTGACGGAGGCGATGAAAGGGAAATCAGAAACATAAGATTTCCTTGTTACTTGAAGCAAGTAACAAGTTGGCTCGGTATGCCAACGTCTTCAGGCTAAATTTATTAAAAAAAAAATTACAAAATTGTTATAACAATAAATAATCAAAATTCTCGCTCGCTTTAACAATAACAATTTCTACCTCTTCCTAGTGTTCGATGGTATACTAATCGTCAAAGTAAGCGAATAAAACGATATCACGCAGTATTTATAGTCGAAAATTACTAGAGTGTTGGTGCATGAGTTTGTAAACAAGACATATATATACATATACAGCAAAAACAAAGATACATATGATCAGTTTAAAAACCTCAATAAGGGAAAATATGAGGTGTTTAAAAATTTAACGTCTTCTTTTTTGTTGATGTTATTATTATTATATTTAATATGAAACATTTCTGACAATAAACGCTTTTTATAATTAGGCTCCTGGTCTAAAACTTTCGTATTCTCCCAGTCAAAATCATGCCGAAAATTGGTTTTGTGTCTTGAAACAACTGCATTTGGATTTTTGTTATTACGGTATTCGGCAATCCTAGTCTTAAGAGAGCGTTTCGTTTCGCCTAGATATGACGCCGAACACGATTTACAAGAAAACATATAAACTATGTTAGTACGATCCCACTTTTCAGTAACGTCTTTGCCTAACTTAATCACAGAATTAAAACTTTTTTTAACTAAAGGTAAGACACGAATGTTGTAAGATTTTAGAATTGTTGCGATTTTTTCAAATTGGTCGTTAAAAGGTAACGAAATGTGAGAGACAAATGTATTGTGCATAATCTGGTCTTTATGGTTTTCGTTGTATTTAATTTTGATTAATCTTGTGCGGATATGTCTGTTAATAAATTTGTTTGGATAATTATTCTTTTTAAGCAATTTGGCCATAATATTTAAATTTTTAGTGTGAAATTCTGGGTTTGATAATGTAATTGCCCTATCAACGAGATTATACACAATATTTATTTTTTGTTGTGGTGGATGATACGAATTGTAATTAATTAATCGGCCCGATGAAATTGGTTTATTATACCAATCTGTCATAATCATGTTACCTTTCCGTATTAATAAAATTTCTAAAAAATTAATTTTGTTATCTAGTTCTCGTTCATAGGTGAATTGTAATTTTTCGTTATAAGAATTAAACGTATTAATCACAGTATCTATATGTTTCTTATTAATACACATAATCGTATCATCTACATAGCGGAAATAAAATAACGGTTGAACATCGTGATTTTCTTTTAAAATTTGTAAACAGTAAGTCTCTAAGTCATCCATCACAATATCTGCAAATAATGGGGAAATAGGAGAACCCATAGGTGTACCATATATTTGTTTATAGAATTTTTTGTCAAAAGAGAAAAAGGTATTAACAAATAAAAATTTTGTGCATGTAATAATTTCATTGAATGGAATTTTGCATCGATTATGTATAGAATTAAATCTCCTGTCTAAACTCTCTAATACTAACTGTAGTGATATGTTTGTAAACAAAGAAATGACATCTAAAGAAAGTAAGATACAATCGTCAGGAATAATAACGGTTTTTAACTTTTGTTTTAACTCAAAGCTGTTATTAATGTGAGAAGTTGGAATATTAACAGAAGATTTAATTTCATTATAAATAGTTTTTGCTAAAAAGTGAGTCGGACTATTAACTAAAGAGATTATTGGACGCAATGATACATCTTTTTTGTGAATTTTCGGTAAACCGTAACATTTTGCTAACATAGTACTAGAACATGAGAGTGCGTTATTACGAAATTTAGTTTGCAAATGATCGTTATCATTAAGATGTTTAAGAATGGCGGAGGTATCGGTTTGTAAACTTTTTAATGGGTTCTTCTTTATACTTTGATAAGTAGGTGTGTCAGATAATAAATTATGCATTTTTTCTTTATATTCAGTTTTTCGTAAACAAACCGTCACATTTGATCCTTTGTCTGAAGTTGTGAAAATTAAGTCTGGATTATTTTTGAGAAATCTTTTTGTCTTAGAGTTAATTTAATTTTAAGATCTTTTTCCTGACTATTAACATGCCTTTGAGCAATTTAAACAATTAAATTGTTAATAACAAAAAAACTAACAGTCTGGCGACTGTCCACCTTCGAAATTCGGAATCAGCAGACAAAAATACGTAAGAAAAGTCTTGGTAGAGGCGTACACATCCATCGGCTACGAGAACCCCCCTGGTGCCTATACTAATAGGAGTCATACATAGATTGGCTACTCCCCTCGTAAAATCGGACCGCACAGCACACCGCAGCACAGCACAGCGCAGCGCAATACCGGACGGTGCTTATCTTGAAAGACCCTTAGATCAGACGTGTTGCTCCTTGGTCGTGTGCGTGAACATTCATATGATGACGTCAGCGACGTTGCCACATTTCTTTTCGCTTAAAGAAACTTTGCTCCTTATACCGACAGGATCATTTCAAAACTGTGCATATAAGATTCCAAATGTATACTCTACAATATACTTGTTTTTCAGCTCAATTCCTCCAGTACAAATAATTTTTTGTAGCAAAAAAGAGTAAAAATTGACGCGCTACCATAAGAACCTGTCTATTTTCATTAATCTTTGAAAAATTATTACTTGGCTCCGCGTGACAAGATTCTTTTAAAAATTTATAGAGTTGTGTAAAGCACCAAAAATAATCTGTAAATAAATTGTAATAAATAAATCTGTAATAAATTGTAGTAAAAAATAAATCTGTAATAAATTGTAGTAAAAAATAAATCTGTAAATAAATTTTCATTCGATTCTATCCACTTAGCCCTCACTAAGGAGCAACCTTAAGACGTATAGAAACTTTTAAAATGGTTACTTTAGATATCTTTAAAATTTTAGTTTTTCGTGGACCACCCTAACTTACATGCCTGCACAATAATACTCCATTAGACTAGAAAATTTTGAGATGAATCGATCTAGTGCCAGAATCAACCATGAATATAACAACTTTTTATCATGATTTGTTTAAATATTACTCTTTGAGAAAGACATAATACGAAGGGATATTACTTAACTTGGCCAACTGGGGTTAAACGTAAAAATTGAAAAATCATCAATTAAAATTGAAGGCAATATAATTATATAATTAAAGGCTACTTTTCTAGAAGTGGGCTATACAAATAACTAATTTATGTACCGATATTACCAAATGTCCCTCTGGATAACTGAAATGATCTTACGAGTCTTATATGTCCAAAATTGCTTGGTCACATGATTCTGAAGAGAGTCTTTAACGGATTGGCTTGAAAAAATTCACAGATATTTATTTGTATAACCCTCTTTTAGAAAAGTAGACTTTTAGTACATTTCGACACGGGTGCGGAAGGTGATTATTTAGCTCGCGTGACGTTTTCGCACGAGCGAAGTGAGTGAGAAAAGTCACACGAGCTAAATAATCGACTTGCGCACTAGTTTCGAAAGGTATTTTATACCACGAGAGCCGAAAAATCATGCCAAAGTTGTGATTTTGAGGTTAGAGTGGTATAAAATTATATAATTATATTACTTTCAATTTTAATTGATGATTTTTTAATTTTCACATTTATCCCCCGCTAGCCCCCTTAATAAAATAATGAATACTATTTTTTTATTTAAAATTAATACCTAACTGACTGACAAATACTACCTATAACTTAAATGAAAAAAGATCTTTATTACGAAAGTACATGATTTGCTGGCGACCTCCTATAATGCTGGTACTAATTTTTTCTTACCTTCTAGAGAGGAATGCCACTAAAAAACCCTCGCATGTATCCTCAATAGTAAATTTCATTTACGACGATTATAAAAGTTTGATTTAATTACGATTATAATTTTGTAATAAAAATAATTTATTAACACTATAAAAATATATTTCTATTATATAATATACATTATTTTATATGTACAAAAAACAATCCTACTTTCTCATAACAGTGAAGTTTTCTAGTTTTCTTCTTTTAATCTTTAGAGTCTTCATCTAAAGTTTGTAATAGGAAAAAATAGGAGACCGCTGTATTCATAATCTGTAAAATATAAAATGAAAATCATTTTCTTGTGAGTATAAAAATCTTATAAATTTTGATTACTTTTGAAAACATATCCATATGCAGAGACATGCATCCTTTTGCTTTGAAAATAAGCGGTTTCTGAGATAGGATAATAAGGACGTCGCTCATGAACTGCTTGTCACCGCTTCCAGGCCAATCGGCATTATACATAGCATTCAAGCACAATGCACTCTAAATAAATATAGTTATTTATTACTTTATTTTTTCAATTTGAAAAAAAAATTCAAAGTCTCTCACCTCTTCGGCAATCAAGTTCCCATACCAAGCATACGTGAACGCCTGCACCATCTTCATGAGAATGTAGAAGAAGAAAAAACCGATTTTGAAGGGACTCATAGTCCTGACTTCCTTTACAACCACATCAGCAACAATATCTTATTATATCCTACTTATTTTAGAAACATGTCAAGGGTATTTGATCACAAGTTAAACTCACCACTTTCGCCTGGAAAACAAGGGAACACTGCACGAGCGCACTCGTCACAACCAGCCATATCGACAGGAATCCGAACACCCTCTGCAACGTATCCCTCGACTTCATCAGCACATGGTGCCTCTCCAGGCACTCCTTCAGATTTCTCGTGTAATCCTTTGTCGCGCTGAGACTCTCGAACCTACTCGCCAGTACCCTCAACTCACCACACATCTGCATGGCGTATAACCCGAACACCGAGTCCACTCCACTGGTGACCGTCCACACGAAGAATCCACCAGTGAGCTCAAGGGCGATGAAGAGCCAGTATACAGAGCCGCCGGGTTCATAGTCGAACGGAAATATCACAGGATAGATGTGCAGATACTTGCCGCGTTTGAGCGCGAAGATCGGCGTCACGGTGATGAGGACGAAGGTGAGAGCGACCGCAATGGTGAGGACGTAGAAGAATCGAGAGAAGGAGGAGAGAAGATCGAGCAAGAGCGGACGATGCTCTGGAGTTTTCAGGTCCAGGTTGTAGCAAGAGGTGAGGTGGTCGTTGAGGTAGACGAGGTCGTCGTGGTGGACGAGGAAGAGGCAGATCTTTGGGACAATGAGAATTATGGTGGATGGAATATCAAGAATATAAAGCCATGTATTGGGTAACAAAAGTTTGGAATATTGTGATAGAAAAATAAAACTTTTCGTATTCGGAATGTTTTTTTTTAAACTTACAATTAATGTGAATTTGCAACAGTAAACAATCATTTTATGAAGATTTTTGGCAAAATCGTCGATTTTTATTCACAACAATATTTAGAGAAGAAGCAAGAGATTTTTAATATTTATAATTTCTGTTAACGAAAACTATGAATCTGTATTTATTTTTACATGAAAAGAAAAATATATGCCTAAAGGATGATAAGTTAAAATTTACCTTTAAGAACGAGGAGAAGAAACTTATAGCGATACCCATACTCTTCGTCAGAATCATGACGTTAGCAATATGATGAGCGCAAAAGTTCACCAACCCTAGTGTCATCAGAAACGTTGAGATAGCCGCGACATACGCCACAACCCTATCAATCGCTGGCAAGAAATTCGGCCATATCCCCGACACCACCAGCAACAATTTGATACAACCCGAGTACCTCCTGTATCTCGCGATATCAGCCTCCATCGCGAAGATCCTCGCCCGGCAACACGCTCTCGACGACTGTCCGTTCAAGCATCGATAAAATATCGATCCCATCATTGTGGTGAAAACCGACATTGTAAAAAGATATAATGTATACTTTGTTTTGTGGTTCGAAGTTTTAAGTAGCCTGGTACTGGTTAGTTAAAGATTCAGAGTCTGATGGGAGAGAGATGACGCGGAGTGGAGGGGGAGTTGAGACGGTTAGTCTGACGGTGGCAGTTGGAAAGACAAAATGTGTGTGAATGAATTATAACTTAATTTTGAACTCGTTTTTTGTGAAGTCGAAATTGGCATGGAAGTTCAATTTTGTTCTCAGCAAAAGTTTGATAAAAGAAAGAAAAGAAATATTTTATCACGAGCGGTAATTTATCAGAACCAAAAGTCCTTATACTTTTGAGATATAATTATATTAGATTGGATGGTAACATAAGCAGTATGTATAATTATTTTTCAATATCTGTTATAAAATAATTATAATTTTTTTATTTAATTTATGCAAGGCACGATTTTAATTTGTTTACAAGAGAATTAATCCGAAAAGTAGCCGTGTTAGCTACACTATGTAAGTGCACAGTTAGCTAGTTATATTATTTAGCTCTTAGCAAGGCTAATTTAATTTTTTAAGTACGCGGAATTTGTTTCTAGTAAAAGATATGTTCATACATTTTCGTCGATTGTACCTCAAAAAAAAAAGAAAAGACAAATATTTTTGGTTTAAATTAGCCGAATATGTCGGAGCTTAGAGTAAGTGTGACAATTACTGTGGAGTAGCCGATTACTGTGCCTTAGGGATATTTTTCCATATAATTAATTATAAATCTAGTAATAACATACGTTATAATTTTTTTATAAAACCTCAATTGAATGCATGCTATTTTTTTCTGTTAAATTGCGAAAAAGATCATTTGAAATTGTTGTTGCTAGATTTCGCTTTATTTCTCATAAACCTTATCAAAAAGCCAAAGGAAACGCTTCGTAAATGAAACGTAATACAGTATGAAGTAAATTTTCTTGCCACATGAAAAACGAGTATTATATTAACAGAACTGTTCTAGATTATGAAAAAATATTATTAGGAGCATTTAATTCACTATTATAATTTTTATTGAGGGTGTAGTGAATTCATACACCATAGATCCTTTCGAGCATCATAAATTTATTGATACACCGACGTTTCGGGAGTATAATTAACTCCCCTTATCAAGGCATTCGAGGTGGTATATCAAATGCTTTGATAAGGGGAGTTAATTATACTCCCGAAACGTCGGTGTATCAATAAATTTATGATGCTCGAAAGGATCTATGGTGTATGAATTCACTACACCCTCAATAAAAATTATCATTGAACGCGAGCAGCTTGGGAGAGCAATAACCTTTTGAATAATTCAATATTATTTTTTATTTTGAATAAATCCACTAACTTAAGCAAATTTGCTGTGCTACTCGTTGCCAAGGCACCGCGAGCAGCCACCTTCAAAAGACACATGAAATGAGTAACGTAAGTGTTTACAAATGATTTTTCGATTATAAGCAATACTTTTTCTATCGTTATTACAAAGATTTCTTATTAAGATTATAAAAAAGAATTGATTTTTATTACATCATCTCTAGAGAACAGTATTATGGGCACTGTATTTGGTGCACAGTATTTGGTCCGAAAGCACAGTGACTAGGGTACAGTAATCTGTCAAAAGGAACGGTAACCGAGGCACAGTAACTAATTGTCGGGGTCGTTACAGCACAGTAACTGGCTCCGAGACGCTTTTTTTTATTATTTTAATTTCTCAGAAAATATTTAATATTCCGATTTAGAAAAAATTACTGTTTGTAAAAGAAGTATTAAACTATGATTTAATAATTTCATATAGGTCTATCTTAGTTATTCAAATTTTCTATGACAGCTAAATCTCTGAACTTGGGTGTAACAGGGCACAACAATTGGCACATTTACCCTATTCATAATGCTCTTTTTACAATTTAGCCTCGGGTGAAGTCAATTTGATGTCTCTTCAACAGTCTTTTCGGTGAACATGCTTGCAGAAGCATACAACAAATTTTCAAGGTGGCCGAATTATCTCCTCGAGTTACCTTATAATAAATAACTATCCATCAAATACTACATGCACAACTATAGTACGCGAAGTAGGTGACTTTGTTATAGATACGCAATGTACTAAGTTTTGAAACGTTGTGTGAGAAATTTGACTAATATAGTGCCTGTTTCCCACAACAGTGCACGAAGAATTTACTTTCAGTGTTATTATGAGAAACAGATACTTCGTGCATGCTATATAATCACAAAAAGTTAAATTTATACACCAACTTTCAAAAGATAAAATAAACAGTATTGAAATTCACTTGTCGTTATACTTAATCAGAGTAAAACAGCCATTTATTTTGTAAAAAATGTCACAAATTTATATATTATATAAAATCATCAAGTCAGTTGACTATTCATTTATACCATATTATGTTGTGCCTTTTTGACATTTATTATTAAAATTATTAAAATATAAATTAATATTTATTCATAATATTTTACATTATTAAGTATCTCAGTCGTATCATAAGAATCTTGGTGAAAATGACCATCATTGATGATTACCTTAGACGATTATTTTTCATTCAACGTTTGCAACAAAAAAAAGTATGATACTGATGTATTCACAATCTGGAAAATAAAATTTGTCAGAATTCAAAAGCAAATAGTACTCGTGGCTAAAAAACTTTAAAAAAATAATATGATAGAAAAATACTATGATTTAAAACTAGTAGGTTACCTTCGAAAATAAATCTAACTGCACAAGCATGCATCCTTTAGCTGCGACAATCAGAGGTTTTTGTTGTAAAACGAAAAGAATGTCACTCCTGAATGTCGTATCGCTGGAATTTGGCCATTGTGCTTTGTATATTGAGTTTAAACACGATTTGCTCTGAAATCAGTAAGCAATTAACTCTTTGCGTATAACGGTATTTCTTTATGCATATATATTACTTACTTCTTCAGCAATAAGATTACCAAACCAAGCATAGGTAAACACTTGCATGAGTTTGGGTATTATGTAGAAGCATAGAAGGCACATCTGAACTGGACTGATTACTGACTTGACTATCTATTAAAATATAATAAATATAAATTCAAACGTATAGTATTTATTTGTTTGAATCAAATAAAATCTTTCTGCAAATATTTGGGCACTGACTGACATTTGAAAATGTCGCAAACGTATAGAATATTATTTTTTTTTTAATAAATTTCAATCTGTCATTATAGAATCCAAATAAAACTAAAAACCATACCTCGGTTACTTGAAACACCAGTGAGCAAAGTACGAGCGCTCCCGAGATCGCCAACCAAATAGCCAAAAGTCCATACGTATGCTCCAGCCTACGCTTCGACTTAATCAGCAGATGGTGTCTCATAATACACTCTCTCAGCTTCTTCTTGTAATCCTTACAGACGTTCAGGTTCTCAAACCTACTTCCCAATATTCTAAACTCTCCGCACATCTGTAGAGCGTACAATCCAAACACGTAGTCCACGCCATTAGTCACCGCCCAGAGGAAAAATCCACCAGTCAGCTCGAGACCATAGAGGCACCAGTGCACGATACCGCCAGGTTCATAGGCGAAGGGCACGACCGATGGGTACATTCGTATGTACTTGCCGTGCTTGAGAGCAATGAGAGGGATGATGGAGTACATGATGATGGCCAGGCCAGAGAATATTGAGTGCGCGTAGAAGAAGTGAGAGAATGTACCGATACGGGCGAGGAGTAAAGGACGGTCGTCGGTGTTACTCAGGTCGTCCAGGAAGCGACCCGTCAGAACGTCGTTCAGGTATACCAAGTCCTCATGATGGATCAGAAAGATGACGATCTTGAGCGAGATTTTACAATTAATGTCGTCCAACAAACTGGTGGTACCAAAAAATTAAGCTTACAAGGGGGCCATCAGAGATGCGGGGCCTATCCGGAAAATGCTATGATTTGCAAAATGAATGGACACGTGTCTTGGCGTCTTTGTGAAGCGGTTTTAGTAACAGAGATATGGGCATTTTTCGAAAAATCTAGGAGAAATAGGTGTTTCTGGAAGCTTGAATAACTCTATACTTATAAAAGCCCTGAGAAGATCTGTATTTAATGAGGTGAAATCGTTGAAAAACTTATAATTTGTTCCAAACTTGTGTGTGATCCAAAATAAGTAATTAAAATTACGTGCATATATTTAATACTTTTCTAATTATGGTACATACACACGCTGATGTGAAATAATCCTAAAAGAGAAAAGATAGTTTTCTAACAAGTTATCTTTTCGTAGTTGTGTAAGGGTTGTTTAACTACGTGTAACTATTGAACGAATGAAGAATTTCCAGCCTAACGAGTCATAAATGAAAGCTCTTATTTTCAATTTTCACCTTGTCTATGGTAGGCCGCTTCAGGACTTTTAGGTATAAACCTATTAAAGTTTGTGGGAACACCTATTTCCCTTATATTTTTCGAAGAAAGCTCATATTACTTCACTAAAACTAGTTCACAAAAACGCCGAGACGTGTCCATTCATGTTACAGAGGAAAGCATTTACCGACGATTCATAAAAGTCTAGGATCCGCATTTCTAGTGATCATCTTGCCAGTACTCTTAGTCTGATGTCACAGACCAGTTTTGCTATGGGAAAAAAGAGTTACTATATTTTAAATTATTGATTTTGTTTTGAAAAATTCTATCACTACTTTCTAACATAAGGTTGCTAATATATATGTACGAAGAAAACGTCGATAAATAAATAAATGTAAATCGAAAAAGTTCTAATTTGTTTTATACTAGGTAGACAATGGTGACTTGATTTGATATTCTAAATAAAAAGTTCTAAATTACCAGAAACTTCCCAGAGTATATCAAATTCCCAGAGTATTTCAAATAAAACAAAAAATATAATAGCATGTAAAAAAAAAAAAATTTAACTTTTTAGTGAATCAACCTCATACACGGTAAAAACTAAGTTAAAGCGCTTTCACGTATACTTGTTTTTTGACGATTTATTTAGTACAAATATTACAAAGATATGTTAAAAATTGCAAGATTAAAATATGGCTGCTCATATTTTAGGAATAAGGTCTTACATAAAATCAAAATCAGTTTCCGGTAGATTGCGCACTGTCGTTGCAAGTGATGAAAAATATTTTAGTTTAATTTATTGCACAAATAGGTTCAAATCGGACATTCACAATTCACAATTTCATAATATTTTTTAAACTAACATCACTTTATCGTAACTTCCATGACCATTTAATAGAATATTTATATTACGAATTGCTGGTAACTAAAACTCGATACAAGAAACCTAGACAATTTTTTTCAAATGAGGTTTTCAGTAGTTCCAGAAACCTTATTTCTAATAAATATGAATATTTCGAAATAATTGGTAATAGTTATTTAGATTGGAATTGTGGTCTACATAAAATTGTAAAAAATCAGAATTATTTGATAAAAAACAAAATCAATATTTGATAGCAATCTTAATATAGAATCCTATTTACAATACAGAACTTACAAATTTTAAGAAGTTGAATCAAATATCGGAGTGTAATAATAAAAAGTAATTAAAGTGAATAATCATGGTAACGTAATTCGATCATTATAGGTTGAAAAGATTAAATTTGAAAAGAAAATTTATATAGAAGTTTTTAAAAGTAGATATATTAAAACTATACTTTCATCTTTACATAGATATACAAAAACGTTTGTAAAAAATCGGGTTGCACTTTCTTAGTAAGATATTTGTTTACATATAGAATGGACTATAAATTTATTACCTTCAGAAAACTAGAAAAGAACGTAATCACCAACCCCATTCCCTTCGTCAGAATCATAACGTTCGTAACATGATGAAGACAAAAATTTAGCACCGCCAGGGTCCCGTAAAACGTAGCAAACGCCGCCAGATACGAAACGATCTTGTCATAAACTGGATGAAAATTCGGCCAAATACCGCACGCAACGAGCAATAACTTAACACCTCGCGAGTACCTCGCGTACCTCCTCATCTCAGACGCCATCGTAAGCGAGTATCTTATAATGATCTTTGCACAGCAAAATACGAGTCGTGACTGCGATGGCTCGTGCATCGTTGAAATGCCGATCGATCGATGAAAAAATAAATGACCCTTCGCTCGCTCGAAGTTTAAATCTCTCGTATTATGTTGTTTAGAGTTTTAAGTAGATTTGTGGTTTGCAAAAGAGCAGCGCAGCTGACGTGGCCAGTGTCGGTGGAGAAGATAACGCAGAGCTCAGTTGGTTGATGGAAGCGTTTGTAATACGTACTTTTGGAGAAAAGTTTGACATTAAAATCTGCAAAATGAAGAAGAGGAACAAAGTTTCATAAAGTATACGGTTTTGACTGTTTTCTATCCATTGTTTGTAGAATTAATTGACCATTTTTTAATTAATTCATCAGCAAGTTACAATTTTAAACAATTTTTCGTATAATAATGTTATGTGTGTTAATTATAAAGTGATTCGTATAATTTTTTATTACAAAAATTAATTATTGTTCATTAATTGGTTAATTTTCGAATTGCCTTAAAGATTTTTAAAATCCTACATTATAGTTACTTGAATTTAATAATCTTTATACATTATATCGTCGTACAAAATAAGAAATATATACAAATATAAGTTTGCACAAATCAACATAGTACTACTATTTATTGTTTTATTAACATGTATACACGAAGAAATCTCAGCACAATTTTACCATTTTATTCTTTTCTAACAAACATTACTGAACACATAACCATTTATCAACAAAGTCTTCAAGTCGGTATTTACTCCGCTTCATTTAATGTTCGGAGTAAACAAAAGTACGACACGGAAGTTTTTACAACCTGCAAAAATATAACCATTCAGTAAATATCTAATAACAATTACTTGCAAGATGAGTTGTAAACGTAAAAATATGTTTACGATGCTTTTGACTATTAATTCTTTCAAAAATGAATTAGACTTGGTTAAGGAAAAAGTACAAACAATTATATTGAAACTTACTTTAGTAAACATATCTAATTGGATCAACATGCAGCCTTTTGCGATCAATACCAATGGTTCCTGCGTTAGTACAATAAGTACGTCATTTTTTAAATGTCTATTGCATTCTTCCGTCCAATGTAAGGCGTACATCGAGTCCAAACAAGCACCACTCTAAATCACGAAAGTTAAATTATATTCACTAATTTTCACTACATAGAGGAAAAAAAATATTACTGACTTCTTCAGCTACCAGATTTTCATTCCAGGCATAAGAGAAAATTTGCACTGACTTCGGGAAAGATAACAACATAAGTGAACTAGATGAGCTACATTAGCGTTGCCTCTAGCAGCCTGTATAATAAATGTATTTGTAATAACAAATAAAAAGTATTTCTGTCTTAGTACAATTTCGTAAGATTGTGACAACTCTTAAATAACAAGAACGTTTTAGTAACGTTTCTATAACGTACGTTTCATTGATTTTCTTATATTGCTAAAAAATAGTGAGACATGTCTGCAATGTTACGTAACATAAAAATGTCTTACTTTGTTCAAACATACAAAATATTTGGATACCCTAATTGGTAACGTAGTTAAAACATTTCTACAACAAAAATATAATAATTCCAGTGTATGATTGACTACATTCATATTGTTAACAATATTATTAGTCTCACTGTAGTACAGATACCTTAATAGTGCGTTTTGCCATACGTCTCCGTAAAGTCGTACTTTACGGACACGTACATATAACAAAAAATAATGTTCGTTACTCGGCCGTAAAGTAACCGGTTACGCCGGTCCTCGGACCCACACTTTTCACGCGGTCCGTAAAATTTTAGGGCCGCATAACGAACATTAGTTTTTATTATACGTGTCCGTAAAGTACGACTTTACGGCCACAAAACAGGCCGTAAAGTTCGTACTTGACGGAAATGTATCACAAAAATTAATATTATAATTTAATTGCTTTTGCATATTCTATGTTTAATAATAATTTCGTCAATAAGAAATGAGAAACATTTCAATCGCATTACGTATTAAGCATGGTTTTAAAATTTAATTTTACGTAGAATATTTCTGTGTTTTGACAACATTGCAGTGCAAAAAACATTTTTTGGTATTTTAAATATTGCTAAGTGACTTACGAAACGTTAATGAAACTGGTTTTACTTTTAGGAATCGTAATAAATTACGGGTTTTCTTTCAGATAATAAACATGATCTTCAAATTATTTTTCACCTTATACATACATTGGAGAAAAAAATCATCAATTACCACGGGATTATGGTAACCGTATAATTCCAATTTAGCTTCTTCGGTAAAAATGTTTTGCTTCCTCAAAGAGGAAGCTTTGGGACAGCGACAAACATTTTCGAGAAAAAAATGTTCACATAAATTTAAGCCTATCTATGCTAAAATCCGTCAATCATGAGAAAATATTTTTTTTTGCGCGCACGCGTGTCTGTGTGTGAGCGTATGTGCGTGTGTGCGTGTGTTCGGCCGATATCTCGAGAACCATTTAACTGATTTTATTTTTTTATACAGTCAATATTTCTTATAATACACTTTTTTTTAAGATCTTAAAATTACCTACATTTTCATTTTTAAATTACGTTTAATCTGCCATTTGTTACTAAGGAAAATGTACTTTTACTTCTTTAATTAATTTCTCAAAAAATATTTTATTTATTAATGCGAAAGTTTTACCGTTTATTTAAGTTATTCAGTACTATATTGTGTTAAAATTTCAAGTGATTATCTCTATTTTATAAAAAAATGCGGTTTTTCAACACATGCACGAAAAAGGCCCTTTCCCGTATAGAAAGGTGAATGTAAAAATTGAAAATTTCGAGCATCTATTAGAGAGCAGCGAGAGGAATAGTATTTTTCCTCCCATTACGACGGGAGGAAAGGACCTTACAAGGGGTGCACCAGGAATGGGGATCCTGGATTTGGATTTGGCTTAGTCGCCCGTTATCACGACTCGATATGTCCGATTCCCTATCCATCTTTGATGCAAAAAAAGATTCTATTCCTGCACTCATTAAAAAAAGTACTATGTGCAACAAAAGAGCAATTGACTTTTTCAGACTCGAATGATAACTCTACGATTGATGATAACTCACTAGAGAAAAAGTGAACTTTCCTGCCTAGTTACAGAATGTATTATTTTGTTGTCGAACGATAGTAAGAGTAAAAATTACCCGATCATCATCAAATTTTTGACAAATTTTTTTTATTGTTTTCTTTTCTATGATACAGTATCAGAATAATAATGTAATATTTTAAGGCTAGTTTCTGTTTTATGTCGATTTTTCAATTTTTTAAAATCAACATGTTGATGATCAGGGATTTGTCGAATATATCGATCTACAATCTGTAGTCTATATGTATATCTTTATAGTCATTTTTAAATTATGTATAAAAACGCATAAAATTACAGGTAGAGTTCAGTCGTGCTCAGTCGGATAGGTGCGTATTTTGTATAAATATTGTAAAAAAAAAGATAAATCATAAAATTTTAAACCTCCGGTCATAGATATTCATTCATAATGAATTTAAACAAATTTTTAAGATTCTTTAAGTACAGTTAACAACTTAAACTTTGATAAAAAACTTGCGCCTAAAATAGCACATTTAATAACGCGCCGCCCAAATAGCACCTTTTGTAACGCGTTGCCCAAATAGCGCCTTTTGACGCGCGCTGCTCAAATAATTCCTCCTCTCACCCGACGATATGAGGTCTCATATGAGTCATCATATATGATTTTTCATATGAGTTTTTGAAATAGGGGTGCGCCATTCAATCGTATGTGAAAAATTCAGTAATTATTTCATGTAATATCTGATAGAACTCTGTACGTATACTCTGTATAGACTCTGCATAAATTTGATACCAAATCTGTAGAATTGTTCTATAAGGGATTGTTTAAATCTGACTAATTTCTTTATTATTAAAATACAATAAGTAATGATAATATTTATACCTCTATAACTTGGAAAATCAAAGAACATAAACCCAAGCACCTGAGATCGCCAGTCAAAGCGAAATCTATCCATAAATCTCCTCCATCTTATTCTTCACTCTGGTCAATAGATGATGTCTATCGATGCAATTCTTTAACTCTTCTTTGTAATCTTTGGAAACCCGTAAGTTCTTGAACTTCTTTCCAAGCACCCTAAACTCACCGCTCATATGCAGTGCGCAGACTCCGAACATACAATCGACACCAACACTAATACACAACGATACAGCAGCCATGACTTCCATCGAATACAGCATCCAGTGGATCGCTCCTCCAGGTGCGTACGAGAAACGGTAGACGGATGGAAAAGCGCGAACGTATTTGCCGTACCTCATCAGAGCCAGGATTGGACCGATGCCGTACATTGTGAATGACAAAATAATGGTTGTGGCATGAGTGTTCATCAAGTAAATGAAAGTCCTGATATTATTTAGAACATCTGGTAGATTTTCGTGGGTGTCTAAGTCTTTTCGGTACTTGCTGCCGAGTACGTTGTTGAGAAAGACGATGTCTTCATGATGTAGAAGGAAAATACAAACCTGTAATAAGACTTCTGTATGATATGTCAATCAGTATATGTATATATATAATTTATTAAATAGAATATTATGCACTTAAGGGGTAAAGTATAGCCTATATTGACTCCCGCAAGGAACTTGCTGCCCGTGCTTCGCTCGGACAGCAGCTCGCAGGCGTCAATAGCCCTTATTGCTCTCGAGTACAATATATACAACTTTTTCGCACACTCGACAGAAACTTATTAGTGTTTAATCCCTGATTTCAGAGTGGAAAACGTCGGATAACCTCACTTCTAAAAACTGCGACGCTTATGCTCGTTTTTCTACTATTTTCCCGGTCAGTGCCGCCTGCAAGTGATTTGCGGCCCGAGCGAAGCGAGTCTATAGTCGGGAATAAAGTAGAGAAACGCACATGTGCGTGGCAGTTTCTAGGAGGGAACACATGTGGAGTTTTATTCCCTGTAGTCAGGGAATAAACACAATACTCTACGCCAAGGTGTGCTAAAAATGAATTTTGCTTAAAATAATCGCTTTAATGTTTTGACAGATTGTATAATAAATTGGATGGCCATGAAGTTGCAATCTCACTTCTTAAATTAATCCTTTACATAATACTTCTGTTGAAATATTTAGAAAAGAAAAAATTTAATTATGTAAAAATAATTCTTTTTCATCATATAAAATGCAGAGAGCGTTTATCAATTATATTATTAATTTCAATTTAAAGATAAAATTATAATAATACTTGCAAATTAATAATATTTAATTCACTGTATTCCAACCAGAAGCGTATTTAATGGGTGCTTTCTTGGGCCTCCAATATTTTTAGCCTTTCTTTATTTATTAATTTATTAATATTATTGCTTGCAAATAATGTAAAGTCTAAATTAAGGACAAACTAATCGATTTATAGGTGAAAAATATATAAAATTTCCTTACACAATAAATTCAAAAATTTTAAGAAATTTACAATCGGTCACGTGTTTTGATTGAATTATCAAGATTAATGTTGCACAACTTTGCGAAACCTTTATCGACCTATATGTTTTTTCATTGATCCTATTTCTAGATGGTTTCTAGAATATATCTGTGGCTTCCCGCAAAAACCACATAAGTGATATGTTTTTCAAAATAGGTTTTGGACCTTACTTCTTATCTTCGAACAGTCCTGTAATCATGACAGAAATTACTAAAATGCACTAATTGTCTTGAATAAACACAAGGAAAAACGCTATAACTCCATTTTGTTCAACATGTTCCCAGAATAACCGAATATCTCTCTTTTTAAAGAATGACTTCCGGAAAAACCATATAACTCCACTTTTTCATCCAATATACTGGAAAAACCATGCAATGACCACTTGACTACTTTTTCAATTGAATATTTTTGGAATAAACTATATAACTATATTTAGATACGTTTTAATGCAATATCTGTAGACAGTAGTGGCATATATCAACAATATATACCATATCCGCCTTTACACCGTTGCGAAACTGAAAACTCGATTTACTCGAAATTATGAAAAGTGGAGATATGTAATATCTTCTTGTATTATATAGTTGAAAATGCTTACCACTCAGTCCCCCCTCGCCCTCCCTCGCCCCCTCAAAATAACGTAAAAATGTGATTGATTGTACGTTTTTTGAAAGAAATGTAAAAGGCTTAGCACCCCTCGCGCCCCCTCGCGCCACCTCGCCCCCCCCTCAGCCCCTCCACAGTGCTCCTTCGGCGCTTTCCGCCCTCATTTCTAACACATATCGATAACATCTATATGGTATAACAAATATACATCAAAATTCAAAAATATTTTAGATTAACTAAAATACATCCAACGCGTCTATGAATAGTAGTACCCCTAGAGTAACATGGAAAACTGTTTTTTTGTTTCATCAATAAAACTATAGTGTCAATTCATGATCAAGTTATGGATGTAGAACGAGAAGCGACAGCGAAAACTATTTGATCTTTTTTTTTACAGAGACATGGAGACAGAGACGTGGAGACCAAGGGATGGAGACAGAGACGTAGAAGCAGAAACGTAGAGAGAGCCGTAGAGACAAGGATGTACATGCATAGATGTAAAGACAAAGACGTAGAGAGAGAGAGAGAGAAAGAGAGAGAGAGAGAGAGAGAGAGACATTAGAGACACAAAAGTAGAGACAGACACGAAAACACAGAGGTGTCGAGACCGAGACGTGCAAACAGAGACATGGAGACAGACGTAGAAACAGAGGCGTAGAGACAGGGATGTAGAGACAGAGATGTAGAGACAGAGACGTAGAGACAGAGACGTAGAGACAGAAAAGTAGAGACGGAGATGTAGAGACAGAGACGTAGAGAGAGAGAGAGAGAGAGAGAGAGAGAGAGAGAGAGAGAGAGAGAGAGAGAGAGAGATTACAAACAGAAACGTAGAGACAGACAAAAACACAGAGGTGTCAAGACAGAGACGTGCAGATAGAGACGTGGAGACAGCCGTAGAAACAAAAACGTAGAGAGAGAGAGAGAGAGGACGTAGAGGCAGGGATGTAGAGACAGAGTCGTAGAGACAGAGACGTAGAGACATAAAAGTAAAGACGGAGACGTAGAGATAGGCGCGTAGAGACAGAGACGTAGATACAAAGTCGGAGAAACAGAGGCATAGAGACAGAGTCAGAGGGACGGAGACGTAGAGACAGAGACGTAGAGACAACATAGAGACAGAGATTAGAGACAGAGATGTAGAGACAGAGACGTAAAGACAGAGACGTGGAGAGAGAGAGAGAGATTAGAGACAGAAACGTAGAGAGAGAGACGTGGAGACAGGGATGCAGAGACAGAGACGTAGAGACAGATACATAGAGACAGAAAAGTCGAGACAGATACGTAGGGACTGAGATTTATAGAGACAGAGACGTAGAGAGAGATTAGAGACAGAAACGTAGAGACGGAGACGTATAGACAGAGACGTAAAGACAGAGACGTAGAGATAGAGATTAGAGACAGAAACGTAGAAACAGGGATGCAGAGGCAGAAACGTAGAGATAGCTACGTGGACACAGAGGCGTAGACATAGCTACGTGGACACAGAGGCGTAGACATAGACGTAGAGACGGAAACGTAAAGACGGAGGCGTAGTGACAGAGGCGTAGGGACAGAGACGTAGAGACGGTTACGTAGAGACAGAAAAACTATTTTCACCATACCCAGAGCTGTATAGACAGAGACGTAAAGACAGAGACGTAGAGATAGAGATTAGAGACAGAAACGTAGAAACAGGGATGCAGAGGCAGAAACGTAGAGATAGCTACGTGGACACAGAGGCGTAGACATAGCTACGTGGACACAGAGGCGTAGACATAGACGTAGAGACGGAAACGTAAAGACGGAGGCGTAGTGACAGAGGCGTAGGGACAGAGACGTAGAGACGGTTACGTAGAGACAGAAAAACTATTTTCACCATACCCTAACCGGAAGTACCACTTTCGCCCCCAGCTCAAGGATGCGAACGTGGTATTTTCGGCACATGGATGATGAAAAATAGTATACGTACCACGGGAGGAAAATTGGTAAGTTTTTTCCTCCGAAGATGCGTAATATACTATTCCTTAGGTATTATAGACTACTTATTAAAGTATATGCTTAATTGAAAAATTATATTTCTTTGAAAAAATAGAAACCTACATTAAAAGACCTCGCACACAATGTATAGGAAAAAATCATCCGGTCAAATTGAACGAAACTTTGGAAAAAGCTAGATCTTGAGGTCCTCAAGAAATCTATCTTTTTCCATTGTTTCGTTCAATTTGACTGGATGATTTTTTCCCATACATTGTGTGCGGGGTCCTTTAATATATTACACTATAGATTAAATTAAATAGATTCTCAAAATTCTAATTAGGGGTTGACGAGCGAAGCGAGTAGGGGGTGCCCCCCCCCCCAGTATATGAATATTCTTGGTGGCTTAAATAGGCTGAAAGTATAAAAATTGTGCAACGTAAAAAATAAAATCGCGTTTTCCCACCATAAGACTCGTACATATTTATTGTCTTCGTCAAGCTACTTTGAAATCTCGCCCAGATATTGTAATAATCATTATTTATCACGTATATCAATTATTTTATTCAAAAATATTGATTTTTTGAAAGACCCTCTTTAAATCATATAGATTTTAACAAAAAAAATGTATAATTTTCTCCTGTGTAATCAATCTTCTTGTTTACACTTCTTTAAACAGTCAAAAATATTTAAACGATTTTTATTTAACTATTATTAGGTGTTTAAGTTATCATACCTCACTTTCATGAACGTCGTAGAGAAGCTGATAGCCATTCCCATGCCTCTGGTCAATATCATAACGTTAGTGATGTTCTTGATACAAAAATTCGATACCGTCACCATTATCCCGAATGTCGAGAAGAACGTTGCGAATGCCATAGTTTTTTTGAGAAATGGGTGAACATTTGGCCACAAGCCATTCGTGATCAAAAAGAATTTGACGTTCCTGGTATAGCTGCTGTACCTCTTTATATCCACTTCCATGGTGGCGAAGTGGATCCTTGCCTAGCAAGATACAATCTGCGACTGGACTTGACATCCTGGTAATATTGATCGGTCGCAAAGGGGGTTTATCGAAAATGATTAGGTCGGTAATTGAAAAATGCCTGGACATTACGCAGTTTCAAGTTTTAAGTATGGGAATTGATGTAAAATGCGTCGTTGAGCGTTCTGCGAATAAACAGATGCATGGAGGGGGAAGTGCAGAGTTCAGTTGGTGGTCGGAAGCGTTCCGGATGCACATTCGTATTTTCATATACAAAGTAATCACAGTTTATAAGTACTAACATCTTCGTACAATAATTAATGTTGCCATTAATTCAGTAAATTAATAGAAATCATTTAGTGCGTACATCTTATATGTACAAAGAATGAATCTATAAAATGGTATGTTCTATTAAAACTGTTTTCATTTAAAATTTTTCTATACGATTTTGATTTTTTAAGAAGTACTATTTCGTATTTACTGGAGCCAGTGTTTTAAAAGAAATAAAAGATGTTTCATGGAGGTTCTAGCTGCCGCGTCCTTTGATCAAGTAGTACTATATTATTCGAAATTTCTATTACAACATAAAATAAAATTCTTTTTTCACATTGATTCATTTCATCTGGAAATTATTGTTGATAAAGATACTGCACCGATTGTGTTATAATAAGCCACTAAGCATTCTTAATATTTATAAATACGTAGATAGATAAAAAAAAAAAGTGTCCAACTATATGAAGTATCCAATTAATTTCTCTACATTTCCTGAGATCATCGATTATTTAGTTTATTTTTTAATAGAGATTAATGTGAATTTTCGTCCAATCTGAAACTGTCAACAGTAAAGTCCTGAGCATTTGGAAGTTATAATACTGACATCTGTATCATTTTCAAAACATCTAATTTTCATTGCCTAACCGGAATCCAAAACATAAAATATAATACAGAATATTGTTCTTAGCGATAAAGTTGACTGAAAAATAGGTAATTTATTACATTCAAGTGCCAATTCACAGTCTGTTTTCTAATAAGAAGTATCGTATCCCTGGTAGAAATTTTGGAATTCGCAAATTGATAAGAAAAATAGCTAACTATTCGGTAGCGATGATGAAACAACTGTTATAGTCACATAATCACGAAATTTTCATCTAAAAAAAATCATCTAATCTTAGATTTTCATCTAATTTTTAAGTTATAAGCATAATTTTAAGTTTTCTTAGTATTTAGCCGAATGCATCTCAAATTGAACAGCCAGAGTGTGCCTATGTCACCGATCATTTTGGTTTTTAAGTGTAATATTCTTCTCTTAAATTAGTTTGGCACGTATTTTTTCATCTTCCAATTGCATTAAAATTGTATCTGTTATACTATTCAAATTTGCTTCAGAATCATGACTTTGCATTTTGTTTTCAAGGTTATTTTTGAACTGCTACCTTTCCTCAAGTTTTGTAAGCTTTTCAGTAAACAATGCATTATATTACTTAGTTTTAGGCCTTGTTTGACTGATCCCTATAAGGTATTATGAAAATAATTAAAAAGTGCACGAGATATGGTAACTGTATGAAAAAATTGTATTTTATTTTATTTTTTTCTCCCTTCACAGGAAAAAAATAGTTGATCTAACATACACGATTTGATAATTATACTCTCTATTACCATGTAAAATTTCAGACAAAAAATTGAGTTTTTGAAAAAATGCATTTTTCTAAATTTATTTTCTGTGCAGATTTGAAGATTCAATTCCATTTTCGCATTACTATTTAATTAAATCCCTTTAATTTGTTCAGATGATTTTATTACCCGTTTCAGATTTATGTTTTTGAATATGACTCGATCGCTTTCTGCGAGTTAAAAATTATGGAGAATTGAAAAAAAAGGTCAAGATGAAAATAAGGTAAAGAAAGCAGTACTGGGAGAAAGGCTATTTTGGAACCAGTAGTGGGACAACAGTACAAAATCTACAATAAATAGTTAAAACAATAACGGCATTAATTATGGTGTTAACTATGTAGTCCCTTAGTCATTTTGTTGATCTACTCCTTAAATTAGTGCATAACATGGTACAAATTTTTCGGGGCTAATTTTCAGAATGCGTATAGCAAAATCTCTGTCCCACTTTATGTACCTCTTGATTTCCATATGACAGTAGTGAGAGAGTCAGGAACACGTTGAAAAGAGTAGTCCCACTATTGCGTCTGAACGGGAGTCCGACTACTGGTCCCAAATAAATTAGCGTGTCCCACTACACCAATCGATAGTTATTTTCTTTTGATGCAATTATTTTAATACACCAGCAAAGAAAGAAGACATTTTTTTCTTAAATAAACCTAGAAACACGAGCTATCTGCTGAGGTGATTAGTTTTCATGTATTATGCTTAGTTTTAGTATAGTAGAAAAGATTATTAAAAAAGTATGCTCAAAACTGTCCCACTACTGCCTACTTTACCTTATACAAAATAAGAATAAAATTTACGAAAATGTGCGTTTCGCTCCAAATCATCTATTGAGCTCATCAGTGAGAAGGCAGATGATTCCTTCTCAAACGCACTGTTGTTATATGTTGGTTTGTAATCATACTATATAAATGAGATGATATTTTTCCAACATACGATTCGGGGCGAAACGGATATTTTCATTAATTTTATTCTTATTTTCCACATTTATATTTTGATCCTTTTTTGTCGATTCTCTATTACACCTTTTTCGCAGAGAACGATAGAGTCATATTAAAAAACATAAATCTCTTTTAATTAATGTTACTGTACATAGAGGTTAATTTGATTCTAATTCTTATTCTTATTCTTGATCAGCATTTGTTTATAAAGAGAATGGGAAGATAAAAAATTAAATAAAGATAAAAGTCTGCCGAAATATTTTTAAATGAAAGAATTTAGATAAAATAAATTCCAGTAATTTTAAAAGTTTAGAACTCGCCGTGGTAATCAATATCATTTATTTTATAATACATTGTGCATCCACAGAATAATTTCCATCATTAGAAGCCGAAACTTTTGCCTCATATAGTACGCATGTTCGGCGTATTAAAATAACCCGGAACTAAAGGGTTTGAAATCAAGTTACAAAACTTCGATATGGGATAATAACTTTTATTTTGTACTGAATGCAGAAAAGTTTTCCACACAGTATAGTATAATGAGCATTATTTTCTCATACACGGTACAGAGACGCGCACAAATAAAATTAGTTCTGCAACTCTAGTTGCAGAAACTGCATCCCTTTACCGTAATAAGCGTGTAGCGAATTGTGGAAATAATATGCGAAACCAACGAGATGGAAACAAAGTAGAAAAAGTTCGAAAATATAAGATAACAACTTTTTCGTTAAAAGTAAAGTGGTATGCTGTAACGTATGAAATGACGATCAGTTTATCTTATGGATGCATCATGTTACATAGAATAAATGATGTAGTTTTGTTTTAATTTTAGCTCCTAGCCACGTATGCACTCTTTTGCACCCGCTGAATATGCGGATGCAAATGGTACGACGGAAATATCTGGATATTAGCAATGTCAATGAACCTTTATCACATTACTTAGATTTACAAGCATTTCTGTGAAAAATCAGAATTAGAAATTTTATATGGTTGTGAAGGTACTGGTGCATTCAGTTCTAACATTGCTAGTTTTATTTGACAAGACGGTTAATAAATTAATGATGAATACAGAATTAGAATAGAAGAATAAGTTTTAAAATAAACTACGGATAACAAATTAAAAAAAAAGTTTTTTCCAATCGTCTAGAGCCACGCGTAGATAAAATTAATCTGGAAACTTTTGTCAACGATGCGCTTTCATAGTTTTCCGAACGGCTTTGTTGCAGTTATTAAAACTATAGCGGCAGTAAAAAGCTAGGAATAAAATAGAGAACTTTCAAAATATAATAAAATAGCTAATTAAAATGAAACATGCGTTACAATAACTGCATGTACAAAAGTTGAATTAAAAGTTACTCTATTTTTATTTTAATCGCGTATCAACGAAGCAATTTCTATTCCTCAAAAGTAAGACTCAATAACAATGCAAAAATAACTCTTCATTCAAAAGATATTTATAAACGTTGTTTTATATACACTGTACAAAATACATATAGTGTCCAGTCAAAATGTGCTACGCTCTTTCCTTATAAATTAATCGTTTAGAAACTCAACAATAAAATATTTAAATTACTGCTAACTACTACTATTCTACGAAAAACAACTTTTCGTCAATTGATATTTTTTTTTTTTAAATTACATCCCGTGACTCTTACGTGGATGGGAAAGTTTCTTCCAAGTTCTCAATAAAAAGAAGTAAAATACCGAAGTTTGCACAATCTGTAAGCAGAAAATAAAAATATTTGTAATAAAATTAAAATAATGATTAAGAGCTTTATTTATTTTACCTTTGAAAATGTATCTAATCGCAATATCATCCAACCTTTCGCCGTAAAAATAAGCGGCTTCTGAGAGAGAACTACAAGGAGATCATTCATGAATCGCGTATTTCCGGATTTTGACCAGGCAGCATTGTATATTGAATTCAAGCACAATTCACTCTAATTTTGTGTGTGAAGTAAATAAACTGTAATTATCGTAACATCTAAATTATTGGTATATTGTGAGTAATTTGTATACTCACTTCTACGGTAATAATGTTACCATATACCATCGGTAAGAATAAGCTTGAACGAGTTTTAAAAAGCAGTAAAAAATATAAAAGAATATTTTGAAAAGAATTAAGTGTTTCGCCTGAAATAAAAATGAAAAGAAATAACTATTAAATAATACGGTTTCTGCCCAAAGTCAACATTAGTAATGCCATAGAATCAAAGACATTTCTTTTATTTTCTACATTTCGTTTGTTATGATTTTCCGTAAATGTTTTTGTATTTTTAACATTTTTAAAAGTTATGTAAAATTTTTGATGATCCTTAATGATTTGACTAATAAAATAATTTCTTTTTTCAGTGAACAAATCTTTTCTCACCTGCGTCACCTGAAAGACAGTCGTCCAGTGCACAATTGCACAAGTGATGGCCAGCAGTATCGTCAAAAAATCAAAGATTCTCTCCATTATACTTTGAGTCTCGATCAATAAGATGTGCCTGTCAATGCAGTCCTTCAGATCTTTTTTATAATTCTTACTGGACCTTAAGTTCTACAATCGAGCCGCTAATAGGCTCAGCTCGCCAACCATATGCAGGGCGTACGAGCCAAAAAAGGAATCAACGCTGACGGTGATACTCCAGAGGTAAGAGGCGCAGATCCACTCAAATCCGTAAACTATCCAATGGATCGTCCCTCCTTCGCACAAGAATAAATATTTTTTCAATAATACTTTCTTTTGTCTTTGCAGATAAAAACTATACGAGATCATAACGTCAGCTGGGAGGAAAAAGGTTCTAACTCGACTGAGCGCTTAGAAAGGTTCTAACTCAAGTTTTCGCTAAAAGGTTTTCTAATTCGGCGGGGCTTAAGAAAGTTACTAACTCAAGTTTTCGCTAAGAAAGGTTGGAACTCGGCAGAGCGCTAAGAAAGGTTACAACTCACGGACTTCTTTTTTTCATGGACGTTTTAATTGAGAAGTGCTCTAGAATTTGGAGAATCTGTTTCCGATTTCTTTTGCTATATAAATCTATATCGAGCAAGGGCTAAGAAAGGTTACAACTCACAGGCTTCTTTTTTCATGGGCGTTTTAGTTGAGAACTGTTGTAGAGTTTGGAGAATCTGTTTCCGATTTCTTTTGCTATATAAATCTATATAAGAAAAATGGTCAAAAATTATTTTTAGGGACACCTTTGTACACGTTTTCTTCTTTCTGATATCACGAAGTACGCGATAAAAAGCGTGTACAATTAATATGCGTTTAACATATTTTTCTTAATGATATTTTTTTAAAAAATTACATAAAGGGCCCTCTTCTTTAACTCTCTTCTTAAACCTTATCCAGGAATGTCCTACACAAAGTTTTACAAAATAAAATATAACTAGAAAGAAAGAACTTCTATTTTACTTTTATTAGAATTGAAAAATGTTTATTCCTTCAAAAGTTATTAGTTTAAAGTTCAGTGTCGGTAAGATATCCAGGTATCGGCAGCCTCCACTTTTATTGTTTTTTTTTATTTATTCCTGCGATTTGTGTATAGTTATATTATATTTTCGATTTTAATAAGTTTTGAAGTAAATGAAATCTTTCTTTCTTGTTTCATTTTCATTTTTAAAATTTTGTGTAGGACATTCCTGGGTTCAATTGCTGAGCTTTAAAGAAGAGGGCTCTTTTGCCATTTTTTTTAAAACATGTGTCACAAATGCGTATTTAATTGTACACGCTTTTTTCGTGCACTTCGTGATGTCAGAGAGAAGAAAACGTGTCCAAAAGGTATCCCTTACAAAAAATGTGTTGACAATTTTTCTTATATATATTTATATAGAAAAAGAAATCAAACAGATTTCCCAAACTCTACAGCGGTTCTCAATTAAAACGGCGTGATCACCAGCAAGAGAAGACTAAAGGCTAACGAGTAGTCGAATGTGTAAAAGAATCTGGAAAATGTGGAACAATGGGCCAGTAGATGCTGTCGATATTCCGGCACTGCCAGGTCGCTTTCGAATCTCGCTAAGATCCCTTCGTCTAGAATTTTCTAGTCGCTTTTGTGTAGTCGCAGGACGTATACCTGTTTTTGTAGACTGAAATATTTTATGTGCATAGACGGAAATGATGTTAAGTATTAAAGTATGGTGCCTCAATGTTATCGGGATGGTGAAGTAACATTGATTAAATTTACTACATATCGCCGCTCCCGAATAAAAAGGAGTCATCTCAACGCCCGGTTAGAAAAGGAGTCATCTCAGCGCCCGGTTGGAAAAGGAGTCATCTCGGCGCCCGGTTGGAAAAGGAGTCATCTCAGCGCCCGGTTGGAAAAGGAGTCATCTCGGCGCCCGATTAGAAAAGGTGCCATCTCAGCGTCTGGTTGAAAACGGGACCTTTGATTGAGGTTTTCAGCACTGCCAAAGTATATTTTTCGGAAGAGATTTATATCGTTTTATACAGTAATTATTTTTATATGAAGCGATATAAAGCTCTTCCGAAAAATATACTTTGACAGTGCTGAAAACCTCAATCAAAGGTACCCCTTTTCAACCGGACGCTGAGATGGCACCTTGTCCAACTGGGCGCCGAGATGACTCCTTTTCCAACCGGGCACCGAGATGACTCCTTTTCCAACCGGGCACCGAGATGACTCCTTTTCCAACCGGGCGCCGAGATGACTCCTTTTCCAACCGGGCGTTGAGATGGCACCTTCTTATTCGGGAGCGACGATATTCTCTTTATATAGCTTAAAGGGATGTTGGAAAGCCAGTGTATTTGATTTGTTTTTCACTTTTAAAGTCTTATATCAATTACGTTGTTTTTGTCAGTTCTTCAAATTGATTTGAATATTTTGCGCTTATGGTCATTATTGTATATTTTAGAATTAGAATATTGTATATTATAGAAACAAATAAATTTATTGAAATAATTAAAAATATGATGCAGAAAGGACCCTCATCATTAACATTGGAAAAGTGGCTGAGGTGAAATCGCTTAAAAATGGGCCATTTTTCTCAAACTTCAGGTATCCGTAACTTTTTTTCGGGCATCCAGACCATCCAGACCGCTAGTTCATACGACATTTTTTGTTTAGAAAGTCTTGAACTACCTGTCACCAAATTTTTAAGCGAGTTCACCTCAGTCCCTTTTCCAATGTTAATGTTGCGGGGTCCTTTGCAAGAATGCGTACATTTTCAAAAAATGAAAATTTGACATAAAATAATGTTCAAGATAAGTAACTTGCTTTAACCGAGATTCAGAATTTTTAAATATTCTAAAATTACAAGGAATTGTACATGGACTAGACATTGATAGAAAATATTTGCAAATATCATCAAGATTTTAGTATTATATTTTAATTTTACCGTCAATAATAAACTTATGTTAGTTCTGTTATGAATGGGAAAAACGATAGAGCGAATTAAATAAATAACTCGCGTAGAAAACATGTGACAACCCGGGCGCTAACTCACGGATCCGAAATTTCTAGTCCAGTGCTTTGACCACTGACCTAATGTCGCATTCTCTACTTATTGTAATGCTGACGTGTCTGGGTTTGGATATGGCTAGTCGAGCTGAGCCCGCATAACAGTACAAACTAAACTTATAGTTTCGTAATTAAAATTAAATTTCTTTCCCCTGAAGAAAAACTTGTCAGAAAAACTTACCTTTAGAAACGCCGATGAAAAGTTTATTATCAGTTCCAACTCTCTGGACAAAATATTGATATTCATGATAATGATGTAGGCAAAAGATGCAAACCCCGAGTATAGGCTGAGGATTATCCTGATATACCGTGGATGTCGGTGGTAGTTTGTCTAGACATCCGAGCCTACGAGTACGAACTTTAGGTCGCGCCTGTACTTCTCGTAATTTTTCACTTAGTACTCTATCCGGTCCTGCTCCCTTTTTCATCATGTGATTTTGGCCTTTTCTCATCATATGTTCCCGAAGAGAAATCATATAAGGAAAATTTACAAATTTCTATAGGAAAAACTACAATTTTTAGTGTTAAAACAGAGACTGATAATTTTTCTACTGTTTCCAAATAAATATGGTAAATTTTATAACAACTCGTAGGGAATATTTATCGAGAGTTAAAAATTTTAAAAATTTAACTTTTTATTACCGCCATTGTCATTATGCGTGATTTTCTATATATTTGAGGGTTTCACTTATATTATTAATACAAAGAAATAAATTAAATAAAGAATAAAGAATAAAGAAAATTAAACATTTTTTGGTTACTAGGCCGAAAAAAGGTCCCGTTTTCTTTTTTTTTTTTTTTTATTAACAAGTTTTAGAAACAATTAAAAAACATACGATATTTTGATTTAAAATATTCCAGGCTATCATTTTCTGAGCAAAAATGGTTCTTATTAATTTTCTCGTCAGACCCATAGTTTTCGAGAAAACAATTCCCAAAGTTTTATTGGCATATTAAGGGGACGGTTTTCTCTCCGTGTATTATATTGTTGTACAAAATAAGTAATGTACATAAATGTAAGTTTGTGCAAATCAACAAGTACTACTATTTATTGCTATTAATAAACATGTAAATCTACAGGAAGAAGTCTCACCAGGAGAGTGTCAGGGATTCGGCTTTAACTTTAGGGTATGTTTCTGGATATAGAAACATGATGAAAGCTGCAATGTTAGACCTCAACGCTCCAAAAAAATCAAGTTATGGACATTTTTTGCTTTTAATTATTTTGAGAAAATCTTTTAAAAAAGCCTCTTCTTAAAACAGTAACCATTTACTTTAACGAAGTCTTAAAAACTATTTCAAGGGGAGAAAATAAACCTAGAGAAAACGATCTTTCATTTGCTTTCTTCAGAATTAAAAATTATTATACCACTCTAACCTCAAAATCATAACTTTAATATGATTATTCGGCTCCTGTGGTATAAAATACTGTACGACACTGGTGACTTTTACCGCATGAGACGTTTTTCGCACGAGCGAAGCGAGTCTCCTACCACACTCGTATCGTAATGTACTATTAATTCCTTCCGAAGTTATGACAGTTTAAAGTTGAGCAACGAAAATAGACAATTATAATATGCATGAATTCGAACAACGAATTTTACGCATTTGACAGTGCATTTTTATTGCCCAAATTTAAACTTTGATAACTTTGGAACGAATTAATATTTTTTAATTCTGAAGAAAGCAAATGAAAGATCGTTTTCTCTAGTTTTATTTGCTCTTGTTAAAACAGCTTTTAAGACTTTGCTAGAGTAAATGGTTACTGTTTTAAGAAGAGGTTTTTTGAAAGATTTTTACAAATAAAGCAAAAAATGTTCATAACTTGAGTTTTTTGAAGCGTTAGGATCTAATATTACAGCTTTCTTCATGATTCTACATCCACAAACATATCCTAAAGTTTGAGCCGAATCCGTCATCCGGATCCCTGACACGCTCTTGGTCAGTACAATTTTACCATGTTCTATGTTCTAACAAATATTACTAGACAAATAACCATTTATCAGTAAAGTAACAAATCTCTTCAAGTCAGTATTTATTCTGCTTCATTTAATGTTTGCAGTAAACAAAAGTACGATACGGAAGTTTTTACAATCTGCAAAAATATAACTATTCAGTAAATATCTAAAAGCAATTACTTGCAAGATGAGTTGCAAACATAAAAATATGTTTGCTATGCAATATGTGTTTTAAATTTGTTCTTTTGACTAATAATTTTGTCGATGATGAATGAGACTTAATGAAGGTAGTACAAACAAATATATTGAAACTTACTTTAGTAAACATATCTAATTGGATCAACATACAGCCTTTTGCCATCAATACCAATGGTTCCTGTGTTAGTACAATGAGTACGTCATTTTTGAAACGTCTATTACATTCTTCTGGCCAATGTGAGTTGTAGATCGAGTCCAAGCAAGCACCACTCTAAATAAAAAAAATGAAATAATATTTACTAATGTTCATCTCATGGATGACAAAAAATATTACTAACCTCTTCACCTATAAGATTTCCATACCAGGCATAAGTGAAAATTTGCAAAATCTTCGGGAGAATATAACAACATAAGTGAACTATATGGCCCACGCTACCGTTGCTTTTAGCAGCCTGTATAATAAATTTATTTGTAATAAAAATAAAAAGCATTTCTACGTTAGTACAATTTTGTGACTACTTTTAAATAAGGTAAAAGTACCACCTAGAAACGCATTTTCGGAAGGGTAGATGTGGGTATTGATACGGATGCGTCAATTACTGTTGAAAATATAAATCCGATATTTCTAATTTCTCTACGGCTTTCAATAAATATCTAAAATTATGAAAAATAATTCTAGGTATCACTAATCAAAACTATAAAAACCCTATTGTAAAAAAATTAATAATAAATTTATTATGAAATTTTAAAATGTAGGAATTGTAGAAAATGCAGAAAATTGTACAAAATAATGGGTATAGCTTGCTTACTTAAAATCGAGATTACTTTGTTGTTATAATCGTTTATTTAATTATAATAACAGATTTATAAACTAGAATATTTCTTCTATCAAAATATTTTTTTGAAAGTTCTTTTATCTTAGTTCAAAGTATTCTTTTTCTCAACGCAGCATTGCATACGCATAACACTGTTAACCGCGTGGGTTAATGCGCCATTTTAGTCGCGCCGGCGCAACCTAACTTATCCTCTCTAGTGCGCTGGACTTCTTTTGTTGGAGATATACGTGCAGGCCGCGCCCCATCGAGAGGTTTTCGGAAAATTCAGTAAGGTTTTGTGCAATTTCGAGGTCTTATCTACCTGATTTGTGCACGCATGAATGCAATAAAGAAAGTGAAATGAAGGCTGAAAATTATGCCCGAGAAAGTGTGGCTTGGCGCTGGAAAAAAATTCGCACTAAATAATACGCAGTAATTGGTACTTCAACAGTATTTGGTACGAGTAATTGGTATTTCAACAGTATCCGGTACGCAGTAATGTATGCACGCCAGCAGTAATTGCTAAGAATAGTTACTTACATAAATTTATTTTCTATGTATTTAAATTTTACTATTAACGCGTGTTCTTTTTTTTTTCTTATACAGTGATTGTTAAGCTTTTGATTAAAAAAAAAAATAATAGATTTCGTTGATTTATACCCTACCCTAATGATTTTAACGTTCGCGTATGATTTTACTCCGCAGTAATACCCACATCTACCCTACTATGAAATATTAAACTACTGTAGGTGATGATATGCAAAATTAATACAGAGGACCGTGCTTATTTATTATAAATTAAAAATAATATTTAAAAAAAACAATAGGAGCTGATGTGCACGGTTTAGAAACACTGTTTTTACGTGATGTCCGTCATTTGGAACACTTACTCATACAGTAAAAAACTATTAAAACAGTTTTAATATATTCAAATGAATAATTAATTGTCAAATTTTAATATCTGTCGTATATTTTAAGTGGTAAATATTAGTTACATTAACTTTTTGATGTAACAATAAAATATAACCTATAAAGTGTAGTTATGCGACGGAGAGAGAAAAAAAATTTTTTTCCAGGTCTCCCGAATGCACACTACACTTTATAGCTTATGTTTTATCTTTCTTTCTTAATGCTAAAAAGTTAATATAGGACGAAGAATTCAGTTAATTCAGACTAGATCCGTTGGGAGTAGGAAAAAATAATCACTTGACTAATCGCTGTGCGATAATAAAGCCTAAAGAGGTCGAGATACTCGTCGATGAAACGTCGCATTATTGAAATACACAACATCATTGTAGTTTATTAAGTTAATAGTTAATTAAAATTATTTTTTCCTGTTCCCAACGGATCTAGTCTGAATTGACTGAATTCTTCTTACTAAATTTCTGCAATGGGGAGTACAATCGTGAATACGATTAATCACACTTTAGACTAAAAAGTTAATGTTACGCACACTCACCATATAGACCCTGGCAGAAATATGTTCTATAAAAAACTATGAAAATCTATAAAAAAAAATTTCATAATTTTTAATAGATTTTCATACTAATTCATTATGTTTCATAGATTTTAATGGATTTTCATAATTTTGTTATAATATATAATTTAAATCGTATGACTTGAATTATTGTAAACTATATTTTAAAACATCTTTTTTTAATTTCATAGAAAAATAGAATTTATAAAAAAATGATGAAAATCCACGAAAATCTATGAAAAATAATGAATAACTATGAAAGTCTATTAAACATTATGAGTAAAAAAAAAATTATGAAAAAATTATGAAATTATTATTATTAAAATTATTATTATTAAAATTATTATTACTAAAATTATGAATAAAAAACCTAGGAAACATTATGAAAAAACTATGTAAGCGTTTCAATTTCGAGAGTTCTTTTATACGTTTTTCATAGATTCGCATAGATTCTCATAGACTTACATATAGACTCTAATAGACTGTCATCGTTTTTTATAGATTTTCATAGTTTTTTATAGAACATTTTATAGGACAATTCATCATATATTCGAATGTATAAAAAGTATTTTAATGACTGGAACGCTCGTGTAAATACGTATTTCTAACACCGCATGCATTGTCCGTTATTTGGAACACCTATTCTATTGTTTCAAACTAGGGACATTAAAGAAATTTATGTACGTCGCATGAAACAGCGGTTTAATTAATTAAAAAAAACGTTCAAAATCTAAATAATCATACATAAATAGAATCTACGGTACACCAACTTTCATATAAACTATTACATGTAGTTAAATTTTTGTTAGAACTTAAAGAAAACTTAAATTGATGATGGAGTAGCGATCAGCTGGTTTCTCCCAAATCATATAGCAGTAGCTTTTCACGTTTGTAAAAGTACTTCAATTAAATAACTTTTTTCTATTAGTTATATTGAAGGGAACTGTTCGTAAGTGTAGCTACACGTATAAAAGGATCTACTAAAATTAATAACATTTATCTTTTGTGTTAAAACTGCAATAAATTTCTTTTTATACTGAAATAATGCCAGTGTTTCTACGAGGGTCTACATTTCATGAAGTGTTCTTAAGTGGTACTTTTACCTTAGTAAGAACATTTTATTAACGTTCCTGCAACGTTTCATTGGTTTTTTTATATTGCTAAAAAAGATATGTGCTACGAGTGAGAACTCGCAGATAAATAAATAAATGGAGGAGGACTCGATAAAAAAACGGCACGGCATGACTCGGCGGGGAATCGAACCCCGGATCTTTCGTGTTCGCGACGAGTGCTTGGACCACTGATGCCGATGCGCGTCTTTCCTCGATCCGCTTCATCACGTTGTGCATACTATGCACACGTAACACATGTTTCTGCAATGTTACGCAATATAAAAATGTCTAACTTTGTTCAAACCTACACAAAATTTAGAAACTCTAATCGGTATCATAGCTAAAACGTTTTTACAACAAAATTATAATAATTTCGATGTTTGATCGACTACTTCGATATTGTTAAAAATATTATTAGTCTCTTTGTAGTACAGATACCTTAAATAAATATATAATTTAATTGCTTTTGCATATAGTTAACGTTTCTAAAATATACAGAAACGTTTCCAGGTGTAATAATAATTACTTCAATCACATTATACCTATTAAGGTGGTTCTCTTCGGACTCTCTAGTCAAAGTAGCTCTAAATGTAGAAGTTACCTAAAATTTAAGAAAACTATAGTTGTAATGTAGTTTATTTATTCAAAATGATAGAGATAGTCAATGTATTATAAATAAAGTGTATTTATCATGACTAAGATAACTTTTTTCGATAAGATGTCACTACAAACAATTATTGTTAAATCACCGAAATCTTTTTTGTTTCTTAACCGAATTTAGTTTTCAAGGTCTTATTTTGCTCCTTAAGTAATTTCATGGGGACTTGCCGAAGGAAAAATTAAAAATTATTTAAAACTCAGAAAGTTATAGATAATTGTTCATAAAAAAACAAATATATTTTTTTAATTGGCTATAACTTTCTGGGTTTTGAATAATTTTGAATTTTTCCTTCCGTAAGTCCCCATGAAATTAATTAAGGAACAAAATGAGACCTCCAAAACTAAAATCGATTGAAAAACAAAAAAGATTCCGATGATTTATCAATAATTGTTTGTAGTGACAATATCTAGTTTCTAGAATATCGACACGTTGTTATAAATTTATCTTAGTCATGTTAAATACACTTTATTTATAATACATTAACTATCTCTATCATTTTAAATAAATAAATAACATCACAACTATGGTTTTTTTAAATTTTAAATTTAAATTTTAATCTCTTCATTTAGCACTACTTTGACTAGGGAGTCCGAGGAGAACGACCTTAAGTATATTTTTAAAATTTAATTTTACGCTTTGTTCTAGACAAAATAGAACATTTCTGCGTTTTGACAACACTGCAGTGCAAAAAATGTTTCTTGGTATTTTCAACATTGCTAAGCAACTAACGGAACGTTACTAAAACTGGATGTGTTTGTCAGGAATAATAATAAATCAGAGTTTTTCTTTCAAATCACAGTATGTGATTTCACGTACAAACACTAGAGAAAAAATCATGGGAATCACCTCTGGATAATGGTAACCGTATAATTCCGATTAAGATTATCCGGTAAAAAAATGTTCTTTTTATTTTCTACAGTAACATGCATGGTGCACGCATGCAAGCACAAACAAATCTTAATTTATGTAATTATTTATAAGTATAACTTTGGAGTATATTGAGAAGGTTATGCCTAAAATCAGGCCGTACTAAAAAAAAAGGATGAGAATCAAAGTTCAAATCTCATTGCGGTGCAGGAACCTGATACGTTTCAGTAGTATGAAATTTCGATAAAATTCTATTAGTTGTTATTTCTTGGTTGCAATAATAAAATTTAGCTCTAATTAATATTCAATACTCCAAAAAATTCGATACAACGCTTTAAAAAAGAAAGTAGATACAAAAAATAATTTTAAAATACAAGTAATAATAATATTTATACCTCTGTAACTTGGAAAATCAGAGAACACAACACCAAAGCACCTGAGATGGCCAGCCAAATCGAAATCAACCCATAAATCTCCTCCAACTTATTCTTCACTTTTATCAACAAATGATGTCTCTCGATGCAATCATTCAACTCTTTTTTGTAATTATCAGAAACTCGCAAGTTGTTGAACCTCTTTCCAAGTATCCTAAGCTCACCGCACATATGCAGTGCGTAGACTCCGAATACACAATCGACACCAACAGTAACCGTCCACAGAGATACAGCAGCTATGACTTCCACCGAATACAGCATCCAGTGGATCACTCCTCCAGGTTCGTACGAGAAAGGATAGACCGATGGAAAGGCGCGAACGTATTTACCGTACCTCCTCAGAGCCAAGATTGGACCGATGCCGTACATTAAGCATGACACTCCCACGGATGTGGCATGTGTGTTCATGAAGTAAGCGAACACTGTGATACGATTTAGAAGGTCCGGTCGATTTTCGTCGATCTCCAAGTCTTTTCGGAACTTGCTACCAAGTTCGTCATTGAGAAAGGCGATGTCTTTGTGATGTAGAAGGAAAATACAAACCTGTAATAAGTCTTCTGTGTTATACGAAAAGCATTGCATGTATAAATAGAACTCAAAAATGAATTTTGCTTAAAGTAATCGCTTTAATATTTTGACAGATTGTATGATAAACTGGATACCCATAAAGGTGCAATAATACTCCTTAAATTAATTCTATACATAATACTTCTGTTTGAATATTAAGAAAAGAAAAAATTTAATTGTGTAAACGTAAATCTTTTTGTAAACTAAGTGCACAAAACTCGATTTTCCATGTCTATTTAGCGTGTGCAAAGTTTCTCGCATTATGAACTCACAGTGTGCAAAGTATTTACTTTGCATACTGAGTGCCCAAAGTATCTACTTTGCGCACTGCCAGTACAAAATGCGAGAAACACACACTCTGGATACGCTACATAGACATAGAAAATCTATTTGCACACACGTTTAGAAAAATAGTATGCGCAACGCCTGCGCGTAGGTGCTTCTCACACTCGTCTTTTTTGTCGTAAACACGACTCCTGTGGGAATCACCCACTTTGCGCACTTGTTGCGTAATGTACTATTTCATCATATATAAAATACAGAGAAGTTGTATCAATTATATTATTAACTTAAATTCAAAGATGAAATTAAAATAATTCTTGGTAATTAGTAATTTCTAAGTGACTATGTTCCAACTGTCTCATTTAAATCGTATAATGAATTACCTATATATTCTAACAAAATATATATAATTTTCTCTTGTGTGATTAATCTTCTTGTGCTCTAAATACTCAAAAATATCTAAAAGATTTCTATTTAACTGTCATTAGGTTCTCAAATTATCACACCTCACCTTCAAGAATGCTGAAGAGTAGCTAAAAGCCAGTCCCATACCTCTGGTCAATATCATAACGTTATTGATATTCTTGATACAAAAATTCGACACTGTCACCGTTATCACGAACGTTGAGAAGAACGTTGCGAATGCCATAGTTTTTTTGAGAAATGGGTGAACATTTGGCCACAAGCCATTCGCGATCAAAAAGAATTTGACGTTCCTGGTGTAACTGCTGTACCTCTTCATATCAACTTCCATCGTAGCGGAGAGGATCCTTGCCTCGCAAGGTACAATCTGCGACTGGGCTCGACATCACGGTAATATTGATCGGTCACGAAAGGCGTTTTCATGGAAAATGAGCAGGTTGGTGATTGGAAAATTCCCGGATATTACACAGTTTCAAGTTTTAAGTACGGCAATTGATGTAAAATGCGTCGCCGTGCGTTCTGGGAATGAATAGATGCATGGAGGGGGAAGTGCAGAGCTCAGTTGGTGTCGGAAGCGTTCCGGGTGCACATTCATATTTTCGTATATAAAGTAGTCACAGTTTATAAGTACTAACATCTTTGTACAATAATTAAAATTGACCACTAATTCTGTAAATTGATAGAAATCATTTAATGCGTACATCTTATATGTATAAAGGATGAATCTATAATATGGTACGTTCTATTTGAAACTGTTTTTATTTTAAATTTTTCTACACGATTTTGTAATAGTAAGATCTCGAACGACAGCTTTTTATTGTAATGTAAGAGTTGTTCTCTGACTGTCTTGCTGTCCAGTGTTGTGTACAGATAGAAAGAAGGGTGGAGAATAAACGCAACAATTTTGCTTCCTCCTAGAAGAAGCTTTGTAATAGTAAAATTGTAAGTTTCGTTAAATCGCTCTAGAAACACGAATAGAGATGTTCGAAGTTCGAATCACATAATTTTAGAAAATGTCAGAATGGATGTGTGTGTGTGTCTGCACGTGTATGTGTGTGCGTGCGTGCGTGTGTGTGTGCGTGTGTATGTGTGTATGTGTGTGTATACTGTTTTACCTCAAGATCTACTCGATCGATTTTAACCGGACAGGTCTCATTTTTTTGTTTTTTTTTTGTGCGAATTCAGGAAGGAAATCCACGTTTTGATTCGCCGATGCGTTTTTGTTTTATTTCCAATTTTCGATTTTCGCAACACTTATTTTTGGATTTTTTAATGATAACATTGAGACATTTGAATCGAACAAATAGCATTCGAAAGATCATAAAAAACCTATATTTAAAAAGTAAATTACATTAGCTATCACGGTTCTTTTGTTATTAACAAAAACGTGTTTTTTTTTGTAAAAGCATTATAACTTCAAAAATAAACGGTCAATTTTTTTTTTTAAATCAGGATAATGTACAATATAAATAGCTATATTTAATCAATTGAAGGAAATGCCCGTCGATTTTATGTTAATTTTAATCATGAATCTAACGGCTATTCGGGCAAAGATAAGGAAGGTAACTAACTTATCAAGCACTTTCTTTATATATGTGTTTCAATACATCTTTAAATTTTAGAAGCTATTTGAAACATTAGTGCAGTCAAGAATTTTTTAGAAAGGAGAATACATGGAAAGGGAAGGTGGTAAAGGTAAAGATATAGGATAAAAAAATCACCTTCCCTTTCCATGTATTCTCCTTTCTAAAAAATTCTTGACTGCACTAATGTTTCAAATAGCTTCTAAAATTTAAAGATGTATTGAAACACATCCCGAACAGAAATTGACTTAGGGCTAATGCCAGGGCCTTATCCGATGCCTTAAAATAATCATAAGGTCCTGACATGGCACCTGGTGAGGCCCTTAACAAGTCGCGTAATGGGGCGCACCTCCGGCCCTGGCGGGCTTTCCCGGGCATAGCTCGTATTTTTCACTGTTTGGTAATTTACTGCTTTAAATAATGCACAGCTTTGTAAGCGTTGCAATTTATCTAAAATAATTCAATAAACTTTTTCAAATAACACAGATGTGTTACTCTGTAGTAATGACATTAACGTAAGAAATGAAACAAAATTATTTTTAACCTACTAAATCCAGACATGTCATTACAATATCAAGGCTTGATCAGGGCTTCGTAAGGCGTACGGTCTGATGGATACATATCAGGGCCAGACGAGGGCCATTCACGTAGCCCTAGTTTAATATCTAAATATTTTTGTAAGGCGATTTTCAGGCAAATTAAGGCCTTATCAGTCAGGGCCGGGGCCATACCAGCACCGCGTTACGCGCCTTGCTGGGGGCCCTTACGGCAAACCTAGTTAGGCCCTTACGTTTACGCAGGGCTAGGCCCTATTCATTTTCCGTTCGGATATAAAGAAAGTGCTTGATAAATTAGTTACCTTCCTTATCTTTGCCCGAACAGCCGTTAGATTCATTATTAAAATTAACATAAATAGCTATAATCTGTAAAAATTTGAATCCATTCTGTCGACAAGTTTTTGAGAAAAAATTTGAAAAATTAAAAAAGTGCGTTTTGTATGAAACAGGATTACGAGAGTAAAATTGACTTAATCGCTTTAAAATTCCTTGTAGAGGTAGATTTTGGATAGGTCTCGGCTGAGTTCTTTGGGCTAAATGATTGGTCAATAAATTTCAGAGATATTTGAGGTTAAAATTTGTTTAACCTTTTATTCAAATTGTTATTTCTCGAGAACGGCTCGTCGAATCAGCTCCAAATTTGTAGACAATTTTGTGTGTGATATAAATAATATGTGTGCGAATTTTCATCTAGATCGTTTAATTACTTTTTGAGATATTTGATATTTAAAATTTTCGTATTTTACAAAGTCATTTTCTTTGTCGCATGATAACTAGAGGAAAAAAAATTGGTTTAATCATATTGAAATTTTGTGGAGATGTAGAGTCTATATATTTATGGCATAAGTCCTTTAGGTAAAAGAATTGTCTCATAATTTTTAGAGATATTTAATCTACATCTTCGTATATCTGTTTGAAAATTATAGATTATTTTTTTTTTATACGATACAGGCAATACCTGTGTAAAATTTCGTCCAAATTATATGGTTAGTTTTTGAGTTATTTCATATTTAAAATTTTGGTATTTCTGGAAATGACTTTCTATGTCGCACAATAACTAGAGTAAAATTTAATTACTTTGAAATTTGATGGAGATGTAGATTTGATGGAGATGTAGAGTTTGTATATTATTATTACATGAGTTCTTAGGGTAAAAGAATTAGTTTATAAATTTCAGAGATTTTGAGGTTAAAACTGTTAAAACTGTTTTAGCTTTTTTTTCAAATCGTAATTTTTCAAGAACGGTTTTATGTATATGTTACTAGAAAATAGAAATGATGCGCAATACGCGCGCTTTTTATTTGCTTTTGTTTTTTATTGAGGTTAATTTACAGCGAGCTCTGCAGAAACATGAAATTAGTCAGATACGCTGGCCAATTATTTTGAGTTTTAACTAATTTTTCAAATAATCGCGATTTAAGAAGTGAATATAGTAAGAATTACCCTCTCTCAATTTTGAGATAAAAATTTTAAAGTTAAAACGTTTGTGATTCATGGGCATATCATTTTTTGTACACTCATTTTGCCTTTAGAAATTTATGTAAATGTGGATTAATTCATATAAAATATATATGCGCAAATGCGTTTGAAAGAGTACGCAAGGCGTATACCCTCGTTCCCCAGTGCCAATATCGTGCCACACCCTGCCAAAACTGTGTCAAAACTGTGCCAATATTGGGATAAGCCGTGCTAAACCATAGGCAATTGAGACTTTTTGCACGATTATGACACAGTTTAGCACAATATTGGCGCAGTATAGCACAATATGGGCACAGTTTGTCATAATCAAAATTAATCAAATTTTTTGCAAATTTTTTGCAAATTTTTTGCACACTCTCGGCACAGTTTGGCACAATATTGGCACGGTGTGATACAGTTTGACAAAATATTTCGCTATAATACGCGAAAATTGAGTAACAAATTTATCAAGCTGTGTCAGTCTATGTCATAACTATGCCAATATAATGTCAAACTGTGCCATTATCGTGTCAAAGTGTGCCAATATTGTGTGTCAAACTGTGCCAATATCGTGTCAAACTGTGCTAATGTCGTGTCAAACTGTGCCAATATAGTGTCAAACTATGCCAATATCGTGTCAAACTGTGCCATAACGCGCAAAAATTGAGTAAAAAAACTGTAGTAAAATTGCTTATGCCAATATAGTGTCAAACTGTGCCATAATGCACAAAAAATTGGAAAAGTAAAATTGCCAATTCCAAACTGTGCCAATGTTGTACCAAACTATGCCAAACTGTGCCATAAGCGTGCAAAAAGTCTCAATTTCCTATAGTTTGGCGTGGTTTGGCACGGTATAGCACGATAATTGGCACATTTCAGCACATTTTGGCACAAAATTTATTTTCACTGAGGTTGTTAAGGGGGTTATCGTGATTTTAAAATGGGTTCACTATTTAATTTTTGTCATAAATTATTAAAATATAATAATGTAAGTATACACACGGATATGAAATGCAAATATTTTCTGAACTGAAAAAACTATTGTGATAAAAAATTATTAATCGAACACGTAGATATTGTTCAATAAGTAAAAAATTTACTTTCGCTATTTCCCAACTTTTTATTTTTCATTCGATTTTAATGTTTAACGTCTCATTTTACTCCCATCCACGCTTATATTATGAAAAAATTAATATATGCTTAGCAACTCACTTAGCAATACGTAATTGTTTACAGCTTAAGCACAATAAACATCAAGTTTATACTGTATTGTACTGTAAACAGTTACACGTAGCTTCGCATATATTAATTATTTCATAATATAAGCCTGGATTGGTCGTAGACAAATGTTTAAGGAGCAAAATGAGACATTAAACATTATAAGGTGATTTATGCTGACGTCTGCATAATGTCATGATTGCCTGCATATAAGTCTCTTTCCATGTTTGATTTTGTCTGCATAAGTGGTGTTTCATACAAATATCTTACTATAATATATAGTTGTAAGCCCCATTAAGACTCCGACCCTCCGCGTCCCTCAGCGTCCCCCCGCGTTCCTCCGCATCCCTTCGTAAAGGCCACTTCTCAAAGTAACGTAAATTTCACCGTTTTTTCACGTGTTTTGGGGTCTCCGTTATCCCTCCGCATGTCCCTTCGCGTCCCTCCGCGTCTCTCCGCATCCATCCGCACCCCGTGGATCCACGTGGAAACAGAAACGTAGAGGCAGAGACATAGAAACGAAACGTAGAGACCGAGACGTAGAGACAGGGATGTAGAGATAGAGACGTAGAAACGGAGACGTAGAGACAGAGGTGTAGAGACAGGGATGTAGAAACAGAGACGTAGAGACAGACGCGTAGATTCGTGGCGACGAAGACGTCGAGAGGAGCGAATAGTCTCGTTTCGACAGGAGCTCATGGCGGCAAGATTCGAGTCGACTAAGAAGAGACTTTAGAGATTTCAGTCTTACTAGTTCAAGCTCTTCGACTAGAGGTAGCTCAGCATCGTGTTGCAGAAGACGTTGAGGGGAGAGAGTTTCGCATCTGGAGGAAATCGGGACGAGAAGATTCGAGTCGACTCAGAAGAAATTTTAGAGATCTCAGTTCCACTAGTTCAAGCTTTTCGAGTAGAGGTAGCTCAGCATCGCGAGTGTTGTGCCGAGTTGCGTCAGAAGAAGAAGAAGAGAGCGATGTAGAGGGATGGCCGCGAATAAAGATGAAAACAAAGGAGGAATGATAATCAAAGTTTGAGGACGAAGTTGCAGCCGCGACGACCCGCGGTGGAGCTATAGTTATTAAACCATACTTCATCTGCAAGTCTGAAAACCATCGAGCGTCAGGATGTCCACGGCGTGTCTGCTTCCTGACAACAGCCGGGCCACCTATTTCAACAATGTCCAAACCGTTAGCAGGTTTCGAATCGCATTTTCTGAGATTACTTGATTTATCGACTTAAAATTTTAACCACTTATTAAAATTATAGAAGACTATATTTGGTTAAAATTTCAAGAGATGATCTTCATTTGTTTTTTAGAAAAGAATTATTTTAGAAAAACTTTGCGTTTTCGTTGTCGCACGATAACAAGAGCAAAAATTACCCAATTGTCCTGAAATTTGGCACAGATGTAGCTTTTATATATCTTCAGATCGAGTTCGTTGCCCAAAAAAATCGGTCCATTACGAAAAAAAATATTTGAAATAAAAAATTTTTTTTTTTAATTTTCAAATCGCGTTTTCTCAAAAAATACTTGATTTATCGACTTAAAATTGTAACCACTTATTAAATTTATAGAAGACTATATTTGGTTAAAATTTCAGGAGATTATCTTTATTTGTTTTTTAGAAAAAAATTATTTTAGAAAAAATTTGCGTTTTCGTTGTCGCACGATAACAAGAGCAAAAATTACCCAACTGTCCTGAAATTTGGCACAGATGTAGCTGTTATATATCTTCAGATCAAGTTCGTTGCCCAAAAAAATCGGTTCATTACGAAAAAAGATATAACGCACAGTTTAAGCTGAATCCGGACCCATGACCCTCTCCTAGTTAGTCTAACCGTACAAGATAAAGTATTAAATTTTAAATATTAGAAGTAAAAATTAATTAAAGGGATCAATAAATTAAGTTTGAGGAAGCTACGTGCCAATGAATTGGCAGCGGTTTTTTTTATTCGATGATGCTTTTTTTTTTATTGTCAATTTTCTATTTCAGCAAAATTTATTTTTGCTTTTTGTATGATAGGAAAACATTTTTTTTACTACAAAGCTTCCTCTAGAAGGAAGCAATAATCATGAATAAAAAAAAAAATAAAAAAATAAATAATCATATCATGAATAATATTTTCAATGATTTTCATGGGCCTGTTTACTTATCTGAAAGTAAATTTATTTTTAGAACTCTCACTAAACCTGTAATGCGAAATCTTCCTAAAGTCTCGTGTTACAGAAGATGTCATGCTCTGTCTTGTTCGTACAAGAACTTATATTAGAGTTCGAGAAATCAATAAAAAATTACTTTCTGATGCGAAAAACAAACGTGCTAAAAGAATTGCTAAGTTTCAGTATTAAAATTATACACTATTTTCACTTTACGTACTACATTTGTATATATCTGTATCATATGTAAGTAAAATTCTTTTTCAAAAATAAAATTATTTATTGAGCAAATTTTTTACATTTGTTTTGTTAATAACCTTACGAAACATTAAAGATTGAAATGAATAACCTTTACAAGAAATATAAAAAAAATACTTAATTTAAGTATTTTAAATAATATTCATTCTTTTGTAACATTAATATGTATTTTTCTTAATGTTACTTTCATTTTTTCATTAAATTTTTTCAATAAGAAATATGAGGTTATGGTCATTCAATAAGAAACGTGTTTGAAATCGCGGGTTCGTTCTTATTGAATACTTATACAAGATGGTTCCCGCTTGGCCAATGCGTTGATTGGTTGTTAGGTACGCCGCGCGCGAGCACACCTTATTGTTTTCCTTCCACCATGCCTATATATATAGCTTCGCAGCATGACACGATCGAACCTCCTTAAGATTGCTCGATTATTCTTTGAGATATTCGTTTTTAGAATTTTGAAATTTTTTTGATATTTTAGGACAGCATAAAGTTTTTGTTATTGTAATTCAAGTCATTAAAAATATTTTATTTTTTGAATGGTGTCTTATTACTTCTGTTTATGCAAATTCGTAATAATTAATAAGATTATAAAATTGAAAATATTAGAAAATTTGTTAATTTATCTAATAACACAACAAATTAACTTTGAGGAAGCTGACGATGAATTTTTTCCGTGTACGAGCGTTTCTCCAGAAGTTTCACCTTTTAGCTTCTAGAAAACTTTTTCTCTAATTTATGTATTGTTACAATCACACAGACACACAATAAATAGTAACAACCACTTATAAAAACAAGGATGCAATTTTATTCAAGATCAACAACACAAAAATTAAATATGTTAAATGTGTCATCAACAAGGTCTCGAATGAACTAACTGAAAAACTAAATTGAATCGAGAACAACAAACTAATCGCTTAGCAACGCTTTCGTTCTTTTCATGTTCGATGACAATAGACTAATACATAACAGTATGTTAAATAACAATCAAATTTTGGTGATCCCCATTCTTAAATATAGTTTGTTATTTAAACAAATATAAAATAATGTAACTAGTTATTAAATTTATTTCCGCGTTAAATCAGTAAGAAAAATCATTATCGACACCGCGTTCTTTAGGAGACAATACATAATATCAACTTTCAATCTTTTTTCGTTGAATCAAAATTTTAAAAAATTCTTTAAAATAATTTAGACACTAATGAAATTGATTCAAAAATAAACATAGAAAAATTTTCTAGTTTCATGAAAAATCCTTCAATTTTTCGGTTGTCATTTAGTATCGGAGACTTATCAGGATACTTTAAAAGGATTTTTTTGATCTGAAACAAATTAAGATAGTCTCGTAAGAATGTTAAGTGAGTTGTTGGGTATAAAAGTATTTCAAATCGCTTTAATATATTGTAAAGTTTTATTATTTGTGCATTTACAGTCGTAGGCAATAACAGATATCATGCAAAGGTTTTCAGAAAAATAGGTTGTACATATAATTTTCACACTTTTTACTTAAATAGTTCCATAAAATTTCGCAAAATAAGATTGTTGTTGATATAATAAATCCACTTAGCGTAATTGTGATAATGCTGTAGTAAAAATTCGCAGAAGGTTTCTCAACTTTTTTTGTCAGATGAGTATACACCTTAAATATATTTTTTAGACCTTTCGTCAATTCAGCTTTTTTCCGTGACAACCAGACATCGATCAGTCCCAATTCAAGTACGCGGTACATATGCATCTGAAATCGTTGGTAATATTGTAAACGGCCTGTAAAAATCATTTGGCTTATGCTCGTGTATGTAGGTTCTTTCACAAAAGTAATAACCAAACCTAGTGAAGAGTTTGAAAAAACATCAGACACCACGATTCCAAGCTCATTTGTCTCACAGGCATTCAATTTTTTAACATCTTTATACAAAATAGTCCAACAATCCGCTATAATACAATCAACTGATCGACTTAGTAGTTTTTCAAGGGGAGTAACAGGTGTAGTTCCATTAGATAAACGCTTTGTAATATCACCCATGCAGGGAATGACGCCAGCTTTCTCCACGTCCTCTAAAGTATTGAGGTCCAGCAAAACTTATTTCTCAAAATTAATTGCAATCAGAATATCTAGAATATTCGCTGAGAATGTAATATATACGTAGATCAAACATAAATATAACATTTTTTCGCTAATATGTTGAAAAATATCCACAACTGAATTTCCCATTATTATTTGAATAATGTTATAAATCGTCCATGTGTTTTTGTTAAGTTTTGCTAATCGAATCACAATCTTAGTAATAACTAATATGAAGATAAAAATCGCAAATGTAATACTAGAATCTTTCGTATAATTTATTTTATACTGTGGATACTGTCTGATAATCAGATGTCTTGATTCAAGAAATGGGAGAAACACTGACCGACAATTTTTTGAAACGGTGTTAAAAAAAATTGGCTCTATTAAAAAATCAGTTTTATTTCTATAGAGATCTATCATTAAGTTTCTGAACGAACGCTCATACTTTATTTTATATGTAAAATTCATAACTTCTGACAGTGATTGAATAACGAGGGGTATCCAAAATGGATTAATAACGCTTAATTCGGGATGATCTGGGATTAGAAAATGTCTCAATTCTGAAGAATTGAGGGGACTCGGAAACCGTTGAACTGCTTGGTCAACACCTGTATGCAATGTATATCTATGCAAATTTTGTAATTTATCAGGAAATAGTATAGTTTGGGCAGAAAACAATTCATTTTTATAAGAATCATTGTAAGGATTGTATTGATGAGTTATAACACTAGAAGTTATCATTGAATCATAAAATTTGTTATGTTCACTTACTTGAATTAATTCAACTACTGTAATATCTAAAACCCGACTAGTCCAACCCTGTTTTAAGAAATTTTGTATTCCAATACGTGTACTTAAATTAAATAAAAAGATCAAATACTTAGGATGCATGTAAACACGTGAAGATCTTGCTATGATATTTATGCATTCTTCTAATTTGCGTACAGTAATTGTTATTTCGATATTAGTTATTAATATTACGTATAAGTTTTCACTTTCAGATCTTTCTGACAGTAACTCCCGTAGCCTTCTTAGAGGTGAGAATTCTATTAATTCATTTAAAGATAGTGACGTAACATTCACTACTAAAGTCGGAAACGTATTGACAATACATTTTATAAATAACTTTAAAACGGCCAAATCTGTTGATTGAGAATCTGTTAATAATGTTATTCGCCTTGACCCAACATTATTTTTGATATTTTGGATAAAAAAATTAAGTACATTTGTATGAAAGTTATCAACACCGCAGATAATTTCTAATAGTTGCACAAGTAAAAATATTTTCAGATATATGTTCATAATGAAAAATAAGTTTAGAACTTGTTGAAGACAAAACCTGAAGCATACACAGTTTTTTTGCAAAAGTCTTTGTAATAGATTTTTATTTGATATATATATATATATATATCCCGATTCACTATTTATCAGTCGATGCTAGCTCGAACGACTTCTCAATAAAACAATGGCTCAGTTTCTATTTGGAACAATTGCATTGCACATTACCTTTCTAAAATACAATGTGCATATGGCACTTCAGCGCAGGTTTCTTTCCGATAATTTGATGCACGTCCTTGAAATTAAATTAAAATAATTAATATTTATGGTAGTCAGATTGCCCTTGTTTATAATCACCCTCGCAGAATCTGAAATAAAAACTTAATTAAAACCTGGAAAAAAAACTTAATTAAAAGTTGATAGTAAGTTGCAGTCGACATAAGTAATATATTTTGAATGCACGTCCTTGCATATAAATACTATGCAAAGATTATTATCTTTCATATGCAACATATTTTCTATGCATTTTTTATGTGAATAGAAAATACATATTAACTTCTTCCAGAATTCACATTAGATGATCAATTTTGCTCTAAATTATTTTTTACAACTAACTTTCCTCGTTCATTCATCGCTTTGTGTATTTAAAAACAGCTACATATTGGATTTTATTTTTTAAATAGTTATTTTTGTTACAAACTTTTACTAAAATAAGTGTAGAAAGCTTTAAAAATTAATTATTGCCCCGATCTGTAGAAAAATGGAGATTGCTATGAAAACTTTGAGTAAAAAGGAAAAGGTTTTAAAACTTGTTGACGTTACTGCTTATAATTAACTTCAGTCACATTATGTTAATGTAGGTAATTAATTTGAAACTTAAAAAGTTATTTGTAAGTAGAATGTATATTGAATTATACTTTAACCCTTTGAAGCATGGTGGTAACCGACGTTAACCACCTCGATTTCTTTAAGTTCTAGCCATTTACTCTCTAGTTGACGTTTTTATGACGGATTTTTTGAAATTTTCAGATATCTTAATAATAAAAGAAAACCAGAAAAAAGTTGAGATGACATAAATATTTATCGTAAAAGTTTTATGAATTGACAAATATGAAAAAACAGCAATTTTTTCGAAAAAAAGTCATTATTGACAAGGCGTTTTGAAATTTTCAAAATCTTATAACGGATTCGGGATCGACGATCCCAAAGTCCCTGTACATACCAAAACCAGTTATCGGAGCGCTCCTTATTGCTTTGATAAAGATTCGATGATTAGAAAAATATATTCTTCAAAGAGTTAAGATTATATCTCTATTTCACGACCTTTTGCAGAATATTATCGTATTAGTGTTAACCTAGGTTTATTTTTTTTTAAATTAAATTATCTCTGATCTATCTGATCTATAATCTAATACTTGCTACATAAGAATTTCACTTTTACTTTATTTTTAATTTTCAAATCAATCGTTCATTAATATAATGTATTGGAACTTTTCTATTAATTTGCATATTCTAATATATTAATTTTCTAATTTATGTGATTTGAATGATCAACCATTTTCAACAGTCTATATTAATGTATTTGAAATCAATATTGCTGATTGATTTGATTTTTGGCGCACTCATCTTTACCTTACGTTTAATACACAATAAACTCATCGTAGGCCGAACAAAAGGCCGTTCGACTCATTGAATGCACTTGAATATTGCGTGTGTAAGATTGCACACAACAAATCATTCGCTATTGATTTCACTATCGTGTCTACAGATTCACTTATGTTGAGCATCTCTATTCAACGACCTACTTTCTTTGTTTTTATTTCATATAATACTCCTATATATCCGGCTTATGTTCATTCACGATTTCCTCCGCGATTTACGTATCTGCGGATGATATATGTGCATCTGAATAGCCGAGAGTTAATTGGAATAAAATTATGTTAATTGATTTAATCCTTCAAACTCTTTAGATAATAGCCGGTATTGTCTTAATTATTCTTATAATGAGTGTTGCTTCCTCCTAGAGGAAGCTTTGTAATAGTAATTTTTTGAGTCTTTGTAAAAACATGTTATAATTGTTTTTCGAGGTGTTACGAATCAAAATACATGATTTTTGAAAAATGTCTGTATGGATGAGTGTGTGTGTGTGCGTACGTGCGTGCGTGCGTGCGTGTGCTTGGATCTCAGCTTCTACTCGATCGTTTTGACCGGACAGGTCTCAATTTTTTTTTGTTTTTTTGTGTGATGGCGGGTCAAAAATTCGTTTTTTGATGTGCCGATGCGTTTTTGTTTTATTTCGAATTTTCGATTTTCTCAAAATTGATTTTTTTTCTTTTTTAATGATAAAATCGAGATATTTGAATCGAATCGATAGCATTTGAAAGAGCATTAAAATACCTATAGTTTCTAAAAAAACACGTAGGTTCCTCAAACTTAATTTATTGATCCCTTTAATTAATTTTTACTTCTAATATTTAAAATTTAATACTTTATCTTGTACAGTTAGACTAACTAGGAGAGGGTCATGGGTCCGGATTCAGCTTAAACTGTGCGTTATATTTTTTTTCGTAATGAACCGATTTTTTTGGGCAACGAACTTGATCTGAAGATATATAAAAGCTACATCAATGCCAAATTTCAGGACAATTGGGTAATTTTTGCTCTTGTTATCGTGCAATAACGAAAACGCAAATTTTTTCTAAAATAATTCTTTTCTAAAAAACAAATGAAGATCATCTCTTGAAATTTTAACCAAATATAGTCTTCTATAATTTTAATAAGTGGTTAAAATTTTAAGTCGATAAATCAAGTAATCTCTGAGAAAATGCGATTCGAAAGTTTTTTAAAAAAACTTTTTACCTCAAACATCTTTTTTCGTAATGGACCGATTTTTTTGGGTAACGAACTTGATCTGAAGATATATAAAAGCTACATCTGTGCCAAATTTCAGGACGATTGGATAATTTTTGCTCTAGTTATCGTGCGACAACGAAAACGCAAAGTTTTTCTAAAATAATTCTTTTCTAAAAAACAAATGAAGATCATCTCTTGAAATTTTAACCACGTATAGTCTTCAATTAGTGTAATAACTGGTTAAAATTTCAAGTCGATAAATAAAATATTTTTTGAGAAATTAATTTATGAAATTAAAAAAGTTTTCCTTAATAACAAATGACAAAGTGAAGATATTTTAAATTTAAAAAAAGGAAAATATAGGTAAGTTAAATACCTTTCAAGAAAAGTTTATTATATTATGTAATAATGACTGTAAGATATGAAAAAATAAAAAAAAATAAAAATTCAAAATCGTTTTTTGGTTATAAAACAAAAGAAAATCAATAAAAACTCAAATCCATCAGGGCACCTTTCTTTTCCCGCGAGACAAAGAGAATAAGCTTTACCCGACGAAAATCGGTCGATTCGTTTCGGAGATATGAAGAGTTCAAATATGTACACACACACACACACACACACACACACACACACACATACACACACACACACACACATACACCCACGAAAACAAAAATGATCAAGATCAACTAATATACACATATATCGCCTTAAAACATCTTTTTGAACATTTTTTGTTTTCGAAAATTTTTTTCACCGTTACAAAGCTTCCTCTATGAGGAAGCAAAAAACATTTTTGACAAATTTGTATTAAAATATTGATTACATTAAAGTGCCAATTTACAGCCGGTTTTCTAATAAGTATCGTATTCCTGATAGAAATTTTGAAATTCGCAAATTGATAAGAAAAATAGCTAACTATTCGATAACGATGAAATAATTGTTATAAAGTCATGTAATCTCGAAATTTTCGTCTAAATATTTCAGAGTAATTCAATCATAATTAGAAACATCTAGCAAAAAAACAATAACAATTTTTGACTTAATTCTGTCTCTCTCGCTCTTATCAGTATGAATACAGCTTGTTATTAGTTTTTTCTTGAAAATTAAAATTGAGTATAATTTCGTCGGCTAATAAATATGAAATTATGACAGGAATAATTGTTTCACTAACGACGAAAAAATAGATACACTTTCAGCCTTTCGTTCTTATCCTGGTAGACCAGGGATAAATTAAAAATAATTTCATAATATAAAAAATTCATTTTGGCCTTGATCTGTCTGCAATCTTCGAACGAAATTCTATCGAAGTCTACTACTTGATAAAACTTTTTAATAAAAAACTGCAGCCTAAAAAGATCTCGATTGTTCAATCAAGCGCAATCTGAGTTTTTAAGTAAATTAAATATTTCACGAATCATAATAATAAACAATTTTTTCTCTGTTTGATAAAATCATCTGCATAATTTTAAGTTTTCTCAGTATTTAGCCGAATCCATCTCAAATTGAACAGCCAGAGTATGCTTATGTCACCGATCATTTTGGTTTTTAAGTATAATATTCTTCTCTTAAAATAGTTTGGTACGTATTTTTTCATCTTTCGATTGCACTAAATTTGTATCTGTTATAAGTACACTATTTAAAATTTCTTTAGAATTGTAACTTTGCATTTTGTTTTCAACCTTTCCTCGAGTTTCGTAAGCTTCTCGGTAAACAATGCATTATATTAACTCCCTATAAGATATTTTGAAAATAATTGAAAAGTGCACAAGATATGGAAACTGTAAGGCATACAAAATTGTTGTATTTTATTTTATTTTTATCCCCCTTCTGTGGGCTAATGAATACTGGAATAATGAGAAGAGTGATTTCTTGAAGCAAATGAATGACTTATTTGCGTCGTAAACGGTGGCTAATGACGGAGTCTAGGTGGTGCTCTCTTAGGTTTTGGCCTCTAAGTATTGGAACTCACCGAATATACATGGTAAAGGTGCTCAGGGTGGCCGATAACAAAGTCTAGATGTCGGAATGCATTCCATATATGGTCTACGTGTTCGACGTTGCCGACGATGGAGTTTAGGTGGTGCGCACTGTAGGTTTTTGGCTCTAGGTGTTGGAAATCATCGAAAGCGTGATCTAGGTGTTCGGGGTGGCCGATGCCGGAGTCTAGGTGGTGCGCTCCGTAGTTTTTTGCGTTTAGGTGTCCGAATGCATTTCATGCGTGGTCTAGGTGGTCAGGGTAGCCGGTGACGGGGTCTATGTGATGAGCTCCGTAGTCTTGATCGTCCACCACGATTGCGATGCGTTCCAACACCTAGACGCAAAAAACTACAGAGCTCACCACATAGACATGTCATCGGCTACCCCGAATACCTGAACGACGTATTAGATGCGCCCTGAGATCAAAATACAAAAAACCACGTAGCGCACCACCTAGACTCCGTCATCAGCCACCCCAAAGACCTAGACCACGCATTCGATGCGTTCCAACACCTAGAGGCAAAAAACTACGGAGCGCACCGGACCACGTATTAGATGCGTCCTGATATCTAACCTTGCTGAAAAATCTCAGGTAAGATCTTAGGTGACTTCTCAGGTGAGATCTCAAGTAATATCTCACGCCAAAATCTCACCTGAGATTCTGCTCCAGATGATGCAGAAAACTTATATAAATTAAAAATCAGCTTCTTCAGTATTGGAACATGCCCTTTAGGATATTTTACCCCCAGATGAGCTCAAATATATATGTTTAGAAGCATTTTACACAATTTCCCAATTTTTAAAAATTGGTACATGAGACCTCACTTCATATCTCACCTGAGAAATCACCTGAGATTTCATGTGACAATTTAAAAAAAATGAAAAATAAAATGCTTCTAAACATATATTTTTGAGTTCATCTGGGGGGTAAACTATCCTAATAGGCGATTTCCAATACTGAAGAAGCTTGTTTTTAATTTAGGTAAGTTTTCTGCAGCATCCGGAGCAGAATCTCAGGAGAGATTTTGGTATGAGATTTTACTTGAGATCTTACCTAAGAAATCACCTGAGATCTTACCTGAGATTTTTCAGTAGGGAAACGCAAAAAAATACGGAGCGCACCACCTATACTTCATCATCTGCGACCCCCAGAGACCTAGACCATGCATTCTTCGAAGCGTTCCAACACCTGGGGCTTTACTCAACCGAACGAGATATCGAAATTGATTTTAAAATTATCGATGGTTGCCATTAGTTTCGTCAATAATTTTCGTCACTGGCGGCAAATATTGACGTAACTAATGGCAACCATCGAAAATTTTAGAATCGATTTCGATATCTCGTTCAGTTGAATAAAGCACCTGGCCGCAAAAAACTACAGAGTGCACCACCTAGACATCGTTATATGACGGCCACCCCAAGACCTAGACCACGCATTCGATGCTTTTAATTATTGATAGTTCACCAACCATTGGCTAACCGTTCGTCAATATTTGTGTTATTCGTTGGCAAAAAAAATTGACTAACATTTAGTAGATAAGCAATTTTGGTTAGGTTATTTTCTACCAAGGTATATGATGCTTTTTTGTCAATTCTCCATTATACCTTTTCCTCGCAGAGAACAATAGTTACATTAAAAAACGTAATTCTCTTTTAATTAATATTACTGTAAGTAGAGGTTTATTTCATTCTCATTCTTATTCTTGATCTCATTCTTATTCTTGAGTATTTTTGTATGAAGAGAATGGAAAGATAAAAATATTAAATAAGGATAAAAGTCTGCCGAAGTATTTTTAAATGAAAAAATTTAGATAAAATAACTTCCAATATTTTTAAAAGTTTAGAACTCGCCATGGTAATTAATATCATTTATCAAGGAGCGCGGGAGCGCTCCGAAGGCAAGTATTGTAGAACAGGCCTGAGGAACGACCGCGCTACATATACATTGAAATGAGTGCCCGAGAATTTGAAGTATTTATTGCAATTTTAAATGGCTTTTATATTCGCTCAAATTAAATAACAACATTCCATTTCGTTATATCATGTTGCAAAAAAAGTTTCATGTAAAAAGATTTTCTCGTATGCGAGATATTAAATAGTGAAAAATTTTATGTCATGTTTCATTTTCACAATTCTCCATTCGATCGCAGTTTTCTTCCCACTTCCGGTTTCCTGTATCAGTGTTGTGTTATACACACACACACACACACACACACACACACACACACACACACACACACACACACACACGCACGCACGCACGCACGCACGCACGCACGCACGCATATAAACATACTTTCTAATAAACGCATTAGTCCGTATACAACCATCATTTACAGGTTATATATTCAATCAAGACTTTTTACATCATTGAAATTCGATAGATATTTTAAATGGACTTGGTATATCTCAGATATATTTTCAGATAAGTAGCAAACTATCATTATAAAATAAAAAAAATAATGTTATTAATATAAGTATTGTTACTTTGTGAAATCTTTTTTTTTTGTTATTACAGAGATATCAGAACAAGGATAATTGACAAGTAGATCATGATTAAATAGTATGTAACATAGAAGAGTTCAAAATTATTATTATGCATTTTAAGGCCACCAAAAGATTATATTCAAGTCTGTCAAAGCACGCAACCTTCTATAGTAGAAAAAATATAAATACTGTTGCTGATAATATTCCTCTAGCAGAGCCTCGTTCTACTTTATGGCGTTTTAATTGTGGAAAGCCCTATGATTTCTAAAGGTAAACTAGCATTATTAAAATCCGGAAATAGTGATATATAAGATTTTCTCAGATTATTAAAAGTGCATCATGCTCAAGTACTCTTCAATTTTACATTTTACATAAATTCTTTCAGATTCAGGCTTCGTTCCATTTTCTGCTTAAAGTTTCACATATATTCAGATAAGTAGCAAACTTTGATTATAAAATAAAAAAAATAATGTTATTAATCTAATATAAGTATTGTTACTTTGTGAAATCTTTTTTTTTATTATTACAGAGTTATATCAGAACAAGGACAATTGACAAGTAGATCATGATTAAATAGTTTGTAACATTATAGAAGAGTTCAGGAGTTGAACATATATTATTATAGCATTCTTTACAAATTTTTCATGTTTGATGTTGTGAATCAAAATCTCATTATTATTATGCATTAAGGCCACCAAAAGATTATGTACAAGTCTGTCAAAGCACGCAACCTGTAGTAGAAAAAATAGAAATACTGTTGCAGATAATATTCATCTAGCAGAGCCTCGTTCTACTTTATGGTGTTTTAATCATGGGTGCTTTAACTGGCCCTATGATTTCTAAAGGTAATCTAGCATTATTAAAACCCGGAAATAGTGAGATATAAGATTTTCTCAGATTATTAAAAGTGCATCATGCTCAAGTATTTTTTAATTTACAGTACATTAATTCTTCCAGATTCAGGCCTCATTTTTAATTTTTTGCTTAAAGTTCAAATACGGCTTGAAAAAGATATTAACATAAAAACACACTAAAAATTGATGAAGTTCATTGCATATCAATGCGTCAAAGAATGGATAAAACCATGAATTTTAATAATAGTGACATTAAGTAGTGACATTAACCTACAACTAAGATGTTTTGACGGTATTGCACAGGAAGTCCAAAAAAGTATTATGAATATAAAAGAAATTAGTTTTATTAGAATACAAGTTTTCAAAAATTAGTTCTTCAAAATAAAATTAGAAAATTGTGATTTTAATAGAAGGGATCATCTACCTAGTTGGAAATAATATTAGAGCTGGTGAAGTTTTTGAAGATTCATGTAACAAGCTCAGCCTATGATTTTTTTGGAGGGATTGTTGGAAACTCTATAATAACAAATAACGTAGTGATATGCTCAATACATTGCAAAGCTAATGTTGTTTGGCCATATGTTGGTGGTAGAAAAACCTACTTTTGCATATTATACAACTGCCTGAGGAAATGGAAATCTACAAGTGTCATCTATAAGAAAATAATGTAGAAATATCCTGATTTCATTCTCCAATTCGTATACATTCAATAGATCTTCAAAATGTGACAAAAGCTGTTGGGAGCTACAACTAAGATGTTTTAGACGGTATTGCACAGAAAGTGCGAAAAAGTATTATAAAAATGAATGAATTAAAAGAATACAAGTTTTTAAAAATTAGTTCTTCAAAATAAAATAAGTAAATTGTGATTTTAGAAGGAGAAATCATCTATCTAGTTGGAGATCATATTAGAGCTGGTAAAGTTTTTTGAAGACTCATGGAACAAGCTCAACCTGTGCTTTTCTCGAGGGATTGTTGGAAATTCTCTAATAATAAATAACGTAGTGATCTGCCTGATACATTTCAAAGCTAATGTTGTTTGACTATATGTTGGTGGTAGAAAAACCTACTTTTGCATATTATAAACAACTGCCTGAAGAAATGTAAATCTACAAGCGTGACCTACAAGAAAATAATGTAGAAATATCCTGATTTCATTCTCCAATTCGTATACATTCAATAGATCTTCAAAATGTGACAAAAGCTGTTGGGAGATACAACTAAGATGTTTTAGACGGTATTGCACAGAAAGTGAAAGAATTAGTTTGAAATTATAATTTTATTTTATTGATTACAATATGGATGAGTATTTTGTGAAAAAATTTTGTATGAGCTGCTGTTACGGAAATTGTAGTTGGCATGAAAACTAAACTTTTTGTCAACTTTGAGTTTCAAGTTTTATAAAAGCTAGAGGATCAAGTGATATCAGAAATTTAAATTTAAATTTTGAAAACTGGGCTGTCATAAAAGCAGCATTGACAGCTGGCGTATACCCAAATAAAATTGTGTATAGACAAGAAATACACCCAGCTCAGAACCCAGTATGTATTAAGGAGGTACGGAGTATTTTGTCAATCATCAAAAAAACAAGCAGCAATGGTTACTCGTAAAGAACTGACTATATGACTGTGTTCAGAGCTTTTCAAATTTGATAAAATTAAAGAACAAAATTTGTATCTGCTACTGTTATGAAAATAGTAGGTGACACAAGAACTCAACTTCTTGGCAAACTTTGAGCTTCAAGTTTTCTAAATACTCGTATGGGCCGGAGCATATTTTCTTTATATCTTTAAATAAATAAATCTGTAATATAATGTAAATATAATTGAGTCTATTCTCACTTTCACATAAAACACATAGTGCTCAGATTTAAATCAACTTTTAAAGAAAGCAAAAGATGTGCTGACATGTAGATCGAAGTATGTACATTAGAACCTTTGTTTCTGTCAGAAAGTTATGCTATAAGCATTTTTATGAAGCATTTGCCCATAGTGATACTGGTTTGGTAACATGCATTCTGGAGTTTGGATTGCATGCATAACATATTCTACATTTATCTCTGTATAAGTATCTATAAAAATAAAAAAATTTATATTTTCATATGACTTTACAATTAATAGTATTGTTAATTGTTAATTTATCATCATACCTAAAAAAAAAAATACACGTTTGATATTATTTCAAAAAATTTTACTAATGTAATCATTTTATCAAGCTTCTTAAAAAACATTCAAATTTAAAACTTTTTTGAATAACTATACTACCATTTAATAATGTTATTAATAATATACTATAACAAATCTCATAATGCAGTTTTCACATACTATGTAATTATTTATTATTTTCTCTTATAAAGTTGTGGAATCTATCTAAAAAAACTTTTTACAAAAGTTTAAACTAAGGCAAGTATTAGTCTTTCCCTCTCACCCCATCCCTCTCCCCCTGTCTCTCAGGCTCTCTCTCTCCCTCTCTTTCACTCACCCCCTCTCTCTCCCTTTCACCCTCCCTCTCAATATCCGTTCAAACTGAGTACCAAATTCTTTAAATGAGAGATTAAATATTTTCTCAAAACAATCAACACGTTCTTTAAAAAACTATTTTTTTTTTAAGTATATTCTAACAACACAATTTGTCTATAGCCCTTTTATTTATTCTAATCTCATCTATTCAACAACCACTCTCTACAAATGGTAATATTTTTTTCATGACTGTACGAATAATAACATTGTTAATAAAACTTTCTACGAAAGTATAAAATAAGGCAAGTATAGAAGTTTTTTAGTCTATAAAATAATAATATTTATGATTTTTTAAAAGAAATCAAATAAATACTAATGAAAAAGTCTTTTACTTCTTTGAGTCAATGTATGCTGATGCTGAACAAATTATATGTTACTAAATACATTCAAATTATTCACTGCTAATCAAACAAACGAAAGTTGTGAAATCAATTATCGATAGTCAAGTAATGCAAACAACTCTCCGAAACAACTGTATATGACTATTCTCAGAAATGTATTCGAATTTGTTCAAATTTCTATACAAATTAAACACAAGAAAGTACTGAAATCAATTAATTGTAGTCAAGTACCGGCCATAAGAACTTTTCGTACCTCGCGTGTAAAATTACATTTTACGCCCACGTTGTAACTTCAAAATTATTCAGCCATCGGGTATAAAGTACTACATAACGCCCAAGAGGCCCAAGAGCTCACACACTCCTACAAAACTTTATAGTACCTACGTACTTTATGCCCGAAAATTCTTTTAATTATATAACTATAATGCCTTCTTTTTATTTCTAAAATTCATAAGAATTTTTTCAGGTATTCACGAAAAGTCAAAGCCTATATAAAAAAATGACATAGTTACCAACACATCACTATTTTTCAGTATTCCTTCTCAATTTTGAACTTTCTATAATATTACACATCTTAGAAGGACAAGAGAAGTCTAGAGCTGCTCTAGCGGGGGTGGTCCTCCGATCTCCCATACATACTTGGCGGGCCCGACGGTTTGCAGTTACGTGGGCTACTTAAATCTAGATTACTAAATTTTTGCATAAATTCATTAACAATATTTATATCTGTAAGTCCACCATAAATAATTACATTGGCTCTAATTTTTAATTGATGCCGTTAAGTACAACATATCCGTACATGTGCAGAATCATGATTTACATTACATTACTAAACATATTTTTCCTTGTGTCCGTCGTCCTTTTTAAATGAGAATAAAATAAAAAATTCATATAAATTTATAGCCTGCTCAAAAGTCCTTTACATTTTACTAAGCGTTTTATAAGCAACATATGTTATATCCTTTTCCCCCGTGTAAATATCATATAAGATCTCATATGAGAATTTCAGACAGCGCATATCTCGTATGAGATATTATATGTGGTGTCATATGCAATTTTATATATTATGAGATCTCATATGACATCTCATATGATATTTTCACGCGGGTGTGTACTATCTATTTAGAAACAGAGTGATAGATTCATAGATCAGTAGTTAATATGTAGAAGCAACCCATTTATACATTTTATCTTTAAACCTATGAATATTTATATGAAAATGACCATGCCTTACACCCTGAACTGCAAACCGTCGGGCCCGCCAAGTATGTATGGGAGATCGGAGGACCACCCCCGCTAGAGCAGCTCTAGACTTCTCTTGTCCTTCTAAGATGTGTAATATTATAGAAAGTTCAAAATTGAGAAGGAATACTGAAAAATAGTGATGTGTTGGTAACTATGTAATTTTTTTATATAGGCTTTGACTTTTCGTGAATACCTGAAAAAATTCTTATGAATTTTAGAAATAAAAAGAAGGCATTATAGTTATATAATTAAAAGAATTTTCGGGTATAAAGTACGTAGGTACTATAAAGTTTTGTAGGAGTGTGTGAGCTATTGGGCCTCTTGGGCGTTATGTAGTACTTTATACCCGATGGCTGAATAATTTTGAAGTTACAACGTGGGCGTAAAATGTAATTTTATATGCGAGGTACGAAAAGTTCTTATGGCCGGTACTTGACTACAATTAATTGATTTCAGTACTTTCTTGTGTTTAATTTGTATAGAAATTTGAACAAATTCGAATACATTTCTGAGAATAGTCATATACAGTTGTTTCGGAGAGTTGTTTGCATTACTTGACTATCGATAATTGATTTCACAACTTTCGTTTGTTTGATTAGCAGTGAATAATTTGAATGTATTTAGTAACATATAATTTGTTCAGCATCAGCATACATTGACTCAAAGAAGTAAAACACTTTTTCACTAGTATTTATTTGATTTCTTTTAAAAAATCATAAATATTATTATTTTATAGACTAAAAAACTTCTATACTTGCCTTATTTTATACTTTCGTAGAAAGTTTTATTAACAATGTTATTATTCGTACATTCATGAAAAAAATATTACCATTTGTAGAGAGTGGTTGTTGAATAGATGAGATTAGAATAAATAAAAGGGCTATAGACAAATTGTGTTGTTAGAATATACTTAAAAAAAAATAGTTTTTTAAAGAACGTGTTGATTGTTTTGAGAAAATATTTAAGCTCTCATTTAAAGAATTTGGTACTCAGTTTGGACGGATATTGAGAGGGAGGGTGATTTATAATACATTGTGCATCCACAGAATAATTTCCATTATTAGAATCCAAAACTTTTGCCTCGTACTTAAAACGCAAGTGCGTCGTATTAAAATAACCCGGAACTAAAGGGTTTGAAATAAAGTTTTTAAAATTGATACGGGATAATAGCTTTCATTTATTGTATCGAACACCGAAAAGTATTCCATGCGCTGCAGTAAAATGAGAATTATTTTCTCATTCACTGTATAGAGACGCGTATAGATAAAATTAGTTCTGCAACTCTAGTTGCAGAAACTGCATCCCTTTACCGTAATAAGCCTATTGCGAATCATAGAAATGTTATGCGGAACGAGTTAGATGGGAACAAAGCAGAAAAAGTTCGGAAACATAAGATAACAGCTTTCTCGTTAAACGTAAAGGGGTATGCTGTAACGCAATAATGTCGACCATTTTATCTTATGGATGCATCATGTTACATAGAATGAATGATATAGTTTTGTTTTAATTTTAGCTCCTAGCCACGTACGCACTCCTTTGTGTCCATTGAATATGCGCAATTGATATTAGCAATGTCAATGAACCTTTCTCATATTACTTATTTGCCAGCATTTTTGTGAAAAATCAGAATTATAAATTTTGTATGGTTGTGAAGATCCTGGTACATTGAGTTCTAACATTGCTGGTTGTATTTTACAAGACGGTTAATAAATTAATGATGAACAATGAATTAGAATAGAAGAATAAGTTTTAAAATAAACTACAGATAACCAATTTAAAAAAAAGTCTAGAGCCATGGTAGATAAAATTAATCCGGAAACTTTTGTTGACGATGATCTTTCATAGTTTCAACTTATGAGAATTTTTCCATCGGTCTTACAGTCTTATAAATTAAATTAAAATAATTAATATTTATGGCAGTCAGATTGCCCTTGTTTATAATCACCCCCGCAGAATCTGAAATAAAAATTTAATTAAAAGCTGGAAAAGAAACCTTTATTAGCAAAGCTATCTGACTGCCCCCCACCACCAAATTGCCCAGTTGCCCAACGTTTCGAGCCCGCTCCGGCTCCTCCTCAGGGACTCATAGTCTTTCATAGTTTTCCGAACGGCTTTGTTGTAGTTATTAAAACTATAGCGACCGCACTGAAAAAAGGTTAGCATGCGAGATGTCCCCACACGAAGACAGAGGGCGCCCTTCGATTTCACACGTCTCTTGTCTCGCGTGGTGCATCTCTTGTTCCGCGCGATGCGTCTGTTGCGCTAAATTAGGAGCTATTTCGTCCTTTTTTTGCGGGACAGGAACCGCATAAGTGCGATAGCGCAGCAGACGCCCTGAAAAGGAACGAGAGCGCTCCCTTGTAGCACAACAGACGCACCACGCGGGACAAAAGATGTACGTATATATTAGGAGGTCAGACGCCCTCTGAAACGGGAATGCTGTGTACTACAGAGGGCAGACGATGTGCTAAACATTTTTCAGGGCGTAAAAAAGCTAGGAATAAAATAGAGAAGTTTCAAAACATAATATAATAGCTAATTAAAGTGAACATGCGTTACATTGTATTATACGTCAAAAACTGCATGTACAAAAGTGTAATTAAAAGTTCTATCGCTTCCTCAAAGAGGAAGCTTTGTAACGGTGAAAAAAAATTTTTGAAACAAAAAATGTTCAAAAACATGTTTTAAGGGGGGGTTGTACTCATGTACTCTGTTTTATCGATAGAACACGGTAAATTCTATATTATGAAAATAAATATATCGAATTACGTCTTATAAGGAGATAGTTGCCCTGCGCAACGTAATAATCTACCATCCTACGCAGTTTTGAGCCCAAATATCAATGGCATCCTAAAAAATTTTTCGAACGAAATTTCGGTTATTTTTGTTCGAAAAATTTTTTAGGGTGCCGTGGATATTCTGACTCAAAACTGCGTAGGATGGTAGATTATTACGTTGCACAGGGCAACTATCTCCTTATAAGGCGAAATTCGATATATTTATTTTGATAGTATATAATTCACCGTGTTCCATCGATAAAACAGAGTACATGAGTACAACACCCTCTTAAGACTTTTGGCGCTAAAATCCGTTGTTTTCGATAAAAAAAATTTCGTGTCTGTGTGTGCGCGTGCGTGCGTGCGTGCATGCGTGTGTGTGTGTGCGTGTATGCGCGCGCGCGCGCGCGTGTGTGTGTGTGTGTGTGTGTGTGTGTGTAGGCCATAACTTTTGAACCGATCGACCGATTTACATCGGACAAAGCTTATTCTTTTCGTTTCGGAGGAGAACCTACTTTTTGAGTTTATCAATTTTCGTATTTTTTATAACCAAAAAACGATTTTGAATTTTTCATTTTTTTGATTTTTTAATTTGTTACAGCCAGTATTACTTAATATAATAAATTTTTCTTAAAAGATCGTTAAATTACCTACAATTTAGTTTGACATTTGTTATTAATGAAAATATGGTTTATAATTCTTTAATTAATATCTCAAAAACTTTTTCATTTATCCACTCAAAATTTTTACCAATTATAACACTTATCGAGTACAACATTGTGTTAAAATTTGAAGAGGTTATGTTGATTTGTTTCCGAGAAAGAAATTATTTTTGAAAACAAGTGCGTTTTCTTTCGTTTACGATAACAGGAGTAAAAGTCAATGGATCGTTTTGAAATTTGGTAGAGAACTAGCATTTTTATATCTAAGGATCGAGTTCTTTGTCCAAAAAAAACCTGACTGTTGTAACCAAAGATATTTGAGGTTAAAAATTTTTTATAAATTTATTATTTTTGCATTTTTAAAAAGAATATTCGATTGATTGACTCAAAATTTTTACCTCTTATTACACTTATTCAGTACAAGATTGTGTTAAAATTTGAAGAGGGTATGTTGATTTGTTTCCGAGAAAAAGATTATTTTTGGAAACAAGTGCGTTCCCTTTCGTTTACGATAACAGGAGTAAAAGTCAATGGATTGTTTTGAAATTTGGTAGAGAACTAGCATTTTTATATCTAAGGATCGAGTTCTTTGTCCAAAAAAAACCTGACTGTTGTGACCAAAGATATTTGAGGTTAAACATTTTTTATAAATTTATTATTTTTGCATTTTTAAAAAGAATATTCGATTAAGTGACTCAAAATTTTTACCACTTATTACACTTATCGGGTACAGCATTATGTTGAAATTTCAAGAGATTTTCCGATTTTTTTCTCGAAAAAGAAATTATTTTCGATAACAAGTGCGTTTTCTTTTGTTTACGACAACAGGAGTAAAGGTCAATGAATCGTTTTGAAATTTGGCAGAAAGCGGAGGTTTTTTATATCTTAGAATCTAGTTCTTTACCCAAAAGCGTCTTCGTCGCTCTGCAAATATAATACTATACAAGGTACCAGAGTACCAACGAGAAGCTGACTCTCAGGACTAGACACGTCATACTTCAAAGGATGTGGATGTCCGCTCCCAAGACTTTCAGGTTGTACAGAACATGTTGAACAAAATTCACAATATAGATGTGGCACAGATGAAAGTAAGAAGATTGAACAGCGATTCTAGCAATGGTGATCCTAGGCCGGTTTTGATGAAGTTAAAATCTGCTGATGAGGTCGTGAGAGTTATACGCAATAGAAAGATGCTTCCCAACTTCGTAAGTGTATCATCGGACAAGACACCCATTCAGAGAGCGTAGCTTCGGGCTATGATAAAGAAAGTGGAGGATCATAACCTGGCTCACCCTAATGAGCTGAAGAAAAAACAAATATATAAACAATATACCATCAATCATGGACATGGTCTCCCCATCTGCATCAACCTCAAAAAACTCCTCAACATAACCTCCAGATATAAGGTGAAGTACGATTTAGTATGTTACTATCAGAATGCTCGTATCTGGTGAATAAAGTAACTGACCTCTCTCTCAACCTATCTGTATCTTTACACTCTATAGACATTTTTATATTCACCGAAACCTGGCTTTCTCCATCATTTCTAGACTCTGAACTGAATAGACAGTGAATACCAGAGAGCTGGTGGTGTCGTCATCGCAGTCAGAAATTCCATAGAGGTTGTCGAATGTATTTGTGAATTTGCTTAAAAATTGGTGAGGGTAAATTGCTTTTTGGAGTAGTTTATCTACCGCCCAAATCTTCTCAACAGAAATATCATACACACCTTGACTCGTTGGAATCAGTCTTCTGCCCATGCTCACCACAAGGTGATAATGTTTGGTGATCTAAATCTCCCTGGTGTAAAGTAGATAAATGACCTTCTGCATATAGAATATGTTGGATATGTACCTCCAGAGCAGAGAGATATTGTCTCCAGTGTCTGTGCTACATATTCTTGCATCCGACTTTCACAGCTGTATCCACTCCATCCAATGAAGGACTACACGTTGGACGTCTTATTCTCTTCGCCTTCAACTACTTTCATCATCCAGTCCAATGAATGCCTGGTCCATCAGGATGGGTACCATGTACCAGTGTTTTACAAGATAAAACTTCGTGGGGACTCGATTACTGATGTCGGAGTATCTCGTTTTGACTTTGTAAAAGCTGATTATTCTATAGTAAATAGTAAATTAAGTGAAACTAATTGGGACCGTCTACTTGGTTCATCTGACGTCAGCTCTCATGTGGACCAATTTTATAATGTTATGCGAGCAGTGATTGAAAATAATGTACCGATTAAGCATTATTCTGAGTCTACGTACCCTGCGTGGTACTCGATTGATCTCAAGCGACTTGTTATAGATAAGAAACGTACTCATGTAAAGTGGAAGTCCACCAGAACCCTCATCGACTATATCGAGTTTAAACGACTAAGAGCACTTTGTATAAGGACTTCTAAACAATGCTTCAGGGACTATATCTCGAATGTCGAGTCGCCTCTAACCAGAAATATCAAACACTTCTGGGCACACGTGAATCGCTGTAGGAAGACTGGTGGAGTCCCACTAAACGTAACCTGGAAGGATAGGGTTGCCTCGTCAGGTCAGGAGGGGGCAGATCTGTTCTCGGGCTACTTTGCTTCCGTGTATCGCCCTATCTCCAGGTTTGATCTCGTACTGGATTTGAGTATTCCTAGTCTCATTTCTAGCCTAAGTATTGATATCTGTGATGTACGCAAGGCAATCCTGCAGACTAGTGGTAAGTTCAGGGCCTGACGGAGTACCTAATTACTTTTTGCGGAGATGCGTTGACACCCTTGATAAACCCATTCTCGACCTATTTAATCATTCATTAAATCAAGGTGCGTTTCCTAACTAATGGAAGACTTCTTATATCCAGCCTATCTTTAAAAAAAGTAACAAACATGACGTCACTAACTACAGACCAATCTCTCAGATCAGTAGCGTTGCTAAGATTTTTGACTCAATTGTTGCCTCTAAACTAGCAGATGTTCTTCTTAGTTACATCATTCAGGAACAGCATGGGTTTGTGAAGGGTCGGTCTACCATCACTAACTTGCTATTATATGGTGACTACATTTTGAGAGCTTTGGGCAATCACACCAGGTGGACTCCATCTACCTGGATTTCTCGAAGGCCTTCGATACTGTCCATCACCATAAACTTTTGCATAAACTTTAGGAAATGGGGATTCACGGTAACGTTTTTCTCTGGCTAAAATCCTACCTGTTAGATAGAACTCAGATAGTACGCTTGCGTGGCTACAAATCGGGGGGCGTAAGTGTCACCTCAGGGGTTCCCCAGGGCTCGCACTTGGGCCCTCTGCTTTTTATAATTTTTATAGCACAGTGTGACCTAAGCCCGCACTTAAGGTGATGTTATATACCGACATAATTTTAAAAAGAGTACATCTCATGAAAATATCAATAGAATCATCCACAAAAAATTCTGAGTATAGTATTTACATATACGGAGCGCTTGACAGACGTGTTTTTCCAAAAAAATGATCAGAGTTTATTCAATTAAATAAAAACCGTACTATCGGTAAGTAGGAATCTGCAATTGACCTATTTTTAAAACGAGCACACTAACGAAAATACTAATAGAATCGCTCAAAAAATTGTCTGAATATAGTGTTTACGTGTCCGGAGTGCCTGACAGTTGTCTTTTTCCAAATAAACGTTTGAATGTTGATTTAAAAAATATTGAAATCAGGGTATCACATCACCTTAAGTCACGCCTATCCGTGCGATAAGTAGCCCATTATTGCACCGTGTATATCGTACTCGCTACGCTCGTGCGCTAACCTCACGGTGCAAAATGGACTGCTTAGCGCACGGATAGGCATGACAGCGGGCTTAGGTTAGGCTATGCTATAAAATATTGTACGATACGCGCTCGGGCCCTAACTTCACGCCATGCAATAATGGGCTACTTAAGGCACATGTATCGTAATGTACTATTATTAATGACATCACTCGTAACATTAAACATTGTGAAGTTCTGATATACGCGGATGATGTGAAACTATATAGAACAGTCAGCTCACCCTTGGACTCATCTGCGACTCAACGCGATCTCATGGCGATCCAAGATTGGACCACGACCAATAACTTGCGTCTGAATGTATTGAAATGCCAAATTATATCATTTACTAAGTCAGCAAATCCATTTGCGTTTGGATACGAATTGTACGGTGAACCACTTCAGAGGTCATCCTTTGTCTTAGACTTGGGCGTTATATTTGACCAGCGACTGTCTTTTCGTGAGCACCTCGACTTTGCCGTTTCAAAGGCTTCGCGATCGCTTGGTTTTTTGATACGTAACACCAGGGAATTCCGTAACCCTTAGTAATTGATCTATTTGTATAGAGCCTTAATTGTGCCTGGATTACTCTATGGCTCAGCTATTTGGTAACCTCCCTCTATACGGGAATATGTTACTATCTTGGAAGCGCCTCAACATAGATTCGTAAGATACCTTCTGTTTCGCATTGAGGAGCCAATGAGTAGACTGGAGCATGACTTTAGAGCTGCTCTCATATAACTTACCTACAATTAAGTCTGCATGAATATCATGACTGTCTCCTCGTGTTTAAGATCCTAGGGTTTTATATCAATAGTGCTCACTTATATGATATGTTCAGAGCACGATCTATGTTTTATAGCACGAGAAATCTCCCTGCCGTGTTGGAGGAGAGATCCAAATCTAACTTTTACTTTAATAGAAAAGAAATTGGAATCGACTACCCCTTACCGTGCGCTCTATCAATACTGTAGGCCTATTTAAGTCAGCTCTGAAGAACGAAGTTTGTTCCTACTCGTAGTTCCAGTTATATCATTGGCTTTAACCTCTTCGGAAGGTAAGCGAATAAAGCTTTGGATTGTTAAGCGAAGGTAGCTTTAATTTATCGGAACACGGAGAGAAATCTGTAGCAATTATCGCATGGATCCTAGCCATGCGGTTTTTGTACGACGCTTAGTACGATAATTGCACTAAGCCGATGGGAATAACGCAGGTCCGGTGGCGAATAATGCATGGCCGGTAGCGAATAACGCATGCGCCGATGCGTTCATCGCAACGCCCCCTACGTAGCAAAAACAGCAGCGAATCTCATGCGATAACCGCTACAGATTTCTCTCCGTGAAGGTATGCGAATTGGGCGCACTCGCTTGCGTTGTTGGCATTTATATTTTTATATTAATTTTATATTGATCAACTTTGTAAAAGGGCCTTTAGCCCGTTGAAATTTAAATAAATAAATAAATAAATAAATAAATATAAATCTATATAAGAAAAGTGGTCAAAAATTATTTTTACGGGATATCTTTTGGACACGTTTTCTTCTTTCTGATATCACGAAGTACCCGACACAAAGCATGTACAATTAAAAATAATACGTTTGACACACATTTTTTAATGATATTGTTCAAGAAAATTACATAAAAAGCCCTCTTCTTTAAACCTTGACCAGGAATATCCTACACAAAGTTTTACAAAAGAAAATGAAACTAGAAAGAAAGAGTTTTGATTTACTTTTATTAGAATTAAAAAATTTCCTTCAAAAGTTATTACAGTTCAAAGTTGGGCATCGAAAAGATATCGAGGAATCGACAGCCTCCGCTTTTAGTGTTTTTTTTATTTATTCCTACGATTTATATATAGTTATATCTTTTTGATGCTCAACTTTAAATTGTAATAACTTTTGAAGTAAATGAAATCTTTCTTTCTAGTTTCATTTTCTTTTTTAAAATTTTATATAGGACATTCTTGGGCTAAATAGCTGAGCTTTAAAGAAAAGGGCTCTTTTGACATTTTCTTAAAACATGTGTCACAAACGCGTATTTAATTGTATACACGCTTTTTGTCGTACACTTTGTAATATCAGAGAAGAGAAAACATGTCCAAAAGGTGTCCCTTTAAAAAAATGTATTTTTCTTATATATATATATATTTATATAGCAAAAGCAATCAGAAACAGATTTGCCAAACTCTACAGCGGTTCTCAACTAAAACGGTTATGAAAAAGAAATCCCATGATTTGTATAGCCTTTCTTAGCGCTCGATCGAATTAGGACTTTTCTTAGCAAAAGCTTGAGTTAAAACCTATCTTAGCACATTGAGAGAATTTTGGGGTCGCTTTCGTACTTAGTACGTACAGCAGACGAACCGTTCGTTTCGCGCAGCAGCTCTACCGAATTTGAGAGAGCTGGTGTCCTAAACCGCAAGACGTCTGCTGTCTTTTATTTTCTCGTACTACACTATCGCAGTGAAAAAAATTTGGAGAGTAGTTGCCCCGTGATTTTCGTGCAGCAGCAATACCGAAAAGAGGCGACTGTTGTGCTACAGAGGGTATCAGCCGTACCAAAACAATGGACAACTCTTTGTGTACATTTAAAAACGTAGCCGTACTACCTAGTACACCAGCGCTCCCGAAATTCTCTCAGTCCATTCCACCGAATTATAGTATATTACGCAACTAGGGAGGTAAAGAGTTGGCCAGTCCAGAGCACGTGTAAATTGACACCCGAGCCGAAGGCAAGGGTGGCAAACATGTGCCCTAGGGTAGCCCTCTTTATACCCGTGCTGCGTATACGATTTTTTTGCCTATCGAGGTCGAAAATACAACCTTCGCGATCGGGCCCCGGGAGTGAAAGTGGTACTTTCGGCCCGCTAGGTAAAAAAAAGAACCTTTTTTACCGAAAACTTGAGTTAAAACCTTTCTTAGCGCTCTGCCGAGTTAGAACCTTTCTAGCGAAAACTTCAGTTAGAATTTTTCTTAGCGCTGCGCACAGTTAGATCCTTTTTTCTCCCAGCTGATGATAAGACTTGTTTCTAGTATACGTATACCCGGCTCATAAGTGAACGGCATGACTTGAGGTACGACCTCACGTACTTTCCATGTCGGAGCTCCGACAACGGCGTGATCACCAGCAAGAGAAGACTAAACTAAGAAGGCTACCGAGTAGTCGAATGTGTAAAAGAATCTGGAAAATGTGGAACAATGGGCCAGAAGATGCTGTCGATACTCCGGCACCGCCAGGTCGCTTTCAAATCTCGCTGAGATCCCTTCGTTGAGCATTTCCAAGTCACTTTCGCGTTGACTGAAATATTTTATGTGCATAGACGGAAATGATGTTAAGTATTAAAGTATGGTATCTCAACGTTATCGGGATGGTGAAATAACACTGATTAAATTTACTACTTATTCTCTTCATACAGCTTAAAGGGATGTTGGAAGCCAGGGTATTTGATTTGTTTTTCACTTTTTAAGTCTTATATCAATTACTTTGTTATTGGCAGTTCTCCAAATTGATAGAAACAAATAAATGTATTTAAATAATGAAAAATATGATGCAGAGATTTGCAAGAATGCTCACATTTTCAAAAAATAAAAATTTGGCATAAAATAATGTTTAAGATAAGTAACTTGCTTTAACTGAGATCCAGAATTTTTAAATATTCTAAAATTACAAGGGATCGTACGTGGACTAGACATTGCTAGAAAGTATTTGCAAACATCATCAAGATTTTATTTTTATATTTTTGAATTTTACCGTCAATAATAACTTATGTTAGTTTCGTTACCAATGGGAAGAACGATGGAGCGAATTAAATAAATAACTCGTGTAAAAAACATGTGACAATCCGGGCGCTAACTCACGGATCCGAAATTTCTAGTCCGGTGCTCTGACCACTGAGCTAATGTCGCATTCTCTGCTTATCGTAATGCTGACGCATCTGGGTTCGGATATGACCAGTCGAGCTGAGCCCGCGTAACAGTACAAACTAAACTTATAGTTTCGTAATTAAAATATGCATCAAAACTTTATTTCGTAGCGTTTTTCGTTCGGAATACACAGACAGGCATTACAAAACTTCTTTCCCCTGAAGAAAAACTTGTCAGAAAAACTTACTTACTTGCTTAAAAACTTACTTACCTTTAGGAACGCCGATGAAAAGTTTATCATCAGCTCCAACCCTCTGAACAAAATATTGATATTTGTGATAATGATGTAGGCAAAAATTGAAGATTCCAAAGGCTGTTGCGTCATTTCCGAACCCTGAGCACAGGCTGAGGATTATCCTGATATACCTTGGATGTCGGTGGCGGTTCAGCCAGAGATCCGAGCATACGAGCATGAACTTTATAGGTCGCGCCTGTACTTCTCGTACTTTTTCATTTAGTACTCCATTCAGTCCTACTGCCTTTTTCTTCGTGTGATTTTGGCCTTTTTTCATCATTTTTTCATGGAGAATTATCACATTGGAAAATTTACAAATTTCTATAGGAAAAACTACATTTTTCATGTTAAAATGGAGACTGATAATTTTTTTACTGTTTCCAAATAAATATGGTAAATTTTATAACAACTCGTAGGGAATATTTATCGAGAATTGAAATTTTTTAAAATTTCACTTTTTATTACCGTCCTCGTCTTTATGTGCGATTTTCTATATATTTGAGGGTTTCACTAATATTAGTAATACAAAGAAATAAATTAAATAAAGAATAAAGATAATTAAACATTTTTTTAAATCAACGACGTATTTCCCCGTCCCCTCAGTAACTTGCCGGTTTCTTCTGTTTTTCGAAGTGGGGAGTCGAAATTCTTTGGTTACCAGGTCGAAAAAAAGGTCTCGTTTTTTTTTTATTAACAATTTTTAGAAACAATTAAAAAAAGTGCGATATTTTGATTTAAAATATTCCAGGCTATCATTTTCTGAGCAAAAATGGTTCTTATTAATTTTTTCGTCAGACCCATAGTTTTCGAGAAAAAAATTCCCAAAGTTTAAACAGTAAGATTTTTTAGGAATTTTATTCGCATGGGACGGTCCTGATATCCAAACATATAAGAATCGAAATTCAAAGTTAGACGAATATAATTCATTAAAAAGGCTTAACAAGTATAAACATTCTTTTTTTATAGATAAATTATTATATTAGCAGTCGAATAATCACAAAATGAGATTATTTTGTAATAGTAATTATTTATCATAAAGATAAAAACATGATAATACGATTGTCCCTTTACCAGACAGCAGTAAATGTTTATGTCTCAATTGTTCCATTTTTCATGTCCTGGTAATCGAACAAACATTTGCCAAAAAAAAGGTTTTATAAATAGACATTAATTATTTTAAATCTTTTATCTTATGCTTTTCTTCACTTGTTTGTATTATTACTGGTAAATACGAAAATTAAACACATGTTACCTATACAATATGGAGGTTACTTGTATACACAATCTGCTGTTCGAGTGATGGGACAGTGTATTTTATGACATGGCCCAGAACCCGAATGCGATTGAATTAAAATATACGATTGTCGGTAATGTTCGGTTATCGGAACCGTACCGTAACACACTTATAGATAATGCGTTTTAAAATTAAAGATTAAAGATTTTACTTTCGTGGTATGAAAATTTAAATCTACGATTATTAGTATATTGTTCAACAACAAGCCCATAAAAAAGTGTTCCGGCGCGCGCTCTTGTTGTCAGAGCTCGAGCCGGCGCCTTTTTTCAGATGCATTCACTGAATAAACTCTGGGGCACCGGGCGTCTCTAGGCTAAGAAAAAATAGTAGATTATACTAAAAAATTTTTCTACGCATGTATTATATTGTTGTACACAATAAGGAATGTACAAAAATGTAAGTTTGTATAAATCAACTAGTACTACTATTTATTGCTTAATAAACATGTAAATCTACAGGAAGAAGTCTCAGTACAATTTTACTATTTTTCTATGTTCTAACAAATATTACTAAACAAATAACCATTTATCAGTAAAGTAACAAATTTCTTCAAGTCAGTATTTACTCTGCTTCATTTAATGTTCGCAGTAAACAAAAGTACGATACGGAAGTTTTTACAATCTGCAAAAATATAACTATTCAGTAAATATATAAAAATAATTACTTGCAAGATGAGTTGCAAACATAAAAATATGTTTGCAAAGCAATTTGTGTTTTAAATTTGTTCTTTTGACTATTAATTTTTTCGGTAATGAATAAGACTTAATGAAGGAAAGTAGTGCAAACAAATATATTGAAACTTACTTTAGTAAACATATCTAATTGGATCAACATACAGCCTTTTGCCATCAATACCAATGGTTCCTGCGTTAGGACAATGAGTACATCATTTTTGAAACGTCTATTACATTCTTCTGGCCAATGTGAGTTGTAGATCGAGTCCAAGCAAGCACCACTCTAAATAAAAAAATGAAATCACGTTTACTAATGTTCATCTCATGGATGATAAAAAATATTACTGACCTCTTCAGCTATAAGATTTCCATACCAGGCATAAGTGAAAATTTGCAAAAACTTCGGGAGAAGATAACAACATAAGTGAACTAGATGACCCACACTAGCGTTGCTTTTAGCAGACTGTATAATAAATTTATTTGTAATAAAAATAAAAAGCATTTCTACGTTAATATAATGTTGTGACATAACTCTTAAATAAGGCAAAAGTACCACCTAGAAGCCTTTTCGGAATGGTTTTGAAATACTATAAAATATTAAACTATGGAACGTGATGATATGCAAAATTAATACAGAGGACCGTACTTATTTATTTATTATAAATTAAAAATAATATTAAGAAAAAACAATAGGAGCTGATGTGCACAGCTTAGAAACACCAGTTTTACGTGATGTACCTCATTTGGAACACTTCATGTCCGTCATTTGGAACACTTACTCATATAGCAAAAAACTATTATAACAGTTTTAATATATTCAAATGCATAATTAATTATCAAATTGTAATATCTATCGTATATTTTAAGTGGTACCAGCCATCTCTAAGCGCGCTTTGCGCGCCATAATTTTAGCACAACTCCGCGCCACTTTTGTTTTTGTAACTCACTACCCATCACTCCAACCAACCAAATCACGAATAAATTGATATCATAACAAATAGGATCATTTTTTAAAGATAGGACTAGCGGATTTTTGTGCGCGCGATGCGTGCACATGGTCCTATATATTTTCAACTCTACCCACCAATGAGAGAAAGTGAAGATTTATCCATCTTACAATATGGCTGACCTCTAATTTGAACATGGCTGCCTCCAATTTGATACTTAATCGTGGTCTCTCTTTTATAGATGGACTAGCGGATTTTTGTGCGCGCGATGCGCGCATGTTATCCTGTATATTTTCACCTTTACCCACCAATGAGAGTCAGTTTTATTCATCTAACAATATGGCTGACCTCCAATTTGAACATGGCTGCCCCCATTCTGGTGGAAATCCAAAACATTTTATAACTAATAACTGACTATTTCAGAAACTTGCTATGAAATGGGAATTTATCTTGTCTAGTTTCTAGGTCCCGGTGAAACGGTATTTTCACTGCCTTTACGATAACGCACCACGAAATCCCACTGACTTAATTCCATTGCCCAACGAGCTAATCTACCCGATGGGTTTTCTATTTTATTAAGCCATTTTAGCGATTGGTGGTCTGTTATTACGGTAAACTGATATCCTTCCAAATAATGGCGCATTTTCCAAATACCCCACTTCACAGCTAAACACTCCAGCTCTGTTACGGAATAATTTTTCTCTGCTTTATTCAGTGATCGGCTGGCGTATGCAATAACATACTCCTTTGTGCCGTCGCTTTGTGAAAGCATTGCTCCTAGTCCTTGCAGACTCGCATCCGTCTGTAGAATAAATGGTTTGGTCCAATCCGGACAAGCTAATACGGGAGTTTCCGTTAGTCTACGTTTTAATTCTTCGAAAGCTTTTTGTTGTGCGTCGTCCCAATACCATTTAATTTTCTTTTGGAGTAATTTATTCAACGGTGAAGCTATTTGTGACACGTTTTTGATGAACCTGCGATACCACGATAAAAGACCCATGAATCTCTTTAGTTCTTTTGTGTTAACCGGTGGCGGTAAACTAGTAATGGCTGCCACTTTTTCCGGGTCGGTGTGCAAGCCCTCCCGGTCTACTACGTGCCCTAGATATGTCAACCTGTTCCGTGCAAAATGGCATTTTGCGGGATTCGGCTTAAGTCGCGCTTCCTGAAGTCGTTTAAACACTTCAGTCAATTTCTCTATGTGTTTCTCGAACGTATCTGTTACTATGATGATGTCATCCAGATATGCAAAGGCGTTCGGCGCCATTTCGGGTGTAATTACTTGGTCTAGCAGACGTTGAAACGTTGCCGGGGCCGTGTGAAGTCCGAAAGGCATGACGTTAAACTCGAACAATCCTTTTCCCGGTACTGTGAACGCGGTTATCGCTCGACTTTCTGGGGTTAAGGCTACTTGCCAATAGCCGTTCTTTAGATCTATCGAGGATAAATATTTCGCCCCTCTGAGTTTATCTAAAATTGCATTGATATGTGGGAGCGGATAGGCGTCTTTCTCCGAAATTTGATTTATCTTTTGGAAATCAATACAAAATCTGTGTTTTCCGTTTTTCTTTTTCGTAATTACTACTGGGGAGCTCCACGGGCTTTCCGACGGTTGAATTACCCCTTCCTCTAGCATTTTCTCGACTTCCTTGTTAATTATTTCCTGCATAGCCGGATTCCTGGGTTGGTATCTCTGTTTAATGGGTGTTTGTTCGATAACCCTAATTTTGTGTTGAATCAATGGCGTAGTCCCTTGAATGTTTTCGAACTCGGCCATTTTTTGTTCTATGAATTCCTCTAATTGTTCCTCCTCCGCTACCGTTAATTGAGCTAAACCTACTGGTTTTCCGACGGAACATAACCCCTCGGTGCCGTCTGTTCTCCCGGTTTTGATCTGATTTCCATTTAACATTAGTTGTATTTCTAGTTTAACAAGTATGTCCATTCCGAGTAAAAAATCGGTTGTTAATCCTTCCATAACCAAAAAACGGTGTCGTAAGTTTTTGCCTTGTACTCTGCACTCTCCAGATATACTGCTCTCAAGAGTGGCAGAGGTACCATCGGCCATCCGTGCTGCTTTTTGTTCCGCCTGATTTACCCACCCTTGCGAAAGGCATTTATTCGCCGCGCGCGGTTTATATATGATCCTATTGATCCGGGATCTATTAGGCCTCGAAATTTCTCTCGACCGGCGTTGACTCGAACGAAATAGCGGCTGTCGATATCGGAGTTCTTGTTTGCGTGGGCCGGTCCTGTCCCGGGGTGGGTCCGACCCTTTTTTCGTTTCCCGGCGCATCTATATTCTCGTGGCATCGGCAATCGCGTGTTAGTATACCGTCTGTCCCACAATACGAACAAAATTTCCTTTGTGGATTCCGACAGTTCATTCTCCTATGTCCGCGTTGTCTGCATTTCCAGCAGCACGTGTTCCGGTCGTACGTGGTCGTTATTTCCATAATATTCCCAGCGTTAATTCTTAATCTCTCTCCATTTCGTTCTTTACCGGTTTGTACTAATACTTCTTCAATTTCCTCGACGCGTTGGATTAGTTCGTTGACGTTGTTGAATTCCGACCGTCGAATGTGCAATCGTAATTCGGCGCGCATGTTATAGTATATATTATCGAGTTGTGTTTCGCGGTTTATGCCCCCTCGACGGCGCATTAACGTACTCAGTGCCGTGGCGTAGCTTCTAAATATCTCGCCGATTTTTTGTCTTCGCTCGCTTATTTGTCGATCAAGATTTCGTCGTTCTCCCGGCGGTATATAGAAGCTGCGCAACGATTCTTTGAGTTCAGCGTAACTATTTATAGGCTCTAAATTTCTGTACCAAAGTTGAGCTTCCCCCCGTAATAATTCCGGGAATCCTATAAGCAGATTTGCATCGGTGAAGCCGTATGCTTTACGTAATTCCTCAACTCTTTCTAAAAAACCGTAAACGTCTCGTCCGTCGAAGTGGCAGTTCCATTTTCGCATTTGATCGAGGGTTTTCGCGGTCGCGTTCTCTACCGTTAGATAATTTATCTGGTCTGTGTTTGCATCTTGGTTCGATATTACAAATTGTGTTTGCATGCCCTGTGGTGTTGATGCGTTATTTGTTTGTTCTTCCATATCGCGGGTCTTATCTAATTCCTCATTGTATTCCTCCGCGTCTTCTGGTTGATTTTTAAAGTGTCCCGGACTTATTTTTGCTATCGCTACTAGTCGCTGTCGTAGTTCCGTTACATTTCCTGTATTATCGATTTGTAATTTCGCTAGTTCGTCTCTGAGTTGCTCTTTTCGAAGCTTGTACACCCATCCGACTTTCCCCATGATTACTAGTATTGCTCGATTCCGAAAAAAAATTTTATTTTGCTTTGTATAATTTATTTCAATATTAGATGTTGTTTGAAAAGTTTATTTTGTTCCTTCGCGTGAAAAAAACTAGTCCCTGTTCGGGCGCCATGAAACGGTGATTCATGCGTAAGGATTGCTCTCTTTGAGAATAGCTAAGCGGACAGGATTCGAAAGGGAGAGCAATTGAAATAAATCAACAAAGCCAAATAATTAAGTATAAAAGAAAAGTAACAAATTTATTATAGCTTAAATCTACTTCACAATCGGTTCGGTTTTGGCGTAGATCTGAAACAAACAATGATAATACACGAGCATTAAGCCTGCTACTAGAGTACGCGAGTTTGGGGACGCGTGATCACGGTTCTTCACAAGTAGGCGAGTGCGCTCCCACTACTTGTGAACAACACCCGGGTAACGAGTGCGCTCATATACCCGGGGAATCATCTCAGCGCTACTTCTGGTGCAGAGTAACGAGTGCGCTCATATACTCCGCTCCGTCGGCAGGGCTCCAGGCTTTAGCGATTACGGCACTGGGCTGAGAGAATCCTTTCCACGGCGCACGAGGCGGTATTTATACCCGCTTCGCCGTGTGCTGTAGAGACAGCGCGGTGGGGCGCGTTATAGCTTGCGCGTCGTATGCGACGCGTGGTCGCGGCGCTCGGTGGAGAGGGAAGCCGACTACTCAGTCGCCTGCTCTCTCTCCTCGCTGTACGAGCTCCGGTACTTGTATACATGCGTGTGTACATGTATGTACACATTCGTACGCTCGCTCTCCCATGCCGTTGACAGGTTCGGCTGCTTTCTCTTTCTAGCGCACGCATGCTAGGAGAGAGAAAGCTTTTTATGATCGCGATTTCGTATCGATGCGTCTATTGATCAGATGCATCGTTACAAACGCGTTTTCCCCTGTTATATGGCCATTTAATATATTGATAATAATACAATGAGTTTTTCGAAGACAAGCACAAGCTTGTTCTTGAGTATTTTAACCCTTTCGTACCGAGACCCCTTTCCCGGGGAAAAAGTGACTTTTTTTTTGTATACTATAATTGTGGAGGCTTTAACTAAGATCAATTGACAGTTTTTTTTCTCCAAAAGTGTCGATAAGTACTATTTTCCAAGTGGATCTTGGAGGACCCATACAACCCATACCCGCTAATAGAATTATTTTATTGAACTCGGATAGTAATAAATTCTTAGTAGGTTATCTCATTAACAAGATCCATCACTCAAAATAAAAAAAAATATAACCATTAACCATTTTTTTATTCTAAAATAAATCATTCAAGATCCCAATTTTCATTGCCGAGCCCTTTTTTAATGTACTAAACGAAACGGAAGAAAACAAAAAAATTTAATTTTAATGGCCAGAGGGGCTTCCCTTTGAGTAAGAGAACACGACTAAATAAGTAGATTTAAAAAATTATTTAATTTCAGATTTCTACAGCATGTTGAACAAAGTGGGTCCTACAGGACCCATACAGTACGAAAGGGTTAAAGGTATTAAAACTGATTAGTTTTTTTAGTCTCGAAATGGCTAGCAGAAGGCTTGCTGTTATGACAAGGAGTGAGAGACAGAATCAGATGAAGAAATAAAAGTTTTGCTGAATTATTCATAGAACGAGTACAACAAATGATCTTTTAGTTAATATTAAATATTTATGTATATTTTGGTAAGCCATCCAGTGCACTTTAATACTCTTTCATATAGGATAGAATTAGTAAGAACATCAAATACGAATGTTTTGTTGTGACGTCAATCTAAGAAATAGGCAAATAATGGTCGAAAAATCGTTTCATCATAGCCATTAATTACCAGGGTAATTCGATACTTAATCGTGGTCTCTCTTATAGATGGAAATGTGCGTTACATTAACTTTTTCATCTAAAATAAAATATAATCTATTAAGTGTAGTTATGCGACGGAGAGAGAAAAATAAAAGTTTTTCCAGGTCTCCCGAATTCATAGCCTGAACAATTCATAGCCCGACAAACCCGTTGAAACATCGCATGAACTATACAACATCTTTGTAGTTAATTATTTTTCCCTGCTCCCAACGGATCTAGTCTGAATTGACTGAATTCTTCTTACTATATTTCTGCAATGGGGAGTGCAATCGTGAATAAGATTAATCACACTTTAGACTAAAAAATTAATGTTACGCATACTCACCATATAGAATATATGATAGAACCCTAAATTTGACAATTCATCATATATTTGAATGAATAAAAAGTATTTTAATGGCTGGAACACTCGTGTGAATACGTGTTTCAAATACGCCATATATGCATTGTCCGTCATTTCAGATTGTTTCAAACGAGGGAAATTAAAAAAATTGATGTATAATATAATCATACATAAATAGAATCTACGGTATGCCAACTTTCATGTAAACTATTACATGTAGTTAAATTTTTGTTAAAACTTAAAGAAAGCTTGAATTAAATATGGAGTAGCGATCAGCTGATTTCACCAGAATCATATCAGCTTTTCACGTTTATACAAGTACCTCAATTAAATAACTTTTTTCTATTAGTTCTATTGAAGAGAACTGTTCATAATTTTAGCTACACAAATAAAAGTATCTACTAAAACTAATAACATTTATCTTTTTTGTTAAAACTGTAATTTTCTTTTTATACTAAAATAATGCTAGTATTTCTAAGAGGGTCTACATTTGACGAAGTGTTTCTAGGTGGTACTTTTATCTTAGTAAGAACGTTTTATTAACGTTCCTACGTTTCATTGATTTTTTTATATTGCTAAAGAAGACATGTTTCTACAGTGTTATGCAACATAAAAATGTCTTATCTTGTTCAAATCTACAAAAAATTTAGAAACTCTAATCTGTATCATAGCTAAAATATTTCTACAACAAAATTATAATAATTTCAATGTTTAATTGACTACTTCGATATTGTTAAAAATATTATTAGTCTGACTGTAGTACAGATTTCTTAAATAAACATATAATTTAATTGCTTTTGTATATAGTTACTGTTTCTAAAATATACAGAATCACTTCCATGTGTAATAATAATTACTCCAATCGCATTATACCTATTAAGTATGTTTTTAAAATTTAATTTTACGATTTGTTCTAGACAAAGCAGAACATTTCTGCTTTTTGACAACATTGCAGTGCAAAAAATATTTCTTGGTATTTTCAACGTTAGCAATTGCTAAGCAACTAACGGAACGTTAATAAAACTGGATTTGTTTGTCAGGAATCATAATAAATCACGTATTTAAAATTCCAAACGTTCATAATGAACGAAATATTAACTTCAAGATTCTAATTTTGGTTAGAATTCGTCGGAGTGGTTTAAGTGGTGACTGCAAGAGTGAGAACTGAAGAGATACAGTTATTATCATTTGTTCAATGTATGAAGTAGCCAAATTCGGCTAAATCTGAAAATGGCAAAAATCTTTCGTTCCCAATGAACATTCGAAATTTCAAGTACCTAATAAATCAGAGTTTTTCTTTCAAATCACAAACGTGATCGTAAAAGTATTTTTCACCTACAATCACTGGAGAAAAATCATGGGAATCACCTCTGGAATCGTATAATTCTGATTAAGATTCTTCGGTAAAAAAACTGTTCTTTTTATTTTCTACAGTAATATACACGGTGCACGCAAGCATACGCACCTATGCAGGCACAAACAAATCTTAATTTATGTAATTATTTATAATTATATCTTTGGAGTATATTGAGAAGGTTATGCCTGAAAACAGGCGGCAGTAAGAAAAAGGATGAGAATCAAATTTCAAATCTCACTGCAATGCAGGAACCTGATACGTTTCAGTAGTATAAAATTTCAATAAAATTCTATTTGTCGTTATTTCTTGATTGCAATAATAAAATTTGGCTCTAATTAATATTTAATACTCCAAAAAGTTCGATAGAATGCTTTAAAAAAGAAAGTAGATACAAAAAATAATAATAATATTTATACCTCTGTAACTTGGAAAATCAGAGAACACAACACCAAAGCACCTGAGATGGCCAGCCAAATCGAAATCAACCCATAAATCTCCTCCAACTTATTCTTCACTTTTATCAACAAATGATGTCTCTCGATGCAATCATTCAACTCTTTTTTGTAATTATCAGAAACTCGCAAGTTGTTGAACCTCTTTCCAAGTATCCTAAGCTCACCGCACATATGCAGTCCGTAGACTCCGAATACACAATCGACACCAACAGTAACCGTCCACAGAGATACAGCAGCCATGACTTCCACCGAATACAGCATCCAGTGGATCACTCCTCCAGGTTCATATGAGAAAGGATAGACCGATGGAAAGACGCGAACGTATTTACCGTACCTCCTCAGAGCCAAGATTGGGCCGATGCCGTACATTGAGAATGACACCGCCACGGATATGGCATGTGTGTTCATGAAGTAAGCGAACGCTGTGATACGATTTAGAAGGTCCGGTCGATTTTCGTGGATCTCCAAGTCTTTTCGGTACTTGCTGCCAAGTACGTCATTGAGAAAGGCGATGTCTTCGTGATGTATAAGGAAAATACAAACCTGTAATAAGTCTTCTGTGTTATACTAAAAGTATTGCACGTATAAATAGAATTTATCAAAAATGAATTTTGCTTAAAGTAATCGCTTTAATATTTTGACAGATTGTGTGATAAACTAGATACCCATAAAGATGCAATAATACTCCTTAAATTAATTCTCTACATAATACTTCTGTTTAAATATTAAGAAAAGAAAAAATTTAATTATGTAAATATAAATCTTTTTCATCATATAAAATACAGAGAAGTTGTATCAATTATATTATTAACTTAAATTCAAAGATGAAATTAAAATAATTCTTGCAAATTAGTAATTTCTAACTGTTTGTGTTTCAATTATTTCATTTAAATCGTATAATGAATTACCTGTATTACAACAAAATATATATAATTGTCTCTTGTGTGATTAATCTTGTGCTCTAAATACTCAAAAATAATATCTAAAAGATTTTTATTTAACTGTCATTAGGTTCTTAAATTATTACACCTCACCTTCATGAATGCCGAAGAGAAGCTAATAGCCAGTCCCATACCTCTGGTCAATATCATAATGTTATTGATGTTCTTGATACAAAAATTCGAAACTGTCACCATTATCACGAACGTCGAGAAGAACGTTGCGAAGGCCATCGTTTTTTTGAGAAATGGGTGAACATTTGGCCACAAACCAGCCGCGATCAAAAAGAATTTGACGTTCCTGGTGTAACTACTGTACCTCTTCATATCCACTTCCATGGTAGCGGAGAGGATCCTTGTCTCGCAAGGTACAATCTGCGACTGGGCTCGACATCACGATAATATTGATCGGTCGCGAAAGGCGTTTTCATGGAAAATGAGCAGGTTGGTGATTGGAAAATTCCCGGACATTATGCAGTTTCAAGTTTTAAGTATGGCAATTGATGTAAAATGCGTCGTCGTGCGTTCTGGGAATGAACAGATGCATGAAGGGGGAAGTGCAGAGTTCAGTTGATGGTCGGAAGCATTCCGGGTGCACATTCGTATATTCATATGTAAAGGAGTCACAGTTTTTAAGTACTAACATCTTCGTACAATAATCAAAGTTGACCATTAATTCTGGAAATTGATAGAAATCATTTAATGCGTACATCTTATATGTATAAAGGATGACTCTATAATGCGGTACGTTCTATTTGAAACTGTTTTTATTTTTAATTTTTCTATAGGGTTTTGTAATAGTAAGATGATGGCTCGAACGGCAGCTTTTTGTTGTAATGTAAGTGTTGGTCTCTGACGATCTTGCTCTCCAGTGTTGTGTGTAGATGGAAAGAAGGATGTAGAATAAATACAACAATTTTTTACGTCAACGTTCCGAATTTTTATTGAATTTCTTCTTCAGGACTAGTTGCATAGATAAGGTGTTGACTGGTGGTACCGAACATGACCACCCCTATAATATGTAATACCTTATTTATCTAACTAATTAGTCCTGAAGAGGAACTTCAATAAAAGTTCGAAACGTCGACGTAAAAAATTGTTGTATTTTTTGCCACCCATCTTTTCATCTACACACAACACTGGACAGCAAGACCAGCAGAGACCAACACTGACATATACGATTTTAATTTTTTAAGTAGTGCTATTTTGTATTTTCTGGAGACATTGTTTTGAAAGAAATAAAAAATGTTTCATGGATGTTCTATCGAGTAGTAATATATTTTTCGAAATATCTATTACAACATAAAATAAAATTCTTTTTTCATATTGATTTATTTCATGTGGTAATTTGTTTGTTAACCCTTTCGTACCATATGGGTCCTGTAGGACCCACTTTGTTCAACATGCTGTAGAAATCTGAAATTAAATAATTTTTTAAATCTACTTATTTAGTTGTGTTCTCTTATTCAAGGAGAAGCTCCTCTGGCCATTAAAATTATTATTTTTGTTTTCCGTTTCATTTAGTACATTAAAAAAGGGCTCGACGATGAAAATTTGGATTTGACGAAAATTCGGATCTTGAATAGTTTATTTTAGAATAAAAAAGTGGTAAATGGTTATTTTTTTTTTTATTCTGAGTGGTGGATCTTGTTAATGAGACAACGTACTCAGAATTTATCACTATCTGAGTTCAATAAAATAATTTTATTGGTGGGTATGGGTTGCATGGGTCCTCCAGGACCCACTTGGAAAATAGTACTTATCAACACTTTTGGAGAAAAAAAACTGTCGATTGATCTTAGTTAAAGCCTCCACAATTATAGTATACAAAAAAAAGTAACTTTTTCCCCGGAAAAGGGGTCTCGGTACGAAAGGGTTAAATAGACTGCACCAGTATGAAGTATTAAATTAATTTCTCTACATTTCTTTAGATCGTTGATTACATAGTTTTTTATTTTTAATAGTGTGACAATCTCATCGGATCTCGGATTTCTTTTTTCCTTCTAACTTAATTTTTACAACATAAAAACTATTTTCCACTCAAAATGAGTCCATTTTAAGCGTTTTCCGAGATATATGTATGTCTGTACGTATGTATGTAATCAATTATCTCAGCGAAATTTTTATAGATCCAAAGGGGCTTTAGAGCAGATACTCGTCTAATTATAAGTAACTGACAGTTCTCTACCAAGCCGAATCCATCGGAAAATAAAAAAGCAAAACGGCAGAGCAAATAACAATTTAAAAAAACCGATTTTTAATTAAATTTAAGTCGAAGACCACTAATGCATCTACTAAAACTAATTAAAACACGTCTTTTTTACACTAAACATTTTTTTCTACGAACAATATTTGGCAATACAATAGCGAAAAAACCGACAATAACATCAAAAATAATCTTTTTTTTGCTATTACTTTACAGGATTAGCTTTACACAAAAATATTAAATGCAAAAGTTATAGATAATACTGAAAAAAAAAATTTTTACTATTTATTTAAATACACCTGAAATAGTCGATTTTCGCCTTTTAATCATCAGTATTGCTTTCTCAAAGAGAAAGCTTGGTAACGGGGAAATTTTTCGACCTTGAGATTTCGATGATTTTCGATATTTCTGAGCTCTCTGAGTCGAAATATGCGTTTTCTAGAAAATGTCTGCGTTTATGTATGTGTGTGTGTGTGTGTGTGTATGTGTGTGTGTGTGTGTGTGTGGGTGCGTGTGTGCATGCGTGCGTGCGTGCGTGCGTGCGTGTGTGTGTGTGTATGTGTATGTTATAAATTTGTCGGCAGCATAACTCGAAACTGGGCAGAGATATCAAGTTTATCTTTGGCAGATACATAAAGCTTCTTTTGAAGTTGTGCAAGTTCAATTATATAGTTGATCAGGTAATGTTAAGTATTTAAAAAATAAAAACGAAAAATATGGAAAAATCAAAAAATTTTTTTTTCTTCGCCGGGGGTTTGGATATCGGTCGGAAGTAGGCCCATTTTCTGAAAGGTCTTGAAATTTCCTATCTATCCATACTTTTTTCAGCCCGATTGGATATTATTAAGTCGGTTAAAAAAAAATAAAGAAAAATATGGAAAAATCGTAAATAATTTTTTTGCTCTGGGTTTAGATATCGGTTGGGAGTAGGCCCATTTTCTAAAAGGTCTTGAAATTTCCTATCTACCCATATTTTTGTCGGCCCGATTGGATAATATTAAGTCTGTTAAAAAAAAAAAGAAAAATATGGAAAAATCGAAAATATTTTTTTACGCCCTTGGGTTTGGATATCTGTCGGAAGTAGTCACATTTTCTTAAAGGTGTTGAAATTACCTATCAATCCATATTTTTGTCTGTCCAAACGGATAATATTAAGTCGGTAAAAAAATAAACATATGGGAAAATCGCAAATAATTTTTTTCATCGCTTATACAGAAATTGTACTTTAACATCCTAGAGCTACCACTACAAAATTAAAGAAAAAAAGCGCGCTTGAGTTAGAGGATATTTGAAACCTTCGCCGAATTATATGGTTTTTGAAACCACTCTATGAGTTGGTCGATTTTCGAAGTCTTCACTGAGTTAACGGGGTTTTGAAGCAAATGCCGAGTAGCAGGTTTTCGAAGAAAACGCCGAAGAAATTTCGAAGAAATGCAATTAATTTATAAATTCAATAAATAGCATGTGATAATACCTTAATCTTTACACGAAAATATTAGATATAAAAGTTTTAAATAACAATGAAAAAAATTTTTTCGTTCAACATTTCCGTGTATAATCAATTCCTGGCGATCTAAACCTATAAAAACGATTTTAATGAATCAGGGCTTAAATTTTATCTGTTACTGTCTACTTTTATAATTTTTTTTCCTCGTTTTCGTATCTTAAATATTTGCAATGTGACACTCAATGGAAGAGACGTCATTTTTTAACGAAATAGACGATATTTGAGATTAAATTGCCCATATCTCAAGAAAAAGGGCCCATTTGACGGAAATGTGAGCACTGGGCTTCATTTTTAGGTACCAGAAATCGACTCTCCAATGCCCGCTAAAATCCGTTTCCCGCAGCTGAAACCCTCTCCTTGTCAGTCTGGAGCGCCGCCGCCAGGCAGCACATGGTGATTTAAGATGCTGATAAAAGGGATCCGTTCGGATATATATAGGAAAGTGTGCGACGCAGGGGTCGGCGGACGGAATCGCCCACCACGTCTTTTAATTCACTGAAAAGCAATGAGTTTTCAGTTTAATGGCAGTTTGATTAGAAAGTCACATGAGATGAGACGTCATATGAGTTTCTAAAGAACTATGATTACTCTGTAAACTCATATGAGATCTCATATGAGTTCTCGTACGAGATCTCGTGTCATAACCTCATATCAGAACTCGTATGCGAATAATATGAGTTACTCATGTGACTCTCATATGATATCTCATAAAATCAAGTGAGTTCTCATATGGGTTCTCATATGAGTTTTTTCAGTAGGGCGGAATCCAAAACATGATATATATATATTTATTAGACGGGCTAAAACCCTTTGTACAAAAGATAAATACAGGTGGTTGGATTACAAAGTTGTTTATCATAAAGTAATAAATATATAATATTTTAATATTTAATAGAGAGAGATCGGACGGCACTCTTAAAAAGCGAAATATTAAGAATCGCTGTAATGTGAGAAGGGAGGGTGTTCCATGAGCGTTTTAAACGATTAATAGTAGAGTAAAAACCGGTATTCGAGCTACAGGTTTAAATAATTTTTAAACCCAAGTAGCCGGAGGATGAGGTCCACGCATAAAAGAAAATCATGTAGATATGAAGAAATAAGCAAAACGATTATTTAAATAATTTTTAAACCCAAGTAGCCGGGGAACGCGAGGTCCACGCATATTAGGAAATTTCGTAGACGTGCAACAATAAGCAAGACAATTATTTAAACAATTTTTGAACCCCAAGTAGGCGGGGGATACGAGGTATCCACATATAAGGGAGTCATGTAGACATGAAAAAAACCGCTGCCAATTCATTGGCCCGTGGCTTCCTCAAACTTAATTTGCTTATTCCTTTAATTAAGTTTTAATAACAAAATTTATAATTTTTGCAACAATTTATGACATAATTATAATTAAATTCATTTATGAAGATTAAAAAGTTTTAATTTTTAAATTAGGTATAAAATATGAATAAAATAATAGGTATGATTTTTTTTTTTTAAATGATGTGTGAAAAATAAATAAAATAATTGATTGTAATATTATCGTCAAAACCTTTTAAAATTCCTAAATAACCTTTACTTCAAATTATATTTTCTTTGTGAAATTTCAGACATAGGGTACTTGTCTCTAGTAGTATGCCTGCCCGTATTTGTATGCTCTTTCTGGAATTTCCAATGTAAGGAAAAGGTTCTAACCTTAAAAATAATAAATGACTATTACAAAGCAAAAGCAGGTAAATAACACGCGTGCATAGCGCATAGTGCATGTTATTTCCATTTTCTAGTATACATAAATGCGTTCCCGAATAATTGCGATTTTAAAAGAGGGCTAAAATAGTTTTAACTTCAAATATCTCTGAAATTCATAAATGAATTCTTTTACCCTAAGAACTCTTCTAATAAATAATATACAAACTCTACATCTCCACCAAATATCAAAGAAATTAAAACAATTTTAATGTAGTTATATTGTACGACAACAAAGAAAGTTATTTTCAAAAATACTAAAATTTTAAATATCGAACATCTCAAAAAATAACCATATAATCTGAATGAAATTTTACACAGGTATTACCTATATCGCATACAAAATAGTTTATAAATTTTAAGCTGATACATGAAGTCGTCATTGAGAAATTACGATTTAAAAAAAAAACCGTAAAAAATACCGCAAAAAACCGCCGGGGGACGTGAGCTCCACGCATATTAGGAAATTTCGTAGACGTGCAACACAATAAGCAAGACAATTATTTAAACAATTTTTAAACCCAAGTTGGCAGGAGATATGAGATCCACGCATATAAGGGAGTCATGTAGACATTAAAAAATAAGCAAAACGATTATTTAAATAATTTGTAAACCCAAGTAGTCGGGGGACGCGAGGTCCACGCATATTAGAGAATTACGTACACTGTTAAAATTCTGCATGAAAATTAATGTATGTACTGGAAGCAAAATTACATCGTAGTACATTAAATTTAATGCAATGTAGATTAAATTTAATAAAATTTACATTAAGTTTAATGCAATTTACACTAAATTTCATGTACCGTACATTAAATTTAATAAAATTTGCATTAAATTTAATGTACTGCAATGAAATTTTGCTTCCAGTACATACATTAATTTTCATGCAGAATTTTAACAGTGTAGACGTGCAACAATAAGCAAGAGAAATATTTAAACAATTTTTAAACCCAAGTAGGCGGGGGATATGAAGTCCACGCATATAAGGGAGTCATGTAGACATGAAAAAATAAGCAAAAAGATTATTTAAATAATTGTTTTGGTTATTGTTGCATGTATACATGACTCCCTGATATGCGTGGGCCTCGTGTCCCCCGACTACTTGGGTTTAATAGTATATTGTGTGCCAAGGGCGTAAAGTGCGTCTTTTTAGACCGAGTGTGGGATTGCAGTACGAGTCGAAGGTGAGCTAGCACGAGCCGAAGGCGAGTGCGTTTGCGAACCGAAGACGAGTACTGCAACCACACGAAGTCAAAAAACCCTCTTAGCCCTTGGTGCATACCATATTTTTTGTGCCGCAAGTATAGATTTCTGCGTTTTTTCAAAATATCGATGATTTTCTTAAACAATCTTGAAAACTCCATTCAAAAACGACAGTGGGCGCTTTTCGATTTTTTACCGCCCCCTACGGCGACCAGCGGGCGTTTTTCGATTTTTACCGCCCACTACGGCGAGCAGCGGGCGCTTTTCAGTTTTTACCGCCCACGGGCGGTCAAGCGGTCGCTTTCGGCTCTATTAGTAGATTCAGAAAACGCGAAAATCGTGCTTGCGGTACAAAAAAATTATTTAAATAATCTTTCGGCTTATTTTTTCATGTCTACATGACTCCCTTATATGCGTGGACCTCATATCCCCCGCCTACTTGGGTTTAAAAATTATTTAAATAATCGTTTTGCTATTTTTCCATGTCTACATCACTACCTTATATGCGTACTCCTCCCACGGCTACTTGGGTTTAAAAATTATTTAAATAATCTTTTTGTTTATTTTTTCATGTCTACATGACTGACTTATTATATGCGTGGACCTCATATCCCCCGCCTACATCTGTTTTACTGTTTCAGTTTCCTCTTTTTCATGAAAATCTTCCTCTTTTTTTGTTATAATTTTCCTCTATTCCAAAGAGAGTTCGATCCCTGTAGTAACGAAAATAACTATTGTTATCTTATATTTATATTTCAAATAGGATTATATGAAAAAGCCATATGTACGTAAAAACGCAAGTTTATTACATGAATTAAAATTCATGAAAATAAAAAATCATTTTTTTTTTTTTTTTAGAATAGGGCTCCATTTTATTTTAGGCCTGGGGCCCCATGGTATTGTAAAATGGCTCTGCTTGTAGTCAAGTTGTACAAAATAAGAAGAGCGATCTTAAACATCCCGAAAAATGTCAATTTGAATTTTTCGCAGCGTTTTCATGCTGCGACACTCAAGACTATTCATAATAGTGATGCAAATATTGATGTGACTATAGTGAAATTGAACAAAAAGTATTTAAAACTGAAAATTTTAAAGAAAACGTTTTGTCTAACAATTTAAAAAGACCTAAAAGGGAGATAAAGCGTAACAGCAGATTATCAGAATATATATTAATTTTTCTTTAACGCTTTAAACTTGTATATTAGAATAAAAATTTTTGTTTTTACATTCATTTAGTTTCTTTATATTTTATAAAGAGCATAATTATTTTGAAGAGCTTTAGTTTATATATTTTCTGTTGCCTAAAAAAGCTGTGATTGTAAAAGAATACTGTGATGTAGAAAATATCGATTGAATAAATACTAGTAACAATATTAGTAGTTGTTATTTATTTGTCCAACTGCCGTTAAGCTAGGTAAACAACCTGAGAAGTCAGAGCTTCGGATGTCATGATTGACTACTACGTTGAAGTATTTCATGCTACCATTTATCGCTTGCACATGAAATCGATTTTTAATCGTTACGCGTTGTTAATACTTAATATCCCGTCAATTTTAACATTTATAGTTTTGCTTGAAAATTTTGAATTCTGCTTAATTAAAGGTATAAATAAGGTGGTCAGGTAGCCGGTAACGGGGTCTACGTGATGCGCTCCGTAGCTTTGATCGTCCACCATGACTGCGATGCGTTCCAACACCTAGAGACCTAGACGCAAAAAACTAAGAGCTCACCACATTATAGTCATCGTCATCGGCTACACCGAACACCTGGACGACGTATTAAATGCGCCCTGAGATCAAAGCGCAAAAAACCACGGAACGCACCACCTAGACTCCGTCATCGGCCATCCCAAAGACCTAGACCATGCATTCTTCGATGTGTTCCAACACCTAGAGGAAAAAAACTACAGAGTGCACCACCTAGACATCGTCATCGGCCACCCGAAGACCTAGATCACGCATTCGATGCTTTTAATTACCGATAGTTCACCAACCATTGGCTAACCGTTCATTAATATTTTTATTATTCGTTGACCCAAAAAATTGACTAACAGTTAGTAGATAAGCCATTTTGGTTAGGTTATTTTCTACCAAGGTATTATGATGCTTTTTTGTCAATTCTCAATTATACCTTTTACTCGCAGAGAACGATAGTCATATTAAAAAACGTAAATCTCTTTTAATTAATGTTACTGTACGTAGAGGTTTATTTCATTCTCATTCTTATTCTTGATCAGTATTTTTGTATGAAGAGAATGGAAAGATAAAAATATTAAATAAAGATAAAAGTCTGCCGAAGTATTTTTAAATGAAAGAATTTAGATAAAATAACTTCCAATAATTTTAAAAGTTTAGAACTCGCCATGGTAATCAATATTATTTATCTTATGATACATTGTGCATCCACAAAATAATTTCCATCATTAGAAGCCAAAACTTTTGCCTCATATGTATAGTATGCAAGTTCGGCGTATTAAAATAACCTGGAACTAAAGGGTTTGAAATAAAGTTTAAAAAGTTCGATACGGGATAATAGCTTTTATTTTGTATCGAATACCGAAAAGTTTCTCATGCGCTGCAGTAAAATGAGAATTATTTTCTCATACTATGTATAGAGACGCATATAGATAAAATTAGTTTTGCAACTCTAGTTGCAGAAACTGCATCCCTTTACCGTAATAAGCTTATTGCGAATTATAGAAATATTATGCGGAACGAACGAGATGGGAACAAAGCAGAAAAAGTTCGGAAACATAAGATAACAGCTTTCTCGTTAAAAGTAAAGGGCTATGCTGTAACGTATAAAATTACGATCATTTTATCTTATGGATGCACCGTGTTACGTAGAATAAATGATGTAGTTTTGTTTTAATTTTAGCTCCTAGCCAAGTATGCACTCCTTTGTACCCACTGAATATGCGGATGCAAATGATACGACGAAAATATCTTGATATTAGCAATGTCAATGAACCTTTCTGATATTACTTATAAGTTAATAAATTAATGATCAATACAGAATTATAATAGAAGAATAAGTTTTAAAATAAACTACAGATAAAAGTTAAAAAAAAGTTTAGTTTCTTTCCAATCTTCTAGAGCAACGCATAGATAAAATTATTCCTGAAACTTTTGTCGTCGATGCGCTTTCATAGTTTTCCGAATGGCTTTGTTGCAGTTATTAGAATTATAGCAACTGTAAAAAAGCGTGGAATAAAATAAAGAAGTTTCAAAACATAATAGAATAGCTAATTAAAGTAAAACATGCGTTACGTTGTATTTTACGTCAATAACTGTATGTACAAAAGTTGAATTAAAAGTTATTCTATTTTTATTGTAATCGCGTATCAACGAAGCAATTTCTGTTCCGCGAAAGTAAGACTCAACAACAATGCAAAAATAACTCATCATTTAAAATATATTTATAGGCATTGTTTTATGTACACTGTACAAAATACACAGTGTCCAATCAAAATGTAGGCTCCTTCCTTATAAATTGATTGTTTAGAAACTCAACAATAAAATATTTAAATTACTGCCAGCTAAGCATTGCTATTCAACGAAAAACCGGTTTTCGTCAATTGAAATTACATCCCGTGACTCTTACGTGGATGGGAGAGTTTCTTCCAAAGTTCTCAATAAAAAGAAGTAAGATACCGAAGTATGCACAATCTGTAAGTAACACATAAAATATTTGCAATAAAAATTAAAATAAAAATTAAAATAATGAATAAAAGATTTATTTATTTTACCTTTGAAAATACATCTAATCGCAATATCATACACCCTTTCGCCGTAAATATAAGCGGCTTCTGAGAGAGAACTACGAGGACATCATTCATGAATCGCATATCTCCTGATCCTGGCCAGGCAGCATTATATATTGAATCCAAGCACAATTCACTCTAAATATTTGTGTGATGTAAATAAATTGATATTATCATAACATCTAAATTATTGGTATATTAGGAGTAATCTGTATACTCACTTCTATGGTAATAACGTTACCGTACCAGGCGTAAGAATAAGCTTGAACTAGTTTTAAAAAGCAGTAAAAAATATAAAAGAATATTTTGAAAAGAGTTAAGTGTTTCGCCTGGAATAAAAATGAAAAGAAATAACGGTAAATAATTCGGTTTTTACACAATGCCAAAATTTAGTAATGGGACAGAATCAAAGGCCTTTTTGTTATCTTGTACATTTCGTTTGTTCTTATTTTCCGTAGAAAAACTTTTGTATTTTTAACTTTTTGAAAATTATGTAAAATTTTTGATGATCCTTAATTATTTGGTTAATAAAATAATTTCTCGTTTCAGTAAATAAATCTTTTCTCACCTGCATCACTTGAAAGACAATCGTACAGAGCACAATCGCACAAGTGATGGCCAGCATTATCGCCAAAAAACCAAAGACTCTCTCCAATATACTTTGAGTCTCGATCAATAAGATGTGCCTGTCAATGCAGTCCTTTAGATCTTTTTTATAATTCTTGCTGGACGTCAAACTCTGGAATCGAGCTGCTAACAGTCTCAGCTCGCCAACCAGATGCAGAGCGTACAAGCCAAAAAAGGAATCAACGCCGACGTTGATACTCCAGAGGTAGAAGGCGCAGATCCACTCAAATCCGTAAATCATCCAATGGATCATCCCTCCTTTGCACAAGAGTACATATTTTTTTAATAATAATACTTCCTCTTGTCTTTGCAGATAAAAACTATACGAGATTATAAGACTTGTTTCTGATATAAATATACCTGGCTCATATGTGAACGGCATGACTTGAGGGTACGACCTGACGTACTTTCCATGTCGGAGCAGCGACAGCGGTGTGATCACCAGCAAGAGAAGACTAAAGGCTACCGAGTAGTCGAAAGTGTAAAAGATTTTGGAAAATGTGGAACAATGGGCCAGAAGATGCTTTCGATATTCCGGCACCGCCAGGTCACTTTCGAATCTCGCTGAGATCCCTTCGTCGAGCATCTCCAAATCTTTTCCGTGCAGACGCAGAATACATACCTGTTTTTATAGACTGAAATATTTTATGTGCATAGACGGAAATGATGTTAAGTATTAAAGTATGGTGCCTGAATATTATTGTGATGGTGAAATGACACTGATTAAATTTGCGACGTATTTTCTTCATATAGCTTTGTGCAGACAATCATTGGTTTAAAAATATTAGAAATAATTATGAAACAACTTTAAGGGATGTTGGAAACCAGTGTATTTGATTTATTGTTTTTTACTTTTAAATTGTTATCAATTACTTGGACATTGACAGTTCTTCAAATTGGTTTTACTATTTTGCGATTTGTGTCATTATTGATAGAAACAAATAAATGTATTGAAATAATAAAAATATAATAAAAAGAAATTTGCAACAGCGCATGTATATCGATTGTACATTGACTAGATATTACTAGAAAATATTTAAATACATTATTCAGATTTGAATTTCACAATGAAATTTTATCGATAATATTATAATATAAACTTATATTGGTTTCTTTATTTACCATATGAAACAATCTGAATATGCGATGTTCACGTATAGATTCATCATAAAAATATGCATTATAACTTCAATCCATAGCATTTTTTGTTCCGGACACATAAACAGGTAAAATAAAACTTACTTCCATTTAAGAAGAACTTCGCAGAAAATCCTACCTTGAGGAACGCTGCGAAGAAGCTTATCATCAACCCCAATCCTCTGGTCAAAATATTGATATTCGTGATATGATGTAGGCAAAAGTTGATGATTCCGAAGGCGGTTGCGCCATTTCCGAAGCCCGAGCACAGACTGAGAATTATTTTGAGATACCGTGGATGTTGGTGATAGTTCGGCCAGAGACCCGAGCCTACGAGCATGAACTTGAGATCGCGCTTGTACTTCTCGTATTTCTTCACTTCATACTCCATCCTGTCCTGCTGCATCGCGTATAGGTAGATATTTTATTTTTATCCACAGGAAAGGCACGAAGAGAGATGATGAACACAACTCTGCTGTTGTCGTGAAATCGATAGTCAGAGAAACAATAAGTTGACTTCGCCGAAGAGAAGTCCTGAGTCTTCGATGAGCGGCAGTGGACTTGCATTATGCAGTTTGTACTTTGCAGCTAGTTTAACTTCATGAAGTTGAGGGTAGGGGAGAAAAAGGAGGGATCGAGGGACGACGGGGAAGGGGTATCGAATGGTTTAGTCCGTCGGTTGAACAGCTCCGTGCAAGAAGTCGATTTTCGCCTTTTTTCGTCATTTGTGTAAAGTGGTTGAGGATGGTGAAAAAGATTTTTGCGAGAATAAAATATTTATTTGTGTGAAGTTAAATAAGGCAGTTATAAAAATTCTTCTTATACATATTGTCACGGAGGTTTCCGTCGACATAACTAGCTCGCGATGTACTCGTCGTAGCATCGCGACGTTAGCTTAGTAGTAAAGCGCGAGACTAGAAACTTCGGGTCCGTCGGTTCGCGTCCCGCTCGTCGCTTACTTTTTCACTTCATTTTATTTATTTCTGACATACGTAACAATATATATTTATATTTTCTTATTTAAGTAAATATGTTTGACATTATATATTAAATAAAATTTTAAAAATAATAATATATACCTATGTGATACGTGCAATAACTTCACGAAGATAAAGATACATCCAGTGTTTGAAGTGAGAGGAAATACGATACAATAATATTTATAATCTCTTAAGAAAAATGATTTTATGTATTTATGCTATAAAATTTTTGAAAACTTTCTACGAGTTCTTATTAAAAAATTATTGATGGCATATATGATAACACGAAGGCTGACTAGGTAACATCAATTATAAGAAACTAGCAAAATTCAAATATGCTTCGCACGTTACTATTTTGTTTTTGAGGTTATGAACGCTATATTTTTCACTATGATTTAGTTTTAATTAGTTTAAATGATAAGATACATTTTTTAAGCATAAAATCAAATGTTACAGGCCAATCAAATCAATCTTTAAATGCTTTACAACATCCGGCTATCGTTTTTTAAAGGGGAATAAAACACATTTTCAATCTAAAAAAAATTAAAATATTCGCGCTTTTTTCAAATAACCAATCACATTGATCCTTTAAATGAGCCACTACTTCCGGCCATCATTTTTTTAAGAGAGGAACCGAGAAAATGTCTGAAAACAGGAGATTGGGTAGAGATTTTGGACCCTGCAGCTCGAGATCAAAGCTCCTTGATACTCCATCTATTACAATCGCCTTGACGACTTTACTACCTGGTATATACCTTTTTATTATGACAAAAATAATGCTTGCATTTTAAATTGATGTTGTTTACATGATTAAGACGACGATGCAAAGTGCTTAATATTACAATACCATTGGTAAAATCAAAAGGGAGACACTTCATTGAGCGTAAATATTCCACAGGCCTAGCCCTATGCAACCCTGCAAGCATAAACTTCAAAACTCGCCCACATTTGTTGTACTTCATTAATTCATTTTCGATTGATATTCCTAATATTATTGTTTATCGCAAAGTATCATCATTAACAAACATGTTTTAAGAATTGTTCATCTATACTTTGCAAACACAATTAAGAGAGATTATAGCAATTTAAAGTTATTACATTCGAATGAACAAAATTGTAATTCTTTTCATTAAAAAGTCTTGAAAAACAAAATCGTAGTTGCACTATTGACTTTTGACTTTTAATAGTTTTAAAGGTATGATATCTCTTCATTAATTATCTGAATTATAAACCACAATTTAATTATTTAATGTACAGAAAACGCCTGATTTTTTAAACATTTATCTGTATCATTTATTTCTAACATCGTGATCTTTATTTATATACACTGTACTTTTTATTCTATAAACACATAATAAATTAATAAGCATGCATAAGATTCCATGAATTTTGTATTACTAAGATGTCAATTAACGCTTTCCATTATTACGAAGATTCAAAAGTTCTGAGTAAGAAGAAGTAGGACATAGCTGCATTAACAATCTGAAAAATTTAATTCCAAAACAATACCAGGAAACCACTCATAAGTCTATAAAAAAAATAATCAATGTTCGATTTTCCAGTCATCCATTACCTTGAGAAACATCTCCATGGTCAGGAGAAAGTAATTGTACGAGCGGAACTTCATTGGCTTGTGCGACAGCAACGAGAGCACGTCTATCATGATTTGCTTGTCACCGGAACCAGGCCAGTGGCAGTCGTAAATAGCGTGAAGCACTTTTTCGCTCTGAAAGTTATTCGCGAATAAGGTGAAACGGTGATTACGCGAGATTGAGTGTACGTATGTATGTAAAAGGTACTTACTTCGATGTCAAGGACACTTCCACAGAAAGCATACGTGAAGGCCTGGAGGATTTTCGTTGCGAAAGTGAAGAACATTACCATTTGCCAGAAGGATAATTTAAAGTCCATCTATAAGATGAGCGTTAAAACATGTATTTATAAATTATATAAATAAAAATTTTTAAAATGATTGTGAATCATTGGTATAAGAAAGACAATATGTCTCTCTAACTTGTTAGAAAAAACTGAAAAATGCTGCTTCTCATAGTTCTTCATAACATTTCATAATGTATTTCAAGGTAAGAATTAATTATTAAACATAAGTAAAACATTATGAAAATTCTAAAGAATTTGAAATAAATAAAAGAAAAATTATTTAAAAATATTTGCAAATCAGATCATTAATAAAACTTTTGATCTAGTTTTCCCATTTAATAAGGTGCAATACAAGTTATCAAAATCAAACATAAAAACAATTAACACTTCATACTTTTCATGAAATAATTATTAACTAATCTCACCTTCGACATCTTATATATATACTCGCACAGCACGAGCGATATTGTTACGTACAACCAGATCACGATGAATCCGAAAACTGTTTGCAGATGTTCTCGACAGCGCATCAGCATCTCGTGCTTGTCCAGGCAGGCGCGTATTTCCTCGGCGTACTTTTCACCCGGTCGTAGTTGGCTGAACTTCTGGGCCAATAGACGAAGCTGACCGCACATCTGAAAGATCCAGTGACCAAAGGCGACGTCGGTGCCGCAGCCGATGCAGAAGAAAGTGTAGACGAGAACGGCTTCGTACCCATAGATGATGTAGTAGAGAGTTCCGCCCGGCTCGATGGTGAAGGGATACTTGCCAGGGTAGACGGACAGGTATATTCTGTAGGGGATTTGGTTTGAGAAATGGGAGATTATTGACGATGAGCGTTGAGAATTGTAGGGGAATGGGATAGTTTTGGTAAGGAAGGGTGTTGGTAAAGGAGTAAGAAATGTTTGATTATTAATTAAAAATAATTTAGAGGAAATTACTCACTTTTCTTGCATTTCTTAACTATATTCCTAAACTTGGAAAGTTTAAGAAACCGTATAAGAAATGGAAGGCTAATAGAAAACCAGACGTTTTGTAATCGAAAGGAAAATAAACCATATCTCGTCGGCTGAGAGGAGGAAGGTGACAACTTGGCCGCGCGCTAAGAAAGGGGACAATTCACAAGTAATTTCTGTTCATTGAGTTTTTAGTTAAGAACCGTAGTAGAGATTTGAAAAATGTTCAATTCATATACTATTTCTCCGAAGCACGAAATAAAATCAAAATATATAAAATTTTATGAATGAAATAAAAGATTTATCATTGAACTAATTTAGGATTGACATAATAAATTTTAAGCATATTAAATCAACTGAAGTATAAAGGTAAAATTGATGATATTCTTATAGAATAATGGTACATTATGTAACATGGGAGTAAAGTCGTAGATTATTCCGGCGGGTGAGTTCACTACCCGAGCGAGCAAAGCGAAGTAAGGGCAATGATCACCCAAGGAAATAATCGACTTTACTCCCGTGTTACATACAGTACTTTAGTCCCAGCTCTACTGCGGCCACTTTATAGATATGAAAAGTTATTTTGTATTTATGTGTTATAATTTTGTTAGTTTTAACCAAATTCACCATAAAGTAAAAAATTAGACCATATTACTTTATTCCCGGATATACGGAAACAACATGAATGAGGGAATCAGACGCCACTTTTTCAGGCTATAAAGTGGTCATTATAGTGGAGATGGGAATTTTATAGTGCATTATGTAACAATAAAGGGACTAAAGTCACAGATTAATCCCGCGGATGAATTCACTACCCGAGCGAGTAAAGCAAAGCAACGGTAGTGATCAGCCAAGGGAATGATCGACTTTAGTACGTCCTGTGTTACATACAGCACTTTATTCCCAGCTCCACTATGGCCACATTGTAAACTTGAAAAGTTATTTTATATTTATGTGTTATAATTTTGTTTGTTTTAACCAAATTCATCATAAACGTAAAAAATTAGACAATATTACTTTATTCCCGCAAATGCGGGAATAAAGTGCTCTGTTCCCTTATATCCCTTTATTCCCTTAATAAAATAAAGAGGGAATCAGACGTCACTTTTGCTCTGTTTTTTAGGCTATAAAGTACCCATTATAGTGGAGATAGGAATAAAATGTTTTATATATTTTCGTATTTTCTGATTCATTCATTAATTTTGTAATTTTAACGGAAAGCGTGCTACTTTCTAAACAAAGTGTTTCACATAAGAAACACATATAGATTAATTTTATTCGTAAAATAATAGAAAAAAAATTAACAAGATCACATCAAATGTTATGTAGAATCCGTGTGAAATCGTTTATATACAATTATTTACATAAATATCTATTTAGAAAAATAAAATCTGAAGTAGATATTCAAAATTGGACAGTGGTTCTCAAAGAAAAACTCAATGAAACAAGGATCTCGTTAATTGTCCCCTTTCTTAGCGCTCAGCCGAATCGTCCCTTTTCTTAGCGCGCAGCCGAATTGTCCCCTTTCTTAGCGCACGACCAAGTTATCCTCTTTCTCCTCTCAGCCGACGATCTACACTAGGCCATTATATCATCGCTTCCGAACCAAAAGGCGTTATCTGAGAATCTGATCGAAAAAGGCATTAAGGGGATGTGAGTACCGACGTTATTTTTCAAACGAGCATAACTCACGCAAATATCAATAGAATTATCCACAAAAAAATCTGCATATAGTGTTTGCGTGTACGGAGCGCTTGACAGACGTCTTTTTCCAAAAAAATGATGAGAATTTATTGAATTAAATAAAAACCGTACTGTCGGTAAGTAGGAATCTACAATTGACCTACTTTTCAAACGAGTATAACTCACGCAAATATCAATAGAATTATCCAGAAAAAAATCTGCACATAGTGTTTGCGTGTACGGAGCGCTTGACATCCGTCTTTTTCCAAATAAATGTTTGAATGTTGATTTAAAAAAATATTGAAATTAGGGTTGTACATCCCCTTAAAGAAGGTGTTTTCTCGTGCAATGATATTTTTCGCTTCTATTTACAATTTTTTTTCTTTCCTTAAAAAATGATTGACCATTTAATTTTCACACGTTCTAGAGCTTTTATAACAATGAATCACCCTTTATTTTTATTTTTTTTTTTAATTTACTAGTAGATTAATTCGCCATCGGTTGTCAATATCAATAGAAGCGAAAAACATCATTACGCGAGATAACGTCTTCTTCCACTGGAATAACAGATAACGCCTTTCACATAACGACGATATATTCGATTCTCCATAAAGAAAACATCTTTGAAAATAAAAATGGATTAATGGTATATAAATTGGTCATATAAGCCACCAATTAAAAATGCTATCTTCGATCGATCCAAATAAGGTTTTCATTACATATACATCGAGGCAATATCATCCACCTCTGGAAGATTCATTTATACAAATATATTTTTTTTATATGAAGAAATTCATAAATGAATGAATAAAATATTTGTCTAATATACTTAATTCTCTTTAAATTCATTTATCTAACTAAATAATTCTGTAATTTTAGAGATAAAATTCCTGCCTGTTGGTGATGATGAATATGACTGGTATAACGGCGAACAGCGTGAACGCTGAAAAGAGGGCCACAACCATCGCATAGTAAATTCCAGTAAAGACGTTAAGCCGCTGTAGTAATAAAGACTCCAAGCCCGAATTCTTTAAATCCTTCTCGAATGTTTTCGAGAGTGTTTCGTTGATTTCCAACAAACGCTCACGATGTACAACAAAAAGTATCACCTAGAAATGTTATGTAAGTATGCTATTTTTCTCTGCTATTAAATTTGGTATTACTAATATAATAAAAAGATTTTTATCTTTTTAGTTCAAAGGTAGTACACCGCTTAGAATATAATATTACGCAACAAGTGGGCAAAGAAGGTTCTCATACTCACTTAAAAGTCAGAAAATAGGGAGAAAAACTAAAATATTGTGTAAAGTGTATCAGAAAGAAGTTTTGATGTTACTTAGGCGTAAAATGCAATTTTTTGTCAGCAAAAAGAAACACAATAATGTTCGTAACTTGAGCGTGGAATTTGCACTTTCGTAAAACTCAGAGTGTAAAACTCTATTTTATGCTCTTGTTACGAAAAGTACTATTTTTTTTATTTTTTATAGAAAATAACTAATGTTACGTTAACATGAAAATTTATTAGATCATACACGTTTATACACTTTTAAAGTACTCGTCACTTTAACTGAAATGAAACACTTGGCCTACATTCATATTCATCGTTAAATTGATTATTTCGCTATAAAATCTTTTTCCTCACACCGGGCCGAAAGTGCCTCATTCCCGCCCGGCTCCGAAACGGAAATATGGCATTTTCGGCCTCGATGTGAGGAAAAATAGTATATTACACACCACGGGAGTAAAATTGGCCAGCCCCCAGCTCGGGTGACAATTTACACGAGCTGTGGACTGTCCAAGTTTTTTCCTCCCATGGTGCGTAATATACTATTTTGTAACACAGGCACGACTTTCACGTTTTTTAAACCTAAAAAAGGTTCTAAAGTAACCGTTTTTAGACCAGCGGGCACAAAAGTCGCGTTGCGGGCGTAAAATTTTCGTAGCGGGCGTAAAATTTCCAAAGTGGGTGTAAAAATTCCGTAGTAGACGCAAAAGATTTTCTTATACTTGCTTCTCAACAATCTCCTAGAAAATGTCTAACATTTTTTTACTAATCTGAGTGTCTTTTCTATCCTAATCAATATCTTTTTGTGTATCTTACGTTTTCAATGATAACAAATTTTAGTTTCATTTTTTATTAAGGGGACCAACGGGGGTTGAACGTGAAAATTGAAAAATCATGAATTAAAATTGAAGGCAATATAATTATGTAATAATTAAAGTCTACTTTCCTAAAAGTGGGCTATTCAAATAATTAATTTCTGTGCCAATATGTACAAAATTTCCCTCCGGATAGCTGGAATGATACTACGAGTCTTATATGTCCAAGATTGCTTGGCTACACGATTCTGAAGAGAGTGTTGAACGGATTGGCTTGAAAAAATTCACAGATATTCGGCAACATATATGTGATGAACTAAGCGGAAGACTTTTCTGAAAAAAAATCATTCACAATAAAAAATTGAGTTTAGTCAATTTTCAGATTTTCAATATTTTTCGGCATCAATGAATTTTTATTTCGGTTCCTACTTACTTTTTCCAAAATCAGCTGCGCTTAGTCCATAACAGATATTTTGTAGAATATCTGTGAATTTTATCAAGCCAATCTGTTCAAAGCTCCCTTCAGAATCATGTGACCAAGCAATTTTGGATATATAAGACTCGTAGGATCATTCCAGCTATCCGGAGGGAAATTTGGTAGGTATGGGTGCATAAATTATTTTTTTGTAAAGGCTACTTTTAGGAAAGTAGCCTTTAATTATATAATTATATTGCCTTCAATTTTAATTGATGATTTTTCAATTTTCACGTTTAACCCCAGCTGGACCCCTTAATCTATTATTTTATTGTCTAATCTTTATTACAAAAATACAAAGTTTACAAAAAATTTTAAATATGTTGAAATGAGGAAAGATAAAGATGAAAATTTCAATAGGTCTTTGGTTGCTGTATCGGGAATTCGTTAATGTAATCTCGCGTTACAAGTACAAAAACACGAAAATCCAAACCTGTGCCACAAAAAATATCGTTTGGACCCAGGACTAAGTGGGCTTTTTTACTTCGTGTGGTACTCATCTACGGCTCGCAAAACGCACTCGCCTTCGACTTGTGCTTGCTCGTCTGCGATTCGTACTCCAAACTTCACACCCGGTCTAAAAAGACCCACTTTACGCCCTTGGTACTCAATATACTATTCCAAACTAACTTTTTAATTTTCCTGAATCTCATCATCACAGCCACACATCAGACCACACACACATTACCAATACCTTCATCAACATCGTCCAGATGCTAATACACCAGCTACCGCCCCTTGTCACTTTTGCCAGATCCGAAATGTACGCGTAACAATAATTCATTGCCGTCAGAAACAATATGAAAAGCGAAACCCCGGGGAACGCGGACAGAAACGAATACGCCACGTTCGGCTTCTCCGTCGGCCACAAACCCACGGGCAGTAGCAGCCAGCGAGTATTGCGCGCGTACTTTCGATACTTTTTCAGCTCCTTACTGCTCATTACATTGGCTTACTTGGCCGATGCAGAAGTAGAGACGCGCGAATAGTGCGCCGAAATCGATCGCGCGGGCACGCACAAAGGAACGGACGAAAGAGGAGCGCGTAATGCACGGGAAAATTAGGCGCATTACGCGTACTTTGGCCGGTTTCGCTGATTTAGTCTGAGTATAGGCTTATTTCGCGAGAATAGCTGCACATTTGCATAATTTATTGAGAAGATGCGCGCGCGCTCGCCCAGGCTTCGGGGGTCGCGGACCTTTGTTCCGCGCACAGTGCGTTTTGGATTCTCGAAGAGTGATTTTGATTTTGATGGTCTTGATTTTTATCTAAATGCATATGAAACTTTTCTTGAGTTTAAGATAAGAAAATTTTGAAAGGAAATGAGTAAAATTTTTAAATGGAAATATGTAAAAGTTTTCTTTGTTAATCAACAAATTTAATGAAACTGAAATGTATCATTCGATTTTGTTACGAATTTTACTGAAACTATGAAATCTGTTTTTGCATGTGAAAAAATGATAGAAACCACGTCTACTTAGCTTGAAGATTAATTCTTTATAATTTACAGGTCTCTCGATTTATAATTTAAGTAAGAACGACACTTATATAATCACAAATAGGTTTATAACAAGACATTGAAGAGTATACTAATTGGCAGCATTTGAAAGGTGAGATGAGATTTTTTGAAAATTATTTTAAAAAATCTGGAATAAAAAATTTTGAAGAAATATAGCAAAAACAATATACCAAAATTTGTATTTACGTATGAAAACGTTACTTATAGTTTCGATAGAACCTATATCATAAACAAGTAATCCACTTTTCGTAGGAAAATATAGTCACTTGATGGCATATTTTTAAAATGTAAAATATATTTTAATGAATGGTTAGTACGCACCAGTGACCTAGAAAAAGCAAATTTTCTTAAACGAATGCATTTTCATTTTCTATATCAAAATATGATAATATAATTTTTTCTTATCCGAAGTTTTTTATCCCTTTAAAACTGTTTTGTATGATAATTGCAATTAATTAAAAATGAAAATATTGCCATATTTAACACTGATATGTATCATGTCGGCATCACATTCACTATTGTCAAGCTGTCTTCATAGCAATTTTTTCCTTTCTTCACTCAGGATAATCATAAATTCGACCTTTAAACCTTGGCAGTGTTTGTATTAGACCTGAAAAATGGTGCATCATTATTCATGTTATTTGTACGCATCAAATGAAAAGAGGGAACGGCAATGAGCAAGACGAGTATATACCTACGTTCATTATTATTTGCTTGTAATTATATGCTTGTAAATATCTAAATATATCACATTTTTCTGATTGTTTTTATGTTATATTTTACAACTTTGTATCTCTTTTAAATAATGTAACTTTGTTGTAATGAAGTTTGGAATTGAAATAAGGTTTCCAGCAACTTCATATTAAGGTGTAATATTCAAAAAGTAATTTTGTAACTTTAAGTTGTTTTTTATAAATATTTATTTTACAGCTAGCTAATACTGTAATAACGTTATTACATAATTGATAGTTGCATTTTGATAGTATTATATGTAGTTTGTAGCAATCGTCTATTAATAAATATACATCATGGTATGTAATAATTAACGACTCTGCTATTCGTCCGTCAGATCGTTATAATCGGTCGGTTCTTCATAAAATTACCTACATTTGAAAATCACGAAAAATGACCAAAAATGATTGAATGACATGCATTAGGGAAAAATCGCTCATTTTTGGTCATTTTTCGCTATTTTCAAGTGCACGTAACTCTGCGCAGAACCGACCGATTTTAACGATCTTTAGCTTAAATTAAAGCTCCTTTCTTTCACTTTAATCGCTTTTTTGTGGAATATTTGTCTGCACCTTTAAGAGCTTGCTATTGGTTAATCATCACTGACTACTTTTCGTCCATTTTTCCCATGTTAAATTTCCATAAGAAAAGTGGATTATTTTTTAAAACCATGTCACAAGACCATTTTCGAGTGTTCGAAAATTTTCTCGTCTATTGTATGACCTAAAGATCGAGAAAAAATTTACAGAGGTGTGCCTCCAAATTGTCTCTTTTTAATGTTTTTGAACCTTCTAACTATGGATAATCTGTAGAATTCCTCATATATTTATAAATATATAGTTTCTTCAGTCAAAGGTCAAAACAAAACAAATTTTGAAATATTACTACTCTGAAACAACGTATTCTAATCTTACAGACGTTTAGCAAAAGTCAATAATTGAACGACCAAAATGGATTTAATATGCAAAAGTTTAATATATTGAAATAAAGGGGCTCTTGGATTATTAATTACAAACTTTTTAAAATAACATACCAAATAACTTCTGTTTAGCAATAAACCCTTCTGCTGTAGTGATGCAGTTCCCATCAATCAACTTAATTTACGTAGAAAAGGTAAATGTACTACATTTTAAATAAGAATAAATTTTATTAACAAAAAAGATGTTATAAAATTCATTTAAAAAAAATGAAGATTCATTTACAATCCAAAATTATAATTCCTTCATATAACGCTAACTACAACTTATACCATCACTAACCATTCTAATATGAACAAAAAATAGAAAACAAGTGTGTACTCACTCAATTATAATTACGTAAATCTCTTAGAATTCTTATTCAAACTTCATGATTATTACAACGATATTTTTATTTTTGCCCACTGCATCAACTGTCATCATTTTCTGCTAATCGCTTGAGTTACAAAAGACTTTCACCTAGCTACAATGTAAGCTATTTACAATGACACAAAATTAATTAAACGAAACCACTTATTCACAATCACCCACAGACTTAATCCTCGCACCACCTACGCCATTCGACTAAGCACCTCGTCACCCCCACTACCACATCACCACAATCATCATCCCTTCCATGTTCCCGCGTGTACGCTTTGACTTTTTACTGTAACCACTTGCGGTTAAAACTTTAAACCACATATCCAGTTTTCCCGGGAAGTTTTACAAAGTTTCAACGGTCAGTAAAAATCGATCGATATTTCACCGATGCGCCCGGCAGTCGGCAAACGCGCGTAAAAGAGGAAAGGGCTCGCGCTTGTGTTCGAAATTACACTCGAAAAGACGACAAAAAAATGGAAGTCGAGCTGAAAAAGTACGAGAAGTACGCGAGGGATATCAAACGGTTGCTGATTGTCTCTGGTGTTTGGCCAAACTTTTATCCTATCGTCGAGACGTTCATCGCGTATTTTGCGCTCTGTACAACTGCCATGACGTTCATGGGTGCGCTTAATTTTTGCTTGCATCATATTACTAATGTCATGATCGTGACGAAGGGCATGGGCCTGGTGTTCAGTCTCCTTTCGACTTTCATGAAGGTGATTGCCGAAATCTATTTCTTAAACTATAAGTATATGGTATTCTCTGAATATGTTTTCTCTATTTCTATTGATTGGTCGTGAACTTTAAAAAAAAAATCCTTCACAAAATAGTCAAGTTAAACATTATGAATTTTTCTTTTTGAATATGTACATCTAAAAAATGTATGTTCCTATACAATACAACAAATAATAGATGATCTTCTAAGCCCCATTTATCAAATTGCTCATTCAACACATTGCTCATCTGCACTCATATGCATGCACATTGAATTATTCTAAATTAATTAGTATTTTTTCTCAATATCTCAAGAAAAGATATTTTGGATATTATCGAAAAAGTCGATACTGATAAATAATATTATTTACAAATAAAACATAAGTTGCTTAAACAAATCACAAGCGACCCTGGTGGAAATCCAAAACATTTTCTAAATAATAACTGGCTATTTATATTAGAAACTTGCTATAAAATGGGAATTTTCCTTGTCCAGTTTCTAGCTCCCGGTGAAACGCCTTTTTCCCTATTATTCGAACATTTAATAGATTGAAAAATAGAATGAATTTTGCAAAGACAAGCACAGGTTTGTTCTTGAGTATTTTAAAGGTATTAAAACTGATCAGTTTTTTTAGTCTGGAAATGGCTAGTAGAAAGCCTGTTGTTATGACAAGGAGTCAGAGAGGCCGAATCTAATGGCAATAAATACATTCTACGTAATATCTTCAAAAGGACTGCTGTAAATGGTTTTTCTGTCTGCTCATATTGTTTATATTTTAGTAAGCTATCAGTTACAGTTGAATACCGCCCAATTTAACATCAATTCTTTAAGTAAATTTAAAATGAAAATTTGGAGGTTATGTCCAATCTATTAAATGTGCGAATAATGGGAGAAAAAGCGTTTCACCGGGGCCTATTAACTAGCCATTTTTCCTACCTATTTATTGAGATTGTGGCCATTTCAGATAGACAAATTTCCACCAGGGGTATCATAAACAAAATTATCAATCTAAGATGAGAATTTATCGCCTTCCACATTCTGTTTGATGAAGTATTTTGCGGATCAGATAGGGCTTTAAAAAAAAGACCGCACGAACTGGTCTCATTCGTGTGCGAATTCTCAGTGTGGAGGTTAGTGCTGTATCCTCTCCATGCCCAACGTAGAAGCCAGGAGCACTGCGACCTTCTCCATCGCTGGGTTGATTTTTCCTTCACCCGATCACGGGCCGACATCAAAGTCAAAGGGGATTAATTGATTAAACAGGTGTTGTATACAAATGTATCCTTGTAATAATTGCCCGGCATCTTATATTGGAGAAACTAAACGATCTTTAAAACCTAGAATTAACGAACATAGAAAAAATTAAAATGTTCAATCTGTAGTGCATATTTATGAAAATACTTGTAATCACGAATTTATAATTGGAAACACACAACAAATATTGACATTGAAAGAGATAATTACAATAAGAGACTTATTTCTGAAATGCAAAAATAAAAATACTTATTTCTGAAATGCAATAGACACTACATAAATAGGAAAAAGGATATTCACACACTAATTCGTATTTACTTTCCTTTATTTACAAAATTTAAATAGCTGACATAGATTGGCGATGAATTTATATCCCTAAAAAATTTTTCTCGACTCGTTAACTCGTGTCAACGTATAAGCTAATTTTCTTTTATACGTCCTGCATATCATTCATTTTGAATGTTATTTACAATTGTTGCTTTTCTCTAATAAAATCAGTCTGAAGAGGTTGTCAGACCAAGCCGGCGAAACGTCGCATCCAAGTATTACAAAAAAATACTTGTTATTTTTTTTTCGAATCCCTATCTTGATCCGCAAAATACTTCATCAAAATCATGAATCGTGTACGAATTTTAAAACATGCAGAAAAAATGACATAATATGACTTCTCTCTTTCAAACTTACCTACTTCCACATCTCAATTCAAGATCTCCATCTTCCTCTACTACCGCGACGACGTCAAGAGCCTCAACAGACACCTGACTGCCCGTTTCACCTCCGACCTTCAGAACAGCCAGTACCGATCCGCTGCCCTGGCCCACTTTTCAGCCTTCTCGAACCTCTTCTACACCCTGACCACCGTCGTCGGCGTGGCATCCTTCCTAACTAGCGTCCTCATACCAGCCCTCGCCCTCCTCCAAGGCAAATACGTCCCCGTATGTCCATCCCTGTTCCCCTTCAAGTACCGACCTGGCGACCTGGTCTTCTGGCTCCTGCAGGCGGTCGAAGCCGTGGCTGCGTTCTTCGTCTGGTCGGTGACCTGCGGAGTGGATTCGGCGTTTGGCATGTACACCCTGCAGGTGTGTGGAGAATTGAGAGTGCTGGCGGGAAGGTTCGAGAACTTGAATTCATCGCAGAATTATAAGGAGGATTTGAAGGAGTGTATAGAGAGGCATCACATGTTGATGAAGTCGAGAGATACGCTGCAGAGGCTCTTTGGAATTCTGACCATTTATCTGGCGATTACCAGCGCTATTATCCAGTGCACGCTCATCTTTCAGGCTACTGAGGTATGTTATTATAACTAATAGTGTTGTAAAGCTTTAATGTACTCCATTAAACATTATAACATATATGTTATGTTTAAATTTTAATACAAACGCAAATTTCCGTGCTGGAAGAAACATTTACACCTTGCAATCTCATATTCGTTATTCCGTATCTCCCCATCAATTAACATTTACACCTGTTTTAAGGTTGTCAAAACCAAGAGTCCCTTCAAAATCGGCTACTTGATCTGTTTCATCGTATTGAAGCTCGTTCAAGCATTTATGTATGCGTGGTACGGGAACCTCATTGCAGAAGAAGTGAGTTAACCTAGGTATTAAAAAATTAATTAGGATAATATATATAAGCAATTTGAAAGTTATGTTGTGATGAGTGTTATTATGAATAGGTACTAGAGATTTCATTTCGTATCAAACGTGTTCCATAGCAATCAAATAGTGTTGAAAGGCATTATGTTGCCGTTGTAATATAATGATCTCCTACATATTATTAGATATTAATCAGAGTACTGTGTTTTCAAAAACAGTAAAGATTAGGTCACTGCTGGTCATTCATAACAGTACTTTTATAAATCTATAAAGCATGTTAGTTTAAAATACATTTTACATGAACTCGGTAAACCACAAAAAGCGAGGGAGGAAAGAAATTGGTCAAATCGTATGAATAAATGAAGCACCTACATTTTACATTTCTTGTTATACCTGATACACATGCAATCTCTTGATATTTCCAACATTCACAGAAAATACAAATAATATTAATAAGTTTTAGTTAAAAACTTGTTTTCTGAAAATATCATGTATACGTTTAGAGCGAATCATGCCTTGATTCAATGTACAACGCTGCCTGGCCAGGATCTGGTGACAACCGATTTATGAAAGACGTACTGGTGGTCTTATCACAGAAGCCTCTGACTTTTACAGCTAAGGGCTGCATGCTAGTCAAGATGGAAATGTTCTCAAAAGTAATTGAAACTAATATTTCATAACTGCATATCCAAACGCGATATTGAAATTATTCTCTTTCTATTGGAAAATATTCGTATGCTCTTATATAATAATCTGTATTATTCCAGATTGTTAATACTTCGGTATCATACTTCTTTTTGCTACAAACTTTAGACGAAGCTTCACAGCATTGAACTGTTTGGACATAGTCAAAATAGATGACGCAGTTACGAAAATAAAAATAATTATCTAGAAATAAACAAGATGCATTTGCTTTTATTTTGGTTTTTAAGATTTTATATGAATATTTACATTGCTGTTTACTGTAGACTGATTCAACAAAAGTTAAGTATGTAGCACAAATATTTGTATTAATCTACAGGTAATGTAATTGGTTGTTATCGCTGTTTTAATAAAGTACTTGGTGCAGTTACGATTGGTTCTTTTAGTATACTAGCGTTAATCAGCGCGCTACGCGCGCCACTGTTTCGTCTTTTGTTTCTCTCCTTTCAAGATTCGAGACGAATTCGATTATTCGAGATTTCGAGATCGTTCGAGGGCAAAATAGATTATCTCGAATGCTCAATTTATATAAGGGATAGCACTCTCACGCCATTATATATACTTCTTGAATTTGTATAGCTTATAGTGTTTAACAAACATTAGAAAATGCTTACTTATACTGATTTATGCTTATTTTTGCATTCTGTCAGTGGAACTCATAAAACGCATATGCTATTGTTTTATAGAGATTGCAGTAATATGAAATTGATCTATAAACGATGAACTAATATTCAAAACAATTCTGAGTATACCAAACTACGTAGATCAGGTCTCGTCAAACACTACTGATTTTCAATTAATATTCGCTTAATTACTCCATCAAGTAGTCTGATCAAAATTATTGTAAATTCTCGGTTTTTCATTATTCTCTACATAAGAGTATAGGTTTCGTAAATCGTATACAGAAAATAGTAAAATAATAACTAATAGTGTAATATTCTTCTTTTCAGCTTTATACAGTGGCTTGCATTATTTTTGACTCCTTAGCTTTTATGATTATATTTATAAGTAATTTTCTTTATAAATTATTTTATACATACATCTTCATCTCTTCACTGCTATCCCATCGTCACGGAATAACCCTCTCGTCCTTCAATTTCAAACGTGTTAAGAACTCCACCAATCAAATTTTAAAATTTTGAGCGATACCTATACATACATTTCACAATCACTGACTTTACTCATCCACATCTCGCTTGTAACTACCTCTTTCGCTCCCTCCTCTACTCTTCCGCCATCTCAAGCGGTACTTGCGCTCGACCGCACGATATTAAAACTTTAAACCGCAAAATGCTGCGACTACTTTGTTTTATATGTTCATAACTTTTATATCACGGTACTGGATAAAAAAAAAATCGATGAACGTCGCATCCGCGGCACGTTTGACAGTCGTCAGTCGTTGTCAGATGCGCTTCGGACAACAACAAGATTATGGAGAGCCAAGTGAAGAAGTACGAAAAGTACTCGCGAGCCATTAAGCGGATGCTCGTGTTCGCCGGAGTCTGGCCGGATTTGAATAAAGCCGTGAAGGGAGTGCTAGGATCGTTGGCGATTTTCTCGACGTTAATCGCAGGGCTTGGGGCGCTAAATTTTATCATTCACAATGCGTCGAACGTCATGATACTGACGAAGGACATGGGGTTGGTGATTAGTTTGTTCTCGGCGACTTTGAAGGTACATGTATCAATAGCGCGAATATATGTCTATACATACTTTTTAAATATCTTCATTTAGAGATCGTATGGAACTGGAATAATACTTTTCATCGTAAATGACCAATTATTTGTAGGGCACTTGGAAGAATTTTCTTTTGACTGTTAGGCTTGTTGCACATTGCAACATTGCCTGACAAAATAAAATAAAAAAAGGAAACGAGGAAGTATATGGGGAAGCGTGAAAAACTTTGCTTGCTAAAAAATACTCTTATTTACAGCTTGTAAGAATAGAAAATTAAAAAAAAAATTAAACGCGGGTAGTAAACGCAAAGTTGAAAAAAAACCGTAATATTTAGAAAGAATTTTTAAAAAATTACTTTTTAGACATTCACGCTTCGATACAGAAATTAATTTGGATTTCAATGCTTAAAGATATATCGGAGCCTACACAGAACTATACTTTACTCAAATCATTGCAAACTGTGGGTGACTGCATTCATTTTACAAAACTTGAAAATAAATTTAAATAACGAAAACTTCGTCGTAAAAATCCGTAATTTCTAAATGGTCACATCAGTTTTATTTAGGATCCTATTTACATTTCACACAAAAGCTTGCGGGCATTATTTCCTTTCACAGCACACAAATTTCCGTCACACTTATACCAAATAGACCAAAACCAAATATGTTATTCTGCTCAAGGTCTTCATCTTTCTCTCGCATCACGACGACGTAGTATTCCTCAACGGCCACCTGACCACTCGCTTCACCTTGGACCTGGACGACGCGAAGCACCGTCGACTCATGCTACCTCGACTGTCCACCTTTTCAAACCTCTACTACGCGCTGACCTACGGTGTCGGCGCGACTTACCTCCTCTCCAACTTCGTCATTCCCATCCTCGCCCTACGTCGCGGAAAGTACGTTCCTTGCTGCTCGGTCCGCTACCCCATTAGCTTTGAGCCTGGTGATCCGATCTACTGGACAGCTCAGCTCATAACGGCCACTGGTGGATTCTTCGTCTGGATGGCTACCTGTGGCGTCGATTCCATGTTTGGCCTGTATACGTTGCAGCTGTGCGGAGAGTTGAAGGTGCTGACGAGGAAGTTCGAGGAACTGAGGAGTAGTGAAGATTATAGGATGGATCTGAGGGAGTGCATTAAGAGGCACCATCTGCTGATGAAGTCGAGGGATGCCATGCAGAGGCTCTTCGGTTTGCTGTCCATTTGGCTGGCCGTGACGAGCGCTATTGTGCAGTGTACAATCGTGTTTCAGGCGATGCAAGTGCGCTAGCATTCTGAAATTATATGGATTTTTAACATATTTACCGTTGTTTGATAAATTATGGTTTCAAATTTTTTCAAGGTAGATAGTCCATACCGTGAGCATTTTTAAACTTGGCTTCTTTGCCAGCTACATGTTCATGAAGCTCGTACAAGCGTTTGCTTACGCGTGGTTTGGTCAGCTTATCAATGATGAGGTAATTTAGGTTTCGCAATAAAGGCTGAAAACCATATTATTAGAAAAAGTTTTTACATCAACGATATGTAAATCAAAATGTTATAATTATCATATTTTTATTTACTTATTTCAGAGCGAAACGTGTCTTCACTCAATATACAACGCCGAATGGCCTGCATCAGGAGACACGAAATTCATGAGTGATGTTCTCATCGTGTTATCACAAAGACCATTGTTTTTCAAAGCTAAGGAATGCATGAAACTTAGCATGGAAACGTTTTCAAAAGTAACGTATTACAGTATTAATACATGATGAATTATTGTAAATTTAAAAATTTGTAGAATTGTAGTAACTATCATTTTTTTATTTTTTTTTGCAGATTTTGAATACGTCAGTGTCATATTTTTTCTTACTCCAAACGTTAAATGAGGAATCGGGTGGCTAACATGACAAAATGAGAGAGAGAGAGAGAGAGAGAGAGAGAGAGAGAGAGAGAGAGAGAGAGAGAGAGAGAGAGAGAGAGAGAGAGAGAGAGAGAGAGAGAGAGAGAGAGAGAGAGAGAGAGAGAGAGAGAGAGAGAGAGAGAGAGAGAGAGAGAGAGAGAGAGAGAGAGAGAGAGAGAAATATGAAATTAAAAACGATGAAATAATTTTATAAAAATTGATAGCAATTTGCTAATCTTTAGATAAACGTGAAAGCATTGGATTGAGTTGTTTTTTTAAATATGAATGAAGCAATGCAAAAAGAGATATTAAAATTAGATTAATTCAATCAGAACTAATGCCTACCTGTGTTTTTGTATGGATGATCATTCAATATAAGTAAGTTAGTATTTGATACAATTTATTGTTCATAAAAACTATAGAATATTGTTATCAAACTATAATAAAGTAGAGTAATTTTTACCTATTTTTTTATTGTTCATTCAACTAGTCAATCTTACGAGTACCTTTCTCAATTTTTATACCTTCAACAACGAGAATAACTATTTTTTTACCGTTAAGTAGTATTCTTTCTATTATACCGTGTATTATAAAACAATCAACGTGATTAGTAGAAATTATTTCCAAAATATTCCTTCTCAAAAGTTTTAATCATTTTCTGCCATTGCGTGAAATATTTTAGAAATCATATAAAAACCCTAATAATAAAGTATTTCTAAAATATTTTTTTTATTAAACTTTATAAAATATTGTGTTGTACGTAGAAATACCTTGTACAGCGTGAAAAAACCTTTACTTGGTTACACTTACCTGGCAATATTGCTTGCTCATAGAGGAAGCTTTGGAACGGTGAAAAAAATTTTTGAAACAAAAAATTTTCAAAAAAATATTTTAAGATGATAACGCGAAGAAAAAACTAAATTGCGCCTAAGGCGAAGAAGGTCCAACAAACGGCTATACCGCGAAAAAAAGCCAGTTTGCGCCGTCCTTTGATGAAAAATGCACATTTTTCATTTTTTTTTTATTTTTTTATATTTAACAGCCATTGTTACTTAACATAATAAACTTTTTTGAAAGATCTTTAAATTCCCTACATTCTCTTTTTTTTTAAATTTTTAAATTATCTTCAGTCTGTCAATTATTATTAGATACCTCGCTTGATACTTCTTAAATTAATATCTCAAAAAATATTTGATTTAGAAAAAAAATCGCGTTATCGTTGTCGCACGATAACAAGAGTTAAATGCGAATCAATCGTTCTGAAATTTGGCACAAATATAGTTTTCTGTCCTTCGGCCGGAAAGCGCCAACTTCCCAGCCGCTGCGCGAAACGAAGTTGCCGCTTTCCGTCGCCGTCGAGCAGAAATAGTATATTACATACCTAGGCCAGTAAAATAAGAAATGTCTCAGATCACATGTAATTGTCGGCCGAGGCGAAGCCGAGGTTGACAAACATGTGATCTGAGGCTTTCTTTTTTACTGGCCAAGGTCTGTATACTATTTTTCTGCCCTCCGGCCGGAAAGCGCCAACTTTTCGGCCGCTGCGCGAAACGAAGTTGCCGCTTTCCGGCGCCGTCGAGGAAAAATAGTATACAGACCTTGGCCAGTAAAAAAGAAAGCCTCAGATCACATGTTTGTCAACCTCGGCTTCGCCTCGGCCGACAATTACATGTGATCTGAGACATTTCTTATTTTTACTCCCTAGGTGTGTAATATACTATTTTTACATCAAACTTGGATCATGCTGTCACGAACGGCTGTACGTAAATTTTCAAAAAAGAAAATAAAACTACAGACAACGAGCTTTAATTTACTTTTTCTAAAATTAGAAACTGTTGATAGACTTTTCAGACGTACGGACTTTTTCATTTTGTCAGTAGTTTGGTGAATTTTGACGCTCAAATGTGAACTAGCACAAGTTAAGTTTCGAAAAAAAGCTAATGAAATCGTTCAGTATCTAGATATATATTTTTCTTTCGAAAATTTACGTGTACAACCCTTCATGACTAAATTGCAGACATAAAATAAGGGCTTTTTGAAGCATTTTTTATAATAATCATAAAACCGAAAAGACTATTATAAAACGGCTTCAATAGTTAAATTTTTTTCTTATATATTACCTCCACATATGTATATTTGCGCAACTAGAAAAATTATGTGCGGAAGATCTCCCCGTCAAAAAATCTCAGATGAAATCTCAGCAGCGATTTTTAGTTCGAAAGAAATTCTTAACGTTTTTCGGGACGTCAAAAAGGGATCATATTACCCAAATAATAAATTTACTAAACCAATCACAGTGCAACACCACCTATATACTATAATATATATGTATATCCACTCGGCACTCCTAACTTACACATCAACGAATTTCCAATTATTCCCTCTACCCCAACCCAGGTCTGCATATTCCTGCTCCACCGCAACGACCTGATCTACCTTAAAGACGTGCTCACAACAACACGGCTCTTCTATACGTTGACCATCGCCGTGGGCTGCACCTACCTTTTGAGCGCCATCATCCTCACCGTCACCCTCAAGCGCGACAAGTACGCCCTCCTGTATCCAGCCGTCTTCTCGTTCAGGTACAAGTCTAGCGATCTGATTTATTGTGCTCTTCAATCTCTCGAGGCGATGGCTGGGTCTGCGGAGAACTGACGATCTTGGCGTACAAGTTCGAGAGATTGAGCCCCTCAGAGAATTATAAGGATGATTTGAGGGGGTTCATTGAGAAGCGTCACATGTTGATGAAAGCGGAAGATACGCTGCAAGCGACTTCGGACTACTGGCCATGTAGCTGGCAGTGGTAAGTGGTCTTTCAAGTGATGCATGTGGGCTGTATTTTTATTTAGAGGAATAGGTAAGGTACTTGCCTTATTTGTGATGGAAAGACAAAAATGTAACAATTGAAAGTTTGCAGAATATAGTTATTGATAACAAAAGGACTATTGATTGTACAAAAAATAGTTAATGTAAATTAGTTCAATCAAAAGCCCTTTATTCAAAAGCATTGTATTACAACACTTTTTTCATAATACAATAAATATAAACTAAAAATGGTTATAAGTGCGACACCAATGAATCATAATACATCTGGATGTTGAATAATTTGATAGTTTTTCAAGTCAGTCAAACATTTTGACGTAGGAATCATTTATATAATCGGCTATCTCACCGAGACTCATTGAAGCGTTCACCTATGCTTGGTACGAACATCTAATAGCTGAAGAGGTAAGTTAATATCGACCAGGATACAAATGTTTTTAATCGTTGAGATGGTGAAAATTGCGAAATATTTTCAAACATTCTTAGAGTGAATTCTCTCTCAATTCCATATACAATGCACAATGGGCTGGTTCCGGTGACACAAGATTCATGACCAGACACGTCTACTCATCGTATCGTCGCAAAAGCCGTTGGTTTTTCGTGCAAAGAGCTGTAAGTATGCCCGTCAAGATAGATATTTTCAGCAAAGTGAATGATGGAAACAATATTTTTATGAGTTTTTGTACTATTATAATAAATTGTACCACTTCTTGATCGATTGTGAATATGCCCGTACCCTACTTCTTTCTCCTACAGACCTTGGAAGAAGGATCACAGCAATAAATTATCATCATATATTTCTTCGATTGGATTATATAGTGTTGACGTTAATTAGCAATGTATATCTTCAGATGAACGTATATTAGATGATAGTTCTAATATATTAGATATACCTTGCACTAAGATAGTATTTAAATAACGTTGTACAAATTGTTAGAAAAAATGATTTAAAAAAAATTTAACTTATATCTGTTATATTCTTTAAATTCATTTTTATATTATATTTACTTAACTTGTAAGTAGAGCACATGACCTCCACGAAATGGATTTTGCACCCGAGTACCCGTAACTCTAAAATATAAAAATGTGTATTCTTCATTATTTTTCACAAACTGAAGAAGATTAAAAATTAAATAGCTTATTGCTTCCCATGACCAAATTCCATTTCCGGTAAATCTATTTTCGAAAAAACCATGAACTCTACTTCTCAATACTTACAACTATATATTACCGTCTTTGTATTATATTGCCACATACTATACTTTTTATATAAGTATATAGAACCAAAATCAGTACTCATATTAACTTTTCTAAATCACTCTATACTTAAACATTATTGGATTAGAATTAAATTTCACGGCGACTCTCGCCTACATTCACATCCCGACCACCGATTCACCTGTCAACTATGTAAATTCCCGTAAACAACCATAACCAACCCCAAATCACGCAAGCTCACCTATACAAAATCTAGTCTTTACAGCAAACAACCACGACAACCCCCTAATACTTAAAGTAAGTATACCAGAAAAAAGCTGCAGCGAGGGACAGCGAAATGGGGATAGGAAGCGAGCGGGAGCCGGGCTTCGACGCGCGGCTCCGGCATGTCAGAATTGGCGAGAACCGCGTCGCCGAGATGGAGTGTCACGTGCAGAGCTTGCGTGAGAGGCTCTGTCGGCTGGAGAAAATGCTGCCACCCCAAGGCAATGACATCGAGCGGCCCCGATTCGAGGAGGACGCTTGTAGAGGAATAAAGGATAAAAAAGGTTAAGTTGTGGTGGAGTTGAGATTGGTTTGAATAAATTAACGGTTTGTGATTGTTATTCGCTGTTAGAGTAATTATTAAAGAGTTTAGTTTGTATTTGTGTAAATTTGAAAATAGATATTCGTACATATTCAAGAGGAATCGAATTTTTTATTTGCTGTTTTCTAAAAATTAATAATTACTATAAAATTAGTAGATATATTCACTAAATAATATTATTGAGCAATTTTTAAAACTAATTTTTAGAGTATTTTTAATTTTTTTAACACAATTGCTATTGAGTCTCAAGTCTAATAGATTTCTGCGCGTTTTTGAGAAAGCAATCGAAAAGGAATGAATGTTTGCACTTTCTCTTTCGGCCCCTTCACTGGGCTTCGCAATTAAAACTTCGCGCGATTCACCCCTAAATAGAGGTTAAAAGCTTCGAAATCACTTTGCCAAGTTTGGGGATCGATGTTACAAGATTTATTCACTTGCAACCGCTTCGCCTGTCTCTTTCAATTAACGAGCGCGCTGCAGATGTACTATTCTAGTTCTTAAAATTGACCCTATAAAATGAATTCGTTAATCTTAAAAATGCACTTTATACGTATTTTTATAGAAAGCATAGTTTTTGTATAAAAAAATGAATACAAACAACATTTTCTATGTGTAATATAGATGATACTGCCAAAGTTTGTCCAATCGATGAATTAGCTAAAAAAGAAAAACTTCTACGCAGAGAAATCTATGACATGGAATGCACCGAAAAAAAGTATATACGTCAATTAGCATATTTAAAAGAGGAAAAAACTGAAAAGCAGCAAAATAACGCAAATGAGAGTCCTAATAGCCCTACCAAGAAAAATCATGATATTAGAAAGGAGAGACTTTTGATTTTGGAAAGTTGCAGTCAAAAGTTAAATACGAATTTGCAAGGTATTAAGAAGACTCATGCGAATCTGGCACAAGAAGCGCAAAATTTATCGCAAGTGTTGGATAAAACAAGAAAGTGTTGCACAGAAACACCGAGAGGGACACAAAATGTGTCTCCGTGTGGTCAGACTAAAGAGAAAACTGTTGAATGTTCCTGTAAAAAAGTTCCTAAGGTTAAGTGTAGCATTTTTTCACCGTTTACTACAAATTGTTTATAATTTTACAAAATAATATGAATATCATTATCGTTTTAGTGTAACAGTTGCATTGTCTGCAGTTGCGATGAATGGGAAAAAGATTTAGTGAACAATAATGAAGGAAGTGCACCAAAAACCTGTACCGTCGATAAAAACGCTCCACTAAAACGATGCAAATGCCACTGTTATGAAATGCTATCGTCATCAGATTCAGATGAATCGTGTGACGAATATGAACCTCATCAAAAGAAACCATTGAAAAATGCGTATGCAAAAATATTTATATTTTTTACACCTATTAAATTTTAAATAAACTAAAGATACGTTGACTTAGTTGCTGCAATCGTCAAGATGCCGAGTCTGACTCCTCGGATTATTCAAATGACGGTAATACCATGTACAGTGAAAAATCAAAGTGTACTTGTTTCTGCAGTAAAAATCACTCCCATGATGATTTATTAGGTAATAAATGTGAAAACCTAACTGTTATTATTTTAATCCAACTTAAAAAATGTTATACTTCAATATTGAAGCATGCGATGATAACGTAAATACAAAGAGAACCAAAATGGAACGGTTTCGAGGCGGATTAGACACGATCACTACCAACACGATTGTTGCAAACCTAGACAGCACTCAAAAAGAACCAAATGACTTTCCATCTCTGAAGAGTACTTTATTCGACAATTTAAAGGTAAATTTTTCCTAAATATATATAGATGATTTTGAACATTAAATCATTATTTATTATTATTTATTTATAATCATTATACAACTCCCGTATCCTTTAATTATTACGTCCTTAAAGCTTGTAAAGGTCGACGAGATCCGCGAGGGCCTTGAACGCCTAAAGATCCGCAATCGCAATCTCAAGGACTTCCTCAACAACCTGGAAGATCCCTTAACCCTCATGAGCAAACCATCCGAGGTCACCAGTATTTGCACTCAGGTATCGAGTTGTTACACTCTCGACATGGCCAGGCAAACGCGAAGCGGTCTGCTAACGGTCGTTAAGGTTCTGGAGGGCAGATGCCGAAATAAAGATGCCATCATCGTAGCTCTCGTTGATGAGCTCAAAACTGGCAGCAATAATAAGATTCGGTTGAAAGGCACTGAGGTAAAATAATATACCCATACTTATCTTATATTATTTTAATTACTAAATAAAGTTTGCATGCAAACTGTCATTTATAATTAATCTTATTTTGTAGCCGGGAATAGAGAAGATCAAGACTTGGAAAACCGTATCTCCAGACAAGAAAATTCGTAGAATGTTTACGAAAAAAGATTCAGCATTCGGCTTTGCATTGATTGCATTAATCTTGATATCGCACATGAAGAAGTCCGAAGTAATATCGTATCTACTTGCAGCAAAGAAAATTTTAACAGAATCTTCTTTTCAGATAGTTAGGTTCCTTAACGAATCAGGCAAAGTTTCTGCAGATTTTCTATTTGAGTATTACGAAAAAGCTAAAAGGTTAACTGATATTTTTATAAAAAATTTCAATAGTAAATCGAATGAGATTATTTCATGGCTAACCGAACTGTGCCAATCATTGTCCATACAAGTGCGGGGAAATTTGAACGTTGCACTTCCAAATATTACCAATAATTGGATTTATGTGATCTCTACTGTAGGCATAGTTTCAGTAATTTTGTTGATACTAAGATTTAGAACAATAAGACAAAAATACTTTAAACCATCGATTTCTACAGAGTCAACAAAAGAATTAAATTTATTTCAATCTGTCATAGTCATAGTCATTAGATTTCTAAAAATACTTCAAGATCACATATTTTCATCAAGAATCTTTTGGCTAGTTATGGGTTTTTGCTGTCACATTTTGTGGGATACAATAGAGTCAAATTTCATGAATTTTATTGATCTACTTAATACGTTTTATACTGGTGAAATACGAAGTAGTGAATTAAAAGAAAGCCAACAACCTCCACCGTTTATGGAAGAACCAGTTTGTGAATTGTTCGAATTTCTCAGTTGCACTTGGATAACGTCAATGTTTTGTACCAAGTTGCACGACCTTGTTGAATTATCGTATCAGATTTTTAAAGATATCGTCGCTTAGAATTAAATAAAATTATAATTTTCAATTAATTTATATTAATAAATCACGTGAAAATATTACAAAAGCACGAGTTTGTACAGTTTTCTTTAAAATTAAGTCAACTAATCTTCTGGAAATAGATATGAAAAACCGGGACTCTGCTCAAGGACAGTTTCCAAACGACTTCGGAATGGAATTCGGTGCAGTCTCGACGGTTTGCGAGAGAAAATTGACTTTCGTGGGTGAAGGTGTATCCGTTTCAGCGGAGTATCGAAAATCATTCCCTCGCGTTCGTGTAAATAGTCGTCTGATGGTTCACAACCATTTTTAGACGACTTTTTAAAAAGCGAACATGATCTGAAATATGCAAATGCAGTTATATTTACTAATCTTAATTCTCATTTTGTGTTTTGGAAAATAAACGTGTTTTATGTTAGACGAATTAATATAATTTATGGTGATATAAACGTACTCTTCTATTTTTTTATGAAAATCGTTTAAATGATAATCTGGGAATTTTTCGGGACATGTAGGTTCGTCAAGATCTCCATTTGCATATTCTATTCGACGTAGTTCATTCAATTTTATTTTTCCCTTGTTCTATATAAAAAAATATTACTATTAAGCAATATATGTAAAATGTCAACAGCAGAGAAATTTATTAGAACTTACTGCGTAAAATAACTCTAATGCTGCGTCTGCTGATTCTAAATCTAAATTTTGTAATTTTTCTTCTATAAAGTCATTAAACTCGTCTGGGCCCTTGTCTAGTATCCATTCGGGTTCCTTCATATCGTGTATGTGTGATATATCGGATAATTCAAGTTTCACCTCTAGAACAGATTCTGTTATAATCGGAGCCATCAATGGTGTCATTACAACGTCAGACGAAGAAGGACTCTGTTAGGAATGTTCATAAAATGCAGCGATAAATAACATGGCTATATTTAATAAATCTAAAACGTATACGCATTTCGTAAAATAACAAAAAATATAACTAATGTTTGAAAATTTATTAAAACACTTTAAATGTTACATCAAACATAAATTAAATCGTAATGCTTTCATAAATTTCGCTATTTTTTCCTTAATAATCTCAAAAGTAACTTCGTGAACACAACAGCAACAACGAGAAAGCCGAAAAGTTAAACCATCATAAAAGACTGAAGAAGAGCCATCAACAAACCTTCCAAAAGTACGAGCATCCAACACGACGACTTACACGAGCCATAAAAGTAAACAAGAAAAAATGACAGCGACGAGAGAGCGCATGGCGAGGGAAAGAAAAATTAGAGCAAACACGAGCTCGGCTGGCATACAGGGAGGGAGAGGAACGAGTTCGACGATTAATACTGCAGTTGAACCCGGCTGTCACGCGGGCACGCGATGACACGTGCAAAGGGGAATGTAAATCGAGGTAGTTGTATGGGTGGATATAGCTGAAAGGAGGAGAAGGAGGAGGGGGAATTGGACTGGCACTCAAGGAACTTGTCATTTGTCGCGCAAGCGAGCAGCGTTTCGCACACTTGGTGTTCTATGGAGGAAGTTTTTCATTGTTTCATTAGGGAATGGAAGGGAGATGGATGTTATTAGAAAGGGTTGAGGTAACAAAATTGTACGTTTAAGTGATTTTTGTACGAAAAATTTAGTTTATTGTATAGTTTGGTATAATTCAGATTGAAGTCAGTTATTTTCTGAATAAGATTTATCGTAGAAATGTCACAGTTTGCTTTTTATGAGTGTTGGATGTTGAATTAAATTGAAAATTTGAATAAACTATAGCTTTATTTGCTGAATTAATATTTTTGAAGATAAATTAAAATTTACTTATGCTTTCATAAATAATCTATTAAATTGAAAAAATCAATAACAATCTCATTGGATACTTAAATTTCTCTAATAACATTTTTAAACATTTAATTTTACAATCACCAACTAATTTTATTGCACGAAAAATCGAAGATTTATCCTTCTATTTCGGTAAATTGAATGATGGACAATATTACTTAATTTTAGCTCAACTTTGAATATTTAACGTACATAGTGCAACTTAAATCTTTAACAAATTCAACTGTTTTTAATCAACAAGAATAAAACAAATCAACAAAATAAAAAATTACGTTCTAGCAGAACCTATACCTTTAAATTTCAACGATGGCATGATTTCACAGTATAAAGTCTTCGAACGTAAACCTGCGGGCACACAGTAAGTATCGAACAGAATTTAGTTCGCTATCACATAATTACTTCACCTTCACTTGCAAGGAAAATCTTCGAGTTGTCCCACTTGAAACAACCTCCTTTTACACTAAAAAGACAATTACAATAAGAGTGAGGTGTACGTACCTCGAAGATTTTCCTTGCCACAATATCACTCGGGACGATAAAGGAGGAACCCTCGAACCGAGAGACACGACAAAACCCATCAGAGTCAGAAATTTCAGGGCACCGCGAGGGACGACGCAGCCGACGCCGCCTGCCCGTAAGTGACGAGCATGACGTGGGCGGGAAAGAGGACCTTCCGTGTTAACGGATCGGTGCGTAGCGCCTGGAAGCGATAGTCCTCGGCGTGGTTGGACTGCTGACGGCGCCAGAGCCGAGCCAGCTCGTCCCACCAGCGCCGGGCGTCGCGACGACGCGCCTCCCGTACCTGCGTCTCCACGGCTGTCTCCTCCTGCGTGAGGTGGTGCTGATGCCGAGGACAAGGCTGCTTCTCGCGCACTACCCGCGCGATCGTCGAGTGTGTCGGGGCTGTTATGCGCTCGAACTCGATCTGTAAAGGATAGCCAAGAGATATCATTTATTAATTATAACCTGAATATAAAGACTATTTTTTATAGAGTGGAAAGTCATCTCAAGATGAAGATAACCAGTTCATATATAATTAATAATGTAGCAGATAATATTTAGATATCCATCTTGCATTTAAGACTACTTGAGTAATTAATACCTTAGGTTTTCATATAGGTATCTAGGTACAGGTAAATGAGCTTGTTGGAAAATTGTTCTCAAATAAAACAATAAGTTACATATCATTAAGTGGGTAATAATCATCAAGATAATTATGTATCAAAAACACCTGGTTTGATCCTAACTTTGTTTCATTTAGGTATATATAATAGCTATTCATTTCTGATAATTCTACAAATTTCTTTTTACTTATTCAATAATCTTTTATGAGTTGTTAAACTTCAGAAAAATCTAGCAATCACCTTTCCGCGTCCCTTGCTCTTCCGATTACCCATCATCGTATCTGGCGTCGGTGCAGTAGGTTGAGGTTCCGGTGTCTTTGGTGCCTGCTGCTTCGTCGGCTCACCGAACACGCCCTTGGCTTCCGCGACCTTGATCATGAATAATGAGTTGAACTGCATCATCTCCTTGCGTTTGACCACGACGATAAAAGAGCCCTGATCCACTAATCGACAATAGTCCTGCTCGTACAGGTCGTTCAGGTCGGACATCTCAAACAGGTCGCTCTCTGGAATCTTGGACAAACCTTATGTGGGGTGGTTCTGATAATATGAGATTAGGTTGAACAACTACGATATTTTGCATGCCGAAATCTATAATATTCCAGTTGACGTTTATTTATTTGTAATCAAATGAAGAAGTTTTTATGAAAAAACGCTTGTTTGCATGCTGAACTCTAATTTTTAATGTTGGTATAAGTCCACCTTGACAGAGGCAAAGGACAAGGAGAGTCATGTATCTTAAGAGAAGTGCTGGTACATAATGGACCAATTCATTGCCTAAGGCGTATCTTGTTTGGTTAAGTAGCTTGCGCGCAATGAGCTAACTACCGTGCAAATGGAGGGGATTATGGTATGAAGTAGATAGCAAGCGCACAATTAGCCAATTACTGAGCCAAGGTACGAAAGGAGTGCGCGTAGATGGTAGGTACGCAATGTTCCAATTACTAAGCCTAACGGAAGGTAAGATTAGATTAATGGGGCGCGCGCAATAAGCACTTCAAAGAGCCCGAGAGAGAGAAAGAGGAGTGATTTTAATTTAAATAATTTTAATATGGTATGGATATACCGTTAGGTACGCAGTACTTAGTCCGAGAAGTTCGGAGCAGGTCCTCCATACACAGTGCGCTTTAGAATTCTGACGTATCTGTAATTTCGTCTACTCAAAAAAAAACTGAATTTGCTCGTACGTCAGAGTTCTAAAGCACACAGCGTGTGGAAGATCTACTTCTAAGTCCTCAAAGTCAGTATTGCATACTTACCCCCAGTACCTCGCGCCGTAGGTTTATGTACCTATAGTCGGCCTGCCCATCTCTCTCTCTCTCTCTCCTATCTCTGTCATTAGTAGAGCTGTCTCAGCACTAGAGCAAGGCTAGAGGAGGCTATAGAGGTTTGTATGGGATTTTCTCCCACCACGCTTGCTCACATACTAATGTATGCGTCTTCGATCGTGTACGTGCGAGCACACCAACGTCATTTATATACACGTGATTGGTTATAGTATAGTAGAGTCTGTTACGAGTCACTAATTACCTAAAATCAAACATACCGGAATATCAGTGTGAGAAGCATCATCTTCTGATTCCGCAGTTGACTTGGAGTCTTCCTGCCCTTTTGCAATGGAGTCCAAAGATTGCCGCTTCTTAGATTTCTTCCCGCCTGTCTCCCTTGGTGGCGATTTCTTCCTTTGCTACAAGCACACAGATATTTAAAAACTATGATATACACACATCACCAAATCAAACATTTAATATCATATCACCGAACCGGATGTTCACGTTGGAACTTATCCAATGCCATCTTATTCGCATGTCCAACAGCCTGTTCGATCATTTCCGTCGTCTCTGACGGCAGTAGTGTGTGCACCTCGTATACCAGCAACTGAACATTTGGCCTGGTAAGAGCATATCGTAACGTCGACATCTGTTCGGCGAGTAAGGCACGCGGTTGCTGAGATGACTCCGCCTCGAGACTTGTCAAAGATTCTAGGAGATGTAGATCACCGCCTCGAGCTATTGCTAAGTCGACCACGTCACGAACGCCTGTGTAACTACAAGGTGGCGTCGCCAAGACTATCGTGGCACGTTCGACTTCAGCTGAAGACGGCGCTGATGCATACCTAGAAAAGATAGTTTAAACTTTAAGGCGCGTACATAACTAAAATATATTCATTCCAAATCAAAGAAATAAACCTTTCGGAAAAGAGCTTGCAGCGTTGTAACGGAATCCCGAGTTTCTCCAGATAAGCCTGATGCTCAAGTCGACTATCGCCAAGACCAAACGCCAACAACCTACCTGCCTCTTCGACATCCGCCAGCAATTCAGCTAGGTAACCGGTATGTCTAGGGGCCAGAGCGTGCGTCAGGATCACTGGACCGCAGAGCTTACCCACTCGGATGGCGTGCACTAAGGCGGCCGCTCCCACGCACAAGGATCGTTCCTGCACTTTTACATTCGCAAGCATAACCTTTACCCATCAGTCAAAAATCATGCGAAGCTCTACTAAACGACACTATTCTCACCAAAAACACAAAGCCGTAATTCCGAACCAGTTGGGATACCGCTACCTTCTCCCTCGCTTTCTCGTGAAGGTTGACGACTTTCGGACACAGAGGATCGAAGACGAACTGGTCCTCCTCGAGCTCGTGGCTGGGTGAGCAGCGTAAACATAGAGTCAGTCCGAGCTTCTGCATCTCCTCGATGAACTGCTTACGACTCGGTAGTCTGGCGCTGTTCACCCAGCCCGAGGCGATGGCGCCTTCCTCGCCCCAGGTTACACCTTCCGCTGTGCGTAAGTGAGCCGGTAGCAGTTCGTCTGTTTAATGAGCAAACGTGATTATTACCTATATATACACGTTCAAAGATAACTTTTGTTATTAAGTGTAAGGACAGGTTATTTATATGGTTATTTTATCATTTGATATTTTAGCACAGCTAATAGCCTAATTCTTTTAGCCAATACATTAACTAAAATTATTTCTATAGATATACACTAAAAATAAAATCATTTACCAGCTACATATTAGCTTCTTTATTGTGCATGTATCTTTTACTATCACATGCATGTCATATCTACTCCTTAATATAAATACTTCATACCTAAGCTAAGAGCAGAACCACCGATCCTCAAGCGAGATAGACTCGCCGCCAGCCTCGTCTTCATCTCCAACAACGCTGTATCGATATCCAACAGGCCCGCCTCTCTCAGCGCTTCGTTGCGTATAGCCATGGCAGCACTACTACCAATTCGGGCGAATTTTCGACCCTGCATGTCGTATAGGAGCAACCAGACGGCTTTCTCGCGCAGTTTCAGGTGACCGTAGCGCAGCCAGAAGCCCACGTCTTCCAGCGCGCGGTCGAGGATCTGTTTGTCTACAAAGGGTGAGATAAAAATTATCTGTAAGTGTTGAGTAAGTTAATTTAGGTAATGTTTTTGTAATTAGAAATTAGTGTTTAAAATATAATTAAATTAATAGGTTAAAACATAGCGATAGATTTTTTGTAATAAATGTAATATAAGTAAATGATGTACATACACGCCGCAGATAAGATATAACTACTACACTTATGATACACTTAATGTATTGTAAGTGCAATATTTTGATCGAATGATAACTGACAATGTATCGACATATCGACATGTTATAAATTAACGAAAATGAAGCCAAAATGAAAACATTAATCAACAAAAACAAACCTCCAACAAGGTTATATCAAACAAGTCAAACCACTAATCAACAATAACAATGTATGTACAAACTCCTACTCACATCTGAGCACATCGTAGACCAGTCCAAACACCCTGCGCATCTCCGCCTCGTCCTTGTACTCAATCTCCTCGTGGACCTTGCCCACCTCCATGAGCAGCAGATTCGACGCCAGCAGTATATCCCGCAGTCTCCATCCTGGCTCGACGCACGCCTCGAGCACCGACGAGGTCGACGAGTCGAAGGAGTCGAGCTTGCGGCTGGACCTTGGTGTCAGCGGATAGAGAATACCCGTGTCCGGCTCCCAGTCCCACTTTTTCGTCCTGGAGGCCTCGCGGCCACGTCGGGCGGGTCGAGGTTTCTGCAGCTCCTCCGGTGGCATTCTGCAGTGAGGTCGTTAGGTTACATGGTGTAAGTGGTGGTGAGGAAGGTGGTAATGGGGTGAGGTGGAGCGGAGGAAGCCATCCCTCGCGGTTGAGTTGTTGCCAAATATGTGGGGGTTAGGAAAGAGTGAGATGTGAGGGGTAGAGGTGAAGATGGCAGAGGACCGATTTTGAAGGTTAAGGGGACATGTATAAAAATATATATAGTCTTGATAGTTATTTCAAAAAAAGAACATATGAGAATATATAGTTGCAGTGTCTTGTTATAGCTATGGATTAATTACAGAAAAGTAAAACTAATATATCTTTCGTTTACTTCTCATTAATTATCAAATTTATACTTTACAACTATTAAATGAAAAATCTGTATCTGAATAAACTTTCCAGTCGTTTATATCATCCTCTTTACTTAACAATGTTAAATTTTATTTTTTAGATTAACAGTTAATTTTCTTGTTTGAAATGGTTATTATAAAACTATTTGGCACGAAAGTGATTTAAAAAAATTATGAAAAAAGAAAAAATGTGTAAGATAATACGAAAAGTTATTAAACTGTATCAAAACATGTACACAAAACATATCATAAACTTTAATATTTGTATAATATTTTCATTATTTTTTTCGCGCAGTTAAGAGGGTAATAAACCTATAGGCCTTTGAAGCCAAAATCATCTGAAAAAATATAATAAAATATAAGTAGTTATACATACTAATAATATATTATAAGTAGGCACAATTTCTGATAAAATGGCCCGACATCTAATCTGTAGACCAATTTTACTCAGAGATATTGCATTGCCAAGATTTTTGCTTTGGATACAGCTTTTTGAAAAAAGTATTTGATAGACTTTCATGGGACAGGTCGTAAAATACTTACTTGAAATTCATGCAGTTATGGATCTAAGAGTTTGAAATATACTATTTCCTGAAGCAAATATTTTTTTTGTGGAAAGAACTACTTTTAATTCATAAATTTTATGAATTTTTGTTTTTTTTTTTTTTGTTTTTAGCATTTACAAATTATTTGCTTCAAGAAATCTTATATTTCCAACTCTTAGATCCATAACTGCATGAATTACAAGTATTTTAAGACCTGTACCATGAAAATCTATCGAATACTTTTTTCAAAAAGCTGTACCAAAGCAAAAATCTTGCCAATACAATATCTCTGAGTAAAATTGGTCTACACATTGTATTTCGGACCATTTGATCAGAAATTGTTCCTACTTATAGTATATTATTAGTATGTATAACTAATTACATTTTACTATATTTTTTCAGGTGATTTTGGCTTCAAAAGCCTATAGGTCTTACACAACTAAAAATTTTCTGAAATTTAAGATAAATTCTGTAATAAAACTTCAAAATTTAACTGAAATTTCAGAAAATTTTTAACAGTGTATGACCGCCTTAACCATTTACTTCACGATCAACGACACTTACGAAACCTCCTCCTCCGCCACCACCACTACCTCCTCCTCGCTCTGTAAATCATTCTCGCGCTGCAGCTCGACCAGCCTGTAGTAGACCCTGAGCCGCCACTCCTCGTTGCTCGGTAGCACCAGCTGATCGAGCTCGCTGCTGTACTCGTCCTCCTCGGACGACTCGTTGAAACAGCCGTCGGGCTTGTCCCACTTACTCAGCAGCAGTCGAAAGATCTTCGCGTAGAGGGAGAACAGACTGGAGCGTCGCAGATTGGTGGGACGGCCGATTTTCTGGAAGCGACGACGCGTGGTGGACGAGCGCTTGCTGTCCATCGGGCTGGTCACGTCGCAGTCGAGTGTCGTCGCCATGGTCGAAGTGATGGATGATTAAGGCACTTTTTGTGTATACTATATGTTTATTGGAAAATAGAATAGGAATATATAGGATTGCATTGATGTTGGTTGGTCGTGACACTTAGGTGCTGTTGGAAGATTTTATTTTCTTCTTCACAGATTCTCGTAGATATCACAGTAGTTGAAAGTGCGGAGTGCATCTTCGATTGTACTTTATTAAAATGCATGTTTAAGATACAAATGATTTTTTTCTAATGATTTATAGTACAATATTTCTAGACGACAAAATGAACAAATGTTTCCTCCAACTTTTTTTTTTTTTTATTTAACAAAAGTATATAATCTAATAATATTAAATAAATCACGATAACATAACTCACGACATTTACATATCAGCTATATCTTATTCTTCCGATTCGATTTCACCGAATAATTTTGCTCGTTATTCGCGCATTTTTCGATCAAAAACCAAACAAAACTAAAAAAAAAATTCAAACGCTCGCGCGACAAAAGAAACCGCACGCGCCGCGGCGCGCTCACGACTCGTTCGCGCGGAACGTCGAAAAAGAACTGAACTTCCTATAAGCCTCGCCTCCGGCTCCGACTCCGTCTACCGTAACAGGACGAAGAAGAACGAGCTACCCACGGCAGGATAGAGAGAGAGGGAGGAAGACCGATAAGCGAAGGGTTCGCGTGCCGCGGAAACGTCTCTTGGGATCGCGATAGCTCTAGAAAGCGATCATAAATATCTCGCGCGGGCCGCGCACTACTGCTGCTGCTCCATTTCCATACATATTCGGCTCGGCCCGATAATTCAGCTGCGGGCTTCTGACGAGCGGGACAAAAAACAGGTGCGCGATGGAACGTGTTGCTTGATTGCGAGATGCGGGGGTGGGTGTGGGAGCGAGAGTGTAAGTGAAATTCCATTGATGGTTGGTGGTTAAAGGTGAGTTTAAGTTGTGAGGAGGTGAAGGGAAAAATGAATGAGGAGAGTAGGTATTTTGTTTGATGTGTCGATGTGAATAAGAGATAAGAGATATTTTTTATTTTGATATGAATGATTGTATTTTATACATAACATCAAGTACATTTATGAACTTCGAAGCTCTTGATACAGTATGATTTTAGCAGAATTTTTCAACATTGACGCTGAAATAAGAATCGTTGGAAAAACTAAATTTTATACCTCTTTATATCCGAAGTGTTCTCGAATTAGAAACAAATATGTTCATTCAAATCCAATATTGACAAAACTACTGGAATTGCCAATCGTAAAAGGAAGCGTCCTTTCGTGCCATTCATACCGCGCTACAACCGACACATAAATTACGCGATAAAACGATAGGAAATCCAATTCAGCCGAGCTGAGATCGAGCTTTCGCGTGACACTTATACCTCCCTCGTAAAGAAGCTCCTTTTTATAAGTATATCCGAATCATGTCGACGTTCTACTTTTGTAATTGCATTTTTCTCGAATAAGTTGCTCGGAGATGGAAGAATTATTTTTAAGGCGATAGTAATTGTGTTTTTTGTTAGGTCGGTCAAGTGGGTTTGTAGTTCAGTAGAAAGATGATTTCAGTGGTTGTGGAATTGTTTGTTGAAGATAAATCATGTATGCTTAAGAATATTTATTGCAATTATTTAACTGTATTGATTTATATACTTTTTTTATTCTACTCTCTAAAAATGAATATGTTAATAATTGCTCGCTGGTCCAAATGAATTAACTATAATACTATATTGCACTCCATAAAACTAATCAACTTTTTCACTTTTTTGCATCAATCAGTGATCTTCACTTATCCATTTTTAGAGAGTACATGACACGAAATACGACCAAATAGTAGATAGCTGATTAACCATCATTTGTATCTTTTACCTGTACCATTTCAAAATTATGAACCTTATATTACTATATTATCCAACATAAACATAAATGATAAATTCCGCGCAAAACAACCAATCTTCTAAATCCTTCTCACAATCGAACATGTCAAAACATTTGATATTCGTCAATCCTACCTCGACAGAACGATTACACCCACATCCACCAAAGGAGAACGTGAAACCTTAAAAATGAATATTGCCGAATAAGAATAGACCCGCGGGTTAAATCGCACACGATAAAACACACGACCGCAGCGCAATTGTTTTCCAATAGGATGGCATGCAAAAAATAGATGATATCGTTTTACCCGCCCTCCTGTTACGCCGAACGAGACCTTCGTGCCAGGTATATATACGTGCTGTTACTGCATGACAATAAACGATTGGGGCTTCATTACACATACACTCGTGTTTTAGTCCTTTTATTTGGCCTCTCGACGAATTCATCTGCATTCGCTATTAACTTTTTTCTCAGCCCTTCGTTTCACAAATGATATCTTAAAAATATAATTTCCACCCCAAATTTATAAACCAGAAATAAATCATAGCAGCACATCGCTCCGCGAAACACATTAATCAAACTCTCCAACATACCTCAATTACGTGCCACATTACGTCCAAGAGTATAAAACTTAATTTCCTAATCGCACGATACCATCTAACCATCCCATTACTATATAAAATCCGCCACACATGCCTCGAAACTTCCACTTTAATACTTTATACTTTCGCGCAATAAAACCACCGCGCGCAAAATACATCGAAATATAACAGTCTATAGCAGTATAGCGCATATAGTAACGGCTATATACCTACGCGCGGCTTGCGTGAACCGCACGCGCCTCGTATTTCACTTGTCAGGCCGTTGAAGACTTATCACGCCACGATGTAATCGGTGGGGCGGGAGCGCGGCGCGCTTATTGCACCGTGTATATACACGCGCAAAAAGGTGTATATAATCTTCGCTAAATTGTTGCGAGCCAGTCACGCAGCTACATGCGAGCGCGAGGGTAGTTATTTGCTCATCGAGCTTTTTGACACCGTTCTTGCTTCGAGTGTGGAAGAAGTCACGGCTGTTCTTTTCTTTCTTTTACGCTTGGCCTAGATGTTGGAGTATATTGGTTTTAATAGCTCCGTTTAGAGAAAATTGGAGTATTTGCTGTTTTTACTGAGAGCTTGAATGGACAATTAGGAGGGTTTGGAATGGGGGATAATACTTTTCGTGACTGGGGTAACGGTTATTGTCGAAATATTGATTGATGATTGTATTCAATGTCAAAGGGTAGGCGAAAAATTGATTAGGTAGCTGTATAAGTTATGTTTTACTACTTTTCTGTTGTTTAAAACGTGTGCAGTTATAAATATATTTTAATTAGTCGTAAGGATTGTCATTCAGTGTTATTGAAACGTTTGTTCAATAGATGAACGTCAAATAGATGTCGTCTGTATAATAAATGGTTTTAAATAACCAAAAGTATTCATATTCTATGTATAATGAACTACAACAACTATTTTTATTTTTGCATTAACTTAACAAGCCTGGATAAGAAAATTTATAAATTGATGTACAAAATGCAGACATTATACTATACTGAATTTTCGTTTAGCGTTTACAGCATAAAGAAATAAGACACGGAAGTGTTAATAATCTGAAAATACTAATAGAATTAATAGCGCCACACTCAGGAATATAATCCTTCTGTATTAAGATAATATTCCTCCTGAAAAAATCCTTCTACAGTCAAAAAGAATTCCTCTTAGATGAAGGAACTGAAATCCTGTTGCAGGAGCCGTCGCCTTCTACCACAGGAAGGTTTTGTTTCCCTGGCCGGAGAATTCATAGGTAATTTTTAAATAATAAGATAAGATAAAGATAAATAGATGATGAAGAAGGTGAAAAATCGGCATAAAGATAAAAAGATACGTAGATAAGATGATTAGATAAGTAGTGGATAATTCAATTACACTCAGAAAAACGATCCTCCGGTACCAGAATAGTCCAAAAATATCACCCATATTAATAATTATTTCTCTTTGAGAAAGCAAAAGGATAACTAGGGTATATAAGAGTCCCTACTATTAGTGTGCCATGAAGAGAAAGCATTTAGTTATACACGAAATACACACCAATATCATTTTTATTTCCTTAACTGGAAATTTATAATCAAATAATTAGACTCTTTTGCTCGTGCTATTTTTATGTATATGAATACAAACATATTTAATATAAATATACGTAAAATAAAAAATAATGATTTTGTCCCTATTTGTATGCTCTGACAGCTCTCACTGAATGTATTTATGTGTCCTCGATTTGTGTGCCTGCCCTTATGTGTGAGCCCCGCTTTAATGTGCCTTTTAAAATTATTAAAAGAAATATATAGGTTGGGGTTCTTTTAAATTTTCAAAGAGGTGGAGTAGTAGAAATTTATTTTATGATTAATTTAAAATTTTTCAACAATAATTAGGGTTAGTGATTAATTTTAAACAAAGATGTAGTCATCACGTTTAGACTAAACGAATGTTAGATTCGCGATCGCGAAGAGGCGTATGATCGACGGCACACACATGCAGGCAAGTCTTCAAATTTGACCCTATTAGTGGATTCACTTAGAAAATAAAGAAAGTTTTAAATATGACGTCCGCACGTAATAGAAATTTGAAAAAAAGGTATTTTATTTTTTTGCCCGACTTTTCCCCGGTATAAGGGTGGGTGCGAACTCACGCCGAGAGCTTCGCGGAAGCTCGGTGACGTTACTCGCTCGGGCAAAATGTTTGAATAACCTTTTCTATAAACTTTTCACTGTTGTTGCTTACCATTTAAAATATTATAAATTTGTGTTAAACGTTATATCGTCGCGCGGTACGAAGAAAAGCCAACTTGGAAGTTACAGGCGAAGAAAAGCCAAAAACGCGTCTAAGGCGAAGAAAAGCCAGTTTGGGTCCTCCCAGACGAAGAAAAGCCAGTTTGCGCCTTCCTGCGGAGGAAAAATCCCAACTGACGGCATCTAATCAATTACTAATTATCTAATTATCTTGACTGATCATCTTTTTATCTTTTTATAACGATTTTTAATCTTTTTTGTTATATTTTTATCTTTATCTTATCTTATTATCTGAAAGTTATCTATAAGATACCAACTAAATGTCACTTTCGTTTGAGAAGTCAAACTGGCTTTTCTCCGTCTGGGAGGGCGCAAACTGGCTTTTCTTCGTCTGGGAGGACCCAAACTGGCTTTTCTTCGTCTTAGACGCGTTTTTGGCTTTTCTTCGCCTGTATCTTCCCAGTTGGCTTAATTCGTACCACGCGACGATATGTCAATGAAGTTTATTCATGCAACATTTGATACACAATTTATTAATGATACAGTTATAGTCACATGCCGCCGATGCAGTAAAAATCACATTCATGTATTAGGATTTGACATTCGTATATATAGCTAACTAAAATACATACTAAAATATATCTATATAGCTAGCCAAGATGGCGCGAGTTGGCCAGCAGCCCCATTTAAATATACAGGTTAAGCACGGGCTAACTTGCGCCATTTTGGTTAGCTATATATATATGTATGTCAAATCCCAATAACGACTTGTTGTTATAATTAAATTATAACAAATAAATTTGAATTCTCATATTACCGCAGACACACTTTTATTATTGTTATTATATCGATTATTTCGTTATACTTATTTTTATCCAATATTTAACATACACACATGTGCGCGGACATTTAGCAGCAAAACAACATGCATATATACATACATCTTATAAAAATGATTTGTTATTTACAACAAACGATGTTATAAATCACCAAACCGAAATTAACTAGGAAGCTACAAGACAATAATAATAGAAAGATTAGAAAGGCTGCGACATAGAATAATTGTTCTTGAACAGGAATAGCAAATTTGTTGTGCAGCTTCACATAAACTGTTTTTCTCCATGTCGCATATAAGTAAGATTGATTTGATTGGAAACGAATGCGAGTCTACCATCATTTAACAACAATCTTGTGACATCGTTACTCAAATTATACGTGGAATCAGAAGCTTATTTAGAATATAGAATAATAACTTCCCCATTAAATGCAAAAGGATAAGAGCAACGACAAAAACATATTACCTATGTACGAAACATTTACAAATGATGCGCGCGACGCAGTACATAGAATTAATTACGATTACAACGAATGAAGTTTTATTTTTTGCTATGTCTCTTAGTAATGCAAGAAAAATAACTGCTAATGCCGTACCAGCTGTCCGTGTACTGAAATAGAAAAGTTGCAGTATAGCTTTCCATAAATCGTCTTTTCTATTTACGATGCAACTAATTAACTCAAAGTGCAAGTTGTTGGCGACATTATCCTCGGAACGGTAGATCTAGAACAAAAGGAGAAAAAGTTACAGAACATAGGATAATGTACTTCTCGTTAAGAATACCTAGAAGAGGGAAATTATACTGGTTCTATTTTCGCTCTCACTGACGAACTTATTTTTATTTTTCCTTGTAAAATGATATAAGCTTTTATTCAGATATAACAATTATAAATCGTGAGAAATCTTCAATTCAGGATGGTCCCTCCATACTTTGATCTAGCGTTTGTAAAAGGAAAAAGTATGATACCGATGCGTTTACAATCTGCCACAAAGTAAAAAATATTTTTCTTTAGACGACTACATTGTTAGAGCTTACTTCAGTTTCAAATATTTACCTTTGCGAACATGTCTAAGTGAACAACTAGGCACCCCTTTGCTTTGAATATTAGCGATTTCTGCGACTGTACAATCAGAACATCGTTCATGAATTGAAGATCGCCCGATCCTGACCAACCGGAATGGTATATCGAGTCGAGGCACAGCTGGCTCTAAATATTTTAGATCGATTAGACTTTTTAGTAAAATATTTTTAATAATATACACCTTAAAGCTTTAATATTTCTGAATGATTTACAAAACGTGGGAGTTGCTCTTACAATACGAATTAATTTACCTCAACAGCGATAATGTTTCCGTACCAGGCGTAACAGTAAGCTTGTAGAAACTTGACGATACAATAAACCAGCAGGTACACCGCCCTATACACGGTTATGTGCTTCGTCTGCATTTAGTATAACCAAACAATCACAATCAATTAAAACCACTTCCACATATCGTCGCTCTCGAATAAAAAGGAGTCAACTCAGCGTCCGGTTAGAGAAGGGGTCATCTCAACGCACGATTAGAAAAGGAGTCAACTCAGCGCCCGGTTAGAAAAGGTGCCATTTCGCAAGCGAGTTTTTTTACCTGTATGATTTAGATTTGCAGCACTACCAAAGAATATTTTTCGGAATAGCTTTATATCGCTTTTTATAAAAATATCAACTGATAAGAATTTTTCCATCGGTCTTACAGTCTTACAAATTAAATTAAAATAATTAATATTTATGGCATCAAGGGTGTCATTGACAGAGCGATTAAATTGTCACATAAAGATTTTAGGAAAAAGAATTTAAATTTAGTTAGAGAAACATTTATTAAGAATAGTTATCCGGTAAAATTTATTGATAAAATGATTGATGAGAGAGTGTGGGAAATTTATAATGGTGGATTGAAGCAGCGGGTAGATAATCAAACAAGGAATAGAAATGGAAAGAACGCATATTTTAGTTTACCATATGTTAGAGGTTTGTCGGAAAGAATTAGAAGGGTTTTTAGTAAACATAATATTCAAGTTTTCTTTAAAAACAATAATAATTTAGAAAGATTATTTAGTAATTGTAAAGACAAGGATGATAAATGTTTAAAATTGGAAGTAGTTTATAAAATTAATTGTAGGGATTTGAATGGTTATTATATTGGTCAAACGGGTAAATAATTGAAAAAGAGAATATATGAACATCAATATAGTTTACGCAGCTCAAGTTGTACATCGGGTTTGAAAGAACATTGTTTAAACAGTTTGCATTCTTTCGATTTTGGGAGTGTGGATATTTTGGAACAGGGGATTAAGAATAAATATAAGAGAGAAAGCCTTGAAAGTATTCACATTCTAAGAAATCGGAATAATGTAAATTTAATGATAGTCAAGTAAATTAGATAACATTTATCATTCTTTATTAATTTAAGTGAGAATGGAAAGTTGGAGAGGGGAAAGTGGATGGTGGTGGGGGTAAGAGAAAAGAAGGAGGTATGGGGTATATATAAGGAGGTGTACCGCGGGTTTCATTTCAGTCCCTGAGGAGGAGCCGGAGCGGGCTCGAAACGTTGGGCAATTTGGTGGTGGAGGGCAGTCAGATAGTTCTTTGCTAACAAAGTTTTTTCCAGGTTTTAATTAAGTTTTTATTTTAGATTCTGCGGGGGTGATTATAAACAAGGGCAATCTGACTGCCATAAATATTAATTATTTTAATTTAATTTGTAAGACTGTGAGTTGATAGTAAATTGCAGTCGACATAAGTAATATTTTTATAAAAATAATTACTATATAAAGCGATACAAAGCTCTTCCGAAAAATATATTTTGGCAGTGCTACAAACCTGAATCACAGGTAAAAATATTCGCTCGTGAAATGGCACCTTTTCTAACCGAGCGCTGAGATGGCATCTTCTCTAACCGGGCGCTGAGATGACCCCTTCTCTAACCGGGCGCTGAGATGACCCCTTCTCTAACCGGACGCTGAGTTAACTCCTTTTTGTTCGGGAGCGACGATATAGACACACTTATATGCATACCTGGCTAATCTGAAATATCATGGTGCATATTATAGAGGCGCACGTGACGGCCAGCCAGATTGCAAGGAACCCGAATATCCGCTGCAGCATCTTCTGTGCCTCGAGGACCAAATAATGTCTCTCGACGCAATCCCTCAAATCTTTCTTGTAATTGTTACTCGACTGTAGATTCTGAAAGCGGTGCGAGATGAGCCTCAACTCACCGACCATGTGCAGCGCATAGTAGCCGAAGACGGAGTCGACGCCGACGGTGATGCTCCAAAGGTAGAAGGCACTTATGAGTTCGAAGCCGTAGAATGTCCAGTGTATTACTCCTCCTGGAATTGATTGGTAAAGTAAAGAGAGTAAATGAAAATGTTCTGCCATGCTCTGAGTGAATTGTGTGTAGCGTGGCGTCTACAAGTTAGGCTAGAATAGCAAACGCGAAAAGGGAGAGCTGTGCTATCTGTCTGTCTGTCTCTCCCTTTGCGAGCGTCGTTTTTGACCAGCGCGTGCTCCGAAATAGTTTTAGTTAGTTGGCCACGAGCTCGTGTGACGAAAGCCTCATGAGCGCAGAGCAATCACTACTCTTGTACATTGTCTCTCTATTATAAGTTAGTTAATAAAAAAAATTGATCTCCAACATCATATTTTTAATAACTCCTCTACCAATCCAATTATAAGCTGCGTCAACAGGTTATAGGCCCAGCACGGTACTAAAATAAGAACGTTGAGTACTAAAGCGTGTCTGATACGGAAAGTGCCGGAAGAAACTGTTCAACACAGTGAGTGCGAGTGAGGTGCGGAAAAAAATGTCTGATCACGGACTCCCGGGAAAGAACTTGACGAGATTCGACGGGAAGAATTTCATGCAGTAGAAATTCCAGATTACTACTGCCTTAGCAGCACACAAACTACTGGAAGCAGCTCAGCAAGCAATCCGACAAGCAATCAAGACATGGATCAAGAAAGATGCCAAGGCCACGTACTTGATGACTACAGCCATGGAGCCAGAGCAGATGGTGCATCTGCTAACATGCATTTCGTCAAAGGAGATGTGGGACAGACTGACAGTGATTCACATGCAAAAGTCAGCCAACAACCAGCTATTGCTGAGCGAACGTTTTGATGGATACCAGCATGGAGCCGACCGATTCAGCACGGCAACACATCTCCAAAGTGCAAAATTTGGAAAGTTGCCACCAACGTTCCGGACGTTATGATGATGTCGAAAATCATTTCGAGTCTGCCTCACTGGATTACCTGCAAGAACGTTTCGCAGAGGAGGAATTGTACATGGACAAAGAGAGCGAGGAGACGACAGCTCTAGCAATCACGAACAAGGTCACAAAAGGTGGTTTTAACTGAACAAGGAAGAAAAACGGAAAGTTATGTAAGTCTAAGAAGGACGCCGAATGTTATGTGTGCCAAGGAAAGGGTCACTACGTGCGCGAGTGTCCTAAACGGAAACAAAGCCATCCTGGACAGCAACAAAGCAGTCAAGACAAGGACTGTGCGTTAATGGCTGCGATTGAATTGTCGAGTAGGACAATAACAGAACGGCCCGGTGACTTTGTCAAGGTCTTTCAGAGTAACAGTGTTTGGGAACCTTCGCTCCAGCAGAAGAGAGAGTATATATGTGCCCGACATGGGGAAAAGTTATACTCCGTCGGACTGGGTACATCAAATAACCTCCGCATATGCTTCAAGGGTGAAGCAGTGACATTTTACCGTAATGCAGAACCAGTTGCTATTGGAGTCAAGCAAAGTAACATGGTGTACCGCATGTTTCTTCGTGTAATAGAACCGTAACGTGATGTAGCGAATGTGGCGTCCCTGAGTCTGCAGACCTGGCATGAGAGGTTAGGACACCTAAATGTGCGCGCGCTCAAGGACATCGCGTCAAAAGGCCTAATAGAAGGCATAAAAGTACAAGGCAGTGCAGGATTTTTTTTTGTGACAGTTGCTAAATCACATAAATTGCCGTTCGATAAAGAAATGCAGAGAAACACTGAACCGGGGGAAATGGTACACACAGACGTATGCGGGTCCATGAAAGATACGTCGCTGGGGGGAGCGCGTTTCTTTGTAATGTTCAAGGACGATGTGTCAGGTTTCAGGCACGTCTACTTTCTCAAACGTAAGGGAGATGTGTTTGAACATTTTGTCGCCTACGAAAGAGATCCGGAACAAATTCGAGAGGTCCATAAAGAGGTTAAGAAGTGACAATGGACGAGAATATGTCAACGAGAAGATGACGTCTTATCTGCAGTCGCTATAGGTATAATGCACGAGCTAACGGCACCTTACACCCCGGAGCAGAACTGCAAGGCCGAAAGAGATAATCGGACGGTTATGGTGTGTGCTCGGACACTACTTAAGGGGGTGTAATACTCATGTACTCTGTTTTACTGACAGTACACTGTAAATTGTATATTATCAAAATAAATATATTGAATTACGTCTTATAAGAAGATAGTTACCCTACGCAATGTAATAATCTACCATCCTACGCAATTTTGAACCCAAATATCAACGGCACCCTAAAAAAATTTTCGTACAAAAATAACCGAAATTTCGTTCGAAAAATTATTTAGGGTACCGTTGTTGATATTTTGGCTCAAAACTGCGTAAGATGGTAGTTTATTACATTGCACAGGGCAACTATCTCCTTATAAGACGTAATTCAATATATTTATTTTGATAATATACAATTTACCTTGTTCTGTCGGTAAAACAGAGTACATGAGTACTACACCCCCTTAATGCAAAAGGTCTCCCTGGATTTCTTCGGGCGGAAGTAGTTAATGCTGCTGTGTACGTGTTGAACAGAGTGTCCACCTGCCCAAGAGAGAGAGAGAGAGAGAGAGAGAGAGAGACAAAACCTCGTATGAAAGGTGGACGAAGAAGAAGCCTAACCTCAGTCATATGAGGAACTGCTTACAAACATGTTCCAAAGGAACTTTCAACCAAGTTCTTTGATAGGGCAACCGAGTCAATCCTGCTGAGATACCAGGACAATTCACCAAATTACAGGCTGTACTGTCCTTCATGAAAGAAAGTCATTGTCGCCAAACATGTGATTTTCTACGAGGGGTGCATCAAGGATGATGAAGAAAGGACGGCACCAGATAATGAGTTGGCACCAGATAAGAACTCCCCTTCTTTCATCAGGAAGCAGAAGAAGATGGAGAAGAAGCCGAAGCTGAAGAAGAAGCCGAAGCTGACGAAGACGGCGACGGTGAATCCCAAAACGAACAGGAGGCGAATGATCAACTCGAGGTAGTAGATCCTGCTCCTCCCAGAGTAATCTCACCACCACAGTAAAGGAGACTCAGAGACAGAGAGAGAATCAAGGCCTGCAAGGTACAAAGTAAGTTTTGCGTCGTTTAATGTTCCAGATACATACAAGGAGGCCGTCAGGAGGGATCCTGATGCTGAAAAGTAGCGAGAGTCCTTTATGTGGACATTCAAAGCGCAATAAAATTAGCCAAGAATCCAGAATACCACAAAAGGACGAAACACATTGATATTCTATACCATTACTTAAGAGAAAAGTGTGAAGAAGGCGAACTTGTTCTGTGCTATGTACCATCTGAGTGTCAATTCACAGACATTCTGACCAAGGCTTTGCCCAGAGACTTATTTGCAAGAATGTGTAATAAGCTGCGTCTGGTCAGAGATTTAGATGATGCATATATGGCTGTAGCCATACAAAGTATAAGAATGTAATGTATTCACGAGCATGACAAAACGGCGGAAGTGTTAAAGTAAAAAGAGTAAATGAAAAGGTTCTGCCATGCTTTGAGTGAGTTGTATGTAGCGCAGCGTCTACAGGTTAGGCTAGAGTAGCAAACGCGAAATGGGAGACCGGTGCTATCTGTCTGATTGTCTCTCTCTTTGCGAGCATTGTTTCCGACCAGCGTGTGCTCCGGAATAGTTTTAGTTAGTTGGCCACGAGCTCGTGTGACGAGAGCCTCATCAGCGTAGAGCAATCGCTAGTCTTGTACATTGCCCTTCCATTGTAAGTTAGCTAATAAAAACAAATTGATCTCCAACATCATATTTTTATTAACTCCTCTATCAATCCAATCACACTGCGTCAACATTGATAAATATTTGATTTTTTTTTTGTTAATTGGGTGGGTATTTTTGTAAAGGAAATGTTGCTAAACACTAACTGGTGGAAGTAGAGGAAGCGCGAGTTTGATCAGTCATTGATTTAAGGAGGTGCGGGAGTCTTAATTGATCTCAACTCTGAGAATTTTTTACAATGATTTTTACACATACCATGATACAAGCAACGACATACATTGAAGGTAGAGGTCTTAAGATGTCGAAAACAACTTTTTTCATATTTAATTATTATTAAAACTAGTTACCGTCACCCAGAAAAAAATTCAAGAAAATATATGACACTTATTTTGACTTTTTATCCAATTTAGATTTGAAAACGGTCATTTTGTTCCTTGTTCAATTTCAGGAGTACCAACGAAAAAATTAGAAAATTATCTAAATCTGCAAAGGCCAACTCTTCGAATTTCATCACTCATTTTTGATACATGAAAATTAAAAACATAATTAATATGTTCTGTATATGTGCTTGAATTTACAATCTAATACTGATATTCATTTTAAAAATTTTACAGTAAAAATATGCACTTTAGATACCTGGCTCATAAGTGAACGGCATCAGCTGCGGAAACATCCTTAAGTATTTGCCGTGTCTCAGCGCAAACAACGGGGTCACAGACGCTTGGATGACATTCATACCTGCTGCATAATTGAAAGCGTAGAAAAACTTGGAGAACGAGTGGAAATGTGCCAGCAAATGTGGCCGGTTTTCCGGATCCTTGAGGTCTTCCTCGAACTGTCTGGACAAGCCTCGATTAAGAGTAATTACATCGTTCCTGCTCATCGACAAGATAATAACCTACGCGATTAACCAAATATTTTCTTAAATTTAAATTACGACAGCTTTAAACATCCACCTCTCGCTAATTACTTTTAATTCTTCCAGACACACGTACTTTCAGAAAAATCGATCCGAAGGCAACGCACAGCCCAAACCCCCTGGTCAGGACGCTGATACTCGTGAAATTGTACGCGCAAAAGTTGACTAACCCGTAGCAGGTCACGGCGCTGCTAAAAGCCGCCAAAGCACTGAAGAACGTCTGACAGTGGCGCGGCTGGAAGTCCGGCCAGAGTCCCGAGCTAACGAGCATGAACTTTATCAGCCCTTTGTACTTCCTGTACTGCTTCGCCTCGTGTTCCATGACTGGAGCGAGCGCAATGGGGTGTATCAACGCGGCAACTGACTGACTGGCTCAATCGATGAGCGCAGTTTGTCATCGAACAAAGCTTTTAATCTTCGATGTCATATGTTGGAGGTAATAATCTTGGTAGGTGAGGCCTGCGGGTTCGAGTTTGCAGCTAGTTCCAAGCCGTTAAGTATAGGCTAAGATGAGGCTGTGTATAGGTAATAGGGGATGATGTGGAGAGGAGAAAGGGGTGGGGGAAGCCGAGAGCTTAGTTGGTGCCGAGAGGAGCTGGATATAAGAGCCTGACGAGTGTTCGTAATGAGCTAGTTTCTTTGGTTGGAAGGACCTTGGATATTTCGTATGGACAGAGGAAGATTTATCGTTGGCTGAAATGAAATGTTGATGTATATTTTAAATGTGGTATAAAGATAAATGAACAATAGTAAGTAATGATAGCATCGTAGTTGGATGATATTGTCAAATTAATCGCTTATGAAGATTATATGAAGTTCGTTTATTTGCCAAAGAAAACAAAATTATGTAATGTTATTTTTTGTGATACTAATATCTTTGAAAATTTCAAAATGTTTGTGGATATAGTAAATAAAATACGTATGTAGTAAATAATAAATAAAAGTGTTTGGTTTCCGGAAAAAAGTTAGAATACTTATATTTAAATAATTAAATTAATAACATATCTAAAGCGTCTAAAGACAAAGTGTAAAAATGAGGATATTTGAGATGTATTTATGTGTAAGGTATCTTTAAATTAAAAAATGTGTATTTTTCTATTGAAAGTTTATGAAATGTAACTTATTGTATGCAGTCAGACTGTCCTAGAGTACAATCTCGGTATTTATACGATTCCACGGGTATTTTATAAAGTTTCAAAATAGTTTTTTTCAAAAACCTTTAGTTACTAAATTCAGAGGTACCACTAATATTATTTTAATTATTAAATGTTTAGGTGAAATTATACAAATTGTTGAATTTGGAAATATTTTCGTATCATCTATGATGGAAGATTCCTCTGTTACTCTGAAACTACGTCTAATTAAAAAATTGTAATTATCAATAAAATCTTCGATATAAAATAACTATTTCTCATTATATTCTGAAATAGAAAAGTAACTGTATCTTTTTTACCGACGGTTCTTTGAATGCTGTACAAGAATAAAAATAGAATTAATTCTATCATTCAGAACACACATTATAGCTAGAGAAATTATCTTGTAAGAGTTGGAGGCAAAGGGAAAGAGTTTTATAACAAAGAATAATAACCTTGTCATTCATAGCAAAAGAGAAAGAACTGTAACAAGGAAATGTTACATTAAATGAGTTCGTCATTAGGCATATCCGTATATAAAAATAATTGCAAAAGTTGAACCTTTGTTATATTATTTCCTTCCTTTGTAGCCAACTTATTTTAATCTACTCGCATCTTCATGCATAAATGATATAAATGAAAATAATCGTGACGTAAATAACTTATTGAACTCTTTGAATTATCAGAAAATATATTTTTATTGAGAAAAAAATTAGAATCAATCACGAAGTCACCTCGAGAGTTTGGTCTAACGTTCGTAGTAGAAAGAAGTACGAAACTGATGTATGGAGAATCTACAAAAAATAGATACAATACATACATTGAATTTTTAATGGCATTAAAATAACAATTTAATGGTATAAATGTTACCTTCGAAAACATATCTAACTGTACGATTACAAAGCCCTTTGCTTTGAAAATTAAGGGATTCTGTGATTGTATTACAAGAACATCATTCATCAACTGCAAGTCTCCAGATCCTGGCCACTTACAATTGTAAATAGAATTAAGGCATAACTTACTCTGAAAATTTAACTTACATTAATTCTAATTTATTGACAGAAATACGACAATATTCTAACAAATGTTTCAAAATTCAATTTCTACACGTATAAAACTTATACGGAGGTGATTTTTAACATACTTTGCCCTATACTTTATTATAAAATGACAGAATACTCACTTCTACAGTTATAATATCCCCGTACCACGAGTAAGCATAAGCTTGCAAGAATTTTATAAAAACGTAAACGCACAAGTAAACCGCCCTGAATGCACTAAGGTGCTTCGTCTAAACAAAAATTACATAAAAATTAACTTTACATTTGACGCAATACAAACGCAAATAGGGGGAAAAAAGAAGAATACATACCTCGCTAATTTGGAAAATAATTGTACATATGATGACCGCGCAAGTGACGGCGAGCCAAATCGCCAGAAACCCGAAGACTTGTTCCAACAGACGTTGCGCTTCGATGAGCTGCTGGTGTCTCTCTATACATTCCCGCAAATCTTTCTTGTAATTTTTACTGGTTTTCAAATTTTCAAAGCGAGATGAGAGGAGTCTGAGCTCGCCAACCATGTGTAACGCATAGTAACCAAAAGCAGAGTCGACGCCGACGGTGATGCTCCAAAGATAAAAACTGTTGAGTAGTTCGAATCCGTATATCGACCAATGTATTGTTCCACCTATTGAACAAAAATAGTAACACACTTTATATACACTTTCTTTCAACAAGCTTTAAAGTATTTTCTATTACAGTCACCTGGCTCAAAACTGAACGGCATGAGTTGTGGGTATAGTCGTGCATACTTGCCGTGTCTCAACGCGAGCAAAGGAGTTACAGACATCTGAATGACGTTCATGGCAACAGCGCAGTTAAAAATATTGAAGCTTTTACATACCGATGGAAAGTAAGCCAACAGGTGAGGCCGATTGCTCGGATTCTGCAGATCCTTCTCGAAACGCGCTGAGATGCCTTGGTTAAGGCTCAACATGTCCTCTCTGTGCCACGCTAGAATTGTCACCTATATGAGTGTACTAAAACTTTTCATCATTACGTACAATATCATCTCTATGGTACTATAGGAAATAATGTTCAAAATTATCCCTAGACAAAAATAGTATATGTGCGTAGTAAATGCGCGAATTTGAAATTTGAGAGTACACAGAAGCCGTGAATCAATTCAACACAAATATTCTGCTTAAGAACCATTTTTTAATTGTATGATGTACGAAACTAAATTTCTCATAGTTGTATAGTGTAAGCCCGATTTTCGCGTTTTTAACGAACAATTCTCGAAATAATGATTTCGAGCACAATTGTATTATAGTGCGAGAATATAGTACTTGCTCACACTACAATATCACAAAAAATAGAGCTTCTCACCATTGTTTAAAAAAGTAATATATGTAACACGTGGACATAGATGATCCTCGCACTTCTGTTTCTGTCATACTGCACTCTTTCAAAATAAATAAGTGAAAAGTCGTTTACTTGTTTGCACCAGTGAGTGACTTTTCACGTATTCATTGTTAGAAAGTACGCTTATAAAAATTGCCTACTTTACAATTTGTTGCACAATATACTATTAAGATAAAAATTCAATTATTAAATTAAATTATTACTATTAAATTATTTATTGAAATCTTTAAAATAAATAATTTACACACTTTCAGAAAAATCGACCAGAATCCAATGCACAGTCCCAATCCTCTTGTCAGAACGTTAATACTCGACAGATTATGCGCACAGAAATTAGCCATCGTGAATGTCGTAATGGCACTCGAAAACGCCGACAATGCGCTTAAAAAGGTTTTGAATTGCCGCGAATGCCCCTTGTAATCCGGCCACAGTCCGGAACCGATGAGCATGAACCTTATCTCTCTCTTGTACTTCTCGTACTTCTTCACTTCGTATTCCATCATTTTTCCTTCGTGACATACGCTTTACTTACCACATAAGAAACTACTCGTGGAACTGGGAGAAACGAGGCAATTGATGGGGTAAGTTCCCTGAGAATGTTTTGAATGGTTCATGCAGCGATAATCGACTTCGTCTTCATTAAGTGCAGGCTAAGATGACAAGGGGAAAAGTAGGGATGAAGAGAAGAAGAAAAGTGGTGGGGGTAGCGGAGAGCTCAGTCGGTGACAAGAGTTTGCCATGAGGCAATGGGTGTAATAAGTCAAAGAACTTGCAATAATACTTTGTTTTCTCTTACGAGAGTTTTATGATTGTAAAAGGGATGAAAAATATGGAATAAAGTATGTAAATTGCAATTAAGCAGAGCAGTAATGTGAATGGTTATTTAAATCTGGTTTAAATGGGAAAATATAAAGTATAGAAAAATAAAAATAAAACCAGATAAGATGACACGTATGTCGAGTTATAAAGCTAGTTCAATGAATAAATTAAAAAAAAAATTCAAATGATTATAATATTTTTGATTCTCATAGTGTTTTTCCGTCACAATACAAAAATATGCGTGGAGTTGTACATTTTATTGTAGTACAAAATATTGTTTTGTCTCTACATTATATAAAACTTTTGTTATGTGACTATATAGTTCGAAAAATAAAGTTGAACGGACATAAAGGATTATAGTAAAACATAAAAAAAAGCTGACAGATATAAAGTTACAAATACATTGTAAAAAGTATCATGAAAGTTACTTTTATGCATGTTGTTTTCTAGCAGTATTATAGCCAGCAGAGAAATATTTTTATGTTTTGTAAACTCTGTCCAAGCGGGAACGGTATACCAGAAATAGAAAAGTTAGAAACATCATAAAAAAGAAAGTTTGAGTGATATTTTTATCATTGAGAGAATCAGAGTTATAGTGGATAAAGTTATAAAATTAATAATAGTAACTGCAATAATTTATTTAACATTTATTTCGTATAATAAATAAAACCATTTATAAGTAAGAAAAATATATGTAGTTTTATATAAAAAATTATCCTACCCCTTACAAACAGTGGTGTTCTCTTTTACGAAACATCTTGCTTCTCTTCTAAAGTTCGCAGTAGAAAAAAGTATGATACCGAGGTATGAACAATCTAGATGGATAACAATTGATTTTCAAATGATAATGCATCAAAACATAATAGCATGAGTATATTTTAATTTTCTCAAACTCGCCTTTGAAAACATATCCAAGCGCAGTTTCATGCAACCCATCGCATTGAAAATCAACGGTTTTTGTGACATTACAATCAGTACATCGTTCATAAAACGCGTGTCGCCGCTTCCTGGCCAATGTGCGCCATAAATGGACATCAAACATATTTCACTCTAAAAATTTTCAAAAATTCATCAACCCACACCAAACATTTTTTTACCAATAAAGTATAACTTACTTCTACATTGATGATATTTCCATACCAAGCGTAAGAGTAAGCTTGGACCAACTTCAGAAAACAGTGACCAATCAAGTACATAATCCTTATAACTGACATATTCCTTATCTACATTCCAAACAACATCCTTAATTTATCACACACGCAACTCTGACAAGTAAGCCACTAAAACATGCTCTTACCTGCGTAGCTTGAAATACCAGAGCGCAGAGTGCAATGGCACACGTGACGGCGAGCCAAATGGCCAGGAATCCGAAGATCTTCTCCAACTTGTACCGCGACTGCATTAACATCAGATGTCTATCGATGCATTCTTTCAAGTCTCTCCTGTAATTCGCACTAGACCGCAGGTTCTGGAATCTAGTCGATAGAAGCCTGAGCTCGCCGACCATGTAGAGAGAGTACAGACCCAGGATTGCATCCGAGCCAGACGTGACGCTCCAGAGGTAGAAGCCGCAGAATAGTTCGAAACCGTATACGCACCAGTGAAGAAGCCCTCCTATGGGTTTTATGGAAAGATCCATGAGTGAATAGTACTTTTTGATACTAATGCAATAGAAATGATTCTTGCACGAGTGCGAGTTTGTCACCCGAGCGAAGCGAGTATTGAACATTAATTTTTTATACAACGTGCGTAAAGTGCTATTTTAGCGCACGCTTGCAAACCTAAGCATATATAAAAGTAGTACTTTACGCACGGAGTGTCAAAAATTATTTTTTTTTTAACGGAGTGTGCGAAACTCGCCTTCTCGTGCTTGTTTTGCGTGCGCGAAGTAGCTGTTTTACACACGGCGTGCGCGAAAGTCACGCATGCGCAGATCAATTTACTTTCGCGCACGCCGTGCGAGAAACAGCTACTTCGCACACGCAAAACAAACAACAAGGTTAGTTTCACACACTCCGTTAAAAAAAATAGAGTTCGATATACGTGACCGAAAAGGGTCATCATTGCACGGGTGTTTTTGTCACCCTCGCTTCGCTCGGGCGACAAACTACACCCGTGCGAGAATGATCCACTTCGCGCACTTGTATCGAAAATAACTATTTTATAACTGAGTGCGTAAAACTCGACTTTAGATGCCTGTTTAGCGTGCGTAAAGTACCCCCTTTTTCAGTAGTGCATAAAGTGTTTACGCACTCGGTGCGTGAAGTAGTGCGTAAAGTGAGTTCTTCACGCACTCAGTGCGTAAAGTACTCACTTTATGCACTCGTGAAAGAAATCCGGATACTTTATGCACGCTGAACAGGCATTTAAGGGGATGTGTAACCCTAATTTAATTTTTTTTTTTTAAATCAACATTCAAACATTTATTTGGAAAAAGGCGGCTGTCAAGCGCTCCGTACACGCAAACACTATATGCAGATTTTTTTCTGAATAATTCTATTGATATTTGCGTGAGTTATGCTCGTTTGAAAAATAACGTCGGTACTCACATCCCCTTAACGTAGAGTTTCACGCGCTCAGTTATAAAAAATAGTAAACGCAACACGTACGAAAGCCAATACCCGTGCAAAAATGACTCGCTTTACGCACTAATTGCGTAATGTACTATTTTGACACTCCGTGCGCAAAGCTCGATTTCGCACACGCTCCAATAAAAAAGCATGCACTAAATTAAGCTTTGTACACGTGGTGTCAAAAAATAATGTTTGATACGTGAGCGAGAAGGCGATTTTGACCTCGTGTGACCTTTTCACCCGAGAAATTCGATTTCGTGCATCTGTTTTGAGTCAATGCTTACACGCATTAAATAAACTCGAAATTCCAACTTCTCGCATCATGTTTAAAAACATAGTACCTACTTGCTACTGGTGCTGGAATTACTAATTTTGAGCATTTGTTGCCTAATATGCTATTTTTGCAATAACTGCGAGTACGTAACGCGAATGCATACATAATTTTTACAACCCTTTAACGTCAAAATTGCACTTTGCCGTCGCCTCCGATTCAACGATGCTGTTGTTGATGAAAACCATGAATATATTGCTGAAAATCCATATCCAGGTACTTTTGGTGAAATTAAAGTACTGAATTACAAAAAAACGTCGTGAAAATTTTTTTTCACTTAAATCTCAAAAATCATTGTGAAATCAATTTTTTTTTTAATTTTAAAGGCCGCCAATCGAAAAAGCGCCACCAAAAAAATATATATAGATTTAGATTTTCAGCAATATCAACAACAGCAATATCAACAACAGCATCGTTGAATCGAAGGCAACGGCAAAGTGCAATTTTGACGTTAAAGGGCTAATGTGAATAACGTCTAAAATCACTCATTTGTGCATTTATTGTAGGTACGATGTACTATCAAATAATTTGAAATGCAGTTCGTGCATGTATCCCGTACAATACTCTTTGTATACACTAAACCAAAGTGAGAGAAACAATAAATTCGCGCACTAATCGGTTTTAGAGTGAAAATAGGGATTTAGAATACACAAACAAGATATCGAATTCTCTTACTTTGTTTTTAAAAAATAATACACTGAATGTATCTAGCTAGTACATTTTCACACTTGTTACTGATTTCGCGCACTAGTTCCAAAATATACTATTTTTTCTTATTATTTTAGTTATAAATCTATATGTAATAGTCACAAACAGTAAATTTTAACATTAAAGGAATTTCCGAACCGAAACTGAAATTCCTACATTCACTCCTATTTTAATTAAATTTTAAATTTTCAGAAATTTCGAACTGTCTGTAACGAATTGTTAAATAAACATTGAAAGAATAAGATAATAAAATAACTAATGAAAATCAAAAATAGAGGTCAACGATAAAAATAAAGAAGAATAAATATTTGGAAATGAATCTTTTAACACATAGATCCTGGTGGCGCTTCTGTTATAGACGTGGTCAATAACTAATTATTTTTAATGCATATGACAGATACAATAACTAAAACAAATAACTATATACGTTATAAAGTTCGATCTTTAGAACGTTAATCTTTAAAAAAATGTCACATCACCAACAAAACACTAAATCTGCATTTTAACCATAAAATACTATATAAATGCGTTGATTAACGTTTCCAAATAATTTTTTTCCGTTTATTTTTACATTGCAACTACAGATAATTCTTTTTACTATTAAGAAAACAAACATTTATGTATTTTTAATAAACGGATTCTTTTATTAACCACAACAAATAAAAGCTCTCTTGTGGGGGCCTCGCCTAGATACGGGCCACCGCAGTGAAGCCACCTTATATGTGAATGAATGCTTTTTAAAACGTTGTTTCTAATTTAAATATCTTACACGAATTAATCTAGATAATAATTTCAAATATGTTCACTGTCGTACACGAAAATCTTCATGAATTAAAAACATTTTCACAGTACCTGGCTCATAGCTGAACGGCAATACCTGCGGATACATTCTCACGTACTTTCCGTGCCTCAGCATCGACAGCGGTGTTATCGCTAGCAAAAGTATACTTATGCCCACGGAGTAGCTGTAGACGTAGAATAATTTGGAGAACGTCTGAAAGTGCGCCAGCAAGTGTTTACGCGATTCGGGCACCTTGAGATCTTTCTCAAAAGTGGCTGAGATACCATCGTTGAGATACTGCAGATCCTTCTCGTGTCTCGACAAAATGCAAACCTACTATATTATTCGGACGCTAGACTTTTTTTATGAGAGAATGATTGCTGTGATTGCAATGAAACGTAAATTGATTAACTTTATAGAATAGATATATTTAAAATAAAAGGTATCATTAAAATTTTGTTGATTAATATAAATTATAAAATATAAATTTTTATTCAGTAAAGTATCGATCGCTATTCCTCGCGTCTAACGAAATTCATAAATTACCTTCATAAACGTCGAAAAGAAGCCAATCAGCAGCCCCAGGCCCCTCGTCAGCGTACTGATGCTCGTCGCGTGAGTCGCGCAAAACGCCACGATCCCATAAAACGTCGAGGCACTGGCGAACGCCGAACAAATACTCAAAAACACCCTGAGCGGCCTGGGATGCGGCTTAAAGTTCGGCCAGACGCCCGAGGCAACGAGAAAGTACTTGATGTCCCGGCTGTAGGTCTTGTACCGCTTGACTTCGGCTTCCATCACCTTCTCTATCGGAGAAAAATACTACTGCGAGCGCGACGACAAATGTTCCGGTAATCGATATTGGAAACAAAAAGTCAGCTCGCAGACGATGCAAAGTTTGAAACCAAGTTGTTGTGCAGTGATACGGCGAGTTTCAACTTTGTAGCACGACAGGACTGCAAGTTAACAAAAGTTTTGCACTGTGGGAACGGGTGGAAGGGTTGCGGATGTGGTGGGGGAAGTGAAATGTTCAGTCGCTGGAGAGAAGAGCTGATGGGTGCATCAGGATTGAATTATGACGTTGAGGGTGGTCATTATGGAATGTGTTAAATCTTGAATTTGTTAGATGAAGCATAGAGATGAATTGGAATGTTGTACTTTGTAAAAGTATCAAAGGGAGAAAATAATGATTTTTTGGTGAAGGAAAAGAAGACTCAGATGAGTAAAATAAAATCGTTTCGCAGAAAGTTTCGACTTCTGTGGAGAAAAAATAAGATAAAGTATATAGTGAAATAACTTGAGTGAACATATTTAATTTACTTTGATGCGTAAGGTATATGTATGTATTGTTTTATATCAAGTTGGAATATATATAGAAAACATGTTAATCACTGTGTAATGTTTTCTTCCATGATTAGGTTTAAAAAGTATTATATTTTAGTTATAAATAGTTCATTTGTCAGTACAAAATTATCAATTATCTGACTGTTATATACATTATACACACCAATTACAAAGTTTACAACTCAGTTCTTTGTATTCATAATAAAATATTTTATGGAACATCTCACGTATATGAAAATATATTCAAAAAAGTAGCTTTAATTTTTTCACATTCAAATATCTGGCTCCCCGCGATTTTAAGATTATTTCCTTTCGTCTATTGTTTGTAATAAAAAGAAGTATGATACTGAAGTGTGAACAATCTGTAAACAAGTATAATGTTTTTCAAATTCAGAAACTTTATTAATAGAGCAGAAAATTTATCAAAATTTGTTGTTACCTTCATAAACATATCCAGACGTATATGCATCCAGCCCTTTGCCTTAAAAATCAAGGGATTTTGGGACTGGATAATAAGAACATCATTCATGAACCGCAAGTCACCTGATCCCGGCCATTGAGAGTCATAAACGGACCTCAGGCATACATCGCTCTAAAAGTATAAACAACTTATATGACATTTTATATAAATTATATTATTCTGATAAAAAGTGTTGACGCTTACTTCTATGGCTATAATGTTTCCATACCAAGAATAAGAGTACGCTTGTACTAATTTTAAAAAGCAATGTCCACATAGATATAATATTCTTACAATAGTTGTATTTCTCATCTATAATTAAAGAGCAACATTTTATTGTTAAAAAATAATGTTTTGCAGAGTCTGGTAAGAAATCCTAGATACATTTTCCATAATTCACACAAGTGAATATAGTGACAGGCTACTTGTACTCGTTATAAAATATATGTGTAGCAAGAGTATAAGGAATTTCAATACATTTTTTTTGGGTTTGATATAGTAAGGTAAAACAAGTATAATTTATCAGAGACCATTTGATGTGAATAAGAAAAATGAATACGTGCATGACCATTATTGTCATCAAATCAATTAAACAAACGAAAACACGATAAACAAGCGCTTACCTGGAAGGACTGAAAGATGATAAAAACAAGAGCACATAGTGCAATCGCACAGGTAACTGCAAGCCAGATAGCCAGAAAACTGAAGACTCGCTGTAACTTGAGTTGTGATTCCATCAGCAACATGTGTCTATTGACGCACTCCCTCAATTCATGCTTGTAATTTTCATTTGATCTCAAATTCTGGAAACGAGTCGTTAATAATCGCAACTCGCCGACCATGTGCAGAGCGTAAAGTCCAAAGACGGAGTCGACGCCGACAGTGACGCTCCAGAGATAGAAGCCGCAGAACATTTCGAATCCGTAGACGGACCAATGGATCGTTCCACCTTTATAGACACGGTTAAATAAGTAAAATGCAATGATTTTGTTATAGATGGAAGTTATTTGCTGTTATTAAATATAAGTATAAAAGGAAGTAAATAAAGAGAATAAGAAGAACCGTAAACAATCTTAGGCAAGATTTCGTGACAGCCTCATACGAGCCTAACCTTATGAGAGATCTTGTGTTGAAAGACCCATCATATCTTTTACACGTGCGAAATCTAATATGAGACGTTTTTACATGTTTTGTAGAAAATGTCATTTTGGAACTAATGAAATTTCACAAATTTCATATCATATAATATCACGCCCAAAATTTGAAGTGAAATTAAGTATAGTCGAAGAATACCAAAATTAATCCCATAATTTCTCCACAACGAAATTATTTATTTTTTTAAGTTTACAAACGTAATCAAACATGAACAAACAATATTTTACACTAAAAACTAGGGGGGTCGCGTGCCAACCCCACGCTGTCTATGTAAAAACTTCGCATTTATTGTTTTTGACTTAAAGTTAATTTTGTACACATTATGTTCAAAAATTGATGTTTTCAAATTTTTATTTGCTTTAGTGTTTTTTTTATTTTCTGATGAATTTGGCTCAGTATAGGACGATCCGGTACTTATAATTAGACGAGTATCTGGCCCAAAATTCGTTTGGATCCGTTGAAATCTCGCTGAGATAATCCATAAACTTGAACGTACATATATATACACGATACAAAAAGCCTAAAATGAACTAATTCTGGGCGAAAAATTGTTTTTATACAGTAAATTGTTAGTTTTTAGAAGGTTACAATTTTCACTTTGGTGAAAATATAAGGCTTTCCAGAGTATAAGCAATCGTGCCTAATAATATGACAATTTTTACATAGATATCTAAATAATTATTTTATTTTTATTCGAAATTTGTTTACTATAAAAATTTATAATATGTACCACTAAAATTGTCCCATCTCTAATAGAACATAACGTTTAAAAACGTTTTTAAAACGTGTTTTGAAACACTTTACCGGTTTTAGAAAAACGTTTTTAAACGTTCTTAAAACGTTCTTAAAACAAGTTTTTCTATTTATTATGACGTTTTCAATAAAAAAAAAGAATTTAAAAATAAGACTATCAAACCCCGATTCCAGCCTTCAAACCCACTCACCCTCATTCCCTGACTTTGACTTTTAACCTGAACCAAACATTTTTACTCATGCATTGTCGTGCGCCACTATCAATCGTAGTTATATTACGAAATGTTTAAAACATTTTAAAAACGGGCTAATGCTTTAAAAAGCGAACTTTATCCACTTTTTAAAACGTTTTCTAGAAACGTTACAAAGTGGTTCAAAGCACGTTTTAAAAACGTTTTTTAACGTTACGTTCTATTAGGGATATCAAATACTTGTTTAAGATTACTAATCCTTCTACATTACAATTATAACTTTCAAAAATCGATAACAAAATGAGAAAACTCACCTGGCTCGTAGCTAAACGGCATCAGCTGCGGATACATCCTGACGTATTTGCCGTACCTTATCATTGACAAAGGCGTGCTCGCTAGCATCACGAAACTGATGGCCACGGAATATCCGTACAAATAAAAGAATCTCGAGAAGGTTGGAAAATTAGACAACAGGTGAGGGCGATACGACGGGACACTCAAGTCCTCCTCGAATTTAGCAGATATTCCCTCGTTCAGACTCTGCAGGTCTTTTTCGTGCATTCTGAGGATAACAATCTGTTTTCCATTCGTAAAAAATTCGTTAAGAGTTTTTTGTTATAGAAGATGCGTAAGATAAGAGAGAAGAAATATTTGCGAAAATGAATTTACCGAAGTCGTGCAGACAAACCTGATGGATTCGTCTAAAAATATTTGTTTATCCTTCTTTGTGAGATCTAATGTGAAATTTATCAAAATATTTGATAACATCTTGTCTAACAACTTACGTACGATGTTTTATATGATAAAGCAAATTACACGAAACCTCACATAAAAGGTCACAAGAAAATGAAATCTCATGTCAGATTCCATGTCATAATATCTCATACTATTTTTACGAGAGTATACATATATGTACAAATAGAAAATATAATTATGTAGCATTTTAGTAGAAAATCTCACATGTAATCTCATACAAAATCTTACACAAGATCTCAAATCGGATTATTCACAAGCAAATATTTCCTATAAAAAAATATAATAAACTATAAAAAGAATTACTAAGCAATTAAAACCCTTTTAAAGTTAATTTAATCTAAAAAATTACTAAAACGTATTTTTTCTTCACACTTACTTGAAGCCAAATATCACATATCAAAAAGATTGCATTACCTTGATAAACGTGGTAAAGAACCCAATCATAAGACCCAAGCAGGCAGTGAAGATCCTGATATTTTTCGCGTACTTCGCACAAAACATTACTATGAAACAGAACGTCGAGCCACTGGCAAAGGCCGAGCAAACGGCTAGGAAACTCCTCAGCAGCGGGTGATGCCTCTCGTAATTCGGCCAAACTCCCGAGGCCACCAGCATGAATTTCATGTCACTCTTGTACTTCTCGTATTTTTTCAACAACGACTCCATTGTCGTCGCTACCATTATTCTTCCAACTGTGGCGGCGAGTGAGCGGGTTGCGGTTGAACTGCAAAATCGATGCGAAAAAAAAGTCCGTCCTCGCAAACGATACAAAGTTTGAAATGCCGAGTGTGTTGGAGAGTTTACGCGCTTGCGATATGCATTATTCAGTTTCCAGGTTTGAGCTGGGTAAACTTGGTAATTCTGGGACGAGAGAGAAGGGATGAGGACGGCGAACGAGGTGGAAGGGGAACGAATGGGTTTAGTCGAGTTGTCATGCTGATGGGTGAACAAAGTTGCATTGGAGATTTAAGGCAAGTGATTACTGAAAGCTTTCTTGAAGGCTGAAATCAAGTGGCGAAACTCTAATTCTTTATACGATTTTTTACCAAACCAAGTGGTAAATCGCTGTTCCTGGAAATTCAGTAGATTGACTGTAGTTCAGACTAATATGTTCCATTGCATGTCTTTTTTAAAATTGAAAAATAATTCTAACTTGTCAATCATTAAAAGAAAATTGAGATTGTGTGCCCACAAACTTCGAAGTGTAGTAAATTATGGACTAAGAATACGATATCTACTGAAGGTGAAATATAGCAGATGATTTCGTTATTTAATTTATGGATAAAAGTGCACAGGTATGTGATCTTTTTAGTAAAACAAAACATTGTTTTTTATCTTTAAACTGACGTAAAATAATAATATGTCACCTACAATTCATTGGATAAACTTAATGATACTATCTTAATTTTCCAATCAGGAGAGACTTAAAATGAGTGATAAAAACAATCCTAATAATACATAAAATAATTTAATTACTAGTTAAAAAGTATGTTGTATATCGACACATTACCACCGAAGAATGGTTTTCCTTGGCACCTAGGTTTTTGTCGCGAGACTACCTCTATTTTTGTCAGGTAGAAAAATAAAATGTGACTAAATAGTTGGAATTATAGTTTATGGTTACTAAATAAATTGTTAAGTTCAAATTATTTTTATTCGTTTAGATAACGTGAATATCTTCAACCATTAATTCTACTAGTAACTGGAAGTAAGCAATTTTTGCTCATGTATATTTCTGTATAAATTTTAGATTTGAATTTTTTGATATATACATACATATAGTATTGATATAGCATCATTTTATTGATGCAGACGCTATCATGGAAGTTATAAAATTTGTGTTAAACATTTGTAGAAAACTACATAACTAGAAGAAAATGATTTATATATAATAATTAAAAGTATAAAATATGGCATTACTATTAGCACGGTAATATCTATACTTAGACGTTTTACTAGCCCGCTTCGACCTTTTAATGTTTATAACAAAATAAATATAAATATAAATAATATAAATAAAAGTAATTTTTGCTGTAGAAATATGCAACACTTTCAGCTGAAATTTCTGTAAAATATTTCTGTCGGTGAAAAGTTTGTATAGAAATTTTTTACAGGTACTTCTGCAGGATTTCTTGTAGAAATATCTGACATTTTCTGTAGACTTCTTCTTACGGGATTATCAAAAAAATATAAAATCTTAATTCTGTCTTGATATATTTCAAAATTAAAGGTACTTTTAATATTTGTGCTCCTTTAACATATTCCACAAAATATATTAAAATTATATATAAAAACGTTAGATAATAAAACGTATAGAAAAATTTCACTGTACAAAAAAGTAGTTCTGATATTTTCTATGAAATCAGAAAGTTGTTGCACGGATTTATAAATAATTTTTTCTACGAACCATAAACTTCATAACGTTATTAAAAACAGTTAATATTACGCTGTGTGATAACTGTACAAAAATAGTATTTTTATATTTATTCCTAACAAATTTTCAAATGCGAAAGCAATATATATGTGGTCGTGTGAAGGATAGTTTTATAGATAAATTTAAAGAATACATAGATAATCAATAAGTAATAATAATATTATTAATTGGATACGAAATATATTCATACCTTTTTATGTATTACGAGACTCTTACTTCACGCAAACCAAATAACTTTTGTTCAAGTTTCTAGTTAAAATTAAATTCTTTATTTCAATAACAATCATTATATCTCTTATATCATTGCTCAAACAAAACACATATCTTCATTAACTTAATTTACAATTTCAGAAGCATCTATATTACCGATCCAGGTCAAGAGTTTCTTCCAGTGTTCGTAACAAAAAGAAGTACGATACTGAAGTATTTACAATCTATGAAAAATAATATACAATTACTTTTCGGTTATTTTTGAAGCAAAGTATTAATGAGAGTTTCATCGTACTTTCATAAACATATCCATCTCCAACATCATGACTCCTTTTGCTTTGAAAGCTAATGGTTTTTGAGACAATACGATGAGCACATCGCTCATAAACTTCATGTCGCCGGAACCTGGCCAGTGCGCGTTGTACATTGATTCGAGGCACGTTTGACTCTACATAAATTCAAGTTATCAATAAGATCCAAATGGTTTTAAAAATACAAGAAGTTACCCGTAAAATATACTTACTTCAACTGAAATGATATTTCCAAACCAGGCGTATGAATATGCTTGTACAAGTTTCAAGAAACTGTAGCAAATCAAGTAGCAGACTTTTAAGACGCTCAGATTTTTTGTCTGCATCAAAGAAGAGCAATTAATTATTGTGAAACACTATTAAATCCTTCAAAATGTCTAATCTCTCGCTACAAAATTACGTGGAAGCAGGTACATATCACATATATAACAGTCTGCTTTATACTCAAACAATTTGCTAATACTTGTGTATTGAAGTAGCTCTTATGGTTCCTAAATAGTTTTCACATGATTCCTACCTTTTACATTATTGGCATCCATGATAATAATTGTAACCACGCTCGAAATCACGTGGGAAGTATATGAGAATCATTTGGAAACTACGTGGAATCATGCAAATTTTCTTAGTAATACGTTCACTTCATTCTCTTAATTTTGATCGAATATTGTACCAAATACATACCTGCACATATTCCTATAATATATACTACATCTTTACAACTCTATATCATACTCCAAAAAAAAATGCACCGCTACCATCTACTATCCAACCACCCAAAGCCACGATTCCGAACTCCTAATATACCTACCTCAGTAGCCTGAAAAATCAAGGCGCACAGAACGACCGCGCAGGTAACCGCCAGCCAGATCGCCAGGAAGCCAAAGACCCGTTCCAGAATATGCTGGCACCGCATGAGCTCGACGTGTCGGTGCACGCAGTCGCGCAGGTCCTTCTTGTACTCCTGGCTGGTCTGCAGGCTGCGGAAGCGAAAGGAGAGGACGCGCAGCTCGCCGACCATGTGCAGGGCGTAGAGCCCGAAGAAGGAGTCGACGCCGCAGGTGACGCACCAGAGGTAGAAGCCAGCCACGAGCTCGAAGCCGTATAGGGTCCAGTGGATTCGTCCTCCTATGAGTGGGATGATTTTGGTAGTGCGGGTGAGGGGGGGGGGGTGAGCAGGATTAGGAGGGTATAACAATAAGATTATGTAAAAAGTATTATGATTTCTCGAGAATATAATTTTGTATGAGATTCGTGCGAGATTCTTTATAAAAAGACTACAGAAGATCTCACATGAGATCTCACGCGAAATTATATTATTTCACCAGCTTGATGATGTATGTGTTTTGAAAAGGTGGTAAGTTTCTAGTTGAATATAGAACTGATTTTTTACTATAGAAACAATAACCTACGTGAAAATATCATATGTGAGATCTCATATGAGATAGTAATTGAAATCTCCCACAATCTCATATGATATCTCATATAAATCTTATATGAGATCTCAATATGAATTTCAGATATATGAGATCTCAATATGAATTTCAGACATATGAATCTCATGTGCAATTTTAATTACAATAATAAATAATTTATTATTCATTTAAAAGAATGAATAAATATTGTGTTTATTGAACATGATAAAAAAACCAATAAAATGTTATTGATACATTTTATTTCCTCTTTTTTCCGTATTAATTCTTCATTCTTTCAAATTAACAATAAATTATTTATTATTGTAATTAAAATTGCAGATGAGATCTCATACGAGATCCATATAAAATCTCATAAGAGATTTCAATTACTATCTCGCTTACTCATATAATATTTTCACGCGGGAAGTTAATAATTTCTTAAACTATATTTATCTGTCTATGCAGGTCAATGGATTATCAATATACGTCAGATTGATATACTGATTCAAACCCAAATGGTAATTCTCAATGTCTCACGTCGCTCCTACATGTTTTCGCGATCAAATATTTTTTATTCCTATCTCAACAAAAATGGACACTTTTTCCCTTGAAAAATTAGACTTGTTTCCAACTTCTAACTAATTTTACTTTTTCCCGCAAATTAAATTTTTTTCCCGCAAAATTCGGGAAAAAGTAAATTCCATATAAACTTAGCGAAATATCGTTTAAATAATACACTTAATTAAATATTACGCCCATTTACACGGGCGCCTATGCCCGCCGCCCGCGCGTTTACAAACACTCCCCATCTTTTCGTTGATCCCACTTTCCAAATAAAAAAGAGGCCACAGTCGAGAGAGGAATAACGTACTATATGTAACTCGAGAGAAAAGTTGATGCGACTTTTAACCCGTGTTACATAATGTAGGTACTATTAGCACTTTCAAAAAGTGTTGAAACTATGGCAGAATCATTTATTTAATGGATTCCTTTTAGTAGAGAGGGTAGAAAACTTTATTTAATTAATTGATTATCGTTGAATATATATCCTGTCAAATTGGCAATACAAAATTCACATTCAAAAAATTATATTTAAAAAAGTAAAACACAAGTACGCCAAACCTGGCTCGTAGCTGAACGGTATCACTTGCGGATACATCCTCACGTACTTGCCGCGCCTCAGCAGCGACAGGGGAATCAGCGCGTAGAGCATGACGTTCATCGCGACTGAGTAATCGAAGGTGTAAAAGAACTTGGAGAAGGTGCGAAAATGAGCGAGTAAATGCGGTCGGAATTCCGGGATCGCGAGGTCGCGCATGAAGCTCCTCGACACGCCGTCGTTGAGGTCTTGCAGGTCCTTCTGGTGCATCGACAAGATGCATACCTATACTTTAATTTTTTTATAATGAATATAGAATAGAAGATTTGTTGTTTTGGGGTATTTGTGAGTATAGAGAAGTTGAAATATTTTATATATTTTTATATATAAAAAATAATTTCGTTCATTTTTTTATTTCGTTTTTTCTGACTTTATTATTAATCTTTTCACCCCAATCTTTGGACTTCTACGAAGCCTAATATTTCACTTTGTAGGGTGTTTATGAAATAAATAATCACAAAATATGTATAAATTACTTTCAATAATGCCGACAAGAAACTGACGACGAGTCCCAGGCCCCTGGTCAGCAGATTGATATTCGCCGCGTACTTCATGCAAAAGCCCAGAATCCCGTACGACACAGCGCCAGTAGCGAAACTGGAACAAAGGCTGAAAAAAGCGCGGAGAACTCGTGGATGTTTCTCGTAGTTCGGCCACAGGCCCGAGCAGATCAGCATGAACTTCAGGTCGCGCCTGTACTTCTCGTACTTCTTGAGCTCCACTTCCATCGCTTTGATAGGTCCCCTTTCTTGGAAGAAAAGTTATGAATCTCGCTACTTATGCTTGTCTATAGGAAATTGCGGAATGACTATAAGAGCGTATCGCTGATCGATGAAATCGTCATGCGATAAAGTTTCAAAATCTTAGTGGAGCCTGTTATCCCATCGGCGAATGAATAGTTGATGCGGTGAATGGGGTTGAACGTCTTGAGAGTAATTGAGGAAGAAGGGATGGGGGAAAAATAGGTGGAAGGGGAGCAGAAGACGGCAGTCGTGATCAGGCAAGCCGCAAGAAGTCAAATTGCAGACTGCGACTGGCGGAGTGACTTTTTTTGCGCCTTTTTGTTTTGTTATATTCATGTTAGAATATAATATTTATAAATATTATAAGGATAAATTTGATCTAAAATTATGAAAGTCTTGAATCGATCTTAGAAACTACTTTTTAATGTTATATGACTAATGTATACAAATAAGAAAATTTGGTACGTATAATATTGCATAAATTAAAATTGTTCGCCAATTTTCCGGAATTAGTTTCGATGAAATAGAGAAATTTTCTGATTCTTGCTACTATAACTTACAACACAAAAGACAATATCTCTACCATCAAATTAAAACATCATTATTATTGATCCTACTGCTTAATCTAAAAAAAATAATTTCCGATTTTTTATAACCAGAATTAGATAATTTTTAGTAATTAAATTTATTAAGGATGATTGGAAGAGAACTAGCGATTAAAATGGTTTCTGGATTATGTCAATATCATAACGCACTATTGATTTATAAGTAATTTTGAAACGAAGATATTTTCTTTTGTTTATAGTTTATTCACAATAATTATAAATTTTTCATTAAAAGATTTAATTGAGATTCTTTAAAAATTTATATGCCAAATGTTAAACGCTTTGAGCAATTAATTTGGTCATTTAAAAATTGTAAATACATGATTTTCGATTTATAAGTACAAGAACAATAAAAATTGCATACATTAAGATTTGTACATTAAAAAATGGAAGCGATACCTAAAACTAAATGTAACGCGATTGCTGAAATTCTATGAACTTGAGATGTATATTCACTTCATTCACAGTAAGGCACATTTACTTTAATATACTCAGTATTTCAAATAAATAATTGTCAGTGAAATGGCAATTGATTAAAAAAACGTCTTTGGTTAGTAAAAAAAAATTGTATATATGTGTATAAACATATATAAATATATCTTGATTTCAATACGCTTGATAACTTATCTAGTTCATTATTCAAGCTACATCTACAAACGATTTTTTCAATAGAAAACTATCGAGTAATTTGATTTAATAAAATACTTTCGTGTTAAAGGAGTCCATTTGTCGTTAATTTAAGCCCTTGTATTTTGAAAACAAGTTGTAAAGCACACGCAGTGTTGACTTTAGATCTAAATTAACAATGTCTGAAATAAAAAATAAATAAATTAATATTACCGCGTATTTAAATAACTATATTTTAGGAAACAAGGAAATAATGTTTTACCTTCAGGCCTTGCTTTCGGCTTCGGTAGGCCGACATCTTGCATAAGTTCAAAAGCAAAAGCTACATTATGTACCTTCTGCTCATGTGTTTTTGGTGTCAAGTGAAAACTACCTAAAGGCACGAAAAAGCCTTCAAGGAGTCCCAATAACAGTGTAAGGAAGACGCCATCATGAAATTGATTATCAAGATCCGTAACTTCTAAATGTACCTTGCTCAAATGCTTATTGACAAACGTTACCAGAGACTGAAAAATAGTTAAATTATTAACATAAAAACTACTTTTAACGAAAAAGCTTTAACAGAACTATGTATTGTAAATTTTAGTCACCTTTTTGACAACTGCTAATTTTTCTGGTGCACAATCGAATAGAGCATCGAAAGCATCGCGTTCGCAACGCATTCCGAGATCATCGTACGTCGACGTGATTTCTTCTTTAACAGTTCTATGAACCAATTGACCATCTTTTTTTGTGACTACCACAACTTGGACAGAAACCAATTCTGGTAATCTTACAGGTGCTCTGAACAAACGAGCCAAACTTACTAGAAGATGTAAGATTGATACAATGTTTCGATTATGTACTGATTCAACACTCCATTTATAGGGAGGATAACATCCTAAAACTCTGTTGGCACTGTTCAAAACAACATACAGTTTCTGCCTCTGTCCTTCTTCAGATTGTGTAACTTCGGGTACATCAAGTTTCTTTCCAGTCAGTTTTTCTACAAAGAAAAAATTTAAATTATTACATTGTTCTAAAATTTAACATATTAACAAAATTAAATGGAGCTTTAATTACTTTTTTACATACCAAGTAATTTCTGGAGAACTTGTCCATCATAAAGATCTTCCGTAATATCTTTAACAATTATTCTTTGTTCAGCTAATTCATCATTGATCCATTCAATCAATACATAAATTAATTCTTGTACTTTAGGATCCTCCAAACTCTTAGGCACAATCATGGATCGTTCTTCATTTTCATCCAAAGCATAATCCTCTGGTGGCATATCCACCATGGCTGCAAATCCTGGTGAATCGATAGCATGTTTGCCTTCTTCTTGTACTTCTTGAACTGAAAATATTTAAAAATACTATAAATAAAATTGAAATTATGTTTTCTCTAATGTTTTGAATAATTTACTATTTACTCCTTCATTAAAAAATTAGTATGACATCACTGCTTTGAATATTAATGAAAACATTGCTTCTACCCACATATGAATTTTAATGAGACATGTGTTTATGTCAAAATAAGTCGAATAAGTTCAGCATACTTTTTAAAAATTATACTACTGATTAAAACTCAATAAATAAATTTATCACAGTTATCATGTTTACAGTAAAATTAGAGAATTTCATAGTCCTCTTTCACTATATAGAAACCCAAGGAAATCATCACGCACCAATATGACTACAACCAATACGTACAGATCCCATACACACTCTCAGCTACCCAATTCACTCTACACTCCCCAACCCCATAACTTCCCCACTTCCCAACTCTATTCACCCCAAAACCCCAAAAAAACAAAACCAGCAAACCCACAATAACTCCCTCCAACATCATCCCAGACCATATAAGGCTTCAATGCACTTAACCATAAGCCACCCACACATCCCTCATCCTCTCCTCCAAAGCAATAAAAAATTACTCTTTCTCGACTCACCCTCCTTTATGCGCTTCTTGCGGCCGAGGGTACCGATCTTGTCCCAGAAGCTTTCCTCCTTCTCCTCCTTCTTGGCGGATATCGGGGCTGGACGGGGTGACTTGGGCCGCGGGGACGCCATGACTGCCAGTCCTACGGTGCGGCGAAGGTATATAATACGATGCACGACTAGACGTCAGCGTTCAAGAATAAACGCAGCCTTCTCGGTTGCATATATACACACACACACACACACACACACACACACACACGCACGCACACTGTGGATGTATGGCAGTAAGGTAAGAGGCGCGCGCGCGCACACGGGATCGGATCGAAATATATCGGATGGACCGATGGCAATGCATGGGGACTTAGAGACCTTGTGTGCGTGTGTGTGATGTAATAGAGTGGGTGGGGGGCGGCCATTTTTAAAGGAGAGGGATATGGAATCGGAGCAGACGTGGGGAAATTTAAAAAGTGAGGGTTTGGGAAAAGGTTTTTTTAGTTTTGGTCTTAGAAAAAAAATTGTAGTGAGCTTAATGTAGTGCATGGAACTTGATTACTTGAGTAATTGAAAAGTTTAATCATATCGTGATTGGCTTGCTGCTTATTACAAAATTAAATATCAATAAGTGTTTTGATTTTCAATTTTATACACTCATAAAAATAGTAATCTACACGGTTTTTACAGTATTTCATTCTAATTAGACAATTAAGATTAGAAAACTAATTTTTTTTTTCTAAACAATAACTTTTACTCCGAAAACGATTTCGGAGCACGAACTTATTATTCAATATAGCTCCGAAAAAATAATACTAATGTATACTTACCGATTTTTAACAATTTTATCAGGAATCTATTAGATCACTCATCAAATAATTCCCATAAATAAATAAAAACGAAACTTAAGTAAAGCAAATAAATGCAACTTCCTCTCAAGACCTACGATACTTTTCCCCTACTCTTCATTCAAAACAAACCAAATATACACACATACCGGCAACCGAGCTGACGGACGGCAAAGTCGCCCCGTGATTCACCGCGCCCTTATCTCCTTGCGCCGCCGCGGCCGGCTTGTTATCTACTCCGCGGCGCAGCTGCTTATCTCCACTCCTGCCGCCGAGCTGTTGTTTCTTCTTCGGCAGGACGTCGACGACCTGGGGTCTCGAGTCTTCCTCGTCGTCGTCGTCGTTGTTTAGCCAGGCGTACTGCGAGTAGTCCTCTATTTTTGGTCTTTGGTCCATTTTTTTTTCTTTTTTTTCGGTTCTGAAAGTGTGCAGTGAATGGATTAATTGTTACAGTTATGGAGCGGTGGATGAATGACGAATGCGTAATTGAAGTTTTTAATGAGCGTATGTACTTTTTGGAGGATGAAAGGAGTTTACAATGCGTATAATGATAAGATATGAAAGGAATGTGGTTCTTTTTACGTCGTAGATAGGAAATTTCCTTATATCTCTTCGTTGGATTTTTTTTTGTAGTTTAAGACTAGAACTGGATTTAATGCTAAAATATATTTTATGATATACTTATAAAATAAGATTACTCACCCTCGTCTATTTCCTTTTAAACAAAATATTCTATAACTATCATCCCACACAGCCTACACACAAACTTTATTTAAACGACATCTCTACTTACTTACAAACCGCCACTTTATTCTCCCCACACAAAGCACTTCGCACGCTCTTTGCCACTGTTCCCCACAAATTAATTACATCGCCGCAATAAAACACACACGCTTCGCTCCTCGCGCATGAATGAATGATGATTCGCGTTCAAGCGTGCATCGCAAAGCCAAGACTCAAGAGCCTCGCCGAACGAACTACTTGTCATCGCTGGAAATTCTCTCGGATATTGCCGCGCCCCCCGACTCCTATATACAACAAGACTCCGAAACGCCGGACTCGGAACGCAGTCTCTAGCAGAAGGACACAGCGAACGGTGCGCGCCGAATTCGAGGTTATGTCGGCGGCCGTGTAATTGTTAAACGAACGACGTTTTGTTTTGTTGCTTAACAAGCGACAATGTACATCGTCGCGAGGTTTTGCGAGAGAGGTGGTTACGCTCTGAAGCCCCAGGTGAGCAGTCTGACAGTGACGCGTGGCGTAACGAAGGCCAAGATACCCAACACGACCATCGAGGGTGTTGATAAAGGTGAGATGTGGTGACTGGAGTGTTGTTTCGCTTATTTTTGGCTTCACGAAAACGGCCAATCTGGCCTTCTATACTGAATGATAATATATTCTATATTCTCTGATTGTTTGACCATGTAGTGTAGGAAAATTGTAGAACTTTTTCAAGGCTTTTTGTACAAGTATATTTGTTTACATAAATAGAAGTTGAATGCAAGTATTCAACTTTTGTTGTTTCATATGTCATCAACTATTTGATATGAATCTCATTGTTTTGATATCTATATGGTCATCAACTTTTTTTAAATCCTGAAATGTTGGAATTATTTGATTTGTTCTTTTTAATATAATTTTAACTTTATTCTTCTGTCCTCACCAATATTTAAAAAAAAAATGGAAAGGTTATTTGTACGACAGATTCTGTATTGGAGGTATATTTATATATTAGTAAACATATTTTCTTTAGTCAAGGTGAAAGCAAAACAATATACCTATATATTGCGAAATCTGTCGTGCAAATAGAATCAGCCTTTAAAAAAGGTATTCAACCTCAATAAATGCTATTTAAAATGAAACAAGATCATATTTGCAAATTATACAAGGCTTAACATAATATTAACAAATACAACTTGGTTCTACTCTCACATAAATGTTACTATTCATACTAGGACATAAGTTTTGAGTTAATAAAGATAGGTATTGAAAATTTGTACATTTCAGATGGCTTTCGAATATTGCGAATCATACCTAAGAAGCAAGAACGGCAAGCAAGAGTTCCCAGAAAATTTGATAGTTTGCCACCCAGAAGTAAAGAGATGCCTGTCAATCAAGATTGGGCATCAGTTTGGCCAGGACAAAGAACGTTTCATCCAGCTGTTGTTCCCCTTCCAGTACGGCAAGGATATCCTATGAAAGGGCAGGCACCACCAGGAAAATATGGCAACACAGAGTTGATGAAAATACCAAATTTCCTACATTTAACTCCACCTGCTATCAAAAAGCATTGTGAAGCATTAAAACAATTCTGTACAGAGTGGCCAGAAGGGCTTGAGACAGATGAACAATGTACAAAACATTTCCCTCTGGAAGTTATTATGTCAGATTATTGCTATTCAGGTCCATCTATAAGAGATCCACTCGCAAGAATAGTTAGTTTTAGAGTAAAATTATCTAGCTTGAATCTGGATTCTCATGCAAAAGATAAACTGCTGAGATTGCTAGGGGAAAAATACGATCCAGAAAGTGATCTGATAACAATCACAGCTGATCGCTGTCCAATGAGAATACAAAATTATGATTATGCTGAATATCTATTGACAGCAGTGTATCACGAATCTTGGGTATGTATACAAAATAACATTTCTTTTTACAATGCATAAATTTTTTAATTTTTATTAAAATGTATATTTACAGAGGAAAGAAGCCTGGGAGGATGAAAAGACTCTTGCTGATATGGAGTACTATGACTGGGACAAACACCAAAGTAGAAAAAATCTGGTCTCTATTTATACTTGGCCAGAAATCCCACAAGATTATGATTATGAGCACATACCTCATGCCACAGAATATAAAATTGCTGTTACAGATTTAGTCAATAACGGTGAAGATGAACATTCTATTAATAAGTATAAGGAAGCTGTTAAAAAGTTGTTGTTTTTTAAGCCTGAAAAGGAAGACCCAGAAAAATAAATAAATTTTGTTATAACTTATAAATATTTGAAATTTATTAAAAATACCTTGATTCCAAATATTGCGAACTTCATTATTTTTATTGATTTTATAAGAAATGTGACGTTAAATTAAAAAAATTATATAGAAAGTAAACGGAAATTCCCTATGGTTTAATTTATAATGACTTTTCGTCATATCCTTTATTTACAGAATTCGGAGCAAATACTTAATACTAACCCGATTATCGTTTTCTATCGTTTCCTTGAATCGTAATTTAAATGTTTTCCGTTCGCGAAACCAAAACGATTCACATACGTTCTCGTAAAAAATACATATCCACAAAATTGGCCTATTACTTAAACGAGCAATCGTACTTTCACGCAGGAAGAACCCTAAACGCGACCCACATTAAATAAAAACCGTGACGGTGAAATGGAGCAACGCGCGCCGATTATTATTCGCGCTTGCTCAGAACCTTTTTTTTTTTTATATAAAAGCGCGCGCTGCGTCGGGAACGCTTTCGTCTGGCGCCACGACTCCAACATGTTTTGAAGCACGATGCATGAGCTCTTGGTATGTAAAGAAGTAAAGAATAATTAAAAAAAGCTGTGTAAGCTGCGAAAGCACAGTGGGCACATTTCACAAAGTATACGTTTAGGAAAGGACGCTGGAGACGACGATACTGTTAATTTTGTGGAGCAACGCGACGACCGCAGCGGAGTCGAGGTTTTTGAGCAGTAGCAGCAGCGGTGAGAGATCCTCGGCTGTGGCCATCAGGCAGAACGTCGTGTTCGATCAGTTCTGGACGAAGAGGAACAAGCCGATCGTCGCGCACCCGACGCTGACCAGTACCGCATTGACGGAGGGTTTTGGTAAACCAGTGAGGGGACGGTCGATCGATCAAGCGAGAAGTTATTATAATGTGCCAGCTGCACCGTTTGTCCCGTAAGTTAAAATTACTTTATATCGAATGCGTAAGTAACATCGTCGTAGAATGTAATAAAATTGTTCCGAAGAAAAAAGTAAAGTAGTAAAGAATTAGTATATTTAATTATATTAAATTAATATATTAATATATTAGTATGTTTAATTATATTTAATTATTTTTAATTACTTTCAACTTTTTATGATTAATTATTCCTTATAGAGTTTTCCAAAAAGTGTGTTTTTTTTGTTAAATAATACCTATTGTTCTTTTTGTTAGATTTTAAATGAAGTTTAGTGATTTATAATGTTATTTTAACGTCCAAATTATAAGTAGGTATTTCAAATTATAAAAACTAAAAAGAAATTAATAGAAAGCAAAAAAAGGTTCTTAATCTATTTTTGCTAAATGTGCAATCATCCGGTTAAAATAAATGCATATGTATCGAATTTCCGTTAATTTGATTTATTAACATTTTCAGTACAGTACTACCCGTATATGGGTCGTAAATTATTAAATTTTTTTATTTTCATGACATTGTAAACCACTTCTTGAAATCTTAAAAAAGTAAAGCAACAGCAATTTTGTATATTATTAAAATTTTTATTGAACTATTTTAAAACTCAGCAAAATTTCCTTATATATCAGCCACACTGAAAAAACAATGTAGTGTTTTAACTATTTTTATTTATTAATTTTCATCGATTATATTAGTTATAAGAGATAATACAAAATTGTATTGAAATGAAGAAAACAAGAATGCACTCCCATGTTTACATTTTCTGTTGTTCTTATATAATTTTTGATTTTTACGAATTATTTTTGTCATCTCTTTTTTAACTTATTAATATATGAAGACAGCATTAAAATCCTTTTAAGAAACTCAAAAATAACTTCTTATAACAATAATATTAATGCACAATCAGTATGTGCATAAACAAGAACACGTCATAATATTGATCTGGGAATCTGTAATGGCTCCAACTTTCATAAAATGATAAGAAGTAAATTTTATTTTGTAAATTTATTTCTATAACTATTTCTCAATTATATAACATAATCTTATAATCAATACTAACACATTTAATTTCATACTTTGTCAATAAAATTACGAACCGTAGATGGATAAACATATTTAAATTTTGTATTATAGAGCTTTCGACCCAATCAGCGTACTAGCGTCTTTAGCATTCTTAGCTTTTCTCCTGCAGTCGTTCGCCGCGCTGTTCGATCGTACACGATCAATCATACCTACGATCATCAGCAGCAGACGCGCGAGTTCACAGTACGACGAGCATTTCGCCGACGTAGAAAGCAAAGTGTTGCGTGCTCTAGACGAATATGTACGCATTTTTTACTTTCTTATTACTTCAAAGGTAAAATTAAATTTTTATCTAATTATTTTGTTTCGTTTTCAGGCTAGCCTCAGTAATGATTTGCTGGATAAGGAGAAAGAAAGTGAAAAAACCTCCTGACGCTCCTCCCGTGTATTCCCCCACGGAATGACACCTAGATTTAAATTTTCATACGAATATTTATTATTTTTTTTAGAAATATTACAATATATCTTATTCTCAAAAAAATTATGATAACTCCTTACATTTATCACGCAAAAAGATATCAAATATAAATTAATGTGCTTGATAAAAAAATTTGTAATTTATTACTAAAAACTAATATAATTATCAGTCGTAATCGTTAAATACGAAGCGCAATGTTTGTAGCTTATTAGTAAAAATTACGTTAACTTTTAGTTATAAAAAATGTATCCAGTCAAATCACAAGTGGCAATGTAATTGAATGTCTGGTTACAATATTAATTCTGGGAATTTCGAAGTCCAAGAATTATGTAAAAAAGTACATTAACAAGACATTTTTAAAATAAATATGTTTTTATAAAAAATGGTTATCATGAATGAAAATGCTTTTTATTTTGTTAGTGGTTAATAGGCAATTGATATATCTTTGGCGATTTTTCGCTATCCAAAAAATTTGTCTTTGTTGTTAAAAATATAAAAGCTGTCATTTTTCTTATAGTGACTACAGTTACCGGCAATTTAAAAAATTAGATTTAGGCAAATATCTATTTTTATACTATTTTCATATCATCTGTTTTAACACTGAATCGAAAATGTTAAAAATATTTACAAATAAGTTTCTTTTATACAGCTCCAACTACTTCAGAGGTCCATTTTTTACACTTTTCTACCATGGCACTCGGGATGACGGCAAAGCTGCTGGTCTGAAAAATTTATTTATTTTATATTTATTAAAATTTAACGACATTGTATTATTTTTATGGGTCTGAAGTTTGCAACGTTGGAGTGCAACGAAATAAAAACAATAATTCATTTTACTTCAAGTTTATACTAGTTAATATTAATTTTGCATGTAGATTTAGTGTTTTATAGTATAAAATAACTTTAGAACAAAGATTTCCATAAAATTTCCATTGTTCAATAACTTTAATCAATCGTAAAAAATGATTTCGTTGCACTCCAACGATGCGAACTTCAGACCCATTTATTTTTAATTGAAAGCTATGAACTTTTCGACTCACTTTGTTAGTGGTTTTTGCACAGTAGGTTTCTGATAGGGATGAGAAGATGAAATTCCTCTTCTTTCCTTTCCTCTCATTGCTTTTAATGACGTATCTGATTGAACTCCATTATATGTATCATTGAGTAAAGGCTTCATCCTGTCAGCTTTCATTTTATTTAAAATAGCAAGACTCTTTGCAGTCATTGTTGGCCTTGGAAACTCCGTTTTACTGTTTTCCTTTCCATTCTGTGTAGGGCCATGTGATTCAAGTCTATTTTTTGGTGAGATCTTCTTTGACACTTTAGCTGGTGACCGCGAATTCACTTGATTTTTGCTATCAGATAATACTCGTTTTTTACCTTTACCTTCTGGTAAGCAAAATGTACTATTTAACTTATTCGATTCTTCAACAGGTCCACCAACAGATTCTTCTATAACTGCAACAGCATCATTGCTGAGAGTTATAGTAGAATTCATTACATCACCATTAGTTACATCAGTAGTTAATGCAACAGTTTTCATTGGAGTACAATTAAACGTTGTACCCAGCAAATTCGTTAGTGATGGAGTTTCAGGTTCTTCATCATCTGAGTTAATTTCTAATAAATCTGGCATGTTACCGTGGCTAGGATTATCAAGTTCTTGAACACTTAGGCAAGTTGTACTGTAAAATTCTTCTTCATTTTTGTTCATGTCCATATCAGACCATTTGATGTTCCTTATTCCTTCTAAAGATTTTACTAAATGTTTAAATTCTTGTTTTAATTTTTCTGTTATTGTTCCACCACCTTGCATCGTATTATAGTAGTTTTGTAAAGTTGTACTCATCATTTTTATTATTGTAGACACAGATTCTATTTCACAATGTTGAAGGTTTGTAATTTTCTTAGTGTGTTCAAATTGCTGCTGCATTCTTACTGTTTCAACTTCAGAAGTTAAGAAGTTAATTTTGTCTTCAAGTTTGTCATACAAATTTTTTGTTTTGATATCCAAAATTAGTTCTCCTAGATCTTCTTCTACTTTACAAAGCTCGTCCCAAACAGATTTCATTTGTATTTTGATCCCTTCCCTTTGACGTTTAAAATATTGCAACGATTTATTCACTCTAGATTTCCCACTAGCATTTTGTTCATCTTGAGTTAAAACATGTATAGAAGCTGTTAAATTATGTAGTCTTTTATCAGCAGCCTTTTTGTATAAAATTCTACAATACAGAATTTTACAAGAACTTTCTAAAGATAATATTTTTTCATTTAGTAATCTCTTCTTATTATAAAAATCTATAAGTTTATTACTCAATTCCACGATTTCTTTGGTTCTATCTTCAGTATTTACAGGAGGCTTTTCAGGTGCAGCTCCTGATATAGGCACAGATCCACTTTCGTAAGCTAATAATTTCTGTTTTAGTGCTTCCAATTCTTTCTTCTGTTCTTCAACCATTTTCATATAACCAGAAATATGCATTTGACAAGACACAATATTTTTCTTAACACTGGTCTTGATTTTCTTTGCTCTATTTGCATATCTAAGAGTATTATATGTGTCTTCGAAACTTGCACTAGAAGGACTAATATTGGCTATCATGACTGTTTGGCAATTGCCACCTAAAGAGTCTTTCAAAAGCCGAGTTAATTTTGAGTCACGGTAAGGAATGTGCTTTATTCCATCAGCCAAATTGTTGATACAATTTCCAAGAGCTAGAAGGGATTTATTGATATTAGCTCCTTCTTTAAACCTAGCACCTGTACATCCTGTTGCTGATGCTCTTTCAGAACCAGCCAAATCTATCATAGACAATTTAACTTGTTTCACTTGTCCATCCAACTTATTTGTTATGTTGACATACACTTGAAAAACAGCATGACTTCTACTGCTTTCTTGATTGGCATCTGTAGCATGTTGGGTACGATTTTTGTTTCCTTTTGCTAAAAGACCCAACAGTTCATCTGCATTGTGGATAGTAGTGATTTTCAAACCAGCTACAACTACACCAGCTCTGTCTTCTCTCAAATGAAGTGGCCCCACTTTATGTAACAAATCTTGAACATTTTCATTATAAATTTCAAGATATGAGACACCAAGATTGAAGTTTCTGTTCTCTTTCTGTAGATCAATTTGTGCAAAAAGTTCAGCCATGGTACGATATGTGATTCCTGGATCTCCTTCTTTTCCAAGCATTGTGTGAGTTTTACCTGCTCCAGTTGCTCCATAAGCAAATACAGAGCAGTTGTAGCCATCTAGTAAGCTTGTTATTAGCTCTTTTGTACTGCCTTCATAGACATCTACATTTGAACTGCTCATATCAAAAATCCGATCGAATACGAATTGTAATTCTTTGTTTTGTTTCTTCAGTAAGTCACGACCTTTTTGTACAACTCCTCTATAAAAGAATGGATTTTCTTCTTCTTTTGGATCAAATATTAGTAGTCTGTCATCTATTATCTTTACAACTGTCCTGTAATTGTCTTGCGATTCTTTCTCATTGTGAGGTCTCACTCTTACTATCACTTTAATGCTTGTCTGTGCTGAGTCACTATGCATTGTAGCTGTGCTTCCACTGGTACTTGGCTTGAATCCACCAGAGCGTCTCTTGTTACTGAATTTTTTAACTTTATTAGGCGAAAACGCCTTAGTCAAATCTCTCCTGTTGAACACCATGTTGCCTTTGATTGATTGTTATCACTGGGTTACCAGACTATCCTATAAAAAAGAAAAACTTCATTACTTAAAAAGTCATATTACAATGTATAAGAAAATGATGTTACGTGGAAGGTATTACAAAGTCTATTAACACAATGCAAAAACAATAATACTATGAATAGAATTTCAATATTTTTCAATGAATTTTAGCGACTTTTCTTTCATCTATTTATAGTAAACTTTACCTGCAATTCATTATCAAAGTAAAAAGATGGTGCTATCTACAGCTCCAAAATGAATTTCCAACACAAAATATAAATTTGTTGCATGAATGAAATTGAACAAAACATAAAATTGTTAGTATCAGGCAATCATTCAATCAATAAACTAATCAACACCAATAGAAGCCAATCATTACAGATGAAAGAAAAAGTTAAGTAGAAGTTAGGAAAGAAAGGAAAAAATATAAAGCAAAACGAGCATCCCAAGCCCATTACCACCAAACCCCATGCACCCAAATAGAGACAAAAGCGTACTACACCGAAGTACCAGCGATATCATCTATACTTCGTCGCTGTATAGTACACCTCCGTCCTGCCGAGAAAAAAAAAAGACGCCCGCGCTACATATGAATCACCGTTCCACGCAACATACGCTCGGATCAAGCCGTGCAGAATCTCTAACTACTTGAAAATGCATAGCAGCAATCTCTCGGCGTTCAGCGTATAGGTATCCACACCCGCGAAGATCCGATAAGACGACGCGCAGCCTGCGTGATCTCTTCCGCGCGCGCGATGACAAGTGCGCATGCACAGCCGCAGACTGGGTCTGCTGTATAGTAATATCCTCACCCGTGTCTTCTTTGTCTTCGTCTTCGTCCTCAAACGGGCGGGCTGAACCACTCGCGAGGTTAGCGTCGTCGTCGTCTCCTGGACCGCAGTTTTTATCCGCACGCAGAATGCAAGCGACACAACACCACACTTATCTGCTGCTCCAGCCCCGGCGGCGCAGAGGCAGACGCGGCGACCGTTGACACACGGGCGGGACTCTAGTAAATAAGTATATGGCTTTGCGGCAACGCGTGACGCGCATCAAAACTTGAAAATTCAAACGAGCGACGGTAGTTCGCGACCGACGGCGCTGTAGTCGTCCGACGTCACACGCCAGTTTATTTTCGAGGTGTAGGTGTAGGGCGTGTCTATAGCGCCGTCGCCGTTTAACTTGTTTAACGCGTGATTCAGAATATTCAGGATCGGTCTACAATGATAATTTCCTATGTAAAAGATTGATTTCAAAATAATATCAAATAAATCAACCAATTAAATACCAAACGTTATTTAAATTGAATAAACTCCAAAGTTAAAGTTTATTTGTTCGAGTTCTCATTTAAAGTCCCCGCAATTCCTTGCGCTTTAGCGCTTTATCGAACAACGAACCCACAATATTATTGGTCAACGCGGTGATCATTGCAGAAGCGCCCTTCTGCTCCCAGACCCCGACTTGGGTCGTAACAAGCTAATGTTGCAGCGTAACGGTCAGACATTTTTATGACGGTTCTGTTACCATCACAAGACCGTCTGAGGACCCACAAAAATGACATAATTTTCGTGACTGATTTGAAAATTGTTCGAATTCCCGCGGTTCGACCATTACTGTTCAACCGTGCGTTTGACACTCAATATTTTAGGGAGAAAATACAATAGGGAGAATGTACATAAGCGCTGCGCTACGCTGCGCTGCGCTACGCTGTCGCATTGATCTTGTAGACCTCGTCGCTGATTGGCTAATATTTAAATGTTAGCCAATCAGCGACGAGGTCTACAAGATCAATGCGACAGCGTAGCGCAGCGCAGCGTAGCGCAGCGATTAGGGTACATTCTCCCATAGGTGCCGTGCTCTGCTCCGTGCCCTGCTCCGTGCTCTGCGCCGTGCTCTGCGCCGTCTGCGCCGTGGTATAAACATTCAGCTGATTGGTTGATTCTATTAGGATCATAGAGCATATATATATATCTAAGGTCGGGATGGGTGGAATCAACCAATCAGCTGAATGCTTATACCACGGCGCAGAGCACGGAGCAGACCACGGAGCAGAGCACGGAGCAGAGATGGAGCAGAGCACGGCGCCTATTGTATTTCCTCCCTTAGTGACTGCTCCTATTTTCATATAATATAAAACCCCCTTTTTATTTTAATTTACTTTATTCTTAATTGAAATATATATAAAATACAATAATTTAGTAATATCATTTAATTTCGGTCACGTGACCAACAAAATTGTGACCGTCATTTTGCAACTAGATAGTTGCATACGTTATGATTTTATTTAAAATAATTCATGTCATCACGAATTTTTTTTAATACATGTCATTGTTACTTTATTATATATATTAATTCTTATAAAAATCCAAAGATTTCTCAATGTTATTGATCTTCGGTCACATGACCAAAAAAATTATGACCGTCACTTTGCAACTATATAGTGTTATGACCCGAATCGGGGTCTCAGAGCAGAAAGGCGCTTCTGCAATGGTCGCCGGGTTGACCAATTAGGCCGCGGCCACATAAGCGCGGACGGACGCGGACGCGCGCGCGCGTACGCGCTGACTTCGGGAGAGTGTACACATAAAGTCATAAACGCTACGCGACGTGAGGGTGAAGAGCCTTCTACAACCTCACGCAAAAACTGTGCGTGCACGCAAATTTCACTAGTTTTCACTAGAATAAGGAGTGCAACCAACCTTGTTTAAAAATCAAAACTGTTTTCTAACCTCAAACAAACAATCCTTGGATGGTTTTCTGGAGACAAAGTGTGGCAATTTTTAGTCAAGGTTGGTTGCAAGTGAGATTTGCGTGTACGCAGTTTTTGCGTGAGGTTGTAGATGGAGCATCAATGTACATAAGGGAGAATGTACATAAGCGCTGCGCTACGCTGAGCTGCGCTACGCTACACTGCGCTACGCTGTTGCATTGATTACTTGTAGACAACGTCGCTGATTGGCTAACATTTAAATATTAGCCAATCAGCGACGTTGTCTACGCTGAGCTGCGCTACGCTGTCGCATTGATTACTTGTAGACAACGTCGCTGATTGGCTAACATTTAAATATTAGCCAATCAGCGACGTTGTCTACAAGTAATCGATGCGACAGCGTAGCGCAGCTCAGGGGCCTTTCTACATATGTGTGTTCTGTGTGTTCTGTGTGTTCCCGACAAAGACAGATAGATCTGTTCCGTTTATGTAAGACAGAGACAGACATAGAGAGAAGTTGTCTAGAACAGACAGAACACACATATGTAGAAAGGGCCCAGCGTAGCGCAGCGCTTGTACATTCTCCCTAAGCGCCGCGCTGCGCTGCGCCTTATACGCCGCGCTGCGCTGCGCGGTTCTCTGCTTGCGCTGGTCCATAGTTCCGTCTCTATATTTCATTGTTAATGGTACAATTCTATAGATCTATGTCGTACATCTATCATTTTCATGGTCATGATCATGATTGAAGCCAAAATAAAAAGAATTAGAAAAATGTATAATTTCATTAAAGTTATTGAAATTGTTAAAAAAATTAAAAAAAAAAGAAACAACAATCTTGCAGAAGGTGGTGGGTTCGACCACATTTAGCAATACCTCAAAGAAATATTCATAGTGCTTATAGCACTTTATTTAAATATTTTGCATTAAAGGATCATGAAGAGTTTTATAGATTTATTAACATGAGTTTTAATCAATTTCATCATTTATTTGAACTGGTTAAAGGACATCCCATGCTAGATATCGGACAACTAGTTTTTTTCGCTTGGCACAAAAGCACAAAAGCACAGGCCTGTGCCTCTTATGTGGACTCGCTCTTAGGGAGAATGTACATAAGCGCTGCGCTACGCTGTCCCATTAATTACTTGTAGACCTCGTCGCTGATTAGCTAATATTTAAATATTAGTCAATCAGCGACGAGGTCTACAAGTAAGCAATGCGACAGCGTAGCGCAGCGCTTATGTACACCCAATGGACATTGATTCGTATCGTTAGTGACCGTCATGCATAACCTTTTCAATTGTTTTATCATTTCTTCTATTTAAATAGAAATTGTCTTAAAATGCCATTACGAAATCTAAAGGTAAACTGAAAATCAAATTCAAAGTCAACATATAAAAATGGAACTATATCCATGAACATAAGTGAGCTTCCCTGTTTCTGGGGTGGAACGGACAGCACAGCGCGGCGCAGCGCAGAGCAGCGCAGTGCAGGGGAGCGCAGTGCATTTGTGGATTCTCCCCTAGCCACGACTTCACAGTCACGTATCGCTACTTCCACGACCCTAAGGTCTCACAAGACACGTAATTCTACCGACACAATGTCCGAGATCAAATCTCACTCTCAGGGCCCTTTCTACATATGTGTGTTCTGTCTGTTCTAGACAACTTCTCTCTATGTCTGTCTCTGTCTTACATAAACGGAACAGATCTATGTCTTTGTCGGGAACACACAGAACACACAGAACACACATATGTAGAAAGGCCCCAGAGCTCTAATCAAGCAATCTGCACGCTCGAGCGACGCTCTCTCTCGGCTTGATAGCTCAAACCTTTCTGTCTTGCACGCTCTCACAACGGTCCATCTCGCAACATTCGCACGGCCGCCAACCTACATACTTAAAACATAAGTCTATTCCTTAGGGACTGTCCACATAGCGTCTCATGTGCCTTGTCTCTTGTCTCATGTCTCAAGCGCGAAAAAAATCGTTGTCCGAATTCTTATACATTTATAGTTTATGGCAATAGAAAATTATACAGAAAAAATAACCATACCTTAGAAATTATTAAGATTGCGGACAACTATTTTTTTCGCGCTTGAGATATGACACAAGAGACAAGGCACATGGGACGCTATGTGGACAGTCCCTTACGTATACATCACACTGCTCGAGACGTGTTCTTGTTTATGCACATACTGATTGTGCACATATTAATTGTGCACACTTTAACATTGGTATATATCTATATATATAGATCTGTACCAATGCTATCTGTGCACAATATGTGCACAATCCTTATGTGTACAAACAAGAACATGCCCTGCTCGACTCTGAAATGGCGTTACAATTACATCAATAAAATAAAAGAACTATACTGAGACACTAGAATTAAGATTCTTACAATATAGATGGTGAAGAATTATTTATTGATTTAAAAATATTATAAAATGGAATAACCAAATTTATTTTAAAAAGCAGTATCAATGATGTTTATTCACCCTGGATCTTGCCTACTAAGGTCGGCTCTGTTGCGGGATGGTCGTTGAATTATACGGGGGGAGGGGGATGGATGGAGAAGGGGAGGTCGAAGAAAAGGTCTGTTGGTTGGTCCTCGTGTTTTGGAGGATTGGACTAGGCAGGCGACGCTATGTTCGCCCATGCTTAAGCCTCATGGGGGGCTGGGGGGTGATTCTTAACCCATAAAACGTATCTCTTGTCTCTGTCTTACGCACTGATTTTGTATCTTCTATCTTTGTTGTTTCAACTTATCTATCGGTTTAGAATCAGGCCCCTGAACTAACGCTACGCTTATTTTTGGCTTCGCGAAAACGGCCGATCTGGCCTTCTCTACTGAATGATAATATATTCTATATTCTCTGGCGATGCAGCTGATTTTGCGCGGGAACGTTCGAATTGATGCATAAAACAAAAGAAAATTAAGAGTCTGCAAGACTACAGTAGGAAAAGCCGAAAGCAGTACGCATTAGAATATACCTAAGTAGTAGTAAAATTAACGCATGATAATACCGTTACGATCACTCTTACGGATAAATCTAACGGACGGCATTCATAAAAAAAAACTTTTTGTCGAAACAGATTAACTACATCGATAAGGCGACGGACTGACGCGTTATACGTTATACTTACATAAATGCATGTGCTTCATTTATCAGTCGATTAAGTACTTATATGAATTCCATGCAAAGTGCGCGGGGCGAACGAACATGTATCCCAATCTCGATCTCATTTGCGCGCAGACTCGCGACGACGTCACTACTTAAGTACTTACAAGTATCTTATATTATAGCATCGTCGCCGAACACTCGATAAAATGCCTCATGCGCGGGGCGTGCGCGCTTGAATCTTTCCTCTCTCCGAAAGGGCGGCGCACAAGCAAAAAAGCTTCTTGATCTCTCTCATAATCGTCGTGGTTCTTCATCTCCGGCCGTGCGTGTGTGCGCTTTAAAAATAGTCCATACATGATACAGGCGCACCAGTGGCGTGCGGCGCGAGCTAGCGACGGAAGAGAGCTTACATTATAGCTATCTCTCTCGCTGCGCAGCTCAGACTCAATTCTTACTTATTATAACCTATCGTGAATATAAGTTAAAGGACGCGAAAGCGAGACACGCGCACGCTGCAGGTGTGTGTGTGCGCGTCATCGGGGCGAGGGGGCCGCAGAGTCGTACTTAACAATATAATCTGCAAATGCGGAAGGAGCAGAGAAAAGAGCTGGTGACGAGGTCGCTGAAGATACTGTCGGAAGATCGTCCTCTACGTCGTCGTCATCGCACGCGGCTAGGATGGTCTTGTCGCTGCAGCGCTCAATCGCCAGCCTCAAGCAGCTAGCCAAGAGTCCCGCTAGCTCCAAGGTCAAGCACGCCTGGTGCTCCGGTAAGGACGAGGCTGGTCTACGGTCCTACGTGAATCTGCCTAGGCTCACGCCCCAAGAGGTGGGTAGGGGAGGGGTTGAAGATTATGGGGGAGAGTGGAGTGTGGGTGTGGTACATTGCAGGGTGATTTTTTGCAAGTTTTTTTAAGCATGTTTTTATGAAATTGGTGTATTGGTTTTATAGGTGACTGATATACTGCAGGCTAATGAATTTACCAAAGACTTTACTGGTCCAAATTCTGTAAAGAGTTACGACTCTAATCAGCTAGCTTCCAATAATCCTATTGAAGATACCAGATCAGAGGCGAGATGTCTACTAACTAATGGTATTTATAATTACTACATTGTTGTGATGTTGTTTAGGTTTGTGTTTCATTAAGTATTGATTTTCAGGCATTCTGTTAGGAGTCTTTGATGGCCATGGAGGAAGTGCCTGTGCTCAAGTGGTGTCAAAGCGGCTTCTAAATTATATTTCAGCATATTTGCTCCCTCCAAATATACTTCAGTCATTCCTGGAGTCAGTTACTTCTGAAAAAAAGTCTCATTTACTTGAAACTTTGAATGATAAGGCCAAATTTATTGACGAAATCAATGAAATTCACAAAACAAGCTTTTTGAACTTTTTAAAGGAATTGGCCAAAAATGACGCTGAAAAGGAATTTAACATGGAAACTGCAATTGAAAACGCTTTCCTCAGGCTGGATAATGATATCTCTACAGAAGCTTTAAATGCTGAAGGAAAAAATATAGCTAGAACTCTTTCTGTGGCAATGTCAGGTGCTGTTGCTGCAGTTGCACATATTGATGGACCTCATTTACATGTTGCTAGTGCAGGAGATTGTCAAGTAGTTTTAGGTGTTCTTTCAGGTATGTTTTATCAATGTATTTTACAGTAAACATATTTATAATATGATTGATATAATTAAGCAGGATTAGTTCAATAATTAAATTATCTGTGCAAAATTTGATATATTAAGATGTTTATTTTCAAAACTAGTAAAGATAACATTGTTTGTTTTTATACCATTATATTTTATAGAATCTTTTTATGATTAATAGTAACAGTGAACTATTATCTGTTTTTCAGAGAGTGATGGATGGTCTACTAAAATGATGACAGTGGAGCACAACAGTGATAATCGGGCAGAAGTTGAAAGAATATTCTCAGAACATCCACCAAATGAAAGATCAACTGTTATAAAGATGGAACGTCTATTGGGTCAATTAGCACCACTTAGGGCAATAGGAGATTTTCGATATAAATGGAGTCAGGAGCTTATGGAAGAGAAAGTAGTGCCATATTATGGTGAAAATGCTATACCTCCAAATTATCATACTCCACCATACCTGACAGCTAAACCAGAAGTTAAATACCACAGACTGACACCCAGAGATAAATTTTTAATTATAGGTAATTAAACATTGGAAATATTATCTTTTAAAAACTTTAAAGTTATAATTACGTCGTCCAACTAAATAGTGCGTAAAACAGTTGTCGTTGCACGCATGTTACACTCTATTTTTTTAAACAAAGTGCGAGAATAGTATATTACGCAACAAGTGCATAAAATATCTTTTGCACCAGTTGCGTATATTATTTTTCCTAACAGCCGTGTGTAAAATTCGATTTTGCACACTCCATTAGGAAAAGATATTTTTATAAACTACGATTTACACTTTTATTTTTTTTTTAAATGTGAAACAATATATTTATTTTTATTGTAACTGTTCTAGCGTCTGACGGTTTATGGGATTTAATTTCTCCTCTGGAAGCTGTTCGTCTTGTTGGTGAACACATGAGTGGCAAAGTAACTCTAAGCCCCTTACGACTACCTCGGAAAAATATGAAACTATCAGAAATCAATGAAATGCTTCTGCATCGAAAAGAAGGATTGAAAAAGAAGCCTTTAGATGTAAATGCAGCTACGCACTTGATGAGAAACGCGTTAGGAGGAACTGGATACGGGATGGATCATACGAAAATATCGAAAATGTTAACATTACCGAGTGAAGTAGTACGATTGTTCCGAGACGATATAACGGTGACTGTTGTATACATGGACTCAGAGTTTTTGAGACATTGTCCTCCATAATTGAAATGGTCGCTACTTTTTTACTGTACTTGAATATAAATAATGTTTCAAGTGTTTCTAAAAGCCGTTTAATTGATTACGGTGTAGAGCTTGTTATTTATTTAATTAACAATAAAAATAATTTACATAAGAACTGAGTTCTCTGGTTATTGTTAACACATTACATCATACATTGAATTTAGCTATTTAAAATTGATCCTAAAAAGAGATTTATAAACATAATTCGTTAAGGTAAAAATTGTATAGTAAAAAAGCTTTCTATTTTTTTTTTTTTTTATATAGTCACAATTCAAAATACATATTATGCAAGTAAAACAAAAATAAAAATAAAATCGTTTTTTTAAAACAAAAACCATCATAACTGTTCCATCAACAACAGATGAAAACTCCTGCAATACATCATCCGACTGCAATACATTGTATGATTGAAGATAGAAAATAATATATCCATTAGTTTTCATAATCTAGACATTTTTATCTCAAAATATAGATTATTTATAGTATCGTCGCTGCCATTGTTGACAAGCTGCAAGCTTATTACACGCCGATTTGCCATTTTTAGTACCTCAATTATTCTTTAGAAAAAACGGAAAGAGATGTTTTATCATTCTCATGTTTATTAAACACGCTGAATGATTCAAAAACAGGAATAAGGCAAGCGTGCTCAAATTCAATTTTTGAGTTTTTAAAAATCTCATTCACTCACTATTGAGCCTTAAAATCAACCTTCTTGACCAAAGTCTTCCTTGAATTTCTCAAGTTTAGTCATATCTTCTTCATTTACAGTTGGACGGGTTGTACTCAATGATTTTATCATATCTTTCTGTAATAGTAAAATAAAAATTTATTAATAACTTTAAGTAATGATAAACATTTATACTTCTTTTAAACTTGATAATAACATAAATCATGATTGACTCTTCTAAATATATATACCATATTAACTGGTGGTTCATAGAGTTTATCTCCTGGAACATCCATCCAATTCATTTCTATTGCTGCTGGGTCACCAGGAGAACAAGGTGTAAGTAAATCGTCAACAATAACTGATGGGTCTTTGGGGGATGGGCCCCTGACTCTTTTGAAATGTGTGGCTGTTTGAACTTGCCGTACTGGCTGCATAAGGGCATCTCTCACTATGATACTGATATCAGCTCCTGAATAACCTTCAGTTGCTGCTGCTAACTTCCTAAAATCATCTTCAGTTAAGGTATGAGAAGTGTTTCCTAAATGAAGCTTAAACATAACTGCCCTTGCAGGTGCTTCAGGTAGGGGAATATAAATTCTTTTCTCAAATCGTCTTCTGATAGCAGAATCCAATACCCAAGGAATATTCGTGGCTCCCAAGACAAGAATTCCATCATTGTCTGTGCCAACACCTGTAAAGAGTTAAACATTTATTATTTTTAGTTTTATAAAATATTTATTAAGAGTTTTGAAGATTTTTTCAAAATTATTAGATAATTATTGGTCAATTTACCTTGCATTTGTACAAGAAATTCTGTTTTTATTCTTCTGGCTGATTCAGATTCATTATCAGACCTTGAAGAGCAGAGAGAATCAACTTCATCAATAAATATGATACTAGGTTTGTGCGTTCTAGCCAATTCGAATAAATTTTTAACTAATTTTTCAGACTCTCCTAACCATTTGCTCACTAAATCGGAAGAAGATACTGAGAAGAAAGTGGAGTTGTTGGCTTCAGTTGCTAAAGCTTTAGCCAAATATGATTTACCAGTACCAGGAGGCTAAAATATAAGATTATTTGTAAATTTATACAGAAATTATGATTCATAAAAAAACTATATTAATGAGGATATACTTACGCCAAACAATAATATTCCTTTCCATGGAATTCTTTTTCCTGTGAATAAATGAGGAAATCTAAGAGGTAAGATAACAGCTTCTTTTAAAGCTTCCTTAGCCCCATCAAGTCCTGCAACATCACTCCATTTTACATCTGGTTTTTCAATGATGATAGCTCCTTCTAATTTGCTTTGTAGCTTCTTTTTCTCAGGATCACTGTCAGTGTCACTATCCCCACTATCACTTTTTTTATCTTCACTTTTTGAACTTTCTTCTCCAGCCTTAACTGGTTTCTTTTTACCCTTCTTCAAATAAGTTTTTAATTTCTCTGCTCTATCGAGATATTGCATGCATTTGCTACGAATACTGTCTTTAGCTCTGTCACCTTGCGCTTCATCTAAAATTCGATTAAACATGTTTAAATACATAATTAATAATCATTACAGCATGAATGTTTGAAAATCTAAATAGTTTTGACATAGAGTATACAGTTTACTATACTACGGTCAAATATTTTATTAAAATTTCCAATGAAATACTTTGTTAAACTATATAAGAAGAAATATATAAAGATTTGTAAAACATAATTTATAAAAAAAAATGATAAAAATAATAAATAGGAAGATTTATTATTGAAATGTATATTGCAATACACATTGTATTGTAACATCAATGACTGCACAAAAACTTTAATTACTCAATTTTTTTGAAAATATTAGCAATTTATGCTCCAATTATATCTAATCAACTTACATTTGATAGCATGAAGAAAATATTCTACTGAATGTTCGTAAAGCCTCAAGGCTTCTTCATAATTTTTGTTCCTATCCTCTTCGGTAGCCTTTGTTACCATATCAATGGCTTTCTGTAAATTCACGAAAGACCTCGCGTTAATTACTTATTCCAATTTCATAAATCCGAAAAATGAAGTAGCTGTTGGTTACCTGCAGAATAGGTCCTGATGCCATTATGTCCAATAATAACGACTTACTCCACCTTCAAAGAACGAGTGAATGTGTCACTCCTCTTCTAACCTTAAAAAATTCCTTTAACTATATGCGACTGTTTACCTGAAAGAATGTACAAAAATTAGACGATGCGCTCACGCTGAATTCCAACGCGTTTCCCACGATATCAGCCAGGCGAGATCAAAAGTAAGGCGTTTTAACGTAAGACAATGCATGACTCAAAGTCAGTCCTTACGAGTAATATTTATATAGTACACTTTTTCCCTGTCAAATGAATAACCTTCAAAATTCAACTTGCTGACGACGTCCTGGTGGTCATGATCCTCGTCGCGACACGCTTCGCTATGATGCAGACAGAAAACGAAGCTCAGTCGTTCTGCTCTGCCCTACGAGCGCATTGCGAGGGATTACAAAATTTCAAGAAAATCAGATGTTAAATTACGCCTTTACTGAACGAGAAGGAAATATATTACGTTTTCCACGAACTACGAAAATTATCGGAGTAAAGGCCCCAGCAGTTGCTGACGCTGTGCGCCATCTTCAGTAAACATTGCAGAATGAAATTAAATGGATGTGACTTATATTGTGGTTTGTTATTTTGTAGCTGCTGGTAGTGCTGTACTTTTACATATGTATATATATATATATATATGTTATGTTTATATGATGATGTATATTTATAAATTGTAAATATTTTACTTTTTAAATAGTTACTACTTACTAGTGAAAAACATGTTCAATTTTTATACAATCAATTCCAAATTTTTACCATATTTACAATGGTTAACCTAATCAACTATGTTTTTTTTTAAAAGTGTTTTGTTTTAAAAATGTTATTAATATTACTAAACTCAATCATTACATAATTTTATGCAAAATTATATCAGTAAATTTATATACTGATAAAACTATGTTTTATATTCAACCTCCAAAAGGGTTGGTTATGCTACATACTTTAGAAGAAGTAGTCTTTTCAAGATTGGAATATTTAAGTTTATTAGGCAGTGAAAAAGATAGTGCATTCAGTGGGAAATTCGAATATTTACTAGAGGGTTCGCCACATGACTGTGTTGGACATTTTACTTTAAGGTACATAATGTTTGTTGATTTTAATTTTTAATTAAAATTTTTATAAAATTTAATTTGAATATTCCTCTCTTAGATTATTAACGTCAAAATCTGATGAACTTTTTCAATATTGGTTACATAAAGAGACATTACTTTTGAAGAAAAGATTATCTCTTATTCGTACCAGACAGCTTTACAGATTATTTCAAACGATTTCAAGGCACTTGAAAAGAAGAGACAAACTTAACAATTCAGTAGATCCTGTTTTGCTGGATATCAGTACTTTTTACTTGAAGCCTGAAATTTTTAAGCATATTGCATCTAAACATCATTCTGAGGAATGTACCAAATATAATCAAAAAGGTAATAATATAAATAAAATTTTATTTCTTATATTTTTAGATGTTTAATAAATGTTTTAATTGTGTTTCAGTTGATTTTGATTTAATACCAGATCTTATAGAATCGAGATGTGTTGATTTATTTGGAGGCTTTGCTATAGTTTATTGCTCACAATGGAAAGAAGTTCTGCATTCTCTATTTCAAACTTTTATATCATTTGAAATGAAAGATCAGAGCAAGTTGACAAATAACTTCTTAGCAGATCCTCGCTTTCATGTTATACGTCATAAACTTTATCAAAATTTGCACAGCAAGGGTTACAACTGTGGAAAAATTACAGTATTGAATATAGACCAGGAAGCATATAATTTCCCTCCTTGTATGGAACACTTACACTTAGAACTAAGTCGCAAACATCGTTTAAGTCATTATGCACGATTTTATTACACCCTCTTTCTTAAAGAGTGTGGAATGAGTTTGGAAGATGCCCTGATTTATTGGAGGAATCAGTATTCTAAACCTCATAGTTGCATATCTCTTTGTACACATGATTGGAGAACAGATGCTAAAAAGTTTACTTACAGTATTAGACATATGTATGGATTAGAAGGTGGAAGAAAAAATTATAAAACTCCAAATTGTGAAGGTATTTGTGTAAGTATATATTTTTCATCCTATCTGACATTTTTGTTTTAAAAATAAGGTAAATTTGAAAATATTCAATTTTTTTCTCTTTATTGACAGGATCAAGTACCCGGATCTAATTATGAAGGTGGATGTCCATTCAAAAATTTTGATAAAGATTCTTTAAAGCTTTTATTGGGTAGATCAATGACTGATAATGAAGTGGAACTATTTATGGTGAGCTCTGTAAAACAAAAACCTCAAGAATCATGTGCAAACTTTTTTAAATTAAAAAGTACTGCACATATTAGTGAAATTTTCATAACTAAACCAGTTCAGTATTACACAAGTATGATAGAACTTAATTAATTTAATAAAAACAATAAGATATTGATTTTTAGATTATTTTAAAATAATTAATTTTTAATTATATTTTTACAATAAATAAATCTTTTTTATATTTGTACAAATTAAAAAAATATAATTTATATTCTATACATTACAATCGTTATCTTTTACTTGCAAATTCTTTGAGACCATCTTGTATTACTTTATGTGTGACTCCATTTCTGACTAAAATTGATAGTACACCTACTTTAGTTAAGTCACTAATATTTCTTTGTTCATCGTCAAAGAAAATCATATCTTTGTACTCAATACCAGATGCATTTTTTATCCTAAAAATACATAATAGTACATAATAATATATAAATAAATAAAAGTAAAAAATAAATAGTATTCAAATACTCAAGTCAATTATAAAATGGAATTAAATAGTGCATGTTACCTAGAGAAGTGAGTAGTTTTGGCACCAGGATAAATCTCTTTGTACTTTATATATTTGTTCCACTTAAAAAGGTCTAATAACTGATTAGCTCCTTGAATTTCTCCAGTTCTTGAAGCTACTCCGATTTCATATCCTTCTTCATTTAAGTTTTTAAGTATATCAGGAGAATCTGGGTAGTATTTTATTTGATGACCATGAGCATCCACTACTTTATTATTTGAACTAAAAAGTTAAAGCATTAAAAATATAAATTAAATGATAAGCATTTAGGAGTAAATATTTTACTGTGTGTAGAAGTTGTATACAAACCCTTTCCTAAATGGTGGAGTGACATGTGTATCAACCCAAAAGGGCCATAGCGTATAGTCTAAAATACATTCAAAATGATTAATTTTATTCAAATAAATTTCAGTTTGGATTTTATTAATTCAATATCAATACACAATTAAGGTACAGAATTTAAATCCTATATTATTTTCTAAATTGCAAATATTTTGATAGCACCTAATATAATATTAATTTAGTAACATTTTAAAATAATGTACCTATTTGAGAAAATGTTAAAATTCAGAAATATATCATAATTTTTTGAATTGGGAAAAAATTACGCCTTATTGTGAATTATTGATTAACTGACCGAAACAAAATGATTTTACTATGTAATAACAAACATTAACAAAAATATACACATAAAAATAATCCAAACATAGATAACCACTTGTCTTAATGCTGACAAACAGTGAAATTGACAATATAATCATATAAAATAACTACGAAATTTCTAACCTAAATCAAAGACGATAACTTTCGGCTTCTTTTCACTCATTTTTCCCAAAAACCTTGGTTTAACAAAACTCTTGTATTTCGTAATGATTTTTACCTCTATAATTTAGTGCTTTCAACTAATATCAACATGCCAAGGCCAAAAGGCCACAGTTTTGCTCCAAAATAATGCGACGATATATTTATAAGTAGCGTTGGCGAGTAGGTGTAATATAGTTTTCGACAATCGACACGCGGTTGACTTGTTGAGTCACTACCTATAAGTAATAGTGATGAATGAATAGGTATTTTGAATTTGCACTTATAAATGACGTGTATTACAACCCGAGAACATAAGTGTACAAAATTTTATCGAACTCATACGCATAAGTACTTAGTATATCTTCATTAAACTAATTAATTTAAAATAGGTAATCAAAATTTTGTAATAGAGAAAATACAAAAATATTTTTAAAGAAATTATTATAGTTTTGTTTTATAATTTATTTATAATTGACTAATTGAAACGTTCGATCAATACAGAAAAAAATCACTATTTAAAATCTAAAATTAAAAAGGATGTCGGTTTAATAAAATGACAACGGTATACTTATTACGTATATCTATATTTATTCATATTATGTATATTATGTACAAAGTAGTTTCTAATAACCCTACTTGGGGCTCAATCGGATAAACTTTGTTTTTCTTATATACATTTATAATATTACAGATACACCAAATTTCTCCACAGTCACGAAGGAATTTCATATATAATGATCGAACTGTGATTTTTTTATCTTTCTTGCAATAATAATTAATCGCAATTGGAAAAGAATTCATAATGATAATAAAAAACCAAATATAATCATCTTTCTTTCCAATGATATTATTAATCGAAAATTACGAATCGCTCGAAGAAGTCAATATACATAAGAATATACTATCAATACATTTTCCCCCATAAAATTTAATCTCTCATTCTCGCTCTCGCTCGGTCGCTCGCTCGCAAAAATTTTAATACGATTACATCGCACCCGTCATTCTAATGTTCTTCAACCTCTCTCTTTCTCCCCCACCCCCCTCGCTATCTCTCCCTCTCCCCTCACCCACCTCTCTCTCTCTCTCTCTCTCTCTCTCTCTCTCTCTCTCTCTCTCTCTCTCTCTCTCTCTCTCTCTCTCTCTCTCTCTCTCGATATTCATCATATTTACTTTTATACTTAAATTTTAGTTTACAATTACTTCTGTTTACTTTATTTATTTATTTATTTTTTTTATATCTTCATTTACTTATAATAAGTATAGTTCTCGCGCGCACATCACACACGGCATTCTCACGCTGTATTAATTTATTTATGCATTCCCCATGTATTATATCATGTTTATTTATTTATTTTTTGTTTGTTAATCCTGTTAATCCTCAGCGTGATTAGCGTTGATATCGAAATAAATTTATAAAAATACGTGTACTCGTCACACACTTCTAAACTGGCTGCGGCTATAGTTTGTTTATTTATTTATTTTTTTTTGGTAATTGTTTTTTTTTTGCGTTTTTCATCTTTATCGATATCCCCGTTTCTTTCTTTTTTTTGTTCCTCGTTATTACACAGCGACGAATTGTAAGCGCACGGCACGATTAGATGAGTTCTCCACACTCTTAACGAAAGTGAATTGTCGCGTTGTTATCTCCTCATCCTGTGTCAGCCGCTCTCCCTTCTCCCTCTTTTCTCTCTATTATGCATCGATCTCGCATTCCCATACATCGTTACTTACACGCTATACGAAAGGTATAAGAACTATATCTGCGGATATTATAATTAACCAATGGGTCGCGGATAAAACTCCGCCTATATACGTCTATATAGGCAGATATAGAGAAGATGCGAGCGCGCGTGTGTATATTATTCTGTGCGTGTGGAGTGCGCAAGTAATGTGAGAGTCTATGTGGAAGAATGCAAGCGTTCTTCATCCAACGTCATTCTCATAATCAAAAAGGCACTGAACGCACGTTTATATATTCGAATGTATATCATCATCATCATCATCGTGTGTCGTCGTCGTCGTTCTCGTCGTCGTGTGTGTGTGTAGAGATCGGCACAACGGATCGGCATCGACTATATACGCGTGTGTGTTTGTGTATATGTCTTCTCTACTATACCTCGGATCGAAGAAACGCAAGTATACATATGATGTGCACATCGAGTCGAAACGAAAAAAGTTATACAGTGCTACATAATCGTGTCTGGGTCTGAGTGATATTTTTTTAACTCATGTGTGTAGGAAGGAATTTTTTTCGTTAAGAGTGTCGTTTGCATAGCGTGCAAACAATCGAAATGTAAAAACCTGTCATCGCTATCCTCATATTTATTCTCTATAAACCATAAACCCTTTCATTCTCTTTTTTTCTTTTTTGATAGCGCGTCAATCTCACCAGGATGCATGCACGTGTCCAGCCCGGCGCTCGCTATCACAAGTGTGGAATAATTAGAATGATAATAATAATAATGGTATAATTGCAATCGCTCGTCGCACCTCTGTACCGTGAGTTAGAGTCCTACTGTAAGTGGTTATAAAGCAATTCCTCTTTTGCGAATGGTATTAGTTACACAGTAGTATATTATTGTTTTTCTTGTTATATACGCGCGTATAGAAAGTCGATTTTGAAAGAGATCGGCAAGATATAGTGGAACTCATACAAAAAAAAATTGATCGTTAAAATCCCCCGATTTTTTTTCTTTAGAATATACATCCAATGCTCTTGCTATGGATAAAATATAAAACCTGTATTATAGAGTACAATAGAGTTGTGCAATAAACTTTATAGCGATACTGTAGTGTTTTTCCTTGGATATACAACGGCGATTGTTCTTCCCCTTTTTTCAAAATAGAAATTACTTTATAAGCACGCGGTAAGTGATTGATTGATATATATACTCCTTAGTTAGAGATTGAAAATATAAAATACTGTTAGTTTCCCTCCGTGGAGCTGTTAAACAAACTCGAATACTATGCATATAATATATAATCTGTTAATTCGTACATTTTCTCATCATTTTTTTTTTAATTTTTTTCGTAATCAAGGACCAGTGATATATATAGCTTCTTTTTTTTCTTTTGATAATAAAAGCTTGGGTGAAACGTGTCTATTTTTCTTTCTCTCTTCTTCTCTTCCATATGTAATATAGGAAGTATCGCAGTAGAAATGTACATGGAAAACATGGTGTGGACTATCGGGCTCCATTGGTATATATGCGTCCGACATATATCAAGTGATAATACATACGGTGTATCTATCGCATTTTTTCCCCCACTTTTCTTTTGATCGGCGGTCTTGATTAGGTTTTCATTAATACGCTATGTAGATGTACGCCAAAACGGCGTGTGATGTATAAGTGCGGGTGTGATTTGTGTGCGCGCGCGCGTGTGTGTATGTATTTAATTTCTTCGTCAATTCAACATCGAGAGCGGGATGAACTTCCAAGCATTATACTTGTGTACACACACACACACACACACACACACACACACGCACGCACGCACACACCTACACACTCTCTTCACTTCGAGTCTTCATTTAATTTATAGATGCCGCTTTTTACATCGTCTATCTCTATGTCAAACTTATATATTTGATTATGACGTTTTGCTGACTGTCACGTGAGCATTCGAGCTTGTGTGTGTGTGTGTGTGTGTGTGCGTGCGTGCGTGCGTGCGTGCGTGCGTGTGTGTGCGCGCGCGCGTGTGAACACAGAAACACGCTCCTCTCGTAGACGTTATATATTCTAATTGGAGATGCTTTTCGTGAATCCCCTCCAGGCAACGGTTTTACACAATGGCGAATTTATTATTTCTTTCTTGTCTCGGAAGTTTTCGCTTCGGACACTTTTCGGGGTCTCTCGAAAATCGTGCACGCGCGCACGCGTGAATATGTATATATGGGAACGTGCACGCGGCTCTCACTCTCTCTCTCTCTCGCTATTTTTTATAATTTTTGTTTATGCTTTGTATCTCTGCCTTTGCGTTAATTATTATTCACTTTTATATAGACATACATGCACGTATGTATGCATGCATGCATGCAAGCGTGGATTATATAAGACTGCAAAATTTTACGAGTCGATTCGTTCTTTTCTATATTTTTTTTTTGTTTTATTATTTGTTGCCCTTTTTCTTTCTGTCTCTCATTGAGGATAGCCTTGAGTATAATATACAAGTTATTCGGCAATAATCTATATGCGAAGAGACTCGAGTGTGACTTTGTTATCTTTCTTTTTCCCTCTCCGCGAGATTACTGACTACCTTTAGAATTTTTCGCGCGATCGACGTGTAGTAATACAAACTAAGTATAATCATTGTTTCTACTTGCTTTTTCTCTCTGACAAAAAGCTGTACGTAAATGCGTGTCTGTCTTTTTTTTCTTTGTGTTCCGAGGTTCAGAGTATCTGAGAAACCAATAGGTCGTTGATTGAGTTTTCCTGCCCATCAAATAATGAATAAAGACCTTCCGCATCTAGTTAGAAGATACTGTCAGTCTCACGTGTATAATATATTTTTGTTAAATTATCGGCAGTTTTTCTCTCCGCATCTCGCACGCTCTCTATTTTTTTTAATGATCCTTTTTGTCCTATTTTTGTCAGCTTTTACATTATAATTATTTATATTTTTTTTCTCCATTACGATAAAAAATTTACGACACGTGTTTAATAGAATTTAACGTAATTGTTTAGCATTCTCCAACGCTGTTATGTACGTTTCGGTAATAACTTTAATGTCCCTTTTTTGTTTGTTTAAATCGTGTTTCAGTAATATAATTCACTAGGCCAAAATCTACAATCTATAGAAATGTTCTTTGTACGATTGTTAATTTAAAAGAAAACAGCATTTTTGTTGGCCCGAGTGCACCTATTTTATATATATGTAACGACGCGCGCGCGCTATTTGTAATTATGTATATTCATATTTATATCATATTTATATGTATATATCATACAAAATGAAGAGATAAGAGCTGGGTGCTAGTAAACAATCTCGAAAATCATTGTTCACCTCCTTATTATTTAGATCATGCTTTATAAACAGTAATTATTTTATAAAAGTACACTCTATAACGCTAATGGACGCACTACCTTCGCTACCTATACTTCGTGTAAATGTATGTGTGTGGTATTGTATAAAATTTGCGACACACAAATCTTACACAAAAATCTAAGCTTTTCTACGTGCTTACAAATATTAACATTTAAATATTAAAAAATTGTTCTTATAAAAAGTTTTCAGAATGTCAATATTATTATGTGGCATTCATGGCATGGTGGCAAAGAAAAAAGTTTATTCAAAATGATTGTTTAGAATACGCAAAGTTAAAAAAAAAAAAAAATAAATAAATTATCAACTAATAATTATTATTGTGAATTTATAATTGCACTTTTATAAAATTATTAATGTTTAAAAAATATGACAGAAATTAATGAATGATTTACTGGAACCCAACACTACAAGTAAACTATAATAAAAGCTAGAACCCGGTAACAGTAATTACACCATTATTTAATTTTGAATCCTTTTTGTTTTACATGTATTAATAAACAAACATCGTAGACCATCTTATTATTTACATTCCTTGTTAATAGTTAAAAAATCAGACTTTCTAGGCTCTTTAGCCTATGAGAAACGGAGTACATTTTACATTGCGCTAATGTTATTTATTTTTTTGCGTTTTATTTTGTATATTTCGTGTTTCATTTTTTTTTTTGTATTTGCGAGTTTATGTGTATTTATCTTTACACACTGTATAATTATAATTATATTTATATATGTATGTATATATTTATATATTTTTTTTTTTTTTTTTTTTTTATGGAGAAGTTAGGGAGACTTCAATCTAATCACAGTATATGCAGATTTGATCGTGAATAAATTAAAAACTCATTTGAACCACATTTTACTTTAATGAACCATTATCACGCCCGTGCATTCACCTTGCTCCGATTCATTCTATATTTTCTCTCTCTCTCTCGCTCTTTTATGTGGACCTCACTCAACTGAGCTGCTCATTGCAAATCGCGCGCAAAGAAAAGTATAAAGGGATATATATATGTATATATATATAGCGCTACACGTCTTGACTTGGCGATTTTATCGTTCCGCGATAAAATTCTCCGAGGATTTGGTAGTGAATTTGAAGGGAAGAAGAAAGGACGATTCGCGTATGCGCACGCGCGAGCTTGCGATGCAACTCAGCGAGATCACCCGTGATGCTTACTTAATTCGACTCTATACAGCAGCGCCTGTACCTTGGATCTTCACGTTACGTCGTTCCATCAAGATACTTCGACACTTATTTTTAATCTTGAAACTCTGTGTTTATTCATGTACTTCTATCCAGCACGTTACATTATTATATCCATACACGCATGCCTTCCAGCGTATTACCATTCTAAATTACTTATGTTCATCGATCACTTTTATCAATCGCGTTTACGGGCTAAGAGAGATGCAAATTTTGTGACTGGATTGAGTCGCCGATGAAGATTATCTTATTTTTTTTTTATACACATAACATCCTTAAATTATACACCGCTAGACTCAATAAGCGATTGGATCCAAGGCATTGGTATATCGTCTTTAATTACTTCTTTTTTTTTTTCATTACATACTTTACATATCATAATTGCAGCGGCTGCCCAAATACATACATCGTTTATTTTATTTTAAAACGATAGAAATAGTTTAATGTATGTCGATAAAATGCAAACGTTATGAAGCTTCCTTTTTACAAACATATTGTCGTACACTTCTGTCGTCGAGTGTACACCATATCGCAAAAAAATAAGAATTTTATATATATATATAGAGGAAAAAAAAACAAAATAGAGAAAAACGGCAAGAAAGAAAGTTATCAATCAATGCCACTTACACCTTTTTTATATAAAAGAAATAAACTAAGATTTACGAATATTCGAAATATTAACAACTCAAATTCTTGAAAGTTTAAGATATATATCTAACATCTTTTGTAATGATTGCGCTTGTAAGATGAATTCTAGTACTCATTTTTTTTTTTAATAAGACGTAACGGTACTTTGTAAACAGAAAGAAATTAGTTGAAATTTGAATGCTCACTCTGCATTATACTTTTTTTAGAGAGGAAATTTTGAATTAAATAATGTTATAATTAAGAAAATGTCGAAATTTATTGTACTAACTCAAACCACAAGGTCGCCTTAAAACTTAAAAGCCATAATTTCAATTAATTTTTTTCTGGCCAACGTACAAGTCTTTTTGCGCGATCGCACGCTTTTTTCAACATGCGTCAATATGTGTGTGTGCTTGCCGAGAGAACATTGTCACACTGAAAGGGCAGCAACTCTCGTCTCTCATGATCAGCCGCAGAGTCGCGCGAAAGCGACATTCTATTTGTTGTGTAAGAAATTAACGAGTACTATAATTTTTTTTCAGCCGCCAATCGCAATACACTCGCGTGTTCTCGCGTGACTTTCGTTCGACAGTCGCGCGCGCTTGCCGGACAGCTTATGTGTGTATGTATAGATCGAGTGATTAAAAAAAAAAAACAAAAAAAAAAAAAAACAAAAATAATCAGTTTTTTCCTCGACAGAAAAATAAGCGAATAAACTAGCAGTAGTATAGTAGTAGTAGTATAGTAGTAGTAATAATGCACATACCAGTGTACATACTTAAAAAAATTCCGTTTTTTTTCGTCATAAACGACTTTAAAATACAATTATTCCTTCGCTCTTTCGCTCGCTCTCTCGATTCTCGTGGTTATCACGCGCCTACTTTGATAAACTAGTTTCTTTAAATTTACACTGTAAGGCAAAATTAGAAAAAAAACCTCTACCGTGTTTCTCTTTTTCTCTCTGTATCGAGTGCGTTACGAACGCTGCGATTCGTTATTTCTGTATGCTTACTTTTTTTTGTGTTTCACTTCATATGTTCATTATACCCTAACAATCCACCTTTGAAGAAAGGAACGCTCGAACAGAAAAGAATGGGATGAAAAACTCACGATGGTTTTTTCTCATATGTATAATATATATCCCTTGTCGTTCTCGTCACCAAGAAAGCGCCCGCTTCACTCGTCGAGGGTGGAAAAAAGACTCTTCGATAATCTGAATTACACACACGAGGAAGACCAATGACTTACGCAGGAAATCGCATGCTTTTCTCGGCCCTCTTCCTTTTACATGTTTCATCGTTAAATTTGCTACAGCATAACGCTTTTTACTTTAATATATGTACATGTGAGGATTTTGCACGCGATCGACGAGTGAAATGAGCCCTCTTCCTCTTTTTCTCGCTCGCTTCTTGAATTCTTGAGAATGTGTGTGTGTGTGTGTGTGTGTGTGTGTGTGTGTGTGTGTGTGTGTGTGTGTGTGTGTGTGTGTGTGTGTGTGTGTGTGTGTGTGTGTGTGTGTGTGTGTGTGCGTGTGCGTGTGTGTGCATGCGCGCGCGCGCGCAAGTAGTATCGCATCATAAATAAAACGAGAAAGTAGTAGAACTGCTTGTTCGCATCCGCGCGTTTTTTTCCTCTCTCCATCTCTCTTTACACATTCTTTTTGCCTTCTGAAATCAATCCATCGCATTTCATTTTCGCCTTTGTATTTTCAAACTCGAAGCATTAACACAAACTGAACTAAATAATTACATAACATACGTACTTACACGAAGTATATAATTGTAATATACGCTATATGGGTGTATATAAACGTGTGTGTGTGTGTGTGTGTGTGTGTGTGTGTGTGTGTGTGTGTGTGCGCGTGTGTGTGTGTGTGTGTGTGTGTGTGTGTGTGTGTGTGTGTGTGTGTGTGTGTGTGTGTGTGCGTGTGTGTTATTGTCAGATGACAATCGCTGATGAATTTTCTGAATTTTTTTTTTTTAGCGTTTTCGTATTTAACAACATTGCAACGAAACCAGTTTTGTGAAATCGTAAAAAATTAAAAGGCAGCATCGCTAACTTACATTAATAAGATAATAATATTTATAATAAAGACGTTAGTTATGTGATAATCCTTATAATAATTACATACGTCAATAAATTTTTATAGTTTTTTTTTCAGGAGTTTGGTTTTTTTACTAATTGATTTTTTCGTATTTTTGTTTAGCATCCATTACCTCAATTCTGCACGCATATTTGTAACAAATATATCATATGCGCTTTTATCATAATGAATAGGTACATATAGCTGCATAACACGTAAAGCCAAGCTCCTGTAATATACATCACACTTGAGGCACTTATTTCTGTGCTCAAATACCATTTTTTCTCTTTTTTGTCATTTTTTTCATTTGACTTAATTTTTTATTATTTTATCAAAGCATATCTCTAAATTGTATGTTATCTTCCGTAAAAATTATAGGATTTTAAAAAAGGTCGGTGCTGTATCTTTCGGAGCTTATAAACAATATGAATAATTTAAATGGATTTGATGACTAGCCGTTTTGCTTCGAAAAAAAGGAAAACTTTCGAACAAATCGACATCTACATTCCGTTATTTTCCAGAATATCGATATTTAACCGTTCTACTACTTATCACTTTCGTGTTCGATATTTTACCTCGATTTTCTAATCATTCGCTAGCTTTTCGATCTTTCAAACTTTATCATAAACTTATACTCGATAAACTTATTTTAATTTAGAAATTGTTTAACACGTCAAGCGTTCATACTTTAGAATAAATTTCTGCTCTTAAAGCTTTTTTATACAGACTAGTTTACATTCTCAGGACGCTAATGAAATTTGGAGTCTGTTTTTGTTAACCATAATGTTATCATTGTCCTCACCTTATTTATATACATTTTTTCTATAATTTTTTTTTTTCATATAAGTATGAGTTAACTCTAAAATTTACATCTAAATGATAAAATTATTTTTCCCCTTTTTGATTAATAATATGGCTGCAAAAACCGTTAACTATCTGTCATTGAAAACGGGAATATAAGAAATTTTAAAGAATATTTTGAGCAAACTCTTCTCACAATCACCGCTCTATTTCTATTCGTATAAATATGACTGCGAACAATCAAATGTAAAAAAAAAAGTAAAATTTACTTTTATCGCAACGTTTTTTGAGTTTAAGGAAAACGATAACAAAATATTATTCATATTACGTTTCTCGTGCAAATCATCAAAATCTTAACAAAAAGCCTTTTGTTAATTCATCAAATAACTAACCAATATTCTGGAAAATACATTGTGAACGTTAACAATAGTACAGAAAATACATTTCACATGCAGCTTTTCCAAGTCGCTAAAAGGGGAAATAAGCATTTTAAACTGAATTGTTCGCGTGAATTTAGTTAATACGTTATGTTTTTTCTAGTTTCGCGAAAAAAAAGAAGCTTTTCCTCTCTTTCTGTTTTTTCATCGTTCTAAATAAAAGCAAATCCAAATAAAAAAAATTCGTTGCATTTTGTAAGATGCCTTCATTGCTCAAAGAGCCTAATATGCATACACATAAATACATACGTACATACATTGTAATGCGGCAAAACACGAACTTTGCGTTTTTTTTTGTTTTTTTTTTCCACTTCCCGACTGAAGGTAGACGAATGCAAAATGGATCGAACACGAAATTTTCGCGTTAATTTTCGGCGTCATGTTTAAAAGATTACAGACGTGTAGCGCGTTAACTTTTAGCCGCAAGTTGAACATTTTTTTTTTTAATGCTACATTCAAATCTTTTTAAACCGAAATATTCTATATACTTTAGATATAGACTGTGATTTACATATCATTTTTAGTGAAAATTACGATTAAAAATCGCGAAGCAAGGAACATTAAAAAGTTTGCTTTTTCGCATAAAGCATGTAGAGCATTATGAAACATCTGTTTCTTCGACAAATATTAAAATTACTTGACTGGGAAATCGGCGTTCCGGTGAATCATCGTCATTTCCGGAGTTAATTTAATTTTCGTTCAAAATCAACGCGACTTCCCTCCCCCTTTATCCGTCATTGCTGAAATTTGTGCGATTATGTTTCGCCATTCGCGCTCGTTAACGGTTTATGTTTATTGTCTAGACGCAATTGTCGAGAAATTACTGCAGCACACGCGCGTCAGTTCTCAGCGGTTTCCGTATACAGATTTT